>OX419640.1:6863849-8149849 GCA_948473465.1 Lithophane ornitopus | reverse complement strand
ACAAAGTTTAAGGAATGCTAATTACATTGACTACCTGAGGCAGGGGACATTCCAACAAACAATAGACCGCCACCCCCACCCTTGTTCCGTTGCGCGTTATCAGGTATATTCAGTCGAAAGTTGATCATTGAACCTTGTGTACGTGTCTCTTATCGGCTATTTACAAAAGCGTTAACTTTGTGTGTTAAACTGAAGTTTTCTGTGTTTACCTGGTGCAAAATAGCAATGGATTCGGAAACTACAGGTATGTGACAATCCAAATTCAATATATTTGTTAAAATTTGTTTTATTTTAATATACTTTTAGTGGTCGAGAAATAACGTCTGAAATAAGGATATTTTTTTAAGAAATTTATGTTTAGGAAGCTATTTGTTTTAGTATCGGGATAGATCCGGCAACTTTTGTAATTAATATATAAAATATAGACCCTTAAGTAACGAATACTAAATAAATTAGCCGCGGAATAGCGCGGATGCGCAAAAACGTAGAACATTGAATTTCGCGCAAGCAAAATTTGTGAAAAAAAGTATTTATGTCTAAAAACAATATTTACTTGTTCCAGATATAGTGGGTACTTCCGGAGTGAGAATAGTGACTCGTAAATCTCTCTTTGATATGATGAAAAATGAAAATTTACGCAACTTGGAAGAGAAACTATGTTTTTTGAGAGACCACCTTTTCACTAGTGACGATCTTACTGAAGATCAGTTAAAAATACTGAAAAACAATTTTGCACATTTTAAATCGGAAATGAAGCAAAGGTGGATTAAATGTCACAAAAAAGAAGAGGTTTTTTTGAAAAACAACCAACTTTGGCTGGAAGGTACATTCGAAATTCCAGTAACAACGGCAAATCGTCCAGGTCGCCGTTTGGGGAATCTAGCGAAAGGACCAAAAGAAGAAAAATGGAAGGGATCCGATCTAATGTAGAAGATGGTGTAATACTTCACGCAGCTCAAGTTGAATTAAGTAAATCGGGAAAACGTGATGCTTCCCACGTGCTCAAAGATATTATGAGCTCTCCGACCCGTGCAACGAAATACAAAAAAGCTTATGATTCGTCTAAATGTGAAAAACCATCGCGTCTAACCCCCACGGAAGCATTAAAAATGTTTATAGATGCAGACTTAACAAGAGGACAGTATGAAATTATAAGAAACACGAACAAATAAATATATAGTGTAATGTAGATAAGTGTACGTAAGAATATGTAAAATATGGCCTATTTTGAGCATTTTATTTTTTTATTTTTTTTGTTTTGTTGCTTTTTTTATGAAATTATAAAAGTTATTGTCCGTATATATTTCGCTTGTTTTATTTCCGTCATTTTAAACCAAAAAACCCGCACTAATATTTTTGGCCGGCTAGATTGATGAAATACCCCTTTGTGCGGCGTTTACCTTAGTACTACAATAATCAATTGAGAGACTATTATCGCTCAACTTTTATAATCTACGACAAATAAGTAAACAACATTCGAAATATTGTTTTTTTTTATATACATACATATATATTTATTATTCATTATTTTTTTGGCAGGTTATGAAGAACTTTTAGCCGATGTTGTAAACATATGCGTGCATATGTTTGAGACTAAGATGTACCTCACGCCTTCAGAGAAACACATGCTTGTAAAGGTGAGTCCTACAGTTCAGCCGTAGTATACTAAACAAAACTGGCTTCTCCCACGACACAGGGAATCCTAGTGAGGGCCAGCAGGCGTAGCATGAGCACCGTTTTGTCGACGGAAGAGTAGACAAAATGACGTTTCGTGTAGACAGTACGACGGCAGCAAAGTAGAAAGAGTCAACTGCACTTTTTTTACGAAATTCGACTCGGAATTCTTTGTCACAGGATTTTTTTTTTCTGTTTGATTCTCAATTTTTAACCGACTTCTTCAAAAAGGAGGAGGTTCTCAATTCGTCTGTTTTTTTTTTTTTTTTTTTGCATGTTTGTTACGCGATTACTCCGCCAATTATGAATCGATTTTGATGATTCTTTTTTTGTTTAGCTTCAATATTACTTATTTTTCCCACTTAGTTTATCTAGACGATATCCTGTTTGACTCCTTCACTGTTATTTACATAGCAGGTAGTGGTATTCGGATTTGTGTGGGGTAGGTACCACAACTAAAAAGTGAAAAATAAAAACTTTTTACAAAAAATAAACAACCGACTTCGGAAATCGGTGGCAAAAAACGGAAATTGAAAAGCAAAGACACCGACTTCCGAAATTAAAGTTATTTTTCACTTTTTTAGTGTTTTTTTTGGAAGTCGGTTGTTTTTTTTTTTGTAAAAAGTTTTTATTACTGATTAAGTCAAGTCAACTACAACAATTTTTCTCAAAGTTTCGAAGTACCGTATTTTGGATCAAACAATTTTCAGTAATATTGGCCTTAACTATTTCCTTGGTACTTATACTATTAACTATATGATGTAAGATAGGAGAAGATAGCTTTGTCCTTCTATTAATTATCACATTTTTGCGTTTAAACGCTCCCTTGTAAAATCATGATTTTGTAGATAACCGTTTATACTTTGTAGCCGTCGACTAGAAAGTTTTCTACTGGCGATTCCAAAATCAAATTGTCTTCAATAATGTAGACAAATGTCAGTTGTCAGTGTGATTTTGACAGTTTGAGTAGAAATCTTTCTTCCGAAATAGTCTACATATAAAAAGACCTAGACAAAGATTGTTAGAAATGAAAGACAAAATGACAGATTGGAGAAGGATTTCTACGGTGCGATGTCAAAAATGAAGAAACGAAATGTCAGTTTGTATAGAAAAAGCCTATTCATCGTAGAGATAGAAAGCGTCATGCTACGCCTGGTGTGGGGTCCAAGGAATCTGTAAAAATCTGCTTCAGAGGTGGTCCAGTTCATAGGAACTGTGTAACAAGAATCTTATTGTTCTAGGTGATGGGTTTTGGCCTGTTCCTCATGGATTCTGAAGTCTGCAACATCAATCGTCTTGATCAGAAAAAAAAGATTCGCCTGGACAGAATCGACAGGATTTTCAAGGTAAGTTTCGATAAATTAGCTCAGTTTATCACAGTCCACTCGCGGCTAAGTAGTAACCAGTGGTCGGAAAAAGGTAAAATACCTAAAGTTCGAGAAAGATCAGAGACAGTGGAGACGCCTTATGACAAAATATTTTTTAGTTAATTGATTCAGGCGTGACTTTGCGGAAATCCATTATAAAATACAATAGACGTAGATATATTTAGTAACCTATTCCGCTTGAATATTCTTCAAGAGTCCTAAAAAACCCTGTAAGAAATCGACACGTGTTTCACCTCTCAACGAGGCATCCTCAGGATGACGATTGACCAATTGCAAACCAGAACGCGACGTGTTACCACACCGAGCGCTGGACGCAAAGTGAAACAAATAAAAAATTAATAAAAAAACAAATATTTTTTTAGAAAAAAAGTAGTATCTGACCGAAAGTTCGGTTTCGGTCGAGTTTCGGCAAAAAAACGTGTTTCGGTTTAGTTTCGGTTTCGGCGGCAAACCTGCTGAAATTACGACCGAATACGAAACTGCATTCGGGAGTTCTCGCGCTGTGATCGGTCATGTTCGGCGCGTTAAATTCCATCCAAGCGAGTAAGCGACGAAGACATTTTACCGCGTCCACGTGCCTAATCATGTTGTGACTGGCTAGTGTTTGCAGTTCGTTTTTTTTTGTTGTGATTTAAAGAAAAAAAAAATAAGACTGACTGATTATAATAACGTTTTCTTTATTTTTCCCTCAAAACATGATCGTTGTAAGGATGTTTCGGTTTCGGCCGAAAATGAGACTGTTGCCGAAATTCGGTTTCGGGTTCGGTAGTAAAAACCAGTTTCGGTCGGGACACTAAAAAACAGTTATATAATTATTAAAGCTGGTATGTAAATTACATTAGCTTCCGCGCTTACTTACATCTTTCAAACGAAGATAAGGAGATCAACTTTATTTTTTTTAAACAATAAATCGTGCATACTGTTTTTTAAACAGAAACAGGAAATGAATTCGAAGGTTGTTATACTTTATTAATTTTGTTTGTACTTAAGTGATGTCCCGAAATCCCGACATTAGTCCCGACAAAATATTTTAGTCGTAAGGAAGTCTCCACTTTTTTTGTCTGTGTTCTTTGAACTTTAGATAGATTAGCTCACCCTTTTCCGATCACTGGTAATAAGCAAGTTAAGAATCGTAGGAAAAAATTCCACGGACCACGCACCCATCCACGGAGCAACTCCGGCAAGCGTAGCTTAACCTGATAGATCGACCCGTGCGGCTGTTATTACTTAGCCACGAGCTCCTCTCAGAAAATGTTTTTTTTTTTTTTTTTCAGAATTTGGAAGTGGTCCCATTGTTCGGTGACATGCAAATCGCGCCTTTTAACTACATCAAGAGATCGAAGCATTATGATACCAGCAAGTAAGTCTGTTTTATTATCCACTAGCGTTTACCCGTGGCTTCACTCCCGCGGAACTTTAGCTTCTGATCCTACACGAACCGTGCATTTATTCCGGGATAAAACCCGACCCGCTCCCGGCACGCTCCCGACCCCCACCCGAACCGCTCCCGTTCCGCGTTGTCTGTGGTGGCGGGCGGCGGGCGCGGATCCCGCTCCCGTCCCGCTCCGGCCCGGTCCGCGCACGCATGCTGTGTGTTGACATCCATATAATTCCTTGAATTACAATTTATTATACCCGCCGTACTCCCGCGCCCGACCCGCTCCCGACACGCACCCGCCATGTGTGTGTTTTGAGCTTAATACCATTTTAGTTGGCATTTTATTAAAAAATCGTATTCGTTCATGATTTTATGTCGTCTAGCTAGAGGGCGCCATATTCAATTTAATGTGACATCACATAGCCTATAACCAGGGTAAGTCAAGACGCTTCCAACGATACCTCATTCGTCAAATTATGATGAAAAGTTTAGAAGTTCCCTCATGAACAGATGAACATACATATCCACATATACCAGTCAACATCATTACCATCTCCTTCGTCGGAGTCGGGTAAAAAAAAATGGACTGACCTGCCTACCACTTTATGGATTACAGGCGCGATATTAACGAAAATTTTTATCCATTAGATGGCCGTTGTCTTCGAGCCCAAACCCTCCGTCTCCTCAGGCTGACCTGATGGTCCACCTGCCTCAGATAAGGGAGGAACATCAGAATTATATCTCGGAACTTGCTAGATATAGCAATGAGGTAAGTTATAAACAGTGATAGGATTTAGGTGAGCTAACCTAAAGTTCAAAGAACGGAGATAAAAAAAGTGGAGACTTCCTTACGACTAAAATATTTTTTCGGGACTAATGTCGGGGTTTCGGGACATCACTTATGTACATTTAATATTGTTAACAGAGTAAAATGTAATGTTATTAATAGAGTAAACTAATTGAATTAATTTTCCTTTTTAAAGCTGGTATGTAAATTACATTAGTTTTCGTGCTTACTTATATCGTTCAAAGGAAGAGGAAAAAAAAATAAAGGTCTTTAACCATTATTTTTTTAAACAATAAAAATCGTGCATACTTTTTTTTTTTAATCAGAAACAGTAATTGAATTCGATAGTTGTTTTACTTTATTCATGTTCAGAATCCCGGGACATTAAGTCCCGAAAAAATATTTTGTCGTAAGGCATCTTTGTCTGTGTTATTTTTCGAACTTTAGGTATTTTAGCGCAGCGCAGAGGAGCTCGTGGCTAAGTAATAACAGCCGCTCGGATCGATCCATCAGGTTAAGCTACGCTTGCCGGGTTGGTCCGTGAATGGGTGACCATTTACACATATCGAGACTCCTCCGTGCCTGCGAAAGCACGTTAAGCCGTTGGTCCCGACTGTCATTTGTGGATCTTTGACAGTCGGTACGAGTCGTCAGAAGCCCGAAAGTCTGACAACCAGTCTAACCAAGGGGTATCGTATTACCCAGTTACTGGGTTGTGGAGGTCAGATAGGCAGTCGCTCCATGTAAAATACTGGTATTCAGCTGCATCCGGTTAGACTGGAAGCCGACCCCAACTTAGTTGGGAAAAGGCTAGGTAGATTGAGGTATTTTAGCGCACCTATTTCCGATCACTGGTTATAAACTATAATAATTAACGATATTAATTGAAATGAAACTTGAACATGACTAGCGAAATGTGGGTAACCCTTCAGCCTAACCCTTCTGGGATTACAGGCGTGATGTTGTGTACTTTATTTCCTGAGCGAGACGCAAATAAAAATAAAAAAAATCTTTCTTACGTAAGCATGAGTCATAATAAAAATTTAAAAAAAATTGTATATTATGCAATTAGTGAATAAAGGACGGATTTAAAGCGAGGGCCATATAGATGCACCACGAGCAAGTGAAGGATTCTAACGATTGAATCACGAGCATAGCGAGTGATTCAAGTGTTAGAATCCTGAGCGACGCGAGTGATTCATGGCCCTCGATACAAATCCGTTTTATTCAAGAGTTGCATACTATACTTTATACCATGACTACGAGAAAAAGAACTTGCAACTTCGAGTATGTTATTATGTCAATGTTATGCCTTGTGTTTATAGTACACCTTAGCATAGAATACGTACTCCAAAATGTCGATGATTTCTTTTTCTTCGACAACTCAAATAAGTTAGGAAAACAGACTCTGAAAATTTTCCAGAAGCTTGATTTTCATTTTCCCATTTGCAAAACTCATCGTAGGCTTTGATGTAAACCAGCCGTGATTTGTTGGATAGTAAGTTTTCTACTATATCGGCCGCCCTCTCTTTCATAAACTCAAACAGTTTTTATTCTAATGCTAAACTCCTTGTCGAAAATGTCAACCAATCACATCGGAGTTTGTCTCGAGTATTTTTTCGCAAGGAGGTGGTACAGCATTGAGATGGAGTTCGAATATATTGATGTGTTCTAAATTCAAACACCAAAACAGTGACTAAAAGTGCTTTTTATTAACTGTTTTCAATAAATAAAATAAAACTTTTTACAAAAAAAAAAAAAAACACTCAAAACTGAAAAATAACTTTAATTTCGGAAGTCGGTGTCTTTGCTTTTCAATTTTCGTTTTTTGCCACCGACTTCCGAAATTAAAGTTATTTTTCAGTTTTGAGTGATTTTTTTTTTGTAAAATGTTTTATTTTTCACTTTTTAGTAGTGGTACCTACCCCACACAAATTCGAATACCACTAGCTGATGAAAATAACAGTGAAGGAGTAAATGAAAACATCGTCTAGATAAACTAAGTGGGAAAAATACGTAATATTGACGCTAACTCTAAAACTACCCAAGCAAAGTTAATAAAATTTATATGGGACCACAGGAGAAGCATGACCTACCATACAAAAAAAGAATCCTCAAAATCGATTCATAATTGGGGGAGTAATTGCGTAACAAACATACAAAATAAATAAAAAACATACATACGAATTGAGAACGAAACTTTTTAGAGGAGGATTGGTATAAACAATGTTTCCTTCCCCAGGTAACAACAACTTTCAAGGAAGCAGGTTCCGACTCCGAGAACAAGGCGGTAACAGAGCTCTGCTTACGGGGCCTCCAGCTGCTCTCGTCGTGGTGCTCCGTGCTCACCGAGCTGTGCTCGTGGAAGCTGCTGCACCCGACCGACCACGCCAGCAACCCGCGCTGTCCGCCCGACGCTGAGGAGTACGAGCGGGTGAGCACTAGCAAACGTGCCACACATTACACACACGTGGCATTATTACACACACACTTGGCAATATTATACACACGTGGCGTTATTAGACAGTAGTGGCAATATTACACACACGTGGAGTTATTAGGCAGTAGTGGCAATATTACCCACACGTGGCGATATTGGATAGTAGTGGTAATATTACCCACACGTAGCGATATTAGGCAGTAGTGGCAATATTAGACACACGTTGCGATATTAGGCAGTAGTGGAAATATCATACACACGTACCGATATTGAGCAGTAGTGGAAATATTACACACACGTAGCGATATTGTGCAGTAGTGGAAATATTACACACACGTAGCGATATTGTGCAGTAGTGGAAATATTACACACACGTAGCGATATTAGGCAGTAGTAGCAAAATTTCACACACGTTGGGAATTTACACACACGCGGCAATATTACACACATGTGGCGATATTAGACAGTATTGGTAATATTAGACACACGTGCCAATATTGTTGCGTATGAGTATGATGCTGAGAACAAAAGTAACCATGGAGTTCCTTGCCCATTCATCTCCATACGAAACTACCTGTTGGAAAGGCAACTAGAATCAATTCTATATGCTTGTAAATTTTCGCGTTCAACGGTGCCTTTTAATGGCCTTGAAATAAATGCGAAAGCAATGTAAACCAACAAATCGAATCACCCATTTTGTTCCAGGCAACCCGGTACAACTATACTTCAGAGGAGAAATTCGCGATGATCGAAGTGATAGCCATGATCAAAGGACTGCAAGTTCTAATGGCGCGCATGGAGACAGTTTTCGCTGATGCTGCACGGCGCTCCATCTACGCAGAGCTGCAGGACTTTGTGCAGCTGTTACTGCGCGAGCCACTGCGCAAGGCTATAAAGAACAAGAAGGACCTTATACGCAGGTACGTTAGAATAAAGTGTTTAATATTGCCAAGTGGGGGGTAATTTTGCCATGCAACTAATATTGCCATGCAGGTAATATTGACAAATGGGTAATATTGCCAACTGGGTAATATTACAGATTGTGTGTCTTTGGTGAGTTGCAGGATTTCGTGCAGCTGTTACTGCGCATACGCAGCTACGTTACGGCAATTACTGCTAACTTGCTAAGTGGCTGATATTACCAATTCGTTGACCTTTGATCATGGCTATAACCCATGATCCTGGACTACAAGCGTTAATGGCGCGATTGAAAACAGTGTGGCAATACATAATACCAATATGCAATGTTGCCAATGTGATAAAGAATTATAAATCCCACCAAAACCATTTTCTTGTAAAATTTTGCCGAAACGAGACCATGACTCGCACTGTCAAAAAGTTATCAGATCTCATGTAGAGCCAAGCTCGACACGCCCTAACTCTTACAATTAGTAAGAGATTCACAAACTACACATTAATCAGCCCCGATACAAAAGAGTTCTCTATATTATTTTAACAGTATTTTTTATCTGTTCCCCCCGTAGTATAATAGTGTCAGTTCGTGAAACCTGCGGTGATTGGGCGCGCGGCTGTGAACCTCAACAGGACCCGGCATTACGCGGGAAGAAGGATGGCGAGGCCAGCTTTACCATCAAAGTGCCGCGAAGGAATGTTGGTGAGTGGTTTTAAAGATAGTTTTATTGATACAGGCTTTTTTTTTTTGAGTGTGTCAAATCTTCAAATGACTTCTCCCGCTCTGGGCGGAGCGGGAGGGCGTGTCAGACTTTTACTGACTAAAACCCACCCGTGTTCCTTCAGTTGCCTTTTGCCAAGGTCCCGGTATCCCCTTCGGACTTTACCGCAACCCTGGCAGGTATTGATACAGCCTAACTAAATGCTAAATGTTTGATCAGCACCCTAATACGAATAATTAATCACAATCCGAGTGATTTTGACGGATATTGTTAATCCATTGCTTTATATTTTCGAAAAAGTTGTCTGCTCAACAATGTAAATAACCCAATGTATGTGGTTGAACTGTCAAAATGAAAGTCATTGCTACTGTGTGTTACCCAATTACCCTGCTGAAATTATCTTTACATTTTAAAGATATTAAAACAATGTATCGGTCTAACCAAAATATTAATTAATAAATAAAATATTTTTCTTTCTGTCTAACTACGAGCTTCTTGTTCTGCCTCAGACCGACTTTTGCCATGTTCTTAAGGTCACTTGTTTTTAACCGACTTCTTCAAAAAGGAGGAGGTTCTCAATTCGTCTGTGTTTTTTTTTTTTTTTTTGTATGTTTGTTACTCGATTTCTCCGCCAATTATGAATCGATTTTGATTTTTGTATGGTAGGGCATGCTTCCGAGATGGTCCCATATCAATTTTATTAACTTAGCTTGTGTAGTTTTTGAGTTAGCTTCAATATTACGTATTTTTTCCACTTAGTTTATCTAGATGATGTTTTCATTTACTCCTTCACTGTTATTTACATCAGCTAGTGGTATTAGAATTTGTGTGGGGTAGGTACCACAACTAAAAAGTAAAAAGTAAAAAGTTTTTATTCATTCAAAATATCCCACCTACGATACATCAGTTTTTTTCTTGGGCGTGGTCATGAAGACAGATCTCATCTGACCGAAAGACCTGACTGATCTCTCTCTCTCTCTCTCTCTTGATCTTATTAATGTTTAACGTCCAACTCCGTGGGAACAGACCGAATCAACAGTCGTCTAACGGTAAAAAATCGTCATTAAACAATGGTGGTCATTAAAATTTTATCAGCGCCTGTCACTACTCCTTTTAAGTTTAGACGTGATCAAAAACTTGCCTACTAAAATTACGTAAATTTACGTCAGGCGCTGATTAATTTGACAGGACTGAACTAAAATTTATCTTCTGTCCTTTTCTTAATGAGATAGAAAGAAAAAGATGCACTGAACTTAAATTTCGTTTAGTTTGCGAATCGGCACCAAAGAGAACGGTGCCTAACAGTCACAATTTATAATCTACTTTCATCACAGGACCGTCATCAACCCAGCTCTACATGGTACGCACACAGCTGGAAGCGCTGATCTCCGACAAGTCAGGCGGCAGACGAGTTCTACGCAAAGACCTGGACGCCGGCACTCTGACGCAGATCGAGACCTTCCACCGACAGAGCTTCTACTGGATGTACCTGCTCAACTTGTCAGGTATGAATATTGCCTATGGGGTATTATGGCGAAGTAGGTAAAAATTGCCAGGCGGGTAATATTGCCAAGTGGCTAATATCACGCACTGGGCGATATAACCTATCTATCCTATACGTTATATCGCCCGGTGGGTAATATTGCCGGCGCTACAGTTCCTGTCAGGTGAGAATATTGCCTAGGACCCCCTAGGTGGAGTAGGTAACTAATGGTGAAGTAGGTAACTATTGCCACTATCTCCTATCCGATAGGTTATATGACCCGGTGGGTAATATTACCGCTACCGTTACTAGGGGTAAAATGGCCAGGTAGTTAATATTGCCAGGGCGTATTGTGGCCAAAGGGAAAATATTGCTAAGTGGTCTAATATTGCCATGAGATAGGTAAAAATCGCCAGGCAATATTTCCAGTTGATATTATTGGCCGGGTATACACAACCCTGTTGGCAGCTGTACTTTGTGGGAAGACCTGGACGCTGGCAATCTGACGCAGAGCGAGAGCTTCCACTAGATGTACAGTCGACAAATTTTCCGCAGGCTTACTTTTAAGGCGATAATCGCGTAGCACGTATTCGATCGCCCAATGCATACGTTTTGAACAATGGTTAAATGTTTTTGTTACATCTGCAGGGCGTGTAGCAAACAATAAGACAACATGGATTTGTGTGAATACACTCACACAAATACATATTGTCTCTAATTGTGCGAAACCAGGAAGGGGTGTGTTGTGTCACTAGCTGCGCTGCCACAGAAATATTTTCTTAAGTGAGCATGTTTAAAGTTTGTTGATGAGAATATTGCCTATTTTTAAGAGGCTAATATTGCCTGGGGGGTAATGCTGCCGATGGGATTATACAGCTAATCGGTTAATATGGCCAAGGGGTAATATTGCCAGTTTCGTCATTTAACTAATGATTTATTCCCTTGTTCACAGATTCGCTTCAGAAATGCTGCGACCTCTCTCAGCTGTGGTACAGAGAGTTTTATCTTGAGATGACTATGGGGCGCAAAGTTAATGTAAGTCAATCACCCAAGCCTTTTCCCATCTATGTCGGGGTCGGCTTCCAGTCTAACCGGATGCAGCTGAATACCAGTATTTTATATGGAGCGACTGCCTATCTGACCTCCATAACCCAGTAACTGGGTAATACGATATCCCTTGGTAAGACTGGTTGTCAAACTTTCCCGAGGCACGGAGGAGTCTCGGTATGTAAAGATAGTCACCCATCCACGGACCAACCCCGGCAAGCGTAGCTTAACGATCCGTGTGACTGTTATTAGTATATGTGAGTTTCTATGTTTGTAAACGCACCCACGATACAGGAAGAAATTCCTAGTGTGGGGCAACGTTTTTTTTTTAAAAAAAAAAAAAAAAATATTACTTAGCCAGGAGCCCTCAAATCATTTACTTTATTATTTCTTTGATTCCTAACTAATATTATAAATGTGAAAGTGAGTTTGTTTGTTTGTTACACTTTCACGCTAAAACGGCTGAACGGATTCGGATGAAATTTGGTACAGGGGTAGACCATGACCTGGAGAAGGACATAGGTTACTTTTCATCCTGGATCGCGGACGGAGTCGCAGGAAACAGCTAGTAAATATATATGACGGCGTCAGCGATTGCTGAGCGATAGTGCTCATCATCTTGATTCGGTGGTACAGACTCCATAGTGTAGGTTTACAATAAAACAGGATGATGCAGCAAATCAGTTAGTATTTCACTTTCAGAATATATCACAGTAGGTACAATACTAATAATGTTCACGCACTACTTTCTACGTTCGGGCAAACCGACAGTTTCACATAGAAGTGGAGCTCTGCATCAGTTCGTTGCCCTCACAACACTGACTCGTCGCTCAGCCACTTCCCTTACCACGACTCTGTCCACGTGCCGCCCCACTCGTCGCTCAGCCACTTCCCTTACCACGACTCTGTCCACGTGCCGCCCCACTCGTCGCTCAGCCACTTCCCTTACCACGACTCTGGTCCACGTGCCGCCCCACTCTAGCGAGCGCGTCACGGCGTTTACCCTCACTTTAGTACTACAATAATCAATTGAGAGACTATTATCGCTCAACTTTTATAATGTACGACATATATTTTCTTTTGCAGAAATGCATGGTACGCCACCAACACAATGAAGAATGCAATGATCTGATCACTATGGAGAAGCGTATACAGTTCCCCATTGAAATGTCTATGCCGTGGATACTGACTGACCATATACTGAGGACCAAGGAGCCGGCTATGATGGAGTATGTATAATTATTTTTAACCGACTTCTTCAAAAAGGAGGAGTCTGTATGTTTTTCTTTTTTGTTTTTTTTTGTTTTATGTTACTCGATTACTGCGCCAATTATGAATCGATTTTGATGATTCTTTTTTTTGTTTGGTAGGTGATGCTTCAGAGGTGGTCCCATATAAATTTTTATTAACTTTGCTTGCGTAGTTTTTGAGTTAGCTTCAATATTACGTATTTTTTCCCACTTAGTGTATGTAGACGATATATTGATTGACTCCGTCACTGCAATTTACATAGCAGGTAGTGTATTCGAATTTGTGTGGGGTTGTACCACAACTAAAAAGTGAAAAATAAAAACTTTTTACAACAAAAAAACAACCGACTTCCAAAAAAAAACAAACTTTTTAGGAAGTCGGTTGTTTTTTTTTTGTAAAAAGTTTTTATATACTCGTTGACCCGACAGACGTTGTCTTGTCCAAGTTTCAATATTTCTTTTTAAAAAAAACCATAGAAAATGGACTTTTTGTTTTCCGTTTTTTTTTTTTCACTTTATTGTTTTGTTACCTACCCCACACAAATTCGAATACCACTACCTGCTTCAGACCAAATACAAAACCAAGACAGAGCGTTGTCAACAGTGACGTGAGGCCGGTTTCGTAAACATGTGTGCACATATTTTGGTGTAGTTTGATTGTAAATGGTTGTAAATGTGTGCGTGTGAGCGTGTATGCACAGAGCGGTGGTGTAGTTTTGGCATGCTTCACTTTATTGTTCGCAGCGTTCTGTTACTGTTTACTAAAAGTCATGTACTTCAAACCGATTAGATTCCCCACGGAAAGTATATACTTAACCTCAAACCTTTTGTCTGTTAGGAAACTCTATGTCCTGCAGATTACATAAAAAAAACACAAATCTCTTCCCTATATTACTTCCAAGACACATTCTAGGAGAAAGAATAACGTAGCTGAAGATTGTCCAGTGAATACTACATTTGCTACAAGGCAATTTATTAAACAATCCCCCCGTATATATAACGCTCTCAATGAACAATGTGCCATCTACTCTATGACATACGACTGCAAAAAAACACTAACTGAATGGCTCAAGAGCAAAAGTTACGAAGAAATCGAAGATATCCTACACAAGATCACATAACTAAGAAACACATATACACACCACACACCCCCACGGTACACAAACCAGATTTATCTTACACACATGTCCACTACATCCCGACACCCACACAAGCACACACACACACACACACGCACACAAGCGAACCCACACACAAACTCACAAACATATTCGTATATCATATTCATATGGGTTATAAAATGTTAATTAGTTTTAAATGAATCTTTTGGTTTATTTCTCACACATTTGTAGAATTATTGTAAACTGGAGGAGCGGAACCACCTAATACAAGCAAATCTATGCTTAAAAGGTGACTCCAAACCTAACATAGTTATTTACTTAAGTGAAGAAATAAACATTTTTATTTCATTTCATTTCTGTCTTGGTTTTTTATTTGGTCTGAGCTACCTGCTATGTATATAACAGTGACAGATAGAAGTGTCACATAGAACGTCGTCGACTTCATCCTTACTAATATTATAAATGCGAAAGTAACTCTGTCTGTCTGTCGCGCTTTCACGCCAAAACTACTGAACCGATTTAAATGAAATTTGGTACACAGATAGTGTAGAGCCTGAGAAAGGACATAGGC
Source organism: Lithophane ornitopus (assembly GCA_948473465.1). Lineage (NCBI taxonomy): Eukaryota > Metazoa > Arthropoda > Insecta > Lepidoptera > Noctuidae > Lithophane > Lithophane ornitopus. The sequence goes on along the minus strand of OX419640.1, from coordinate 8,135,076 downwards.
TACTTTTTATCTACATACCACGCGGGCGAAGCCGCGGGCGAACGCTAGTATTTATTAAGTGGGAAAAAGTAAAAATTTATATGGGACTATGAATCAGAGGCATGAAACAAAAAAAGAATCAACAAAATCGATTCATAACTGGCGGAGTAATCGCGTAACAAACATAAAATAAAAAATTGGTCCAGCCGTTCTTAACGTCTTTGCAATAAGCCCCAATTTCCCTCAACAGTTATGCCCTCTACTCGCTCGATGTATACAACGACTCCCATAGACACTCATAATTTTACATCAACACTATTATTAAAAAATGACCTTTAAAAACACAGATGTAAGGTTTATTTTCCCTCAACAGATAAAAAAACTTATTTTAACTAAAACCTTGTTTTTCAAAAACCACCTTTAACTGTACAATAATAAGCTTCATTCTCCCTCAACAGATACGTGCTCTACCCATTGGACCTGTACAACGACTCCGCCCAGTACGCGCTCACAGTATTCCGCAAACAGTTTCTGTATGATGAAGTCGAAGCCGAAGTGAACTTGTGTTTCGATCAGTTCGTGTACAAGCTGTCTGAGCAAGTCTATGCTCATTACAAGCAGCTGGCGAGCAGGTGAGCATTATTACCCTCAAATTCCCCGGCCTGAGTGAGAGCGAGATGGAGTGGGGTGCTGGCGGCTCCAAGCCTCGAATAGTTTAGGTAATATCATACCTTGAAGAACTTTATACATAGATTTTTGTTCAATTTACAATTTTAAATAAAATATACAATATAATTCTAACATTATGTATAAAGGGAAAAATAATATACTGGGTGTTAGGGTAGACACCGTTATCCTTGAAACTAGTGGTTCGGTGTCATCTATAATATACTTTTTCTATGGGACCAACCTAGAAATCGCGAAATAAAATCAGCTGTTCCATACATTTGTGTTCACTTAAATCGACAAAATGTATGGAACAGCTGATTTTTTTTTGCGATTTCAAAGTTGGTCCCATAGAAAAAGTATATTATAGATGACACCGAACCACTAGTTTCAAGGATAACGGTGTCTACCCTAACACCCTGTATAAAGGAAGGGATCATAGGGCGTCAAAAAATTCTTCCGCATCGCTGTCAGTGTGTGAAAAGTGCCCAAAAGGCAGCATTGCCACGTTGGATGGCAATGCTGATTAGGTATTTGCTGTTTATAGTGAAAATAATGATTATTAAAAAAAAAAAACAATACCTGCTTTATAGTTAGTTCAGTTATTAAGCAAAGTTTCATGATCTAATTTGAAGTTCTTTTTGAATACCAGCGGTTTATAGTTCGGCTTAGAGGTAACTTTGATAAAAAAAAAAACTTTAGAGGTAATTTTATGTAACTCTACTACTGACATGAAATCGTCATTCAATGCACTAAGAGCACATGAACTTAGAGAGTTGTATTGCTGATTCTAATGTTTATAATTCTATAAATCCATATTTGTTACGGCCGCAAATAATATTTAGATCAACATACAACCTGATACTGACCTGCAAATTACAAAAAACGTAAGAAAATTTGAATTTCGCGGCTACCCTAGCGCATTCACCTTAAATCCGTCCTTTATTCACTAATTGCATAATATACTATTTTTTTCTTTGGGGCACTGTAATGCATGGATATGTCCATAAAGTTCGACCCCAGAGGCCCTAGACAAAGTGACATTCTATCAGCTATAACGATGATGGAAAAGGCAAAAAATGGGACTGACATAAGCTATCGAAAAGCTTATGTCAATCCTGTTGAAAGTCGTTGTAGAAATACGAACCGCTTTGGAAGCGATTGTCACTAGTCTAGGCTCTGAATGACCACCATTGTGTGTCCCCAGTATGTTGCTGGACAAGCGCTACCGCGCCGAGTGCGCGGCGCGCGGCGCGTGCACGGGCTCGGCGGCCGGCCGGTACGCGTCGCTGCTGCGGCAGAGACATGTCGCGCTGTTGGGCAGACATGTCGACCTGTGTGCGCTGGTTAGTATAAAATAGTAACGTTTTAGGGGCATGAGGAACAGGGTGTAAAGTTCACTCATACTCCATAGAAAAGGGAGGATCCTCCGACCAGATTGTGTCTGGCGGGCAACTGCCCAACGATTGATGTTGGGTTCTCGTATATATGTCCATTGCACGGTAAACTTTAATTGCGCGATGCAGGATTTATGTGACGTCTGTCTGACGTCAGGTCTTTCAAGCGTAGTTCGCATGTGTCGATGTAGGTACCGCCACAACGTCAACTGACCCATCTGTAAGCAGATAAAAATAAAAGTTATAAAACTAAAATATAACCCAACTACGACAAAAAAGTCAACTAAAAAGGTATAAAAACGAATCACAGACAGACGGATTAAAATCCGGAGTCACACGTTTTAGGACATAATCGAACAGATTACGTGTGACTCTGGATCCTTTTAATGTGAATTCACATAGCCTATTTTTTATTTGTCTGTATGTGTATGTATGTCATAACTTTTGAAATACTCATCGTAATTTGACAAATGAGGTATCGTTGAAAGCGTTTTGATCGTACCCTGGTAATAGGCTATGTGAATTCACAGTCCAGATCCAGAGTCACACGTAATCTGTTTGATTTATGCCGTAACACGTGTGACTCCGCATTTTGAATTTGTCTTGTTTAAATCTTTTTAGTTGACTTTGTTGTCGTAGTTGGGTCTTATCTATTGTTGTTGTAAAAAACAATTATTTATAAAAGAGTATCCGTGGAGTTTCTTGCCGGCTCTTCTCCATAGGAAACGACCAATTGGAACCGTGCACCTAGCTTCTGACGTTTCATAAGTAGCCCATGTAGGCTTATGTGAAACTAGCCCGCGGCTTCGCTCGCTTGACAAATTATATTCTAAAACTAGAACATCGGTGCAGTAATTTTTGAGTTTATCGCGAACAGACAGACGCGGCGGAGGACTTTGTTTTAAACGAAATGAAATGTGCTCATTAAGCCCTTTCATTTGATACCCAACATGATTTCCTGACTTTATGTCCTCTAAAGGGCGCCATTTAATGTGACGTCACATAGCCTATAACCAGCGGACGATCAAGACGCTTCCAACGATACCTCTCTTGTCAAATTGTGATGAGTGGTTTAGAAGATATGAGGGAACAGATGAACATACATACATACATACCTTTTTTCTTCGCCGTAGTCGGGTAAAAATAACTTTAATTTCGGAAGTCGGTGGCAAAAAACGAAGATTGAAAAGCAAAGACACCGACTTACGAAATTAAAGTTATTTTTCACTTTTTTTTTGGAAGTCGGTTGTTTTTTTTTTGCAAAAAGTTTTTTGATTTTGTTGTTTTTTTTTACAGGTGGCCCAGCGAATCAACGCGGACATGCACAGAGCTTTAGACGCGGCCGTCGCTAAGTTTGAAGCGGGAGATATAACGGGCGTTGTGGTGTGTATAGCTAAATATCACTGAATAGTTCTTCTTGTTATCACTCTGTAGATTTAAGTCAATCAGGGCCCTAGTCAAATAATGCGACATGTTTGTCAATAAATTACTAAGTTGACACATTTTTTAATAAAAAATTAATTATTAAAAATAAATTAAAAATCATTATTACCTTTGTACTTTTGTACTCATATAATAATTATGTCGTATCTCTATGTATTTTACTGTGTGTACATAAATAATAAAATACTGGTATTCAGCTGCATCCGGTTAGACTGGAAGCCGACTCCAACATAGTTGGGAAAAGGCTAGGCAGATGATGACATAAATAAATACATAATTATTAATTAATAAAAATAAATAAATAATTAATTAATAAAAATAAATAAATAATTAATTAATAAAAATAAATAAATAATTAATTAATAAAAACATATTAATTATTAATTAATAAAAAATGAAAACTATGAAAGAAACTTGTGAAAGTGTCGGATTGACACCTGTCGCCTGTTCGTGTTATTAAATAGGCCCTGGATGTCAATCTCATACTGACTTTGAAAGTTGTTGTCATTATTTCACGCTTCACGCGATATTTGAATACAGATAATTTCTATTTTACTCATAAAATTTCCATACCGGCCTTATATGAAAATCGATTCTTAAAGGGGTGATAGACATGCGAGCAATTACGCGTACTTATGGCTCCGTGAGCTTACTCGCCCGTCTGTCATCACAGCGAGCCGCGACCCAATTTGACAATGAAATTTTGAACAAGCTTCACGTGTGTCAGCATAATAAACCTGAGCATTCGTTCCCTCTTAGCAGACTGAAAATCCTGGTGAGGTACAGTAGTGAATACGCCCAGATTTTAGAATAAAATCATTATAAAATCAAATTTTGTTCTTTCGAAAAAAAAAATGTTTACTAAATGTTCATTATTAAATTGTCTATCCATTAGTGTCAGTAGAAAAATTAAATCATGTTTACTTTAAAAGGAGATGCATTTTATCAAGATTTTTTTCTCATTTTTATGTTTTTGTTGGAAAAAAATAAAAAATGCACAATTTTGGAATCAAAATTATGTAGAAATTTAATGTTTTTTTTTTTTAAATAAATAGATGGCTCCTAAAAACTACACAAAAAGCGGCTAGCGTGGCGTTTTGCTCAGGGTACCGCCTTAAGGAGTAAAGTCCAAAAATATTCATACCTTTCTCCCTCAGGAACTCGAAGGCCTTATCTCCGTGAACCGACTCTGCCACAAGCTATTAAGCCGGTACCTCACACTGGACGATTTCGACGCCATCTTGAGAGAGAGTGACCACGGAGTGCTCGCTCCATACGGGAGAATTACTCTCCATGTGTTCTGGGAGCTGAATTTTGATTTCCTGCCGAATTATTGTTATAACGCCGCTACGGATAGGTAAGTTATGTTATAACGTTTTAGCACGATTTATTTCGGGTTTATCCAAGTTATTTTGAGCTCAAACGGAGCTTTTTATCATGACCTCATCACGCGAAGAAGTGACGCGATATCAACGGAAATCATACACCGTCCATACATTCCAAACAAAATAAAAAGCTATAACCCGAAAGAGTACGTTTTTCCCTTCATTTTTTATTACTACAAGCTATAACTTTAATTAGATTACTATTAATTATTATAACTACAAAATATACTGTAAAAACAGTATTTTTCAAAATCGTATAACAGTGCAGGAAAGGTAATGGCCCATCAAAGTATGAAAACCATACCTACGGCGTACAGAAATGAAAAAAGGCTGGATGTACAGAGAATTATGTGTAGTGTGCAATGGTATGTGTCGCATTACTGTGGGGATTGTACATTATCGTGGGGATTGCGAGTTGAATACTGCACTTTTTTTTTGGAAATGGTATCTCTTAACCTCTGAGGTGTTCTGAGGTCGTGACTACTTATACCGCTATTCTGCCTTAAGCTAACTTAAGCCTCCATACAATTTGTCGATTTAAGTGAACACATATTTGTATGGAACAGCTGTTTTTTTTTTTTTTGCGATTTCAATATTGGTCCCATAGAAAAAGTTGATCAAAATGATGAGTACAATGACCCCTTTTCGGGTTTAGCATAAAGAATAAATAATGTTGTATGTTTTTTTTATTTGGCACTTTCATATTTTGGCCCAAAATGAAAATCTTTCAATATCAATATAGGTTTCGACGTCACTTCGTCTATGACTAAGGAGCCACCGGTGAGGCCAAAACTCACTAAGGGTAACAACTCGATCTTAGGGTAAAAGTACATTTACCCTTAGAGCGTTTGTTGATAATAAATTTCGGAGTGAACCGACTAGTTTCCACCGCATATAGAACTCGTAATCTTAATAATAAATAAAAATATTACTAGTCTCATAATTTAAAGCTGTAGGAAAAACAATAAACAAAATGTTTTTCTCACCTCATAAGCTCAAATTATAAGTCGAGAAAAACATTTTTTTAGACAAATAATGTTTTTTTTTTGTTACATTTGTTAATAATCAGAAGGCCAATTCTCGTACATAAAAAACGTTCACATTCAAGTCGCAATCTGTCAAACTTGTCAAAAATTTTGGTAAATTGATCGTATTTTTGTCAGATGGAATATGATGTGAATGAGATGCAAATGCGAACGTTCTTAAAAAGACGGGATAGGTAGTGTCTATGGGAAAGTGATGGAAAAGGTATTTTATGTAAAATATTTGCAGATTCGTGAAATGTCGCGGCATACAGTTTGCAGCGGGTGTTTCCCGAGAAAAGCCCCAACAATACGGACATGCATTGCTGTGGGGCTCCAAGCAACTCAGTCTTGCTTATTCCGCACAGTATGCGCAGTATGTCGGTAAGTGCAAATTTTACAGATATTTCATTAAGAATGCGGCGACTCGGCGATCGATAAATTTCCATACAAACGTAATACCTAAATCATTTGCAATTTGAGCATATTTCCACCATATTATGTTGATATTCGGATTTCTAGGAGCTCGTGGCGAAGTCATAACAGCCGCACCGGGTCGATCCATCAGGTTAAGCCACGCTTGAAAAAAAAAAAGATGTAGGAACCTAGATAAATACTGTCTAAATCCGAATATCAACATCAATCAATCTGCCTAGCCTTTTCTCAACTATGTCGGGGTCGGCTTCCAATCTAACCGGATGCAGCTGAATACCAGTATTTTACATGGAGCGACTGCCTATCTGACCTTCACAAACCAGTAACTTGGTAATACCGCTTGGTTACGATACCCCTTGGTTAGACTGGTTGTCATACTTTCGGGTTTCTGACGACCCGTAACGACTGTCAAAGATCCACGAACACCAGCCGGGACGTGATTTCCGAAACACGGAGGAGTCTCGGTATGTATAGATGTTCACCCATCCACGGACCAACCGCGGCAAGCATAGCTTAACCTGTTGGATCGACCCGTGCGGCTGTTATTACTTAGCCACGAGCTCCTCATCCATCCACTTCTCTTAGTGTATAATATTATCTACACATAACATGATGTGTTCTCCCGCAGGCTTCGTAGGCGCCCAACACCTGCACGCCCTCGTCCGCCTGCTGGGCTACCAGGGAGTGGCCGTCGTAGTGTCCGAGCTGCTGGACGTGGCGCGCGGCCTGCTGCACGGCACCATCGCGCAGTTCACGCGGGCTCTAGCCGCCGCCATGCCTAGGCACTGCAAACTGCCGAGATATGATTATGGATCTAATGGTGAGTAAGGGTAACAACCCACTCCTAGTGCAATAATTCAACCATAGGGTAACCATGCACTCAAAGGATAACAACTCACTTCTAGTGCAATAATTCAACCATAGGGTAACCATGCACTCAAAGGGTAACAACCCACTCCTAGTGCAATAATTCAACCATAGGGTAACCATGCACTCAAAGGGTAACAACCCACTCCTAGTGCAATAATTCAACCATAGCGTAACCATGCACTCAAAGGGTAACAACCCACCTCAAGGGTAACAACTCACACATAGGGTAACCACCCACCCTTAGGGTATGTCTCAGTCCAAGGGTAATAACTCATCCAAAGCGTACTTAAACACATCAAAGGGTAAAAACTCTCTTAAGGTAACAACTCCTTCACCATAAGTCGATAATGTTCGAGATATAATCGCCAATCCGCATTGAGTAAGCGTCGTAATAAATGCTCGCTTCTCTTCTGTATGAGAAGAGGCGTTTGACCTTGTGGCGGTATCTACATCGCCACATGCGAACTACGCATCAAACACCTGACGTCACACAAAAATCCTGACGTCACATAAATCCTGCATCGCGCAATTAAAGTTTACCGTGCAATGGACATATATACAAGAACCCGACATCAATCGTTGGGCAGTTGCCCGCCAGACACAACACCCGTCTGGTCGGAGGATCCTCCCTTTTCTATGGTGGATGAGTGAACTTTACACCCTGTTCCTCATACCCCTAAAACCTGCAGGACTTAATTGTCCATGGAGTATCTTCCTCATAGAGATCTACTTTTTGGAACTGGCAAATACCTCAACTTTCTGACAAACTGACCGGCTCCTTAACACTTCAAAAGTGCATGTAAATGCTGTAAAGATAATTTTATTTGTCTAAACATGCGTATACATGAAAATTAAGCATGCAGGATGTCACAATAATAATATTTTGTACGTACATGTTTCACCCATAAGGGCTACAAATTTATAAAATTTAAAAAAGAACATAATTACTTAAAACTAAATTACAATAGTTATTTGTGCAACTGTTATATTATAAGGGGTATTAAAACACGAATGTGGGTTTATCACATGAGTGTTTTAATACCAAATTATTTATAGTTGCATACAAGACTTTATCTACACCCATGTTATGAATCTTTAAAAGTTCTTTGCAATACTAATATCGAACAAAAAATAGAGGGATACGACGCACGTGAATTCGAATTTTTCGAATTCGAGTAATAGATGCTTTTTTGTTTTAAATGACGGTGTTTTGTTAGTGAAACGCGCCTGCATGACAATGTTCTTTTTTTGAAATGAGTTGCATTATGAAATTTAGTACAACATTATAACACCCGTTTGGATGATATTATGGTTACTATGACAACATTAAAACAACCAGTGTTTTAATGTTGGCAAAAAGCTAACTGTTTCAGAAACTTTTATGGAGGATTTATAGCATGGGTGTAGATAATATCACTGAAGGCGCAATAAACATTCAAAAAGTCACTTATATTATAATAACACTTGTCCGTTAAGTTTGATGTTTTAACTATGAATAGTAACAATTTTCTTTCCACACAGGAGTGCTGGGCTACTACCACGCTCAACTCACTGACATCGTCCAGTACCCCGACGCGCGCACTGAGCTGTTCCACGCCTTCAGAGAGCTCGGCAACATCATACTCTTCTGTATGCTCATTGAACAGGTAATTATGTAATATAGGGTAACGCAATATTTCGAGGGTCAAAAATATCTTGAGGGTAACAAGACATCACGAGGGTATCAAGACATCTCGAGGGTAACCTTACGTCCAGAGGGTAACAAAACAGAACAAGGGTAACCTTACATCCGGAGGATTACAAAATAATTTCAAGGGTAACAAAACACTTCGGGTATGTCATACTTCCCCGGATACTGGGAATATTTACTGGTATACTAAAAGAAATGCTAATTTCTTCATTTTCCAATCTACAAAAGGATGCCAATTTAGAGAAAATTTCTGATAATAAGTTAATACTGCGGTCCAAAAAATAATATAGTTCATAGACCAATGTCTTGTGTTAAAAAGGAATATAATTTGTTGTTTAGGCGCTGAGTCAAGAAGAAGTAACTGACTTACTGCACGCGGCGCCATTCCAGAATATTCTACCACGACCATTCGCCGCAGGTATGCAATTTTTTTCTCGTTTAGCTGTTTAAAATATTAAATTACTTTTGTTTCACTCACCGCGGAAGTAATGCTTTAATAGTCTGCATTGGTAGCAGCTTGTTAACATAACATCGCGCTTGTAATCCCTGAAGGCTTAGGTAGACCTACAGTACAACCACATTTCTAGATTCTAAAGTTAGATAAAAATATTATTTATGTTACAGCGTGATTTTCAGCTTCGCTTGCCTTTAATCATTCTCATATGAAATGTTTATTCCTTTTCTTTTGTACAGTTTAAGCTATATTTTGTTTATGTTGTTGTCTATAGAGGGAGAAAAATCAGAGACGAAACAGAAACGTCTAGAAGCTAAATACTCCGCGCTACAGATTGTGCAAAATGTCGACAAATATGGCACTGCTAAGGTTAGTTGACGTTCTTCAGTAGAGATGGGTAGCACACCTTTTAAAAATGAGGATCGTGCGAGGCACTCCTTTTACAAAATGTGCTAGCACACTGCGCTACCACGAATGAGGCGAGGCTGCGGTAGCTTGTGAGCACGAACGTGCTGTGAGTGTGTCAGTGAGTCGCGTGACTCGCCGAGTCGCGTGTGTGCTGTGTGGTGTTTAGTGAGTAGTGACGACACTGCGAAACGATACGGCACACATACGCAGTAGAGTAGGCACACGCGCGGTGCGTTCTGTGTTGTGTGTTTGTGCTAGCAACAATGAACGAAGACATCAATGGCCAAAATACAAAAAAAAAAGTGAGTGACTCGATCGACTGACTCAATTTTGTTAAAAACTCAACAGTACAGTACACAGTACAAATGTTCTGTGTGAAGCTAATCTGTGCCAGTGAGGTGTGTGCTAGCACATCAGAATACAAAAACTGACTGACTCTTTTCATCCAAGTGAGTAGCTACAACTGTGCTAGCACGTGTGCTAAGTTACCCAACACTACTATTCAGCGCTACGAAGACATGTCTTAAGGGCCAATATTTCAAGTGAATTCTTGTCCGTTCACAGCAAGGCCAACTGTCCCGCGAAGGCGACCTGCTGACCCGCGAGCGCCTGTGCTGCGGCCTGTCGCTGTTCTCGGTGGTGCTGCGGCGCCTGCGCACGTGCCTGGCCGCGCCGCAGTGGCCCGCGCCGCCCGCGCCGCACCACCACGCGCCCGCGCACACCGACGACACCAACGAGTTCCATAGGTGTGTACGGACGTCTGGGGTAACGACATATCGCGAGGGTAATATGACATCGCGAGGGTACAACTATATCGTGATGGTTACGCGTCAGGTTCGTGAGCCCACGTTCACACGGCGTTGATCAGTACGAATTTTACTGTATGATATTGGGATCATATGGCAGTTTGAGTGAGAGGGTTGAGATGGAAGTGAGAGCAGTGGAGGCCCAGTGTTAACGGCCACGACTTACGAGTCGTAGATCGTAGGTTCGAACCCTGACAGACGCTTTACTTTGTGTAAATTATTTCATCGCCACTGCTCTCAAAACGGTGAAGGAAAACATCGTGAGGAAACCGGCATGTCCTAGAACCAAAAATTCGAAGACATGTGACATCTACCAACCCGCACTGGGCCCGCGTGGTGGATTACGGCCCGCTCCCTCTCACAGAGAGGAGGCCTGTGTCCCAGCAGTGGGAACATTATAGGCTGATTATGTTATGGCAGTTTCATACTACATTTGTTTTTAATCGTATGAACGGTATTCTTGTACTGCGAGGGTAAGATCAGCAAAGGTGATTAAATATTTATGAAGGTAACGTAATAACCAATGATCGAAAAAGGGTGAGCTAATATACCTATAATTCAAAGAACAGAGACAAAAAAGTGGAGACTTCCTTACGACTAAAATATTGTTTCGAGAGTAATGTCGGGGTTTCGGGACATCACTTAAGTACCACCAAAATTAATAAAGTAAAACAACTTCGAATCGAATTCATTTCCTGTTTCTGTTTAAAAAAAAGCGTATGCACGATTTATTGTTTTCAAAAAATAAAGTTAATCTCCTTATCTTCGTTTGAACGATGTAAGTAAGCGCGGAAACTAATGTAATTTACATACCAGCTTTAATAATTATATAACTTCTTAAATATTTTGTCGTAAAGCGTCTCCACTATGTCTCTGTTCTTTTTCGAACTTTAGGTATTTTAGCTACGCATGTGACTAAAAAAGTGATGAATATAAATGTTTATGGATGGAGCGGGAGACAGAAAGTCTGACAACCAGTCTATCCAAGGGTTATCGTATTACCCAGTTACTGGGTTGTGGAGGTCAGATAGGCAGTCGCTTCATGTAAAATACTGGTATTCAGCTGCATCCGGTTAGACTGGAAACCGACCCCAACATAGTTGGGAAGAGAGGCCAAAGAAAAGATGGGTGGATTGTGTGAGGAATGTTATGATTTACGAAAGAGAAGGGAGTAAATGATAGCGTGACGGCTGACAGGGGAGAGTGGAAGAAGAAAACGTGTTGCGCCGACCACGAGTGACATGGGATAAGGGCAGGAAGATGATGAGGTATTTGAGCTACCCTTTTCCGATCACTGGTAATAACGCAAGGGTAAATTCACATCAGAAAGAATATATAAAATTCTCTCAAGCATGCTGCAGGTATTCTCCACAGTGCTCGAAAATAGGAAATACATATATACATACATACATAAACTCACGCTATATTAGGCAGAAACTAGCTTCGATCTGAGCCCCTAGACAAAGTGACATTCTATCAGCGATAACGATGATGGAAAGGTAAAAATGTATAGGACTGACATAAGCCATCGAAAAGCTTATGTCAATCCTGTTGAAAGTCGTTGTAGAAATACGAAACGCTTTCGAAGCGATTGTCACCTGTCTAGGCCCTCTGGTCATACACGCACACCGGTTGCGAGTACTACGCACCTGACATACATAACATACATACATAATCAGCCTATAATGTTCCCACTGCTGGGACACAGGCCTCCTCTCTGTGAGAGGGAGCGGGCCGTAATCTACCACGCGGGCCCAGTGCGGGTTGGTAGATGTCACATGTCTTCGAATTTTTGGTTCTAGGACATGCCGGTTTCCTCACGATGTTTTCCTTCACCGTTTTGAGAGCAGTGGCGATGAAATAATTTACACAAAGTAAAGCGCCTGTCAGGGTTCGAACCTACGACCTACAACTCGTAAGTCGTGGCCGTTACCACTGGACCACCACTGCTCTTCACCTACCTGCTCTGCACCTGACATAATTAATACTTATTTATTTGTTTCAGATTATGGTCGGCTCTGCAATTCTTATACTGCATCCCAGTCGGGGACACACAGTTTACTGTTGAGTGAGTTAAACTACTTTCAAAGTTAATTGATTCAGGCGTGACTTTGCGGAAATCCATTATAAAATACAATAGATGTAGATATATTTAGTAACCTATTCCGCTTGACTATTCTTCAAGAGCCATAAAAAACCCTGTAAGAAATCGACACGTGTTTCACCACCACCAGTGTGGTAACACGTCGCGTTCTGGTTTGCAATTCGTCAATCGTCATCTTGAGGATGCCTCGTTGAGAGGTGAAACACGTTTTACTTTCAAAGTCAAAGTCAAATAATTTATTTCAATTAGGCACATAAAAGGCACTTTTGAACGTCAAAAACGAAGAAATAGAACTGATTCTAACTGAAACCCCTTCCAACAGGTAGTTTTCTACCCCTGTGCCAAATTTCATCAAAATCCGTTTAGCCGTTTTAGCGTAATACACAAACAAACAAACTCACTTTCACATTTAAAATATTAGTTTTAGGATTAATAGGAGGAGCTCGTGACTAAGTAATAACAGCCGTTCGGGTCGATCCATCAGGTGAAGCTACGCTTGCCGGGGTTGGTCCGTGGATGGGTGACCATTTTCACATATCGAGACTCCTCCGTGCCTCGGAAAGCACGTTAAGCCGTCTTTGACAGTCGTTACGAGTCGTCAGAAGCCCGAAAGTCTTGACTACCAGTTTTACCAAGGGGTATCGTATTGCCCAGTAACTGGGTTGTGGAGGTCCGATAGGCAGTCGCTCCATGTGAAATACTGGTATTCACCTGCATCCGGTTAGACTGGAAGTCGACCCCAACATTGTGGCGATATCTACATCGCCACATGCGAACTACGCATCAAAGACCTGACGTCACACAAAAATCCTGGCGTCACTTAAATCCTGCATCGTACCATTAAAGTTTACCGTGCAGTGGACATATATACAAGAACCCAACATCAATCGTTGGGCAGTTGCCCGCCAGACACAACACCCGTCTGGTCGGAGGATCCTCCCTTTTATATGGTGGATGAGTGAACTTTACACCCTGTTCCTCATACTCCTAATACATAGTTGGGAAAAGGCTAGGCTGATTGATTAAGTTAGGATTAATAGTCCAGGTTTCCTCGCTATGTTTTCCTTCACCAATGTTAGTGATGTTTGAAATAAACTTATTTACTATTATTAATTTATCTTTGCAGGGAACTCTTCGGTGAAGGCCTGCACTGGGCCGGCTGCACTATCATAGCTCTGCTAGGCCAACAGAGAAGGTTTGAGGCCCTCGACTTCTGCTACCATATCCTGAGGGTGCAGCGAGTTGATGGAAAGGATGAGCTAGTGAAGGGAATTGTGAGTATAACCTTCCATTTACATAAATATATAAGGTGTATGTTATCATATACGAAGCGAGGAGCTATGCGAACATAAATGTAGGGATCAGCTGATTAAATTTTCACTTTTTACCCGACTACGGCGAAGAAAAAAGGAGGGTTATGATTTTGACCGGTATGTATGTATGTATGTATGTATGTTCATCTGTTCCCTCATATCATCTAAACGACTCATCACAATTTGACAAATGAGGTATCGTTGGAAGCGTCTTGATCGTCCGCTGGTTATGGCTAAAAATGGCGCCCTCTAGAGGACATAAAGTCATGAACTAAAAAAAAAAATTGTTTAATCGTACCATGTTGGGTATCAAATGAAAGGAATTAAGGAGCACATTTCAAAAAAATATATATCATAACCCCAAAAGAAAAAAAAAAAGTCATAACTAAAACCCAACTACGACTAAAAAGGTATAAACAAGACACCACAGACAGACAAATTAAAGATCCGGAGTCACACGTAATCTGTTCGATTTATGCCCTAACACGTGTGACTCCGGATTTTTCATTTGTCTGTCTGTGGGGTCTTGTTTATACCTTTTTAGTCGTAGTTGGGTTTTAGTTTTTATTACTTTTTTTTTTTTGTGTGTACTACTGAGGCCGCTATGACATCAAATAATAAAAAATAAAGTACAAAATTAAAGGGAAAAGTAGTAAAGTAAAGTGCAATACAAAGTCATTTTTTCAGCGTTTTCATAGTTTTTTTTTAGAACTACTATGAAATAAAAAGTTCTTGTTCATGTGTCAATATTCATTCAAACTACGGAACCCTTCACTGTGCGTGGTTCAACATGCACTTGGCCAGTTTTTAATTAATTTAAATGTTTTTTACTGTCTACTCCCGTTTCTTATCTTCAAAATTAATTATACAAGTAAGAAATGAAAAGATCTGTACGGATCAAGGTAACTGATATAACCCGAAGTGGGCAGGGCACATTGCTCGCAGAACGGATACGGACGACCGCGTACCGGAAGACGTAGCATTGGAAGGCCTTCCACAAAGTGGACCGATGACCTGGTGAAGGCCGCGGGTATCCGCTGGATGCGAGAAGCACAGAACCGCTCGAAGTGGCGGTGCTTGGGCGAGGCCTATGTCCAGCTGTGGACGTCTTTAGGCTGAAATGATCATTTATTATTGTTTGACTCGGGCTAAGTAATAACAGCCGCACGGGTCGATCCATCTGGTTAAGCTATGCTTGCCAGGGTTGGTCCGTGGATAGGTGACCATCTTTACGGGTCGTCTCAAGCCTGAAAATCTGACAACCTGTTTTACCAAGTGGTGTCATATTACTCAGTTACTGGGTTGTGGAGGTCAGATAGGCAGTCTCTCCATTTAAAATACTGATATTCAGCTGCAGCCGCCCATCCGGTTAGACTGGAAGCGGACCATAACATAGTTGGGAAAATACAGGCAGATTGATTGGCTTTGTTTGACTCCAAAACCTAAAAATCAAAATGTTATTAAGGAATTCCTTTTGTGTCCCCCCCAGCCCCTCAAGCGCATGGTAGACCGTATCCGGCGCTTCCAGGTGCTGAACTCGCAGATCTTCGGCGTGCTCGCGCGCCACCTGGCGGCCGACGACGAGCGCGCCGGCGTCGAGCACGTGCGGTGCTTCCCGCCGCCCGCCGCGCCGCTGCACGCGCTCGGCTAGGCGCCGGCGACTACTGCCCCGAGGACTATGGAATATTGGCGCCGTTTGAGGCCGAAAGATGCCTAAATATACCTAAAGCTTCGAAATTCCCAGCGCCGGTCACCGCGGTGTGTTTACTACGATTCGATACGGCTGAACGCTGACTTATTAAATTAACTAGATTTTATCAAAATATAATTATAATTATTTTCGATTTATTTTATATCGTCTAGAACTAAGAAATAATGTAAAAATCAAGCATTGGCAAAGGCATTTTTGGCTGACGCTTCGATCCAACACATAGTATTGTATTTCTAATATAAACTTCTAATATAATAATTTAAACTTTATAAAGATGTCAAATATTCCATTTGAAATGATGTTGCTGTTCCGAATGCTCAGATGACAACCATAAACACGGGTTTTCTACGGGTTTGTCGACGGAAGAATAGACAAAATGACAGATAAACAATCACAACCTGTCATTTTGTCTATTCTTCCGTCGACAAAACCCCGTTTCTATTGTGGTCTTGCTAAGCTGTTACTGAGGTGGATAGGGGACGAATTTAGGTCGCGCCTTTGTATGGAAGTATACAAATGGGGACAAACTCTCGCATGACTTCCTAATCAATGGAACAATTGACGCACACAATCGCGTCCTGTGGGGGATTCGCCTCAATTTGAGCAGTCCCTAATAGATTGGAAGTAATAAAAGTCGATTATAGGAATCAGACTTATTCTTGATAGTAAATTAAGTTATAGTTTGGCCTCACCGCAGTACCGCGCCTGAAGTACGTGCGCGGCTCACAGGCAGTGCGCCGCTCATTGGTCAACGCTCACGGCGCCCCGCCCATTCCTAAGGTAGCGGTGAGGTCAAACTATAGTATCTAAGTGATATTGAAATGTTTAATTATGGCTATATTATTATTATATTGTAAGTAAGTACTTTTTTTATGATCTACTTGTAAGTATGAATAACTTTAATATGCTAATCGCATTTTATAAAATAGACATTTATCTGTAAGTTAAATTATTGATTTCAATTATTACATTTACAAGCATTTTTGAAAGTCAAAATATATATGACGATTGTCCATTCCAAAATGTATTTTCCAGAGATTAGATAACAATTCCATGACTACTTAAAAAAAAAAAAACAGTTATAGTTCGTATATGAACTATAACTGTTTTTTTTTGTCATTCGTTTTTTTAGTAAAATTGTAGAATATTCGTCGCAAATACGTATTGATTAAGAGCATTATCACACTGAAGATTTGCCAGCGTGTTTCCTGTGAGGCGGTCGCGGGTGTGAAGTGAATTAGCCGCGACTACGCGACGTGTTGTTTGCGTTTTCACAATATTGTACTCTCGCTCGTCTCGGTATATTACTCTCACGTCAAATTCAAATATTTTTATTTGTGGAACTTAGGTAAATAGTAAAGTACAGATGTCAATATAAATCGCAAAAAAAAAAACGGAAAAAATCGCTAACGTCGTCAATTGCTTTCGTTACGCACGGCGAACTCGTTGCGCACAGGTAACGTGCTCGCTACGCGCACGCAGCGAGTGCGTTAAGCAATCGCCTCTCTGGAAACACTCGTAAATCGCCAGTGTGATAAGGCCCTAGGTATCGACTAGGGTCGAGGAACCGAATTCTCATTTTCGCATTGCTGCACTCATCGGCGATTCCATACATACACAAGTATTACCTATAGAATATTTTAGAATATAGTAAATAAAATGTCATTTAAAGTAATCTGTAAGTATAAATGTAGTGTAATGTAATTATGAAATAAAATATAAACTTTATAATGTATAATCCTTCTCTATATGAGAAGATTCGGCTATTAACGGACGTATATCAAATAAACACAAATATAAAATATCACGTTTTGTTTTATTTTTTAGAATCTAGGTAATATTACCTTACTTGTAACGGGTGTAAAAAGACATTGAAATGAAATGAAATTGTTTATTCTGTAAATAGGATATTGAAATCACTTTTATACGTCATATTAAAAATAAGCTAGATGAGGTCGGCGTTTCCTATCTGACTACTCTGAGAAGAAAGGCCAAAAACAAACTCAGAGGTCACAGTCTCTTTTAAAGTCCAGACATAATCTTGGTCAAGCCATATGAGGACCATGTAAATTCGAGTCTGAAATGGTCTTTTGAGGAAAGAACCACACAGATTTGAGTGGACCTGTCCAGTCAGTGCAAGCATTTGTCAGTAATGGCGGAGCTCAACTCAGAACTTAAGGAGCTCAACGACGCCGATAGCCACTTGTTAACGAAGCCGATAGCGACTTGTTATTCCCGTCATTGTGAACATTTTTTTGTTTTGGACCATACCTGGGAGTTCCAACATTTTCAGACGTTTCTTTAAAGAAAGCAAGTTTTTCAATGTTTACTGCATACAGTCGTGACTTCGAAGACTATCATGACTGAACGAAGTCGAACGTACAAATGCATGCAGTTGAACACGCGGTTGCCGCGATGCAATCCGTCTGATGGCAGCCTTGGCAGTTGGCAGGCAATATACAAGGATTGCCTAAGTATATCGACTCGCCCCCTTGAATATTGGATACCCCAAGTCGCCCCCGATCGTTAGTAAGTTAAAAGTACTGTCAGCACTAAGTTTTAAATCTATACATATAATAAAATCGTAAACATTCGTGTCTGTACATTAAAGATTTTAGCAAAAAAAAGTACTGGAAGACGCGAGAAATAAGTTAAAAAAAACATTTTTTGAAATTTTTGTCTGTTCTTCGGTTTGTTTGTTCGTTTGTGAACGCATCACGTAAAAGCCACTCATTGGATTACAAATTGAACTACTGAAACATAAGACTGAGACCTGCAGAATCAAAACTAAAGATATATGGATTTAACACTTATGTTTTTTTTTTATCCCGGTACGGTAGTACAACAGAATACCGTCAAGCTTGACGGTATTCTGTTCACAACACATTGTGCACAGTTTCCGAGCTGTAACCTAACAAAAAGTACTAGGCTGGCATGAATTCACGATAGTATTAACTAATAGGATTTGATTTCTTTATTTCTCTAAATGAGGTATAAATCTAAACACTAACTCTAACAAAACTAACTATTACTAATAATAGGTCTTTACCTATGAAATTGCCGTTTTGTATGAAAAAATTTAAACGAATTTTTTTCATGATTTTTTTATTTGTATTAATCGAAGTAATCACCCATGCAATCAATGCATCTTTGCCATCGCAGTGGCAGTTTATTGATGCCCTTCTTAAAGAAATCAGCTGGACGGGAGGCAACAAATTCTTCAAAGGCATTTTGTACTGCCTCTCGGGTATTGAATTTTTTTCCCGCCAAGAAGTTATCCAAATTCTGGAAAAAGTAGTAGTCTGTAGGCGCAAGGTCTGGTGAGTAGGGCGGATGACGGAGAGCTTCCAACCCCAGTTCTTGCAACTTGGAGACCGTCTGCTGTGCAGTATGAGGTCGCGCGTTGTCGTGCAGGAGCAGCGGAGACGAGCGATTGACCAATGCTGGTTGGAGATGCGCCAGCTTCTCCATCATTGTGTTCAGTTCTTCACAGTACACATCTGCAGTAATGCTCACCCCGTTTGGTAAGAAGCTGTGATGAATCACACCGGCGCTAGACCACCAAACAGTGACCATCACTTTTCTAGGGGTAAGTTTTCGTTTAGGGCATTGTTTAGGTGCTGAACCAGGATCCAACCAACTTGCTGAGCTCTTGCGGTTATCAAACAGAATCCATTTTTCATCGCAGGTAACAATGCGGTTCAAAATTCCTTCATTTTTGTGTCTGTTGAGCAGTGCAAGGCACGTCTCGACGCGTACTTCGCGCTGGCGATCATTGAGTTCGTGGGGCACCCATTTGTCAAGCTTTTTTACCTTGCCAATTTGACGCAAATGGACCAATATTGTTTTGACGCTAACGTCGAAAGCTGCTGCTAATTCAGCCGTAGATTGTGTATCATCAGCTTCCACAATCGCCTTTAATTCGTCATTGTCGACCAAAGTCTTCGGACGACCGCGAGGTTCATTTTTCAGGTCGAAATTTCCAGAACGGAAGCGAGCAAACCAATAATAGGTGGTGCGTTGGTTTGTAGTGTTAGCTCCGTAAACGTCGTTGATGTTGCGTGCCGCTTGTGCCGCGTTGCTGCCACGACGGTACTCATATTCCATAATTACTCGAATTTTTAACGTATCCATGATGACGAAAAAGATTGAAATGCGATGAAAATGTAACACTAATCAATAAAGAAATGACTACTTTTGGAAAAAAAAAACCATGTTTTTAAAATAAAATTATTTTGAAATTAGAATTCTTAGCCAAACAAAAATTATTTTGATTTGAAATGGCCAGTACTGCAGAACGGCAATTTCATAGGTAAAGACCTAATATTAATTAAAACTAACTATACAAATAAACAATAAACAAAGGATTTCAAATAGGTATAACTAACAAAAAGTACTAGACTTGCATGAATTCACGTTTAGATTACTTTAAGTACTTACATCAAAAAACAAAAAAAAATGCTATCTATAAATAAAAATCAATTTATTGTCGAATGTATGAAAGAAAGATCATTACTAGAGAATGGCTCGCCCGATTTAGATGACTTTTTTTGTTGTATTCGTATCTGGACAAGGTTTGTATGAAAGATTTTTTTGATAATCCCCTGGAAAAGTCGGATTTACACCCGGGCGACGCCGGGCACCAACAGCTAGTATTTAATAAATATTATTTTCTTAAAACTTTAATCAAAACCTAACAAAAAGTACTAGACTTGCATGAATTCAAAATAGTATTACAATCATTACTATTAACCCACTAATAAGATTTGGATGAAAGGCTCATAAATAGATTATAACTAGCAAAAAGTACTAGGCTTGCATGAATTCAAGGTAGTATTAAAATCGTTAGTATTGTAATTTGGTAGCATTAAGCCGTATACAGAAAGAAAGCTGGTAGCCTACTAGCGCTTATAGGAACCGGTCCATGCAGGTAACCGGTGCAGGCATTTATATGAACAAGCGCCGAACGTCGCCGACAAGTTCCGACAATCTTCGACACGCGCCGGTCAGCGCCATTTAACTAACTAACCTAACCGCTTGCTTTATGTAATTGTTACCAGAAAGGACCAGCGCCGATAAGCGCTGGTAGATCGGCGCCGGCTACCAGCTTTCTTTCTGTATACGGCCTTATACTTCACGAAGGGACCACGGGTAATAGATGCGCTAGGTGCCCTAGCTTAATGGGGCCAAGCTGGGGAGATGCTCTCCAGATCGGCCACCTATAAATCCTTATAACTTTTGAACCAGTGACCGACAAATTCTGATATTTGGCGACAAATTTCAAATCATTAGCGACAATTTTTTTGTGTTATCAAAATTAAAATCCCTGTTGGTGGCCACGCCAGTGTCAGTCACACTGATACCACATTAATCTGAAATCGCCTCAGTGAGAAAACATAGTGATTAATGCTCGTGAGTTCTCTTTATGAGAGGTCTTTGCCCTGCAGTAGGACTGGATTGATATCATTATGTTTCTGAGGGAGTTAAATAAAATAAAACCAAATATAAAATTTCATGTTTTTTTATATTATTTCTTAGCATCTAATGTTACCTTACTTATCTTAAGATACAGTTAAAATAAACAATAATTACATCTAGTTTTTATACAACAGATTTTCTGGCGTTAAGAAATAAACCATTTGCTATATACAGGCTCTTGCATGCCGCAAGAATATGCAAGAAAACGTGCATATTTCATAATGCAAGATGGTAACATTTTTGACGCAAGATTTTCTTGCTTTATCGACCGTTTACTTGCATATTCTTGCATTTTTCTTGCAAATTCTTAGTAGTGTAATCAATACAAAATTTGCAACTATTTATAATTGTAAAAAGTTATTTAGAGTCTGTTTTAGAAGATTAAATATGGGATAACAATAGCATTCTTTTCGATTTCAAGATTTTTATAATTTAGTTATTGTAAGCGAAAATAAATTTATAAAAGGGTGTATGCCCACGCGTTAGAAGTGAAAACTTATGACTGGAGTCGAGTATAATCGACTCAACGCCGAGTATACGCCATTCACCGTCACCGACCCGAGAACGACGGTTCAGTTTCGTTCACTGTTTATAAAAAGCGCACAGTGCGCCTAAAGTTTTCGCTTCAAAAATATAATTCAGAAAACCTTTTCCGTGTTACAGACCTTCTATTAACCGTGACTAAAGTGAAACGAGTGGGTATCGAACGCATTTTTTTTAATGATTTAGAACTTTCCCATATTTAATATTCTATAAACATTTTAAGGCAAAAAAGCTTCATAATGAATATCTTAGATAAATCATAAAAGCTAGCATTATACAGGGCGAAAAACTTAATTGTCAGTCATGTTTATTTGAGTTAAAAAAGGGGAAAAAACCGATTCTGAGTTTTTTTTTTTATAATACCCGTTAGGCCGCTGTCGGTTGAACTGGAAAACCCAAAATATTTTTTTCTGCCACGTTAAGTTACGTCGTTTCGTCATACTTTGCCTAAATAGGCACCGTTATCTATCTGCCAAGTCGAGCAGAAGATTTTCTTTGATTGTTTGAGCGCTCTAATCTTTGAGAAATCAGGTTGCATTTGATAGCCCAATTCTTAAGGAACGCTATAGGCTATTTAAGATCACGCTACAAACTCCTGAGGAGCCGAGCAGAAAAAAAAGTCGGAAAGAACTATATGCGAAAACAAAGTAAAAGCGCGGGCCACACAATCGCAAACGAAGCTAGTTTTAAATAAAAGAAAAGATTTTACAATAAACATGACTAATATTTTTTTTTTTTTCGTCAGCAATATTAGAAAATAACCCACAGCCATTTCGCGTACAGCTCGGTAAAAGTATTTTTATTTTTTAACTTAAGTTAAAAATGCTCTACCCGTTGCCTAAGAACTTAAGTTGCATAAAATAAAGATTTTATTTATATCCTAAACACAGTGGTCTTATTGGAATAAGTATATTTATTTTTAACTTGCCACCTAGATCATAATCAGCCTATAATGTTCCCACTGCTGGGACACAGGCCTCCTCTCTGTGAGAGGGAATGGGTAATTCACCACGCGGGCCCAGTGCGGGTTGGTAGATGTCACATGTCTTTGAATTTGTTATTCTAGGACATGCCGGTTTCCTTATGTTTTCCTTCACGATTTTGAGAGCAGTGGTGATGAAATGAATAACACAAAGTAATGCGCCTGTCTGGGTTGGACCTACAACATAGGTGCCACTCGGCCAGCACTGCTCCTGTCCCAGAGACAAAGGTGAAATGTCTCAGTACCTTTTTACCCATAACCTTTCAAATCGGAACATAGAACACATGGCTTTTAAGGAGAAAATGACAATATAGCCCACAAAATTCAAATTCTATTACGTTTTTTTGCAATTTACAGGTCAGTATCAGGTTGTATTGCGGGAAAGTCCGAAATGGATACCGCGACTTAGGCAACAGGCAACTGAAGGAACACGGGTGGGTTTTAGTCAGTAAAAGTCTGACACGCCCTTCCGCTCCGCCCAGAGCAGGAGAAGTCATTAGATGATTTCCCAACCATAAAAAAAAAGAAAAAAGTATCAGATTGTATGCTGATCTAAATGTGATTCGCAGCCGTATCAAATATTTATTTATAAAATTATAATCATCAATAAAACTCATTCATTAAATCATGACATTTGAGGCCAATTCTAACTTAAGGAGTTGTATGCTGATTCTAATGATTATAATTCTGTAAAGACATATTTGTTACCGTCGTAAATTATATTTTTAATCAACATACAACTTGACACTGACTTGCAAAATAGCAAAAACGTAAGAAACTTTGAATTTCGCGCGCTACTTTTGTGTATTCTCCTTTTAACGAGAACAAGGCTTTACCAATTAATACCACTGTGTGCAGGGTTACAGCCACGAGGACCCACGATAGCGAAATACTTAATTTAAAAAGTACTCCTTAACAAAAATAACTATAACATAATACTCAAAGACTTAACTTTGTAAAGGCGTACATTATTTTAAATTAAATATTTGAATAAATACAATGCCATCAACTGGCAACACCACCCTATTCGAATAAATATTTTTTTATGTTTTAATTCATTGTTTTTTTTTAAAGCGATAGTCTATGCGCTACTCTTTTGATAAAAAAAATATGCACCATAGTTATTTTAGTTTTTTTTTTCTTTTCAAAGACAACAAAGGTTTAATATATTACAGTTTTGTAATGTCCAAGGTTTGATTCCCGAGCAAGAATAATTTGTTGTCTTTAAAAAAATATTACAGTAAGTATGCTTAAATTTAAAGATCATAACGTAGTTTAAAAAAACAAAAGATATTTTTCTTTTAAAAGTTTATTTATGTCATTTTTATTTCAACCATTCACTAAATAAAATACTTATGTTTTTGCGTTATTAGTACTTGTATTTATCGGTTTTGCGGAACCATATAGAAATAATGATACCGAGTAACAAATATGATAATATTTTTTTAAATAAATAATTGAAAACCGATCTGCCTGGTTAGGCAACTATGTCGGAGTCAGATTCCAGTCTAACCGGATGCAGCTCAATACTAGTATTTTATATGGAGCGACTGTCTATCTGACCTCCACAACCAAGTTACTGGGTAACACGATACCCCTTGGTAAGACTGGCTGTCAGAGTTTTGGGCTTCAGATGACCCGTAACGACTGTCAATAATGTATTAAAATAATAATGACATAAACAAGGGACAGGAATGTCACTCAAATATATTTTTTCAACAAATTCATTGTATATTTAAAGTATAACCATAATGATTATATATAAAATGTCGAGCGTTTTTTCAAAAAAGTATGGAAAGGGGTGAGTGACCCGTTAATATACTTGCTTGAAAGGCATTTTTTATTGCGGCAACATTTCATGCATAATCACAAACGTTTAAAAAAAACTAGATTTTTATAATCAAGTTCAAGGTAATATTTTGTACTCATATTCAAAATAATATGCACGGTAGCAAAGGTTTAAATTGATAGATTTTCCCTCACGTACCAGAGGCTCTAGACAAAGTGACATTCTATCAGCGATAACGATGATGGAAAAAGCAAAAATTACTAACATAAGCTATCGAAAAGCTTATGTCAAATCCTATTGAAAGTCGTTGTAGAAATACGAAACGCTTTCGAAGCGATTGTCAGTTGTCTAGGCCCTCAGGTCGCGCGTAAAGCGTCCATATTGAGTATACTGACCCCGCGTCCTAATAAAAGCGATCGGAGCGATAAGAGCTCACACATGATTAATATATTATCGTTTCCATGACAACCATGTAGTCTCTGTGACATTGTGAGTTTCAGAGGTGTCAAAACGAAACAGAAACGCGACCATATTTTGAAACGGGGCAAGGCGAATCTACGATTAAAATCTTTGCTCGTTAGTACTTATGGAAAATAATTACGATATCTGTCAAAATTTAAAATTAATAGAAAATTCGTTTTTTTTATAATAAATTATATGAAATATAAAAATATATGCAGTTTTTAATATGGGATGGTATAGTAACTACAATTGATTAGAAATATGATTTCTTATTTATTTTGCTTTTTAAAACTTATTATCATAGCATTTTTGTTATGTCATAGGTAATTACCTAATTAACATTATTTACCCTTTTCTGGTAACAATAACTTTTTAAATATTTAAATAAGAAAAATGAAAAAGTGCAAAAAAAAATAAAAAACATATTTTTTTCACGAAAATAGTCTAAAAAAATCCAACTAATCAATCGCTAGTACCTACCAAAGGCTTTCTGTAAAAAAATTGTTCATAGTAAATGGAACAAAAAAAAACGAAACAAAAAATTTTGACAAATATCATATTTTTATTTTGTTTTTCGTACCGAAATGACAAATAAAAAAATATACATACAGTTAGATTTTTAATCAGCACAAAAGATTGTTCAGGTAGAATTAAAAACTTCATATTTTAACAGGGTTGTCAAACAAGCTGCATTTTTTACCGACTGCGGAAAAAGAAGGGTTATGAGTTTATTTCCATGTTCGTGGTTGGCTTCCAGTCTAACCGAAGCAGCTGAATATCATTATTTTAAATGGAACAAGTGCCTTCTGACCTCCAGAAATCAGTAGGGATTCAGATTTATTAATTTCAGACATTCTGTCCGAATTTTTTAGATTTCTGACGACCCTGTTAAAAAAAAGTTATTCGATTAAAAAAAACTTAACCTATATTATTTATATTTTTACTTATTGTGTCTGGTCAACCATTTTAGCTGATAAATTAACTACTATCTTAAAAACTAATATTATAGAAACATAACATTAAATAAACAAACTTAGGAGGTAAGAGAAAAAAATATATTTTACAAAAACTTCTAAATTTACTTATTGCAACGTAACGATGTCATAGACATCAGTGATTTTTTTTTCAAATCGTTTTATTAAAATCTATGGTTTATATGATATCAGTCGTTTGTGGTAAATATTTTGTTTTTTTTTTCTTACTTTCGCTTGGAACAATTTTGTTGGTAAACCCAAAAAATACTAGGCATAGGTTTTGTTCAAAATTTTACGTGTTTTTTACAAAAAAAAAAATACATTAAAGAAAATTTAACTACAATACAATTATATTTTTTTTTAAAGGAATACATACAATTTTTCACATAATGTTATTTTATTATAATTATTTTGGTAAAAAACACGTAAATTTACTCAATTTTAAAATCGCTAATCGAGAACTAAATCAAAATGGAATTCTTTTTTTTGTATCACAAACAATTTTTTCTTTTCGTTATTTTTAGAAAAACTTAGCGAGTAGCCTAATCTCCTTTTACAAGAATGAAAAGCTATACTAAGCTATAAATTGCAGCGGATATTCAAAGCTGCATATAATCTTTAGAACTGGCCTTTTATTGATAGCTATAAAATTACTATGAGTTCACAATTTTTTGCCCGAAATAGGGCATTTTTAAATGTAAGAAATGGATCAACACACACATAAAAATTACATTTAAAAATAAATAAAGTCTGAGACATTTTTTATTACAACTTGTAACTATTACTTCAAAAGGCGGACAGTATGCCACTGCATTATAGTTTTATTGGTAGGCAAGCATTCATACTATTTTGTCTAATGTTTAGATAAGTGGCATGTATGTACAAAATTAAAACTGCCATGAACATTAAAAAAAACCGAGCATTTTGAAATTTGTCAGACGTCAAAATTGTTTGACAGGTGTCAAACACAAAAACTAGCGCAATTTGATAGCTAAATTTTATTATTTCGACCGATTTGAAAATTGAAAATTGAATAAGAATCGCCCTACCACTGGCCGACAATTTTGTTGGATACATCTTTATTATACCGTAAATTTAAAGTAATTTGACACTCAATAATTTTGACATTTGACAAATATCAAAACGATTATTTTCACAAGAATCAATACATGAATCTTTAAAATTTTCGTAAAATGTTTGTATACGTTAACAATTATTGCATGATCGAGTCTTGACGTGTGTTTGTGTGTGCGTTACCATCTCGGAAACAGTGTGTTGCAGGCGGAGTGTCACTGGTCGTAACTTTTAGCTTTTCGGTCCATATCATCATCGTTTGTGCGGTTCATGGGGTGATCTGAGGAAGAGGAATTAAAGTTAGTTATGTTCAATCCGCGTGCCTTTCCCCGACTACGTTGAGGTCAGCTTCCAGTCTGGATGCAGCTGAATACTAGTATTTTATATAGAGCGACTGCCTATCTGGCCTTCACAATCCAGTAACTTGGTGATAGGATACCCCTTGGTAAGACTGGATGTCAGACTTTCGGGCTTCTGACGACCCGTAACGATTGTCAATTGTAAATTACCTCTCCTTCATCCCCTTCATGGATGGCGGACATGTAACCAATAACAAGTAGTAGTATACCAGTATTAAAAAGCCCTAATGGGAGGCACATGACCTATGCCTCAAATTCAGTTTAATACAGGGTCTAAGGGACAGCCCTCCGCAAATTAACGGGGGCATTCAGCTGCTTATTTTGAATCATATTCCACCGGAAATTTTCTGAAAGTTTTCATTATTTTTGACATTTTTTCAGTTACTATTCCTTTATTTCAATGTTAAATTACATTCTTTGTACGCAGCACTCCATTTATGTAAATAAAACAGCTAAAATCAAAAAACCAGTAATGGATGTTAAAATACTCGAGCGTGTGTTGTGCCACGGTAATGATACATTGCGTGTGAGGTAATACAAATCAGGTTTATTGGATTCCCATAACGTTCCTGAAATAATTTCATGTACCGGTCGCTTTAAAACCGGTGAAGGAAAACATCGTGAGGAAACTGGCATGCCTGAGAGATATTTCTCGATAGCATGTGAAGCCAAGTCAGAGGCTCCTTGGGCGGCTTTAAAACTCTGACACCAGGTTGGTCACACGAAAAGAAGAAGGTCATAAATACCAACCTTGGTGCTGTGGCATCTTGGGTACGAGCACCACGTTGCCGTCGGCCGCCTGCTGCAGCGAGTACTGCTGGGAAGACAACGGTCTGCCTTCAGGGTCGCGCAGGTTCTGAGAAAGAGATGGGACGGTTAATAACTTAAGGTGACCCCTTCAAAGTCACCCGCAAATTTGAGTTTCTTACGTTTTTTTGCAAATAAATTGTGAATTCCGCGGGCTTACTACCTTAAATAATCCATACTAATATTATAAAGTCTGTCTGTCTGCTGTATGTTACCTTTTCACGCCTAAACCACCGAACGGATTTCGATAAAATTTGCCAAGGAGATAGATGGCATTCCGGGGAAGGACATAGGCTACTTTTTATCGACATACTGGGGCGAAACCGCGGGCAGAAGCTAGTGCTAAATAAAATAGCGTTGATAAGACCTCAATTTCAAACTCTAAAATCAGAAACCAGGAGTATTCAAAATATTGTAAAACATTTTTAAAAGAGTAACGGTGTAGTTTCTTGCCCATTCTTCTCCATACGAAAACTACCTTTTGGAAGACAAGAATCAGTTCAATTTTTTTGTAAATTTTTGACGTTCAAAAGTGCCTTTTATGTGCCTAATTGAAATAAATTATTTGACTTTCAATCATATTGTGTACTTATTTGTTTATCCAAGCACTCCAACACTGAAGTAAATCAATCTGCCTAGCCATTTCCCAACTATGTTGGGGTCGGCTTCCAGTCTAACCGGATGCAGCTGAATACCAGTATTTTATATAGAGCGACTACCTATCTGACCTCCACAACCCAGTAACTGGGTAAAACGATACCCCTTGGTAAGACTGGTTGTCAAACTTTCAGGCTTCTGACGACCCGTAACGACTGTCAAAGATCCACAAATGACAGCTGGGACCAACGGAAGACTGGACTACAGTAAACTTTTTAAGGAAATATCCCACTGACTGGTCGACACTTCACGTGACCAGAGGGCTGGCTTGTTCTTTGGCCAAAGAATTAGCATTGCCATTCAACGTGGCAATGCTGCCAGTCTTCTGGACACGTTTCCGGATGACAGCGATGCGGACGAATACGCTTAAAGGCCCCTTTGTTTTTAACCGACTTCTTCAAAAAGGAGGAGGTTCTCAATACATCAGTATGTTTTTTTTTTTTTTTTTTTTTTGTATTTTTGTTACGCGATTACTCCGCCAATTATGAATCGATTTTGATGATTATTTTTTTGTTTGGTAGTTCATGCTTCCGAGGTGGTCCCATATAAATTTTATTAACTTTGCTTGCGTAATTTTTGAGTTAGCTTCAATATTACGTATTTTTCCCACTTAGTTTATCTAGACGATATCCTGTTTGACTCCTTCACTGTTATTTACATAGCAGGTAGTGGTATTCGGATTTTTGTGGGGTAGGTACCACAACTAAAAAGTGAAAAATAAAAAAATAAAAATAACTTTAATTTCGTAAGTCGGTGTCTTTGCTTTTCAATTTCCGTTTTTTGCCACCGACTTCCGAAATTAAAGTTATTTTTCACTTTTTTTGTGTTTTTTTTGGAAGTCGGTTGTTTTTTTTTGTAAAAAGTTTTTTATATTTATTTAGTTAGTCCTTTTAGTTTTTTTATGAAAATAGTTAGTAGTGCTTTATAAATATTGTGTACAGTAAATAGATATATTTTATATTTACCTGGAAAACATGGCGGTACAGCGCTGCAAAGCGCTCCTTGACGCGCTGCCTCTCCGCGATCAGAGAGCTGTGGTCCCGCTGGGTGCGGATCTTCCGGTCCCTCACGGTGCGGACCTCGTCGGCCAACGACGTGATTTGGTCTAATTTGCGTTTCCGGCAATTCTGGGCTGCGACCTGTTGAGAAACAGGATATTAGGATATGGTGGTATACAGGGTTAATGGTCGGCAATCCATTATGGGGATGTAGGAGAGGTCATTTACAATCCCATGACCCCTTTCGACTACTATGCAAATATCTAAAGTTTTCGAGCCATTTGACATTTTATATTTCTACTAGCTTCCGCACGCGGGTTCGCCCGCGTGGTATTTCGATAAAAAGTAGCCTATGTCCTTTCTCAGGCTCTAGATTATCTGTGTAGCAAATTTCATTTAAATCGGTTTAGTAGTTTTGGCGTGAAAGCGCGACAGACAGACATACTTACAGTTACTTTCGCATTTATAATATTAGTAAGGATTTTTTAAATATAAAATGTCAAATTACTCGAAAATGGTTGATGATGGGAATTTAAGGGGTCATTGTACTTAACAATTTTCACTTATGGAAACAACCATAAAATCGCAAAAAAAAAACAGCTGCTCCCTACATATTGACGAGCTATGCGAACATAAATGTAGGGAACAGTTGATTTTCTTTTCTAATTTCAGTGTTGGCAGAAATTCATGATGAAAAAACTCAACAACACTGCCCGATCCGAGAATCGAATCCGCCCAATCGAAATTATCATTTGATCTAGGCAATAAACCTTCAAACCAAAATTTTTATTATTTTCATAATTCCAGTTTTCACAGACATTGCCTGAATTACATAGAGTTTTAGGGGTATGAGGAACAGGGTGTAAAGTTCACTCATACTCCATAGAAAAGGGAGGATCCTCCGACCAGACGGGTGTTGTGTCTGGCGGGCAACTGCCCAACGATTGATGTCGGGAAGTCATATACAGGGTGTTAGGGTAGACACCGTTATCCTAGAAACTAGTGGTTTGGCGTCATCTATAATATACTTTTTCTATCGGACCAACTTTAAAATCGCAAAAAAAATATATCAGATGTTCCATAAATTTTGTCGTATACAGTTTGATATAATAGTTTCAAGGATAACGGTGTCTACCCTAACACCCATAATATGTCGGTCGTACGGTAAACTCTGTTTGCGCTATGGAGGATTTGTGTGACGTCAGGTCTTTGATGCATAGTTCGCATGTGGCGATGTAGATGCCACCACAGACTAATAATCCTTATCTTTAGCTGTTTAAAGTGCAAAATAGATCGTGCAGACTTTCACTAACCCGTTTGTTATCTCCATACAACTTTACACCTTACTCCAGTTATAATAAGGTACGTGATTAAAACAAACATACCTTATTCTTCCCACGCCTCCTAATATCTCTTATGAGCGAGAGCTGCGCCTCGCTCAGATCGTGCTTCGAGAGTCTCTCGTTGAACTCGTCCATCGGCAGGTTGATGATGTCCTGCACCTCCAGGGGTATGCCTGCGGCCACTTGTACAGGTTAATGTGTGCGGGACATTGTATAGCAACAGTTGCGCGACATTCGAGCAACAGTTGCGCAAAAAAATGTGTCTTGTTTAAGTATAAGTCACTTTTAGTGGCGCAACTGTTGAGCAACAATCAAGCTACTGTAGCGACACGATTAGTGGTGCGCTCTATACAACATAGTCGGGGATTTAAATTTTGGACACTTTGTAACGCAACTGTGGAGCGATTGTTGCGCCACAGTGTGATGGAGCTCTAATTTACCTACATTTTTGACAAGTTCGACATTGATTGTCACTGAGATGAGATCTTCAGATATCTATAACCAACTTATTTTCGCGTCGTATAGGAATCGAACCCACGACCCAGTAGCAAAAAATCTAACTTCTTAGCCAGTGATTGTACTTACTTAATGATGACAATTGAATATTTGTAGACCATATATTTTGTGGTTCAATGTATATGTTATGGACCAAGTGATTATTAGGGCATTATAAAAAATGCCCGGGCAGTTTGAAAAATGCCCAATATGAGAGGGCAATATGATAAAAACTATTGAAATAACCAAATCGACCGGGCATTTTTTATTATGCCAGTCACCTTTGGGGCAGCACAATTAAAACCAGGTTTTATTACTA
Source organism: Lithophane ornitopus (assembly GCA_948473465.1). Classification (NCBI taxonomy): domain Eukaryota; kingdom Metazoa; phylum Arthropoda; class Insecta; order Lepidoptera; family Noctuidae; genus Lithophane; species Lithophane ornitopus. Next base: position 8,103,113 of record OX419640.1, on the reverse strand, counting down.
TTATTTTGATTTCAAACGTAGAATCAATATTTAAAATAAAATAAAATATTTCCATTCATAGACAATCTGCTGACCTATGATGACTTTACCATAATTAAATACCTGTGTTCTATTAGATTTCCCAAAGACCACACGGCAATATTTATAATGACGAGGCAATGTGATAAATAAGGAAGTTCAAATAATAATTAACTAGCTGCGCCCCGCGGTTTCACTCTCGTAGGTCTCGATCCCATGGGAATATCGGGATAAAAAGTATCCTATGTGTTAATCCAGGTTATAAACTATCTGTTTGCCAAATTTCATCCAAATCCATTCAGCCGTTTTTGCGTGATTGAGTAACAAACATCCAAACACACAAACACACAAACTTTCACATTTATAATATTAGTAGGATTATTTCGCCCTAAGTAGCTTGTCATTATTCATAATGCGCGGGCATTATGAAAAATGCCAGTATTTATTACTTGGTCCATAACATATATAACTAACAAAAATATGAAGACCATACTATGTAAAACTACATTTTTACAAATAAGTAAATTCTGATTCTGATTAATAATTTGGGAGTAGATTTCAAAATGGTAATCAACTAGTTTTCGTCCTTACCTAATGCCTTGGCCCTCTTCTCGTCTCGCGACAGATGTTGTCCGCTGCTGGTCGCCGACGAGCCGCCGTCTGACATGCTGCCGTCCGTTAGTCGCCGGACTGTGCGGGAAAATACTGGATTTTAGACCTTATTGCTTTGTTGTTAAGCGCTATTGTCCTCAAATTAAAGAGCTTTTTAACCGACTTCTTCCAAAAGGAGCCTCCTCCTTTTGGAAGAAGTCTCAATTCGTCTGTATGTCTGTTACGCGATTACTCTGCCAATTATGAATCGATTTTGATGATTCTTTTTTTGTTAGGTAGGTCATGCTTCAGAGGTGGTTCCATATAAATTTTATTAACTTAGTTGCGTAGTTTTTGAGTTAGCTTCAATATTACGTATATTTTCCCACTTAGTCTATGTAGACGATAATTATATTATTTGACTCCGTCACTGTTATTTACATAGCAGGTAGTGGTATTCAAATTTTGTTTGGAGATGGTACCACAACTAAAAAGTGAAAAATAAATAGTAATGTTTTTTTTTTAAATAATAATGTTGGAATTTTAAAACATTGTAAATTTGACTACAAAACATTGAAACAGAAACTGCATTTTTGGATTTTTGTAGAAGCGTCTTCTTTATCAAAGAATCGAGTGCAAAGTTTGTCTATTATTATTGCACCAAAGTACATAATTAATTACTAAAGCTAGTAAGTTTTAAATCACGAAAATTATATAAAACTAGCTATTGCTTGCGACTACGCCTGCGATCCAGGATCAAAAGTTTGCCTATGTCCTTTCCAGGTCATGGTCTACCCGTGTGCGAAATTTCATCCAAATCCGTTCAGCCGTATTATCTTGAAAGCGTAACAAACAAACAAACTCACTTTTACATTTATAATATTATTTAGAAGTGGTACTTTTGCTTTGAATGAGTTGTTTTCGCAGTATGCTGAAAATCAAGCTGATTTTTTTCTCTTTATATCCAATTATATATCAGCCAATGGCTTAATTGCCAAGAGCCTCGACCAACATCTACGGAGGCTCTCGTTGGGCAGCTGGATTAAGGGCTTGATTCAGAAAGCGGTACTTCTGGACACGGCCCGTATTGTTAGAAGGTTCCTCTCTCTGGAGCCCTGACCGCCGGTAGCTTGGACCCTGTTCCCGATACCGGTGGGCTACTATTTTTTATATTTTTAAATGTTTTTATATTCTAATATTTAAAAATGTAACTTTATGAAATAAAAAGAAATAATAATAATGTATAATATAATATTATATAGCATATGTTCCTCACCCCTCTTGTCCCTGACGGCCGCGGGCCGCATGTCGGCGGGCGCGAGCGGCGCGCTGTACGTGTGGTTGTGGCGCACGCGCTCGGGCGCGGCGTACGCGAAGCGCGGCGGCGCCGGGCTTGGGATGTTGCTCTGTGGACACCATTACCATTTTAGTTAACTTTATATATTTTCCTCTCAAACGTTTGTGGCGTTAACTACCTCGCCACATGCGAACTAAGCATCAAAGATGTGACGTCACACAAAAATCCTGACGTCACATAAATCCTGCATCGCGCAATTAAAGTTTACCGTGCAGTGGACATATATACAAGAACCCGACATCAATCGTTGGGCAGTTGCCCGCCAACACAACACACGTCTGGTCGGAGGATCCTTCCTTTTCTATGGAGTATGAGTGAACTTTACACCCTGTTCCTCATACTCCTAAACGTTCAATAAATCTGTCTAGGCTTTTCCCAACTATGTTGGGGTCGGCTTCCAGTCTAACCGGATGCATCTGAATACCAGTACTTTACATGAAGTGACTGCTTCTCTGAACTCCACAACCCAGTAACTGGGCAAAGACTGGTTGTCAGACTTTTGGGCTTCTGACGATCCGTAACAACTGTCAAAAAACTGTTTTTACGACTTGACAAAACATCGACATTTCTTAGTTATACATAACTTTAATATTAACGTATTGTACACATAAACCTTCCGGAATAAATTCTCTAAACGATGGTGAAAATCTCATCAAGATCTGTTGCATGGTTTAGAAGAACGCGGATATACACACGAAAAGCGACTTTTAATTTATACAGGGTGTAAGGGTGAACACCGTTGTCACTAAAACCATGGGTAGTTGACTTAAATACAAAAATAAATGACCGAGTAACAACAAAAAAAAAAGCGAAACAGCTGACTGACTGAGGGAGGGGTCGCGCTCGCGGCCGGTCAGGTCACGTCCCGCGCCCCCCACCCGTGTTGAGACGCAAGTTCGTTGCCCTAGCGCATAGGTGAAAGGGTGAAATACCCTTGTTGTAAAATGTAATTTAAAAAAAAAGAAGTCGTTATTTTCCATTGATTTTACGTTCTATAAATGACATCAAACCACTGGTTTCAAGGATAACGGTGTTTACCCTAACACCCAGTAATATGTATACATGGTGTTAGGGTAGACACCGTTATCCTTGGAACTGGTGGTTTGGTGTCATCTATAATATACTTTTTCTATGGGACCAACTTTGAAATCGCAAAAAAAAATCTGCTGTTCCATACATTTGTCGATTTAAGTGAACACAAATATATGAAACAACTGATATTTTTTTCGAGATTTCAAGGTTGGTCCCATATAAAAAGTATATTATAGATGACACCGAACCACTAGTTTCAAGGATAACGGTGTCTACCCTAACACCCAGTAGATATAGATTGCTTCAAATATTACCTGTAGTAAGGCATGGCTTGAATGCGCGGTGTTGAGGTCGAGTGCGGGGCCGTGGATGTTGGTCACGTGTGGTGGGGGCAACTGTGGCCGGGGGGCGAACTCTACTGGAGAACACATAATTATTAGCTTAATATACAACGTGTAACGTTACATGCGCAAAATCTAAAAATAGTTTGATCAGAATAACGAGAAGAATCAATTGAACCACTTTTTTAATATAGTTCACATTTTTCAAAATATCTTCATTAAAAACGTTGCCGTGTCTATTTATTAATAGGTCAAGCCATCAGAACCCCGACAATCCTGTCAGGCGCTTTACTTTGTGTAAATTATTTCATCGCCACTGCTCTCAAAACGGTGAAGGAAAACATCGTGAGGAAACCGGCATGTCCTAGAACCAAAAATTCGAAGACATGTGACATCTACCAACCCGCACTGGGCCCGCGTGGTGGATTACGGTCCACTCCCTCTCAGAGACGAGGCCTGTGTCCCAGCAGTGGGAACATTATAGGCTGATTATGCATGTTATGCATGCATACATGCAAGCCATCACATTCGCAAACCCGCCAAAACAGGTAAACAAACACAAATTGTTGTCGACCATTTAAAATTTTCTCATACGCGGGATAATAATAGCTTTTATTTCAATGCAAATGCGAATCTTCCAAAACTAAAAAATGTGTTACAAACAGAAAATTCAATTAAATGTAACAATATGATACATTTAATGAACGGAAATTAAAACAAAACAAAAAAAATTGTAAAAAAAAAAAAAATGTTGCCCTAAAAAAAAGTATGACCAGATCAAAAAATAAACGATCGTTTATATCCGACCTTTACAAATATAATGGAGAAAGTAAAAAAACAAACAATCTTCAAAAAATATTTTTGTAAAATGCAATACCAATGCTTACCGTTATGCATATGCATGTTATCATGATGGTAAGTCTGTTCCGGGCATTCGTACTTGACGACCCCTGGTCTGCCGACCGGGTCCAAGGCAGGGGCCGGTTGCTCCTGGATATAAAATACAAATATATTATATAACATAACGCCCGGGTTCCTTAAAGAGGTCGTCAGTTGTTGAGGTCAGATAAGCATTCGCTCCATGGAAAATGCTGGTATTCAGCTGCATCTGGTTAGACTGGAAGCCGACCACAACATAGTTGGGAAAAGGCTAGGCATATGATTATTATGTACTAGCTGCTCGCTCCGGCTTCGCACGGGTAGCACTAAGTACTTATCTACGGCTATTTTAGGTATTTTTTTTACACCTTGGGTTACATTATTGGAGTTTTAGTAAGGAGCCCTAATTTTTTTGAAAATATATTATAGCATATGTCAGCCGGGGATAGTGTAGCTTCCCAACAGTGTAAGAATTTTTCAAATCGGTTCGGTAGTTTCGGAGCCTATTCAATGCAAACAAACAAACAAATCTTTCCTCTTTATTATATTAATATACACTAGGCAGAAATGTACACTCCGGGCTGCTATTGATAATTTTCTAATAAAAAAACCAATAACACTATGTCTGTATATATATATGTCTTATCTTAGTCGAACCCGATTAAGATTAATTTGTTTCATTTTTTCAACAACATTCATTGCGTTGTTGAGCAGTATTTTTTTCGATCGATGAACTTTTTTTTTTTTGGTTTCTATAATGGCGTGTGCTAGCTGACATATGGCTAATAATTAGATTTATGTTTTTTTTTTTTCAAAATTCAAAATTCAAATTCAAATTCAAAATTAATTTATTAGTGTGTTTTGTTCTGTAATGTGAATGATTTTGCATTATATAGAATCATTTTTTTCTAACTAAACAGACAGCTGTGCTGCTGGGGAGTTTGTTCCGCCACTACTTCTTTCCAGCTAAAGTGGTGAAGTGGTGAAGGGTGGGCGTTTTGGGGGACTGTCTTATGTAATTTTGACGTTCGAAAAGTGCTGATTCTCAGCCTAGTTTGAATAAATGACTTTTGATTGTGATTTGATTTTATGAAGCAATGGATTAGACATTTGCTTCGAACAGATTGCAATTCTGATTGATCGTGTATTACACAATACAGGACTCCCTGCCGGGCTCCGAGAAAGTCCGAAAGGGATACCGGGACCCTTGGCAACAGGCGACTGAAGGAACACGGGTGGGTTTTAGTCGGTAAAAGTCTGACACGCCTTCCCGCTCCGCCCAGAGCGGGAGATGTCATCTGATGATACCCCACCATAAAAATTTTTAAAAAAATATGCAGGACTCCCACAAAAAAAAACCTAAGTAAAGGAGATCATTCACCGTCCATACATTTTTGGGCTAAAGAGGTGAAAGTGTCGGCCAAACAAAAAAAAAACTATATTCCGAAAGAGTACGTTTTTCCCTTCATTTTTTATTACTACAAGCTATTAATTTAATTAGATTACTATTAATTATTTTAACTACAAAATATACTGAAAACAGTATTTTTCAAAATCGTATAACAGCGCAGGGAATTGCCCTACAGATTTGGCCCAATAGTGAAAATTGAAGAGAATAACATGTTCTAACGGAATATATATATTTTTTTTATTTACCGGCGACTTTCATAAATGAGCCCAAATCGAATGATCTCCTTTGAATTACGCGGCTACTCTAAAGATTTCGCCTTAAATAAGTTATTTACAAAAATAAAAATATTCACCTGAAAGCATCGTTTTCCAAACATATGATGCTTCTTCTGTGCCTGGTGAGGTGCAGCGCGCTCGCGTCCGAATGAATTGTCGTACGGCCGGAATTTTGAGCTGTGTGACAAGTGAAATAAACGCTATTATTGTGTGCTTAATCTTACTGATAGTGGTCAGACTGCTGTGTCATGTACAAGGCTATTATGTTCCTTAATTTTAACGTCAATATCAGAAATATAACAGTCTTTTTATTAACAGGGCGTAAGGGACAGCCCTCCTCAGACTGATACGATGAATTCAGCATATCATACTAAGATGACTGGTACATGAAATTATTTCAGGAACGTTATGGGAATCCAATAAACCTGATTTGTTTTTACTACATCACACGCAATGTATCGTTTACGTGGCTAAACGCACGTAGCAGCACTCCCCGCTATGTAAATTCTGAGCTTCACGCGTCGTTCGCTATAGTATTTCAACATCCATTGCAGTTTTTTTTATTTTGGCTGTTTTATTTACATTAATGGAGTGCTGCGTACAGATAATGTAATTTTACATTGAAATAAAGGAATAGTAACTGAAAAACCGATAAAAAATTAACATTTTCCTGAGAAAATTTCCGGTATGTATGTTATGTTCAGAATCGATTTCTGTAATTTTAAATTTTTATATAAAAAATAATTAATACTAAGTAAATTACATACTTCCGCAGTTCAAAACAAACCAAAATGGAGGAACACCTACTACGCTAGACTCTTTGTGTGCGACTGTGTGCGTGCATAGATTTGTGATGCGATCACAATTTTTTTTCCCACAATCATTATAACTAATTTAATAAATAAACAATGTTTTATACATAACTAGCTGATGCCTGCGGCTTCGCTCGCTTGACAAATGATATACTAAAACCTTCCTCGAGAACCACTCTATCCATTGGTGAAAACAGCATGAAAATCGGTGCAGTAGTTTTTGAGTTTATTGCGAACAGGACGACAGACAGAGGCGTATGTAAGGAAGGATAATAAAAATTCCGTGTATGTATTATGATTATAACATAATATTCTAATTGAGGTGTTAAATGGCGTACGTTAATTCCAGGACATTTTGTATATAGCGGACATTTTATCCCAAAAAAATGCACGGTTCCAATCAATATCACGGGAGCGAAGTCGCGGGAAAAACCTTGTAACATAATATATAAAGGTGCTAAAAGATCCCATACCTGTGGAACTCCTGCGCAGAGTCACTACCGTCGCACCATTCTCCATCAGACAGCGAGGGTACGCGCTCAGATCCCATTGACGAGACAGCACTGTCAGATGCTGAATCCCGCTCTGTAACAAGAGATATACAGGTAAAACATTTGAAAATAAATGAAAGAGATTGTATGAATCCAGGCACCTTTTACCAAAAACCGGCCAAGTGCGAGTCGGACACGCGCACGAAGTGTTCCCTACCATTATCAATAAAAACGGCAAAAAAATCATGTCTGTTGTATGAGAGCATAACATATTTATTTTAATTTAATTATTTATTTTTAAAGTGAATATACTGGGTGTTAGGGTAGACACCGTTATCCTTGAAACTAGTGGTTTGGTGTCATCTATAATATAGTTAAATCGACAAACTGTATGGAACAGCAGATTGTTTTTTTGCGATATCAAAGTTGGTCCCATAGAAAAAGTATATTATAGATGACACCAAACCACTAGTTTCAAGAATAACGGTGTCTACCCTAACACCCTGTATAACTAAATATTCTGAGAATATTTCAAGCGTCTACCTGTTGTCGTTATCAATATCGAGAAAAAAATCACGTTTGTTGTATGGGAGCCCCTTAAATATTTATTTTATTCTGTTTTTTACCATTTGTTGTTATAGCGGCAACAGAAATACATCATCTGTGAAAATTTCAATTGTCTAACTATCACGGTTCATGAGATACAGCCTGGTGACAGACGGACAGACAGACAGCGGAGCCTTAGTAATAGGGTCCCGATTTACCCTTTCAAAGTCAAAGTCAAATCATTTATTTCAAATAAGCACATTAAAGGCACTTTTGAAGGTCAAAACTAAGAAATAGAACTGATTCTCGTTGCCCCTTCCAAAAGGTAGTTTTCGTATGGAGAAGAATGGGAAAGAAACACCACCGTTACTCTTTAAAAAAATGTTTTACAATATTTTGTATACATCAATTATAATTACATGTGGGTACGGAACCCTAAAAATTAACTATTTACCCAGGGCCTACGTTCACTACTACACTACCCAGGACTCATGCTCGGCAGTAGCTTTTACGAGTACTTAGACTAACAAGGTAATCATTATAGGCTGATTATGCTTATGTTATCAACATACCTGTGATCATCATATGTGAATGATTGTGATGAGGCGCATGGTGTGCGCTGGCACTGTCAAGCATACGCATTGTGTACATGCCTGAAACAAAAACAAAAAACAGGTAATTACATGAAAAAAAAAAAATTGTATTGAGTAAATAATACAGGGTGTAAGGGTAAACACCGTTGTCACTCAAACCATGGGTAGTTGACTTAAATATAAAATCAAATGACCAAGGAACAATAAAAACGTTATTTTCATTAAAAGATTGAAAAAGTTTCTATCCGACACCGTGCTTGCTAGCGAAACAGCTGACTGACTGAGGGAGGGGTCGCGCTCGCGGCCGGTCAGGTCACGTCCCGCGCGACCCACCCGTGTTGAGACGCAAGGTCGTTGCCCTAGCGCCCTAGGGTGAAAGGGTGAAATACTCTAAAGGTAAAAAATAGATTTAAATAAAAAAAGTTGTCTTTGCTGATTCTCAGCCTAGGTTGATTAAATAACTTTTTTTTTTTTTTTTTTTCCGAGGCACGATTTCGTGATATAAGATTTTGATTTATTTACCTTGATTGTGTGCCGAGATAGATTGCTGAATGATAGTGGTATCAACTATCAACTTATGAATGAACGAATAACAATGGACATTAAGAATGGATATTTCGTGACGAGAGATTTGGGTATGAATGTGAATTTATAAGAGAAGGGGAAGATGAAAGTAAGGGTGGATGGATTGTGTGAAAGATGATACGGCTAGCGTAGACGACGTGTTGCCTGAACTGCCCTTATCGCAATTTATTTGACAATAACACACAAACGTTGAATTTGTTGTTGTGTGCTCATCATGCTCATCTTTGAGCCGAAGAGCAAATAGATCCGCGACAAACAAAAGAAATGAAGAAAAAAGTGCTGTGTTAATTTATTATAGCACCAGGCTTGCTCAACAGACACACACAAAAAGAAATTAAAAAAAACATTTGGGTACAAACACACTACGACCTGAGTACGTTCATTTAAAGATTCAGCGACTTAATGTATACCTTAGTATAATGTACCTAAAAAACAATTAATGTAGTGATTTCCATCGACAATGATGTAGTTTATCATGAGTTTTTATTTCAGGAGCAATCGATGTCAAAACAATTAAAAAAAAAAAAAAGATTCCGTCGAATTTAATTTACGCACCCACCCTTAAATCCATAAAAATGTCCACCATTTTGAAAAAAGAACACTAACTTAAAAACTAAACTTATTTGAACATCACCAGTTTAAAAGCGGCACAATTATGAATAAAAATTAAATATAATATAACAGAAATATTTTAAAATATTCTCGACTCACGCTGATTCGCCAAAAAAGACGATATTGGAAAGACCTGAGTTATGGAACTAGTACAATCTTATCAGAAAATGTTTATCTTCTATCTAAGGTTATGTAAAAAAATATGTCGACCAATGATGATAATTCATTTTTTTTATTTACGTATTCGCGTGGTCTTAGATCAATAATGTACAATTTACATACATACATAAACTCGAACCTTCTTCCCACAGAACGCCACCTGCTACGATCCGTAAATACTTCTTTTGCATCGTTTACGTTCATACATTACAACGATTTACAACCTTATAATAAAGTGCAAGTAAGTATATTGTCCAACTGATTACCGTTGTTATAAATTGATAAGCAAATACAAGATACAGTAAAGAAATAAATTAGAATAACTTATGAAAAACAATTAATGATTTTTCGATTTATAATTTCTCGCGCTTCCATCCCGTCTCTAAAGTATAGGTATTTAGAAAAAAAAAATAGTACTTTCAATATTTCTAAATCACCCTTTTTTATAATAAAAATGAAAATGTCCTAACTAGGATAAGTAAATATTGCGTAAAAAAAAAAAAAAACTAGTAACTATTAGAAAAGCCGGTGTTTCAAAGTTTAACGGTAACATCTTATCTGTAAGCTGAAAAATCTATGCCCGTCATGATGACATGTAATTTTTCTGTTATCTATGGTAAAATACATTGTATTTATTTCGTGTTTTCTTTATTATCTGGACAGATGACGTTGAACCTGGGTGATTACGTGTGACCTTAGAGTAACAACTGACATAGCGACAGTCCAAGGTTCTGATTCATTCCATTTATTAGTTCACATAAAATCATGCTTTATTTCCCCGAAGGTTTCGGCAGAGGTGTATCTATAGTACACCCACATTTCTGCAGTTATGTTAAGTCCCCTGAAATAGAGGGCGAGCCTTTTGCCATCATCCGGGCACAAATTGGCTGCTGAGGAATTCCTGATAAAAAAATAACATCCACCTCCACCCTCCTCCTCACACACTCACACACACACCTCCAACACACCTGACACACTCAAACATAGACCTTCAACACACCTGACACACTCAAACATACACCTCCAACACACCTCACACCTCTACACACACCTCTGCCCAACCCATCGGGGAATTCAGGCGTGATGTTATGTGTCATATTTAATATAACCTGCTTTCTGTCTTCTGGATATTGGCAGCTTATTTTTTGCAAACAATCGTTACTAAACAAAATTGTACTATCGTCATATTTGCAGGGTAACTGTCACGCCCTGAACGATTATCAAAATGTTAAGCATGGACAATATTGTCAGTCATGGTGAGTTCGAGTCTAGAAGGCCGAGCCCCCAAATCTTTTGATTACTCATATGAAGGATATTGTACTTTGTAACTTAGCATCACGTCTTTTAGCGAAGGGATAAAGTACGCCCATATTTCGTTTGACAAGGGCAACATCAACATTTTTGACAAACAAGCGGACACCAGTTGAGGTAGAGTCTGGCCAACGAAAGTCTATCCTGAAAACACGCGCGAAATTTAAAAAGAACAATACTGTTTATCCCTGTACATAGTGTGATAAGTTGATAACACATGTTGATACTTGAAATTGTATTTTATTTAAATTAAATTAAATTTCAATAATCAACACTAATTATCACACTATGTTTAGGGACAAAAAGTCTTGTTTTTTAAATTTCGCGCGTGTTTTCAGGACAGACTTTCGTTAGCCAGACTCTACCCTCCATGGAGCTGTATTCATTTTGTTGGTAGCATGAGCGATTGCGCGGTTGCGCCGCCACTGGTGTCCTAGTAAGATAGGACCCAAACATATCAAGACTTGCCGTGCCTCGAAAATGGTCATTCCCGGATACCATACTAACTATCTATGACAGTCCCCACGGGTAATCTTTCGGGTAGCCTTTCGGGTAGTCTTTCGGGTAGCCTTTCGGGTAGCCTTTCGGGTAGTCTTTCGGGTAGTCTTTCGGGTAGTCTTTCGGGTAGTCTTTCGAGTAGTCTTTCTTCTTTTCTTTTTCTTTCTTTCTTTCTAGTCAGAAACAAGAACCAGAAGATCGCAACACCGTAGGGCAATTCCCGTAATTTTAAGAACGTTACGAATTAATTAATGACCATCTCAAAAATTTAAAAGCTTTTAAAATTTTACCTTCGATTGTCGCTGTATGAGTTTGCGTCAAGATTTTGAACGGTTTTAATAACGAGTATTGGCTTTCTGGTCTATTAGAATGTCATTCTGCCCAGTAATTGTGTTGAGGTTAATTAGCAGTCTTTCCTTAAAAATATTTATAGTCAGCAGCATCTAGTTGTATTGGACGGCCAAAAAAACGTGAAAAGGATTGGTGAATGGTGAAATTGTGTAGATCGATTTCTAATGTAGTGCTTGAATTGATGTCTTGAGCTGTACCTAATTTAATTAATTTATAACATATGTATTAAAAATAGTAGCATATTGGCATGAACCAAGAGGAATCCTTACCATCATAGTATTTGTAGTATCTATTCAGATATTCTACTGGATCCGGATAATACAGAGGGCTCCGCAAATATGGCGCCATCGCAAAAAATGGCTGCGCATATGCGAAGTTCGCAACTGTCAAATCCATGTTGAATCGTCAAAAATCTTTTCAATCTTTATGATTTATCTTTCGTAATATATAAAATATATATCGTCGTATATTTCTTCGTTTGTCTTCGTTATTATTTCGGCGTAATCGTTAAATAATTTCGTTGATTATGTAGTCGCCATTTCCATTACGCACACGGAATTTCCCGTGACGCGGGCGCATAAGAAATATGTAAATACTAAGCCCTCTTGATCTTAATATAAACAGCAACCATTGTATTTTATCTAAAACTAATATTAGATAACTTTCAAGGATCGAAAAACAGTCTGTATTTGAATGTGTATAAACAAAAGTTATATCTTTTAAGAACTGAAGTTGACACTTTTATCAATGAATCACAGGTGGTTCTTTGTCTCCGTAAGGCCATACAGTATCTACACATGCATAAACTACATTCACTGTGCACCTTTCTGCTCTTGACTGCACGTTTGCGGAAGAATGGCATGAGTACTCCTTTACAAACAGAAAAAGTCCAAAAACACGAACTGTCAAAGTCAAAAAATGGCGCGCAAACAAATGTCAAGTCACAAAGTTCTTTTTTTAAGTTTTGAAATAGTTCCTTTTTTCAAGGAGTTAAAAATAAGTTCTTTCTCGGCACGCGAATGTTTATTTTGAGATTAAATTATCACTGGTTCACTTAACAATGTTATACTTCATTACAAATAGTCTGTAAACATATGAATAGATTTCCATGTTTGTTTTATAATTTGCGTCAATGCTTTTCAAATACACACATTCTGTTTCAACAGCCTTTTATTCAATTCTTCGCCAAATTGAATATAAATTATAATCTTCCAATTTCTTATCAAGTCCAACGTTTAATGAAAAAACCTGATAAGTCCACTGTTTAATCTTCAGCACGATTTAATCGAACCTTTTTAGAAGGCAACTAAAGCACAGCCAAAAAAAGAACTACTCCACTGACGTTGAAACTTTTAAAATTTTACGTTTTTAGCAAAGATATACCACCACACAGCCACTACAAATGATAAATGAAACATCTTTCAAATGTAAGTCCTAATAAACTCTCGCAAAATCAACACTGGTATCTTGTTTACAAAGTAAATAAAGTTTAAATTTAGAACGCTTGACAATTCGAATGTCTTCGGCCATTATCATGTACTACCGACGGAGCATAGGATGTGACTAACCGATTTTTTTTAAAGAATTCGTTACGTCATCTAGGTCAGTGTATTGATAAGAACGATTATACTTCATATTACAGTTCATGTTTGATATCCGTTTTAACAGCTGTTTTGAGTTAACGATAATCTTACGTTATGATGGAAATATTTCCAGTTCCTCTTGGTATCTAAAAATTACGTAACCATTTTGCGACACGCAAGTGTAGCGTGGGACGCCAACCAGCTAGATGGACCGAAGACCTCAAAAACATAGCTCGGCATGGATGCAGAAGGCGGAGGACTGCGTGTTGTAGTGCAGGGAGGCCTGTGTCCAACAATGAATGCGATAGGCTGAGTTGATTGATTGACCCATTTTGTTTACAGCTTTTCTTATCATCATCATCATTTCTGCCGAAAGACGTCCACTGCTGGCTGGAGGCCTGCGCCAAGCACCGCAAATTCGATCGGTACTATGTTTCCCGCATCCAGCGGATTCATGCGGCCTTCACAAGGTCGCAGGTCCACCTTGTGAGAGGCTTTTCAACGCTACGTCTTCCGGTACGCGGTCGCCACTCTGAACCTTTCGGCCCCATCGGCCATCTGTTCTGCGAGCAATGTGCTCTGCCCGCTGCCTCATAAGTTAGCCAATTCTTCGGGCTTCGAGTGTCTTTTCATATAAATAGTGGCAAACCAGCGGCTCTTTTGATGGTAAGTGATCGTGACCGCCGCTCAGACATTTGCAATACCATATACCGTATAGCAAGTGCGTTGCTATCCCAGAGAAAAACATAAAATGTCATGACATTATCGGTTTGTAATTATACCTGCACTGTATGGGTCTCCAAATAGTAACATTCACGTTATGACACAGCTCTAAAAAAAGCATTTAAGTGTCATCATAACTCACATAATATAATATCAAGCTTGTTTATCCAAAGGGTTGGGCAGAGGTGCACCTATACATGTATAGTACACCCAGATGGTGCCAATTATGTTTTTAATGCCATGTAGTAGGGGGTGGAAGGAAAACGCGCTCAAGGCAGAGCACCGCAAGATGGTCAGACGCGATCAAGAAGGTTGTTGGAGGCAGCATCTATCAAGTGGTCCACACTGCAGAAGACCGCATAGCTTGGAGACGCGTCATAATTGTGTGGTCGCGACCCTCAGCATTGAGGGAACGACGAAGATGTAGGGGTTGAACCTATTGCCATCAACCGGGCACGAATCCAGACATCGGGCTGCTACTGAGAAATTTCTGAGGGAAAAACCCAATAAGACTGCCTTTCCTGGAAATCGAACCTAATCTAATGCATAGCAGTAGCGTTCCGACTACTAGACCCACGAGACACTATGTTTTATAATTTTTTATTTTTTTATTATGACATGATAAAAGTCTCCATAAAAAAAAAAAAGATTGTTATCATATGAAAGACAGGCTACCAAAATCTCCGAGCTTAATTAAAGATAAATTAAAAAGTAAATACAGGTAAAACAAAGAATAAATAACAAGTCGTCCATTTTGGATTTCATTCTTTATCTCGCACCTATGTACATAAATAAGATAGTAAATAGATAACATAATATTATGTACAGTCACTATTTTTTCAGCAAAAATTATCATGAAACACAGTTATGTACTTAGGCGAAATTACGTCTGTCGCTGTGATAAAAAATTATCTGGTGTTTTGCGTTTTATCTGTATTTCTTAGAGTCGGCGATCCATCTTTTGGAAAGTTTATATCGCTACTCAAGCATGTGGAGGGGTTTCTAGTGCGTTGCTAACCTAAGACATAACGAGCCTGTGATTTCACCAGTTACTGGGTTGTGGAAGTCAGATAGTCGCTCATCGATTTCGCTTTTTTATCAGTCGATTTTCAGCTGCATCCGGTTAGACTGGAAGCTGACCCCAACATATTTGGGCAAGATAGGTGCCTGTTATGTCAGTTTCCTATAAGTTAGTAGGTATGGTGGGAAACGTGGCAGGACTAATAAAAAAGATTTCTAATTTTACTGTTTTTTGAAAAAAATAACAGTATTTGAATACGATGGTTTTATATAAGGGGTAAAGTTAAATAACATTAAGAAAAATATCGTAACGTATTTTCATTCGCATTGCAAATATCAAGTTCAATTATTAAATTCTGATATAGAAGACTATGTTGTTATTTCCTGAACAAATAATGTGTTTTTTTCTCTGTGACAAAAAAATAAAATTTTTATTTAAAAATATTTTTCCCGATTCTTTACTTAGACATTTTCTAAAAACACCGATTCTTCACAGCATCTACGACATACGTGTTATCAGTTTGCCAGCCTATCCATAAGTCATAATTATAATTTAACATTTAAAAAGATAAGGTTCTAGTAAGAACTGGTAGTTGTTTTCACCTGTTATCAGGAAAAACAATTACTTGTCATATGTTAATGTCACCTTTTGACTTCGAACTCTCGTAAAATCTAGCGTCTAAAGACATGGCCGTTGTAAACGTGATTCGATAAAGCGGTTGTCGCGCTAACGGTCGCGGTCTTATGTCACTTGTTGTTCGGTAAACCGGATAGCGCCCTCTGTCGGCGCGAACACGCGTTCAGGTTCACCGAAAAAAAAGTTTGAACGATCGCGCGGAGATCGCTTTTAAATAAGACGCGAAGTCAGTGTAACAAGGCAAAATAATAGTTCTTTCCAAAAAAACAGGCATACAGACAGTTGTTGACTACGGAAACTAAAAAAGATCTCTTGGTGCTGTTGTAATTTCTATAAAAAACATCTAAAGACACTACCTACTAGACAAGTAAAAATAGTACCGAATTTGTCAGTAATTAATCTACACTCAAAACGGTGAAGGAAAACATCGTGAGGAAACCGGCATGTCCTAGAACCAAAAATTCGAAGAAATGTGACATTACCAACCCGCACAGGGCCCGCGTGGTGGATTATGGCCACTCCTTCTCACTGAGAGGAGGCCTGTGTCCCAGCAGTGGGACTGGGAACGTTATAGGTATAGTCCGACTGAATTTTGTTTTCGAATGAAACAAATTCGGCAATTATTGTTGCCAGCCGATAAAAGTTTATTATTTTTGGTCGTTGCCGCATAAATTAAATTTATTCAGACAACATGCATAATTACCATCAACCAAAAGCACAATAACTGTGAAAATGTAGAAAAAAAAATACTTTTACCAAAGAAAAACCGGGCAAAAAAAAAAAAAACATTTTTGACCGAAAATGCAAATCAGGCCGAATTTCGTTTTGGTATTCGGCCGAAAAAGTCCCATTATTGGTCGAACTCTAGTCACAGGCTGATTATAAACCTTGCCTTGTAACTGGCTCACTTCCGGAGTATTCCGGAGGAGACAGGAGAAAGGAGATTTTCCTG
This sequence comes from Lithophane ornitopus, assembly GCA_948473465.1. Taxonomy (NCBI): domain Eukaryota; kingdom Metazoa; phylum Arthropoda; class Insecta; order Lepidoptera; family Noctuidae; genus Lithophane; species Lithophane ornitopus. The sequence goes on along the minus strand of OX419640.1, from coordinate 8,086,336 downwards.
GACTTACCTTCGTTCATTGCCATGTCCATGAGCTGCAGATCCTCGTCATTGAGGATGGATTGCAGAAACCCGTCCTGGTTGGTAGGGCCGGCCGCCATCTCCGCTGAAGCATTCTGTTGTAAATAAATAAATCAACATTTATTTCAAAATCACTTCCTTAATGTTAGTAACAATGTAAACTTATGAAACTATACTCCATTTGAAATAAGATTAGACATTTAAATAACCCTTTTTTACAGTCCGTTCAACCGATTTTGACTTCTATTGCGTTGGTGGCATGACAAATGGCAGCTGCAGTAGACAGTTGATATTGTGTAACTTTTTTTGTATTTAATGCCATCCTTATGCCTACGGTATAGAAGTCAAAATCAGCTGAACAACTGTAAAAAGGTTTGTTTAAATTACTAATCTTATGTCAAATGGAGTATAGGTGTTAGTAAAATATTAAAATCTAAGCTGCGTGAGGCACGACGATCCTTGGGACCTTCTACTTGACTGAGTGCGGTCGTATCCATCGCCCCAAGATCGGAGAGTCCCACCTATCAGCCAACGCTCTAAGAATGGTGTTGTAATGGCGTTGATCTCTTGCGCATGATGGCCGAAAAACTATCAAAGTGCACGCGTGTAAAGGAACGCGATTATTTATTTTATCGGATCATTATTTTTTCTCTTTCTGAGTTTTAATGGTGGTCTGGCAGTTTGTTCGTGGTCGAGGAGCTTGAAGCTAAGTAATAATAGCCGCATGAGTCGATCCATCAGGGTAAGCTGCGCTTGCCGGGGTTGGTCCGTGGATGGGTGACCATCTTTACGTACCGAGACTCCGCCATGCCTTGGAAAGCACACGTTAAGCCATTGGTCCCGGCTGTCATTCATGGATCTTTGACAGTCGTTACGGTTCGTCAGAAGCCCGAAAGTCTGACAACTAGTCTTACCAAGGGGTATCGTATTACCCAGTTACTGGGCGGTAGGGGTCTGATGGGCAGTCGCTTCATGTAAATTACTGGTATTCAGTTGCATCCGGTTAGACTGGAAGCCGACCGCAACAGTTGGGAAAAGGCTAGGCAGATTTTTTATAGCAGTTGGCTGTGGCTTTCCCCTGCAGGGAATATAAGCCTTATGTAATATGTAATGTTATTTTTAAGTTTAAAATGGTGTGTTTACCTGATAGTAGAGTGGATCATGCTGTTGCGGGTGCTGGGCGGCCTCCACCTTGTATGCACCTTCGAGCGGAGCTGCCGCGCCGCCTGGTGAGAAAAGAATGAGTTATATTATTAATTTCAATTTATTTATTTTTTAAATTAATATAATTATGATAAAGCAAAAAATACGTGTATTTTTTTTTAATTACCTTCCTCACAGACTAAATAGTTTTTTTTTTAGGCACATAAAAGGCACTTCTGGACGTCAAAAATCTGTCAACATCGCAATTTTGTTGGCCGAAAACGCCAAAACCTTTCAGTCGTCCAGATAAGAGCGATGGTGGCGCCACACTGGTGCCGAGTCCCTTGTTCACAAACTAAACTAAATTGAAGTTCAATGCATCTTTTTCTTTCTATTACATTATGAAAAGGGCAGAAGATAAATATTAGTTTACTCCTGTCAAATTAATCAGACCCTGACGTAAATTGACGTACTTTTAGTAGGCAAGTTTTAAATCGCGTCTAAACTTGTTTGGAGTAGTGACAGTTCGACAGGACTAAACTAAAATTTATCTTCTGTCTTTTCTTAATGAAATAGAAAGAAAAAGATGCACTGAACTTAAATTTAGTTTAGTTTGTGAACAACAGATCGGCACCACTTTCTTTCTACTCTTCTTTGACAAGGTATGGTGGAATCACGGTCACTTACCATAAGCTTCAGGGTGCTTCTCGGGTACTGGTGGTATAGGAGCATGGTAGTTCGGACCGTAGCCACCCGCGGCACCGTGGGCGCTGGAAATGAGGAAAAAAAAAATGAATACATATACAAGATGGAGACGACAATACGACAAAACATAAAACTCCGTATATCTAATGACGTTCTCGGTCTACATACAAAAAAATAATCAAATATATCCAATAGTTTAGTTACGATAGCTCGTCAAAGATCGGCAAACCCCATACTCGGCCCAGCACTACTATTTAGTTTGTTTGAAAAAATGACTTATTTGATTTCCATGTTAGGAATAATTTTTTTTTTTTTTTTTTTTCCTAGCCTCCTCTATCCCTCTCCTGGGCAAAGGCCTCCCTCCACTCCTGCCATCTTTCGCGAGCCCGCGCGTCCTCTTTCCAGTTTTGATGGAACCTATCCAACTCGTCCCGCCATCTCCTACGTGGTCTGCCGCAATTTATTTGATAGTTCCAAAATACTCTTATGCATTAGTATTGCCAGTGTTTTTATTGTTGTATTGTCTTCTCCACATTGTATACGTTGTTCATTTGACATTGTGATCATTTTTTTGTTCTGGACCATACCTGGGAACCTTCTGGCTACGGAGATTTGAAAGTCAAAGTTCCAACTTTTACAGACGTTTTTTTAAAGAAAGCAAGTTTTAAACTTTGTCATTTTAAATACCCCCACAGACCCTGTACCTGCACCCATAAACACAATGTTTTGCGTGCGTTACGTTGCGCACTACCGTAAACAGCGATTTATCACACCAAAAATAAAAGTCGTTTCCCAACAATTATTTTTGTACAATGTTACTACTTAATTTGATGCACAGAATGCGGAGTTGACGGCTATGTGATGGGTCTTTTTACACCCTGTATGTACTCCTAGGGCGGTCTCTCTCGGCGTTTCCACTCTCATCTGTCTTGTAAAAACCTTTTACTAATAGCCTTTCATTTATCCTCTCTCTTTATGTATGACGGCGTCAGCGATTGCTGATAGTGCCGTCATCGCCTCGATTCGGTGGTACAGACTCCATAGTGCAGGTTTACAATAAAACACGATGATACAGCAAATCAGGTACCTAGTATTTCACTTACAGAATAATCATCACAGTAGGTACAATACTAATAATATTCACGCATTACTTTCTATTTTCGGGCAAACCGACAGTTTTGCATAGGAGAAGTGGAGATCTGTATCAGTTCGTTGCCCTCACAACACTGACTCGTCGCTCCGCCACTTCCCTTACCGCGACTCTGTCCACGTGCCGCCCCACTCGTCGCTCAGCCACTTCCCTTACCACGACTCTGTCCACGTGCCGCCCCACTCTAGCGAGCGCGTCACGGCGTTTACCCTCACCTTAGTACTACAATAATCAATTGAGAGACTATTATCGATCAACTTTTATAATCTACGACATGGTATTAATTAAAAAAATATAGGGATACTCACCTAATATTATGCGGATGCGGATGCGGATGCTGGTGGTGATGATGGTGATGGTAGTGCTGGTACTGGTCCGGGGGCGGCGGGGGCGGGATGGTCAGCAGAGAGGCCAGGTCCTGCCAGCGTTGTTCCACTGACATCGAGCGCATTAACGACTGTGGACAATATGGTGGTCATATTACTTTGAGAATTTTGGTTCGAACAATACACAATACAATATTATTTTATTTTTTACAGTTTATAATGGTGTTTATGCCTATTTCTGACATTTAATACAATGTGTTTTATGTTTTACAAAACAAGCATTCTGACTTTGATTCGTTAAAGTCAAGGATATGTAGAGTTTTTGTCGGTTGTAAAGCAAAATTTGGGTTAACCCGTTTATCCACCCCAAAAATCCACCCTAGGATGGATACTCGGAAACGTATGGCCTAGAATCCACCCTAGGCCTACTTGGATAAGCGGAATTTATAGGCTTAGGGTGGATTCTCAGAGATAAGTTTCCGAGAATCCAACTTAGGGTCGATAAACGGAATAATCCAAATATTTTAATAAAAAAGTAAGTAGATACCTACACACATTTGATTACTATACAACAGAGTCTACTTCTACAGATTGATACAACGCAATATATGTTATACTTGTAACTGGACCGCATATCTGTCGCCTAGTTTTGAGCTTATGCAAAGAATTTAGAAAAAAACCTACTTGAAAGTTGAAAATAATTAATCATAAAATATTATGACACGATCGATTTCTATCCCGTACAAAAAAGTACTGTAATTTATTAAAATACTAGATGTTTATTACTAAGCATTGAAAAAAATAGCCGCTATCTTCTTTATAGATAGTTTGCTATTCGCCACCAGGGGATAACGGAAAGAATAGTTTTATTTTTTGAAGATAGATGGCGTTAATAACAATAAAAGAGATTTTTTTTTAATGTTCATATATTAAATTATTACCTAATTGTCATCACACTGATGGTAATCGAAAATCGCAAATAAACGTAATGAATAGGAAAGCAAAATCGAGTAAAAAGTTTTTCATCATTCTCCTGCTCTTATCCCAATTTATCTGCAGTAGGCGTAACATGTCCCTTTCCTCCATACTTTCTATTAGCCGTCATCTCGGTAGTCACCCCCTTTCTATCCATATCATCTTTCGCACAGTCCATCCATCGTTTCTTTGGTCTTCCCCTACTCTTAAAGCCATCCACATTCATACTCAAAACTTTCCTCACGATATTTACCTCAATGTATTTTTTCGAGTAAGTACTTACCTATCTTAAATAGCTACTCTGTACCTACTGCTTTTGGTATAAAAGAATGGAAGACCAAATGTTTTATTGATCAAGGATAAGCATGTATGAAACTAACCTAGGTATCCACTTTCGACATCGTATGCATGAAATATCAACTTTCATATTTTTTACAGCATTTTTTCTGAAATCAACTTTGGTTTTTTTTGTAGTTCATAAATCTAGCAACTATTTAATTTGTAGTTATATCATTGAAAGTAACGGTAATATTAGACTACATCGAAAGTAGAATTAGGAAATATTATGAGGCAAAAAAGTCTCATTAGAAAAAAAGGTGCTATCTAGATAGGATTAACGGACGATTTAAATATGTGACCTAAAATGAATTTATTACTGTCTAATTACCTAATAAATTATTCCTAATTACCTAATAAATTATTCTTTTTAGACCTGTTTGTAAATATTCCGTTTTTGACTGAAGTAAAGTCTAGTACATAAATTGATTTTTAATAGGTGAAAGGCACGATACAAGAAAATAGAGTTTATTCTAGTTTCCCCTTCTATAAGGTCGTATGGAGAAGAATGCGCAAAAACTCCACAGTTCATTTAAGTATAATTATGTAAAGACGATATGCACTTAGAATGAAATTACTATACCACAATAGGTAGTAAGAATTCAAAAAAATAAATACCTAATTATTTTCTCCCCATAATTTTAAGACATTACCTACGGGAAATAATCTCAAATATGATAAAACCACAAAGCGAACTATTGAAAACACGAAAGACAGATGTTCAAACAAATAAATAAAAAAACCATAGACAAGGTAAACTCGTTCAGTTGGCGCGAAATCTCAAAACAAACATGGCGGACTTTCATGTCAATATTGTTACTGCCAACATGAGAAATAACGGATAGATGTGTGCTTAAGCGATGAAAAACTTGATTTTAACGGAATCTTGTGATTTCTAGCGATTTTATTAACTTAGGCTTATCTGTGGTGGTCTGATTATGATGAAATCTTTGTGAAAGTTATTTTTAAGAAAGCAATTAAACTGCCTTCATACTAACGCAGATCATATTTAAGTATTTAACTATCATCCAGGGTTGCGGGAAAGTCCGAAAGGGATACCGGGGCAACAGGCAACTGAAGGAACACCCGGGTGGGATATAATCAGTAAAAGTCTGACACGCCCTTCCGCTTCGCCCAGAGCGGGAGAAGTCATTTGATGATAGCTCAACCTCAAAAAAAAAAAGTATTTAAGTATTTACAAATCAATAATTTTCTTAAATTACTTCCTAGGCACTACATTAATCCTACTTCCAATTATTGCCATGAACTTTATGAAGTTTCAAAAGGACATAATTTGTACCGAAAATAGCATAGACAACATTTTCCTCAATTGGCAAAAAGTTGCTAGTATAAAAAATACGCGTCTATGGACAACGAAATTACTGATGAGCTAGACGAATTTTATGGCTAGCAAAGTACGAGTATGTTGTGGGCAAAGTTCGTAACGTATTGGACCTTGCTCTCTGGCGAAATCTGCCTTCTCTTTTCAAAACTCTATGGGCCTTACCACAAAAACTTAGACACTTACGCTTGTTTATGTCAGTTTTATGTCAAAGTCCATACAGAAATGTCATGTTTAAAAGGTGTTAAGGCTACACAACTGATAAACACGGTTTTAGTGGTATTAAGGAAAGCATTTATTTCAATTAAACCAGGCACATTAAAAGAGGTACTTTTGAACAGTCAAGGAGTCGGTCAGTCAGAAATATGAAGCTAGCTTCTCTTCAGTGTAAAAACTTTTCTGCCTTTTCTCATTCTTTTCAAATGTTTAGGTCGGCTTCCAGTCTAAACGGATGCAGTTGAATATCAGTATTTTCCATGGAGCGACAGCCTATCTGCCTTCCACAACCCAGTAACTGGGTAACACGATGCCCTTGGTAAAACCGGCTGTCAGACTTTCGGGCTTCTGATGACCCGTAACGACTGTAAAAGATCCACGAATTATTAAAGCCGGGACCAACGGCTTAACGTGCTTTCCGAACTAAAGGAAAGTCGTCGAACCTAATAACATTAAAATCTTATTTTTATTTGCGAATAAAACACTTTAATTAAATGTGCCTAAAACAGTTTTCTATGTAGAGTGTAGAAGACAGCTTAGTGAAGATGTTTTATATTCAGGAAAAAAAGCAGCATTAAGAGCGAATATCAATATTTCACAAAAATGATGACACTGACAGCTGAAGGCAGGTGAAATTCGCCCTAATTAAATTAATGGATGGTCATCTTGGTTGACACGACAACTCCAAAAATGGACACTACATAAAACAATTATATATAAATCAGCTTAGTTTAAGAAACTTAAATAAAGTACCTTCCTACTTCTAAGCCTCTAACCTAAAACCGTAACACTGCAAAGAAACGGAAATAAAAAAACGGTTCCCCGTAAGATTCTCGGTGAAAAGCACCCGTCAATATTGACTGAGCACTTGTAAAGCACTGCAAACGAACAGTTTTGCCTGTCATGTTTGCTTGACGGCACGCGAGCCGAATGAGACCGGTAGCTTAATTAAACATTCGTTATTTGAAATCAAATTTGAATTCGAAAACGTTATAGTTTCTACTTTTTTATTTTTATTGGTTAACGCTGTATGTGAGGTGGAAATGGTCGAACTTGTAGGAAATTGGTACTTATTTGGTTTGTTATATATAAAAACGCAGTCTTTTTATACAAAGACTACCGAGAAATAGAAGGTCAGCAATTTTGATACCTATTCTTTTGTATCAAAACTTATCAATTTCATTACTAAGATAACTTGTCCACTGAAATGACGCGCCACACTACCACATTTTATGTACACGGCGCCGCGACTTGTTGCTTGTACGTATAATGCGTTGAGATAAAGATACACTAAAGTTTAGAAATACTTTCTTATGACAAAGACATAAGAATACATACTCTATATTATGTATCTACTGTTTATTTACCTACTTACAGATTCAACCGGCTTTTAAGACTGCATCATGTCATGCATTATTATGCTGAGCTGAGGTCTTAAAAGCCAGTTATTATGCTATAAGTAATTACGAAGCGAAGGTAGGAAAACAAACACAACCGTTAATAATGCAGTTGACACTTATTTTAAATTCAGAACAGAACATCAACGTAATCGCATACCATTTTTAGAAAAAAAAGGGCTGTCAAAATTCCGATTTCGAACATAAGTTTGAAGGAAAAAAAACGTGCTCTCGTTTTGAGCAAACCATAAACACTTGACATAGACAAGTTTTAAACTGTTATTTATACTTTCTAGTATTATGAGTAAAGTCGTAGAAAATGTCTTTTAACTGTAGACTGCTGACTTAACTGTTTGTTAAGTTTAAACGGTTTTATAAAACTAGGAGAGTTTAATTTCTAGATCTGTTATAACTTTCATTCAAGCATATTTTCTATGCCGAATGTGATCATATCAGTTACTTTTATCTGCTGCTAAGCATTACGGAGTTCTGGTTCAAATTAAATGGGAAGCATGGTTTTGACATTGATGACAGTATTCCTGGCATATAAGATAGTATTACTGGCATATAAGACAGTATTCCTGGATTATAAGACAGTATCACTGGCATATAAGACTATTACTGGCATATATGAAAGTATTACTGGCTTATAAGACAGTATTACTGGCAAATACATCTGTTACGGTTAAATTAACAATATTTGTATGTATGTACATGAAGTCCGTGTATTCAATGGCGTTGAATCGATTTCTGAACGCTTGATCAATTTGATCAATTGGTCAAAGTACGGTATTTTATATACCTTTATATATATCTTTGTAATCACGTTCTCGAAAACGGCTCTAACCATTTCGATGAAAGTTGCTCAATTCTAAATTGATTTTGTCCAGAAAATGCCCTTCAAAATCCTCACCAATTTCAAATCACGTTGCGTCCTTCAAAAAGGAACAAGTACAAGACCATAGACTACTGACCATGACGTCAACGAGGCATAGAGCCACGTGTCTACAATTAGGCGGCGTACAGACTCGCGTGCCGTAAATTACACAGCTATGATACTGGCTGTATGTAATTTTGTGACACCTTGAGACAAGGCCGTTTGGAATAAGAAGTTTTATCATTTGAATCGGAGGTGGAAATTCTTAGGAGCTCTGGATTTGAAATTAGAATAGGCTTGTTCCTTTCCTATATGATACCAGTGCCCTCTTTATCAAAAGTTACAAGTCTACACGTTCACAAGTTACCTAGAATGTTAATTTTTCGTTAAATTCATAGCTCATCTCCATATTCATAATCAGCTTTAATGTTCTTGTTAAAAGAAGATCGTATTTTGAAATTGATTGCGGTATTAAGCACGACACTTGTAAACTTATAAGACGGAATAGAGAGTCGCCAGACACTCTCAGGATTTGCTATGATTTTCTACAAATTGTGACTTACAAATATTTTTTCATAAACAAAATCACGAATAAAAGTATAAAAATATAAATAAGTACTTGTGAACTAAAGAATGACACTTAGTTTTTTTATAATATTGTTTTTTTTTTATAGGAAAAGTGCTTGTAATTCAAGGCTTGATAGTTTTGATAAACAGGGCACAGAAGAGCCATTTTAATTTGCGGGATTGATACAGAATATTATGAGATGTTGAGTTAAGTGGTCAGACTAGGGTCTTGGGTACGATCCCCGGGTCAGCCAGATCAATCTGCCTAGCCTTTTCCCAACTATGTTGGTGTCGGCTTCCAGTATAACCGGATGCAGTTGAATACCAGTATTTTACATGGAGCAACTGCCTATCTGACCTCCATAACCCAGCAACTGGGTAATACGATACCCCTTGGTTAGACCGGTTGTCAGACTTTCGGGCTTCTGACGACTCGTAACGACTATCAAAGATCCACAAATGACAGCCGGGACCAACGGCTTAACGTGCTTTCCGAGGCACGGAGGAGTCTCGATATGTGAAAATGGTCACCCATCCACGGACCAACCCCGGCAAGCGTAGCTTAACCTGATGGATCGACCCGAGCGGCTGTTATTACTTAGCCACGAGCTCCTTTGTGCTCTCCCGGGTCAGCCAGATGTTATTTTGAAATTCTTTGCCTGAAGTCTCGAGGATCTCGGTTTGTGTCCGATTAATGACGACAGGTTGTCTTGATAAGCCTTTTTACATTCCGTTCAACCGATTTTGAATTCTATTGCGTTGGTGGCATGACAAATGGCAGCCGCAGTAGATAGTTGGTATTGTGTAACTTTTTTTGCTTTTAATGCTATCCTTATGCCTACGGTATAGAAGTCAAAATCGGTTGAACAGACTGTAAAAGGGTTTGTTTTAATGTCTAATCTTATTTCAAATGGGTTATAGATGAGGTTGGCGTTTCCTTCTTGACTACTCTGAGAAGAGAGGCCGAAACAAACTCAGAGACTCTACACACTACATCGGGGAATACTGGCGTGTTGGTATGTTATGCCGTAGCTAAATAAAATATGTCGGTGTATTCAATGGCTTTTAATCGATGTTTGAAAGCCTGATCAATTTGATCAGTTGGTCAAAGTACGGTATGTTACTTCGGTCAACAAAAAAAACCGTTAATCTGACATTTGAGAGCCCATTTTCTGATCACAGACGTTCGATTTTTCAAAAACCATAGCATAGGCGGTATAGACTTGTTACCATAGCCTGTGTTACTTTTTCAATCAAATCTAAACTGTCAATTGAGAAAACTGCGGATGCATCATAAATGAATCGTTTGTCGTTTATGAAAGTTATTAGAAAAGTAATTATAAAAACAAAATGTAATGCTTTCAACTCCATACGTACTTAAATATAGTGTCAATCAAATTAATTACGATTTAACCGACTGTCTTGTTTGATTTCTAATTATTTTTTAACTCCCGACGGAAAAAGAGTGTTATAAGTTTAACGTGTGTATCTGTGTATCTGTCTGCGCCATCGTAACTGCTAAACGGCTGATCCGATTTTGGTTTTGTTTGAAAGGTGACTTGATCAAGAATGTTCTCAGCTATAAAAAAAAAATCGTTTATAAGATGCTTTGTTTTTGTCGGGGGTTTTTTAATTTAAGTAGTTTAACTTGTTAAATTTTATTTCTGTGATGTATTTAATTCTTTTACAGTTCATAATATGTACTTTCTGAGAGCAGCTCGTGGTGGATGGGTGACCATCTTTACATAACGAGACTCCTCAGTGTCTCGGAAAGCATGTTAAGCCGTTGGTCCCGGCTGTCATTCGTGGATCTTTGACAGTTGTTACGGATCGTCAAAAGCCCGAAAGTCTGAAAACCAGTCTCACCTAGGTGTATCGTAATACCCAGTTACTCGGTTGTGGAGGTCAGATAGGCTGTCGCTCCATGTATACTGGTATTCAGCTGCATCCGGTTAGACTCGAAGCCGACCTCAACATAGTTGAGAAAAGGCTAGGCAGATTGATTGATGTTGTACCAAGTTATACCGCCTCTACTTAGTCCTTTGGGGAATGTAGGCGTAGTGTTATGTACCAAACTACCAACCATGTACCATGTATATTTATTATTAGTGGTTTTTGTGGACATGATAATTAATCAGATTTGTTACAGTTGTAATAGCAATCATGTCATTTGGTTTAAATAGGTTTTTTATTTTTAGTATCTTATTTATATTTTATATAGATTCTTTTCTACCTTGTGAATGTGAGAACATTGTAGGCTTAGCCTAACCTACCTGAAACTTTTTGAAAGGCCTACACTGTCCTCCCATAACTATTAACACTGTAATTCGAAAATATTGTAAAAGCCAATTATTATTTTCTTTTAAAAGAGTATCCGTGGAGTTTCTTGCCAGCTCTTCTCCATAGGAAACGACCAATTGGAACCGTGCACCTAGCTTCTGACGTTTCATAAGTGCCCATGTAGGTTTATGTGAAATAAAATATTTTGATTTTGATTGATATTGGATGTAAACAATGTATAAGGATGAACACCGGAAGTATGTAGTTCCCATCATTTTTTTTTTACTAAGGTTTCCAAAACAATAACACTATCAATTTAGTCACGGTCACGTCAAGGTATTGGGTTCGAGTCCCGAGCACTCACACAGCACACTATAATTTTACAAATGACACGCTATGGTACATCGCTAATTTCAATTTGTGACAAAAACTGACAAATTATGTTTTTGCTAGAATCTTTTGCATAATTTGTTTGTTTTAAAGCTTTGTTATGCATAGCGACCGCTGGGCAACAGTCTCCACACCGTGGGTGCCTGAGGATGGACGGTACCGCCGAGGCCCAGGAGGAGGTGGCGACACGACCTATACTCCGTTTGAAATACGATTAGACATTTAAATAAACCTTTTTTACAGTCCGTTCAACCGATTTTGACTTCTATTGCGTTGGTGGCGTGACAAATGGCAGCTGCAGTAGACAGTTGGTATTGAGTAACCTTTTTTGCTTTTAATGCCATCCTTATGCCTACGGTATAGAAGCCAAAATCGGTTGAACGGACTGTATAAAGGTTTGTATAAATGTCTAATCTTATTTCAAATGGAGTACAGACGCATGCCGCAAGGGTTGGATCGAGATGGCCCTGGAAAAGGATGCTTGAAGGGATTTGGGGTATTTTTTTTTTTTCAAATTTGGGAGGCCTTAGCGCAGCATAAAAATAAAGAACATGACATCATGTTTTGAATTGGAATAGGCCATAGGCTACTTTTTATCGACATACCACGCGGGCGAAGCCGCGGGCGGAAGCTAGTATGAAATATGGCTAGACAACTGTCTAATATAAGTATATTGATTATGAAATGCAATAAATAATATCGTACCACCGAATATTTACTTTTAGTTGTAAAAAAAGGATTTGGAAACTTTCCAAATGCCTTTTTTACAAACCGGTTACGACTTAAATTCAGTGTTATAATTGCAATTCATAATCAATATTTTAGACAGTTGTCTAAAAGCCATATTTCATAATTATTTCCATACAGTAATATTGCCAAATTAATAAAAACAGCGAAATTGACATCTATTTGCGACTTTGCCAACTTTATAACTAGTAATTCATTTTAGATTCTATCAAGTTGTAAAGGAAAAAAAATCCATCATTTGCCTTCATTCCAATTTATCTGGAGTGCGCGCAATTCGTTTTCTTCTAATGCCGTAATGTCCAAAGCTTACTCCTCATTGTATACACACTTACACAGTTGCGCATTAGAAGCCACAAAAGCTACCGATTCCTTGAAGAAAGATGGCCGTAACATTACGTCCGCCGTCATGAAAATATGTATTTTTCAAATTGCTTAGCATGATCCTCCGTTGTGCCAAAAATACTGCAGTATTAATGTTGAAACAAATCATCATCTGCCTAGCCTTTTCCCAAGTATCTTGGGGTCGGCTTCCAGTCTAACCGGATGCAGCTGAATACCAGTATTTTACATGGAGAGTCTGCCTATCTGACCTCCACAATCCAGTAACTGGGTAATACGATACCCCTTGATGACCCCAAATTAATCAAAAGAGGTAAATATTTGACAGTTACTTGCGACGTTGCCAACTTTCTGAATAAACGCTCTTAAGAGAACTATAATACTAATATGTACTACTACCTATACAAGGCACAATAATCAGCTCAGCCGACATCTATGAACAACCGTAAGTCATTACATCTCATTACAACGAAATTAATTTTTGTAATCACCCCGGAACTTTAAAACACAAAAACAAAAAACTCACCTGATATTCGTAAACATCCATTATAACAACATTAAAATAAAAACTAAAACTAAAAAAATTAACTCAACACTAAACTAAAAAAATAAATTTTAAAAATATTGCACTTAAATTCAGACTGTCCACTTTAAGTGGTGTATTGCACAAAAGTTAAATTTAAAAAATCAGGTACGTGTAGGAATCACATCGTTGTTCCTTTGCCGAGAGGTGTCATGTCAGTTTGACATTAGATTCAAGATGGCGCCGCATGGTACGCGCGTTGCGCGGGAGTGCGCGAGTGTAACTGCGTGTACAATACTGATCGCGCACTTGCTAAAATGCTAAGCGTTTGACTTAGATTTTGTTGGGTTCTGTACATTTTTTTAAGGCTTATGTCTAATGGAATGCCTGTAAAAGTGCCATTTCAGAGCACAAGCTTACTCTCGTATATACAGGGGTCATTGTACTCATCATTATGAAAACCTTTCAGTATGGAACCAATCCTGATAACACGTATATTTTGACGAGCTATGCGAACATAAATGTAGGGAACAGCTGATTTTTTCAGCGGGGAGAAAGACTGGCTAAATCTCAGATAGTTATTATTGAGTTTTCGATTCGATGAATTCACTTAGTTCACCTAGTTGCATATTGATCGATTAATTCTATTCTTGAACTAATATTAGAATGAGTATAGAATTTGGCTTATTTATGAAGGATTCCATGTATCATTCGATATGTATACGTATACCATTGTAATTAAAATGTATATATTTCAGAGACGCTATGTTATTTACTACGGAAAATATACAAGTAGAAAATTAAGAAAAGAATATTAGGTATTAGTCCATTCATACTTCAGAAATAGGGTTCTGCTCACTGACTGATGATTCCCGTTAAATTAGTAACTAACAGAATCCCTTTTAAATGCATTTGAAGCAATGAAATCTCCTAAAATTCTAATATGAATTTATGATCCATATTTCTCTATTAGTCGTCATCTCGGTAATCACCAGAGGCCCGACACAAAGTGACATTCTATCAGCGATAACGATGATAGAAAAGGCAAAAATGTATAGGACTGACATAAGCTATCGAAAAACTTATGTCAATCCTGTTGAAAGTCGTTGAAGAAATACGAAACGCTTTGGAAGCGATTGTCACTTGTCTAGGCCCTCTGAATTCCGATACCCAGTCTCCAAACTAACCCAACAGCTTCCACTACTCGCCTGCGGACCCCTAAAAAGCTAACCATCTAATACGGTGGTGTGAAATCGGCGAGTCGCGGGCCGTCATCATTTTCTAACGGGCACTGTCGACCAAGCTTTAGACATACTTTCGTTGGACTTGCATTCGGCGCTAGAGTACTTGTATTTAGAAACGGCTAACTTTATGCCCGCGACTTTGCACGTGTGAATAGAGGTCAGAAGTTATCCCACGGGGACGGACTATCACCATTCAGCATTTTCTTGCCCTTATTTGTGGTCGGCGCAACGTATGTCTTTTTAACAGACTTCAAAAATGAAGAGGTTCTCAATTCGTCTGTTTTTTTTTGTGTCTGTTACGCGGTTTCTCCGCCAATTATGAATTGATTTTGATGATTCTTTTTTGTTTGGTAAGTCATGCTCCGGAGGTGGTCCCATATAAATTTATTAACTTTGCTTGCGTAGTTTTTGAGTTAGCTTCAATATTACGTATTTTTCCCCCGTAGTATATCTGGAAGATGTTTTATGTAACTTTTTGCAAAAAAAAAACAACCGACTTTCAAAAAAAAATGCTAAAACGGGAAGAATAAGTTTAATTTCGTCGGGAAAAGTCGGTGGCAAAATCGAAAATTGAAAATCAAAGACTTCCGAAATTAAAGTTATTACCAAGGGATCACACGATTCCCATTGGTAAGACTAGTTGTCAGACTTGGGCGTGCACTGCAAGCCCAAGGCAAGATAAGCCAAGACAGTTACAGGTCGAAAAAAAAAACGACAAAAAAAAAGAAAACACTAACGGAAGCTCACAATTCATTAATTAGATTTAAATAAAATCACAATCTTTTCTTATAACGAACGCTTTTCAAAAAAAAAAACGAAAGCCGATCCGACCGTAACCGAAATCAGCCGAAGTGACACGAACACACCATTCTTTTTTCAAACGCAATGATTGATAGCTACTCCCGCGCACATAGACAGTTATTCCGTAATTAACTTTTTAACTATCTAATAATTTTTATTGACAGTAGTCATTTAAAAAAAAAGTTTCATACGGTAAAGAGATGTAGGAAACGACTATCCTAACTAATATTACAAACAAACAAACTTTTCATCCTGGATCGCAGACGAATTCGCGGGTATCAGCTAGTAAAACATGTTTATGGAATTTAATTACTTTTTCTCACAATGGTGGAATAAAATAGAATACTCTTTATTATGTACACCATAAAAAATACAGTTACAGGACTTAGTGAACTTTGTAGGTAATGCTGGAATCTCTCATTTGACAGCTTGGAAAAGAATTGTAAACTCAAACTCAAAGCATTTATTTCAATTAAACCATTTACAGGCACTTTTGAAATGTCAAGGAGTCGGTCAGTCAGAAAGATGAAGCTAGTTGCTCATTCCAAAACTTAGATCACTATGGAAAAGAACGGGCAAGAAACTCTATGGACACTCTTTTAAATCAAGACAACAAAATTCTGGGTACGTTATGCTTTTTAAGTGAGAACAAAGTGAGAACAATGTACAGAACAATTGGTTTTAATATAAGAGCCAGTTTTTAATCATCATCCTTTCAGCCGAAAGACTTCCACTGCTGGACATAGGCCTCCCCCAAGCACCGCCACTTCGACCGGTTCTGTGCTTCTCGCATCCAGCGAAATCCCGCGGCCTTCACCAGGGAGTCAAGTCCTAATACACAAAGGTGTCAGTGGTCTCACAATGATCAGTTTTTGACAGATATGCCATACAAAATCTGTCAAAAACTTATCATTGTGAGACCACTGACACGTTTGTAAATTAGTAGATTTGGCCCCCAGGTGATCGCTCCACCTTGTGGCCGCGCCTTCCAACGCTACGTCTTCTGGTACGCGGTCGCCACTCCAGAGGCCTAGACAAGTGACAATCGTGTCGAAAGCGTTTTGTATTTTTACAACGACTTTGACATAAGCTTTTCGATAGCTTATGTCAGTCCTATACATTTTTGCCTTTTCGATCATCGTTATCGCTAATAGAATGTCACTTTGTCTAGAGCCTCAGAGGGCCTAGACAAGTGACAAACGCTTCGAAAGCGTTTCGTATTTCTACAACGACTTTGACATAAGCTTTTCGATAGCATAATATGTCAATCCTATACATTTTTGCCTTTTCGATCATCGTTATCGCTGATAGAATGTCACTTTGTCTAGGGACTCAGAACCTTTTGGGCCCATCGACCATCTGTTCTGCTAGTAGTATAGGGATTACCAATTTTTAGTAGTTCAATAAAATTAAGTCCACTCCGACCGTTAGGCGGATTAACAGCTGCATGTATGAATATAGCCGTGAAGTCTAATAACTGTTTCACAGTTTACCTACATTGTAACTAGAAGTATATATTACTACGCTACCTCAAATTGCTTAGCATGATCCTCCGTTATGCCGAAAATACTGCAGCAATAATTTTGAAATAAATATATTTTAAAGTTGAGGATTGATGCTAGGTCCTATGTTTGGCGAAAACACGATTACATAAAATTTTCTCTACAGAAAAAAAAAACCAAAGTTACCTCTAAACCGAATTATAAAACGCTGGTATTCAAAAAATACTTCAAATTAGATCATGAAACTTTGCATAATAACTGAACTACCAACTATAAAGCAGGTCTTATGTTTTTTTTTATTACCATCATTTTCACCGTAAAAAGCAATTACCTAAACGATTCGAGGCTTGAGAGCCGCCAGCACCCCACTCCGTCTCGCTCTCACTCAGGCCGCGAGTAATATGGTGCGAGCGAGATAAAATCTGAGATAGGGTACGGCCTTAAAACTCCTGTACATTTATGTATACAGTTAAAAACTTTCACTTTCCACACATACTTTTGTATTATACTAGGAGGGGCTCATACAGCCGCACGGGTCGGTCTTCAAGGTTAAGCAACCGTTGCCGAGGTCGGTCCGTGGATGGGTGGCGGGAGCCGAGACCAACGTCATAACGAGCTTTTTGAGCCACGGAGGGGGTCTTTTAATGGATGGTCACCCATCCATGATCCGTCCGGGACAATAGTAGCTTGGAAATGTCACTCATCATCATCTGCCTAGCCTTTTCCCAACTATGTTATGTCCGGCTTCCAGTCTTCCCGGATGCAGCTGAATACTAGTATTTTCATGGAGCGACTGCCTATCTGACCTCAACAACCCAGTAACTGGGTAATACGATACCCCTTGGCAAGACTGGTTGTCGTGTTGGTAGATTGGATATGTCACTGTCATATTGTGTCTTGAAAAAACAAGATTCAAACTCTGAAACTCAAACTCAAAGCATTTATTTCAATTAAATCATTTACAGGCACTTTTGAATTGTCAAAGAGTCAGAGTCAGTTAGTCAGAGAGTTGAAGCTAGTTGCACATTCCAAAACGTAGATCTCTATGGAGAAGAACGGGCAAGACACTCTTTTAAATATGGATATAGATATTACAAAATCCTGGGTGCTGGGTATTCTTGGTGCTTCTATATGTGAGAACAATGTCAAACGAAAAATAATCAAAAACATTTCAAAATATAATATTAAAAATAAGCCCTGGCAGATAAGAGATGACCAGTCTCAACTGACGGCGCCCGTTCACGAACATGACACGTGGATCAGCACCATCCAGCTCAACCATTTTGTAGGGAAGCGAATGATCCAACAGGATTTAGTTAGCAGCTTTAGTTCCGATTTCAGCCACGCGTTAAAATAACCTTGTAGCGTTGTAAGTGTAAACTTCAAACTTCGAATCTTAAGCTGTCCTTGACAGTGACTTGAAATGACACAATACAAGGTCACTACCGTGGTTCCTATCGAGTTACGAATCGATACAAAAAATATCGATTAGCGATCTTAATTCGGAATCCTATTGTGTGTATTCGGCGTGCAAAACAAATAATTATGTTTAAAATTACAGATTTAAATTAAACTTTTAAGTAAATGGCTAGTTTCAATTATCTTCGGAAAAGTTCCGGCTAATTTAAACTTGCAAATTATGTCTTACAAATTCTTTTCTTATTTCTAATTTTAAATGTTGGATAGTGCCGAAATAATATGGCGTCGTGGCTAAATAATAGCCGC
Organism: Lithophane ornitopus; assembly: GCA_948473465.1. Classification (NCBI taxonomy): domain Eukaryota; kingdom Metazoa; phylum Arthropoda; class Insecta; order Lepidoptera; family Noctuidae; genus Lithophane; species Lithophane ornitopus. Next base: position 8,067,733 of record OX419640.1, on the reverse strand, counting down.
ACGGGTCGATCGAAGGTTAAGCTACACTTGCTGAGGCCGGTCCGTGGATCTTCTTCTTGATTCTCTCGGAAAGCACGTTAAGCTGCTGGTCCCAGTTGTCATTCGTAGATCTTTGACAGTCGTTACGGGTCGTCAGAAACCCGAAAGTCTGACAACCTGTCTTACCAAGAGGTATAGTGTTACCCAGTAACTGGGTTGTGGAGGTCAGATAGGTAGTCGCTGCATGTAAAATACTGGTATTCGGCTGCATACGGTTAGACTGGACCCCGACCCCAACATGTTGAGATAGGGCTAAGCAGAATGGTACATTGGCGAACATAAAACCATTAATCTCATACATTTATTTTAAAACTAATTAAGGATTAATGATGCTAAATACTTTTTAAGCGCTACAATACTTTTTTTTAGCTATTCATATGCAAATATGAATATTAATTCAACTAAATATCTTAACATGTCTTTACAAATATGCGCATGCGCATACTAATTACTTTTATAATTAAGCAAGTTATTATGTTTGCTTTTGAATAATATTTAAATAAATCATAAAATCCTTTGCTTTTTTATTGTTTTATTTCACACTTTCTTTAATTTGTTATTTAATTATAGGTTTTATTGAGAGATCTATTTTAGGAAGAAAATGAGGGGCTCATGGCTAATAACAGCCGCACTGGTCGACCAAAGGTTAAGCTACGCTTGCCGCGGTAGGTTCGTGGATGGGTGACAATCCATTACATATCTATCCTACTCCATGCCGCGGAAATCTCACTAAGCCGTTGGTCCCGGCTGTCATTCGCTATGGGTAGTCAGAAATTAAAAATCTGACAGCCAGGGGGTATCGTGTTAGCCAGTAACTGGGTTGTAGAGGTCAGATAGGCATTCGATCTATGTAAAATACTGGTATTCAGCTGCATCCGGTTAGACTGGAAGCTGTTGGGTTTAGAAGGTCAGCTATGCAGTCGCTCAATGTAAAATTCTGGTATTCAGTTGCATCCGGTTAGACTGGAAGCTGACCCAAACTTCACTGTCCCCTTTGGGGATTACAGGCATAATGTTATGTTTTATGTACTTTCATCAATAAAACCAATATCAGATCCAAATACGATCGATCACGGATCTATGAGATCATAGTTATAGCAAATAATCCATGGATCATTAAATGCGTGTGCGCCGTTTTTGTTGCGTATTTTACAGTTTAGCTATAATGATATTGTCTTGTTTGAAATATTACTGGACTTAATCTGTGCTTAGCTTCTTTTGAAATTGGGGTGAGCAGTAACCATGGTTGTTGAGAATTTAATAGTAATAACTAGTAGTTGGTCGCGATTTCGTACAAACTTACAACAGTTGAATAACAGTATTTTACATGGAGCGACTGCCTATCTGACCTCCACAACCCAGTAACTGGATATTACGATAAATTATATTTTACATGGAGGCACTGCCTATCTGACTTCCACAACCCAGTAACTGGGAAATACGATAAATGATATTTTACTTGGAGCTTGGAGCGACTGCCTATCTCACCTCCACAACCCAGTTACTGGGTAATACGATAAATTATATTTTACACGGAGCGACCGCCTTTCTGACCTTGACAACCCAGTTACTGGGTAATACGATAAATGATATTTCGTGTAGAGATATTGTCATCATATCTGCCTCGCTGGTCTTGTGGTCGCGACTTATGAACGGTCGGTCCTAACTTCGACCCCAGGACAGGCAAAGTGTTATTGGTTTTTTTATCTGGAATTTTCCAGTAGCTAGTTAAACCAGCCAGCCAGTAGTTAGTTATTGTATTTATATACAATGTGGACACGACAATACAACAATAAATGAAAACACTGGCAATACTAATGCATAAGAGTATTTTGGAACTATCAAATAAATCCTAACATGGAAATTAAAAAAGTCATTTTTTCTAACAAACTAAATAGTAGTGCTGGGCCGAGTATGGGGTTTGCCGATCTTTGACGAGCTATCGTAACTAAACTATTGGATATATATGATTATTTTTTTGTATGTAGACCGAGAACGTCATTAGATATACGGAGTTTTATTTTTTGTCGTATTGTCGTCTCCACCTTGTATATTTTTTATTATTTTTTATTGTGATATTTATTTTAAGAGTATGTACGTAAGTATATTCTCATATTGTATGTTTATATTTAAATTAGTGAGTTTATATTTTAATTGTTCCTTATTTTATGTATTTTGTTTCTCTTCTACTCTTACATACGTTGTCTACATCTCTTCTATCTACTTTCCTATCGCAGGTATGCTGGAAGAGATTTCTTTAGAAATAAGATTTGCGTTTGTACGTATGTTTCTTATCCTTTCTTCTTGTCTGTATTTATGTGTGTGTGCATAAATGGTTAAAAAATAAATGCCTCGTTGGTCTAGTGGTCGCAAGCGCTACTGCTGAGCAAGAGGTCTTGAGTTCGATTCCCGGGTCGGGCAAAATGTTATTGAATTTTTCCATCTGTATTATTCATTTCTCAGTAGCAGGCTGGATTCTGTATTCGTGCCCAGTTGATGGCAATAGGCTCGCCCCCTATTACATGGGACTTAAACATAACTGGCGAAATGTGGGTGTACTATAGGTAGGTACACCCATTTTTTTTAAATTTGAATTTGGGAAATCATCATATGACTTCTCCCGCTCTGGGCGGAGCGGAAGGGCGTGTCAGACTTTTACTAACTAAAACCCACCCGTGTTCCTTCAGTTGCCTGTTGCCAAGTTCCCGGTATCCCTTTCGGACATTCCCGCAACCCTGGCAGGATAGTTACACCCCTGCCTACCCTTTCGGGGAATACAAGCGTGATGATCCAACTTAAATCTTGAATAAATTTCGCGCAAACCATAAAACTCTATAGAACCTTTCTACTTTCATATGGCGCGCATACTATCCTTATTATCGATCAATGATCTATAGATCGCAACGGATCCATAGATCTTGGGGTCAGGCGCAGCAATTACGGTCCTATTCAGAAAGACGGACGCAAGCGCATTATATATCATTATGTTGCAGTGTATTTGGTACTATTGGGTTCTTTTTATAATGTCTAGATTAATTCATATTTTGTCTTCAAGTATATTAAAAGGGTTTGATTTGGTATTGTCTATCTGAATTGATATAATTAATAATTCTGCTGTTGTTAAAACTGATTTTAGTTTCGTAATGAATTTACAAAAATAACAATCTTTTTAAATTGAACCGAGACTGTATAAAACTTCGTTTAGTTTGTAAATAATGTAGTAATTCTTCATCTTTTTCGTGTGGTTAGTGACTAACCTGGTGTCAGTTTTTATGCCGCCTATAAGCCTATGACTTGGCTTCACATGCCGTCGAGAAATCTCTCAGGCCGTTTCCTCACGATGTTTTCCTTCACCGGTTTTAAAGCAAGTGATAAGTAATTATACAATACTAGCCGTTGCCCGCGACTTCATCTGCGATCCAGTATCCTATGTCCTTTTCCAGGTCATGGTCTACCCATGTGCCAAATTTCATCCAAATCCGTTCAGCCGTTTTAGCGTGAAAGCGTAACAAACAAACAAATAAATAAACAAACAAACTAACTCACTTTCGCATTTATAATATTAGTTAGAATTATGCAATACGCATATAAGTCCGGAAAGTCAAAGGTGGGTGCCTGACTTAATAATAATTGCTTTACCCTGCATAAACAAAGACACGAAGGTAACATTATTTTGTAAAAACTTTATACAACTTTAACAAAATAATTATGCCAAAAGCATCCATAGTAATTTCTAAGGTTTCAAAATAAACATAGTCAGACTTTTTCAGAGTCGAGTCGTGAGAAAAACAAAACAAACTCAAACTCAGAGCATTTATTTCAAATAAACCAATTACAGGTACTTTTGAATTGTCAAGGGGTCGGTCAGTCAGAAAGATGAAGCTAGTTGCCCATTCCAAAGCGTAGTAGGTTCCTATGGAGAAGAACGGGCAAGAAACTCCACGGACACTCTTTTAAAACAAAATATTGTTACAATATATGTTTATTTACAATTTTAAATAAAATATACAATCTAACACTAACATTATATACAAAAGGAAAAAATAAAATATAAAAGAAGAACTAATAGGGCTTAAAAAAAAATCCGCATCGCTGTCAGTGGGAAAAGAGCCCAAAAGGCTGGCAGCATTGCCACGTTGGATGGCAATACAATATATTGGTTACATCATTCATGTCGATTTACCTATGAAAGTCTTCTAAAATACATTTTATTCGGAAAGAAAGAAAAGCCAGACATTTCCACAAACGTCCTAACTCTCACATCACACACAACATAGAAACGGTACGCTACACTACAATTCGAAAACTTTCATCTTGTCTCGTAAGTCCACATTTGTTAATAATTATTTTTGATTGAATATCACTTTTATAATATATAATACACTTATATTACAATAACGGTACCTATATATGAAGAAAGACATCTACTTAGTTCACCAATCAAATTAAGTACGGTATAACACGGTATTACTGATATTATTTATTCAGTCACAATTGAGAACTCAATTGGAATAATTTATGATGAATTTTAGAGATGGGCCGAATGTGGTTTGAACCGAATCCGAACTTCGGCCGAACATTCGGTTAAAATAAAAAGTTCGGCCGAATTTGGTTTCAATTTCGCGCGCTTTCCCGAGAGCGTCACGTCGCGACGTGAACCAAAATACTTACTTTTTTATTCAATTTACGATTTGTAATCCAGGTATTTGTTTTTTATGTCTAATTAATTAGGCAGAGATTTTCAAGACCAATAAAAAGAACTGATTTAATTTAAGGCTTACATTTACAATGTTCCTAACTCAAATAAATGACCATGACTGAGTAAGAAATAATTTTATTTTACAGTAATGCCATTCTAATTCTATTAAATTTCAGTCAAAATAGTGCAAGTAGGTATTGTTTTTCTTGTGCCGAATGTTCGGCATCTGAACCGAATTTCGGCCGAATACCGAAATTCGGTTTAATCTGCCGAAATTCGATTAAACCGAATGTGAACCGAATTTCGGCCTATCCCTAATTATTTTTTACCTTGTTTCCAAAATTGCACTTATCCCTCGACGTGAATAACGGCTTACATCCTCTCACAGAGAGGCTTATTATATACTAGCTGCTCGCCCCGGCTTCGCACGGGCAGCACTAAGTACTTTTCTACGGCTATTTTAGGTAATTTTTTGCACCTTGGGTTACATTATTGGAGTTTTAGTAAGGAGCCCAATTTAAAAAAAAAATATAATATAGCCTATGTCAGCCGGGGATAGTGTAGCTTCCCAACAGTGAAAGAATTTTTCAAATCGGTTCGGTAGTTTCGGAGCCTAGTCAATGCAAACAAACAATCAAATCTTTCCTCTTTATAATATTAGTATAGATATATAATGTATATACCTATATCACTTTTATAATAACCGTACATTGCTATATAAGTTTATATATACAACGTGTAACGTTAAATGCGCAAAACCTCAGACACTCCAACTGATTTTCAATTCAATTAAACTATTTCAGAGAAAAAAAAAATCATTAAAAAAATTGTTTAGGTTTTATGTGCTGTTTTAGTTTTGGAAGATTCGTATTTGCATTGAAATAAAAGCTATTATTATCCCGCGTATGAGAAAATTTAAAATGGTCGACCACAATTTCTGTTTATTTACCTATTTCGGCGGGTTTGCGCATGTGATGGCTTGACCTATTAATAAATAGACACGTTTTTAATCAAGTTTTTTTGAAAAAGTTATTCTGTTCCTACTATTTTCAGGATTTGCGCATTTAACGTTACACGTTGTATACTGTAATAAACTAATTAACTACTAACTGAATTAATGCACATTATGAAAGTAGTTTGTTCAGAACGTAGTTACATAGTAGTTCCATCTAACTCATAAAAACACCCACACAAAGTTCAGACCACAATAAGACCATTAGCGGTTTCTAAAATAAAGAAAATAACAAAAAAACGCAACCTGCCATATAAACACCTTTCTTAACAAAAGGGGGTAGGCAGAAAAAATGGTTACCTGTACAGCTGTCAACGCATCATTTGTCAAAAACAACCAATATAATGAGACACCCGACAGTGGCGCCACTTGCCGAGGTAAAGTGCCAAAAATTCCGTACAATTCATTTAGTTCCTTTTTTTGCCGCGTACCAAGATATTCTGGGTGGCGATATGTTGTATTTTTGTGGTAAAATTAAGGGTAGGTAGCAACGCCTATTAAAACATGTGGCTTTTAGTACAATACATTGGAATTAAGTAATTAATTATTACGTGGTAAGAGTTTCAGCTGGTTTTTTATAATTTTTAGGGCCAAGAAACGGCTTGAAAGAAAATGTAGTGTTAAGAAACCCGAATTAGTGTTTGGATATATTTAATAAGTTATGACGTCTTAATTTTTAGATAATATATGTATACATAACACAACTAACTATTTACATAAAACACTAAAACTTAAAGAACTAACTAACTATAACTAAAGTAAGGCGTCGAAAAATTCCTCCGCATCGCTGTCGGCTGGTAATGTACCCAAGAGACCGGCGGCATTGCCACGTTGAATGGCAATGCTTAGCCTCTGACCAAGATAAAAGCCAGCCCTTGGGTCACGGGAAGTGTCAAGCAGCCGCTTGGAGATTCTGAACAGACTATGTGTTTGGATAAATCATGAACATGCTAAACTGGAAATAAATGAAAATTGGAGTTTCTAGTTCTATATAGGAGTTTCGCGTATAGGGGCATAATCAAATTTTTATTTATTTTAAAATACTAGCTGATGCCCGCGGTTTTGCCCGCGTAGATGTCGGTTATTATATACTAAAACCTTCCTCGAGAGCCACTCTATCCATTGGCGAAAACAGCATGAAAATCGGTGCAGTAGTTTTTGAGTTTATCGCGAACAGGACGATAGACAGGCGCGGCGGAGGACTTTGTTTTATAATATCTAAGGATAAGGCTTAGACCAAATAAAAAACCAAGACAGAGCCCTGTCAACAGTGACGTGAGGCCGGTTTCGTAAACATGTGTGCACATATTTTGGTGTAGTTTGGTTGTAAATGTGTGCGTGTGAGCGTGTATGCACAGAGCGGTGGTGTAGTTTTGGCATGCTTCACTGTATTGTTCGCAGCGCTCTGTATTGTTTTTTATTTGGGCTGAGGTCAAATCATTCTGCCTAGCCTTTTCCCAACTATGTTGGGTCGGCTTCCAGTCTAACCGGATGCAGCTGAATACCAGTATTTTACATGGAGCGACTGCCTATCTGACCTCCACAACCCAGTAACTGGGTAATACGATACCCCTTGGTTAGACTGGTTGTCAGACTTTCGGGCTTCTGACGACTCGTAACGACTGTCAAAGATCCAGAAATGACACCCGGGACCAACGGCTTAACGTTCTTTCCGAGGCACGGAGGAGTCTCGATATGTGAAAATGGTCACCCATCCACGGACCAACCCCGGCAAGCGTAGCTTAACCTGATGGATCGACCCGAGCGGCTGTTATTACTTAGCCACGAGCTTATTTGGTCTGAGGTATAGGATCTATTTATTATAAAAAATCAAAATATTTTATTTGAAATAAAATATTAAAATAAACCTACATGGGCACTTATGAAACGTCAGAAGCTAGGTGCACGGTTCCAATTGGTCGTTTCCTATGGAGACGAGCCGGCAAGAAACTCACAAGAGTTGCACCAAAGGTATCGTCCTTCGATATGCATCTACTAATATAAAATCTATTTGTCAATATGTCCATCAGTCAATGCAGGTGGGCCGGTGTCACTTGTCTTTTAAAGTCCAAACATTATTAATCATTGTTCCTTTTCGTGTACCGACCGCTTTTTAACCGACTTCCAAAAAGGAGGAAGTTCTATGTTCGTCTGTACGTATATTTTTTTGTATTTTGTAAATGTTCATCGATATCTTCGCCAATTGAAAACCGATTTAAAAATAAATTTTTTTGTTCGAAAGGGTTTCCTCCGGGAACTCCTGAGATGGTCCCATATAAATTTTAAAAACTTTGCTTGAGTAGTTTTTGAGTTAGCTTCAATATACGTATTTTTCCCACTTAGTCTATGTCGACGACATTCTAAGTGACACCCGTCACTGTTATTTACATAAAAGGTATTCGAATTTGTGTGGGGTAGGTACCACAACTAAAAACTTTTTACAAAAAAAAACAACCGACTTCCAAAAACACAAAAAAAGTGAAAAATAATTTTAATTTCGGAAGTCGGTGGCAAAAAACGAAAATTTAAAAGCAAAGACACCGACTTCCGAAATTAATATAATTTTTTTTTTTTTTGGAAGTCGGTTGTTTTTTTTTTTTGTAAAAAGTTTTTATTCGGCCTTCCTCTCCCTCTTCGTCAACATTTATATACACAAAGAAGTACTTAAAACTTCAAGAAAACTGCCGCAGTTTAAATTAATAGAAGAACAATTATATGTTCTCATAATACCATGTTATTATACACCATTATGAGTTATTAACTATTTTAGCTCACTTACACTATAATCTTGGTGTTTAACGTCATTATTAAGTGACATTGTGTAAAACATCGTTTTTAGTGTTCCGTACCCAAATGGTAAACGGGACCCTATTACTTAGGCTCCGCTGTCTGTCTGTCTGTCACCGGGCTGTATCTCATGAACCGTGATCGTTAGACAGTTGAAATTTTCACAGATGATGTATTTCTGTTGCCGCTATAACAACAAATACTAAAAACAGAATAAAATAAATATTTAAGGGGGCTCCCATACAACAAACGTGTTTTTTTTTTTTTTTGCTCTTTTTTGCTCGATATTGATAACGGCAACAGGTAGACGCTTGAAATATTCACAGAATATTTAGTTATATATTCACTTTAAAAATAAATAATTAAATTAAAATAAAACACAAGTGCGAGTCGGACTCGCGCACGAACGGTTCCATACCATTATCTATAAAAACAGCAAAAAAACACGTTTGTTGTATGGGAGCATCATCTGTGAAAATTTCAACTGTCTAACTATCACGGTTCATGAGATACAGCCTGGTGACAGACGGACAGACAGACAGCGGAGCCTTAGTATTAGGGTCCCGTTTTACCCTTTGAGTTCGGAACCCTAAATACCAGACTAGGATACCCGTTAGTACGTTCCGGTGAGAATTTTTTTAAACTCCAAGCGGGCGATGCCGCGGGCAAAAGCTTGTATAATAATAGTTACAATAATTAAACCGTGTCTCCTGTGACCCACGAACATGACCCAATATGACCATAGAGTCATAGAGTTGATCTGTCGTTCCACCTCTATAGAGATCGAGCGGTGAGATGAAAGAGATAGGACCACACTAATGAACTATGGGACGGTAGGGTTGACAGTTACGAAAAACGAATTACAAAAAAAATATATGGACCGATTTAATTTGATTTTTTGCCTCTACTTCTTATGTATTTATATAATGCAGAAGAGGGGCGGCTTTTTTGTGCCCGCCACGCCATTTTCCGCGTTGCTAAACCCCCTGCTAGCTCCATGTAAAATACTGATATTCAGCCGCATCCGGTTAGACTGGAAGCCGACCACAACATATGCATAGTTGGGAAAAGTCACCGGAATCCTCTGATATGGCTGATAACGATAAACAATACAATGCGGAGACTTGTGAAATCCAGAAGAAACACGTCTAATTTTCAAACAGATAAACCATTATACTATTTCGTAACATTAAATACTGATAAGTGCCAAAATAATTTGTCGGTCAAAGTACGTAGAGAAGCTACTGACTTTTGCACAAAAAATAATTTGTCGGTCAAAGTACGTAGAGAAGCTACTGACTTTTGCACAAAAAATAATTTGTCGGTCAAAGTACGTAGAGAAGCTACTGACTTTTGCACAAAAAATAATTTGTCGGTCAAAGTACGTAGAGAAGCTATAGTTCACCCACATATCGCCATTTTATGTGAAATCCAAAACGGTGAGGGAAAACATCGTAAGAAAACAGGCATGTTCTTGAACCAAAAATTCGAACACCTGTGACATCTACAAACCCGCACTGGGCCCGCGTGGTGGATTACGGCCCACTCCCTCTCACAGAGAGGAGGCCTGTGTCCCAGCAATACATATTACTATTATACGTTTTTCATATAATACTAGGTCTGGTTTCGATTTTTGAATAAAAAATAATAATTCAGCCTCTGTTGTTCAAAAGGATGATAGGATTCTTTTAACACTTGATCACTGACTGCAAAATTGATGATTCATATGATTTTTGGTGCTACATACACTTTTTGACAACCCTACCCAAATTAGTGATGTGCCAGTGCAAATCTTACGCTTTCTTTACAGTTTCTAGTTATAGATAAAATCGATTAAAATATCATTCTGATATTCAATGCATGCATCGATGACCTTACTTGAATATGATTCGCTAGAAAGTAATAAAATTATCATTGTATTCCACAGATTTTTATTTTCTTTAGATTTGTTATTAAAATATAGTCTGAACTTTCTGCTTGTCATTCTTTCATAATATTTTGCAGTGATGGCTCAAATCCTTGCATTAGATATTTATTATATTGTTATATATATAATAGATAGTTATATATAAAAGAGTAACCGTGGAGTTTCTTGCCGGCTCTTCTCCGTAAGAAACGACCAATTGGAACCGTGCACCTAGCTTCTGACGTTTCATAAGTGCCCGCCCATGTAGGCTTATGTGAAATAAAATATTTTGATTATCCAGATTTTAAGCAATCCATCTAAATGTGATCTGGTTACGTTATAATATTTTTTTCAAATGAGAAATTGCTTTCGTATTAATATATCCGACTATTTAGTTTTATTTTATTTTTGCATGTCTAGCAGTGAAGGAAAACTTTTTAATCATCTGCCTAGCCCTTTCCCAACAATGTGGGGTCGACTTCCAGTCTTACCAGATGCAGCTGTGGCGGTATTAACATCGCCACATGCGAACTACGCATCAAAGACCTGACGTCACACAAAAATCATGACGTCACATAAATCCTGCATCGCGCAATTAAAGTTTACCGTGCAATGGACATAAATATACAAGAACCCAACATCAACCGTCTGGTCGGAGGATCCTCCCCTTCTTATGGTGGATGAGTGAACTTTACACCCCGTTCCTCATACCCCTAAACAGCTACCAGTATTTAACATGGAGCGACTGCCTATCGGACCTCCACAACCCAGTTACTGGGTAACACGATAACCCTTTGTAAGACCGGCTAATGGCCACCATACTTTCTGATTTAAGTATACACCTGTGTCTCAGTAAAAAATACAGGATTCAAATTACTACATTAGTGTCAGAGAGTTAATCTTGAAAGTTAATTATCTGATTTATTTTCAAAATCAAAATGAAAGTTGAATATAACCTCGATTTCCTGGTATTTTTTCTGAAGCCTACAGTAAAAAGATGTTGCATACAGCGAGTTTTTTGGGCGATAAATTAGTATTTATGTAACCGGATATATTAATACGAAAGCAATTTCTCATTTGCAAAAAATGTTATAACGTAACCAGTTCACATTTAGATGGATTGCTTAAAATCTGGATAGTCAAAATATTTTATTTCACATAAGCCTACATGGGCACTTATGAAACTTCAGAAGCTAGGTGCACGGTTCCAATTGGTCGTTTCTTACGGAGAAGAGCCGGCAAGAAACTCCACGGTTACTCTTTTATATATAACTAGCTGCTCGTCCGGGCTTCGCACGGGTACCAAGTACTTATCTACGGTTATTTTGGGTATTTTTTACACCTTAGGTTACATTATTGGGGTTTTAGTAAGTTTAAGTAAAGTCCTAATTTTTTTGAAAATATAATATAGCCTATGTCAGCCGGGGATAGTGTAGCTTCCCAACAAAGAAAGAATTTTTCAAATCGGTTCGGTAGTTTCGGAGCCTATTCAATGCAAACAAACAAACAAACAATCAAACCTTTCCTCTTTATAATATTAGTATAGATTGGCTTTTCCCAACTATGTTTTGGTCAGCTTCCAGTCTAACCAGATGCAGCTGAACAGGTACCAGTATTTTACTTGGAGCGACTATAGAATGGGATGGTATTGACCTAAAATGATGATGCCAGTAATGAACAAGATATTTAATCAGCAAAAAAATCATTTCCCCCCTCCCTTTTACAGTTCGGCTGATACCGATATCGATACCGAATTTCCTGTTGGATATAGATATAGACGAGTAATCTTTAATAAGCGATTACGTGCGATCGTTTCTAGTCTAAAGTGCATTGACTTGGTGCAGTTTTTGTGGCTAAATGTAATTAGTAAGCTTTCTAATTTAAAAATAATTTGGATCTCAAGATTTATTTCTCATTTGAGTTTTACTAAAACTTTGGACCAATGGTTTACTAGTTTGAAGATTTAATAATGTGCTATTTGTACATGTACTAAAGTAGACATTTATTTGAGAGAGAGAGGGATTTTGTATTATTAGGTCCCCACCTATGAAATTGGTGTTTTGTATGGGGAATTTTAAAGAAGTTGCATTTTTCATACTAACATTTTCTTAATTTATATAACAACCATAAACACTAATGTTTTAAAACTTGTATGGATTAATGTTTAAAAACTAAGATAACGTATGCCACTTAGATTATGCGACAAAAATAAGTTATGGCTAAGTTGAAAAAAAAATTGTGGTCATTTCTGCTAACAAAATGAGGAGTAATTTTTAAGGTATTTTTTATGTTTAGAAAACTATAAGTTATAAGGTTTTTTCACTATTGGTAGTTGTCTATGATGGTCATTATTCGATATAATACCAAGCAATTGGTGAATATTTTAAATTATAGAAGTGACGAGGTTCTCTATGTGTGAGAAAAAAACACCAATTTCATAGGTGGGGACCCAATATATATATTGCAATTTACAATGTACATAGAATAGTTCTCTTTATTATTACTTAGCCACGAGCCCATATATTATATGGGCTCGTGGCTAAGTAATAACAGTTGCACGGGTCGAGCGATCAAGTTCAGCTACCCTTGCCGCGGTTGGTCTGTGGATGGGTGATCATCTTTACATACCAAGACCCCTTCGTGTCTCGGAAAGCACGTTAAGCCTTTGGTCCCGGCTGTCATTTGTAGATCTTTGACAGTTGTTACGAGTCGTCAGAAGCACGAAAGTCTGACAACCAGTCTTACCAAGGGGTATCGTATCGCAGTAACTTGGTTGCGGAGGTCAGATAGGCAGTCGCTCCATGTAATACTCCATGGAATCCGGTTAGACTGGAAGCCGACCCCAACATAGTTGGGAAAAGGCTGGGCAGATGTATTGACTCTTTATTATGCATGCTAATTAATTACATAAATAAATGTGTTTGTGTGTGCGTGTGCGACTGTGCGTGTAATTTGTGTGTGGGTGTGTGTAACGCTATAAGTGTGTTTTCGCCATTCCATGAATCAAACAAGATTTTGTTAAATGTATATTAAGAAAATCTTGTTTAGTTCCAAATACTGCCACATGGCGCTTGTTACAATTTCGATACAAAATCTCTCATCATCATGCCTAGCCTGGTAAGCCTTCCCCCAACTATGTTGGAGTCAGCTTCTTGTCTATCCGGATGCAGCTAAATACCAGTATTTTACATTGAGCGACTGCCTGACCTAAATTCCTCTATGTCTATGTAATCTTGCATTGTCGAATTTATTTATCTCTTTCAAATAAAAATCACCACCGTCAACCACTTTTTTTGTCTAAAAATTAAAAATATTTGGTACCTGTCACTGGTATTAGTTTAAGAAAAGAATGTTAACTATATGTAAATATTAAATTGTGTGACATGGAATACAGTAGCTGGATTTGGGGCATTTCGAGTTTTTTTTTGGAGTAGTGATGTGCCCAATTTATCGATATTTGTTTAGGCTTTTACTTGAGGTTGGAATCGGTAAAATGTAAGAGATTTGATGATGATTTCTCAAATAGCATTATCATTACCAGTTTTTGACACTAATTATCACAGTAAAAACCTTTGCCAATAGCTGCATTGCTTGCCGTATTAAATAAATTGTAGTTACTTTGATGAGCTTGTTATTGTTTTAAAGGTTAAGTTTCTTAACCTTTATGAAAGAATGTATAAAAGTTAACATTATAAAATGTAGACACGTTTTAATAAACCGTGGGCGACACATTTTATAAATCTTGTTTTCTTTTCGCCGTCCATACATTTTTGGGCTATATTTGTGAAAGTCAATAAAAAAAGCTATATTCCGAAAGAGTACGTTTTTCTCTTCATTTTTTATTACTATAAGCTATTACTTTAATTAGATAACTATTAATTATTTTAACTAAAACATACTGGAAACAATATTTTTCAAAATCGTTTAACATCGCAGGGAATTGTTCTAGAGATTTGGTCTAATAGTAAAAAGTGAAGAGAATAACATGTTCTAACGGATTTTTTTTTTTTTTGTTTGGCCGGCACTTTCATAATTTAGCCCAATATGAATGATGTCCTTTACTTGGTCGATATTTTTTGTGGTATCATAATACCACTAAAAATATCGACCATGTCCCAACACTACTTCAAAAATATGTAACGTAAAAACGCCACTTCTGGTATCGGTATTGCCCATCCCTGTTTATTTAGGCGCAGCACTTGAGACATGCATTGTATAGTGTTGGTACCCTTTTTATATCAGTCTGCAAAGATACGAATGAGTGACGTCAGATAATCGGTATGTCGGATGAAATAATGTTGAAAATTGGTATGATATGGTGTTGGGGTTGAGTTCCTTATTTGACTTGTGAATTCTTTTTAACCGAATTCAAAAAGGAGTGTTGTGTGTGATTTTGATGATTCTTATTTTGTTTGGTAGGTCATGCTTCAGAGGTGGTCCCATATAAATTTTATTAACTTTGCTTGCGTAGTTTTTGAGTTAGCTTAAATAATTACGTATTTTTCCCACTTAGTATATGTAGACGATATATTAGTTGACTCCGTCACTGTTATTTACGTAGTAGGTAGTGGTATTCGAATTTGTGTGGGGTAGGTATCACAACTAAACAAGGAAAAATATAAACTTTTTACCAAACAAAAAAAGGATCATTAACATCGATTCATAATTGGCGGATTAATCGAGTAACATAAAAATAAAAAAAAAACATACAGACGAATTGAGAACCTCCTCCTTTTTGAAGAAGTCGGTTAAAAAAGCAGCTGGTTCTTCAATTTTATTTGCGAAATAGTTTCAGAGTTGGTTCCACAGCAAGTTGTCCGTTTTCGAAAGCGCTCTCACCTCAATATATTTTACAATTAAGTATACCAGGAAAAATCTTTAGAATACACCAACTGATCCAAGATCATATAGGAGTACCCTTTAGAAACTTTGCAATTAAGATTATCCATATCATTTTAAATTCCCTTGCAAAATAATATGGTATCACGATTCTGCTGAGTAAGGGACAGACGGACAGACACATGAAAGAGTCGGTACAGCCCTTTAATGTAGCCGGCTGTGCTAAGTCATTATTGATTGTGTTAAAGTCAATGTATTGCAATTTAATTCTAGATCCCCGTCGTGAAATTATATGGGAGAATATTTAAATGGGTATTGGACATCACTATAGTGTTTCTGTTTCAGAAATATAACTGTCATGGGGGTGTTAAAAATACTTTTATCTACACCCATGCTATAAATCCATAATAATATTATTAATTCGAAAGTAACTCTGTCTGTCTATCTGTCTGTATGTTACCTTTTCACGCCTAAACCACTGAACGGATTTCGATAAAATTTGGCAAGGAGATAGCTGGCATCCCGGGGAAGGACATAGGCTACTTTTTATCGACATACCACGCGGGCGAAGCCGCGGTCGGAAGCTTATGTCCTCTATAAAAGTTTCTGAAACAGTTAGCTTATTGCTAACATTAAAACAAACAGGGTCATAGTTACCATAATTTCATCAACGGTTTTTACGACTTGACAAAAGATCGGCATTTCTTAGTTATCTGTAAATTTAATAAACGTAATTTACACATTAACCTTCCGGAATAAATTGTCTAAACGATGGTGAAAACCTTGTCAAAATCTGTTGCGTTGTTTAGAAGAACCACGCAGATATACAGACAAAAACGAAAAGCGACTTTAATATATATATATATATATATATATATATATATATTAAAGTCGCTTTTCGCCTACTTACTTACTGCCTATTTTTTATTCATATATATATATATAGATTATTATATTAGATTATATATATAAATATATATAGATTAAAAAGGTTCCGAATAAAAAATAGGCAGTAAGTCAGTGCTCTTAAACTATGACATGTAATTAAAAAAAAATGTTATTCTGTGTCTGTCAGAAAATACGTTAAGATCAGTTTCAGCCGAAACTGTAAAACAGACTCTATTGTTCGTCGAGTCGTTGAGCTCCTTAAGTTCTGAGTTGAGCTCCAAATCGTTGTGGTTCTTTCCTCAAAAGACCATTTCAGACGCTAATCTACATGGTCCTCATATGACTTGACCAAGATTATGTCTGGACATTAAGATTCTGAGTTTGTTTCGGCCTTTCTTCTCAGAGTAGTCAGATAGGAAACGCCGACCTCATCTAGCTTATTTTTAAACGACTTCTTCAAAAATGAGGAGGTTCGCAATTCGTCTGTATGTTACGCGATTACTCCGCCAATTATGAATCGATTTTGATGATTTCTTTTTTTCTATGGTAGTTCATGCTTCCGAGGTGGTCCCATATAAATTTTATTAATTTTGCTTGCGTAGTTTTTGAGTTAGTTTCAATATTACGTATTTTTCCCACTTAGTTTATCTAGATGATATTTTCATTTACTCCTTCACTGTTATTTATATCAGCTCGTGGTTTTCGAATTTGTGTGGGGTAGGCTAACTAAAAAGTGAAAAATATAAAACTTTTAACAAAAAAAAACACTCAAAACTGAAAAATAACTTTAATTTCGGAAGTCGGTGCCAAAAAACAAAAATTGAAAAGCAAAGACACCGACTTCCGAAATTAAAGTTATTTTTCAGTTTTGAGTGTTTTTTTTGGAAGTCGGTTTTTTTTTGTAATTAATATGACGTGTAAAAGTGATTCCAATATCCTATTTACAGAATAAACAATTTCATTTCATTTTAGGCATTCAGTTTCTGTATCGATATCGGCAGCCGCCATCCCTAATAAAAACAAAAACATATCTAAAATATTTATCCCAAAAATACCAGTCCACGTCATTCGATTAATCGATGTCAGATATCGATACTCCACGTAAATCGATGTAGATTACAATCGATACTATCATCGTTTTGTACGCATGATTTCCGATCGTGACTTCGATTCGAAATATTTTAAAGTCGTGTGTAGGTATTTTGAATTGTTGTAAGATTGGTTTAACGTTAATTTTGAAGAGATTTTATGTTGAAATAAAGTAGTATAGTAACTTATGTTTCGTGTGTGCTTTTATGATTTTGTGGCGGCATCTACATCGCCACATGCGAACTACGCATCAAAGACCTGACATCACACAAAATCCTGACGTCACATAAAATTCCTGCATCGCGCAATTAGAATTTACCATGGACATATATACAAGACTTGCTGCGCCCCTCGGTTTCACCCGTGTAAGTTTCGATCCCGTGGGAATATCCGGATAAAAAGTATCCTATGTCCTATCCAGGTAATGGTCTACCCCTGAGCCAAATTTCATCCAAATCCGTAAAGCCGTTTTAGCGTGAAAGCGTAACAAACAAACAAACTCACTTTTGCATTTATAATATTAGTTAGGATTCCAACATCAATCGTTGGGCAGTTGCCCGCCAGACACAACACCCGTCTGGTCGAAGGATCCTCCCTTTTCTATAGAGTATGAGTGAACTTTACACCCTGTTTCTCATACCTCTAAAATCTTTTTACCGTAGCTTTAAACCATGAGTGTATACTGGTATAACATAACATCACGCCTGTATTCCCCGAAGGGTTAGACAGAGGTGTACCTATAGTACACCCACATTTCACCAGTTATGTTTAAGTCCCATGTAATAGGGGGCGAGCCTACTGCCATCAACCGGCCACAAATCTAAACTCCTGGCTGCCACTGAGAAATTCCAGACAGATAAACACTTTGTCCAACCTGGGAATTGAACTCAGACCCTCATGCTCAGCAGTAGCGTTACCACTAAACCAACGAGGCAGTCGCGGGTAAAAGTTAATAAAACATATTAAACAGTAGTTAAAATTAATTAAAAGAAATCTTCTAAAACTACCACACAATTTGTCGGAACATTCATATTTTTTGTCATTCAATGATTAATGTATATTTGAGTCAAAACTGTCTGGGTTTAAACGGCCAACAATTGAGTGTTCTAAGTCATAAGAAATAAGCTAAGCCCGCGGAACTCATCATTTGCCTAAAATTTTTGTCATGGGTGTCATTTTCGTAGTTTTCAAGAGTGTTAAACCCGATAGTGACATTAAAATGTAAATCCAAGATGGCGGCTGCGAACATTTTGTTTTTGTTTTAAATCCTACGTGTGAAAGAACTTCGTTCCTGAACGTTTTTACTTAATTTTTTTCTTCAAATAATATAATTACGTCAAAAAACAAAACTTATGGACATGACAGTGGCAGATATACATTATATCGGTGAAGCAGTGATATCCTAGTGGTGTGACGCACGTCTGACTTTTAGTATTCATCTGCGTATTGTACAATTATCACTTACTTCAAAATCGTTTTTTTTTTTGCGTTTGTGAATCATCAAATGACTTCTCCCGCTCTGGGCGGAGCGGAAGGGCGTGTCAGACTATTACTGACTAAAACCCACCTGTGTTCCTTCAGTTACCTGTTGCCAAGGTCCCGGTATCCCTTTCGGACATTCCCGCAACCCTGCCAGGAGGTAACGGCATGCCTGAGAGATATTTCTCAACGGCATGAGAAGCCAAGTCAGAGTTAGTCAGTAACCACACGAAAAATAAAGAAAGATACGGACATTATAGTGTTAGAAATACATTACATATATCGTAAAAAAAAAAATCGTTAATCAGAGAGTAAACAGAGGAATATGTAGTATGTGTATGGAATGAACGTCAAAGAATAATACTACTTTGCGTCCAGCGCTCGGTGTGGTAGCGCGTCGCGTTCTGGTTTGCGATTGGTCGGTCGTCGTCCTGGGGATGCCTCGTTGAGAGGTGAAACACGTGTCGATCTCTTACAGGGTTTTTTAGGACTCCTGAAGAATAGTCAAGCGGAATAGGTTACTAAATATATCTACGTCTATTGTATTTTAGGAATAATACTGTCAATTTTTTATTTTATTTGTTGTCTACTTTTGTATTATTTTTTTCTTTTTTGTTGTGCGTGCGTTTTGTTTGTGCAGAATAAACGATTTTTCTAACGACCACGTGACAGCGTTTCCTCCTACAACCGCTATAGTTTTTTAACTTGCACCAGCTCTTAACCCTGCTGCGCCGTGTGTGGTACAAATGATCCGGTGACATCGAATCATTTATCATCACTATTTAGGAGTAAAACCTTACAGGTTACATGTCCCCTTTGATTTGGTGCGCACCGACTTAGTTTGTATTTTTTTTGTCATTATTTTTGAGTTTTGAGGTATCCGAAAGAAATGTTATAAGAAAACTACTTCCTTTCAAAAAAAAAATTTGACAATTATTGATACATTTAGACAGGAGGGGCTCATGGTGATCGAAGGTTAAGCTACGCTTGCCGCGGTCAGTTCGTGGATGGGTGACCATCCATTACCTATCGAGACCTCTCCGTGCCCTCAGCAAGCACGTTAAACCGTTGATCCCGGCTGTCTTTCTTAGATCTTTGACAGTCGTTACGGGTCGTCAGAAGCCCGAAAGTCTGACAACCAGTCTTACCAAGGGGCATCGTCTTACCCAGTAACTGGGTTGTGGAGGTCAGATCGGTTGCTTCATGTAAAATAAAGGTATTCAGTTGCATCCTGTTAGACTGGACGCCGAAACATACTTAGGAAAAGCTAGGACGATTGATAGAGTTACTGAACCGAAATATTTTCGACCATTTATTTCGATAGACAATAGTTAGACAATATAATTGGATACAGAATCGCAATTTAAAAAAAAAAAAAAAATTGCTGTCACCTAAATCCAAAGATGGTAACAAACAATTTTGTACAGTAACGAAATGACGAACAGACAAATAGACATGTAATTTTCATTGTATATGGTATCTAGTTTCTCTTATTAAGACGCGAACATGATTTTTTTCCAATTATTTTTAGCTTTTGACAGTCACCGCCATTTTGGTTTAGACTGTCTATGGATCTTTTTGGTACGTCATCTATGAAGTGTTTGCACAATAAAGTATTTACATATGGCAGGTTATTATAAGATTTCACAGCTAGTATAAATTTAAAAAGACTAATTATCTATCACTGGCGATAAATCTGCCTTTATAATTCGAAATAAAATGAAATGAAATTGTTTATTCTGTAAATAGGATATAGGAATCAATTTTAGACGTCATATTAAAAAAATGTAAAAATAAGCTAGATGAGGTCGGCGTTTCCTATATGACTACTCTGAGAAGAACCCTCTTTCGATAAAGGCGTCGCTCCACAGCGGCCCATGGCTAACATATGCACGTGTAATTAGCTTCGCTGTGTATAATAAATTAATAATATAAGTGGACACGGGATCATCCACGGCCACGCTATGCACGGATGCGTGTCTGGCAAACAAATGAACCGCGCAGCTAACGTGGCAAACCTCTCCGTGCACATCCTGCGTAGCCGTGGACCGTCGTTCGCTACGCACGGATAACAAATGAACCGCGCAGCTAACGTGGCAAACCTCTCCGTGCACATCCTGCGTAGCCGTGGACCGTCGTTCGCTACGCACGGATAACAAACGAACCGCGCCGCTAACGTGGCAAACCTCTCCGTGCACATCCTGCGTAGCCGTGGACCGTCGTTCGCTACGCACGGATAACAAACGAACCGCGCCGCTAACGTGGCAAACCTCTCCATGCACATCCTACGTAGCCGTGGACCATTGTTCGCTACACACGGATAACAAATGAACCGCGCCGCTAACGTGGTAAACCTCTGCATTCACATCCTACGTAGCAGTAGTCGGTAGATTTAAATACCCTTATCAACTATTTGACTGACCTGGTTATGGTAATGCGCCAGATGATGATGCGGCACGTGCCGCATCGCCGGGTGCAGCATCTCGGAGCCGCTTGAACTGCCACTACTGCTGCCCTCTATCGCCTGCAAACCAAAGAGATGGTCAACAACCGCATCATCAACAGGTTTTTTTTTTTTTGTGGTTGGGACATCTTCATATGTCTTCTCCCGCTCTGGGCGGAGCGGCAGGGCGTGTCAGACTTTTACTGACTAAAACCCACCCGTGTTCCTTCAGTTGCCTGTTGCCAAGGTCCCGGTATCCCTTTCGGACTTTCCCGCAACCCTGGCAGGATCATCAGTAGGCTCAGGTTTTGCTGAGACGGTTCTTTATTAAAACATTATTTTTCACTTTTTATTTTGTTATTTGTATTTTGTATTTCAAGTTTCCGGGCAGCTACCGAGGACGTTTCCCGGCCTGGGAATCGAAACCAGGACAACATGCTCAGAACTACTATCAATTTAAAGCTACTAAATAATTAATATCATAATCATTATTTACATAAAATACTAAAAGCAAGATGGTTACACTAGTTTTTAACCGACTTCTTCAAAAAGGAGGAGGTGTATGTAGACGATATATTGTTTGACTCCGTCACTGTTATTTACATAGCAGGTAGTGGTATTTGAATTTGTGTGGGGTAGGTACCACAACTAAAAAGTGAAAAATAAAAACATTTTACAAAAAAAACAACGGACTTCTAAAAATAACTTTAATTTCGGAAGTCGGTGGCAAAAGACGAAAATTGAAAAGCAAAGACACCGACTTCCGAAATTAAAGTAATTTTTCACACTTTTTGTGTTTTTTTTTGGAAGTCGGTTGTTTTTTTTTGTAAAAAGTTTTTGTAACATGTGAAATATTTATTTCCATCTCCTTTTTACAAAAATTTTACAAAAACTTTCGATTCCTCACCTCAGGCGGTTCATTCTTGGTCTCGGCCTCGTCTCCGAGCTCGACCAGTCCAAGCGCCTCCTCTAAGAGATCGAACCGAGACTCCTCACTGCTGACAAGCTGCGGAGGAAGATCACCCTGGATCACGTACTCCCCTGGAAGAGAGAACTGTGGGTTAGAGATAAAAGGTAGGTATTTTTTATGTTGGGAATTCATCAAATGAAGAAGTCATTTGACAGGACTAAACTAAAATTTATCTTCTGTCCTTTTCTTAATGAAATAGAAAGAAAAAGATGCACTGAACTTAAATTTAGTTTAGTTTGTGAACAACAGAATCGGTACCACTGAATTTCATTTTAATAAAATAACATTTCATGTATCATCACGTGTTATCCCACTATTTACACACGGCTACACATCAAGCTATAATTTTCCAGTATAAGGTGACCGCGCATTGTGCGGAAATCCTATACAATGCGAGATCAGCATAAACTGGAAATATATAACTTGATGTGTAGCAGAGATAAACAGTCTTGTTTTTTTTATTTTTATTTCGCTTGTGTTTTTAGTATCATCTTTCGTTGGCCAGACTCTATCTAGGCAAGTGCTCCGCACCACGACCATAAATAATTGACGTACAACATGTGGTTTTAGTGAGTGAGAGTTTGAAACTTTGAAAGACTCCCCGCTCCCTCAGGGCGGAAGACATTCATGATGATTTCCATAGAGAAAAATATTAGGTTTTATAAATACTATCTAAATGTAAGGAGGCTGTCAAGGTTAGTTGTTCTGCATTGTTTTTGGTATGACGTACAAATAGTACTTAAACTAAGTTTTTATGTGTGTATTTATACATTATTTAATTAATGTAAATATATCGTGGCTAAGAAATAACAGCCACACGGGTCGATCCATCAGGTTAAGCTACGCTTGCCGGGGTAGGTCCGTGGATGGGTGACCATCTTTACATACCCAGACTCCTCCGTGTCTCGGAAAACACGTTAAGCCGTTGGTCCCGGCTGTCATTCGTGGATCTTTGACAGTCGTTACGCGGGTCGTCAGAGACCGAAAGTCTGACAACCAGTCTTACCATGGGGTATCGTATTTCAGAGTTACCGGGTTGTGGAGGTCAGATAGGCAGTCGCTCCATGTAAAATACTGGTATTCAGCTGTATCCCGTTAGACTGGAAGCTGACCCCAATATTGTTGGGATTGATTGGAACTAGAAGTAGCTAACCTATTTTGTGCGATAGAGTTTGCAGCGCATGAAAAGTCTGCAAGGCGTCTTACTTTGAATAAACAAACGATGAATCCGTCTTTGAAAAAAAAATGGAGAGCTGTAAAGTTTGAATATTTGCCTTTGATAATTTTGATATAGTGCTATCGAACTGAAGTTGAACAGTACATGTGTGTTAAAAATAATATAATATCTGTTTTTCATGCCTACCTACCCTAAATGACAAGTAACCCGCATAATCATTATGCATTTCTTTTCATTCTCCAAAAGTTCAGATAAACCCTAACGAAACTGTATTCCAATTCCAAACAATAACGGTTACTTCAAAAACAATTTAAAACACAAAAAATATTACCAACTACACACCGGCACTGACCAAAGACAACATCAAAAAGAATTCTCCATACCCAGGAGACCACAGACAAAAAAAATTGCAAGTAGCAGTACAGCCATCTTGTATTTTAAAATAATTTATAACTTTTAAAACTATAAATCATTACTCTGTGTCTATAGTGGTTGACCACAAAAAATAACCCTTTGAATGCTGACCGATAATCTTGTTTAGTTATGAAAGGGTCTAAAAGACCGCCGGTAATTATGCATTGACAGTAGCCGAGGGGCTAGGGGAATAAATCATTATTGACGGACGGCGACTTAAGATTTGTTCTTAGAAAAATAGTCGAGTGTTGGGACGGCTGCTGTGCTTTTTGTTTTAATTGTAAGCTGTTTTAGGGTGTGAAATCAGATTTTTCCGAAATAATATTGAAAAAAAAAAAAAAAAATCTTTATGTTAAAGAAACAAATAAAAAATCATATAATTCGCGAAATTCTCTTTTGAAAAACTAACGGAATTATTAAATAACTTGGCAATACAATAATCTACAAGAAAATACACAAAACAATGCTATAAAATCTAAAAAAAAAACAGCATTCCCGTATTTCTAAAACTGGACTAAAATTAAACGTATGTTATCGTTATCTAAAACTTACCACTTCCTTTTCACCCAAAAAAAAAACGTTCAAGTCGAAAATTCACCCAAAATCAGTTTGACACATTTAGTCAAAACCCTTTAAATAAGTAACGGTGCCCCACAGTAGCCATTGTCAGGCACAATAAGGCTTATCATAATCCTTATATTGTCTGGTCAAATAGGCCCAAAGTCAGTGGCGACAGTGTTTTTTTTTTCAGTGTCGCATTGAATGGGTTACCTCGCTACAAGATTAGGGGGATTATTTTTTCGGAAGTGTTAACGAATACTTTTATTAATTCGTGTTTTGTACGCTACTGGAGTTTTTAAGAAGATTATAAAATTAAAATCGACTATTGTATTTAATGACACAATTTCTTTCTGATAGTCTCATTGCAGATTCGGATTCTGTACCTGTTCAATTTTCGTTTTTTGCCACCGACTTCCAAAATTAAAGTTATTTTCACTTTTTTGTTTTTTTGGAAGTCGGTTGTTTTTTTTTTGTAAAATGTTTTTATTTTTCACTTTTTAGTTGTGGTATATATATATATATTTGTATACCACTACCTGCTATGTAAATAATAGTGACGGAGTCAAATAATATATCGTCTACATAGACTAAGTGGAAAAAATACGTAATATTGAAGCTAACTCAACAACTACTCAAGCCAAGTTAATAAAATTAATATAGGACCACCTCTGAAGCATGACCTACCAAACAAAAAAAGAATCATCAAAATCGATTCATAATTGGCGGAATAAACGCGAAGATACACACAAAAAAAAAAATACAGACGAATTGAGAACCTCCTCCTTTTTGAAGAAGTCGGTTAATAATTAGCTATTTTCGTATAGCTACAGGAACACAGCCACTTCGTATAACTCCCCACGTAAACAGGTAAATCCCTTAGAAAAACACGCCTCGAAAACAGACAATAAAAACGTTCCTATGTATAATCGATTGAACCATATCGAATTTCGTCCGGTTGTAAAAAACACATGTTTTAATTGTTTCGCGGACGCCATATTGGGCGGCCATATTGTAGCCTTCATGGTCGACCAATCACGGGGGTTTTAGAATGTTATTAAGCTGTGATATAGTTAGTAACAGGATGGGTGTGCAAGAGTTAAGGCTTTTTGTTTGGGTATTAATAGAAGCTATTTCAGCCAGTCCATTCTGTGAATATCTCAATGTGAGAACTTAGGTGAAGTGAGCTGTCATTCCACGTTGTTAGGGATTGATACTTTTGACAGCTCACTTCACCAAGTTCTCACGGTGACATTTTTACAGAATAGATCCCCTATGCCCTGTTTATTAAAAGTTACAAGTTCAACGTTCACAAGTTACCTAGAATGTTAATTTTCGTTAAATTCATAGCTCATCTCCATATTCATAATCAGCCATAATGTTCCCACTGCTGGGACACGGGCATCAGGTAATCTCTCTCTTTTGACCACATTTAAAAAAAGAAAACGACACTTGCACGACACTTGTAAACTTGTAAGACGGAATAGAGAGTCGCCGGACACTCTCAGGATTTGCTATGATTTTCTACAAGTTGTAACTTACAAATCATTTTTTGATAAACAATATCACGAATAAAAGTTTCAAAATATCTACTTGTGAATTAAATAATGACATTTTGGTAATACAAAGCTTGTAAGTTTTGATAAACAGGGCACTGGTTTATAATAAGGTGAAATGTGTGAATCAATTGAATATTTTTTTCTAACAGAACAGACAGCTGTGCTGCTGGGGAGTTTGTTGCACTACTTCTTCTTCCCAGCTAAAGCACTATACCCCATTTGAAATAAGATTAGACATTTAAAAAAAACCTTTGTTACAGTCCGTTCAACCGATTTTGACTTCTATTGCGTTGGTGGCATGACAAATGGCAGCTGCAGTAGATAGTTGGTATTGTGTAACTTTTTTTGCTTTTAATGCCATCCTTATGCCTACGGTATAGAAATCGAAATCGGTTGAACGGACTGTATAAAGGTTTGTTTACATGTCTAATCTTATTTCAAATGGAGTATAGGAAGTGGTGAAGGGCGGGCGTTTTGGGGGACTGTCTTATTTAATTTTTATGTTCGAAAGGTGTTCATTCTCAGCCTAGCTTGAATAAATGACTTTTGATTTTGATTTTGGTGTATCTTTTTATACATGAAATCTCTTAAGGGGTCATTGTACTCATCGTTATGGACAACTTTCACTATTGGACCAACCCTGAAATAGCGCAAAAAAAATTAGCTATTCCTAACATTTTGACGAGCTATGCGAACATAAATGTAGGGAACAGCTTTTAAGAGCGTAGCAAGTCAGTGTCGGTCTATAGTTTCTGCCTATCCCCATAGGAAGAAAGCGTGAGTTTATGTACCCATCAGGTTAAGCTACGCTTGCCGGGGTTGGTCCGTGGATGGGTGACCATCTTTACATACCGAGACTCCTCCGTGTCTCGGAAAGCACGTTAAGCCGTTGGTCCCGACTGTCATTTGTAGATCTTTGACAGTCGATATGGGTCGACAGAAGCCCGTATTACCCAGTTACTGGGTTGTGGAGGTCAGATAGGCAGTCGCTCCATGTAAAATACTACTACTATTCAGCTGCAACCCGTTACACTGGAAGCCGACCCCAACATAGTTGGGAAAAGGCTAGGCAGATGATGATATATGTATTTTATTATTTATATACACACAGTAAATACATAGAGATATGACATAATTATAATATGAGTATGTGGCAGTATCTACATCGCCTGCGAACTACGCATCAAAGACCTGACGTCACATAAATCCTGCATCGCGCAATTAAAGTTTACCGTGCAGTGGACATATATAGGAGAACCCAACATCAATCGTTGGGCAGTTGCCCGCCAGACACAACACCCGTCTGGTCGGAGGATCCTCCCTTTTCTATGGAGTATGAGTGAACTTTACACCCTGTTCCTCATACCCCTAAAAGTACAAAGGTACTGCTTATATCTTAAGATATGTATGTAAATTAATAAGAAATGAGACCAAATACCTCGATGTGACTTCCGCAAACAGTCACCTAATAACAATCCAATAACAAATTCGCAATCAAAACATTTGATGTCGAAATAATCAACAATGCGACCAACCGACACGCCAATGATCCATGGATCATAGATCTATAGATCAATTCACTTTCGGCGCAAGCGGCGCGACAAGTCATTGCCAAGGTTACAACAATACGCTTTTTGTAACAAAACGTTATGCAATCGTTTATTTTTGAACTTTAGTAGTTACGTAGTGCTATTTAAAACTATCTATAATTGACTGTATTTGAAACAGGTTCATTTCTAACTAGCTGCGCCCTGCGGTTTCACCCGCAAGTCTCCGTCCCAAGATCCCGTGGGAATATCTGGATAAAAGTATCCTATGTCCTAAGACATAGGACATGGTCCCACCATGACCTGTCTTAGGACATAGGATACTTTGTGCCATCGAAATCCGTTCGGCCGTTTTAGCGTGAAAGCGTAACAAATAAATAAACTCATTTTCGTATTTATAACATTCGTTAGGATAAGATTCTGTTTTATAGCCTTTTGCCCAACTATGTTGTGGTCGGCTTGCCACTAAATACCAGTACCTACCCTACCCTACCTAACCTAGGTAGAGTAGGTAGGGTAGATAGGGTAGGTAGGCCAGGTAGGGTAGGTACTTAGTGCTACCCGTGCGAAGCCGGGACGGGCAGCTAGTATCTATCTTATATTAGTTCAGGGAAATAAATCTCTTCTCATCCAGAGAAGTAACTATAGTATAGATCACCACGCTTGATCACTTACTATTAGACTCGCGACAATCTAAGAAGTCCGTTTTGACAGCTATAAAAATGCTTTGTGTAGCGATGAAAAAAAAATGGTTTCTTACACATATTTATAGAACATACTTATAGAGTTTGTAATCGACGACTTATCTACATTGCCTAAAACTGATTCTCAAGGTTTAACGTTTTATTACAAGTACGAGAACGAAACGTCAAAACGGACTTCTTAGATTGTCGCGAGTATAAGTCCGAGTTTCCTGATGTCTTTTCTACGATATCTCTAACTTTTCCCGCAGTTTCGTTCGCGTGAAGGTCGGAAATTATCCCGCGGGAACTTACTACCGGGATAAAAGTATCCTATGTCCTAAACCAGGTCATGGTCTCATCGAAATCCGGTCAAACGTTAAGTAAGGTGTGAAAAGGAGACAGACAGACAGAGTACTTCATATTAGAATGGAAGTATGGATTTGAGAGCTATCCACTACATAGGATCAATTTAAACAACGGGCAGCATTTTATTACCCATTCCAATAAATTGAACACAAAATGCAGCATCTTATCGCTTCCCTTTTGACATAACCACAAATTCAAGATGGCGGTCCCTTCAATAGAACTCTATTGCTTCCAATTGTTCCAAATTGAAATAAATGAGGAGTCTCGCTATTGGTTGAACAAAACTGAAATTGGTGTCAATTTTAATGATTTAGTTGCTTTTCAAGCTTGTTCGTGAAATGGAGATTGACAAGCCGAACGGATGACAGGAGTAGGGCACCTAAACTGACTCTGAAGTTTCCACAGGAATTTATTTCGAGTGCTTGAATTTATATGCTAGTATAGGAAAGCAATATAATTAAGAATAAGCCCGAAATTCTTACGCCTGGTCTTGCCAAGGGGTTTCATGTTACTCAGTAACTGGGTTGTGGAGGTCAGATAGGCAGTCGCTCTATGTACTTGTACAAGAGAAATTAAATTTAAAATTTAAAAAACCCCCGACAAAAAGCTAAGAACACTATCAAGTCACTTTTCAAACAAAACCAAAAAAAAAACAATATCGGTTCAGCCGTTTGGCAGCTACGATGGCGCAGACAGACACACAGATACACACTGGAAGTTGATCCCAATGAAAAGAAAGGAATATTTGTATTTATTGGGTTTTTTTCCCCACCTATGAAATTGGCGTTTTTTTCTCACAAATAGAGAACCTCGTCACTTCTATGATTTAAAATATTCACCAATTGCTTGGTAATATATCGAATAATGACCATCATAGACAACTACCAATAGTAAAAAAACCTTATTACTTATAGTTTTCCAAACATAAAAAATACCTTAAAAATGACTCCTCATTTTGTTAGCAGAAATGACCACAATTTTTTTTTTTAACTTAGCCTATACTTATTTTACTTAGCCTACACTTAGTGCATAAAAGTTTTAAATCATTAGTGTTCATGGTTGTTATATAAATTAAGAAAATGTTAGTATGAAAAATGCAACTTCTTGAAAATTCCCCATACAAACGCTGATTTCGTAGATGGGGACCTAATATATATTTTACTCTAGATATTTTTTTTACTGCATAATCATCCGAGAAGGGCTTCCAAAGAACATTCTCCAGTAAACAGCTTTCCAACTTTCTCACAGATAGGAAATCTCTATGTAAAATAAATCTCCCATTATTAAAATATTTAAAACAATAAAACTACTTTTATATCAATATGCTAATCTTAGTGAAAGTTTAGTATTTATAGTGTGTAGAGGTGTACTGTAGTACACCCACATTTTGTCAGTGCAATTCCTCTAAAAACAGTTCATTTCCTGAATCCCAGCTGTCATTAGCAATTCCCCTAATTTGACATAAAAGTAATTCATAATTTGTGGACCATTTTACAAATTACCATAGACCTCTGTCAAACAGATGAAATATTTCGTAATATGAATTACACGCAGATCATAGTATGAATTGTCACTTTGTGACATTTTACGATGATTCATAATATTTTCATAATATGATTCTGCTAAAGTGACCGTTTTAAGTCCCCTGGGAATCGAACCCAGGACCTCAACCGCTAGGCCAACGAGGCAATCCAGAACACAGCCTTGTAACATGGCTCGAGTCACACATTTTATCACAGTTTAATCATATAAAATGTGAGAGAGGATGTGTGTGTGAGGAGCTCGTGGCTACGTAATAACAGCCGCACGGGTCGATCCACCAGGTTACGCTACGCTTGCCGGGGTTGTCTGTAGATGGGTGACCATCTTTACATACCGAAACTCCTCCGTACCTCGGCAAGCACGTTAAGCCGTTGGTCCCGGCTGTCATTCGTGGATCTTTGACAGTCGTTACGGGTCGTCAGAAGCCCAGTCTTACCAAGGGGTATCGTATTACCCAGTTACTGGGTTGTGGAGGTCAGATAGGCAGTCGCTACATGTAAAATACTGGTATTCAGCTGCATCCGGTTAGATTGGAAACCGACCCCAACATAGTTGGGAAAAGGCAGGCAGATGATGAGTCATATAAAATGTGTGACTGGAAGCTAGTCACCGTAAGCCGTGCTCGCCCCCCTCACCAACAACTTTTCTCACAAACCACAAAACTCAAATTTAAAAATCGAATCATGTAGTCCTAACCGGTTCCACATTCCAATTTCGAACCGAAACAACTGACATACACTCGTCCCTTTCTTGCGCAACATTTTGTTTCAATTTTCGAATTAATTTAAAATCATTCCGAGCGTGTTTGAGAGAGATAGCGACATATCTTTGTGATCTTTGATGTGGTTTCTCATTGCGGCCGCCTGATTCGACGCTCCTTAGTACGTAGGTCTTTTATTTCGAGTTTTTCCTTGTATTTCTTGTAGGTATTTAGTATAAATTGCTGGGTATAAGATTTATATAACTTTTTTGAGAATCATAGACCTGTCATTATTGTTGTAATGAGTCTTGTGAGGCAAAAAAGTGAGGAAATAGTGTTTGATTTCTTATGTAAGTATAGATATGTTTATCTATTTGAGTCCATCTTTTGAATGGATTTAAGATTCTTAGTAATACTATTTTGCACAATTTTTTGTAAAGAGTTACAGATGTTTCAAATGTGAATGGACCGAGTACCTATCCATTTTATTTAAATGTGAATTATGACCTTTATGTAGGAGCACAAAAAGATAACAGAAAGTAGGTGATGCTTTTTAAAACGATATAAACCTAAACCTAAAAATATCATGAAAACCTTTTTTTATTTTTAGCCTACACTGTCCCACTGCTGAGCAAAGGGCAAAAATATTAGAAAAAAAACTTAACGTTTCCGCAGACAGGCGCGACGCGACCTCGATAGCACAATTTCCATGATGTTCCTATTTCTACACTACTACTCTTGTTTTATTTCATCACTACTTACAAAGCTGCTACAATGTTTTCATAGCAATTGTTCTACGAGAGTCGGCGAGACCTGCCATCGTCGCGTCGCACCTTTCGGAAGCCTTTTGAACATAAAATATAAGTACTTGCTTTAAAAACCGCAGAATTGCCATGACGGTTTTCCCTATTGTCTTTTGAGAGCCTGAGAAAATGTGCAGTACCTATCTATGGTGAGTTTCATCTTGATAAAAGAACACCTAATCAGTAAAAGGCGGAGTTACGAGCGAAAGAAAAGCAAAATACCTAATCTTTGTTTAAAGCCTCGTGCAAACTGGCGCGACGCGACTATAATAATACAATTTTTAAGAAAACTTCACGGTATAACTATCACCGGTGTCGTGTCGCGCCAATTTGCACGACGCCTAATGTCTTTGTCTATACCTACGGCACACAGAACAGCTCTCAAGCTGACCGACAAAACCTACTGAAGACACAACTTTTTTTTTTGTTTTTTTTTCTATACCTACACATAACATAACATCACGCCTGTATTCCCCGAAGAGTAAGACAGAGGTGTACCTATAGTACACCCACATTTCGCCAGTTATGTCTAAGTCCCATGTAATAGGGGGCGAGCCTATTGCCATCGACCGGGCAGAAATCCGGACTCCGGGATGCTAAGGAGAAATTAATAAAGCTAGAAAAAGGTAAAATATGACCACGCATATTTTTCATTTTTCTATTTTTAGTCAATCAATCAATCAGCTTAGCCTTTTCCCAACGATATTGGGGTTGGCTTCCAGTCTAACCGGATGCAGCTGAATACCAGTATTCTACATGGAGCGACTGCCTATCTGACCTCCACCCAGTAACTGGGTAATATGATACCCCTTGGTAAGACTGGTTGTCAGACTTTCGGGCTTTTGACGACCCGTAACGATTGTTAAAGATCCTCGAATGACAGCCAGAATCAACGGCTTAACGTGCTTTCCGAGGCACGGAGGAGTCTCGATATGTAAAGATGGTCACCCATCCACGGACCAACCCCGGCAAGCGTAGCTTAACCTGGTGGATCGACCCGAGCGGCTGTTATTACTTAGCCACGTTATTTTTAGTCATTATAAAAAAATATGGTCAACCTAGCACCCAGGTTGTTACCTCGCAAAAACTTTCCTAACAGGCTATACTTTGGACATATGAAAACGAGTCAAGAAAATATATTGAAACTAGCTTCCGCCCGCCGCTTCGCCCGCGCGGTATGTCGATAAAATGTAGCCTATGTCCTTCCCCAAGGTGTCATCTATCTCCTTGCCAAATTTTGTCGAAATCCGTGCAGTGGTTTAGGCGTGAAAAGGTAATGTAACACACAGACAGAAAGACAGATAGATAGATTTGCTTTCGAATTTATAATATTAGTATGGATAAATACAAAAAGTGTTTTATTATTTATTATTAATATGATAAAATATATACACAGATATAATACGGATGGGTAACTTATCTTTACATAATATAATACAAAGTCTGCACTGATTTTCATGCTGTTTTCACCAATGTATAGAGTGGTTCTCAAGGAAGGTTTTAGTATATAATAACCGACATCATAACGGGCGAAGCCGTGGGCATTAGCTAGTTATAAATAAATACAAAAGGTGCCGATCCCGAACTTAAAATACTTCATACATAAAGGTAATCCTACCTACCTACAAAAATGTAAAAGGGTGTGAACATAGCCTCTCGGCAGGGGTCACCGTTTTTTCGATACCCATTCAAATCAGTCTCCACTGCGCCTGCGCAGAGGTATCAACATACCGAGGTCTCAGAGTTCCGGTTGTTTTTTTTTAAAGTAATGAGTTGTTGTAACTTGTATAACTGGCTATATACTTTTCTCTTGAACTAAATAATAAAATACGGTAAACACTTCTGCCTAACCTTTTCACAACTATATACTGGAGCCGGCTTCCGTGGATGAGTGATCATCTTTACATATCGAGACTCCTCCGTGCCTCGGCGTTGGTCCCGGCTGTCATTCGTGGATCTTTGACAGTCGTTACGGGTCGTCAGTAGCCCGAAAGTCTGACAACCAGTCTTACCAAGGGGTATCGTAGTACCCAGTTACTGGAGGTCGGATAGGCAGTCGCTACAAGTAAAATACTGGTATTCAGCTGCATCCGGTTGGACTGGAAGCTGACCCCAACAAAAATCTGCCTAGCCTTTTCTCAACTATGTTGGGGTCGGCTTCCAGTCTAACCGGATGCAGCTGAATACCAATATTTTACATGGAGCGTTTGTCTATCCAACCTCGACTATTACCTATTAATTTTTACGTTACCTATCTAATAATATTCTATTAATATAATTCGTTTTATTTATAGTTGTATTGTATTATATTCAGAGTTTTTTTTTTAACCTATTTATTATGTACTTTACAAATTATTGAACCTGACTTGAATTCCGTACGTCTTTTTCGGGTGACCACTGAAAATCAGCGCTGTGCAGTGGGTCCCCCATAGCACAGCATTATGCTGAGTGGAAGCCTTCTTGTCACAGTCATGACGTGCAGCTGCCGACTGCCGATTTTGCCGACAAGACAAGTGACAATCGCTTCGAACGCGTTTCGTATTTCTACAACGACTTTCAACAGGATTGATATAAGCTTTTCGATAGCTTATGTCAGTTCTATACATTTTTGCCGTTTCCATCATCATTATCGCTGATAGAATGTCACTCTGTCTAGGGGCTCTGATATCATATTTTTACTTAGATCTAGTCGTTGAGCTCCGTAAGTTCTGACTTGAGCTCCACTATTACTGACAAATGCTTGCACTAACTGGACAGGTCCACTCAAATTTCAGACCCTAATCTACATGGTCCTCATATGGCCTGACTAAGATTATGTCTAGACTTTAAAAGAGACTACGACCTCGGAGTTTATTTCGGCCTTTCTTCTCAGAGTAGTCAGATAGGAAACGCCGACCTCATCTATACCCCATTTAAAATAAGATTAGACATTAAAACAAACACTTTTACAGTCCGTTCAACCGATTTTGACTTCTATACCGTAGGCATAAGTATAGCATTAAAAGCAAAAAAAGTTACACAATACCAACTATCTACTGCGGCTGCCATTTGTCATGCCACCAACGCAATAGAATTCAAAATCGGTTGAACGGAATGTAAAAAAGGCTTATCTATACGTCTAATCTTATTTTAAATGGAGTATAGCTTATTACTAATATTTTTTAATATGTCGTGTACAAGTGATTCCAATATCCTATTTATTACAGAATAAACAATTCATTTCATTTGTTTAATTTTACTGACTAAGAACTGGGGGCCTAAAACAGTCACTTTGGCAGATTCATAATAGGAAAATATAATGAATCATCGTAAAATGTCACAAAATGACAATTCTTATTATGATCTGCGTGCGATTCATATTACGAAATAATTCATCTGTTTGACAGTTTTCTATGGAGATTCGTAAAATGATCCACACAATATGAATTGCTTTTGTGTCAAATTAGAGGAATTGCTAATGACAGCTGGAAATTCAGAAAATGAATTGTTTATAGAGGAATTGCTAATGTGGCGGTTTTAGGCCCGCTGTTATCTTTTTGTAAAAAAAAACATCCTGGCCCGCGGAAAAAGTCGTGGACCAAAGCTAGTACTTCAAAATACGCCCCTATGTAGTTTCAGCGTAGGTACCAACATGGTGAAAACAAAATTCTGAGCCTCCAAACCGTTTCCAGCCTTTCAAAATATTGTCTCTGAAAGATTTGGTGCATTGCCTTTTAAAGTGAGGTTACTTAAAATAACACAACAGCGATTAGGTACTAAGGAATTCAAAAGATCCTCGAACCCAAAAATATACCGCCAAAGGCTAAAGTAAATACACTCAAGATCCAGACATTAAATGCAACAAAATTATACTTCGGAAAACCACAAAAAACGAACTCCCCTTTAAAACACGCCTCCACTTAATTTTCAATACGAAACCGGTTTTTTTTTAAATTTTATTTTTTCTAAAACCTCTGTCCCTCGAGCCTTTTCAATTTCGGAGCGTGTGGGATGTTCTCATTTCAAAAGTCGTGTCGATGGTTTCTTTTTTTTTTGTTTCGTATTTCGAATAAGAATTGTGGTCGGTTATTTTTTTGGGTGTTAGCTTTTAGCATTTGGCTGTGTCCTTTGGGTATGAGTTTCCAGTTCTCTGCAGAGAAGGCCATTTTTGGAAAAAGTAAAAAAAAACGTTGGATTTGTTAGATATATCTTGTCGAAGATCATTTTTCCTCGGCATAAAGAAGATTTTTGTGTGAAAACTTCTTAAGGCGCGTTGAGCACTTTATGGGTGAACAAAAATCATGGACTCGCGTCATCGTCACCGAACGCTTGTTGGGTGAACAAAAATCATGGAACTCGGGTCATAGTCACGCTTGAAGAAATGAATGAATGTTACTTAGTTTACACTTCTATCGGCAGTCCCCAAAGACTGCCCCGTATGTTTTTTTGGTGGATATAGCTATGGAGGATATAGCTTGGTTCCAAGATCACAAACCAAAATGAAACAATTTTGTTTCGGTTGCCATAAAAAAAAAACATTTTTTGACCGGGTTTTTTTAAGCCCTTCCAAAAACTAACAAACATACCCACATAGATACATATATAGAATTTACTCTGAATACTCACTCCCACGGGATCGGATCGATTTCAATACTATCTCAAAAATCCATGCCTATAAAAATATTATGACAAACAACATGTCGTATTTGATGGATCACAACCATTGTAGTTAGGCTACTGGGTTACTGATGCCACAAAGATATTGACAAAATCCGTTAATAAGAAGAAAAAATAACAATGTACTGATAACCGATAAATTTGCACGATTTCGCGGTTTTTTTTTCGGTTTTTTCTTGGTCGGTAATACTCTTGGGATATTTTTAAGTTACGGGTAATCAAGAGCTCGAAAGTTCAAAAATCAGTCTCTTTTGTGGAGATCAGATAGGCAGTCGCTCCATGTCAAATACTGGTATTCAGCTGCATCCGGTTAGACTGGAAGCCGACCTCAACTTAGTTGTGACGAAACTAGGCAAATGATGACTAGGTATATTATTAGTTTGAACAAGACGAACCAGCGTTTCCACATAATTTTGTAACAAATTTTCTGGTAAGAATGTTTTTCTTTAGATAACAAGTTCAACTGACAAGCTTCGAACAGCGGCTTCGCCCGCGTGATTCTTTATTAATTATGGCATATGTTACTCAGTGATAATATTAGTGATATATATTAGTGAGTATACTCATTATATTAGTGAAAGAATTTTTTAAATCGGTCCAGTAGTATTTGCGTTAATTCATTAAAAAAAAAAAAATACTCTTTAAAATACACATTAGTGTAGAAAAAATATTGGCAACTAAGAAAAAACAGAATAGCTATCACATATTGAAGAAAGAACAATGAGCTGCTCACGGTAAAGGAAAAATTCTTAAATGTAACATAAAGAAAGAAAATATGTTTATTTGCGGCAAATATGAAATCAGCGTTTTGTATGGGGAATTTTAAAGAAGTTGCATTTTCCATACTAACATTTTCTTAATTTATATAACAACCATGAACACTAATGTTTTAAAACTTTTATGGTCTAATGTTTAAAAACTGAGATAGCGCAATGCCACTTAGATTAAGCGAAAAAAATAAGTTACGGCTAAGTTAAAAAAAAAATAGTGGTCATTTCTGCTAACACAATGAGGAGTCCTTTTTAAAGTATTTTTTATGTTTAAAAAACTATAAGTAATAAGGTTTTTTACTATTGGTAGTTGTCTATGATGGTCATTATTCGATATAATACCAAGCAATTGATGAATATTTTAAATTATAGAAGTGACGAGGTTCTCTATGTGTGAGAAAAAAACGCCAATTTCATAGGTGGGGACCCAATATAACATAACGCTTGTTACCCCGAAGGGTTAGACAGAGCGACCGAATTCTACAATGCGTTCCAACGCGTTGAAGTCTTTGGTACGATGCGACGCGAGGGCGCGCTCCGACGGGATACGAAATCATTTCTCACTAGCTGCGCCCCGCGGTTTCACCCGCGTAAGACACGATCCCGTGAGATTATCGGGATGAAAAGTACCCTATATGTTAATCCAGGTTATAAACTATCTGTTTTCCACATTTAATCCAAATCCGTTCAGTAGTTTTTGCGTGAACGAGTAACATCCATCCATCCATACTTACTTTCGCGTTTATAATATTAGTTAGAAGATTAAAATAAAGAAACACAAATTCTTCTTTCTAATTGAGTTCATAATTGAACACAACGCCAAGGTTTAACGTACTTTCTTATGTACTAAGTTGAAATTGTTTTAGAGTAAATATTTTATTTGCTAAGATCATAATTGTATGGATAACACCCAGCCGATGCCGCTTTTACAAGTTATAGAGAGCAGAACTGTTGGATATTATCCAAACTATTAGGTATATGAGCAATATTTGTATATTTAAATATATTGAGGAGCTCGTGGCTAAGTAATAACAGCCGCACGGGTCGATCCATCAGGTTAAGCTACGCTTGCCGTGGATGAGTGACCATCTTTACATATCGAGACTCCTCCGTGCCTCGGAAAGCACGTTAAGCCGTTGGTCCCGGCTGTCATTCGTGGATCTTTGACAGTTGTCAGAAGCCTAAAAGTTTGACAACCAGTCTTACCAGGGGGTATCGTATTACCCACTAGGTTGTGGAGGTCAAATGGGGTCCCTCCATGCAAATTACTGGTTGCTGCATCCGGTTAGATTGGAAGCCTACGGCCCCAAAATAGTTGGGAAAAGGCGAGGCAGATTGATTGTTTTTGGAAAGCCAGTGGAATCTTTATGCAGGTCAGAGAGTATCGCCAGTATATTTTGGGGCCCTCTCAAGCATAGATTTTTATAGAAAAGAGTATTAACTATGAAATTCTTGTCCTGTTCATTGCTTAAGAACTTATGACGACATGAGGTCTAAGTCCGTACATTAAGCTCTATAAGACAGTTATTTAAAGCGCTTTCCTGAAGTTTTGTTTTGAAGTTTCCAGACATTTATTTAGGTACAGAATTTGAATTGATGAAACCCGTAGGACCCCATTTCTTTTAAAACAACTAAGCTATAGGGCAGAATGCGACCATGATAGAATCGACGGCTGAATATGTAGGTATAACAGATCCGCCATTTTGAATTAATCATACACAAGATTGAATTAATAAAACATAAATTCTAATTACTATAAAAAAATTAAAATACCTACATACCTCAATAAAACTAATCCTTTTATCACAGTAAAAGAAAAACAGTCAAAAATCCACAAACACTATAGAGTTTTCACACAATTCCAAATACAAATGTCACTGAATTAAAAAAAAATTGCAACCACCCATGACATAGCAATATGCACTATGATTTTCACTTTTTAATCGCGCAAAGGATACTTCTCCTTACAGCCTCGACCGAATAATGGGGCAGTATACCTTTTTGTCCCTTGCTCGAACTAGCGTTTTTTTTTCACATTGTCTCGACCAACCAGTCTGCCTATAAGGCCTGTAGGCGGAGCTTGAGGCGGTGGCTGCGAGAAATACACCTATCTCTTTTTAACGTATGTTAAAGTTGCGTGTAAGAAAGAGATGGATGTATGTTTGTTGTTGCGTTTGTTTGGTTACTTTTTTCTGTGCCAGGATGTTGCTTATACTGTATATGTTGGGCCACTTTAGGTATTCAGTATATTTTAAATTGGAGTTCCTTGGGATTGAGAGATTGAATTCTATCTTGATTACTATCGGGAATTTTTGGTTTGATCTTTGCGCCACTTTTTTTTTTAGATCCTTGTTTCTCCAATGACCCAAGAATAGGTATAGGTACCTACCTAATTGCATTTTTCCCCTTTTTCATATTTACTTTTAATCTGGGGGCTTAAAACGGTCACTTTAGCTGAATCATAATATGAAAATATTATGAATCATCGTAAATAGTCACAAACTGACAATTTATAATATGATCTGCGTGTAATTCATCTCTCTAAAATCTAAAAACTCATCGTGAAAACTACGGTGAAGTGATCTGTCTATAGTGTCAGTCCTTAGTATAACCATTGCTATTTTATAACCATCTCACCGTGAAAATTTAGGTGAAGTGAGCGTGGAGTTAGCTGTCATTGTGAAGGCAGTGACAGTTCACTTCAAGCTCACTTCACCTAAATTTTCACGGTGAGACGGTTGCAGAATAGCAATGCAGGTGGATATGACAGTTCACTTCACCTAAGTTCTCACGAAGAGATTTTTACAGAATGGACCTTCAGGTGCTTATACAATACACATCTGCTTGTTTGACGAATACAGCCTCATATTACGTAGGTATGTTGTACTAAAACACAAGAGTTCAATGCTCGAGATACAATAGTTAATTTATTTTCAACGACTCGTAAGTACGAACTACGAACGTACTGAAACTAATCGTTTGGTTGTGCTGTTCTTGTTACGGTCGTTGTATTAGATACTTGTACGATATTTTTAACCGAATTCTTCAAAAAGGAGGAGGTTCTCAATTCGTCTGTATGTTCATTTTTTTTTTGTTTGTTTGTTACTCGATTGCTCCGCCAATTATAATTCGATTTTGATGATTCTTTTTTTGTTTGGTAGGTCATGCTTCAGAGATGGTCCCATATAAATTTTATTAATTTTGCTTGAGTAGTTTTTGAGTTAGCTTCAATATTACATATTTTTTCCCACTTAGTGTATGTAGACGATATATTGTTTGACTCCGTCACTGTTATTTACATAACAGTTAGTGGTAATCTAGTTTGTGTGGGGTAGGTACTACAACTAAAACGTGAAAAATAAAAACTTTTTACAAAATAAAACAACAAACTTCCAAAAAAAACATAAATAAAGTGAAAAATAACTTTCATTTCGGAAGTCGGTGGCAAAAAACGAAAATTGAAAAGCAAAGTCACCGACTTCCGAAATTAAAGTTATTTTTCAGTTTTTTTATGTTTTTTTTGGAAGTCGGTTGTTTTTTTTTGTAAATAGTTTTTATCATATTTGTCTACTACAGTGAAAAATCCATACTAATATTATAAATTCGAAAGTAAATCTGTCTGTCAGTCTGTCTGTCGCGCTTACACGCCAAAACTACTGAACCGATTAAAATGAAATTTCGTACACAGATAGTCTAGAGCCTGAGAAAGGACATAGGATACTTTTTATAGACAAACCACGAGGGTGAAGCCGCGGGCGGAAGCTAGTAATTAATAAGTAGACAACAATCAGATACTTCATCAACGAAGAAAGTATAAAACATGCAAACTCCTTCAATTAAACTAAAACTTTTATATCGGTATCAATTCACCTGTCCTTACCGCGTCCACCGTAGTAACCCTGACAAAAAAGTTAATTAAAATCGATCCACAGACAGATGTAGATTACCAATTTATTTTATATATACAATATATATACCTGTGAGTATGTGATTGTGTGGTAATAACAACATCACGCCTGTAATCTCCGAAGGGTTAGACAGAGGTGTACCTATAGTACACCCACATTTCACCAGTTATGTTTAAGTCCCATGTAATAGGGGGCGAGCCTATTGCCATCGACTGGGCACAAATCCAGCCTCCGAACTGCTACTGAGAAATTCTTGATGGAAAACCCAACAACACTTTGCTCGACCCGGGAATCGAACCCAGGACTTAATGCTCAGCAGTAGCCTTTGCGACCACTAGACCGATGAGGCAGACCAGAGATATAATAATTGTTATTTTTAAGATGCCATGTTGTTTTTAGAGATCCTCCCCAGATCAGGGGGCTTAAAACGGCTACTTTGGCAGAATCATAAAGGGAAAATATTATGAATAATCGTAAAATATCACAAACTGACAATTCATAATAATTATGATCTGCGTGCAATT
Organism: Lithophane ornitopus; assembly: GCA_948473465.1. Lineage (NCBI taxonomy): Eukaryota > Metazoa > Arthropoda > Insecta > Lepidoptera > Noctuidae > Lithophane > Lithophane ornitopus. The sequence goes on along the minus strand of OX419640.1, from coordinate 8,026,375 downwards.
CATATTACAAAATAATTCATCTGTTTGACAGTTTTCTATGGAGATTCATAACCTTCAACTGCCATTAACGAGACACAACAGAATTTTAATTGTTATCGGTATTTAAAAGCCCGTTTGCCACATGATGGGATAAAATGGTCCACAAATTATGAATTGCTTTTGTATCAAATTAGAGGAATTGCTAATGACAGCTGGGAATTCAGGAAATGAATTGCTTTTAGAGGAATTCCTAATGTGGCCGGTTTAGGTCCCCTGGTTTACAAAAGCCTGGGGGCCTACCACCACCGATTACATCAGTATTATTTTATTCTTACTTCGTGGGGGAAAGAGGTGAAGCTATACGTCCTGTAGAGCTTCATCTCTTTCCTACACTGAAGTAAGATTAAAATAATACTGCTGTAAGTGGTGGTGGTAGCCCCCCTGATCAACTCCAGTAAATCTGCTGCGGATTCCAGCACCGGATGCAGCTGAATACCAGTATTTTACATGGAGCGACTGCCTGGAAGCTTAAAACGGCCACTTTGGCAGAATCATAACAGGAATTATTTACCAGCCGCGCCCCGCGGTTTCACCCGCGTAAGTCTCGATCCCGTGGGAATATCAGGATAAAAAGTATCATATGTGTTAATCCAGTTTATAAACTATCTGTTTGCCAAATTTCATCCAAATCCATTCAGTAGTTTTTACGTGAAAGAGTAACAAACGTCCATCCTTCCAGACTTACAAAATTTATTAAAGTTAGAAGTTAGACGAATCATCGTAAAATCTCACAAACTGACAATTAATATTACGAAATAATTCATCTGTTTGACAGTTTTCTATGGAGATTCGTAAAATGGTCCACAAATTATGAATTGCTTTTATGTCAAATTAGAGGAATTATTAATGACAGCTGGGAATTCAGGAAATGAATTGCTTTTAGAGGAATTGCTAACGTGGCCGTTTCAGACCCCCTGACCTCCACAACCCAGTTACTGGGTAACACGATACGGGTTGGCAAGACTGGCTCAGTGCAGTGTGCTACCACATTGAACCAAAATAAACACTCCAAGGCGTACAGTTATACACGAAACCGCTGATGGGCGATGACTGGCGGCCATTCTGTATTTGTGACGTCACCGTGACTGGATCATGTCTGCTATAGTGAAAGTGTTCAAGTTTAGTCTTGGCTGTAGTCTCCTTGAATAGTGGAGCTCGGAGGATGGGTAAACTGTGCCAGAGGACTGATGTCCACGAGCCAAAGCATGAAACCTTCTTAGAGATATGACCGACCGACTGTCATATACAAAATGGAGACGACAATACGACAAAAAAAACCGGCCAAGTGCATGTCGACCCAGCACAATGAAGGGTTCCGTAGTTGGGATGAATTTATCCAACAAACTTAACATTGCTGTCGATTATTACTCGGTAACTTGTGGAGCCTACGTAGCGGTGATAGTTTTCCTTTTAATTCCGTTATATATACTACTGCCGTGATTTTTTTCATAATTTAGCTGGCAGGAGGGGGGGGACACTTTACTCTAACAAAAATTATCACTTTAAAGCTTAATATTTCGCAAACAAATCCCTGAATCCAAAAATGGTTTCCACAAACTCCCATTATTTTTAAATGATCTTTCCAACGATACCCCACACTATGGGATTGACGAGAAAAAAACATTGAGCAGTATTTACAGAAGCAATACAACTCTCTAAGTTCATTTAAGTGCATTGAATGAAAATTTCATAAAATCGTCAATCCATATTTGTTACGGCCGCAAATAATATTTAGATCAACCTGATACTGACCTGCAAATTGCAAAAAACGAAAGGAAATTTGAATTTCGCGGGCTACCCTAGCGCATCCCCCTTAATACACATAAACCTTCCGGAATAATACAAAAAGATACTTCAATTTTATTTATTTGTATTGTACTTATAGAAAAAAATAAAATAACCGACTTCCAAAAAAAAACACAAATGAAGTGAAAAATAGCTTTAATTTCGGAAGTCGGTGTCTTTACTTTTAAATTTTCGTTTTTTGCCACCGACTTCCGAAATTAAAGTTATTTTTCACTATTTTTTGTGATTTTTTTGGAAGTCGGTTGTTTTTTTTGTAAAAAGATTTTATATTTCACTTTTTAGTTGTGGTAGCTTGTAACTACCCCACACAAATTCGAATACCACTACCGGCTATGTAAATATATGGAACCACCTCTGAAGCATGACCTACCAAACAAAAAAAGAATCATCAAAATCGATTAATAATTGGCGGAGAAATCGAGTAACAAACACACAAAAAAAAAAAAAAAACATACAGACGAATTGAGAACCTCCTCCTTTTTGAAGAAGTCGGTTAAAAATAGTACGCAATCTATCAGTTTTGAATTGAGGACCATATTAATTTGAGCATCGTTCTACACGGGCCTCGTGGCTATGTAATAACAGCCGCACTGGTCGGTCCATCAGGTCAAGCTACGCTTGCCAGGGTTGGTCTGTGGATGGGTGACCATCTTTACATACCGAGACTCCTCCGTGCCTCGGAAAGCACGTTAAGCGGTTGGTCCCGGCTGTCATTCGTAGATCTTTGACATTCGTAACGGGTCGTCAGAAGTCCGAAAGTCTGACTACCAGTCTTACCAAGGGGTATCATATTACCCAGTTACTGGGTTGTGGAGGTCAGATAGGCAGTCGCTCCATGTAAAATACTGGTATTCAGCTGCATCCGGTTAGACTGAAAGCCGACCCCAACATAGGAAAAGGCTAGGCATTGTTCTACAACGGCCTCATTCTCTTTGAAGTCAAAATACACTGTAAGCTCACACTTCACACCTCCTAATCACAGACACATAGAAAGCTCAAAAATTAAAAAGCAAACGACCGGAAGCTGAGTGGCCAGTCACGGTGACGTCACGTCCGCAGCGTCACTCCGTATCAGCACCTTTACAGATACAGTTTTCACTAATTCATGTTTATTTATTGACAAAATCTAGAGAGAAATGAAAGTTTTCGACATACGATATCGGTTTGGAAAAAATGCTGTCGCCTTATTTACAGGGTGTACAAAGACCCATTGCATAGCCGTCAACTACGCATTCCGTACATCAAATTAAGTAAAATAGCTCAAAAATAATAGGGAATATGCATGTATTTTTTTATTCGATAGTTTACATCGCCATTTTGAGTGTTGTCATAGACTGTTATGTCACATCCGCTCTGACCAATAGCGTCGCTTTTCAAGTATTTGAATACCCCACAGTTTTTTGGCACTTTTTAAAATTAATTTCTCGTTAAAAAAGAAATATTATTCAAAAATATTGATGGAGGCATAATTCTGAAGTAATATAGTTAACAATAAAAAATATTTGACCCTTATTTGAATCACATGCATATTCCCTATAGCTGTAGGCAAGTTTTATTTACTAGATGGCCCACCGACTGACTCGGAATCAAAAACACCTTCAAAATTGGTTGGGCAGTTAGCCGATACTTTGTCGAATTTCAAAAAAATACAGCAATGGCCGTTGAATTAAGATTTATATTTAACTAGCTGACGCCCTCGGCTTCGCCCGCTTGACAAATCATATACTATAATCTTCCTCGAGAACCACTCTATCCATTGGTGAAAACAGCATGAAAATCGGTGCAGTAGTTTTTAGGTTTATCGCGAACAGACAGACGCAGCGGAGGACTTTGTTTTATAATATTTATTTATTATTCATAATATGTAGTGAAGCAGCATAGGTTATCTTTTAAGAAAAAAGTATACCTTTTCGGCCATGTTAACATAATCTAAAGTAACATAATCTCACAATCTTCAACATACTAAACGACTCAAAGACGACATCCCAAAAATATTCCATTTAGTCCCTAAAACCAATTTGGTATTATTTTTTTCGACAACAAATTGATCTTTTTTTGCCTAACCTCAAAATTTTGACAAATCTTGTTAAGTACTTATCATAAAAGCTTTGGAAACACGTTTTTTTCTGACATACTACTGAAATTGTCTTAGACAGTGACAAAAACTGTGGTTAACCCTTTTTTTCTGACAATTGTCTGGTTTGAGGTGTGAACAGTTTTTTTTTTGGGTAAAATTTTAATTGTATACTGAAGAAAGAAGCTAGTTATGCACGGTTGCGATTTCAAATGCATTTGCTAATATTTTAATTTATTGTGGCTTCTTTTATTCGCCCTTTTTAAACTGCAGCAATAATTTAAATTCCGCCCGCGAAATTCAAATTTTCTTACGTTTTTTGCAATTTGCGGGGTAGTAAAAGTGCATTGAACGACGAATTCATGAAATAGTCATTCAATGCACTTACATGAACTTAAGGAGTTGTATTGCTGATTCTAAAGATTACAATTCTGTAAATCCGTGTTTGTTACTGTCGCAAATAATATTTAGATCAACATACAACCTGATACTGACCTGCAAATTGAAAAAAACGTAAGAAAATTTGAATTTCGCGGGTTACCCTAGCGCATCCACCTTAACTGTAATAGGGATATGAAGAGACTGGCATGTCCTAGAACCAAAAATTCTAAGACATGTGACATCCTGGTAGATGTAATGAAATTGTTTATTCTGTAAATAGGATATTGGAACCACTTTTACACGTCATATAAAAAAAATAAAAAAAATAAGCTAGATGAGGTCGGCGTTTCCTATCCGACTACTGTGAGAAGAAAGGCCGAAACAAACTCAGATGTCACATGTCTTCGAATTTTTTGGTTTTAGAACTGGCCCCGCGTTGGATTACGGCCCGCTCCCTCTCACAGAGAGGAGGCCTGTGTCCCAGCAGTGGGAACATTATAGGCTGACTATCTAGGTGACATTACTATTATAAGGTAGTAAGTAGTTGTTACATTGGAGGAGCTCGTGGCTAAGTAATATCAGCCGCACGGGTCGATCGATCAGGTTAAGCTACGCTTGCCGGGGCTGGTCTCTGGATGGGTGACCATCTTTTGATACAGAGACTCCTCCGTGCCTCGGAACCCACGTTAAGCCGTTGGTCCCGGCTGTCATTTGTGGATCTTTGACAGTCGTTACGGGTCGTCAGAAGCCCGAAAGTCTAACAACCAGTCTAAGGGGTATCGTATAACCCAGTTACTGGGTTGTGGAGGTCAGATAGGCAGTCGCTTCATGTAAAATACTGGTATTCAGCTGCATCCGGTTAGACTGGAAGCCGATCCCCACAAAGTTGGGAACAAGCTAGGCAGGTTGATTGGGTAAAGCGTAAATGGTCCAATCTATTTAAATAAAACTTTGTTTTTGGTACTTTACCTACATAAGAATTTTGAAAAAAATTGAAGAAAAAAAAATCCGAAGCGAAAATAACATTACCTCTACCTACTCTTTTTACGTCTATGATACCACTTTGACGAACCCCTATTGTTTTAAAAACATCTACACATTATGAAATTAACCTTATTTTCTCAACCCGAAAGTTCAAAATACAACGGCTCTACATCGTAACTTGAGCCCTTTTGGCGCGAAAGAAAAATTATTGATTAGTAACTGAACCGGCCAATCAGGAGAGAGTGTTCTACAAGATGGCCGAAGGGAGCCTACCCTTGCAGAATATTACACTACTAATTTATTACTCTTTGTTCGGCCGACATTAATCTTTTCTTGGTTATATTAATGGTTTTGATGTTTTTATTTTAATGAAAACGGTTTCCCGCGGCCGCCATTTTGGGTTCGTTCGGTTTAGTGGTATTGATTTTAGTAGGCGAGTTGTGCGTTGAAGAAATCTAGTGTTAGGATACCTGACTTTATGTCACGGGTTGATCGAAGGTTAAGCTACGCGTGCCGAGGTCGGTCCGTGGATGGGTGACCATCCATAACATATCAACTGGGAACCACGTTAAACCGTTGGTCCCGGCTGTCATTTGTAGATATTTGACTGTCATTACGAGTAGTTACAAGCCCGAGAGTCTGACAACTTTTGTTTACGTTCATACATCTGTGCCCCGTTTATCAAAAGTTATAAGTCTACATGTTCACAAGTTACCTAGAATGTTAATTTTTCGTTAAATTCATAGCTCATCTCCTTCATAATCAGCCTTAATGTTCCCACTGCTGGGACACGGGCATCAGGACATCTCTCTCTTTCGACCACATTTTAAAAAAGAAAATGGAATCTAAACATTTATTTCGGTACTAAACACGTAACTTACAAAGCATTTTTTGCTAAACAAAATCACGAATAAAAGGAAAAAATATAAGTACTTGTATACAGAATTATAAACATTAGAATCAGCAATACAACTCTCTAAGTTCATGAAAGTGCATTGAATGACTATTAATTTCATGCAATCATGACATTTGGCACATAAAAGAACTTAAGGAGTTGTATTGCTGATTGTCATGATTATAATTCTGTAAATCCATATTTGTTACGGCCGCAAATAATATTTAGATCAACATACAACCTGATACTGACCTGCAAATTGCAAAAAACATAAGAAAATTTGAATTTCGAAACCTTAGCGCATCCCCTTTAATGAAGCTTCATTGAATTTATGATGAACAATTTGATATTATTGTATTTTAATTTTATTTTGATTTCATTTTAATTTTATCTTAATTATACCTATGAATATATGTTACTCGAAATAAATGATTTGAATTTGAATTTTGAATGTAATACAACTATGTGTAAGTTGGTCTAAATAGCACGGGATGACATTCTACATACCTACCTACTACCGTTTCTTAGTTCATTGGCCTATTATTTAGGTGACTTGACATAAAAAAATAATAGTACGTACTCGCATCTTGCTCTATCATGATGTTTAAGCAAATTCATTGAAAACTAAGAAAAAAAAGCTAGTGAAAACGAAAGTGTAGCCAATGTTTGACACTGAAAAACGGGAAATATTTAACCGAACCTTTAAAAACTTTTTGCGCTTCTTATGTAGCACACTTTTTTTAATAATTGAGCCTCTTTTTACCCGACTACGGCGAAGAAAAAGGAGGTTTATGATTTTGACCGGAATGTATGTATGCCTCATATCTTCTAAACGACTCGTCACAATTTGACAAATAAAGTATCGTTGGAAGCGTCTTGATCGTCCGCAGGCTATGTGACGTCACATTAAATTAAAAATGGCGCCCTCTAGAGGACATAAAGTCAGGAACTAAAAAAAATATATTGTTTAATCGTACCATGTGTACATTTCAAAAAAATATATATTATAACCCTATACCGGTCAAAATCATAACCCTCCTTTTTGCTTCGCCGTAGTCGGGTAAAAATACCTTATTTATGTTTAGAAAACTATAAGTAATAAGGTTTTTTACTATTGGTAGTTGTCTATGATGGTCATTATTCGATATATTATATTACCAAGCAATTGATGAATATTTTAAATCATAGAAGTGACGGGGTTCTCTATGTGTGAGAAAAAAACGCCAATTTCATAGGTGGGGACCCAATAATTTACACAAAGTAATGCGCCTGCCAGTGTTCGAACCTACGACCTACGACTCGAAAGTCGTGGACGTTACCACTGAGCCACCACACACACATAACATTGCCTATGAATTCAAAGAAATTCATGCAAGGGGTACAGAACGTAACCTATACATAACGACTTCCCTTTTAAAAGTACATAATACTAACGCATGCGCGTCGCTATTGTAGTTTCATGATTAATGTTGGAGGGTAGGCAGACATCTCAATTCCCTTGAGTACCTTGTGATCATTAATAATATCATATTGTAGTTGAATTCATGCAGGATTAGAGCTGCAAGTGATTGTCAAAGAGGCGACGGGAATGCATGTCAAAGTATTAGTTAGCAAAAATATTGGAGACCTGAGGCCCTAGACAAAGTGACATTCTATCAGCGACAACGATGATGGAAAAGGCAAAAATTTCTTCACTGTTTACTTATGGTACCTACCCCACACAAATTCTAATACCACTAGCTGATGTAAATAACAGTGAAGGAGTAAATGAAAACATCGTCTAGATAAACTAAGTGGGAAAAATACGTAATATTGAAGCTAACTCAAAAACTACACAAGCAAAGTTAATAAAATTTATATGGGACCACCTCGGAAGCATGCCCTACCATAAAAAAAAAGAATCATCAAAATCGATTCATAATTGGCGGAGAAATCGAGTAACAAACATACAAAAAAAAACATACAGACGAATTGAGAACCTCCTCCGTTTTGAAGAAGTCGGTTAAAAAATATTTATAACTTACAACTTGTAGAAAATCATAGCAAATCCTGAGAGTGTCCGGCGACTCTATGCCGTCTTACAAGTTTACAAGTGTCGTGCTCAGTACCGCAATCAATTTGTAAACACGATTTTCTTTTTTTTAATGTGTTAAAAAAATAGAGATGATCGTGTCCCAGCAGTTGGAACATTAAGGCTGATAATGAATATGGGGATCAGCTATTAATTTAACGAAAAATTAACATTCTAGGTAACTTGTGAACGTGTAGACTTATAACTTTTGATAAACACGGCCTCCAATAGTGTCTCCAATATTTTTAACCGACTTCTTCAAAAAGGAGGAGGTTCTCAATTCGTATGTATGTTTTTTTTTTGTGTGTTCGTTCGTTACGCTATTACTCCGCCAATTATATTGATGTTGATGTTTCTTTTTTTGTTTGGTAGGTCATGCTTCCGAGGTGGTCCCATATAAATTGTATTAACTTTGCTTGTGTAGTTTTTGAGTTAGCTTCAATATTACGTATTTTTCTCACTTAGTATATTATCTGGACGATGTTTTAAGCGACTCCGTTACTGTTATTTACATAGCAGGTAGTGGTATTTGAATTTGTGTGGGGAAGGTACCACAACTAAAAAGTGAAAATAATTTTTTTTTACAAAAAAAAAACAAAACCCGGCGATTTTTTTTTAAATACTGTCTTGAGAGCTAATCTAAGCTCTAGAGGGGATGAAATTCGGCATACGGGTAGACCATGACCTGGAAAAGGACATAGGATACGTTTTATCCCCATATTTCCAGGGGATGGAGACCTACGCGGGTGAAACCGCGGGGCACAGCTAGTAATATGATAAAGAGGTAAGTATTTGTGAGTTCGTATGTCCGAAACTACTAATCAGATTTCAAAAATTATTTCATCGATTCAAAGCTGAAAGACTGATAATTTACTTATATATAGTTGACTTCCACTCAGACAAATTCGCTGGCAGCAGTTAGTCCATACTAATATTATAAATTCGAAAGTAACTCTGTCTGTCTGTCTGTTACTTTTACACGCCTAAACTACTGAACGGATTGCGATAAAATTTGGCAAGGAGATAGATGGCATCCCGGGGAAGGACATAGGCTTTTTATCGACATATCAAGCGGGCGAAGCCGCTTGCGGAACCTAGTATTTTATAAACTTACTACAAATTTGAAACGTGTGGAGCTCGTGGCTAAGTAATAACAGCCGCACGGGTCGATCCATCAGGTTAAGCTACGCTTGCCGGGGTTGGTCCGTGGATGGGTGACCATATTTACATACCGAGACTCCTCCGCGCCTCGGAAAGCACGTTAAGCCGTTGGTCCCGGCTGTCATTTGTGGATCTTTGACAGTCGTTACGGGTCGTCAGAAGCCCGAAAGTCTGACAACCAGTCTTACCAAGGGGTATCGTATTACCCAGTTACTGGGTTGTGGAGGTCAGATTGGCAGTCGCTCCATGTAAAATACTGGTATTCAGCTGCATCCGGTTAGACTGGAATCCGACCCCAACATAGTTGGGAAAAGGCTAGGCAGATGACTACAAATTTGAAACGTGAAATACGTCACCACGGCAACATTTGATTAAAACATCTTTCCCCTCACAAAGGAACACAATGGAGGAATATTCGACTCTTACAGCATTCAACAAAATATTCCAATAATACCTCCAATCGTTGGATAAAGAAAAAAAGATAAAAGAAAGAGAAAAAAGACCATTAATCAGAGAACACTGGCCGGCAACATGACTTGTGGAAATTATTTAGTGGTAAGTGTGAGCGGTTTGAAGTAGAAATGGTTCTGTAGGTTTAAATCGTTGTACAGTTCGATTCAAACTTAATGGCGGTTCGGAACATGAAGAGAGTTGCTGCGCAGTAACCATGTGTCAGCAAGGGTGAGGGGTGGGGTACTGCGCAGCGGAGATCTAACTTCCGAGCCGCCATTAAGTTTGAATCGAACTGTAGCACACGGTGGTACAAACTACACTTAAAACTCAACCATTGGTAGGACGCTAAGTAATTGTAACAAAACATTCTCTCATCTTGATATATTTAATACCAAAAAAAGGTATATTCAAGAAACAATTATTAACGTCAGTATGTGACGAACTGACAAATAAATCTAAATAACATCGTGACATATTCACACACTCATTCACAACTCCTCATACACTCCTACACACTCACCCACACTGTACACTTAGCAATGCTTCTCTATTTGAAATAAGATTAGACATTTAAACAAACCTTTTCAAATGGGGTATAGTGTATTTAATTTAAGATAACATTTCAAAGAGCTGTGGTTTTTGTGAGTAATTAATAAATAAACTAAAGGTGATGTTTCAAAAATTGTGTTGATTAAAATGATCTGAACAGTCTTTTGTCTATTTTTGTGGATAGGAAGTCATCAATAACAGCATTTATATCATTATCCAAAGTTAGCGAAGAGCTTTATTTTATATTAATATATTATTTCTGTTACTAACGTAGTTTATAGGTGTTACTAACAACAATATGTGTTCGAAATAAATAAATAATAATATTACTAGTTTTATTGATTTTGTTAGTTTTAATGTTTGTTTTTATTGTTTTATTTCCTGTGCGTGTTTCAATTAAAATACTTTTCTTTCTTTCTTTCTTGGTAGAAGGATAACTAAAGCTCTTAATAATAATAAAAAAACATGGAATTCATGAAAGCCTTGAAATAAACGCCTTTAAATGATGAAAAGCTACCTGATTTCTTATAAACTTTCGCTCGTTTTTAGGTGTTATAAAAAAAACACAACAAAATAATTCCATCATTGGATTTCTTGGAAAATATCAACAATAAAAGTCAAGTCAAGTTTTTGGTGTGAAAAATCGCTGTTTACGGTACCCAGCAATTATTTTTGTACAATGTTACTTAATTTGATGTCCAGAACGCATAGTTGACGACTATGTTATGGGTCTTTTAACAACCTGTATATATCTCTCTACGGAACCCTAAAAACGGCCGATTCTTTGATACCAAAACGCAGGTCTGTCACTGGCTCCACCAATATATATAAACCTTCCTATGTACTCAGTATTGTTCCTATGTATTCCTGATTTCGATGCAACGAGGAAAGCAGGGGAGGCCCGGTAACAGTGGTTGGATAACACTCGTTATTACTTTGAGCTCTAGGGTTGTGTTAGTTCAGGATATAAGCAAGCTTGGTATATTTTACGGTATGAGTAGGAATTGTATAGCGGTAATTTTTAAAGTGATTAGGTACTGCATTTTAACGGACTTCAAAAAGGAGGAGATTCTCAATTCGTTTGTTTTTTTTTTTGTATTGTTTGTTACGCGATTTCTCTGCCAATTATGAATTGATTTGGACGGTGGTACTATATGAATTTTATTAACTTTGCTTGCGTTTTTGAGTTAGCTTCAATATTACGTATTTTTTCCCACTTAGTTTTTATAGACGATGTTGAAAAATAACTTTATTTTCGGAAGTCGGCGGCAAAAAACGAAAACTGAAAAGCAAAGACACCGACTTCCGAAATTAAAGTTATTTTTCACTTTTTTGTGTTTTTTTTTGGTTGTTATTTTTGTAAAAATATTTTATATTTCACTTTTTAGTTGTGGTACCTACCCCACACAAATTCGAATACCACTACCTGCTATGTAAATAACAGTGACGGAGTAACTTAAAACATCGTCCATATAGACTAACTGGGGATAAATCGTAATATTGAAACTACGCAAGCAAAGTTAATAAAATTTATATGGGACCACCTCAAAGAATCATCAAAATCAATGCTTAATTAGCGGAGTAATCGCGTAACATACACAAAAAAAAAACATACAGACGAATTGAGAAACTCCTCCTTTTTGAAGAAGTCGGTTAAAAATGCATTTGTTTAGGCTCTTATCTTTTGTGGCAACCCTAAACGAAAAAACTTCAAAACCTGTCCTTTTCGGAACTCTGAAGATAATCGATTTTTTTTTAAGACAATTTTTGTCGAAACTTTTTTCATCGCAACTCCTAAACTATAGATTTTCAATGAATATATTATTGAAAGTTTTATTGGATTATTTTAGGTCGATGGTGACTTAAAGAAAATAAGTTTAGATTAGCTTCATATGATGAGGACTAGGTTGCAAGTTGAAAATTATCAGCCTATAACGTTCCCACTGCTGGGACACAGGCCTCCTCTCTGTGAGAGGGAGTGGGCTGTAATCCACGCGGGCCCAGTGCGGGTTGGTAGATGTCACATGTTTGATTTTTGGTTCTAAGACATGCCGGTTTCCTCACAATGTTTTCCTTCACCGTTTTGAGAGCAGTGGTGATGAAATAAATTATGCAAAGTAAAGTGCCTGACTGAGTTCGAAGCCACGATCTAGAACTCTTATACTCGATGCGCTAAATAAGGGTAGACCGCAAAATTCAAATTTTCTTACGTATTTTGCCATTCGCAGGTCAGTGTTAGGTTGTATGTTGATTAAAATCTGATTCGCGACCGTAACAAATATGGCTTTACAGAATTATAATAAAAATCAGCAATATCTTTACCTACCTACACGCTCACAACGAGCGAACAAATCCAACATTGCATTTTTCTAATATTTTCTCTAAATCCTAACTAATATTATAAACGCGAAATAGAGTTTCTTAGTTTGTTTGTTTCGCTTTCACGCTAAAACGGCTGAACGGATTTGGATGAAATTTGGCACAGGGGTAGAACATGACCTGGAATAGGACATGGATAATTTTTATCCCGATATTCCCACGGGATCGAGACTTACGCGGATGAAACTGGGGCGCAGCTAGTTTTCATATAAATGTTGGGTAATCTTTCACCATACGATGATTTATTCTTATATAAGGGTCCTGGGTAATACGAAAAACACGGTAAATTCATAACATCCAGCCTGTATTTCCCGAAGGCAATGCAGAAGGATGTAGTGCTTCTGTTTTCACAGTCCACATATCGCCAGTTAAGGCTCAAACAGGCGCGACGCGACTAACAAAACAATTTCTGAGAAAACTTTACGGCGAACAATGCAGCGGAGCCGGCGGCGGCGCGCGGCGCCGCGCCGCGCGACAATTCGCGCCATTATGTAGGAGCCTTTATATGAATGACTAGCTGCTCGCCCCAGCTTCGCACGGGTAGCACTAAGTACTTATCTACGGCTACTTTAGGTATTTTTTTTACACCTTGGGTTACATTATTGGAGTTTTAGTAAGGAACCTTAATTTTTTTGAAAATATAATATAGCATATGTCAGCCGGGGATAGTGTAGCTTCCCTAGATAGTGGAGCCTATTCAATGCAAACAAACAAACAATCAAATCTTTCCTCTTAATAATATTAGTATAGATATCAAATGTATTTCTCCACCCAACTATTAATAAACATTTAAACTTTAAAACAGATTAAAACACTAGGTACAAAGTGAAAAATAACAGTTATTTTTCACTTCGTAGTGTTTTTTTGGAAGTCGGTTGTTTTTTTTTTAAGTTTTTTTTTTTCACTTTCTAATTCAAAATCAAAATCAAAAGTCATTTATTCAAACTAGGCTGAGAATCACCAGTTTAAGAACGTCAAAATTACATAACAATTCGGATAACACTACTTGATAAGTAAATAACAGTGACATGAACTTTAAACATCATCCATACAGGCCAAGTGGGGAAAATACGTATTATTGAAGCTAACTCAAAAACTACACAAGCAAAGTTAATACAATTTATATGGGACCACCGCGCGTGAGGAGCTCGTGGCTAAGTAATAACAGCCGCACGGGTCGATCCATCAGGTTAAGCTACGCTTGCCGGGGTTGGTCCGTGGATGGGTGACCATTTTCACATATCGAGACTCCTCCGTGCCTCGGAAAGCACGTTAAGCCGTTGGTCCCGGCTGTCATTTGTAGATCTTTGACAGTCGTTACGAGTCGTCAGAAGCCCGAAAGTCTGACAACCAGTCTAACCAAGGGGTATCGTATTACTCAGTTACTGGGTTGTGGAGGTCAGATAGGCAGTCGCTCCATGTAAAATACTGGTATTCAGCTGAATCCGGTTAGACTGGAAGCCAACCCCAACATAGTTGGGAAAAGGCTAAGCAGATTGATATGGGACCACCGCGCAAGCTTCTCCTACCAAATAAAAAAGAATTTCCAAAATTGGTCCACAATATAAGAAACTATCGATGATGATGATTAAAAAAAGACGACCTTAGAACCTCCTCCTTTTTGAAAGTCGGTTAAACAATCAACATTTTCTCCACAGAACGCATGAACGCACATCTACCCTCCTTTCCAACACAATTAAGTATATCGCTTCCCCCCTATGTGCTTGCATTACATAAGGGTCCATTTAACTACCCTTAGGGGGCGACGCCCTTTCGAAAACGTGATACTAGCAATAGTAACGGCATTTAGATAAATATTTTATTTATTTATATTATTTCGCGTTTGTCTGTATGTCCGCATTGTTCTTCTAAAACCACGCAGTAGATTTCGATGAGGTTTTAACCATCAGTTAGAGAATTTATTCCGGAAGGTTTATGTGTATAATACGTTAATATTAAACTTATGTATAACTAAGAAATGTCGATGTTTTTTCAAGTCGTCAAAACCGTGCGGAACACGAGCGGGTCGCTAGTTTAGATATAAATTATTATATTTGTTTAATTCAAACAATGAATCTGCACGCCTTTTCCCAACTATGTCGGGGTCGGCTTCCAGTCTAATCGGATGCACCTGAATACCAATATTTTACATGGAGCGACTGCCTATCTGACCTCCACAACCAAGTAACTGGGTAATACGATACCCCTTGGTAAAACTGGTTGTCAGACTTTCGTGCTTCTGACGACCCGTAACGACTGTCAAAGATCCACGAATGACAGCCGGGACCAACGGCATAACGTGCTATCCGAGGGACGGAGGAGTCTCGGTATGGGAGTCTCGGTATGTAAAGATGGTCACCCATCCACGGACCAACCCCGGCAAGGGTAGCTTAACCTGATGCGAAACCCGTGCGGCGTTATTACTTAGCCACGAGCTTCGAAATACAATTTCGTTTTCAAATCAAAAAAGCTTATTTCGGTGCGACAAACGGATAGAAATAGCTGATTCATAAGAGTAATGATCTATCGCGTTATGCCGCAGGGTGGTAACACTGGCAACTGGCAACCCTAGGGGATAGAAACAAAGACGAATATATAGGGTCGGGAACAAAAAAGAAATATTTATAGAAAAAAACTAATTTGGTTTTTTTTTTTTTTTTTTTTAGAATTTTTAGTTTGAAACAGCTGCTTTGTTTCTAATTTAAAAGGTACTTATACCTTTAGTTTAAAGCCTTATCGGTTACAAACTACACATATTTTAAATGACCATTTTTGTTTATAACTGCTGCTATACTACGAGAGCAGCGGTGGCCCAGTGGTAACGGCCGCGACTTACATGTTGTAGGTCGTAGGTTCGAACCCTGACAGGCGCTTTACTTTGTGTAAATTATTTCATCACCACGGCTCTCAAAAACGGTGAAGGAAAACATCGTGAGGAAACCGGCATGTCCTAGAACCAAAAAATTCGAAGACATGTGACATCTACCAACCCGCACTGGGCCCGCGTGCCACCACGCGGGCCCAGTGCGGGTTGGTAGATGTTGGTAGATTACGGCCCACTCCCTCACACAGAGAGGAGGCCTGTGTCCCAGCAGTGGGAACATTATAGGCGGATTATGCTATACTACTATAATTATTAAGACTAAAGGAATGTAAGTAATTAATTAATTAATTATTTAAGAAATATTCAGAGGATAAGTCGATGGAACCTATGCCATAATTGTACATTTTTAATTATAATTTGTATAAAAATAATTATAACATAATAATCATGTCTTAAAAATTATAATGACTTTATCATGGCAGGATATGCTGATACTGTAATAAATAAATGTAATGTATGTTATGAACAATAAATAAATAAAAAATAAACAACTTTTACTATGGGAAAAAATAAGAAATCGCGGAAAAAAAATCTTTTCCGTACATTTTGACGAGTTATGCGAACATAAATGTACGGAACGGCTGTTTTTTTTTTCGCGATTTCTTATTTGTGGCTAAGTAATAACAGCCGCTCGGGCTAAGTAATAACTCGTGGCTAAGTAATAACAGCCGCTCGGGTCGATCCATCAGGTTAAGCTACGCTTGCCGGGGTTGGTCCGTGGATGGGTGACCATTTTCATATATCGAGACTCCTCCGTGCCTCGGAAAGCACGTTAAGCCGTTGGTGCCGGCTTTCATTTGTGGACAGTCGTTACGAGTCGTCAGAAGCCCGAAAGTCTGACAACCAGTCTAACCAAGGGGTATCGTATTACCCAGTTGCTGGGTTGTGGAGGTCAGATAGGCAGTCGCTCCATGTAAAATACTGATATTCAGCTGCATCCGGTTAGACTGGAAGCCGACCCCAACATAGTTGGGAAAAGGCTAGGCAGATTGATTGATCCCATAGTAAAAGTTGATCATAATGATGAGTACAATGACTCCTTAAGTGGTTGTTGGTGTTTTACCAATAACACTGGATATTGTACCGTATGCTAGCAAATAAATATCTTGACTTGATTTGACTATTCACTTACCTTCTAATCTTGCTCGACACCCTTCTTATTTCTTTGCCATTTAACGCAGTAGCATTTCAGAAAATATAACAGTTGCTGCTTGCGGCGAAGCCCAGAAGGATATTCCTATCGTGTTCTATGTAACTTTTAACCCCGACGGAAAAATATTACGGTGTTATAAAACCGTGTGAATCTGTGTGTCTGTTTGTGGCATCGTAGCTCCAAAACGGCTGAACCGATTTTATTTATTTGAAAGGTGGCTTAATCGAGAGTGTTTTTAGCTATGATTCAAGAAATTCAGTTCGGCCGTTTAAAGATGCATTATCTACTATGTACAATTGCAATATTGTTCGTTGTGTAATTAATTGCAATATTGTTCGTTGTGTAATTTTATTTTATTTTCCTTTGTTATTAATCTTATCTATTATTAATATTATTTTCTTTTGTTAATAATCTTAACTTTTAGTAATATTTTGCCATAATTTTCTTAATGCTTTAGTTTTAGTATTAATATGTGTTACCAACTTGATCACCTATTTCTGAGATTGCTGGTTATCCTGTAATTGGCGACTGTGCAAGTCCGAGGCTATTGTTAACTATAGTACCGAAGATATATTATACACAGAAACTGTTGGAGTACCTATTATATATTGTATATGTATATTATAAATGCGAAAGTGAGTTTGTTTGTTTGTTAAGCGTTCACGCTAAAACCGCTGAACGGATTTGTATGAAATTTGACACACGGGTAGACCATGACCTGGAATAGGACATAGGATACTTTTTATCCCGATATTCCCACGGGATCGAGACTGACGCGGGTGAAACCGCGGGGCGCAGCTAGTAAATAAATAAATGTAAGTAATTTTATTTTTGTTCCAGTTTCAGGCCTATTTGAAATTATCCTGTCTACCTATTTCATTCTCATAATTATCCTGCTCTTATCCCAATCTATCCATAGTCGGCGCGACATATCATTTTCATCCATATATCTCTACTAGCTGCGCCCCGCGGTTTCACCCGCGTAAGGCACGATCCCGTGGGAATAGCGGGATAAAAAGTATCCTATGTGTTAATCCAGGTTATAAACTATCTGTGTTCCAAATTTCATCCAAATCCGTTCAGTAGTTTTTGCGTGAAAGAGTAACAAACATCCTTTCATCCATACTAACAAACTTTCGCGTTTATAATATTAGTTAGAATTTAGATTAGTCGTCATTTCGGTACCTATATAAACAGTGTGTCCGCACAAGAACTAGCGATATTCTTAGTACTTAGTATAAACTATTTTAAAGTACAATTATACTCTAAGCTTGGGTCCAATACACTTCCCCGCCATTTTGTTTTTTTTTTGTTGAAATATTCTCTATGCGAGTACAAAAAAAATCATGTCTCTCAAAGTTTTACTCATATTGAGATAAAAATAAGCTTATTCGAAAAGCAATATTGTCTACCGTCTGCATTACAGAAGTAATGTGTTCACAATTCCTTAACTATTGAAAATAAATGTGATAGTCGAAAAAAAATAACGAAAAATTATGCAATTGAACCAATAATTGTTAATTACTAGAAAAACACCCCGACAACTTTTTTTTTTTTTTTGCTAGATCGACAGATTTTGTGCTAAGCTACAATACAACATTAAATTCACAACTGTATGTCTAATACTTTAAGAGTTCTTGTTGCTTGAACATACCGAATACACAAGCTTTGTGCTTTTTGCAAGGCAATTGTCGGAACCGTAAACAGGAAATCATTAAAAAGAAAATAAATCATAAAATACAATATCATCAATAATTAATAAATAATAATTCATAATAATAATTTCGTGTAAAATAGCATTATCTTTCCTCTCAACTATGAGTATATAATTATATAGGTACCTATAGTGTATTTATGTTTATATATTTAAGCTTTATGTATTTATTTAAGTATATGTTAATTTTCTTGCGTATATGTGTAGGTATATTTAATATTTTTGTTAAGACTTCGCATAATCATGTTTTTCTCTTCTTGTTCTCACACACTATTGTCTACATTTCTTTCTCATTTCTCCTTTCGCAGGTCTGCTGGAAGAAATTTCTTAAGAAATAAGCAGTACCTTTGTACTCATATCATAATTATGTCATATATTTTTGTATTTTACTGTGTATACATAAATAAATAAATCAATAAAAAAAAAAAAAACATTATTATCAACGTTCTCTATTTAAATTCCTCCTTACACATTTGGTTCCGGCCCGTGTGCAAGGTTTTTGTACTCACTTATAAGAGAAGAAAATGAAAGAACTCGAAATAATAAAACAAAAATTCCTTAATTAAATATTTAAGTATTTAGAATATCCTAGTCCATGTCCGGACACACTGTATAATTAAATATGATAAAATTCCTTACCAGTCTCAGTGTCCACGGTGTATGAGAGTCCAGCCCAGGGGTCATCCTGACAAAAAAAGAATATTACTTAGTGCCCCTGTTAAAATGACCAATTGAAGCATTTTGCTAAACTTAGACACTTAATCAACGTGTGTCTAATAGCCGCCTTTACACGACACGCGCTTTCACGCGTGAAAGGCCTTTCACGCAGGCAAGAACGCGCTTGTAAAGATAGAAAACGAGTACGAGAAAGCGCGCGCGCGCCGCCCGCTCGCGCTTTCATGCGTTCAAGTCTGTGCGCTTCGAACATAATTCAAGGCACATAAAAATGAATAACAAAACAAATTATTTAAAAAAACAAAAAACCCGACTGCAAAAACAAAACCGAAAAGAGAAAAACAAGCATTGAACTTTGTTTTTTGTAAAGTATTGCAGGCGGGACAAACGAAAGTTCGACCATATTTCAGGTTGCTCTAAAATGTTTTTTTTTTTTTTTTAATTGTAATTTTCCTTTGATTTTACGTTCTTTATATGAAACCAAACCACTGATTTCAAGGATAACGGTGTTTACCCTAACACTCTGTATGTTTAAGTACAATTTCTTAATAACTTAGTTGCATCTTCTCAATATTCCTTACCTCCTTAATATCAGAATCCAGCAGCTTGGCCTTCACCTTCTCAATCTCTGCTTTCTCCTCATTGTTCTTCACGATCTTCTCCTCTGCCAGCTTCAACTCCTTCTCAATCTCATCTCCTAACACTTTGGTGGCCGTTGGACCCTCCTGGTGGGAGAAGAATTAGAATGTAATATGACTGGTTTAAGGATTCATGATTTATTGTTACATAGATTTTGGAATCTTGTGGCGGTACTATGGACACCGGTTAAATTTTCAAACCGGTTTGATCCACTTGACGCAAAAACTTTTAAATTCGGTTTCGTTCACATATACCGGTTTTTTAAACCGGTATTTGAAAGAGTATTTTATGTTTTTTTCGGATTTGCCGGTTTAGAGCAATAAAAACCGGTTAATACTTCAGTTTTATTCAGCGCGGCGTCCTAACAAGTAGTCATATTGCAAAGCTTTTACCGACATGCCGCTCGTCGAATAAACCGGTTAATTTAGGTTAAAATAAAGTTCTCTAAGCGTTCGCGTTCTTTAGAAAAGTTCGGAGGAAAACCTAGATAAACCGGTTCCGAGCCTTGGGTACACCTCTGCGTAATCCTTCGGGGATTACAGGCGTGATGTTATGTTATGTTAGATATTGGAAAGGCACTTCTGAAGGGTTAGAAAAGGTGCACGGTTCCAATTTGTCATTTCAGTTTTGTTAATTTCTTTTATAGGGAAAGGTGTAAATTGATTGAGATTATAAATTAAAGTATTTTCATTGATTTTGGAAAGGGTATTTCATTTATTTACATTGTTATTTTTTTAAAGTAAATAAATATTTTTCATGGAAATGGTTCTCAAGTTACTGAAATTATAACCACCATTACAAATTGGAAAAAATAAGTATTATTGAAGCTCAACACTACCCAAGCAAAGTTAATACAATTTTTATGCGACCGCGCAAACTTCATCTACTAAATGAAAAAAGAACCACATAAATCGGTCGAGTAATCACGGAGAAATCGATGAACATACACACAGACGAACATAGAAGAATCTTCTCCGTTTCAGAAGTCTTTTTTATGATTTACTGATCATGGCATAGAATGTCATTCTTTATTTTGTATTGTGCGTTTAGTTTGTGCAGAATAAACTACTTTTCTTTAATTTTTTTCTTTCTATCGGAATATTGCAAAAAATATAAAAATGTTCTTACCGGTTGCATCGGGTCCTCCAAGGAAAAGCCCATGTCCACATCCTGTTTCCACAGCACCTCGATGAGGTCCATGTCCTGAATCAAAAGAAAATGACATATTAGTTTATAGAAGTCAAGTAATGGTAGATTACAGCCCACTCCCTCTCACAGAGAGGAGGCCTGTGTCCCAGCAGTGGGAACATTATAGGCTGATTATGTACATGGGTCATGCCAAAAGAAATTAGATTGGTACTCAAAAATTATAAAATTTATTCTTTACTAGCTGCGCCCCGCGGTTTCACCCGCGTAAGTCTTGATCCCGTGGGAATATCGGGATAAAAAGTATCCTATGTGTTAATCCAGGTTATAAACTACCTGTTTGCCAAATTTCATCCAAATCCATGCAGCCGTTTTTTCGTGAAAGAGTATCAAACATCCATCCATACTTACAAACTATCGCGTTTATAATATTAGTTAGAAGTTATATTACAAGTATTGATCTTTTCGAAGGATTCACCTTGAGCACGTATACATTTTTCCATACGTCTGAACCAATTAGAAAATACCTCTGACCACTCTTTCTTTAGACACCTCAGCAATCTCGAAATTATAGGTGAATTTGCTTTCAAACCATTTCCCCTTTAGTTTTTCTTTGTCTTTTGGAAACAGGTAAAAATCACAAGGCACAGGTCAGGGGAATATGGCGGGTGAGAGACGACGGACACGTTTTTTTTGTTAAAAATTTCGAGTTTTCTGGCAGACGTGTGGGGCACCGCATTTTCGTGGTGCCCGATTCTTGACTGCGGTCGCTTGTCACTCCAAGCAATATTACTGTTCGAGGACAAACTGTTTCAAATATGTCAATAAATAACCAGCCTGTAAGATAGTGAATAACTTGCTAGTGTCAAACAAATGAGAAAAGAATATCTATCTTCTTTTGGCATGACCCTCGTAGTCAAGGAACTGGGGTGTGCAGGTCAGATAAGCATTCGCGGCATGTAAAATACTGGTATTCAGCTGCATCCGGTTAGACTGGAAGCCGACCCCTACGTGGTTGGGAAAAGGCTAGGCAGATAATGGATGAGCCAAGGATGGTGCTATGCAGCACTGCAAATAGTCCTCCAGACCATATTTCGGCCATGCCGAACGCGTGAGGGAGAGGCATAGTTTGCGCCCTCATGCCCCTAACCACCGCCGCTGTTGACGCCCTGGGCGTCGGGAATCCCAAGCGGATTCCCGGCCACCATAGGCGCGGGCTTGCGGACGGCGAGCAATGGGTAGCTCGCCGTCCGATAAGGACCAGGCCCGGCGCGCCACAAAGAGATGTCAGCACACTCGACGGGGTCCGTTAGGACCGATGCCTGCCAGGGTTGCGGGAATGTCCGAAAGGCATAGCGGGACCCTGGCAACAGGCAACTGAAGGAACACGGGTGGGTTTTAGTCAGTAAAAGACTAAAAGTCTGACACGCCCTTCCGCTCCGCCCAGATATGTATGTATATTTGTATATTCGAGTGTTCCCTCATATCTTTTGAACTACTCATCACAATTTGACAAATGAGGTATCGTTGGAAGCGTCTTGATCGTCCGCTGGAACCCCTTGTTGATTGGCCTTTTAAGGCAATACAATTAAAATTCTATTGTGTGTCGTTAGTAACAGTTGGAGGTTTATAGGCTATGTGACGTCTCTTTAAAGTATCTATCTCGCTGGCCGCTGCGACTGGCTCTGCGGGCTGGCCGCTAGTGCGCTATTGCCCTAATACATGTTAAAATCATAGATTGAATCGATAAAGGGGATATTACAACGCGGCGCCATCTTGCCAAAGATGACAGGCATAGATAAAAGAGGACACCCTTTTTTGTTCGATATTTAAAGATTTATGAATTTCTTGGAATGCTTTTGCGGTGGACCGCTATTCAAAATAAATATTTTACTATTTAATTGTTTTGAAGATAGGAATCATCGTCGATTCGTATGATTGTTGCAGAATATTATAATATCGATTGGGATGTATTACTAGTTTAATTCAAAAGTTAAAAAAAAAAATGTTTTTTTACTAAATATGACAACAGTCGTATTTACAGCATGTAAAATCCTAACTAATATTAGAAATGCGAAACAGTGTTTGTTACGCTTTCACGCTAAAACGGCTGAACGGATTCGGATGAAATTTGGTAAGTATGGGGATACTTTGAACCCTGAAGACGGACAATGGCTACTTTATATCGCGCATTTTATATACCACGCGGTCGGAAGCTAGTTCATAATAATTATTTCTAAAATCAACGTCACATTGATTCCTCCATCTTTAATTACTTTAAATACCTACTGAATTAATAACCCCGGTTATCAAGAACCGGTCTAACAAAAAGAAAGTGAAAACTTACAAACAAAAATAAACTTTAAACCGACTACGTAAGTATTGAAATCCATTGATATTACAAAAGAGTTACGCCTATTCCGTTTCGTATAAATTCAAATATTGAACTACTATTGAGCTAGTTCTCAAACATAACATGGCCAAATTATTTTAATAGTAAATTCGACTTTATTCCACATACATAAGATTCAAATTCACCTTTTGTGTTCCCGCCCAATCAAAAAAGTCAGTAGGGGTCGTACACAGCGGGATAAAATTGATCAAAGCACCAGTGCATCGGATTTTTAATTACTTTTATTTATGTATGCAGTTTAAAGGTTTTACATAGGTAGGTACAGAATTTTATATACTTAACAGTGTAAAGCTTTTATTCGATGAGGTTTCGTTCGGAAATAGTATTTAAGGCAGTGAGAATATAGCCTTATAAAGCCAATTTTTATAGGCGAAACATATTCTGCTGCGTTCCTTTATATTAAATTATATGCTCACTGATAATGATTACAATATTCCGTATCAGCGTCCCAGTGGGTTCACAAATCGAAACAATAAAAATATCAATGTATTGGACTTCGGAAGAAGCTATATGGATAGCATTACCTTATTATGTTTTTATATACCTAGTGAAAAACGGAAAATGAGTGCAAATACATCTATCGTTCCCCGTGTATATCATTCACAACAAACGCCATCTATCCGATATTATCGAACACATTGAAAAGATTGCAGTTAACGCCATCTGTCTGCTCAATGTGAAACTGTCGATACTAGCGACATCCATTCTTCGGTAGTAGTAATATTGAAACCAGCGCCATCTGTTGCGATAGCATTGAACGTTTGTGGTTCGTACTATCTTTGGCATTCATACCTAACTTGAAAATGTGCGCTCGCTACTCGACGGCAGATGGCGTTACGTGCATAGAAGAAATAAAATTGATGGAACGGTATTATTACTTTTCTCAAATGCTTTAGGGAACAAAAATGAATGAAAATAAACAATCATTGCACATGTTTATTAACTCGCAAAGCCAAAAAAATTAAAGGTAGCAGCAGCAGCGGAAAGAGTTGAAAACCATTAGGTACTGAAGTAGGTAAGTACTAGATATAAATTAGTTTCATAAAACATCCTGTCACATAAATATGAAATAATAATACGAGTTGCACCATATAATTATGTTTGAAAAGCTAATAATTTTATTTCCAAGTAAGTACATTAGCATACATTATAATATACAATTTCCAAAGTAAATCATATTTTCACAGCAAAGTACAACATATTTTCACTTACGAGAAAATCTCAAGAGATGGCGCTGTAATAAAATACCAAAAATAACTTCTAGAACATCTGATTTGGAGTAAAAAAAACTCGTAATTTAACGAAACAAGGTTACGGGCGGTCAAGGTAAGCCAAGGTCAGGACATTGCCGAAATAGACCAATCCCCCGCACTGCGTAATAGAGAGATGTGTTCCAGATGGATGGATAGACGTCAGACTTGAGAACTATCGCAATATGAAAAGGCAGGAACGTTATCGAACTTACTAATTCCATGCCGGGGAACAAAGTTGTGTCGTCTAACTTTTGTCGGGGGTCATTTTTGCAACTGATATTTTCAACATTGTTAAGAAGTATGTTCAAGTCTATATAATTGTTTATGTTATGAGGTAAATAATACTATAAGAAATAATAAACTTTCGGTTTATGCAGCAATTTTAATAAAATAAAAGGTTAACTTTAAGAATAGTTTTATATGAATTTACCTTACACCTACACACCTTACTTACACCTTATGTAATTTTTACGTATATATAGAGCTCATTAATCATTATAAAGAATACTAATAAGACAAATATTGCTGATAAATTTAAAAAAAAAGCATAAATGAATAATAATTTAGTAGGTATGCAATTTTGAATGTGTGGGTATACTACCTATTCTTGTGCCGGCTTCTCATATATGTCTAATTTATTGCTATTTATTTAATTATTTCTGTTGAGGAAAGAACCACACAAACTGAGTGGACCTGTCCAGTCAGTGCACGCATTTGTCAGTAATCGTGCAGCTCAACTCAGAATTTATGAGCTCAACGAGTTTAAGAGAAATGTCATATTGTCTTTGTTTGACAGGACCTGTCAACTTGACATTTAATTATTTTTCAGACATTGCGTCAATTTTTTCGGGAAATTCATTTCAGGAGTTTACCGACCTATTCAATATATTTTAGACAGATTATAAAGTTATGAACTACAAGGTGAGGAATAATATAGCCTACTGTCATTTATCTTGTAGGTAAATAGCAACTGGGTGAGTTCATCCATGAAAATACATTACGTAATTTCCGTCAGTGTGCATTCGAAAACAAATTGACTACCTATTTATTACAAATCTATCCAATGCTGGTTTAGTTTGACATCAAAATAAATGCTACCGATTAAAGCACGGAATGGACATATGATGACGTAAATCGTAGTAAAATTTTCTCGTCTGTCTCGTTCTAGCGTTATGAGTAACATAGTTATTTTTGTAGTAAAAGCAGGCTGTCTCTTTCGCTCACATGTTTCTTGAATAGTGGCGTGATCGTAAGAACACATCACACAGACACCTATTTTGCAACGAAATTGAGTTTTTTTTTGTTAATTACGTCATTCTTTAAAAATGGTGGCTAAAATTGTATGTCCACCATTTACCTACCAAGTTGTCAATGGCATATGTCAAGGGAATAACCTCAAAATAACAACCTGCAACATCCAATCATTTTTCAGGTTTTTGACAACATACAACAACTCTCAGTGTATTTATCTGAGAATAAAATATCCTAGTTGCAAGAAATAAACCGATTTTCAGAATAAATATTACTACTCACTATTTAAAAGCACCATTTCCACTTAAATTTGGCACTAAAAAGTACCCTTACCAACGGTATAGTTAGTACATTACTTCCGCGGCCTGCAAAAGGTGCATTGATTGACGAACGTGAAAATGTGAGCCAAGGCGAAGCCAAGCACACATATATGTGAAATGAAATGAAATTGTTTATTCTGTAAATAGGATATTGGAATCACTTTTAAACGTCATAATAAAAAAAATGTAAAAATTGGTCGGCGTTTCATATCTGACTACTCTGAGAAGAAAGGCCGAAACAAACTCAGAGGTCGCAGTCTCTTTTAAAGTCCAGACATAATCTTGGTCAGGCCATATGAGGACCATGTAGATTAGAGTCTGAAATGGTCTTTTGAGGAAAGAACCACACAGATTTGAGTGGACCTGTCTGTCCAGTCAGTGCAAGCATTTGTCAGTAATAGTGGAGCTCAACTCAGAACTTAAGAGTGTCCATGAATGCCATTACTATTATTTATTATGTATCATTTTATACAGTTTCATTTTGACAGTTCAACAACATTCATTGCGTTATTTACGTTCTTGAGCAGATTATTTTTTCCAACTTATGAAGCAATGGAATAGAAACTTGTTTCAAACCGATTCAGTTTGTGATTGATCGTGTATTACGCAATAGAGTGCTGGTTGCGGCCAAGGCTTGTTTAGTACTTTTCCCAAACAATACGCGGAAATTCAAACTAAGTAATTAAATCAATTATAAATTCCAGTATCAATGACGAACAACGTTAATTTTTTACGCGCCAATATGTTCATTTGTTTCTTTTCACGCCATTTGCAAGCCAAATCGAAATTTAAATACAATCTTTGATAAGTTACCTCCATGGTTGCCACTGTGTCGAAGTAAAAAACTCGTTCAACTTTTAAATTACGTGACAGATAATTTTGAGTTTTCATAGTAATTTATTCGGCCGCTAAACACGATGGATTTTCATACTAAGATTGCCGGCCGCCTGCTCGCATGTATTTGACGAGTTAAGTACAGCATTTTTTCATTAGTTTTTTTATTGTAAATAATATTTATCAAAACTCTTTTATTCTATTCAACTAAGCAAAAAAATAAATAGTAATTTTTATACCAGTCTGAATAAAAGCTTATATTATATTTTCAAAATAATGCTCGAATTTTCGAGCATGTTTGAGAAAAATGTATTTATTCTTTTTCAAGTTAACCTTCGGGGCATCTTTTTTTTTTGCTATGGCAACGATCTGTCAACAAGAGTATTACTCAACCTCTATACATTTTGCGACACCAGTTCGTAACACTATGATTCATACTTTCGTAGGTAGAAATGGTGTACGTATGTATTTTACTCAGCTGATTCAGTGCTAATATCGTTTTAAAAAACATGGTAGGACTACCGGCTGAGATGAATAAAAGAACTTTTTTATTTAATTTTTAAACTAACTGTAGTATCAAAAATACACTACAGAGTGAAAAATAAGTTTATTTTTTACTTTGTAGTTTTTTTTTTTTTTTAAATCAGTTGTTTTATTTTCAATAATAAAACAAAAATGGGACCACCTCGAGAGCATACCCTTTCAAACAAAACAAGAATTTTGCAAATCCATCTAAATATGACGAAGTTATGCCCGAGAGTCGCTAGGGATATGGAGAGGTGGAGGTATTTGGAGGAGGCCTTTGTCAACGGGGAACATACAGACGGGGCAGTTAATTAGTTAAATAATTCTAAGTAATATTTATCAAAACACAAAAACGAATGTTAAGTAAAAAAAAAAAAAACTCATGTACTTTTATACCTGTCTGAATAAAAGCTTATATTATTATATTATAAATTCATAACCTCCTCCTTTTTTAGAAGAAGTTTGGTAGATTAAAAATTCTAAAATTATTTGTAATCTAAAATTATTAATAATTAATTAAAATATATATATTGAAAATGAAATTTAAAAAAAATATATATACAAGCTTTCACTGCTGGCCACGCGCAACACGTCATAGAGCTTACAGCAGATATACTGATAACATGAGCATGACGATGACGCGAACCCAAAGGGTTTTCCCCTACCAAAAACAGCTCAACGCGCATAAAGAAGTTTTCACTTCACAAAACAAAAGCATCGACTGCATTTTGTTTTCACAAAAAAACCTTTGTAAATATGGTCAATTACGCAAAAAAAAAAATAGCTTTCGAAACGGTGGAGTTTCTTGCCCATTCTTCTCCATAAGATACCTACTACCTTTTGGAGGGGGTAACGAGAATCAATATATTATTCTGTAAATTCTGACGTTCGAAAGTGCCTATTTAAAATAAATTATTTGACTGTGACGTAACACTTGATACAAACACCTCAACCCTCTCAGTTAAATCAAGCTATCTTGATTTCGACTACGACCATTGTTTAGTTCCAGAAACGCTCACACAGCGCTGTTGTAACTTTAATAAAAAATATATGTGTTTATTATAAACATCACAATCATTTTGTTGTGGTCTCACTATAAAACATGTACATTTGTATGAATAATAATATTATCATCAACAGATCTTATCAATTATATAGCGGGTACTTACAGAAATAAATATCTCTG
The DNA here is from genome assembly GCA_948473465.1 of Lithophane ornitopus. Lineage (NCBI taxonomy): Eukaryota > Metazoa > Arthropoda > Insecta > Lepidoptera > Noctuidae > Lithophane > Lithophane ornitopus. The sequence continues at coordinate 7,997,590 of OX419640.1, read as the reverse complement.
ATTTCCTTGATAATAATAATACGCCATATTTATCCTAGCCAGTACGATGGGTATATTTTAAAACGATTTACAGGAAGTTCTAATTGAGTAGTTGAGATGGCATTTAATGATAACATTGATTCTATTAATTACAAAAATAATGACCTAAAATAAATAATTATGATATGACATACTTTAGTATCCTTACATATTATAAAACGAAGTCCTCCGCCGTGTCTGTCTGTCGTCCTGTACGCGATAAACTATACTCCATTTGAAATAAGATTAGAAGTATAGATAAGCCTTTTTTACATTCCGTTCAACCGATTTTGAATTCTATTGCGTTGGCATGACAAATGGCAGCCGCAGTAGATAGTTGGTATTGTGTAACTTTTTTGCTTTTAATGCTATCCTTATGCCTACGATATAGAAGTCAAAATCGGTTGCACGGACTGTAAAAGGGTTTGTTTTAATGTCTAATCTTATTTCAAATGGGGTATAATAGATAGTAATAGTACGATAGAAGCTAGCAGCATCATCACAACGGTAATGTTTTCCCACTGTTTGTCTTATTTGTTTTAATATGTTCGTGCAGTTATATGTATTTATTTGTTCTTATATTTATACATAATATATTTAGGTTTATTATATTAAATATATATATAGTTTTAACAGGTTCACGTATTTAAATAAATATTTATTCCACAACTTTAGTTATTGCACCTTTAGGGGTATGAGGAACTGGGAGTAAAATTCACTCATACTCCATAGAAAAGACCTCCTCCGACCTTGCCCGCCAGACACAACACCCGTCTGGTGTTGTGTCTGGCGGGCAACTGCCCTACGATTGATGTTGGGTTCTTGTATATATGTCCACTGCACGGTAAACTTTAATTGCGCGATGCAGGATTTATGTGACGTCTGTCTGACGTCAGGTCTTTGATGCGTAGTTCGCATGTGGCGATGTAGATACCGCCACACACCTACCACTGTTTGTCTCTGCATCACTCAAAGGTTCACTGGTAGAAAATGCCTCAGGCATTAAGTCCGCCTCTGTATATTTGTGTGCTTAAAGTATTAAATAAATAAACTCAAAAACTACTGCACCGATTTTCATGCTGTTTCCACCAATGGATAGAGTGGTTCTCGATTAAGGTTTTAGTAGGTGTAATAACCGAGATCCACGCGGGCGAAGTCGCGGGCATCAGCTAGTTTAACCAATCAGGCCCAAAATAAATAATCTGTCACCGCCAACCATTCAGCCAACACGCAGTGAGCAAGGGTGGTGATGAATCCTCGTTCGTTTTCTGAATGAGAAGAGGCTTTTGCCCTGCACAGGCCGATATTTTTTTTTTATCGACAATAACTTTCACATAATAGAACGTAATTCAAAATCACGAGCGCGTTTCTATCTTTTTCCCGCCATTTATCCATCTGACAGCTGTCATCGTGTTGACGTTACATCAAAATCAACATACATGTACAGCCACGGACTTTAATTGATGAGCCACCTTCAAACTTTTCAATTTTACAGTTTCATACATTCACGAGATTACACGATTAAACACGAACTCAAACCGCACGCTCGTAAACATGATGACAAATAAATTACTTATAATCGGAAATAGTCTTATCCATAGATGTTGACTAATAAAGTTATCAATGATAAAATTAAAAATAAATAAAATGTTGCATTAAGTTTATCCAATCTATTTGATACTGACCTCCTTTGAATCAGAGCTCATTAACTCGATTATTCTGAAAACTTATCTGAAGACAGTGACAGTTGAAATGTCGATGTCAGAGACGTTAATTTCGAAGTTGTCGAAATGACTATTAATATTTCTCCGTACGCTAACGTTACTATCGCTACGCTTAAACAATCGTTGCTAGGTTACTGTTGCTAGACCTGTAATTGGTTGACTTTGGGTAGTTACTCTGCTGTCAAGTTTGTAATTCTGGCTCTCGGTTAGCCAACCGGTAAAGTTATATAATTTTCTTCTACTAATACGAAGACATTATGACTTTCCGTGTCGGAACCGAATAAACCCGATTTGCATTACACGGATAAAATACGAACAGTGCCAGGTGGCTCATCAATTAAAGTCCGAGACTGTACTTTTCAGTAGCAGTCCGTAACCTCAAACTTTACTTTCACCACTTTTCAACCCAAAATACGTGTGTACATGCACTATCGAACGTTTCAACCTAGACAGACAGACGTCTGGTGAACCAAGGCAATGCCCCCAAGTCTTTGTTTCCTCGTCTCAGATCCAGGGGGTCGAAACCCTAAGGGTTGAAATCCAGCTTGAGTTCGATAACCTATTTCGGGCGACATTCTTAAGGTTGAATATACTTTTAGTTTTAATATTTAAGGTGAGGACTTTGATGTTGATAATTTTGGTATTTGAATTTAATACGTAGGTAGGTTTTAGGTAATAATATACTAGGTCTTGATATGAAATTATGCTGAATTTATTTCTGAGTTTGTACTTTTACACAATTAACAAAGTACATTATGGTTCACACAATTTCGTTACAAAAATTCGCTGCCATTCCGTTTCGCGGCATGTGTTTTGCCCAGGTATTGAAAAACTTGAAAATTATTTAAGATACTTACTGTTTATCCCAAAAACTCAGAACTTTACACTTCAGAGGACGAAAATTATGTTAGTGCAAAAATTAAATACTTATTTTCCTTCACATTAATTAAATATCACCTGTCTTTCAAGCGTATTAATATTTTTAAATTAATTAAGAACGCCACAACTGAACACATGTCTTGTTTCTAAAACACTTATTTACAAAGAACCATAACATCATAAGTCTAACAAGTACATAACAGTGCTATTATTAAAACAACACGTGGGTACTATATCACTTTCGATTTTATATACACACGACTACGAAATTGGCAACTGTTCAAAACTAATAGTTTATACTCATAAAGTATAAGTACATTCATAAACCGCAACCTCTGCTTACCCTCTTTTCCATCACCGAAAAAAAATGGAAAACAAAGGAAAAAAAAAACTTTTTTTCTATGAAAGTTTCATCGAAATCGGTTCAGTAGTTTCAGAGTTATGACAGAAAACACGTGGCAGTGTTTTGATAATAACCACTAGTGTTTTCTTGATGTATTTTTGGTCTCAGACAATGCATTATCATTAAAGGTATGGTTTATTTCTACATTAATTGCGATTGACTGCCTCCTAGGTGGAATGATCGCAAGCGCTACTGCTAAACATAAGGTCTAGGATCCGATTCCCGGGCCGGTCAAACTGTTATTGGGTTTTTAAACGACTTCTTCAAAAAGGAGGAGGTTCTCAATACGTCTGTATGTTTTTTTTGTATGTTTGTTACGCGATTACTCCACCAATTATGAATCGATTTGATGATTCTTTTTTTGTATGGTAGGTCATGCTTCCGAGGTGGTCCCATATAAATTTTATTAACTTTGCTTGGGTAGTTTTTGAGTTAGCGTCAATATTACGTATTTTACCCACTTAGTTTATCTAGACGATGTTTTCATTTACTCCTTCACTGTTATTTTCATCAGCTAGTGGTATTCGAATTTGTGTGGGGTAGGTACCACTACTAAAAAGTGAAAATTAAAAACTTTTAACAAAAAAAAAACACTCAGAACTGAAAAATAACGTTAATTTCGGAAGTCGTTGGCAAAAAACAAAATGGAAAAGCAAAGACACCGACTTCCGAAATTAAAGTTATTTTTCAGTTTTGAATGTTTTTTTTTGGAAGTCTGTTTTTTTTGTATTTTTTTTAATTCCGTCTACTATTTCTCAATCTTCTCCGGTCTTTTTCGTCCGGAAACTTCACCTCACCTTTTTATAACTTTCTACTATCATGCCTAAGTGTTCTTATCATTGTGACTTCATAGGTCAAAAATGTTCGTTGTAATTAGTATGCAATTAGACTCTGGACTCAGGCTTAGTATTTTAAAATTCAGCCTAGATAAAAGACAGATAAAATCTACTATGATAAAGAGTAACAAAACAATACATTTTCATGATTTAAACATTACTAAAAAGGAATGAAACACATTCGAATTTTAAAACCGTCAGTTAACGGTTTTTACGCCATCTTGCGTTTAGAAATTCTAATTTCAAACCTTTGAAGTGGGAAAGTATCGTTAGCATCATTTCGAATTCACGTATCGGGAATATCGGGAGCATAATCAGAAATTCATTTTAAGCTTAAATAGTCCAAAACCTTCCTCAAGTTGGTCTAACAAAAGTAAAAAGAATTTTTCAAATCCGACTGGTAGTAATGGCACGTTAACGCGCTAATGGTGCCTTTTCTCTTTTGTCATAAAATTCTCTAAACTAAACTTAAAATCACTAAAATTTAGTTTAGTCCTGTCAAACGATCAAACTCATTCTGAAATAGACTTTAAATGACACAACTTAACTATAATTTAGTTTGACAGCACTAAGATGGCACTGAGATTAGTTTAGTGAAAATGCTATTCTGAATTTGACGATTTAAACTAAAATTTTGTCCTATATCTAAAATCCTCTAACTAAATCTGACTATATTTAATCTCGATTAAAAATGTGTGGAATAAAATTAGATGCCATGAACTAAAATTCAAACCAACACCTCGACTTCACTTACAAAAAACAGTACTGTATTTTTTTATTTTCTTTTGCTTATATCTCGAAAACGGTGTGTCCTATCGCAAAAATAATGAAAATTTCGACCCCCTTTAGGTAACCCTTAAACACCTAATTCTCAATATAATGTTTTTTTTTTCCGTTATTTTCCATACAAAAACTGAAAAATTCCATTAAAAACACGTTGAGGCTGGCGTGCATGCGCGCCTCTGGCTCTAAAAAAAAAACACGGGGTAGGGAAAACAAGTACCAAGTGGAGGCGCGCGGTTGTCAAATTCGATTTTAGTTGTGTCAAAATAAGTTTTAAATTTAGAGAATTTATTTGGCAGAATAGCTCCAAGATTCCCATAGTCAAAAGTAAGGAATTTAGGAGGTTTAGTTAGTTTAGTTCGGTGTACAAGAGAATCGGCACCAATATCTGGAACTATCATTCTTATTGTTGAAATCGATACTATCATAGAACTACAAACTATTGATTGTAGGTACTAGGCTGCAGTGTACTGACACTGCACTAACCTTGGTGAGCACTGGCTGACCAAGGTTACCCACTGAAACTGGGTCGATGTCACTGCAGCCAACAGATGTTCAAGCCTTCGATTTATGTTACCCTGGTACTTGGTACAACTTACTGGCACTTCTGAGGGCCTAAAAAAAAACAACAGCTTTCTGAAAAAGCTGAAGAGTTTGTTTTTTATTACGCTTTCATGCTAAAACGGCTGAACGGATTTGGATGAAATTACGAGGTATTCCACCTTTAGCACTGATTTCTCCGAACACTTGAGCACTTCCACTAGTGGTAGACTTTGACCTGGAAGAGCACATAGGATTCTTTTTATCCCGACAATCCCACGGGATCGATACTTACGCGGGTGAAACCGCGGGGCGCAGCTAGTATTTATTATAATTTTATGTACGAAATCAACAAAGGCTTTAACCGTGTAATTTCAAATTAAGACGCAAAACTGCCTTTTGGCCGACAGTTCGTTCACACCACAGGTTGCTAACCTCTGCGTGACGATCTAACAATTCGTACTAAAGATTTGCGTGCAGTGGGCGGTCGTTAAAATACGAATGATTTTGAAGAAAATTTCGGTTTAAGGAGAAATTTTGGATCTTACAAAAAAATTGTAAACGTCCGGTTTTTGCATTGAGATTTTTAAGATGAGAACTAGTCGAACTAGGTACTTTAAAAAGCTACGAAATTCAAATTTTCTTTGCAAAAAAATTTAGAAAGAATTAGAAGTTTAGTTTAGAGTACATTTTGAATTTTCAACTTCAAATTCTTTCTTGCATTGAGATTTTTAAGATGAGAACTAGTCGAACTAGGTACTTTAAAAATCTACGAAATTCAAATTTTCTTTGCAAAAAAATTTAGAAAGAATTAGAAGTTTAGTTTAGAGTACATTTTGAATTTTCAACTTCAAATTCTTTCTGAAATTCAGAAACCAGCTGCGATAATACCTGATTTTTGACGGCAAGTCTCTGATCCATAGATATAATTTCTATGCTCTGATCTGTACAGTTTGCACAGCATGTTTGTTACAGCATGACCAAAATAAGTTTGCATTTCATGGTGGCGCTGCTTGTCAAGGAAAAAAACTTTTTACAAAAAAAACAATTATTTTTCAGTTTTGAGTGTTTTTTTTTGGAAGTCGGTTGTTTTTTTTGTAAAAAGTTTTTATTTTTCACTTTTTAGTTGTGTAAATAACAGTGAAGGAGTAAATGAAGACATCGTCGTCTTGATAAACTCATTGGGAAAAATACGTTATACTGAAGCTAACTCAAAAATTACGCAAGCAAAGTTAATAAAATTTATATGGGACCACCTCGGAAGCATGACCTACCATACAAAAAAAGAATCATCAAAATCGATTCATAATTGGCGGAGTAATCGCGTAATAAACATACAAAAAAAAAAACAGACGAATTGAGAACCTCCTCCTTTTTGAAGAAGTCGGTTAAAAATGGAACAGCATGACATATTTAATTTTAGTTCCGTGTTTTACCGCCTGCAAAGATAAGTTCTCGAGCCCTTTGACACTGAAATATCTAGTCTATCTAGAATATTACAATATTTTACTATCTACTTCCATGGCGTGGGAATAAAAGCCAATGCTTGTATAATATTCGCGGTTACTCGATAAACGATATTATTTTATCTATGCTTATCTGTAGTTCTGTAACTAACCAGTTTTCTAATAAAAACTTTTCGTTAGCAAACCATAGATTACGTTTCATTTTCGTGCTAAATTATGACGTAATATTGTTATAGTACTACAAACTAGAGAGCAGTGGTGGCCAAGTGGTAACGGCCACGACTTACGAGTTGTAGGTCGTAGGTTCGAACCCTGATAGGCGCTTTACTTTTTATAAATTATTTCATCACCACTGCTCTCAAAACGGTGAAGGAAAACATCATGAGGAAACCGGCATGTCCTAGAACCAAAAATTCGAAGACATGTGACATCTACCAACCCGCACTGGGCCCGCGTGGTGGATTACGGCCCGCTCCCTCTCACAGAGAGGAGGCCTGTGTCTCACCAGTGGGAACATTATAGGCTGATTATGCTACAAACTATGTCGGGGTCTACTCCCTAAGCACGAAGACCGTATTTTCGGCCGGAGTTATGGGCCTACTCCAAAACAGTTACGGATAAAAGATTAGTTCCGGCCCGAACTAAGAATCAATGAGAACACTATTTGACAGTTGTCCTTACTCCCATGTTTTTGCCCGTCCAAAACATTGAATTTGACATTTCGTCGTTGATAGTCCAATTCCGCGTAACTAACATTGTTAAATACCGCAGAAGTACACTTTCGCAAATTTTAAAGGAGGGTCAAAAAACAGAAGTTCTAAAAACTAATCGGCCGAATTTTGATATGATTAAGGGGAACGAAAGGGTCCTAGACTCAAGTTCGTCAAAGTGTACATCCGCGGTATTTAACAATGTTAGTTACGCGGAATTGGACTATCAACGACGATTTGTTTTGAAGGATCAACTTCTTTCGGCCGGGCGCTTAGCTCCGTTAACGAAATTAGAGAGACCCCCTGACCCGGTGGCTGAAATTGGAACTAACGAAATCACTATGACAAGTCATTTGTTGTTAGCGCCGCAGTTATGACTGTTATGAGAACTGTATATTTGCAGTGTTTGTTCTTTGTTTTTACTCATTCTAACCGACCCGACAGACGTTGTCCTGTCAAAATTATAAAAATCAGACAATTTTTCAAATTTTTCTCACTTCTACTACTAATTTATTCCTCTGGAAGTCCGAGATCGAAAGCCGCAGTCGAAACCATAAATTAAAAATAATGACATATTGATTTCTGCGACGAAAAAGGCTGTTGACCTCTTTAGACATCATTGTCAAGGTCTCCATAGTAAACAAAAGATTACACTCAAACGGCCAAGAGATAAGATGTTGCCAGTGCAAATTATCATAATTTGCTAAGTTGAATGACCTTTTAATTCAAATATTATTCTTTAAGCTAACGTCAAACATTTTTTTTTTAGGCTGGAGGTGAGACGATGCGAGTTAAAGACGCATAAAAAATGGATTTAGTTTTATTATATTTGTCGGTAATCGTCACTCTGCTAAATTATATTCAATCTGCCTAACCTTTTCCCAACTTGGGGTCGGCTTCCAGTATAACCAGATGCAGCTGAATACCAGTATTTTACATGGAGCGAGTGCCTATCTGACGTCCACAACCCGGGTAATACGATGACCCTAGGTTATACTGGTTGTCAGACTTTCGAGCTTCTGACAACCCGTAACGACTGTCAAAGATCTATGAATGACAGCCGGGACCAACGGCTTAACGTGCTTTCCGAGTCACGGAAGGAAATTCTCGATTTTTAATAGATGGTCACCCATCCACGAACCGACTGCGGCAAGCGTAGCTTAACCTCCGATCAACTCGTGCGCCTGTTATCATTAACCACGAGTCAATAAATATATTATTATCAGTCAAAAAGTGGCAATCTCTTTCAAAGCGTTTCGTATTTCTAAAACGACTTTCAACAGGATTGACATAAGCATTTCGGTAGCTGATGTCAGTTCTATATATTTCTGACTTTACCTTCATCGTTTTCGCTTCTTTTTCTACTTTTCGTGTGGTTAATGAATAACCTGGTGTCAGAGTTTTAAAACCGCCCAAGGGCCTCTAACTTGGCTTCACATGCCGTCGAGAAATATCTCTCAGGCATGCCAGTTTCCTCACGATGTTTTCCTTCACCGTTTTTAAAGCAAGTGATAATTATACAATACGCACATGAATCCAAAAAGTCAGAGGTGCGTGCCTTGGGTTCGAACTCGAGACCTATGACTTGGCAGTCCGACGGTCACACCACTAGGCTATCAATGGACCAAATCAGAAAGCGCGAAAAAAAAATCAGCTGTTCCCTACAATTTGACGAGTTTTTAGAACAATAAAACCTTTTTACAAAAAAAATAACAACCGACTTCCAAAAAAAAAACTAAAAAAGTGAAAAAGAACTTTAATTTCGGAAGTCGGTGTCTTTGCTTTTCAATTTCCGTTTTTTGCCACCGACTTCCGAAATTAAGTCGGTTGTTTTTATTTTTGTAAAAAGTTTTTATTTTTCACTTTTTAGTTGTGGTACCTACCCCACACAAATCCGAATACCACTACCTGCTATGTAAATAACAGTGAAGGAGTCAAACAGGATATCGTCTAGATAAACTAAGTGGGAAAAATACGTAATATTGAAGCTAACTCAAAAATTACGCAAGCAAAGTTAATAAAATTTATATGGGACCACCTCGGAAGCATGACCTACCAAACAAAAAAAGAATCATCAAAATCGATTCATAATTGGCGGAGTAATCGCGTAACAAACATACAAAAAAAAAAAAAAAAAAACACAGACGAATTGAGAACCTCCTCCTTTTTGAAGAAGTCGGTTAAAAATGTATGGAACAGCAGATTTATTTTCACGATATCTGTTTGTATTTCCGCGCATTATTTGAGAAAAGTACTATACAAGGCTTGGCTGCAACCAGGCATTGATGGACCCACATATGTGTGCCTTTGTTTCGCCTCGGCCCACATTTTCACGATTGTCCATCAAGGCGCCAGTTGCAAGCCGCGCCTGTAATGTACTATTAACTAGGGTGTTGGGTGGTCTCCGTCAATTCCGGGACATGTTCTATACTTATCGTTTTACGTAAAGATAGTGTGGAAAAAGAAATAAATACTGCAACCACGTAAACATTTGTAAATGTCACCACACAAACACTACGTGTTTCATGTAAATTCGTATTTACAATTATAATTAACTCGTACGTACCATACACTGCGATATAAATATTTTCAACTTTATTTTAAGACTTAACTCTTTTCGCGACTTTGCTTGCTAGAAAATTATGGAAATGTAGCAAGGCCAAAAAAACATGACAATGATACTTAAACAGGGCTTTTCTCATAATTTCAGCATGAAGGTAGTTTTTTGGCACGAAAGGGCCTCTCTGGGTCATTTTAGACCTATTCAGAAACCTTTAGTCCCGATTATTTAACAACCGTCAAAATAGTGACGGACACTTGACAGCTAACAGCATGTTACCAGGACAGAAAAACAAAATGGCTAGACTTTTTAGTCAAGATTAAGATAAATCTTCAATAAATTAGCAAAACTATCGAGGCTTGAGCAAACATAAATTCATGACCTTATACTTGCTGAAAACAGTATACTAAAAATACAACTACAGGAACTTTTATTATAATTTTTTCAACCTTCAAAAACACGATTCACATTTTTTGCAAAGCAAAAAACAAAGTTTTCTTTTGTCATTACATCAAAGAAAAAAAATAGCAACGCTAACAAAAAAAAAAAAGGAAATCGATGACAACCCGTCAGGCTTCAATCAACGTATTTACCTCGAAATTTTAAAAACAGTAACCTTATTCATTATAACCGTACTTTGAACCGAATGGCTTATTGTGACGTCATTTTGAAGTACATTGACAGTTTAATAAATAATTCACCAAGTATTTATTTACAGATACAGCAATGGTGTACGTAAGTAGTTTTAATGTAATGTCAATCAAAATTATATTTAGCTGTCTATGGTCCTCCCGCTAACCGTTTCATCATACCTACCAATAATTAAATGGCTGGCTGACTTTTGACTAGTGTGAATAAATCCTTTTTCACACACGAGGGAATGTTCAAAAAAACAGAACGCCACGTGGTTTTGAATCGATCACGTTTAACATTTGGCCATCCTGATCGCTAACTAAAATAGACCAAGCATCAGTACCTACACTACAGTAAAAAAATAAAAGGAATTTAGCACTCACCTCTTGAGTCAGCTCATCCCCAGTATGATGACCCTCATCAGGCTCGATCTTCACATCAACACCATCGCTGGAAGCTTCCATATCACTAACACCGCTTGAACTGGCCGTAAAGCTGGTGCTAGCTCGTTCCCTCTTCACATTCAGCACCAATTCTTCCTCAAACATTGGCGCCAACTCATACACTTCGGAATCTAAAGGAGTATTTTCCATTAGGTATTGTTCTAAATTCTCCTGCTGCTGCTTCACGTCCAAGTACTCCAAATCATGTTTCAGCTCTTTAGCTTCATCAGCTTCTCCAAACTCTTGTAAATCCGCCATGTTCTGTTGAAATACTGAGTTGGTTTCTCCCAAATCCATCTCAGTTTTCGGGTTGAAATAAGGCATGAAATCTATAGCGTTGTCGCTATATAGATCGTCATCATCCTCTTCCTCCTTCTTGACGCGAACTTCGAAGTCCTCATTTTCCTTTTTGATCTGCATCTCGGAAGGCTGTACTAGTAGCTCGTTGACGTCAAAAGATCTTGATGCTATTTCAGCAAATATGTCTTCTTCAGTTCTGTTGTGGAGAAAATCAGCAGAAAGAGTGACAATAGCGTCCGGGCGTTCTTCATTGCTCGTCGTTTCTTCTTCTTCATCAGAAACTTTGACTTCCTGAGCTACGTTGTCGTCAGCTGACACGGAGTCTTGGTCAGCATTTTCGGGGACCGTCGCCGTAGCGAGCGCCGGCGCTACTGTGTCAGTCGCTACATTATTTACTAAATATGTATGAAGTATCGGCGCTCTGTTATTCCAAATCCGCTCATTATATTCTAAATCAGGATTACCATACCGCCCGAGGGAGTTTAGCTCCTCGAATAATTGGCGTTCGTAGTTAATTAGTATGTTGTCTAGCGATTTTGGGTGGACGAATCTCGGTCTGATGAGTGTTCTGGCTTCTTGTTCCAAGGACCAGTCGGATCCGTTTGAGATGTGGAGTCCAGCTATCATCTGCTGGGTCTCCCTCTCCAGATAGTCATTAGGGTCCACCTTTAGCAGGCTTAGGACTAGAGCAAGTCTTAGCAACTCGTCTCCGTACAATTTCTTTAGAGAAATCATGGTTATAACTTAAATTGAGCACTTGTGAGATCAGTTATTGAAAGTTTATTTAATGCTATATAGTCCTTATGTTATTAATAAAATTTCTGGTCTTCTTTCTTCTTTTCTCCGACATTTTGACAGATGTCACTTTCGCGCACTGTTCGTTATTGTGGTATACATGTTTGATAAGCACATCATCACTGGTTTAGAGAGAAACGTGTTTGATCTGTCGCTGGCTTTACGCCAGAGCACTTCACTAGTTCACTTTTAGTTTTTTTCTGTAATTAGAATTACAGTTTGATGCAGCAGTCTTTGTAAATTTACTTTCGGGTTCTGGAAATTTAATTAGGGAGAAGTTTTTATTTTTAGTCGTTGTCACATGGCTAAGTAAAATTAATAGTCAAGTAAGTAGCTATCAGTGCAAAAGACCACTATACTCATTTCCTTAATCAAATTAAATTTTAAGTTTATTATGTTGGCAGTATTTATTTGTTTGTTACGCAGAAAAGATGTTTTGTTGGTAAATCGTGTATTTTTGTTTGTCGGAGTTTCTAAAACGCTTATTTTGCAAGTTAGAAAACTACTTATTATCATTTTATTTACCTACTTTGTATTATTTTTAACAGATGCACAAAATACCTCATTTTATTATTTATTTCAATACATAGGGATATTTATTTTTTTACATTTTGGTGGCATTTGCGATACTTATAAAAGTACCTGTGTGATGGACCTCTTTTTTTAATAGTAGCAATTATCTGTGGTGCTTTGAATTGAACTATACCATGACATGTACCTACCCAACACCTATCTAAGCGTCGCTACTCAAAACGTTATCTAACCTCATTTGCATTTTGACTTTTGACATTAGTTAACTGTCAAAATTTGTGATTCCAAATAGAAGTCAATTCTAGAATTCCAAACTATGTACATTAATTTAAAATTTAAATGCAGAGCGTCTGCTTTAGTTTTACGTTAAAACTTATTGTTAGGTACCTTCTATGAAAAGGATATTACTTTGTGATATTGAGTCGTAAGATTACAGATCTATCTTCTGATAATTGCTATTATTTGAAATAACAATTTTATTAATAGTAAAATAGAAGAATTTATACCACCAATTTATACCAAAAATTGTTATAGACATCTCGAAACCTATTTCTCTATAGAGCTGCTTACCTTGTTAGAGGCTTAGTGTGAATAATACATAATAAGTCACTAATACCTAAGTACCCTCAACAGAACAATAATAGCATATTACGAACTTCTTTTGAATTAAATTAACCTTACGACTTATTTCAAAATAAGCTATTATTTACTTTACACCTTCACACATAAGTCATATAATCGCGTGTATTTGTATGTAAAATAATACAGATTACGAAAGTAAGTAAAAACTGTTTGAGTAATGATTTAAAGTTAATTGACCTCTTTAGACGAATTTTATATTTTAAAACGTTTTCACGACATTATGAAAGCGTATTAAATTGCTGAAATTTAAATTTAAAACTTTTTTGTTAATTAACAATGAGAGTAGACGTGGAATTTAAATAAAGAACTAAACAGAAAAGATTAAAATACACTCGAATTCGAATTTTAAATTCAAACTTATATCGCGATGTTACTATTCAATTCAGAATAGATGTTTTCTGAAAACTCGAGAAAAACAAACATGTTCGCATTGTTTTCGAATCAAGCATAAATTACGCCACAATTTAAAAATATCTTCTTACAAGTTTACAACTTAATTTTCACAATAAAAAAAAAACGCGATTTGAAAATCCACACACATTCTCAAAAACACTGCAATTTTTCCAAAATCGTAATCACCCTAGCAACATCAAAAACAACCCCACAAAAATACACGCACTGCCAACATAACACAAATAAAACCATAGATTATAGAAAGGAAGGATTAAAAAAATTAAAATAAATCCCGCCTGAATTAACGTCAGATAAAACAATGGTCTTTGTTTACTAGAAGTTCCATTTGAGCGCGCGCTCACGACCGCGCTCGAAGGCAAACTGCGAAGCTTCAGTGCACGGAACGTTGACCAATGAATCATACGACATCTCTTTATTTTCCCTGAATTTTCGCTCGCGAATCGTTAAATTTACCTTAGGACAATGAGCCATCATGCCAACTACACTGCAATGTCGTTGATCTAAAGTAAACTAATTATTGTAAAGAGAAAAGATTTGATTTTTTGTATGTTTGTTTGTTAAGATATCACGATAAAATGGTTGTACGGATTTGGCACATGGCTAGACCATGACCTGGGTTAGGCCATAGGTACTTTCTTTGGATCGAGACTTGTTATTCCGATAATCCCACGGGATCGAGACATATCGGGTGAAACCGCGCGGTGCAGCTCGTATTAAATATTATGAGTTCGCGATGGATAAATAATCTACGCATTTTTTTGTAACCCGTCTTGAGCGGTGGTGATCAAAGCTCGTGCCTTCTTTATAGGAGAAGAGGCTTCTGCCCTACAGTGACTATTATTATAAATAGGATAAGTATGTTAGATTTTTGGTTACTAATGAAGTCTTTTTCACCTTGTCCGGAGCACAAACATGTATTTCGCTATAACAAGGCAAGACACAAATGTTAGTAAACAAAGGATTGTCAACTTTACGATATTTTTTTTTCTATCTTTTTATCAAGCTATGACGTCAATTTGTCGTGTTTAGCCACTGAACTATTGCCACAAGTGTTTGGTATAAATACCAAACACTGGTGGCAATAGTTTTATCTTCTAACAGTAGGTACATAATACCTATCAAATATCCAATCTGCCTAACGTGTGTGAACTGTCAAAAAGTTACATTTTGACAGTTCACACACATTTTCATTTTATGTGTGTAATTGCATCGCTGCCTAGCCTTTTCCCAACTATGTTGGGGTCGGCTTCCAGTCTAACCAGATGCTGCTGAATACCAGTATTTTACATGGAGCGACTGCCTATCGGACCTCCAAAACCCAGTAACTGGGCCGAACGATACCCCTTGGCAAGACTGGTTCTCAGACTTTCGGGCTTCTGACGACCCGTAACGACTGTCAAAGATCCACGAATGACAGCCGGGACAGTCTCGGTACGAAAAGATGGTAACCCATACAGACAACCCCGCCAAACGTAGCTTAACCTGATGGATCGACCCGTGCGGCTGTTATTACTTAGTCACGAGCTACTCTTACAGTACCTAATGCTAACGATTTTATTAAAGTTAGATACAAAAATGTAATTTTAATTTTAGTCACGAACTCATCATCTTCCTGCCCTTATCCCATGTCACTCGTGGTCGGCGCAACACGTTTTCTTCTTCTACTCTCCCCTGTCAACCGTCACGCTATCATTCACTCCCTTCTCATTCATATCCTTCCTCACACAATCCATTCATATTTTCTTTGACCTCTTTTAGATAAAAACTGTTACATACGATTTAAAATACCTAATAGTAAATGCTTTAAGAATACAGTATGAAGACAAAGCCGACTCATTGCGAGACTAACGCCTACATCTAGACTTGTTAGATTGACTCGTACAATAATAGCTACACCCAATTGATTACAAGACGAGCTACGCAGGATTGAAGAGAAACGACTTGAGAGATACATAGTTTTATTGATGCTGTTGGTATGAATTCAAATTGCATCCACCAGCACGCTTAGCATGACCACAATAGAAACGGGTTTTGTCGACGGAAGAATAGACAAAATGACAGATAAACAATCACAACCTGTCATTCTGTCTATTCTTCGGTAAACAAAACCCGTTTCTAGTGGTTGTCATGCTACGCGTTGCAATTTGCAGGTCAGTATCAGGTTGTATCTTGATCTAAATATTATTTGCGACCGTAACAAATATGGATTTATGGAATTATAAACATTAGAATCAGTAATACAACTCTCTTAGTTCATGTAAGTGCATTGAATGAGGATTTCATGAAATAGTCATTCGATGCACTTACATGGACATAAGGAACATTTGAATTTCGCGGGCCACCTTAGCGCATCCACCTTAAGTTTGAAAAATTCATCATCTCAAAATGTCATGTTGAACTGTCAGAATTAAACGCCAGGGCAAAGCATTACCATTGTAAGTGTTAGGCTATGCAATGTTGCTTCGGGAGTCCCAAGCGGATTCCCGGCCATCGTAGGCGCGGGCTTGCGGGCGGCGAGCAATGGGTAGCTCGCCGGCCAATAAGGACCAGAGGGCCTAGACAAGTGACAATCGCTTCGAAAGCGTTTCGTATTTATAAAACAACTTTCAACAGGATTGACATAAGCTTTTCGACAGCTTATGTCAGTCCTATAGATATTTTTGCCTTTTCCATCATCGTTATCGCTGGTAGAATGTCACTTTGTCTAGGGCTTTTGGCCCGGGTCGACAGCGCGTCGCGTCGAGTTCCACGCGCGCCTCAAAGAGATATCAGCACAATTGATGGGGTCCGCTAGGGCCGATGCCTGCCAGGGTTGCGGGAAAGTCCGAAAGAGATAACTTGACCCTTGGCAACAGGCAACTGAAGGAACACGGGTGGGTATTAGTCAGTAAAAGTCTGACACGCCCTCCCGCTCCGCCCAGAGCGGAAGAAGTCATCTAATGAAATCCCACCATCACAAAAAAAAAAAAAATGGCAATGCAATCATCCCGCTGGGCAGTCATTCCCGCTACCACCTCGCTGACTGGGTAATATTTGAACCACAGCATGAGTTTAGCCGTTGTTGTAGTAATTTCAGGTTACACGTTTAAGCGGCACGTGTAAGAACTATTATCTTATTGTTGTGCCGGATTTATAGTCCAATCGTTTTCAAACATAATACATCGCGTTGGAGAACAATAGATTTGCGTAAAGCGGAATGTCGTAGTTATTTTGGCTAGCTACCTATAGCAGCCGCATCTAGTTAGGCTGGATGCAAGAAAATCTAGAAAGAAGAAAGCTCTAGCTCTTAGCCATAGGTTTTTAGGGGTTAAGGCAGGTTTATACGAGCCGAATAATGTGATAGGACAGTAAGTCAGTCCAGCGCAGACTTGCAACTTGGCTCGTGTAGATACTAGTTTTCCCGTGCTGACTTTGCGCCCTCAAGACAGTACAGTTGACTAACCTACCCTATCTCTACTCGTTGACTCTATTTTCGGGGCCCAGTAGCTTCCCCTGCCTGACTTACTGCCGATCTCGTCTACATGGACCCACTGAGTACGTTCGAAATTCTGAGTCACTGGGTCCAGTCACAGTCTTCAATAGTAGTTTAGCATCTATGGGTAGACCAAAAAACGATGGATGGACTGTGTGGAAGATAATATGTATAGAAAGGGAGCCACTACTGAATAGAGAAGACCTTGGTTTCTTGCCCGTTCTTCTTCATAGGAACCTACTACGCTTTATAATGGGCAACTAGCTTCATCTTTCTGACTGGAACGACGCCTTGACAATTCAAAAGTGCCTTTAATTAGTATAATTGATATAAAATGCTTGGAGTTTCAGTTGAGTTTGATCCCAAATAAATTATAAAAAGGGCAAGAAAATGATGGTGGTCCTGCCTGAAATCTACATCCAGCTAGAATGGACTGGAAATAGGAGTATTTCGTCAAAATCCTGCGGGTATAGTTACGTACCTAATTAAATCTAATCTAACCTTTAAAATCACAGAATTAATTATCTGAATTTCAAAGTCAATGCTTTGTTATAGTTCGATAAGAGAATAATAATTTATAATTTCAAGCATTGTTTATCTAATCTATTCATTATTAATGTCGCACTTTCTGACGTAATTATTTTATGATGGTAAGACGTATTTTATAAGACTCTTCTAGTGCTCATTTTAGGAAACCGCCATCTTTGGCTTTTATGCAGACTTTGACTAAGCTGTCAAAATGAAAACGTAAAAAATCGCATATTTCACAAAAAAAAAAAGGGCAATCAAAATTACATTCTGGGGCAGTCACTACATATTATAAAAAAAGTCCTCCGCCGCGTCTGTCTGTCTGTTGGCGATAAACTCACAAACTACTGCACCGATTTTCTTGCTATTTTCACCAATGGATAGAGTGGTTCTCGAGGAAGGTTTTAGTATATAATAACCGGGCATCAGCTAGTACTTAATAAAAAATCGGCCTCATAATGTGGCAAAAATACAGCAATTCTGAAAAAGCCCACATGAAAGAATGTGAACCCAATAAAAATGTTTTTTGAGTAAGACAAAACTTGTTCGTCTCATTTAACCTGAATGGTGTAGGCATAGCTTAATATCCAGGCAAAAAAAAAAAAAGATTTGATTATGGAACACTTTCTAAAATCAAGTTTACAAAGTTTGCCTCCTTTTTTAGCGCCACACGATTGATAGTACTGTAACATCGATTGCAGTTGATCTTATCTCAAAATGGTGAGGCCTTAGGCCGTGTGAGTCAGAGCGATGTCACCATAAACAGAAATCCAGTTATATCAACAGCATCATGGCTGCTTTGTGTTTTTATTTACGGTTCGTGTATTAGGGATAGGCTAAGAGTATTGCACTTCGGTTTATTTTTAACGTTTGTTGCACCGGTGAATCAATAAAGTGACTAATAAACGTGACGACTAGACTTTTGGTAAAAGAGAAGTTTCGTACCAATTTATTTATTTGGAATTTCTCTCCATCTCAGTTATTATGTACTAAAGATTCTAAATACAAATTGAATCTATCTATACTAATATCATAGAGCTGAAGATTTTTTTTTTTTTTAAATGCCTTAGTTAATCTTTGTATCTACCAGTAGGATTTGAAAAAAACAAAAATAGTTATAAAAAAATTGGTTGCCTGTAAAGTCGGTATACGGGCGAAAGTTTTACGTGACAACGACTTTGAGTGTCTGTCTCTCTCGCTCTTAGGCGGGCTAACCATGCCCGAGTGGAAGGGACGCGTGCCTCTCACTCGCTCTCATTGTGAGCGCATAACGTGAGCGGAGCGTAACGCAGTTTCTTGAAGTGTCACCCGGCAAACCAATTTATAAGACGTTGTCACGTCAAAACTTAAACCCATGACAAAAAAGTGAACTAGTAAATAAACAAGACATCATATTTAAAATGCACGCTACGACGCGACGCAAGCCGAGCAAAATGAAAATAAGTCAGAAAGAATGTTAAGCGAAAACGCAGTAAAAGCGCTGGCGGGCGATGCGATGCGACGAGGTGGGTAGGAGGCCGACTGAGTAAAAAAAATTTGGCTGTTATCTTAGTACATTATTGTGTATCTTACGACTTCCAGAACTCGCTTCGCGGGCAGAAGCTAGTACTTACTACGATAAAACAGCTCAGAAATTGAAGCCAAGCCAAAGGTAGGCCATAACATTCCGATCAGACGAAACTACAGTAATCACATTATCAATAACTTTATGCGTCGTAACTATTCAAGTACACGTGCATACGTTGATGAAAGATTATTGTATTAGGACGTCGTATTACCGAATGACATGAGTGTGTAAAACGGGTGATAAACGTGCGAGCAAGTCCGCGTACTTATGTCCCGGCGAGCTTACTCGCCCGTGTGTCATGCTAAGTACGCTTACTTTAAAACCGTTTAAGTTCGTCGGCGATCCAACAGATTTGAAATTTTGCTCGTAGCCAGCCTTGGCTCGTCGTCTGTCACCGCCGCGAACCGCGACCCGCGTTGACAATGAAAGGACATCATTCACCGTCCATACATTTTTGGGATATAATTGTGAAAGAGCCGGAACAAAACAAAAAAAATGCTATATTCCGAAAGAGTACGTTTTTTCTCTTCATTTTCTATTACTACAAGCTATTACTTTAATTAGATTACTATTAATTATTTCAACTAAAACATACTGCAAAACAGTATTTTTCAAAATCGTATAACAGCGCAGGGAATTGCCCTACAGATTTGCTCTAATAGTGAAAAGTGAAGAGAATAACATGTTCTAACGGAATATATCTTTTTTTTTTTTGGCCGGCAATTTCATAATTTAGCCCTAAATGATTTTTCTCCTTTTGATAAAGCTTCACGTGTGTCACCGACGGCGAGCCGAGTAAGGTCGCGAACTTTAAGACCAAATACGCGCGGCTATTACCCATTTTACATGTTCTCTGACATATAACTTGAAACTGTGTCCTGTTGTCGAAGAAAACAGAGCTGTGACAACAAGCTTGAACCACAGAATTGAAAATAGAAATAAATACAGTATAACGAATAAATACAATTTATTCGTTTTAATCCTCTTTAGGGATACTCATCATTGCGAATAACTTTCACTACGGGACAAACTCTAATATCACCACTTTGACAGAATCATATAGGAAATTATTTATGAATCATCGTAAAATGTTAAAGTCGAAAGCAGCAACTATTTTGAATAGAAATAAAATATAATTACGTTGAAGTATTTTTCGAAGAAAAGAAGACATACTTATGAAATTTACGAGACAATCAATGAACTTGACCCGCGCAAAACCATACCAAAAAAAAAAAACATAAAAACTTTTATGCACAGATTATTAAAAGGCGCAAAGATCGTAATGCATTCAGCCAAAAATAGGAAAAGTGTGTGCATCGAACTCTTTCAAGTGCTTTCAACCTGCTTTTGTTCTGAACGTCATTGGGATGTCATAAAGGCCGTTTCCCTGTCATGGCTGCCACCCAAATGTTGCCAGCCAGTAAATTAAGACCTACTGATGGATGCAACCACAAAGGAAATCGAGGTCAAGGTAACTGGCACTACTGCCTATGCTGCAAACAGTGTCTGCGATGATCGCAAAATTGTAGCGTAGATATTTTGTTATCATTTTATAAACAAAGGAATTAATGGAATAATAATGTGATGGTCTAATAATGAAGGTAAAAAGATAAAATTACTGAGGACAGGACAATGAGTAATCACAGTTGTGAGCAACTAGTAGTTTTCTATTTATTTTCCGCATTACATACTTTATTCACTATACCCAACTATTTTTTTTTTACTAGTTTACATATCAGATTTAAAAAATGTGTGCCGTTTGACAGATTCAAGAAGTGTCAAAAAAATGTTGCCATTTTCGATAAACTTCTACTATAGTAGTAAAATCATCTTAATTAAAATTTCATTTAATTTAAATTCAAAGGTAAGTCATGTGCCTTTGACCCGCAATGGGAAGATGCAGGCTAGTGTAAGCTGCAAGATCTTCTAACTACTGTGATCTCTGAAACAGTATCATAGCTCATTCAATTCTAAATGCGTATCGTCACCAGCTGTTTGAATTTGGAACACGTGCGCACTCTAGGTCAAGGCCCGACGCAAGCGCAATGCAACGGATTTCAGACCATCTGCTTATGCTACCATTATCTTATTCTTCATTTTGATGTTATACAATGGCTTTAATTTGGCCCACGAAATACAAACTCAGCAGCCAAGATTTGTATTTCGTGGGCTACTTTAGAACATTCACCTAAAGTGGAATGCGCTAAGGTAGCCCGCGAAATTCTAATTTTCTTACGTTTTTAGGGTTCCGTGCACAAATGGTAAAACGGGACCCTATTACTAAGACTACGCTGTCTGTCTGTCCGTCTGTCACCAGGCTGTATCTCATGAACCGTGATAGCTAGACAGTTGAAATTTTCACAGATGATGTATTTATGTTGCCGCTATAACAACAAATACAAAAAAAACAGAATAAAATAAATATTTAAGGGGGCTCCCATACAACAAACGTGATTTTTTTGCCGTTTTTATAGATAATGGTACGGAACCCTTCGTTTGCGATTCCGACTCGCACTTGGCCGGTTTTTTATTTGCAAATTGCAAGTCAGTGTCAGGTTGTATGTTCATCAAAATATGATTCGCGACAGTAACAAACATGTAATTACAGAATTAAAATCATAGGGAAGTTATTAATAACATTCAACAACATTGACATTTCTCCACCAACACGTCTATCTCCTCGCACGGTCTCGAAGACACTGATAACTATTGAACTCTCGGGTCTCCACACCGGTGAACCAGTCTTAATAAAATTAATAATGATATCTTAGTCATCGTCATAAACTCATACATAACAAACAAAGGCCACGTACGAAACCGGATTGAAACCGCAAATGAGTCAAATATTGAAATTAGTTTTTGCGTAAAGGCTCCTGAAGACAGGCGACGCGACGCGATTCTGGTAGAAAAATCTTGGTCCTGGGTTCCATTCGCGTGTCGGGTAGAATGTAGAAACTTATTGGGTTTTTCTATCTGGAATTTCTCAGTAGCAGCCCGGAGTTAGGACTTGTGCCTGGTTGATGGCAATAGGTTCGGCTCGCCTCCTATTACATGCGATTTAAACAATTCGCGACCTCTGTCTAACGCTTCGGGAATTACAGGTATATTACCAAGACTCGGAACCGGTTTATTTCGGTTTCTCTACGAACTTTTCTAAAGAACGCGAACGTTTAGAGTACTTTATTTTAAGCTAAATTAACCGGTTTATTCGACGAGCGGCATGTTGTAAAAGAGTTGTTACTTGCGACTACTTGTGAGGATGCCGCTGAATAAAAACTGAAGTATTAACCGGTTTTTATTGCTCTAAACCGGTAAATCCGAAAAAGCCTTTATATGTATAATACACTTCCAAATACAACCGGTATTTGGAAGATGCAGTGGTATACATATAAAGACTTTTTCGGATAAAAAAACCGTTATATGCGAACGAAATTGAATATAAAGATTTTTGTGTCCAGTACATCAAACCGGTATCCGAGCCATGCATGTTACCATCATCAGTGTTTAATTCTTTGCGTCATGTTTACCGCAAAAAAAACATATTTTCTTTCTTATCGGCAATTTTATCTGCTGAATAAACTTATCTTTCAATCGACGTCTGCAAATTGTAACTGTTACACACAGTTTCGATGGCGTAACAAAGAAACAAAGCCAGCTGATTATATTAATATAAACAATATACCTAATTGCGTAATTCCACTATTGTGCTCCAATTGGTTACAAATGGAAATTAATTAACTGCAGTTGCAAGTAGGTAAGTATTAAGAAAGTTGGGTTGGTATTTATTTCAAATAATCTTTTCTCACCAACTAAATATAATGGTCATACTGTACTACATATCCAACGTAATATTTTTATAACCATAGACAATGATAACCTTTTTGTTTAACAATGACAGTTCAAATGGCGCCAAAAATTTGACGTGTGCGTATTCTACTTTCACAATTCTCTATGGATCTACGATTTTATGCGTAACGCTTTCTACTGGCTAATTGGCGAACTTTCTAATTTTTGCAAGGGCTGTATGATAACGTCTTCTTTACTGCTGTTTTTGGTGGTAAACTAGGCTAATGTTTTGAACAAGTAGCACAAAGTATGTTTGTAATTTTGGCCAAAAGCAAAATCACGGACGTTATCCAGAAAGCCGCTAAGCTTAAGGTGGATGCGCTAGGGTAGCCCGCGAAATTCAAATTTTCTTACGTTTGCAATTTGCAGGTCAGTATCAGATTGTATGTTGATCTAAATATAATATAATACTAAATATTATCCAACTATCTAAGTTCATGAAAGTGCATTGAACGACGAATTCATGAAATAGTCATTCAATGCACTTACATGAACTTAAGGTGTTGTATTGCTGATTCTAAAGATTATAATTCTGTGAATCCATATTTGTTACGATCGCAAATAATATTTAGATCAACATACAACCTGATACTGACCTGCAAATTGCAAAAAACCTAAGAAAATTTGAATTTCGCGGGCCACCCTAGCGCATCAACCTTAAGTTTGACTGGGCCGGACACTAAAATATGTGCACGCATGTTTACGAAGCCGGCCTCACGTCACTGTTGACAGCGCTCTGTCTTGGTTTTTTATTTGGTCTGAGACTGCGAAAGACATAATTGTGTAGACAGGGGAGAGCGACTTTTTTGCCCTAGAGTGGGTGGGACAATGGTTTAATTATCTTTGGGGACAATACAGGCTACATAGATTTGATTACAGTTTTGGCAAAAGATAAATCGGAGAACTTGCTTAAAATAGTTTCATTTCATTGGTTTTAGACTTGAACAGTAAGGACAAAACAAAGCATGCTTCACAATCAGGTCACCGCCGGTAGGCCTGATCAATTTGACTTTGAAAAAGTCGAGTTATAAATCAATGTCAAATAATGGAACAAGAAAATATAAATACAATAATAGAACTATCATTCACATGGGTTGTGGAGGTTAGGCAGTTGCTCCATGTAAAATACTGGTATTCAGCTGCATCCGATTAGAGTGGAAGGCGACCCCAACATAGTTGGGAAAAGGCTAGGTAGCGATGCAACTACACACTAATGAAAATTGATCTGAAATGTGTGTGAACTGTCAAAATGAAACCTTTTGACAGTTCACACACGTTTATAGCGTTATTTACGACGTTGATTGAAAGTGTGTTACGCGATTATTAATTAAGGATTGCTGATTCTAATGATTATAATTATGTAAAGCCATATATTTGTTACGGTCGCGAATCATTTTTTTAACCAACATACAACCTGACATTGACATGCAAATTGAAAAAAAAAAAAACGAAAGAAAATTTGAATTTCGCGGGCTACCTTAGCGCATCCTCCTTAACATCTGCCTCGTTGGCTAGTTTTTTTTTAAGCATGTTTTTTAAAAGTTAAGGGATTTCGAAACGCATGCGCCATAGTTGGTCCAAACTAGCTCAAGACAGAGAGGAGTGGAAAGAAGAAAGGTGGGCCTTTGCCCTGCAGTGGGAGTGTGGGACAACATAAAAATAAATAAAAATGGGCTAAATAGAGATTACAAAATAACGACTTAATATTACGCAATGCAGCCAACCAAACAAACACACGTCAATACGTTCCTACTCTAGACTCGCGACAATCTAAGAAGTCCGTTTTGACAGCTATAAAAATGCTTTGTGTAGCGATGAAAAAAAAATTGGTTTCTTATGAACTGATTCTCGAGAGATATCGATTGAATATACTTAGAGAGTTTGTAATCGACGACTTATCTACATTGCCTAAAACTGATTCTCAAGGCTTAACGTTTTATTACATGTACGAGAACGAAACGTCAAAACGGACTTCTTAGATTGTCGCGAGTGTAGACTATGACATAGTGACGAACTTATTTATTTTTTCTGTAGCACTGACTGAACTTCGTACAGCCTTGTTTTTTTTTTATTATGACATAAACTCGCGACGAAAACAGATAGGTACGTTCTTTTGTTTTCTTATTTTAAAAGTTTTTTTTTTAACTGTAAGTAATTTAACACAGGCTACAGTTTGTCTAGACCCGAGAGTCACTAAATAATAAGAGTTTCGCAATTCTAATTTCTATTATTTTAGTGAATGTAGGAAAACTTACAATAACCTCTGATGCATCCGAATTTGTATTGTTTCAATGCAAATGAACAAATAAAAATTTAAATGGCGCGGAACTGAACCCATTTCCCTACGCAACTACATAATCGGTGACGTAACTTTAAAAAATCGATTAAATTATACAAACCAAAAATTAAAAGCTTCATAATACACTACTCTCACGTAAAAACCAGTTCATAGCAAAATATTTATTCGACTCTCATCTAACATTGGCAGAATAACCTTGAACTCTGCCGGACGAACGTAAAAAAAAACAACGCGATGACGTAAATTTTGGCGGGAAGCGTGCGTTTTTCTTCGGCGTTGATTTTCTTCGCATGGATGGCGATCTCATACAGTTGAGAGGCCATTTTGCAACTTTTTTTTAAGATGCCTCATTTTATTTTGTGAATCTACTATAAAACGTCAAGATAATGTATGGATTTGACAATTTGGTTAAAGAGAATGATTCTTTCGATAAGATTTTACGACTGAAAGAATGAAAGACTTAAAAAAGAATGAATGAAGAATATTTACTTAAATCGTAGAGTTTATGCATGAAGCAAAATCAGTCGGGTTTGAAAAACAAGTTGTATGGAACTAAGTAATAATAACTAATAATAGTAATTATCTATTAACAAGTCGACAATTACTATGTAAAGAAACTCGTGAAGTCAAATACTAAATGAATGTATTATGACAAAAAACATCTTGTTTTTTGACAAGCGTTTTATTTAAATTGGAAATTCCATTTTTTTTTGTTTTAAATTAACTTGTCAAAATTTGTATACAATACAGTAGCATTTTAATAATAGGTCTTTAACTATGAAATTGCCGTTTTGTATGAAAAAATTTAAACGAATTTTTTTCATGAATTTTTTATTTGTATTAATCGAAGTAATCACCCATGCAATCAATACATCTTTGCCATCGCAGTGGCAGTTTATTGATGCCCTTCTTAAAGAAATCAGCTGGACGGGAGGCAACAAATTCTTCAAAGGCATTTTGTACTACCTCTGGGGTATTGAATTTTTTTCCCGCCAAGAAGTTATCCAAATTCTGGAAAAAGTAGTAGTCTGTAGGCGCAAGGTCTGGTGAGTAGGGCGGATGACGGAGAGCTTCCAACCCCAGTTCTTGCAACTTGGAGACCGTCTGCTGTGCAGTATGAGGTCGCGCGTTGTCGTGCAGGAGCAGCGGAGACGAGCGATTGACCAATGCTGGTTGGAGATGCGCCAGCTTCTCCATCATTGTGTTCAGTTCTTCACAGTACACATCTGCAGTAATTCTCACCCCGTTTGGTAAGAAGCTGTGATGAATCACACCGGCGCTAGACCACCAAACAGTGACCATCACTTTTCTAGGGGTAAGTTTTCGTTTAGGACATTGTTTAGGTGCTGAACCAGGATCCAACCAACTTGCTGAGTGCTTGCGGTTATCAAACAGAATCCATTTTTCATCGCAGGTAACAATGCGGTTCAAAATTCCTTCATTTGTGTGTCTGTTGAGCAGTGCAAGGCACGTCTCGACGCGTACTTCGCGCTGGCGATCATTGAGTTCGTGGGGCACCCATTTGTCAAGCTTTTTTACCTTGCCAATTTGACGCAAATGGACCAATATTGTTTTGACGCTAACGTCGAAAGCTGCTGCTAATTCAGCCGTAGATTGTGTATCATCAGCTTCCACAATCGCCTTTAATTCGTCATTGTCGACCAAAGTCTTCGGACGACCGCGAGGTTCATTTTTCAGGTCGAAATTTCCAGAACGGAAGCGAGCAAACCAATAACAGGTGGTGCGTTGGTTTGTAGTGTTAGCTCCGTAAACGTCGTTGATGTTGCGTGCCGCTTGTGCCGCGTTGCTGCCACGACGGTACTCATATTCCATAATTACTCGAATTTTTAACGTATCCATGATGACGAAAAAGATTGAAATGCGATGAAAATGTAACACTAATCAATAAAGAAATGACTACTTTTGGAAAAAAAAATCCATGTTTTTAAAATAAAATTAATTTGAAATTAGAATTCTTAGCCAAACAAAAATTATTTTGATTTGAAATGGCCAGTACTGCAGAACGGCAATTTCATAGGTAAAGACCTAATAGATAACATGGAATGGAAAAATACAAAATAAGAATTCTATAGATTTTGAAATTAGAATTATATTGGTTTGGAAATGTATAACTGGATGTGTAGCCGTGTGTACCTACGGAAAATATCGTGTTTTTCAAACATGCGGTACATAGAGAATAGAATAGAATACTCTTTATTATGTACACCATTAAAAATACAGATATAAATGTAGAAATGTAACATAGGGTGACACAATGGGCGGTCTTATCGCTAAAAGCGATCTTTTACAGACAACCTATATAAAAGGTAAAAGTACAAAACTAGACGATATATTAAAAGGCGGCCAAGTGCGAGTCGGCCTCGCACATGAAGGGTTCCGTACCGGGATAGACCAAAAACGCCGAAAAAAACACTTTTAGTGTATGGCGATCTCCGTTAATTTTAAACTTATTTTTATTACTTAGTTTCTGTTATTGCGGTCCAGTCATTTCCGTAGGAGGCAAGTTTGCCCTCCATCTTCGGCAGTCATATAAGTACTTCATCCTATTTCCGGAAGTTTTCAGTCAAAATAGTGGTCAATTTTATTAAGTTCATATTTTGACACTGACATTATCTACGACACTGTTCCCTTCTGAGGGCTTGATTCGATGAAAGGAAATGCTTCATTACAGAAATTCAAAGGGCCCAGGAACGTTACAAAATATGTGGAGTAGTAGTTTCGTTTTTGTTTTAAAACAAATGCCAATGGCAGTAACTGGACAAAGATTTTTTCCTAAAAGAAATATTTTTACAAAAAAAAAACCGACTCCCAAAAAAATCACCAAAAAGTGAAAAATAACTTTAATTTCTGAAGTCGGTGTCTCTGCTTTACAGTTTTCGTTTTTTGCCACCAACTTTCGAAATTAAAGTTGTGTTTCACTTGTTAGTGTGTTTTTTGGAAGTCGTTTAGTTTTATTGCAAAAAGTTTTTATTTTTCACTTTTTAGTTGTGTTACCCACCCACCCCACACAAATTCGCATACTACTACCTGCTATGTAAATAACAGTGACGGAGTCACATAGAACATCGTCCAGTTATACTAAGTCGGAAAAATACGTAATATTGAAGCTACTTAAAAATCTACCCAAGCAAAGTTAATAAAATTTATATGGTTGTCCCATATAAATATTGCCTCGAAAGCATGCCCTACCAGGCAAAAAAACCGGCCAAGTGCAAATCGGACTCGCGCACGAAGGGTTCCGTACCGTCTATAAAAACGGCAAAAAAATCATGTCTGTTGAATGGGAGCCCCCCTTAAATATTTGTTTTATTTTAATTTAATTATTTATTTTTAAAGGGAATATATAACTAAATATTCTGTGGATATTTCAACCGTCTACCTGTTGCCGTTATCAATATCGAGCAAAACCGAGCAAAAAAATCACGTTTGTATGGGAGCCCCCTTAAATATTTATTTTATCTGTTTATTTATTTTATTATTTGTTGCAATAGCGGCAACAGAAATGCATCATCTGTGAAAATTTCAACTGTTTAACTATCACGGTTCATGAGATACAGCTTGGTGACAGACGGACAGACAGACAGACAGCGGAGCCTTAGTAATAAGGTCTCGTTTTACCCTTTGGGTACGGAACCCTAAAAACTATTCATAATTGGCGGAGTAAATGCAGCTGTCTTTTGCTCTACACCCTCAGATCACAGTCCCCATTAGTTCCCCTTTCCATCTTCAAACATCAAATTCCAGGAGTGGGCTGATAAAACTAAACAGCAGCGTTCAGAAATCTATTTCTATTTGAAAGTCGTTCGGTAACGTTAAACATTCCTCTAAAGGTGAAACTGTCCGGACGATACTGCTTAGACTTGGAAAACATTTGTGTTTGGAAAACACGGTCATTGTATAAGCGAATTTGTTATTTTGAATGGGAAAACTGTGAGATTACTTTTTAACCGACTTCTTCAAAAAGGAGGCGGGTCTCAATTCGTATGTTTTTTTTGTGTGTTTTTTCATCGATATTTTCGCCAATTGTGAATCGATTTTTAAAAAAACTTTTTTTTCGAACAAAAAAACTTTTTTTTTTCCGAGTTGTTCCCATATAAATTTTATTAACTTTGCTTGGGTAGTTTTTTAGTTAGCTTCAATATTACGTATTTTTTCCACTTACTATATCTGGACGATGTTCTAAGTGACTCCGTCACTGTTAATTACATAGCAGGTAGTGGAATTCGAATTTGTGTGGGGTGGGTGGGTAACACAACTAAAAAGTGAAAAATAAAAACTTTTTGCAAAAAAACTAAACAACCGACTTCAAAAAAAAACAAAAAGTGAAAAATAACTTTAATTTCGAAAGTCGGTTGCAAAAAACTAATATTGCAAAACAAAATGAAAGCCTTGACCACAAACGCGTAGTAAGACTTATGAATACTATGAAATTAAAGTATTTTTAGCACAGGTCGAGATGAAAACATACAACAATCGTAAACAAGGTTACAAACGTTAGTAACGTAATGTTGTCGTCTCCGTAGAAGTAAAAAAAAAGAGGGTGTGCGCTTGACCACACGACACACGTCGAAATTACGACTGGAGCCGAGTTTACGCGATTGTATCCGAGCATCATCGACCGCCTGGATCAGAGTATAGTATACTATACTCCAGTCGAAATTACGACTGGAGCCGAGTTTACGCGATTGTATCCGAGCATCATCGACCGCCTGGATCAGAGTATAGTATACTATACTCCATTTGAAATAAGATTAGACGTATAGATAAGCCTTTTTTACATTCCGTTCAACCGATTTTGAATTCTATTGCGTTGGTGGCATGACAAATGGCAGCCGCAGTAGATAGTTGGTATTGTGTAACTTTTTTTGCTTTTTATGCTATCCTTATGCCTACGGTAAAGAAGTCAAAATCGGTTGAACTGACTGTAAAAGGGTTTGTTTTAATGTGTAATCTTATTTCGAATGGGGTATAGATTCACCGTCACCGACCCGAGCTCGATTTTTAGTTTGAGCGTGACGGTTCAGTTTCGTTCAGAAAAAGAGCGCAATGAGTGGCTAAAGAGGTTTTCATTAAAAAAAGCATACTGTAAAATATAGTCAACTTATTTTACAGAATGCTTTTTTATCTATCACATATCGATCTATCATTTTATGATGTCGGTGCCATAGTAAAATATCTCAACGTTATCAGAAATCATGATTCTTGCTGCGCAGCCCTTGAAGTTGAACGCAGTTTAGATGTGTTAATCGCGTTCAGTATCATTGTTGAAATTCACCCTTAAACTTTCTTTTGGTAGGTTGGACACCTACCAATAAAAAAAAGAGCCCGACTTTCACAGAAAAAACGGCGCGAATATTTTTTCAAGATGGCTGCCAAGCAACTGCTTAGAATATAGTTTTCTGGAGCATACTTTGTCTTCAATTACAAAAACAACATCCTACTTGATCCTACCGACCCTTTACATCAATGTAACGTTTCTTAATGTCTTTATATAGAAACTAAAACAAACCAGCGCCATAGAAAACTGCACTGGCGACTGCGTAACATTGATACACCATACAAGGGTAGAGCACCCGATGTCCTCAACTGCGGCATTTAGCACAAGGTTTTTGTATTACACGAACAGTACTGCCCATATTATGTTTTATTAATATTACCATCAGATTTTTATTGTCCCAATGTAGCGACGCAAGCACTACTGCTGCGCATGAGTTCCTGGGTTCGATTCCCAGGTCTGATAAAGTGCCATTGAGTTTTTAACCGATTTCTTCAAAAAGGAGGATGTTCTCAATTCGTCTGTTTTTTTTTTGTATGTTTGTTATGCGATTACTCCGCCAATTATGAATCGATTTTGGTTATTCTTTTTTTGTTTGGTAGGTCATGCTTCAGAGGTGGTCCCATATAAATTTTATTAACTTTGCTTGCGTAGTGTGCACTTAGTGTATGTAGACGATATATTGTTTGACTCCGTCACTGTTATTTACATAGCAGGTAGTGGTATTCGAGTTTTTGTGGGGTAGGTACCACAACTAAAAAGTGAAAAATAAAAACGTTTTTTCGTCGCTTTTTCGATTTTTTTCGTTTAGTCGGTGGCAAATTACGAAAATTGATAAATAAAAACAAACGTTTTTTCGGAAGGCAATTAGATTTTTTGTTCATTTTGACGTCCGAAAGTGACTTTTATGTGCCTATTTGAAATAAATGATTTGACTTAGACTTTGATGCAAACTAGCAACTCTAAAAGTCATGCAATCACGTAAGTAAAATGCGGCAAAACCAAACGTTGGCCATCCTTTGCACATCAGAATGAAGGATCTAGAATTTTCCACGGCTTTCGACCTCAATAACTTTCTCTAAATAGGTTTGATTACCCAGTACCAGGAAGACTGAAGTCTTGGCAGTTGGCACCACTCCCTTTGTCTACTTCAAAACCTTTGAATCAAAACATTCCTCCACACATCATGTCCTTTCTTTATATTTATTTGAGGTCACTCCCAAGGCGTCGTCGTTCCATTTTCCTGACATTATAATTAATCTTACAATGCAGTTTATTTATACGTAATATGTAATTGTTTTCATAAGTAAACGAGCTTTTGGCAAGAGTTTTTGCGATTTTTTGGTAGTTAGCACAGAATTTCGTTGTATCAATTATTTGTGTATGCCTTCATTATTTTTGGAAGGTTTTAAAGTCGCCACTGCAAAGCAAATGCCTTTAATGATGCCATGAAAAAGAAAAATATAATAGTGACAGTGAGTGCTGTCATCTGTCGGGAGACAACTTTTGACAGATGCAGGAGCGTATTTGTCAAATATTGGCGCGAAGTATCTTCAACTTTACTTCAAAACGCCCTAGTAAGGAATTTATATGATGAAATAAAATAACAGTAAAGATAGTCATGCATTTATATAAACTGCTATGTTTACGCACGTGTTTATTGAACGACGTGTCGCCATTTTGTTTGGGAAATGAAAGAAAATATTTGCGCTATTTCATTCTCCTACGAGTCCAGCTAAAAAAAATGGCTGCTTATGATATTAGTGACGACCGCGTTATATATTGATGTTCATAGTATTTCTATAATTCTGTTCCTTTAGTTCAATAAATCGCTCACTGGCTCACTACACTATAATCCTTTTCCATTTGTGATGAGTGATGGCTGACAGTTGACATTAGTGACAGCAGTTACACCACTACATAAGCGAGTGTGACAGAGCTTTATAAAGATACACTACAGCATTACAGAGCTAAATACATTAAAATGGTTTTCAAGGAAGCCAATCCATCGAAAAAGGAAAGCATAAGCGAAATACCATGCCAAGATTATTAAGATTTAATCGTCAACAGTAAAACTGCAGCATGAAATGATTTCAACCAGCAAAACGTTCCCGGTAATAACCATAAGGTCGCTTTAAAATTAGCAGACATCCCTACATCTTCCTGAAGAGGCTAATTTTAGCTGTCTCCTTGAAAGGATATTTCCATCGTCTGGGTATAGAACTCAAAAGGAGCGCGATATGCGTCAGACGCTGAATCTTCAAACGACAGATTTTATTTAAGACGAAGTGGGACTGACGGTTGACGGGGGGGCGGTATGATCCCGCCCGCGCGCAATTCTATTGCACTATGTTTATAAATATTTAATTTTAAAATTTTATTTTTGTTTATATAGAAAAACTAGCTGTGCCCCGCGGTTTCAACCGCGTAGATGTCGTTCCCGTGGGAATATAGAGATAAAACGTATCCTATGTCCTATTCCAGGTAATGTCTACCCATGTGCTCATTCATCCTCTCCTCTCTAAAGTAGGGAACGGCGCGGAGGCACGGCGCCGGCGTCGAACGGTTCGCGTATAGCATTTTTATACTCGTGATATCTTCGAAATTAAATGTCCGATTCGAATGAATTAAAAAGTATTTTAGTGCTACATAAATACCCTTCATGTTAAAACTATTTACTTGAATAAGAATTAATATCATGTCGATAAAACTCCATCGCAAATAATTCATTAACTTCGAAAAAATTTGATTACCATAAAAAAGGTTATAGTTAGTAAATCTTAAAAGAATAGACATATGCTGTCGCGGACTTTTTTTTAGAACTTTTAAAGAGGAACAATTCCATCATACATGATATTTGCGTAAGTTAAACCGTTTACGCAACGCACGCAACGGAAGCTATCAAAAAGGAATATTTTTTCCCGTTTTTGCAACGTTTTTCATTTATGCTCCGCTCCTATTGGTCGTAGCGTGATGTTATATAGCCTATAGCCTTCCTCGATAAATGGACTATCCAACACAAAAATAATTTTTCAATTCCAACCAGTAGTTCCTGACATTAGCGCGTTCAAACAAACAAACTCTTCAGCTTTATAATATTAGTATAGATAAATAAGTCCATAATCCCTTAAAGTATTTAATAGTGAATACGTAGACAACATTTTATTACGATTGCTTTGATAAAAATCGAATGGAATAGGTTTTTCTCTTTAAAAAAGCATATTTTAAGGAAACTTTGCGGTTTTTTTGTATCGAGGAAAGTTTTGTCAATCGTGTTTCGGGCCTAAACACAAATAAAATTTTACATCTAATTCTACTCGCGCCCTGAGTAAAGGCGAGACGGATGGCGTACTGGCTGCTCTCAAGCCTCGAATAGTTTAGGTAATTGCTTTTTTCGGTGAAAATAATGGTAATTAATGAAAAAAACATAAGACCTGCTTTATAGTTCAGTTATTATGCAAAGTTGATCATCATGATCTAATTTGAAGTATTTTTGGAACACCAGTGGTTTATAGTTCGGTTTAGAGGTAACTTTGGATTTTTTTTTCTATAGAGACTATGTAATCGTGTTTTCGCGAAACATAGGACCTAGCATCAATCCTCAACTTTAACATATATTTATTTCAAACTTGCTGCAGTATTTTCGGCATAACGGAGGGTCATGCTAAGCAACTTGAGGTAGGGTAAGGTACGTTAAATCGCCGGGTCGGTCTTGGTTGTCGTTATATAAATGTAGTCAGAAGCCGGAAAGTCGACAATTTCACTACTAAGGAAAACTGTAGGTGGGCGATAACGCGGGCGAAATTCCAGCCTAGATTCGTTTAGTTAGATGCAGTTAGTTGCTCACCAGTCAAGGCAGAACGGCGAGATTTCACAAATTCTTTTCATGGTTCAATCAATCTGCTTAGCCTTTTGCCAACTATGTTGGGGTCGGCTTCCAGTCTAACCGGATGCAGCTGAATACCAGTATTTTA
Organism: Lithophane ornitopus; assembly: GCA_948473465.1. Classification (NCBI taxonomy): domain Eukaryota; kingdom Metazoa; phylum Arthropoda; class Insecta; order Lepidoptera; family Noctuidae; genus Lithophane; species Lithophane ornitopus. The sequence goes on along the minus strand of OX419640.1, from coordinate 7,962,931 downwards.
CATGCAGCGAGTTAGCGACTGCCTATCTGACCTCCACAACCCAGTAACAGGGTAATACGACACCCCTTGATAAGACTGGTTGTCAGACTTTTAGCTTCTGATGACCCGTAACGACTGTCCACAAATGACAGCCGGGACCAACGGCTTAACGTGCTTTCCGAGACACGGAGGATTCTTGGTATGTTGTATATGTTGTAGATGGTCACCCATCCACGGACCAAGCGTAGCTTAACCTGATGGATCGACCCGTGCAGCTGTTATTACTTAGTCACGCTCCTGTGAATTCTTTTCATGGTTATTGAGCAAATTCTCCTGAAAAAATTGAAGAAATAATTTCAACTGATTCTGATTGCATCTCAAACATGTTAATTAGGTCCATTCCATCGTCTGTATACAAATATGGCTTGCAGTATTATATGATTGTTTGTATCACCACAGTACTCCTTTGTTTCAGGGCATCAACTCAACACCCACAGTAATGGTAAGACATTGACATTGAAATAATGATTCAAGAACCAAGAGTGTGTGGGTTCAAAAAGATTTCAACAAATAAACAATTTAATGAATATGGCGAAGGAAAATCGATTATTTTATTTCAAAATACTTTTCGTCGTCATTAGGTCCTTCTGAAAGAGATCAGAGGCCCTAGACAAAGTGACATTCTATCAGCGATAACGATGATGGAAAAGGCAAAAATGTATAGGACTGACGTATGCTATCGAAAAGCTTTCAATTCTGTTGAAAGTCGTTGTAGAAATACGAAACGATTTCGAAGCGATTGTCACTTGTCTAGGCCCTCTGGAAGGATAAGTAATAACAGCCGCACGGGTCGATCCATGACTCCATGAGGTTAAGCTACGCTTGCCGGGGTTGGTCTTCAGCTTCATCATCATCTACCAATCAATTAATCTTCATAGCATAAAGAGCTCCTCATCTGCCTAGCCTTTTCGCAACTATATCGGGGTCGGCTTCCAGTCTAATCGAATGCAGCTGAATACCAGTATTTTACATGGAGCGACTGCCTATCTGACCTCCACGACCCAGTAACTGGATAATACGATATCCCTTGGAAAGACTGGTTGTCTAACAAAATCAAAGCTATCCTGCATTAAAAAAACATGGAACTTAATTAACTACGTAAAAAATCAAGATGAAAGCCATAAATATCTTTTTGAAAACGAGCATTTAGGTCACGCTGCTTTTAGCAAACGAGGTGTTACATGATTTGTCTTTGTCGCCAAAATAAAGTTCCATTTTTAAACAAAAAAAAAACATTTATCAAACCATAGGCAATGCGAAAGCAGAGTCTGACAAGTTCGCATTTTGAAATTCTCAATTAAGAAACCGAATGTACCTACGTGCATTGTTAGCAGCTAAGAAAAGACTAAACTACTGCAATAGGAAGTTGGTATGGTAGATGAAATAAATGGCTAGATTCCAAATGTTTGTACCATTTACATCTTTGCTGTTATAGGCTAGGAAGGTAAGACAGGAATGATTGCAATTTAGTAAGTAATTACATCAATTTTACGGACACGAATTTTATTTTGATCAACATGCAACCTGACTAATGGGCGATTCCTATAATGTTCGGGCCGTAATTGGTTAAACTTAAGACTCTTTGTTTCTTTACGAATAATGAAGCAAAGACCTCATAGTTTTGCACAGTAGAAGGAAGTAGCTAACACAGGTAAATTAGCTTATGAATCTTTTTATATGTCCAGTTTGGCAATAAAAAACCTACTACCATTGGTAAGGAAAACGACTCGTTTTTAACAACTTCTTTAAAAAGGAGGAGTTTCTCAATTCGTTTTTTTTTTTTTTTTTGTGTTTGTCAATTTTGATGATTCTTTTTTGTTTGGTAGGTCATGCTTCAGAGGTGGTCCCATATAAATTTTATTAACCTTGCTTGCGTGGTTTTGATTTACTTAGCTTCAATATTACGTATTTTTTCCCACTTAGTCTATGTAGACGATATATTATTTGACTCCGTCACTGTTATTTACATAGCAGCTAGTGGTATTCGAATTTGTGTGGGGTAGGGACCACAACTAAAAAGTAAAAAATAAAAACTGTTTAAAAAAAAAAACAACCGACTTCCAAAAAAAACACAAAAAAGTGAAAAACACTTGGAAGTCGGTTGTTTTTTTTTTGTTGTTTAGACTATAGGAACCGAGAATTAGACTAGCAAATTGCAAAAAACGCTAAAAGCGATATTTTTCTCCTTTAGATGCATTTTAGCATAAGCATACAATTTCAGTAGATAACAAAAACACTTTACTATTTAATACCTAATACCTGCGCTGCGCAAGAGTGAGGTAAACTATCAAACAAAGAAGTGAATCATTCGCAAGATGGCGGAAGGTCGATGACCTTGGGGCAACTTAGTTACGTCAGACATGTCTGTTCTCCTTGTAACTAATTTGCAATAGTGCATATCCGGCATGGAAAGATCTTGAAGGGAAAATGGATAGGGCGAATTTTTCGTTTTGACTATTAGGAGCAATTCTTCCAAAAATTACTGATTACGACAAGATTTTACTTTCAGCCGTTGGTCCCGGCTGTCATTCGTGGATCTTTGACAGTCACTACCGGTCGACAGAAGCCCGAAAGTCTGACAACTAGTCTTACCAAGGGGTATCGTATTGCCCAGTTAGGTACTGAGTTGTGGATGACAGATAGGCAGTCGCTCCATGTAAAATACTGGTATTCATCTGCATCCGGTTAGACTGGAAGCGGATCCCAACATAGTTGGAAAAAAGCTAGGCAGATATATTACACGCACATTTCGCCAGTTATGTTTAAGTCCCATGTAATAGGGGGCGAGCCTATTGCCACCAAGTGGGCACAAATACAGACTCCGGGCTGCTACTGAGAAATTCCAGATGGATAAACCACTCAAAGAGATGTCAGCACACCTGACGGGGTCCGTTAGGACAGATGCCTGCCAGGGTTGCGGAATAGTCCGAAAGGGATACCGGGACCCTGGCAACAGGCAACTGAAGGAACACGGGTGGGTTTTAGTCAGTAAGAGTCTGACACGCCCTTCCGCTCCGCCCAGAGTGAGGGAAGTCATTTGATGATTTCCCACCCAAAAAAAAAAAAAAAAAAGATTAACCAAATAACACTTTTCCCGATCTAGGAATTGAACTCACAAAAAATACAGCATTTTACTTTTTCAGTTCGTACTAAGCAATTTTTTTTTTTTTTTTTATACTTTTTAAAATAATAATTTAAAATATTAACGAAGTAACGACTTTTATTACCGACTGTACAAGGAAATTCATATTCCTACCATGCTTCGCGGAAATAGACTTAATATAAACCTAGAATACTACTAATCCTACTATATAATATTATAAATGTGAAAGTTTGTGTGTTTGGATGTTTGTTACTCAATCACGCAAAAACGGCTGAATGGATTTGGATGAAATTTGGCAAATAGATAGTTTATAACCTGGATTAACACATAGGATACTTTTTATCCCGATATTCCCACGGGATCGAGACTTACGCGGGTGAAACCGCGGGGCGCAGCTAGTGATAAATAACGACAAGAATTATAAACGTTTTCGAGTACATACTGAAAGTAGGTTCTATTAAGGCCCTACCCTACCTCAAATTGCTTAGCATGATCCTCCGTTATGCCGACAATACTGCAGCATTAATTTTGAAATAAATATATGTGAAAGTTGAGGATTGAGGAAAACACGATTACTTACCTATATAAAATTTTCTCTATATAAAAAAAACCAAAGTTACCTCTAAACCGAACTATAACCCGCTGGTATTCAAAAAATACTTCAAATTAAATAATGAAACTTTGCATAATAACTGAACTAACTGTAAAGCAGGACTTATGTTTTTATTTTATTTAAATTACCATTATTTTCACCGTAAAAAGCAATTACCTAAACTATTCGAGGCTTGAGAGCCGCCAGCACCCCACTCCGGCTCGCTCTCACTCAGGCCGCGAGTAGTATGGTTTTGAGGTAGAGTAGGGCCATAACATAGGATTCAAAAATAGTTAAAACTTTGGAATAATACGTAAAATACTGAAACAAAAAAGAATGTTCAAACGAATCATAATTTATTTATTTACTGTCTAGTTGGTCGCAAGCGCTACTGCTGACCGTGAGGTTCATTGTTCGATTCCCGGGTCGGGCAAAGAGTTATTGAGTTTTTCAGAAGATTTTTTCAGGAATTTTTCAGAAACAGTCCCGAGTCTGGATTTGTGCCCAGTTGATGGGACTTCAAAATTACTGGCGAATTGTGGGTATACTATAGGCGCACGTGTACATCTGCCTAGCCATTCGGGGAATAAATATGTTTATGTTATTAGTTTATTTATAGCATCAAAACCGCACTAAATCACATACTAAAACACCATTTTCAAAAAACGCGCAATAGATATTGATCGCTATATTTTTCGCAGTCCACCACTATATTTAGATGTTACGTCAAACAAACTAAAATCGCGGGTACAACGAACTGCGCTGACCGAACGTACGCCTTCGCAAGGACGTTCTCTATTCAAAAAAACAGATGCGAAAAAAGTATTTACTTACCCAAAACGTTTACCGCGCCACGTATAATCTATGGTTATGCATATGGCGGGAAAATGTATGCAGGTTTTCCGATTTTCTGTAAAATTATTTTAGCGAATAGAATGGATAATTTGAATTTTTCTCCTGCAGATGGTAAACAGCTACCTTATAACACGTGTCAGGAAAACGTGTGTGCTTTTAGAGGCGTTCTGTGGACTTGTAAGTACGCACATATGTAATATGAATTTCAAATACCTATCTAGACTAAGGCAAATAAATACAACTGAATTAAATTATCATGCGTCAAAAATAGAGCGACTAAATAAAAGATGAAAGAAAATTATTTTATATGGTGTTTTGTTTTTAGATGGACGGTAAATTATCAAACCTCGCTACCAAAGCGTAACAAACAAACAAACAAACTCACTTTCGCATTTATAATATTAGTTAGGATTAGGATGTAATTACCACGCTGCCTAGCCTTTTTAACCGACTTCTTCAAAAAGGAGGAGGTTCTCAATTCGTCTGTATGTTTTTTTTTTGTATGTTTGTTACGCGGTTACTCCGCCAATTATGAATCGATTTTGATGATTCTTTTTTTGTTTGGTAGGTCATGCTTCCGAGGTGGTCCCATATAAATTTTATTAACTTTGCTTGCGTAATTTTTGAGTTAGCTTCAATATTACGTATTTTTCCCACTTAGTTTATCTAGACGATATCCTGTTTGACTCCTTCACTGTTATTGGAAAAAGTTTTTATTTAAATTATGTTGAAGTCGGCATCCAGTCCAACCGGATGCAGTTGGATACCAGTATTTTACATGGAGCGACTGCTTATATCTAACGTCCACAATCCAATAACTGGGTAACCCTTGATAAGACTGGTTGTCAGACTTTTATGCTTCCGACTACCTGTAAGACTGTCAAAGATTTACGAATGACAGCCTGGACTGACGGACGGCTTTAAAGTGGCTTCCGAGGCACGAAGGGGTCTCGTTAAGTAATAGATGGTCACCCATCCCCAGACCGACCGCGACAAGCGTAGCTTACCCTTCGATGGACCCGTGCGGCTGCTATTATTTAGCCACGAGCATCTATCCTAACTAATAACATAAATGCGGAATTGAGTTTGTTTATTTGTTTGTTACGCTTTCACGCTAAAACGGCTGAACGTATTTAGATGAAATTTGGCATATGGGTAGACCATGACCTGGAATAGGACATAAGAAACTTTTTATCCCGATATTCCCACGGGATAGAGACTTACGCGGGTGAAACCGCGGGGCGTAGCTAGTACAAAAATAAAGTCGACTAAAGTAACAATCGAGCAACAGTTGTATAATAGACCGATTACCATGTGTCATCCATCACATCACGCAGGATACGATTATGACCTAGTGATACGTACCTGCACTGTAATTATCTTTTAATGCAGTATAAGATAGGTACTATATATATACCCATTTGAAATAAGATTAGACATTAAAACAAACTCTTTTACAGTCCGGTCAACCGATTTTGACTTCTATACCGTGCCTTAAGGATAGCATTAAAAGCAAAAAAAGTTACACAATACCAACTATCTACTGCGGCTGCCATTTGTCATGCCACCAACGCAATAGAATTCAAAATCGGTTGAACGGAATGTAAAAAAGGCTTATCTATACGTCTAATCTTATTTCAAATGGAGTATAGGTACCTGAATGGGTGGGTAGACAATAGTGAATAGGTACATACAATTTTATCCATCAAAATCTAAGTCTTTCAGACCAGTGCCCTGTTTATCAAAAGTTACAAGTATACACGTTCGTAAGAGTTACGTTTTTTTTTTTTTTTTTTTGAGGGTGGGAAATCATCAAATGACGTCTCCCGCTCTGGGCGGAGCGGAAGGGCGTGTCAGACTTTTCCTGACTAAAACCCACCCGTGTTCCTTTAGTTGTTGCCTGTTGCCAAGGTCCCGGTATCTCTTTCGGACATTCCCGCATCCCTGGCACAGTCCCTGGTACACAAGTTACCTAGACTGTTAATTTTTAGTTAAATTCATAGCTCATCTCATTCATAATCAGCCTTAAAATTCCCACTGTTGGGACACGGGCATTATGTCATCTTTCTCTTTTGAATACATTATTAAAAAAAAAAACGAATTTAAAAATTGATTGCGGTACTAAGCACGACACTTGTAAACTTGTAAGACGGAATAGAGAGTCGTCAGACACTCTCAGGATTTGTTATGATTTTCTACAAATAAAGAATTTTTTGATAAACAAAATCACGAATAAAAGTGTAAAAATATAAGTACTTGTGAACTAAAGAATGACATTTAGAACATGTAATTTACACGTGTAGTTTTTTTTAAATAATGAATTTTTTTACTGGAAAAATGCTTGTAATACTGGTCTTATAAGTTTTGATAAACAGGGCATAGGTTTCAATTAATTAGATTAATAAGAGGATTCTCATGATAGAATCCGTTTTAGCGAATTAAGGCTTCCGCATGCAGGCGCGATGCGAATCCTGTAGAACAATTTCCATGAAGGGTTTTCATAGAAATTGTTCTACCAGAATTGCGTAACACCGACACGTCGTACCTGTCTACGGGAGCCTTAAGATGTTTTTTTATTAGGAAAATGATTATCCCGAATTAATGGAACATGAGTTATGCCCAATTTAATGGATTGGGTTGCCCTTTATTACGGACACTATGTAGGTACTTATTTCCTTGTGTCGAAATAATCCTTACTAATATTATCAATGCGAAAGTAACTCTGTCTGCCTGTCTATCTGTCGCACTTTCACGCCAAAACTACATAACCTATTTAAGTACACAGATAATCTAGACCCTGAGAAAGGACATAGGCTATTTTTTATCGACATACCACGCGGGCGAAGCCGCGGGCGTAAGCTAGTATTTGTTGCTCATTTAATAGTATAGGCTACTAGCTGCGCCCCGCGGTTTCACCCGCGTAAGGCACGATTCCCGTGGGAATATCGGGATGAAAAGTATCCTATGTGTTAATCCAGGTTATAAACTATCTGTGTGCCAAATTTAATCCAAATCCGTTTAGTAGTTTTTGCGTGAAAGAGTAACAAACATCGATCCATCCATCCATACTTACAAACTTTCGCGTTTATAATATTATTATAGTTAGATAGTTAGATTGTACCTACTGCAGTTAGTTACTTTACACAAATATTTACAGTGAGAGTGAATGGGCTGCTAGAAAGTCTAATTTTATAATAAGTAATGCACCAACCTAATTAACCTAGTTCCACAAATGAGTTAACTGTGGGTGCTTGCATTCTGTTATTGTTAGTTAGAAGTTGGGAAATTATACATTCATGTTTCATCTATTTTAAAACTGTGGTTACAGTTTTTTTTATTAATAGTTAGAATACTCTTTATTATGTTCATCATAAGACGTTTGTTTAATACTGGGGTCCTGATGCATCCGGTTAGATTGGAAGCCGATCCCAACATAGAGAAATTTAGAGGTTTCAAATTTTCAAAATTATTTTAATTGATTGCTATTTCATTTTTGTATTACTTCTTGATGATTGCATGGAAGACTTACTGATATTTGTTTGTCCATATTTGTACGCTTCACGGCAAAACATAGAGAATCTAGGTCCTACATTGCAACATCTCACACACTGTGTAACTACCTATGTTTACAAATAAAACTGTCTATTCTTATTCATAGTTCGGAAAAGGCTAGGCAGACAATGATAAGACCTTTGAAGGGCAAAAGCTGGTTGGTTCGAGGTGGCCAGGAACAGGATACCTGGAAGAATTTAGGAGTGGAATTTGCCCAGTAGCAGGACAGTCGAATATGGCTAAAAAGAAACGTTTGAAACTGGAAGACAGCTTTCTCATATGACTACAAAATATTATTCTCTTCTTCAGAAAGACAAAGTGAAACACGAAAATGTACCCAGTAGTCTTTAGTCTTTTAGCTGTCTACGAAAAAGGTGGTCATATTCATGTAAAAATGAACATGCCTTGAATGCGTTGTTATTATTTTTTTCTTTTATTCGAAATAATTTGTTGTTTTATTTTAGATGCTCCATTTTAGTTTTTATTACTGTTTGTATTTCCTGTGCGTGTCCCAATTTTAATTATTTTTCTTTCTTTCTTTATATTGTCACTTAAAACCTGTAAGTAAGGTATATTACCTACCTACGCAACGTAATTATTTACATTTTGATAATTTATCTTGCATGTAAATGTAGTCATTGTTGTCATTCAATTTAACTACATTAATAAGTAAAAATCATATTGCAAACTAAGTATGACTCAGTTGACTATGTTCAATGTTGATCTTATCTTCGAACACAAAGACTAATTATTTCATACTTTATTTTTAATACCTTAGAAGTACCTATTGAATCTTATTGAGTAAGTACCTAAATATTATTTTTGTTACAATTCAGAACATCTGCATTTTTGGATGTAATATAAGTTTATTTTTTTTACTATTCATTTGACTCATAGACAAAAAATATACTTACTCTGAATAGGCACAGAAAAATTTAACATTCAGCCTGCATTGTACCTTGACCTGCTTTGAAGTTTTTTGCTTGGCTAACAAAATAATGCAGGTTTTGTTAACATAAACTTTAATTTAACTATCTAACTATTTTTTTCATGAATATTACCTAATTTTATAAAAAAATATTTTTTATTAAACTTATTTTTTAAATAAAGACTTAAAATCATTTTACTAACATTAGTGAACCATAAAAATCTCTATAAAATTGTTGCCATCAACCATCTAATAATAGTTCACTCATTCTCATATTGGCCCAAATAGCTATAACCTTAACAAGTAAAAAGAAAAAGTTAGCTTGTCTATTAGAAATATTGATTCTGATACTGTAGGTGCGTTCATATTATGTCCTTGGGATCACCTGTGAAGGTAAAGTGTACCATGCATGGTTAATGATTTCCATTCATTAATTATGCATACTGCCACAGAGTGGAACTCCTTGCTAGTTTGTTTCCTGAATGTAGCTGGGAGTCTTCAAGGTAAAAAAAAAGAAGTAGGTTACTTCTACATACGCACGCATCATCGTTTACCCTCAGGTGGGATAGTGCCATGGACAAATAAAAGTCCATTATAAAGAAAAAAAAACCACAACACTTTTTTGTGTAACATTGTCTATGGTCAATAAAAGAAAAAAATGGGAATGTTCTATAAGAATCAAAGGGTACTCAATCCAGCAAGTTGCCAAAAAAAAAAAATTTATTTCAAGAGACTCCTCAACCGTAAAAAGTGGAGTAGGTACCTAAGTACAATGTCTTGTTGTATTTTGTTTCTTAAGTAGTTATCATATTTTCAATACAATGTTAAGGCATGTCAATATTCAGCCCAACTTACTAATTTAGGTTGTGGGTAGCTTAAAATTATTAACATTTTTAGAAGTTAACTCATGTTAAAACTGTTTTGTGTTCTGGATAATATTTGTAAACATTTCCAAAACAAGTAGGAACTAGAAAACAAAATTAAAAGATGACTTTGTTGTAGAGAAAAGTAAACAACAATTTTTTTTTTTTCTTACCCTGATGTCCATCATGGGCACACACTGTGTACAAGATGATTCACATCTAATAGACTCTAAACAAACGCAGAATTGATAGCCACAGTGCATACAATACAATACCAGGAAAAACCAACTGTAATATTAACCTGTTATTTCATTTAATTAGAAGTCTTGGTAATTTGAAAAGTCAATCATAGGTATTCTTAGACAAAGTTCGTTTTCTTGTTAGAATCTTGTTAAAAAGCCAAGATATTTTTTTATTATATTAATTATGTAATATAGTACTTATAGCAAGAGAGTTTGAAGCTATAAAATAGACAAATAAAGTATTTTATAGTGTCTCTGATTAAGGTGTTCATGTGTGTAATTCATACTTTGTTGACTAAGTTGAGTCAATAGGAATCCGATAAGAATCGATAAAAACAGCGGTTGTTTGCACTGCTTACCATAGTCATGAAAAAAAAAAACAAAGTTATAGTCGTCTAGAAAAAGGCAGAAGTACTTCGAGTAAGCAAAGGCTATGGTTTATTTATTTATTGTAGGTACCTTTAGTTTAGCGAAAATAATCGTAACCTCCAAAGTTGAATGTTGCGAATAGGTTAAAAATATAATAAAAGTATTTTTACACAAAGACTGCTGCATCAAAGGTATGATACGCTCCGTTAACTCCTATAACGGAAGATAATCCACGAAAACAGGTAGAAGCACTAGGAAAACAGCAAGAATTACTGTTTCTTACAACGTTCCACTTATCACTTGATACACACACGTAATACACAGATATCCGGCTTGAGTTCGTACTTCAATCGAAGTTAGTTACGCGTAAAACACTTAGAACTCGATACAAAGGTTATTTGTTAATATTTGATGAAATAACATCGAATAACAAGATCATACGACATCGGAATCGGTTTGTGACTGACTTCGCCACGATCGAAACACTCAGCATGAAAAGCACACGTCATGCAGACAGTTGGAGAGGAACAGAGCTATATATATGATAGAGAGGTGTTATTGCTCTATAGATAACATCCGTCCGATTAGGAAAGGTTACCTTTCACATAATAATATCTATCGTTATCGTAGAAAATATTTAATTTAAATACGGTATTTTTACTAGGAATTTTTAATTCTATGTAAAGTAAAAACATTTAGCTAATACGTTGTATTTGGTAACAGCGCCATCTGGTATGGAGTAGCTACACTAGTTAGTTTGGTATGAGAACGAAGCATGTTTTAGACACTAGATGGCTCAACCAAGCTCAACTATCGCTGAATTCAACAACAAATTATTTAGTACCTAAATATTCTAAGTACCTACTTTTTTTTAAACAAACAAAATTTTCAGTTAGAGTTCAGAAGTTTTACAGGTATCTTATTAGATTTGCGTTAATTTTTAGGAAGAATTCTTATTAACATTATTCGTAAAATAATATTATTTACAGCCAATGCAAGTGTAAGCTGTTTGTGTGTCCTATTATTACAGTCGATATTTTTTTCATTGTACATTTTATTTTATTCCTGTAGCAGCACTACAGGGATTTAATAGTAGCGCCATCTATTGATACATTTCGGAACTTACGATAAAATTGTGCAATATTGCATAATATTATGCAACTTCGGTAATCGAAAAGTTTTATTTTTGGGATCTATTGTTATAAAGTATGTGAACTTGTATCTGAGCTGCAGTCTGCTACTGACAGAGCCAATCCATATAAGCCCATTCACTTTCAGAATAATTTGAGGCCAGACCGTTTAGCTTAATTTTAAGATTTTGACGACTATTTTCAATTTTTTAATTAATTGACCTATTGGTTTTATGCTGTGAATGTTTAATTACATGTACGATGCTACACTCAACACTGACTGACGAATTTATCAATTTACTAAATATGAAAAAACAAAACTATAGACCAGCGACAATCGGCCAACACTGGTAGCCCGCGCTTTTATAATTTTCCCGCCGAATCTTCATGTCAAATACCGCTAGGGAAAAACCCCGCGAATAAAAATCATTGAACATCCCCGCTCTATCAAGTTCAATCGAACAATTAAAACAACTATTTACTCCGATCTTTGACCAGTACACGCTATTGTGTCATGCACACTTCTAATCTTTGAACTATAGATAATTAATTAACTAAGTGGCTGTGAAAATAATGATAAAATTACTCTATTTATCGATTCCTTAGTAATTGACGTTTTATTCTTATACCGGGCGGTCGCCGACACGAAGTGCACGTGCATTTGTAATTATTTATCGACTTTGAAAGAAGAAGGTTCTGTACAGTATTTGTATGTTATTTGTTTATCTTAAAATAGTGACCCCCGTGCTTTGCATGGTTTTTGCGACTTGACAAAACATCGAGATTTCTTCATTATATTATGGCGGTATCTACATCGCCACATGCGAACTACGCATCAAAGACCTGACGTCACACAAAAATCCTGACGTCACATAAATCCTGCATCGCGCAATTAAAGTTTACCGTGCAATGGACATATGCTAGAACCCAACATCAATCGTTGGGCAGTTGCCCGCCAGATACAACACCCGTCTGGTCGGACGATCCTCCCTTTTCTATGGTGGATGAGTGAACTTTACACCCTGTTCCTCATATCCCTAAAATATTTAAGTTACTTATGATACGAAACTACCGGAATAAATCCTCTGAAAACTTAAACAAAAACTTGTCGACTGTCTGAAATTGTCGCAGAATAGCGTCGCACCGTCATCGCCGTCGCGTCGCGCCTGTCTGCGGAGCCTTAATGATCGATGGTCGTACGTACTTCAGAATATAATGCTTTTCCCGGCAGTGGAGCTTATCATCATTATAAAACGGCGTGGATATAAAATCACAAGCTATTTGAGGCCATCAGGTCCAATGTCACGGTCGGCTTCTGTTGTCTATCCAATTATGTTAATTTGTGTTTTTCGTTCACATACTAATGTCACAATTACTAAAGCACCACCACATCGCGTCGCATCGCACTGCATCGCGTGCCTCGCCCGCTACTTACTTAGTTTTCTTACTTACGCTACTTACTTAGTTTCTGACTTTTTTTCTTTTGGCTCGAATCCTAAGGGTCCTACTCCTAGAGCAGTGGTGGCCCAGTGGTAACGGCCACGACTTAGGTGTTGTAGGTCGTAGGTTCGAACAACGTTCGCCGTGTTTATCAAAAGTTACAAGTATACACGTTCACAAGAGTTAGGTTTTTTTTTTTTTTTTTGAGGGTGGGAAATCATCAAATTACTTCTCCCGCTCTGGGCGGAGCGGAAGGGCGTGTCAGACTTTTACTGACTAAAACCCACCCGTGTTCCTTCAGTTGTCTGTTGCCAGGGTTCCGGTATCCCTTTCGGACTATTCCGCAACCCTGGCAGTAGGTTCGAACCCTGACAGGCGCTTTACTTTCTGTAAATTATTTCATCGGCACTGCTCTCAAAACTGTGAAGGAAAACATCGTGAGGAAACCGGCATGTCCTAGAACCAAAAATTCGAAGACATGTGATATCTACCAACCCGCACGGGGCCCGCGTGGTGGATTAAGGCCCGCTCCCTCTTACAGAGAGGAGGCCTGTGTCCCAGCAGTGGGAACGTTATAGGCTGATTATGCTAAGGGTCGTAGCGGGGTAGAAGTGGCGAAGTTTTGGGCCAACAAGGGCTGAAATACTGTCGTGCCAGCAACGCGAAGAAGAAGACTAAAAAATAAATATAATTTAGCTAAACTTACCAGGGTAGTGTTGCACTTTCTGGTGATGGCTGCCATATCCTCAGGATCAGGACTGAGGCTCCTCATCGTAGGCATCACCTCGTCTAACAGCATCGTGTCTGCAAGCTGCGGCGGTTGGGTTACCTGGGGATAAGAGAGATTTTATTTTAGGTGCAGGTAGGGGTTTCTGGCCAAAGTCAAAGTCAATGTCAAATAATTTATTTCAAGTAGGCACATTAAAGGCACTTTTGAAAATATATAAAAAAAAATACAAAAAAAAACAACCGCCTTCCCATAAAAACAAAAAAAGTGAAAAATAACTTTAATTTCGGAAGTCGGTGGCAAAAAACGAAAATTGAAAAGCAAAGACACCGACTTCCGAAATTAAAGTTATTTTTCAGTTTTGAGTGTTTTTTTTTTGTAAAAAGTTTTTATTCACTTTTTAGTCGTGGTAACCTACCCCGCATAAATTCGAATACCTCTACCAGCTATATAAATAACAGTGACGGAGTCAAACAATATACCGTCGACATACACTAAGTGGGAAAAAATACGTAATATTGAAGCTAACTCTAAAACTACGCAAGCAAAGTTAATAAAATTTATATGGGACCACCTCTGAAGCATGACCTACCAATCAAAAAAAGAATCATCAAAATCGATTCATAATTGGCGGAGCAATCGAGTAACATAGATACAAAAAAAAAAAACCTACAAACGAATTGAGAACCTCCTGCTTTTTGAAGAAGTCGTTTAAAAAAACATAATGTATTATCTTTGTTTACAATTTTACTAGTGCGTATATGTATAGAACCCAAAGATAAAAGTACTTACTGGATAATAATTATAGCTATTTAATCGGTTCTGCTCGAATCCTGAGTACCTATTGAAACTTGTAACTACCACAAAAAAGTCAACTAATAAAAACTTGTTACAAAAAAAAAACAACCGACTTGAAGGACTGGAAGTCGTTTTTTTTTTTTTTTGTAAAAACATTTTATTTTTGCCTTTTTAGTTGTGGAACCTACCCCACACAATTTCGAATAGGTACCACTACCTGCTATGTCAATAACAGTGACTGAGTCGAATAAGATATCGTCTACATGACTATACCCCATTTGAAATAAGATTAGACATTAAAACAAACCCTTTTACAGTCCGTTCAACCGATTTTGACTTCTATACCGTTGGCATAAGGATAGCATTAAAAGCAAAAAAAGTTACACAATACCAACTATCTACTGCGGCTGCCATTTGTCATGCCACCAACGCAATAGAATTCAAAATCGGTTGAACAGAATGTAAAAAAGGCTTATCTATACGTCTAATCTTATTTCAAATGGAGTGTAAGTGGGAAAAAACGTAATTATTGAAGCTAACTCAAAAACTACGCAAGCAAAGTTAATAAAAATATTATGGGACCACCTCGTGAGTATACCCTTTCGAACTAAAAAAGTTTTTTTTTAAATCGGTTTACAATTGGCGAACAAAGAAATAGAACTGATTCTAGTTGTCCCCTTCCAAAAGGTAGTGTTCGTATGGAGAAGAAGGGGCACGAAACTCCACCGTTACTCCTTTGTTTTGGCAACTGTTGTTGAAGAAATTGGGGAAGGTAAACGCATAGAGAACGGAGACGCCTCGACAACCGCTACTAGAAGCGACACTGTCCACACTTTCCATACAAACCACTGGCGGATTAAATTTCGAGAGCGCCCTAGGCAAGCACCTCATCAACGCCAACAAATGGCCAAACGCATATTAAAAAAAAAAAAAGGCAAGATTGGACCAAATCCATGATGCCTCTCTGGGAATCAGATCTGACTGTGTGTGTTGACAGATGATCGTTTGTTATCTTACCTACTTCTTTTATAAAATGTAGGAATAATCAAGAAGGCGGAGCACGCTTCGGAGGCATCTCAACAGAAAATAAATAATCTTATATTATGTAAGTAGGTGCATACTTACTTACACAATTAATTTTATGTTAATTGTATTTTTTTGTTAAAAATCTTTCGCCCCTTTGTATCCTTGCACCCCTAGGCACAAGCCTAGTTTGCCTTAGGGTTAATACGCCACTGATACGAACCAAGCGTGTCACCGTTTAGTACTCGCGGTAGCGGTAAGCGGTACGTTGTAGTGTTGAGTAACTCGGCACGCGTGCTAGCACAGTTGTAGCGACTCACTTGGGTGAAAAGAGTCACTCACTCATTTTATTTTGATGTGCTAGCAAACACCACAGTAGCACAGATTAGCTACCAGAACATTTTGTACTTGTGGGTTTTAAACGAAATGAGTTAGTCGATCGAGTCACTCATTATTTTTGCTGGCACAAACATACACCACAGAACTTACCGCGCATCTGCCTACTCAACTGCGTATGTGTGCCGTGTCGTGTCGCGTTGTCTTCACTAGCACTACTCACTACACACCACACAGCACACACGCGACTCGCGTGGCTAGTCGGCGAGCACGTGACTCACTGACACACTCACACCACGTTCATGCTCACAAGCCACCACAGCCTCGCCTCATTTGTGGTAGCACAGTGTGCTGGCACACTTTGTAGAAAGAGTGCCTCGCACGATCCTTATTTTAAAAAGGTGTACTACCCATCTCTAGTACGTTGCAGCGCGAGTAAGTGCTCATAAACTGAGCGGCACGTTGCCAACGGCAAAGGCAACTGCAGCCTTCGACATTCCGGTGGCAGCCGTAGCCCATCGACGGCTGCAGTTGCTGCTCATTACACGCTGCTGTGTAGTTGCAGTTGCTGCGTACCTACTCAAATACACGAGTGTCGACGGCTGCAGTTGCCTCTGTCGTTGGCAAAGTGCCGCTCAGTTTATGAGCACTTACTCGCGCTACTACATAAATGACGCATCTGTAATTTTAAATTGTTACTTTATACAATATCTTCTACACCATCTCTACATATGCAAACTTATTAACTTACTGTTATTAGGTACCAAAAATCATGTCGTGATTCCACTACCTACTTATCTATTCTCGTCGTCAAATCGTGATAACAATCACAATAAGTAACGCTAAATTTTCCGAAGGCAATTTCCGTATACAAAATTTAACCTCAAAATTCTTTAGCCTTTTCTTATCAAAGTTTCGTTCATAGGTACATAAATAATATCGTTATTCGCGCGTGTAACAATCTTCTGCGAATAAAACAAACACCAAACAGATATGATTGACTGATAGCGCCCAGGGCCCAGACACACGAAATTCAAGGTCAGTGCTCCGTCATTAGAACTGATATTTTTATGCTATGGCAGATTTTACGTCACGCACGGCTGACGGCACATGTAGCAAACAAATAATTTAAAAAAAAAACTTACAAAAAAGAAAAAACAACCGACTTCCAAAACACCGTAGGTACAAAGTGTAAAATAACTTAAACGGAAGTCGGTGGCAAAAACCAAAAATACAAAACTGACACCGACTTCCGAAATTTAAGTTACCTATTTTTCACTTTGTACTTAGTGTTTTTGGAAGTCGGTTGTTTTTTTTATGAAATACAGGAGTGATGTCATAGGTATGTCTTACCTATAATTTAATTATTATTATGTAATAGATACTTGTTCCAGATACTAATCGGTCGTAGAACATTGTAGTGTAATAACTTTATCACAGCAACAATGATTTGCAAAATTTACACTACGCATAGACAATCATGTCTTATTATAGAACAGAAGTCAGAGCAGTGTCTTTATTGTTGTCAAAATAAAGTCAAAAATCGCTTGTCATTCCAGCGAATATACAAATTGATACGTAAGTACATACTAACAAGATAGACAATTTTGCGATAACATAATATTGATGTGGATGGTTGGAGAACCGCTGGATGCGAGAAGCACAGGAGGGCCTAGACAAGTGACAATCGCTTCGAAAGCGTTTCGTATTTCTACAACGACTTTCAACAGCATTGACATAAGATTTTCGATAGCATAAGTCAGTCCTATTCAATTTTGCCTTTTCGATCATCGTTATCGCTGCTAGAATGTCACTTTGTCTAGGGCCTTAGAACTGGTATCATATCATCGAAAATAAGTTACGCAAAACTTATTTTCGTAACCGATTATGACTAATCTATTTCATTTTGACAGTTCAACATCATTCATTGCGTTATTTGCGTTGTTGATTGAGCAGATTTTTTTCTAACTTATGAAGAAATGGTTTAGTAATTTCTTTCAAACCGATTCAGATTGTGTTTCATCGTGTAGTACGCAATTAGCGTGCCGGTCGAAGTGGCGGTGCTTGTTGAGGCCTATGTCCAACAGTGGACGTCTATCGGCTGAAATGATGATGAATATTGATGTTATCAAACAATACTGTGCGGAAATTTTGACGATTTCCTGGGCTATCTGCCCTGCGGCCATCTTGCTGACTCCTAGGAAGAAAATATCAATTCCATGCATTGATAAAATGTACCTACACACACGGCTACACATCAAACTATACATTTCCAGTTTATGCTCATCGCGAATTTTATAGGAATTCCGTAAAATTCGAAGTCAGCCTATAAAAAAAAAAGTCTGTGTCTTTGCTTTTCAATTTTCGTTTTTTGCCACCGACTTCCGAAATTAAAGTTATTTTTCACTTTTTTTGTGTTTTTTTTGGAATGCGGAAAAAAGTTTTTATAAAATTCTAGGAAGTGCCTCCGCTGCCAGGCATAATTAAAAAAACATTTATTAGAGCATTTTTTTTTCCATATTCCTGTAATAAAGTCATAAAGTACTACCCGAAACCGAACTAGTAAAATTAGGTTTAATAATTTTAATCGCAAAAAAGGTTAGGTTAGGTTAGAACTGTGCCAAAAACGACTACAATATGCAGAAAAACATATTTAAGTTACGGTTAGTTAGTTGGGGTTCTGAATATGCCGCCGGTGCCCATTATGGGAGCCGGCGGTGCCGGCAGCCGATGTTTTTAATCACGGCTGCCGGCAGTAATGTCATTGCCGGTTTCCAATGGCGTTATTTTTGGGAGCCGGCGCCGGCAGCGGATGCACTCCCAAAATTCTATATTTATATCTGTAATTTGTATGGTGTACTTACATAATAAAGAGTATTCTATTCTATTATTTTACTTACCAATAGGTATTTCATACTCGGTGACTTCTAAGGAACATTTGCAAAGTCCGTTCGCATAGTATGCCTAACTTTATTATTCACACCTACTTACTAAAAGGTAATTCATCTACTGCTAAAAGCTAAATATGTAGATGAAGTAAGAACTTAGGTATATTATAATTTGACTAGCGACACGCTCCTGTTTCGCACGGTTTTAACAACTTGAAAAAACATCGAGATTTCTTAGTTCTATGTAACTTTTTAATAACTTATTATACGCATAAACCTTTCGGATTAAATTCTCTAAACGATGGAGAAAACCTCATCAAAATCTGTTGCGTGGTTTAGAAGAACAACGCGTGACATACAGACAAACACGAAAATCGACTTTAATTTATAACTCCATCGTTTAATTTATATTATGTATATGTAGATGAAATTAAGAAGTGGTTGATATAGGTAAGAACATAAGTAATATTACAGTTGGTAATCTTTTGCGTTTAAACTGCGCCACCATTGATTGATACGAGTACTCAGAGGTATTTATGTAGATAACTGGTATCTACTTATGTACATAGCTACCTACTTGTTTATTATTATAGATACTTCTTGTGTACATAAATATGTAACCTGTGTGTTGGTAGGTACTTAATGGTAGCTACAAAAACAAGTGATTTGGGAGTTACAAAAAATTGTTGTTGTATTTGGGTTAATTAAATCTTGAAAATTGAAGCAAGTCAAGCCATTTTTTTACACGACTGCCCAGAAAGGAGTGTAATGTTTTCAGAGTTCTTGTATGTATGTATGTAGGTGAGTTTCTTTATTCCACCATAACTTTAAAATGCCTGAACGGATTCGGATGTATGGAGTATCGTTAGAATCCTTACATTATCTCGATTGACATAGGCCATGTTTTTTTTTGAAAAAAATAGCGGCAGTATGGCTCCATTTTCAAATGTGAAACATTTCATCTTTGGCTGCAAACGATTTAATCAGACTTTAGTTGAGTTATTATTAGAATTCTTTCATCATCACACAGTATACTTAATAAAACTTGTCACTAAAATGTATAAAATAAAAATAAATAATTAAAAAACACGACTGCCCTGCTAAAAAACGAACTAAAAAGTAAAAAACAAGTTGATAAAATTGTCATTGCAGTCGGGAGACCTCTTAGATTAAAAGGAGTTCCACAGAACGGTCCCCCGACTGCAATGACAATTTTATCAACTTGTTTTTTACTTTTTAGTTCGTTTTTTAGCAGGGCAGTCGTTTTTTTTTAAATTTAATTTATAAAAACCTTCCCTATTTAAGTTCCACTTCAGCACAAAAACAAAATGACTTTAATTTTACATATAAAATATATTTGATTCGAACTGAGAAGACACCAAAAGCGAAAATCAACTTGACAGCTAAAGAGGCGGCAAAAATCCATAGACAAAATCTTGCAAACTGACATTCAAATCATTCTTCCTATTCGTCGCTAGATGGCACTATTTTCAATCATGTTCATTAAACAGTTAGGTACATTCTGCGACAGGTTTTCTGTGATTACGACCAGTTTGTTATGATGACGCAAATGAACAATAGTTCACATTTTAATGTAAATTAGGTATAACTTGATTTATTCCACTGAGGATATCGTCGAATGATTCATTCCTGTCGACGAGAATTATTTCCATACCTACTTACATGTTTTTAGGTGCCTCAGACTTTGTTGGTCTGAGCTAAGCTACAAAGGGAAAATGAAAAGGGAGAAAAAGTGTTTAAACTTAGCCTAAGCAGTGTGAACCTACTTGTTTTGTGAATTCGTAGAAGGCTGTAGGATGTTGTAAAATGTTGAGATGGATGTGTGGAATGACGAAAATGGATAAAGTAAGAAATGAGTACCTATATAAGGGGAAGTTTAAAAGTGGCACCAGTGACAGAAAAGTTGAAAGGTAATCGTTTGGCCTGGTATGGGCATGTGATGAGGAGGGACGAAACGCATGTGACAAAAAAAGTGATGAATATAAATGTTGATAGATGGAGCGGGCCTCTCCCGCTCCATCTATCAAACCAAAGAAAAGATGGATGGATTGTGTGAGGAATGATATGAAAGAGAAGGGAGTGAATGATAGCGTGACGGCTGACAGGGGAGAGTGGAAGAAGAAAACGTGTTGCGCCGACCACGAGTGACATGGGATAAGGCTGTAGGTGTCGAGGAAAAACCTTTTTTTTAATGTACCAGTAGGTATTGTTTTAAATTCCGGAATGAATGCCTTAGCATTCTCTACCAGTCAACCAAGGTGGGTGAAGACATAAGAGGGCAGGTGCTCTGTTCGAGAGGAACATAATAATAATAATAACTACTAGTAGTTCTACGAACAGTAGACCTCACACGCACAAACTTTTTGCAACAATTAAAGTAAGTAAGTACTGTGGCGGTATCTACATCGCCACATGCGAACTACGCCTCAAAGACCTGACATCACATAAATCCTGCATCGCGTAATTAGAGTTTACCGAGGGATAGTGCGAGGGATACATATCGATAAGAATCCAACATCAATCGTTGGGCAGTTGCCCGCCAGACACAACACCCGTCTGGTCGGAGGATACTCCCTTTTCTATGGTGGATGAGTGAACTTTACACCCTGTTCCTCATACCCCTAAACAACTAATATTTGTTTTAAAGCCTCGTTTTAGAGAAATCTGGAAATTATTTTCAAAATTTTCTAGTTTAGTGAAGAAGGTGATCCCAGGTGAGGTGCTCTATCAATCCTTACCTATACTCCATTTGAAATAAGATTAGACATTTAAATAAGCCTTTTTTACAGTCCGTTCAACCGATTTTGACTTCTATTGCGTTGGTGGCACGACTCACGACAAAATATGGCAGCTGCAGTAGACAGTTGGTATTGCGTAACGTTTTTTTCTTTTAATGCCATCCTTATATGCCCACGGTAAAGAAGTGAAAATCGGTTGGACGGACTGTAAAAATTTAATTTAATTTATTTATTTAAAAAAGTTTGCTTAAATTTCTAATCTTATTTCAAATGAAGTATAGTAGTAAAAGGGCCGATTCCACTGGTAGGAATCTAAAAGAGAGCAATTTACTGCATTTTGACTTGTCTTTCTCTCATCACGCCGAAGACCCTCATCAGAGCAACTAGGTAAGTAATCTCAGCGACCATAATCAAACATGAACCGGCGTTTTTTTTATTATCGCATCAAATTTTATCGCTAGTTTATCTACCTATCGCTAATTATGATTAAAATGCTGAAATACGCTAATTTTAGGAAAAACGTTATCTCGTATTACAATCTAGTGGTTTCCGCGGAGATGATGTATGCTTTCAGAACACATAGGTAATAATATCTCGTTATGTAGATACGTAGTAAGTATAGATACTAGGTATCTTCTTACTGGTAATTTTTAGTTGACCCTTCCAACTATGTTGGGGTCGGCTTCCAGTATGCAGCTGAATACCAGTATTTTAAATGGAGCGACTAAATCTGAACTCCTCTGATATTTAATACCGTCCCAGTTCAATAAATAAATCAATAGGGAAATGCTTGTATAAAAAATAAAAAAAAATATTCGATAATCGCCCAATAACAGTAAAAAAAAATTCGACGCCAAAAAATAAATTAAATGTACTTACATTTTTTATTTTTTATTTCCGACCGACGTTTTTTATTAAACGCCCCCCATTTGGCACGCTTGTTGTAGTGACGTCACATTCTATGAATTCAAACAACAACTGTCAAGTCAATGTCAAACACTCCTACAAAACAAAACACATTGACATTTTGATTGTTGTCACAGATTGTTACGTCACATCCGCTCTGACCAACAGCGTCGCTTTTCAAGTATTTGAATTTCCCACAGCTTTTTGCACTTTTCAAAAATTAATTTCTCGCTCAAAATCTCCGGTGGAGAAGGATGATGGAGGCATAATTCTGAAGTAATATAGTTCATTAAAAAAATGACCCTCATTTGAATCACATGCATATTCCCTATTGACCATAACGGAACAAAAATCCTCCCATTTTTTTTATAAACCACGTGTTTGAGATTAACCAACATTTAATTTACAACGAACGCGGTATGTAATAGATTTCTTGGAATACATGCATAAAATTATACCTACAGCGAACGCAACCTTGATGAGCTAAACCATAGGCACAGAATAATAAAGTAACAGTAATATGTCTTGGCAGTGACCTTGAAATAATTACCTCGGTAGATAAACCTTCCGCGTCCATGACTGCCGCGCACTTGATATTGTTGCGTCAGTATACCTAAACAGAGATTTGGAAGCGCGTCGTGTCGGCCGTTTTCTATGAAGATATAATACTGTTACTTATTTATACTGTGCTATAGTGCTAACAAGTATAATCAATACAAATACAGAACCAACCTTTGTACTGTTGAGAAAAAAAATATGTGAACAAAAATAATGTCTGTAATATTTATTACATTACTTTTAGCTTATGTCTGTTTTATAATCAAATGGTTGTAAGCAGAAGCGATTAAGCCATGTGCTAAAATTCATTCTAAAAAACTTTATGGGCGTGGCAAAAAACGAAAACTGAAAAGCAAAGACACCGACTTCCGAAATTAAAGTTATTTTTCACTTTTTTTTGTGTTTTTTTTTTGGAAGTCGTTTGGTTTTTTTTTTGTTAAAAGTTTTTATTGTTCACTTTTTCGTTGTAGTACCTACCTACCCCACACAAATTTTAAAATCTACCTATGTAAGTAACAGTGACGGAGTCAAATAAAATACCATCTACATAGACTATGTGGGAAAAAATCGTAATTATTGAAGCTAACTAAAAAACTACGCAAGCAATGTTAATAAAATTTATATGGGACCACACGGGAAGCACCAGCTTTCAAATAAAAAAAGAATCATTAAAATCGGTTCACCCAGTAGAGGTAAAAAACGTTAAAAAAAAAAAACAGACGAATTGATAACCTCCTCCTTTTTTTGAAGTCGGTTAAAAATGGTAATGACTGTCAAAGTTCTACGAATGAAAAACCCAGAAAAGTGGTAAGACGGCCATTTTTCCGGTGCTATAATGTATAAAAAGAAACCACGCCCTATTGATCAATACCTTTTATGTCTATGAATTATAAGAACAGATGCGTGGATCAACCTTGGCGCGCGAAATCAATGCAATCTTCCTATAACTAAAATAATCTAGTCAAACAACTTTGTCGACCTTTCAACTCCATAATTATAAAAACATCAACGGTACATATTATCTATGAGTATTTATGGTTCATTCAAACGCGCATAGAGTCTTGGGAGATTATGTATTACAAGCCGAGTACGGGATGGTTTCAAATCATCGATCGATCACTAATAAAGAACGAGACTACGAAAACAAACGACTTCCAAAAAAACACAAAAAAAAAGTAAAAAATAACTTTAATTTCGGAAGTTGGTGTCTTTGCTTTAAAATTTTTGGTTTTTTGCCACCGACTTGCAAAATTAGTTATTTTTCACTTTTTTTGTGTTTTTTTTGGAAGTCGGTTGGTATTTTTTTGTAAAAAGTTTTTATTTTTTTCGCACAAATTCGAATACCACTACCTGCTACGTAAATAATAGTGACGGAGTCAAATAATATATCGTCTACATACACTAAGTGGGAAAAATACGTAATTATTGAAGCTAACTCAAAAACTAAGCAAGCAAAATTAATAAAATTTATATGGGGCTACCTCTGAAGCCACCAAACAAAAAAGAGTCATCAAAATCGATTCATAATTGAAGGAGTTATCGCGTAACAAAAACACAAAAAAACTCCTCCTTTTTGAAGAAGTCGGTTAAAAAGCAACTCCTGCGCAAACTTTCATGCTTCAGACCCTACGGTTAGGCTGTGCCTATGTGTTGTCTGTGAATGAATTACAACTAACCTTAATATAACACTGCCCTAGCTTTTTTTTTCTCGTGGGGAAATACTCATGGATACCCTGTCTTCGGAGAACGGAGGTTTATATCGGACTCCTACCGACTAAAACCCCACTGTTCCTACTTCTACCATGAGTCGGGGGCCCGGGAACTTGTACATTCACCGCACCCCCGACTGGTATCAGTCCGCCATGCCTAGCGGGCCCCATCACAAAGTGAAGCCAATCTCGCGATTGTCCTCCTATGCTCTATGCCCTACCTGGGAATCGAACCCAGGACCTCGTGCTCAGTAGCTCTTGCGACCATTAGACCACAAGGCAGACAATACGAGGCAGGAACTACGTACACCCGGCTACACATCAAATTGTACGATTTTCTCTTATTACTTTATCAACACTTGTCTCGCCTAAATCTGCGTACCTGTACGTATTCTTGCCACAGTGAAGCTAGTTACGAATACAGGGTGTTAGGGTAAACACCGTTACCCTTGCAACCTAGGTTTGAAGAACCTGAAATAAATGGAAAATTAAAAAAAAAATTTTTTTTTTACATCTGCATTTTACCACAACAGACGCAAGTTCGTTGCCCTATGCGCTAGGGCAACGAACTTGCGTCTTAACACTGGCGGGGGGTGCGGGACGTGATCTGACCGGCCGCGAGCGCGACCCCTCCCTCAGTTAGTCAGCTGTTTCGCTAGCAATCACGGTGTCGTGACAACGGTTACCCTTACACCCTGTATAGTCTCATTTATCTTTCCTACTCCATCATCAGACCCTGATTAGGACCGTAGCCAGGAATTCATTTCGGGGGGGTGTAGGCTTATTAGAAAAAAAATGTATTTCTGATTTCAGAGAGGGTAAATTAAGAGTACAGTTTTATAAAAAAGAGATTATTTATTGTTATTTTTAAAATAGCATTTTTTGTTCTTTTTGCGGAAAATCTTAATCGTTATTTTGTCTCTTTGACCGTTCATACAAAAAGAGAACTATAAGTTTTTCAACTTATGCAAAAAAGTTAGAGAATGTAAGATGCAAGAGCGAGCGAAGCGAGCTCAAAAATTTTCAAATTAAAAGTTTTCTATTCAATACAAAGTCAGATTCCATAAAAATACAGTATGTAAGCGTACTCTTACTGCTTTTGTAGATTATAAAGTCCGTATACGCGAAATATGTAGATTACAATCTGTATTTGAGTACGTCGTAAGGTCGATCTTTGGATTGAGATTCTAGTTTCTCACATTTCGGGTGGGGTTTGAACCCCCAAACCCCCCCCCCCCTGCCTATAGCCCTGCTGATCACCATCTATCTGTAACCTATTTTTTGAGACCTTTCCAATGAGTCCAAACACGATACCTCTGCTGTAGCTGGTGAGGGAGTTGGGTATCCGGCAAATTCCAGGTGATGCTGCAGCATCAGTTCAAGGTTACACCCAGCTACACATCAAGCTATACATTTCCAGTATAAGCTGACCTCGCATTGTACGGCAATCCTATACAATGCGAGATCAGCATAAACTGGAAATGTTTAGCTTGATGTGTAGCCGTGTGTACCTATTGCCGCATACTATCACTAGGCTTGTGCCAAATCTTTGTTATCATATCAGTGTCCTTGCCTTTATCTGGTTTATTATCTTCCTATTTGATAGTAATTAAGTTATATAAATGTTTAAGAAGGTATGGCAGTATATAGTCACCCTCTATACTCCATTTGAAATAAGATTAGACGTATAGATAAGCCTTTTTTACAGTCCGTTCAACAGATTTTGACTTCTATTGCGTTGGTTGTATGGCAAATGGCTGCTGCAGTATACAGTTGGTATTTTGTAACCTTTTTTGCTTTTAATGCCATCCGTATGCCTACGGTATAGAAGTCAAAATCGGTTGAACGGACTGTAAAAAGATTTGTTTAAATGTCTAATCTTATTTCAAATGGAGTATAGACTGTTTAAATTAAAATAATAGCCATCACGATATACAGGTTGTAAAAGACCCATCGCATAGCCGTCAACTACGCATTCTGTACATCAAATTATACTCGCGACAATCTAAGAAGTCCGTTTTGACGTTTCGTTCTCGTACTTTTAATAAAACGTTATGCCTTGAGAATCAGTTTTAAGCAATATAGATAAGTCGTCGATTACAAACTCTCTATACTCCATTTGAAATAAGATTAGACGTATAGATAAGCCTTTTTTTACAGTCCGTTCAACCGATTTTGACTTCTATTGCGTTGGTTGTATGGCAAATGGCTGCTGCAGTATACAGTTGGTATTTTGTAACCTTTTTTGCTTTTAATGCCATCCGTATGCCTACGGTATAGAAGTCAAAATCGGTTGAACGGACTGTAAAAAGATTTGTTTAAATGTCTAATCTTATTTCAAATGGAGTATAGACTGTTTAAATTAAAATAATAGCCATCGCGATATACAGGGTGTAAAAAGACCCATCGTATAGCCGTCAACTACGCATTCTGTACATCAAATTATACTCGCGACAATCTAAGAAGTCCGTTTTGACGTTTCGTTCTCGTACTTGTAATAAAACGTTAAGCCTTGAGAATCATTTTTAAGAAATATAGATAAGTCGTCGATTACAAACTCTCTAAGTATGTTTAATCGATATGTCTCGAGAATCAGTATATAAGTGACCAATTTTTTTTTGCATCGCTATACAACGGATTTTTATAGCTGTCAAAACGGACTTCTTAGATTGTCACGAGTCTAAGTAACATTGCACAAAAATAATTGCTGGTTAACGACTTTTACCTTTTTTAACCGAGTTCTTCAAAAAGGAGGAGGTTCTCAATTCGTCTGTATGTTTTTTTTTTGTATGTTTGTTACGCGATTACTCCGCCAATTATGAATCGATTTTGATGATTCTTTTTTTGTTTGGTAGATCATGCTTCCGAGGTGGTCCCATATAAATTTTATTAAGGCGCTTGGTCCCGTTGCTTGCGTAATTTTTGAGTTAGCTACAATATTACGTATTTTTCCCACTTAGTTTATCTAGACGATATCCTGTTTGACTCCGTCACTGTTATTTACATAGCAGGTAGTGGTATTCGGATTTGTGTGGGGTAGGTACCACAACACAAAAAAACAACCGACTTCCAAAAAAAACACTAAAAAAGTGAAAAATAACTTTAATTTCGGAAGTTTTTTTTTTTGTAAAAAGTTTTTATTGATGTGAAAAATCGCTGTTTACGGTAGTGCGCAACGTAACGTAACGCACGCAAAACATTGTGTTTATGGGTGCATGCAACGGTTCAGGGCTTGTGGTATTTAAAATTATGATATAACAATTAAAACTTGCTTTCTTTAAAAAACCGTCTGAAAAAGTTGGAACTTTGACCTTCAATATCTCCGTAACTAGAAGGTTCCCAGGTATGGTCCAGAACAAAAAATATCACAATGAAACTACAAGGTTTACAAGTAACTTTCGGCTTCGGTAAGTGTCGCATTGTACGGAAATCCTTACCCGTGTTCTCTAACACTGTATCTTTATGCATCAATCAATCTGCCTAGCCTTTTCCCAACTATGTTAGGGTCGGCTTCCAGTCTAACCGGATGCAGCTGAATACCCCTATTTTACATGGAGCTACTGCCTTTCTGACCTCCACAACCCAGTAACTGGCTAATACTATACCCGTTACCCGTTGCTAAGACTGTTTGCCCAGTTACTGGATAACACGATACCCGTTACCCGTTGCTAAGACCGTTTGCCCGGTTACTGGGTAACACGATACCCGTTACCCGTTGCTAAGACTGTTTGCCCGGTTACTGGGTAACACGATACCCGGTACCCGTTGCCAAGACTGTTTGCCCAGTTACTGGATAACACGATACACGTCAACCGTTGCTAAGACTGTTGGCCCGGTTACTGGGTAACACGATACCCGTTACCCGTTGCTAAGACTGTTTGCCCAGTTACTGGATAACACGATACCCGTTAACCGTTGCTACGACTGTTTTCCCGGTTCCTGGGTAACACGATACCCGTTACCCGTTGCCAAGACTGTTTGCCCAGTTACTGGATAACACGATACCCGTTACCCGTTGCTAAGACTGTTTTCCCGGTTACTGGGTAACACGATTCCCGTTGCTAAGAATGTTTGCCCAGTTACTGGGTAACCCGATACCCGTTAAAGACTGTTTGACAGACTTTCGGGTTTCTGACTGCCCGTAATTTACAGATAGTCAGAAACCCGAAAGTCTACTACGTAGTACGGTACTGACTGTTAAAGTTCTACGAATGACAGGTGGGACCAACCAAACGGGGCAAATCATGAAGGTATAAGTATTTATGTATATTTTTCCTTATAATCTGCAGTAGTTGTGTTACCGTCTAATAATGTTTTTAAGGCCATGTGTTAGCAAATAACACGTCTCATGGACATGACAGCCGTCTTCCGTACATAAGGCTATGCTGTACCGAAACCGGTGCGAGCGCGATAATGCATAGGCTTTTCCCTTCAACCTTCCTTGTATAAAATCTATATACAACGTGCCGCTACAATGGCGACATTAATTTAACACACGGGTAGGGCTAGTGGCCAGTAATCATAAAAATTATAATAAAATAAAATAATTGGTCAATTGAAAAATTTAAATTTTGTAACAAACCAAATAATAAAAAAAAAATTACAAAAAAAAACCGACTTCCAAAAAAAAACACTAAAAATAACTTTAATTTCGGAAGTCGGTGTCTTTGCTTTTCAATTTTCGTTTTTTGCCACCGACTTCCGAAATTAAAGTTATTTTACAGTTTTGAGTGTTTTTTTTAAAGTCGGTTTATTTTTGTAAAAAGTTTTTATTTTTCACTTTTTAGTAGTGGTACCTACCCCACACAAATTCGAATACCACTAGCTGATGAAAATAACAGTGAAGGAGTAAATGAAAAGATCGTCTAGATAAACTAAGTGGGAAAAATACGTAATATTGACGCTAACTCAAAAACTACCCAAGCAAAGTTAATAAAATTTATATGGGACCACCTCGGAAGCATGACCTACCATACAAAAAAAGAATCATCAAAATCGATTCATAATTGGCGTAATCGCGTAACAAACATACAAAAAATAAACATACAGATGAATTGAGAACCTCCTCCTTTTTTAAGAAGTCGGTTAAAAATATAACCAAAACTGAGGTCACTCTGTGTAAAAAATTCATTCATGAAGCTACCTACCAGCTGGCTTACGTTCTATCGGCCGATTCTTTGTCGGCGGCATAATTTCTAAGAAATTGCGCGGCTTTCCTTCTATTTGCCTACATATGATCCGTGGCCCCGGCAAATGACCTCTTCGCTACAGTTCTTTAAGTACAGGTTGCTCCAAGATGGTAATTTAGAAAATTGTAAATAAATCAGTAAATTAAAATATTTTAATTAAGTGAATACGCAAAATTGTATAGTGTGTGTTAAATTAATGTCACCATTAAAGCGGCACGCTGTATATGTATATATATAGCAATCAATCTGCCTAGCCTTTTTCGCAACTATATTGGGGTCGACTTCCAGTCTAACCGGATGCAGCTGAATACCAGTATTTTACATGGAGCGACTACCTATCTGACCTCCACAACCCAGTAACTGAGTAAAGGCTCGTGCAAACAGACGCGATATCGCGGCCGCGACAGGCAGCGGCATCTTTGTCGACAAAGGTACCGCTGCCTGTCGCGCCCGCGATTTCGCGTCTGTTTGCACGAGCCTTAATACGATACCCCTTGGTTAGACTGGTTGTCAGACTTTCGGGCTTCTGACGACCCGTAACGACTGTCAAAGATCCACAAAATGCCAGCCGGGACCAATGGCTTAACGTGCTTTCCGAGGCACGGAGGAGTCTCGATATGTAAAGATGGTCACCCATCCTCGGACCAACCCCGGCAAGATGGATTGACCCGAGCGGCTGTTACTACTTACTTAACCACGAGCTCCTCTCTTTTGTTGGATTTGTCTCCGCCCAGAATAGCAGAATAACTATTAAAACATCGGAAAAATTCAGGGAGGCAGGTGTAGGTAGGTAGGGTAGGTAGTACCCTACCTACCAACCCTAACCTGCCTACCTACCCAACCCTACCTACCTACCCTACCCTACCTATCTACCTATACTAAGTACTTGGGCTACCTGTGCGAAGCCGGGGCGGGTAGCTAAATAAAATAGTACTAATATCAAGTGATTATTCTATTATTAGTAGTTTAAAAACAAGAAATCCATACAAAATAATAGAATTGAAGCGGCGGTTTATAATTTCAAAATACCAGCTTTTAAATTACTAAATGGATATGATAGTCTATGTATGTATACATACGGTACCTATTCATAAACAATTAAAAAAAAATTGCCTGTCTGTCGTTTTGTTCCGGCTAATCTCCGAAACGGCTGGACCGTCGTCCCAGGTTGATGACCCCTCCGTGCCTCGGAAAGCACGTTAAACC
This sequence comes from Lithophane ornitopus, assembly GCA_948473465.1. Taxonomy (NCBI): domain Eukaryota; kingdom Metazoa; phylum Arthropoda; class Insecta; order Lepidoptera; family Noctuidae; genus Lithophane; species Lithophane ornitopus. Next base: position 7,931,719 of record OX419640.1, on the reverse strand, counting down.
GTTGATTCCGGCTGTCATTCCTAGATCTTTGGCAGTCGTTACGGGTCGTCATAAGCCCAAAAGCCGGACAACCAATCTTACCAAGGGGTATCGTGTTACCCAGTTGCTGGGTTGTGGAGGTCCGATAGGCAGTCGCTCCATGTAAAGTACTGGTATTCAACTGCATCCGGTTAGACTGGAAGCCGGACATAACATAGTTAGGAAAAAGCAGGCAGATTGACTTCAGAAAGAATAATGCCGCGGCGCGCCGCCGCCGCCCGCCTGCGCATCGCGTTTGATTTAGTGTAGCAGAGGTTTCAAATAATAAATCGTGCAAAAAAAATCATATCTGTTCAACACTTATGTTGTTTTTTGGCCGGTGAGTTCAAAGGCCATTTTTTTGCGTATACTAACTAATACTTTACTTGATAAAAAACACTTATGTATGTATAAAATCATTCAGTAGAATTTATAATTTAGTATGACGAGGAATTCAATAATATTTATTTCGATAGCCTAAAGGTGAGTACTGACCGGTGTTACGGGGCATAATGTACCATTCGCAGCGAGCACGTTACGTTACGGCGTGTCCTAAAATACGTGTAATATGCTCGTTTCGAACTCTTATGAGATAGATGAATGTGTGGAGTGACGAAAATGGATAAAGTAAGAAATGAGTATGGGGAAGTTTAAAAGTGGCGCCAGTGACAGAAAAGTTGAAAGGTAATCGTTTGGCCTGGTATGGGCATGTGATGAGGAGGGAGGAAGCGCATGTGACTAAAAAAGTGATGAATATAAATGTTGATGGATGGAGCGGGAGAGGAAGGCCAAAGAAAAGATTGATGGATTGTGTGAGGAATGATATGAAAGAGAAGGCAGTAAATGATAGCGTGACGGTTGACAGGGGAGAGTGGAAGAAGAAAACGTGTTGCGCCGACCACGAGTGACATGGGACAAGGGCAGGAAGATGGTGATGATGCTCGTTTCGAACTCTGTGCTCGCCCGTGCTCCAGATTAGCAAGACACTGTGCGCTAGTGACGACTTGTTCGGCGTACTGACTGAACGCGCGCTCTCTGTTGCTCAGCGAGACGTCGAGCGGTGTGCGAGAGAGAGCGCGCGAAGTTTAGTTCGCGATAACGCGACAATGGTGCCGATTCTGTTGTTCACAAACTAAACTAAATTTAAGTTCAGTGCATCTTTTTCTTTCTATTTCATTATGAAAAGGATAAATTTACATAAATTTTAGTTCAGTCCTGTCAAATTACAACGCGCCTGACGTAAATTGACGTAATTTTAATAAGCAAGTTTTTAATCGCGTCAAAACTTAGACGGAGTAGTGACAATTTGACAGGATTAAACTAAAATTTATCTTCTGTCCTTTTCTGAATGAAATAGAAAGAAAAAGATGTACTGAACTTAAAATTTGTTTAGTTTGTGAACAACAGAATCGGCACCAATGTACCCCTAGCATCAAAGGGATTCGTGAAAAAACCGACAGCGGTCGGACCACTTCAAACGAGCAACCAGCGTCTCGTTTCTTGCATGTTCGTGCTCGTTTCCACGTAGGTACTAACTGCACGAATGCTCGCTTTGTAACATGTTACATTACACCCCGTAACACCGGTCAGTACCCACCTTAAGAAACGGAAGCGTTACCTAATAGTTAATGACGTAATACCGTGCGGAGGCTAACAAGGTGTAATTCAAATAACTGAAAACCTCTATATGGGGGATGCGCTAAGGTTGCCAGCGAAATTCAAATTTTCTTACGTTTTTACCCGACTACGGCGAAGCAAAAAGGAGGGTTATTATTTTGACCGGTATGTATGTATGTTCATGGTGTTCCCTCATAACTTTTAAAGTAGATACTCATCATAATTTGACAAATGAAGCATCGTTGGAATCGTCTTGATCGTCCGCTGGTTATAGGCTATGTGACGTCACATTAAATATGGCGCCCTCTAGAGGACAAAATAGATGAACAAAAAAAAAAGTTTACATGATTTTTGTTGAATTTTTTGTCGTAGTTGGGTTTTAGTTTTATAACTTTGATTTTTGATTTGCATCAATGTAACAAATAATTATGGCTTCACAATATTATAATCATTAGTATCAGCAATACAACTCCTGAAGTTAGAATAATCCCCAAATGTTATGATTTCATGAAATAGGTAGTATCATTCAATACGATTATAGATCTTAGAGACTTGTATTGCTGATTTTAATGTTTATATTTCTATAAACCACATGCACAGGAATAAAATATTTTAAAGCCATATTGCCAATATAGAAAAATCCACTAAAGTCCATATTTTTAATTTGATTATAGTCTGTTTTTAATCTCGTAGACTAATTTGACAGATGCAAATGTCAAATTCCAAATTGAAAAAAAACAAACAACAAATGAAATGTCAAATTAATCTACAAGATTAAAAAATATACTTTAGGTCTCTTTGTTCGTTTTTCTGCCGTGTACCAACGAATACTCATCATATACCCCGCCCTTGTCTTATGTCACTTGTGTTCGGCGCAACACATTTGCTTCTTCAACTCTCCTATCAGCCGTCACGCTATCATTCATTCCCTTCTCTTTCTTAGCATTCCTCACGCAACCCATCCATCTTTTTAAACGACTTCTTCAAAAAGGAGGAGGTTCTCAATTCGTCTGTATGTTTTTTTTTTTTTTTTGTGTGTGTATGTTACTCGATTTCTCCGCCAATTATGAATCGATTTTGATGATTCTTTTTTTGTTTGGTAGGTCATGCTTCAGAGGTGGTCCCATATTAATTTTATTAACTTTGCTTGCGTAGTTTTTGAGTTAGCTTCAATATTACGTATTTTGTCCCACTTAGTGTATGTAGATGATATTATATTGATTGACTCCGTCACTGTTATTTACATAGCAGGTAGTGGTATTCGAATTTGTGTGGGGTAGGTACCACAACTAAAAAGTGAAAAATAACTTTAATTTCGGAAGTCGGTGTCTTTTCTTTTCAATTTTAGTTTTTTGCCACCGACTTCCGAAATTAAAGTTATTTTTCACTTTTTTTGTGTTTTTTTTGGAAGTCGGTTGTTTTTTTTTTGTAAAATGTTTTCTTTGGCCTCCTTTCATTTTCGTTCATCCATCAACATTTATATTCATCACTCTTAATCACATGCGTTTCCTCCCTCCTCATCACATGCCATGGCATTGTATCGCCAAACGATTTCCTTTCAACTTTCAACAACGCGTGTCACTGAATACTGGTTATGTTTAAATTGCTCATGACAATTGACAATCGATTTAGTTATAAATATTATATAAGACCTTGGCCGTTGTTAGAGCTGCTATAAAAAAATCAATAGCAAAACGTTCTTCTATTTTAACTTCCACTTCCCGCTTGTGCTACCAAAAGGATTACCAGATGTATAGAAAAACGACATTTCGCCACTTAGGGCCTAAACACATAACCGCGTTGCGGCGCCGCAACGCAAACATTAGCGACGGCACCCTAAGATTTTCTTAGGAAATGGCCCGAAACCGCCGTTAATTTTTGCGTTGCGGCGCCGCAACGCGGTTATGTGTTTAGGCCCTTAATTAAAGGCGGTGGACGGCGCCACCACACCGCTAGTATTGTTTAGTAGTAGATTGTTGCATCGAGCACAAAGTGCTCTATTAATGCACGAGGGTTATGTTGGCACTAAATTAAGACGAGTGCATTAATTACTCACTTTAGCGAGGTGCGTAATCTACTTTTCTTTCAACTACCAATGCACCTACCGTGATAAAGTATACCTACTCCAATTAATGAAAACAAAGTTATCCCGCGACTTTTACGGCAAAAGGTTACTGAACTCAACTGAACTCGACTGAACTCAACTGAACTCAACTGAACTCAACTGAACTCAACTGAACTTAACTGAACTCAACTGAACTCAACTGAACTCAACTGAACTCAACTGAACTCAACTGAATTCAACTTAACTCAACTCAACTCAACTCAGCTCAGCTCAGCTCAACTCAGCACAACTCAACTCAAGTCCGACAGACAGGCAGAGCCGGAGAGACAAGCCTTAGTAATAGGGTCCCGTTTTACCCTTTGGGTATGGGTCCCTAAAAACAATGCATTAATGAATAACAAACAGTGCAACAATGAAATTTCATACAACTTTACTGCACTATTTTGGATCTATTTATAAGCAAAAATTTGTCCTTTGTGATCGGTTTTGTAGTGATTAATGATAACATTACTATGTAGTTGAAAGAAAACTGTTTTTTTATCCCATCACCGGCTGCTTGCAAAAGTGCACGCGCTTTATAATACTTTAATTAATCAAGCGGAACGGCGCGGTGTCGGAGCGGCAGAGGCGCGGCGCGTGCGACGTCGGTGTGGCGGCGGTGTCTGTCGCCGAGCAACCGCAAAATTCAAATTTTCTTATGTTTTTGCAATTTGCAGGTTAGTCAGGTTGTATTTTAATTAAAATAATTATGATTCGCGATCGTAACAAATATGGATTTACAGAATTATAAACATTAGAATCAGCAATACAACTCTCTACGTTCATATAAGTGTATTGAATAACTATTTCATGAAATCATGACATTTGGTGAAGTGTAACTTGTGCACTCTGAAATGACGCGGCCCACTACCGCATTTACGCACACGGGAATGAGGTCATGCGGTACTGGTTTTTACCTGACTACGGGGGTCTCCTATTAAGAGTCGAATATCGTCGTTTCGACACACGCTATTTCGAAAAACCGGACAAGTGCGAGTCGGACTCGCGCACGAAGGGTTCCGTACCATTATCTATAAAACGGAAAAAAAAATCATGTCTGTTGTATGGGAGCCCCCCTTTTATTTTAATTTAATTAATTATTTTTAAAGTGAATATATAACTAAATATTCTGTGAATATTTCAAGCGTCTACCTGTTGCCGTTATCAACATCGAGCAAAAACGAGCAAGAAAATCACGTTTGTTGTATGGGAGCCCCCTTAAATATTTATTTTATTCTGTTTTTTAGTATTTGTTGTTATAGCGGCAACAGAAATACATCATCTGTGAAAATTTCAACTGTATCACGGTTAATGAGATACAGCCTGGTGAAGGTCAGACAGACAGACAGCGGAGCCTTAGTAATAGGGTCCCGTTTTACCCATTAGGTACAAAACCCTAAAAAATTGCGGGTGGTACGCCAGTTCGAAAACACATTGAATCGACAAAACGCTGTGTCGAATGCCGTTATCGCGAACACGCTGATCCGAAATACTCTTTGAATGGTACACTAGTATCGAAATCCACTGTTGCATTTATTTGTCTCGAACTCACGACCCCGATGAGACACAGGAGGGAGGCCTCCTGTGTCTCATCGAGGGTCTTTGGATTGGGTTTGGGAAACAAGGGCAGTGAAAAAAAAAAGGTGGGTTATGATTTTGACCGGTATGTATGTATGTTTATCTGTACCCTCATATCTTCCAAACTACTCATCACAATTTGACAAATGAGGTATCGTTGGAAGCGTCTTGATCGTCCGCTGGTTATAGGTGACGTCACATGAACATGACGCCATGTTGGATATAAAATAAAAAGGCCTAATAAGAACATTTAATAAACAAAAGTTATAAATCTAAAACCCAACTACGACAAAACGGTCCACTAAAAAGGTATAAACAAGAATCACAGACAGACAAATTAAAAAATCGGAGTCACATGTGTTAAGGCTTAAATTACACAGATACGTGTGACTCCGGATTTTTAATTTGTCAAAATCAAAATATTTTATTTCACATAAACCTACATGGGCACTCATGAAACGTCAAAAGCTAGGTGCACGGTTCCAATTGGTCGTTTCCTATGGAGAAGAGCCGGCAAGAAACTCCACGGATACTCTTTAAAAAAAAGTCTGTCTCTGATTCTTGTTTATACCTTTTTAGTTGATTTTTGTCGTAGTTAGTCAATAGGTACTCAGGATTCGAGCAGAACCGATTAAATAGCTATTATTATTAGCCAGTAAGTACTTTTATCTTGGGGTTCTATACATATACACTAGTAAAATTGTAAACAAAGATAATACATCATTACAGCTAGGTATTGGCGCCGATTCTGTTGTTCACAAACTAAACTATATTTAAGTTCAGTGCATATTTTTCTTTCTATTTCATTAAGAAAAGGACAGAAGATAAATTTTAAAATACAATAGACGTAGATATATTTAGTAACCTATTCCGCTTGACTATTCTTCAAGAGTCCTAAAAAAAACCCTGTTAGAAATCGACACGTGTTTCACCTCTCATTTCGCATACTCAGGATGACGATTGACCAATTGCAAACCAACCAGAACGCGATGTGTTACCACGCCGAGCGCTGGACGCAAAGTGTATCAAATCGTTTTTTTTTTTTTTGTCTTGGGAATCTCATAGTTCATTTTAGATGAAAATCGTAACTATTTAACCGGACTTTCCTGTGGCTGCCTTAAGCTACTACACTCAAAGCCTCCAGCCAGGGGCATATAACTATTCTAAATGAATACTAAGTGAGCGCTCGCTAAGGGCACCCCCTGTGGGGTACGGACCTCGGCTTAGGGCGTCACTGCCGGGAGGGCGGCAAGGCGGGACGGGCTGGATCAACATAAGATCATTATTATTATTAATCGGGGAATTTAAAGCTACGTGCTCAGCTTCGGCGCGGGCTGGCACTTTATCGGACAAGGGACGGGGGGACGAATTTAATCGGGGTCGCGGACGCGCTGGACCTCGGCGGCGAGGTCGGAATGACGGGAAGCGTCTGTTTTTGTGAACTGTACTAGTGGCCCTACTGCTTTCCTGGATGAGGGTCGTGGGGTCATCGGGTTCTACGAGAACGTGCCTCGGACGGCGGACTTTGCTAATCCTAGAGGGGACATAGTTGGCGGCCTCGACAACCAGAGGGTGGAATCGAAATAACGCTTTGAAAGGCGTTTGAGAAACTGACTGATGGTGGGAATCTTTAAGTCGAGATGGAGGATCTCGTTACGAACGTACCAGGGGGCTGATGTGACTTTACGGAGGAAACGGTTCTGGCGGGTCTGCATCCTATGGATATAGCTGGGTCTAGCCTGAGCAAAGACTGAACCCGCATAGGTCATGAGTCATGATGGGAGTGAATCAAATCGCCCGTCACCCCCACTTATATAGGATTGCTGCTCAGCGCTGATAGCGAAGCGGAATAGTTTACTAAATATATCTACGTCTATTGTATTTTATAATGGATTTCCGCAAAGTCACGCCTGAATCAATTAACTAGATAAATTTTAAGTCCTGTCAAACTGGCATTACTCCTTATAAGTTTAGACGTGATTGAAAACTTGCCTACTAAAATTACGTCAATTTACGTCAGGCGCTGATTAATTTGACAGGACTAAACTAAAATTTATCTTCTGTCCTTTTCTTAATGAAATAGAAAGAAAAAGATGCACTGAACTTAAAGGAGATAATTTATTTTGGGCTAAATTACGAAAGTGTCGGCCAAACAAAAAAAAAAAAAAGAGATATTCCATTAGAGCATGTTATTCTCTTCACTTTTCACCATCAGACCAAATCTGTAGGGCAATTCCCTGCGCTGTTGTTTCTGACTGTTTTCAGTATGTTTTGGTTAAAATAATTAATAGTTATATAATTAAAGTAATCAATGTTAGAAACACCACCCTGCGCTCCATAACTCAAGTAGCGGATGTTGGAGAAAAAACAGCCAGGCTGAAGTGGGAGTGGGCCGGCCACGTCACACGAATGCACCCGGAGAGATGGGCAAAGATCGTCACTCACTGCACGCCTGAAGGAGGACATCGCCGTCGAGGTAGACCGCGGCGAAGGTGGTGTGACGATCTAATCATGTTTGCGGGGTCGACATGGCCAGAAATCGCACAAAACAGAGAGATATCGAAGGAAAAAGTGGAGGCCTTTGCCCAGCAGTGGGACACATTATAGGATAAAAAAAAAAAAATAGCTTGTAGTAATAAAAAGTGAAGAGGAAAGCGTACTCTTTCGGAATATAGCATTTTTTTTGTTTGGCCGGCACTTTTACAAATATATCCCAAAAATGTATGGACGGTGAATGATCTCCTTTAGTTTAGTTTGTGAACAACAGAATCGGCGCCATTTTTAACCGACTTCTTCAAAAAGGAGGAGGTTCTCAACTCGTGTGTAGGTTTTTTTTTTTTTTTTTAATGTTTGTTACGCGATTACTCCGCCAATTATGAATCGATTTTGATGATTCTTTTTTTGTATGATCGGTCATGCTTCCGAGGTGGTCCCATATAAATTTTATTAACTTTGCTTGGGTAGTTTTTGAGTTAGCGTCAATATTACGTATTTTTCCCACTTAGTTTATCTAGACGATCTTTTCATTTACTCCTTCACTGTTATTTTCATCAGCTAGTGGTATTCGAATTTGTGTGGGGTAGGTACCACAACTAAAAAGTGAAAAATAAAAACTTTTTACAAAAAAAAAAAACAACCGACTTCCAAAAATAACACTAAAAAAGTGAAAAATAACTTTAATTTCGGAAGTCGGTGGCAAAAAACGGAAATTGAAAAGCAAAGACACCGACTTCCGAAATTCAAGTTATTTTTCACTTTTTTAGTTAGTTTTTTTTGGAAGTCGGTTGTTTTTTGTATAATAAGTATACAGAGTGACTGAAACATAGGTAAGTAGCTAAAGTCAGGGAAGTTATTTGTTATGCAACTGTTTGTATCTTTGTCGCAGCCATCAGGTTAAATTAGCTAGCTAGTTGGACGCAGAGGCCGTTCATTAAATCAAAATCAAAAGTCATTCATTCAAACTAGGCTGAGAATCAGCACTTTTCGAACGTCAACATTACATAAGACAGTCCCCCAAAACGCCCACCCTTCACCACTTCCTAGTGCTTTAGCTGGGAAGAAGAAGTGGCGCAACAAACTCCCCAGCAGCACAGCTGTCTGTTTAAATGCATCCAATTAGATGCATGTGCCGAAAGTTAACTAAACTGGAATCATTCAACCTTCAACAACTTGGCTTATTGGAAGTCAGCCCTTTGAGGATGACTGCCCATGACTCTGCCAAGTGATTCAAATGGTGAAAAATTTGTGCAAGCAACTTGGAAATAGCGCCCGCAGGCGCTGCCGCGGCACCGCTCGCTACGCTCGCTCGGCTCGCGCGCGGTTGGTCACAGTTCTAACCTAAACTAACCTATTTCACCCGGTTTAACTAAATGACTAGGCAACGTTTAACCAGATGGCTGAATGTCAGCCATCTAGTTAAACGTTGCGCTCAAATGACTTGGCTACTTCTCTTTCAGCAATTTAATTGAATGCCAGCGATTAATGAACGGCTTTGGCGTCCAACTAGCTGGCTAATTTAACTGCTAATTTAGTTGCGTTATATTCACATCACTATTGTCATTCTGTGACAGTTTTATCAACGGCCTTATGAGCGAAGCGTTGCCGGTGAGTTGATGTCACGTCATCCTAATTACTAAGTGCGAATTGAGTTTGTTTGTGACGCTTTCACGTTAAAACCGGTGAACAGATTTGGATGAAATTTGGTACCGGGGTAGACCTTGACCTGGAGAAGGACATAAGATACTTTTTATCCCGATTATCCCATGGGATCGAGACTTACGCAGGTGATACCGCGGGGCGCAGCTAGTAATATTATAAATGCGATAGTGAGTTTACTTTGTTTGTAAGGCTTTCACGCTAAAACGGATGAAGATTTGGATGACATTTGGTACAGGTGTAGACCTTGATCTGGATTAATACATAGGTTACTTTTTATCCCAATATTCCCACGAGATCGAGACTTATGTGGGTGAAACCGCGGGGCGCAGCTAGTATAATATTATAAATGCGAAAATGTGTTTGTTTGTTAAGCTTTCACGCTAAAACGGGTGAACAGATTTGGATGAAATTTGGCACATGGCTAGACCATGACCTGGAATAGGACATAGGATACTTAATATTCCAATATTCCCACGGGATCGAGACTTATGCGGGTGAAACCGCGGGGCGCAGCTAGTCCTACATACAAATCACAGTATATCTTGCAACACGATGTGTTGCGACGATGTGCAACCCACGCTCAACGGACAAGGAGACCAGAGAAACGAAGAGGGGAAGGATGGCGGTGTGATGCCGAGGATCGTAGCGGAATCGTAATGGAGCAGTGTTGCTTGTACTAAAATTTTCACGAAAAATGCCTTCAAAGTTTACACACACATTTCATTTTAAGGAATTTCCACAAAACAGTCCTCATTCAATAAAAACATTGTATAATAAGGGCGGCCGTACTCGGACTGCTTCAAGCAGTTGAGACCGACTGCTTGAAGCCGCGACCGCGCGGTGAACTATGGTCATTCATTCGCTGCCGTACACACGACTGCTCGAGCAGTCGCATTCAAACCGTCAACTGCATGACGAAATTACATCGTGCCGTCGACCGCTCGCGAGGCATACACCGACTGCTCGAGCTGTTGACTGCGCTAGAGCAGTCGACAGCTCTCCGACCTCCCCCCCTTTCCTGGTGGCCTCGCGGCGTCTGTCTGTCTCTCTGTCTCTCTGTCGTCTCCGCTTGAGCAGAAGCAGCTAATCAGTGCTTCCTCGTCAGAATCCATGACTCGACTGCGGTAGAAAATCAACTGCTCGAGCGGTTGGTAGCGACAGCACGAGCAGTCAACAACCGACCGCTCGAGCAGTCGACGCCGACCGCTCGAGCGGTTCGTGTACGTCGCTCAGCCGTTAACTGCTCGAGCAGACCGTGTACGGCCGCCCTAAGAGATTCCCGCGGCTTCGCCCGCGTGGATGTCGGTTGTCGTGACCAAAAGTAATCATGAAATTTTGATCCCGTTCCCGCAACCCATAGGAACCTATTCCAGGGATAAAAAGTAGCCTATGTCTTATTCCATTGCACCAAGCGAGGCGAGGCGCTTGAATATTATTCCCATTTTTTTTGCAATTACTCCTAAGATATTCGTTTAAATTATATGGTGTAAAAGAGTAAAATAATGTGCATGAAATGCTTAAAGCCTCTAACTTATTTAAAATTATAAGGATTATACCGTTTCTGTGTAAATAGCTTTCCAATTACCGGTTTATAATTGCCCATTTTTTAAGTATTAAAATGGATATATTATGTTATCCTTAAGAGATAGACATATGCTATTGTGGACTTTTCGGTAGACCTTGTTAAGGTGTACAATACCGTAGTACATTATTTTGATCTATCTCGTAGGGATTAGCCAGCGTTTGCGATGTAAGCGCAAACAATGAGTTTATTTACGACATTACATTAGAAACCTCTAAAATTATCATTGTTTCTCTACTATTTATGAATGTATTATACATATAAACCTTCCTCTTAAATCACTTTATCTATTAAAAAAACCCGCATCAAAATCCGTTGCGTTTTAAAGATCTCTATACTCCATTTGAAATAAGATTAGACGTATAGATAAGCCTTTTTTACATTCCGTTCAACCGATTTTGAATTCTATTGCGTTGGTGGCATGACAAATGGCAGCCGCAGTAGATAGTTGGTATTGTGTAACTTTTTTTGCTTTTAATGCTATCCTTATGCCTAGGATATAGAAGTCAAAATCGGTTGAACGGACTGTAAAAGGGTTTGTTTTAATGTCTAATCTTATTTCAAATGGGGTATAAGCATACATAGGGACAGACAGACAGCGGGAAGCGACTTTGTTATATGTTTATTACTATGTAGTGATACTTAGTTAGTCGTTCGCGTGCAATAACACGTGGTTTTTGAAGTAAAGTAGATACTCGCAATGATGACGATAAAATTATATGATGTCGGAGCTTAGCAATTATTAAAGAGTTCTGACACAGGGGGCGTCATGAGTTCCATTCACTATGTTTGGATCGCGGTTTCTATATACTTACTGTACAAGCAGGGCCGCAGGCAGGGGGGTTTTGGGGGTTCAAACCCCCCCGAAATGCGAGAAACCAGAATCTCAATCCAGAAATCGACCCCCTAGGGTACCTCCTTATACAGATAATTGTAATCTATTTCGCATAGGCGTAGTTTATAATCTACAATACCAGTAGAAGTATGCTTAAGTACTGTATTTTTATCGACTCTGCCTTTGTATTGAATCAATTCCTGCAACTTCAGCATTCTCTGAGATATTCTCCCAGGCGGGTGCGAAAAACCCGGGGATCCCGCACGGTCTCTCTCGGCGAGCCTCCTTGCCGGATTACCGCCATGGGATCTGGAGGCGAAGGTCCTCGCGCACATCTGGGAGTGGCGCGAGGAGATGAAGCGCCGGGGCGTAACTCCGCTGCCGCGAGAAATCGCGGCACAGCGGACAGAGCTCCGGCAGGATCTCATGGCGGCATGGAGAGTGCGATTGTCACAACCCAGTGCTGGGCACGCCACAATTGCGGCGATAAGTCCCCTCTTTGAGGAGAGGCTGGAGAGGCGCCACGGCGTCCTCACCTTCCGCCTGACACAGCTCCTCACCGGACATGGCAGCTTCGGGAGGTACCTGTGTAGGATCAGGCGGGAGGAAACGCCCGGATGTCACCACTGTGCGGATCGTCCGGAGGACACGGTGGAGCATACGGTGGAGGTGTGCCCTGCTTGGGCGGAGCACCGCCGTGTCCTCGTGGAGGCGATTGGCAGCACTGACCTCTCGCGTCCGGCCCTGGTCCAGGCCATGGTACGGAGCGAGAGGGCATGGGAGGCGGTAACCTCCTTCTGCGAAGCAGTGATGCTCGCGAAGGAGGAGGCGGAACGCGTGAGGGAGAGGCAAAGCCTGCGCCCTCACGCCCCTAACCACCGCCGCTGGAGACGCCCTGAGCGTCGGGAATCCCAGGCGGATTCCCGGCCACCATAGGCGCGGGCTTGCGGACGGCGAGCAATGGGTAGCTCGCCGTCCGATAAGGACCAGGCCCGGGTCGATGACGCGTCGTGTTCCACGCGCGCCTCAAAGAGATGTCAGCACACCTGACGGGGTCCGTTAGGACCGATGCCTGCCAGGGTTGCGGAATAGTCCGAAAGGGATACCGGGACCCTGGCAACAGGCAACTGAAGGAACACGGGTGGGTTTTAGTCAGTAAGAGTCTGACACGCCCTTCCGCTCCGCCCAGAGCGGGAGTAGTCATATGATGATTTACCAAGTAAAAAAAAAAAAAAAAAGGCGGGTGCGAAAATTTTCGAGCTCGCTTTGCTCGCTCTTGCATCCTTTTTCGCATCATCCTTCTCAAACTTTTCTGCATATTAAGTCGATAACGTTACTTCTATTTCTGTATGATCGGTCAAAGAGAAAGAAAACCTAACTTATTCGAAGCTGGATGCTAAAAATTTCGAGCTCGCTTCGCTCGCAACCTTCCACCCTCTCTGAAATCAGATATAGGTACTTAATTCCTTTAAAAAAAACGTTTGCGCAGTCCACGTCCCCCCCGAAATGAATTCCTGGCTACGGCCCTGTGTACAAGGGCGCGGCAAAATTCGGTAGACCTTGATACTTTTTATCCTGGTACCAAGTTCCCGTGGTGCGTGGTGCAAATTGCCGTCCTCCACGCGGGCGAAGCCGCGGGTAAAGTTAGTCCACCATAGGGCGAATCCACCTTCGTGAGATATAGGTAATGGTGACGATTCTCTTGTACACCGAACTAAACTATCACAAAAATTCCTTAATTTTGGCTGTGAGAATCTTAAAGCTATTCTGCAAACAAAATTCTCTAAATTTAAAAATTATTTTGACAACTATTTTAAAATCGAATTTGACAATTGCGACTCCACGTGGTATTTTTTTACCCTACTCCGTGTGTTTTTTTTTAGAGCCCGAGGCGCGCTTGTAAGCTTCCTCGACGTGTTTTGTATGGAATTTTTCACTTTTTGTATGGAAAATATGAAAAATTATTATTACCTACTACATGTTGAGTTTTAATTTTCATTATTTTTGCGATAGCACACACTGTTTTCGAGATAATCTTTTGCTTAAAGAAAATATAAAAGATACAGTACTGTTTTTGCAGCCGAGTCGAGGTCTTGGTGTGAATGTTAGTTCATGACAACTAATTTTAAACCACACCTTTTTGATCGCGATTAAAAATAGTCAGATTTAGTTTAGATTTAGTTGGACAGTCAAAATTTTTGGTAAAAAACTTCAAGTTCAGAAACTCAAACTCAAACTCAAAGCAATTATTTCAATTAAACCATTTACAGGCACTTTTGAATTGTTAAAGAGTCGGTCAGTCAGTCAGAAAGTTTTAACTAGTTGCACATTCCAAAACGTAGATCTCTATGGAGAAGAACGGGCAAGAAACTCCAAGGACACTCTTTTAAATATGGATATAGATATTACAAAATCCTGGGTACAGTATTCTTGTGGCTTCTATATGTGAAAACAACGTAAACCAAAAATATATTTAAAAAAAATCAATATATAAGATTAAAAATAAGCTCTGGCAAATAAGAGGTGACCAGTCTCAACTGACGGCGCCCGTTCACGAACATGACATGTGGATCAGCACCATCCAGCTCAACCATTTTGTAGGGAACCGAATGATCCAGAATAGCAAAATTGCCATTTTCACTTAACTAATATCTCAGTGCCATCTTAGTGCTGTCAAACTAAAATACTTATAGTTATGATTTAGTCAGGTTAGTCTTATTTCAGAATTGGAAATCGTCGTTTGGCAGTAATGAAATGTTGACTGACAGCGATGCAGACGAATTTTTTTAACAGACTTCTTCGAAAAGGAGGAGGTTCTCAATTCAAATGTATTTTTTTTATGTTTGTTACGCTATTACTCCACCAATTATGAATCGATTTTGATGATTCTTTTTTTTTTTGGTAAGGCATGCTTCCGGGGTGGTCCCATATAAATTGTATTAACTTTACTTGCGTAGTTTTTGAGTTTGCTTCAATATCACGTATTTTTCCCACTTAGTTTATCTAGACGATATCCTTATTTACTCCTTCACTGTTATTGAAATAGCAGGTACCTATTAGGATTTGTTGGGGTAGGTAAGAAATGAAAACATTGAAAAATAAAAACATTTTCCAAATAAAAATACAACCGACTTCCAAAAAACACACTAAATAAAAAGTGAATAAAAACTTTCTACAAAAAAAAAAACAACCGACTACTTTCTTACTTATTTTTCACTTTTTAGTTGTGGTACCTACCCCGCACAAATCCGTATACCACTACCTGCTATGTAAATAACAGTGAAGGAGTCAAACAGGATATCGTCTAGATAAACTAAGTGGGAAAAATACGTAATATTGCAGCTAACTCAAAAATTACGCAAGCAAAGTTAATAAAATTTATATGGGACCACCTCGGAAGCATGCCCTACCCAAAAAAAAAAAGAAAAAATCGATTCATAATTGGTGGAGTAATAGCGTAATAAACAAACAAAAAAAAAACATACAGACGAATTGAGAACTTCCTCCTTTTTGAAGAAGTCGGTTAAAAATAACTTTAATGTCGGAAGTCGGTGGCAAAAAACGAAAATTGAAAAGCGAAGACACCGACTTCCGAAATTAAAGTTATTTTTCACTTTTTTAGGAACCAAATGGTGACATAAGGCGAGTGTGAGTGAGAGAACAAGCGTATATGTTAGACCTGCCAAGTTGTATCAGCTGTATTGTGCACGAGGGTAAACTTTTATTTTAATTTTTTTGTCTTAGTTGTTAGGTACTTACATTAAAACTGAAATTAAAGAATTGTGTCTTTCTTGGCGGGAGATAACGATGAAAATAATATTAAGTTACTTATTTGAGTTCACTGATAAAATAATATTAGGTCTTTACCTATGAAATCGCCGTTCTGCAGTACTGGCCATTTCAAATCAAAATAATTTTTGTTTGGCTAAGAATTCTAATTTCAAATTAATTTTATTTTAAAAACATGGATTTTTTTTTCCAAAAGTAGTCATTTCTTTATTGATTAGTGTTACATTTTCATCGCATTTCAATCTTTTTCGTCATCATGGATACTTTTAAAATTCGAGTAATTATGGAATATGAGTACCGTCGTGGCAGCAACGCGGCACAAGCGGCACGCAACATCAACGACGTTTACGGAGCTAACACTACAAACCAACGCACCACCTGTTATTGGTTTGCTCGCTTCCGTTCTGGAAATTTCGACCTGAAAAATGAACCTCGCGGTCGTCCGAAGACTTTGGTCGACAATGACGAATTAAAGGCGATTGTGGAAGCTGATGATACACAATCTACGGCTGAATTTGCAGCAGCTTTCGACGTTAGCGTCAAAACAATATTGGTCCATTTGCGTCAAATTAGCAAGGTAAAAAAGCTTGACAAATGGGTGCCCCACGAACTCGATGATCGCCAGCGCGAAGTACGCGTCGAGACGTGCCTTGCACTGCTCAACAGACACACAAATGAAGGAATTTTAAACCGCATTGTTACCTGCGATGAAAAATGGATTCTGTTTGATAACCGCAAGCGCTCAGCAAGTTGGTTGGATCCTGGTTCAGCACCTAAACAATGCCCTAAACGAAAACTTACCCCTAGAAAAGTGGTCACTGTTTGGTGGTCTAGCGCCGGTGTGATTCATCACAGCTTCTTACCAAACGGGGTGAGCATTACTGCAGATGTGTACTGTGAAGAACTGAACACAATGATGGAGAAGCTGGCGCATCTCCAACCAGCATTGGTCAATCGCTCGTCTCCGCTGCTCCTGCACGACAACGCGCGACCTCATACTGCACAGCAGACGGTCTCCAAGTTGCAAGAACTGGGGTTGGAAGCTCTCCGTCATCCGCCCTACTCACCAGACCTTGCGCCTACAGACTACTACTTTTTCCAGAATTTGGATAACTTCTTGGCGGGGAAAAAATTCAATACCCGAGAGGCAGTACAAAATGCCTTTGAAGAATTTGTTGCCTCCCGTCCAGCTGATTTCTTTAAGAAGGGCATCAATAAACTGCCACTGCGATGGCAAAGATGCATTGATTGCATGGGTGATTACTTCGATTAATACAAATAAAAAATTCATGAAAAAAATTCGTTTAAATTTTTTCATACAAAACGGCAATTTCATAGGTAAAGACCTATTATTATCAGTTAGTATGCTATTATTTGTTTAAAAGATTGTGCAGGTTTACTTAATCGGGTGATTTTTAGGGTACCGTACCCAAAGGGTAAAATGGGACCCTATTACTAAGACTCCGCTGTCCGTCCGTCTGTCTGTCAGTCCGTCTGTCACCAGGCTGTATCTCATGAACCGTGATAGTAAGACAGCTGAAATTTTCACAGACGATGTATTTCTGTTGCCGCTACGTTGGATAAATAAGTATAGATTTTAATTGTGCAATTATTACCAAAGGAAAATTATTTTAAGTTTGTTTAACTTTTTATTAAAGAGATGTTTAAAATGTAAGCTGTATTTTATTGAAAATTCAAAAAATCCTTTTCCGATTTCATGAGATTTACAAAATCCAGCCGCAATCCTGAGAAGACTCCAAAAATCCTGAAATTTCAGGACAAATCCTGAGATATGGTAACCCTATTTTCATTTGACGTCACATAGCCTATAACCAGCGCAAGATCAAGACGCTCCCAACGATACCTTATTTGTCAAATTGTAAAGAGTCGATTAGAAGTTAAGAGGGAACAGATGAACATACACATATACCGCTCCTTTTTGCTTCGCCGTAGTCGCGTAAAAAATTAAACGTCGGCAGAAAAAAAAAGAAGATGAACAATTTCTAATATAATTTCATGTCAATTAAGTATTTAAACGCATTTTAATCACAATATAAAATAAATAAACAAAAGTAGAAACCCGGAACTACTAAAAGTACCTAACACTTTCAGAAAGTACCAATTTGGCTGTCTACTAATCTTAATTTTGCTTGATAACTAATAATAGTAGGTACTTATCTACAAATAAATAAGTAGGTACTGCATACGAAGAAATAATTACTTATATAAACCCACTTGGAATAGTTGGCATGTTTCACATAACAGCGAACTGTCAATGAAAATGCCAGTCTTGTGTGACAGAGAAGGAACAAGCGAATTATTGTATAGCTGCCTTAGAATGAAAGAAAGAGACAAAGAATCTAATTCACACATTGTATAGGTCAACACTGATTAGTTTTCTGCGTATTTTTATAAAAACCCAAAACCCAAGTACACTTTCACTTTTTTAATACTTACATAGATATAAATAGTAAAAACAAATATTAAAAATTATACTCACAGCGAAAAAATGAGTTTTTAAATCCAAATACAATCACTACACAACACACGAAGTATCACGAAAATAAAAAAAATACTTTTTTGAAATCCGAATAAAGTAAACAAACTTCAAATACAACACGGGTAAGTTTAGAAGGCACGGTAGAACGACGAAAGGCGGTACAACCAACGGATATTACAATCGGTCGGGTAACACACTGGTTGACATTCGAGCGCCAAGGCGATCATAGAATGACTGGTAGATTATAACTACTACTATATCGTGGGGCGATGACGACATATCAAAATATAGCTACGTACTTCGTGTGATAATAATTGATAACATTTATCACATGTATATGTTTTTTGGTTGGCAAAGCATTTTCCGGTATGTTTTTTAGAGTGTGAGGTAACTTTTTTGCGCATTTTATCACAAAATTTAGGTTACAATAGTGGTCGATAGATGGCGTTACGTGCTTTATGTACTCATTGAGGAAAATTGTGAACTATTTATAGTTCTAGATTCAGAACGTTTAACAATGATTCAGTAAATTCAGTAAACTTTATTAGTTAGTTTGGAGGCCGCAAATCACGGTAGAACCGATATTATGAATTAAATTTTGTAGAAAGTTATCTCTAAAATATACAATTCTTGTGTCACAGTGTTAATTGTCATACTCCTCCGAAAAGGCTAGACCGATTTTTATGACATTTTAATATGTACAAGGACTTAGGGTAAACACCGTTATACTTGCAACCAGTGGTTTGGTTTCATTTATAGAACGTAAAATTAATGGAAAAGTTTTTTTTTTTTTTGAATCTACATTTTACGCAAGTTCGGTGCCCTATGCGCTAGGCAACACACAACACGGGCGGGGGGTGCGGGGCGTGACCTGACCGGCCGCGAGCGCGACCCTCCCTCAGTTAGTTAGCTGTTTCGCTAGCAAGCGCGGTGTCGGATAGAAACTTTTTAAAATCTTCTAATGAAAATAACGTATTTTTTGTTGTTTTCGGTCATTTATCAAGGTTTGAGTGACAACGGCGTGGTTACCCTTACAACCTGTATATTCGGTAGGTCAGAGAATCGGTCGTAATCTATTTTTCAAAAGGTAGGTAGGGTAGGTAAGGTAGGTAGGGTAGGTAGGTAGGGTAGGTAGGGTAGGTAGGGTAGGTAGGGTAGGTAGGGTAGGTAGGGTAGGTAGGGTAGGTAGGGTAGGTAGGGTAGGTAGGGTAGGTAGGGTAGGTAGGGTAGGTAGGGTAGGTAGGGTAGGTAGGGTAGGTAGGGTAGGTAGGGTAGGTAGGGTAGGTAGGTAGGGTAGGTAGGGTAGGTAGGTAGGGTAGGTAGGGTAGGTAGGGTAGGTAGGGTAGGTAGGGTAGGTAGGGTAGGTAGGGTAGGTAGGGTAGGTAGGGTAGGTAGGGTAGGTAGGGTAGGTAGGGTAGGTAGGGTAGGTAGGGTAGGTAGGGTAGGTAGGGTAGGTAGGGTAGGTAGGGTAGGTAGGGTAGGTAGGGTAGGTAGGGTAGGTAGGGTAGGTAGGGTAGGTAGGGTAGGTAGGGTAGGTAGGGTAGGTAGGGTAGGTAGGGTAGGTAGGGTAGGTAGGGTAGGTAGGGTAGGTAGGGTAGGTAGGGTAGGTAGGGTAGGTAGGGTAGGTAGGGTAGGTAGGGTAGGTAGGGTAGGTAGGGTAGGTAGGGTAGGTAGGATAGGTAGGGTAGGTAGGGTAGGTAGGGTAGGTAGGGTAGGTAGGGTAGGTACTTAGTGCTACCCGTGCGAAGCCGGAGCCGGCAGCTAGTATTTATATAATATTATAACTACTAAACTACCTACTTACCAACATTAAAATTCTTTTAAACAATTAAAAACAACTATTTACACTAGATACCATAATAAAAGACTAAGTAACTTACTATATCAATTCAATTCAATTAATTTAATTAGAAATGCCACTAAAAGCAATTAATTTCCTGCATTCCCAGCTGTCATTAGCAATTTATCTAATTTGACACAACAGCAATTCATAATTTGTGGACCATTTTACGAATCTCCATAAAAATTAGGAAGTGCCTCCGCTTCCGGCACCGGTTGTTGAATTGGCTGCCGGCGCGGACTTTGGTTGTCAATTTGGCATAATTAAAAAAACATGTAATTTTTTTTTTTTCCATAATCAATAATGTCCCTATTCTAGTAATAAAGTATATACTACCCGGAACCGAACTAGTTAGATTAGGTCAAATATTTGTAATCCCAAAAAAGGTTAGGTTAGAACTGTGACCTCCTACCAAAAACTACTAGAAAGTACAGAAAAAAATATTTTTGTTATGGTTAGTTAGTTGGGGTTCTGAATACTGGAAGAGTTTCCATAAACGCCGCGCCGCCGGTGTCCATTATGGGAGCCGGCGGTGCCGGCTGCCGATGTTTTTAATCTCGGCTGCCGGCAGTAATGTCACTGCCGGTTCCCAATGGCGTTATTTTTGGGAGCCGGCGCCGGCAGCGGAGGCACTCCCTAAAAATTATTGTTAAACAGATGAATTATTTCTTAATTATGAATTGTCAGTTTGTGACATTTTACGATGATTCATAATATTTCCTATTATGATTCTGCCAAAGTGGCCAAAGTAACTAATTTACAAACGTGTCAGTGGTCTCACAATGATGAGTTTTTGACAGATTTTGTATGGCAAATCTGTCAAAAATCGTCGGGAATCCTAAGCGGATTCCCGGCCACAGTAGGCGCGGGCTTGTGACGGCGAGCAATGGGTAGCTCGCCGTTCGATAAGGACCAGGCCCGGGCAGACGCCACGCCACACAGTGGATCGTCCCCATAGAAGAGGTTGGACAGACGCAGCTTGTTAAATCAAAATGGATATAAAGAAAAATAAATGAAGAAACACAGTGCAAAATCATACCAATTATATCCTAACTAATGTTATAAAATACAATAGACGTAGATATATTAAGTAACCTATTGTGTAACCTGTAAGAAATCGACACGTGTTTCACCTCTCAACGAGGCATCGTCAGGATGACGATTGACCAATTGCAAACCAGAACGCGACGTGTTACCACACCGAGCGCTGGACGCAAAGACGACGTAATATTATAAATGCGAAAGTGAGTTTGAGGGTGAACAGATTTTGATGAAATTTGGCACATGGGTAGACCATGACCTGGAGAAGGACATAGGGTACCTTTTATTCCGATATTGTCCCCGGATCGAGCCTAACGCGGGTGTACCCACGGGGCGCAGCTAGTACTATAATAATGCGAAAAATACAAATAATATTGTAATAATGCGCACTATTTTGGAAGTAAATGTACCTAGATACACATACACACGTTATTTTGATTCAAACCAAATGAAATTTCATGGTTGCCATGGTATTTTTGTCATGCTATTGTATTGACTTATGATAAAAAGAAAATCGATTATATATCAGAAAGGGCACGATTGGGGCACCAAGTGTCTTTGGACAAAATGTGGCACGTAGTAGGTAGAAACCAATTTTAGAAATGACTACTCGGAATAAGGCGAAACTAATGCGGTGGGGGAGTTTAAGTGTCCATTTCCATTCAAATAAAACACTTTTTATCGATTTCCTCCTGAAATACGAGTCCAATTAGAAAAAGTATCAGAACAATATTTGTAGGTTTTTGGTAAAGGAATATGATAGCATTTTTTATATTTTTTTATATCCATTTTTATTTCACAAGCTGCGTATGTTCAACCTCTTCTATGGGGACGATCCACTGTGCGCCGACGATGCGTTGTGTTCCACGCGCCACTCAAAGAGATGTCAGCACGATTGACTGGGTCCGCTAGGGCCGATGCCTGCTAAGGTTACGGGAAATTCCGA
Organism: Lithophane ornitopus; assembly: GCA_948473465.1. NCBI lineage: Eukaryota > Metazoa > Arthropoda > Insecta > Lepidoptera > Noctuidae > Lithophane > Lithophane ornitopus. Next base: position 7,909,711 of record OX419640.1, on the reverse strand, counting down.
AAGGGATACCGGGGCAACAGGCAACTGAAGGAACACGGGTGGGTTTTAGTCAGTAAAAGTCTGACACGCCCTCCCGCTCCGCCCAGAGCGGGAGAAGTTGTTTCGTTCGTCAGTCGTTTGAAGACATCCCATACTCATAAAAAAAATTAAAATCTGGTGATTTACTTATAATCCTGATTATATTTATCTAGCGACCAACTGTCTTCGACCGGCCATTTTCGAAGAAACCGTTTCTTAGCAGTGGTCATATTCACTGGATTACCAAGTTTTCTCATCAGAAACCTTTCTCTCATAAAACTCTTCACCACTGCCTCACGTACTATTTCTTTATCGGCTGTAAAATTTAGATATGATATATTTATTTGTCAAAAACACGTGTAAGGTTTACAATAAGTGGGAACGATTACAAAAAAAAAGTTTCAACACCTTTTGCCTTTTGCCTAGAAAGGCGTACAAATACAATAATAATACAGGGTGTAAGGGTGTACACCGTTGTCACTCAAACCATGGGTAGTTGACTTAAATATAAAAATAAATGACCGAGGAACAACAAAATAAAACGTTATTTTCATTAAAAGATTTTAAATAGTTTCTATCCAACACAGTGCTCGCAAGCGAAACAGCTGACTACTGACTGAGGGAGGGGTCGCACTCACGGCCGGTCAGGTCACGTCCCGCGACCCCCACCCGTGTTGAGACGCAAGTTCTTTGCCCTAGCGCATAGGTGAAAGGGTGAAATACTCGAGTGGTAAAATGTAAGTTAAAAAAAAAAAAAAAGTCACAATTTTCCATTGATTTTACGTTCTATAAATGACACTAAACCACATGTTTCAAGAATAACGGTGTTTACCCTAACACCCTGTGTAATTCAAATTAAACACACTTGCTCGTAAAGTGGCTCTTATTGAACCGCTTTTAGGTTTATAAAGCAGGGTATTATGTAAGCATGCTTTTTACTATATAGCGCGCACTAGTGCGGTAATATGCACCACAGATTAGTATTTACTAGTCGGAGTAATGACTTGGCAGTATGGAATGTGTAAGTACTATCATGGCATCATGGAATTTGTATCCAATAGAAATTGTTTTTGGTCAAGCTTTTTACCAAAGACAAACTCTCAAAACAAAGTTTTTATTTAAAAAAAGAACCATAAACAAACCAGTGGGGTTTAGTTATGGTAAAAAAAACTCCCATGCATGCCCATGGGTTTTTTTTTAACATAACTAAAAGTCAGTGGTATACTAAACATTGAATTAGTATGAACTATCCTACTTATAAATGAGCATTCTCTATTTACACCCGAGCAGAGACTTGCGTTTTGTTCCGGTAAGACCGCGGGTGGCACGCGGGCGGGCCACTTGACCCGCCTCGACGAACCGCGCTGGCCTGCTCGTGTGCCTCTCTGTCTGAACTCTATCTGTACTATTAAATAAGGGTTTATATCGTCTGTGGCAATTTCAGTCTATATTGTTCACTATCCTAAACCCATTTGCGTATTTTGTATTATTATTTTAAATAAAAGCCAATAGAGACGTTTTAGAGTAGATTTATTCTAATGTGAACTAGGCTTGCAAAAAAAATTTCGATATATCGATATAAAATATCAAGTAAGTATCGAAAATGTATCAAAAACGATATATTTTTACCAATAATATATTTTTTCCAATAGCAACACCGTTGTCGCCACTGAGTAAAATCGCCGTAATACAGAGCCGTAAAAAGTTTTTTTTTTTGTTATCATTTAAAGGTCATTTTTTTTTTTTGAAAATTTCAACATGTCACCGATATATCTATATATCGATTTTTTTTTCTTCGATATATCGATATCGATTTTTTTTTAAATATTGATACGATATATATCGATTTTTTTTTTTAGATATATCGATATCGATTTTTTTTTAAATATCGATACGATATATATCGATTTTTTTTGGCACTTCTTGCATCCCTAATGTGAACTAAAAAGGGCATCCTAAATTACAAACTTTGGCCCATGAACCAGTCAAGTCTTCAATATAAGTTCTAATCGCCATTTTTGACAAGTGCCTACCATAGAGTACACAATATTAGTCGAATAATTAAATTCATAACAATTTCACTTTTTATACTACTATTCAATTTCAATTTCGAAACATTAACAATTAACATTATTATATTTTTATATAGGCTGTTCCGCGGTATTACCAGTGCCGTTATTTACACCCGCGCGCGCATCGCTAGCGGAAAAAACAAAACCAGCCGCCATTTTCAATAAATATTTGGAAACTTTTTTTGTGGTTAAAATGATTATTAAAAATGACGATTTCACGTACGGGAGAAGAGCGTAAATAATAATAAATAGATTTGATTCGCCATGGTACGTTTAGTTACAGTATGTTTTTTTTGTATTTGTTTTTAATTCAATTTTTTTTTTTTTGTATAGGCTGTCTAAAGGTTTTGCCAGTGCCTTTATTTACACCTATGGAAAAGCTAAACCAGCGCGCCATTTTCCATAAATATTTATTATCGTTTTGGTTGTGTGGTTAATTATCATCAAAAATACAAAATTTAAAGTATTGTCACCAAACGACATAGAAGTTTTTAAAAGAAACTCCGGATAGTCAGTACCTGGCAATAAAGGTCAATTAAACTTTATAAATCTATCATCTCTATAGTTACGTTATTGTAGCATAAGTTCTTACAACAAGTCTGTTTTTTCCTCGCAAGTGTGTTGAATAACGTCGTATGAAACGCGTGTGCATTGATTATTACACTCTCGGCTACCTTATCGAATAATACCACCTCGGCTGTAATAACCAATAGAGCACACTCGTATCATAATGTACTATTAATCAACTATTATTTTTTATGTTTTAAATCTGAGTAACGCTACTCTAGTGGCACTTTTTTGCATCATCCTAATTTTGTAAACATGCGGATAATGTAGTGGGCTGCAATATTGTTAACACTACTTATGAGCCTAGTGTTATTTGTAATCATTTTATATTGTAGCTGTTTATTGTCCCTTATTGAATAAAATGAAAATAAAATAAAATAAAACCCTGTAGATTAATTTTAACTCACATCGCAAGTTAGGTCTTTTCGTCGTTTTATCATCTTTGGAGGTCGTGGGCGGATCCGTCTGACCCGCTTTGACCCGCTTCCTCGGCAATTCATGCGTCGCTTCATCAACCATCACATCCACGAGTTTGTCTATCTCTATTTCCAGGTAGTGTATCCTCTCTAGCACTAAGAAGTAGTGTAAAGGCCGCCATAATTGGGCCGCGGGCGGATGTATCCACGAACGATTGTGGTACTTATCTACGATGTCTCGATAGTGTTCAGTCATAAATCGATATTTCTCGCGAATTCTTCCTGTGAAATATCAAGGTGTTATTGAAAAAGGTAGGTACCCGTCAATATGATCAACTTATTTATTTATTTATTTAAACTTTTCGCACTCAAATAGGTACAAAGGCGGATTAATGCCTTAGGCATTCTCTACCAGTCAACCAAGGGTGGTGAAGAGATTAGATGGCGGGTGCTCTGATTGAGAGGAAAAAGGAAATATATGTATATGTTATGGACCAAGTGATTATTAGGACATTATGAAAAATGCCCGGGCAGTTTGAAAAATGCCCAATATGAGAGGGCAATGTGATAACAACTATTGAAATAATCAAATTGACCGGGCATTTTTTATAATGCTAGTCACCTATGGGGCAGTTTAATTAAAACCAGATTTTAATACTATTATTTTAATTTCAAACGTAGAATCAATTATCATTTCAGCCGAAAGACGTCCACTGCTGGACATAGGCCTGGTATCCTGCCTTTTTGCTAAAAATTGTTTGGCAGATTACCACTTGCCAACCAACGTTTCGCCGATGTTTCACTTTGACAACTAACGATTAGCAAATTTTTGTATGACAACGTTTCATTTGGTAGAATTATTGTAATGCTGATTATTATAATAACACAAAACGTTTGGGACATTTATCATTTGTCAAACATTTCAATCTTAGGTTACGATATGTTAGGTTAGGTTAGAGTATGACAACATTTATCATTTGTCAAACATTTCATTCTTAGGTTACGATAGGTTAGGTTAGGTTAGAGTATGACTAACAACGCACGAGCCGAGTGAGCGAAGCGAGTGTGCCGCGGCAGCGAACGGCGATGTGCCAGAAGCGAATCGCTTTTGTAAAAGGAAACAGTTCAGTTAGGTTACATCACATTAAAGATAAAGTAAAAAAACACTCACTCACTGAGCACTCTTCAATACACTCACTCATTTTAATTGAACTCTACTTGAAAGTTGGCATTCTGCCACTTAAGTTTGGCAATACTTCGGGCTATGTCGGACATGTCGGTTACCTTGGTTCTCCTACGGATATCTTCATTTCTGAATCAATATTTAAAATCAAATAAAATATTTCCATTCATAGACACTCTGCTGACCTATGATGACTTTACCATAATTAAATGTTAAACTGTTGTTAAAACTGACTGGTCGGACTGGAGCGGGCGCGGCTCCGAAATGCGAGCCCCCACCCCGCGCGATACCCGCACCCCGTGCAAAATACCTTTGTATTATCAGATTGCCCAAAGACCACAGGGCAATATTTATAATGACGAGGCAATGTGATAAATAAGGAAGTTCAAATTATAATTTATTATTTTGCCCTAAGTAGCTTGTCATTATTCATAATGCGCGGGCATTATGAAAAATGCCCGTATTTATCACTTGGTCCATAACATATATATCATAATCATAATGCATGAGACGGGGTCGCGGCAGATCACGTAGGAGATGGCGGGACGAGTTGGATAGGTTCCATCAAAACTGGAAATGGGACGCGCGGGCTCGCGAAAGATGGAAGGAGTGGAGGGAGGCCTTGCCCAGCAGTGGGATAGTGGGGTAGTAGGCTAGGAAAAAAAAAAAAATGCATGCAACTTGACTGCTCCAATGGTCTAGTGGTCGCAACTTCGCAAGCATGACATCCTGGGCCCGATTCTCGGGTCGTGTGTTATTGGGTTTTTCCATTTTCCATTTAAAGCGAGGGCCATAGATGAATCTCGAGCAAGTGAAGGATTCTAAAACCTGAATCACGACTGTAGGGACTGGATTCATGATGATTGAATCACGAGCATAGCGAGTGATTCAAGTGTTAGAATCCTGAGTGACGCGAGTGATTCATGACCATCGATATAAATCCGTTTTATTCAAGAGTTGCATACTATACTTTATACCATGACTTCGAGAAAAGAACTTTTAACTTCGAGTATGTTTTTATCTCAATGTTATGCCTTGGTTTTATAGTACCTACACCGTAGCAGCGTAGTGTCTTCGACAAACCATTATAATAAGTTAGGAAAACAGACTCTGAAAATGTGCCAGAAGCTCGATTTTCATTTTTCCATTTGCAAAACTCACATAAGCTTTGATGTAAACTGTGATGGTTAAATCCATTCTTTATTCACTAATTGCATAATATACTACATAATATACCATCACGTCTGAAGAGTTTCGCTACCTAATTTAATTTGACTCCGCAGTTACATAGCATAGTTGAAGTTATATTTAAACTAGCTGCTGCCCGCGACTTCGTGTACGATCCAGGATGAAAAGTAGCCTATGTCCTTTCCCAGGTCATGGTCTACCCATATGCTAAGCCGTTTTAGCGTGTGAAGCGTAACAAACAAACAAAATCACTTTCGCATTTATAATATTAGTTAGAATTAGGATTTCATAAGTTAGGATTACTTATTAGCGAATTGGGTAGATTTTAAAAAGAAAACAAAAGGAACGTACCCATTAGCATTCCTATATTAAATGAAATCGATTTGTCATGCTCCGCCCTTATATCAACGATTTGTCGCATTTTGAGGATTGCCTGCCTCAACAAATCATTTATAAGTTTTTTGAATACATCTTTTTGCTTATTTCCCATTTTATCTGAGATTAAAAAACTAGGAGGATCTGTTTCGGCTTGTATAATTGAAAACACTAAAAGAAATAATAATTAATAGTACATAGAGTAAAAAAAAATATATATATAATAGACGTAGATGAGAGAGACGTAGACGAGACGTGTGAGCAGTGGTGGCCCAGTGGTAACGGCCACGACTTACGAGTTGTTGGTCGTAGGTTCGAACCCCGACAGGCGCTTTACTTTGTGTAAATTATTTCATCGCCACTGCTCTCAAAACGATGAAGGAAAACATCGTGAGAAAACCGGCATGTCCTAGAACCAAAAATTCGAAGACATGTGACATCTACCAACCCGCACTGGGCCCGCGTGGTGGATTACGGCCCACTCCCTCTCACAGAGAGGAGGCCTGTGTCCCAGCAGTGGGAACATTATAGGCTGATTATATTTTAATAGACGTAGATATATATCTACGTCTATTAAAATATAATTTAGTAACCTATTCCGCTTAATTATTCCTCAAGAGTCATAAAAATCCCTGTAAGAAATCGACACATGTTGCACCTCTCAACGAGGCGAGGCATCCTCGCGAGGATGACTATTGACCAGTAGTAAACCAAAACACGTGTTGCCACAAACACTGGTTCTATGGTCTATGGTTACTAAATATATCTGTGTCTATTGTATTTTATGATGAATTTCCGCGAAGTCACGCCTGTATTAATTAAGTACCAAGATTGTTATACAAGGGTCGATTATACGAGGTATTTGGACGCCCGAGCGCAGCGAGTGCGACTATAGTCCGAAGTAAGAATTGATCACTCTACTTTTCATTACCCGACTACGGCGAAGCAAAAAGGAGGGTTATGATTTTGACCGGTATGTGTGTATATATTTTTAATAGGGCGACTTTATAGGTTCAACAGGAAGGGACTCATTTTGAGCATTTGTATTAAAAATGTTAAAATTCATGGTCTTCCGTTTATTTGTGACACTATGTTATTTAGCTAAAAATAATCCATAAGATGAAGCCTTTCGATCGGTATGATAAAGCTACAGGGTGATTATTTTTCTCATGTAACGGGTTCGATTCCCGGTTCAACCATGTAATTATTTAAATATCTATGAATACAGTTTAAGTTGTTTTTTAAATTCAAATAATGTCTTCTTCCAGTAAAATGTTCCATCTAAAATATTCAAGGTACTTTCCCTCCATGTGGCATATCCGTGGGACGCCCTGTATAGGGTTTCAATCCCGGTAGTATGTTCCCGTGGGATTTTTTCCGACATGCGGGCGAAGCCGCGGGAAAAAGCTAGTTTTAGATAAAATAAGTAATGTGTACATACGGCAAGCTATACATTTCCAGTATAAACTGACCTCGCATTGTACGGGAATCCTATATAATGCGAGATCTGCACAAACTGGAATATATAGCTTGATGTGTAGCCATGTGTACATGCAAAACAAACATTTAGGGCATTACAACGCGTTAATGTCATTTTTATGTAATACTCCGTACAGAAATTTCATGTCTAATGCTCGGTTCCAATAACAGAAAAAAATAAGTAATAAAAACTAAAACCCAACTACGACAAATTAAAAATCCGGAGTCACATGTAATCTGTTCGATTTATGCCCTCACACGTGTGACTCCCGATTTTTAATTTGTCTGTCTGGTGGGGTCTTGTTTATAACTTTTTAGTTGTAGTTGGGTTTTAGTTTTTATGACTTTTTTTTATTTTTATTCTTTTGGGTTTATAATATATACATTTTTGAAATGTGCTCATTAAGCCCTTTCATTTGATACCCAACATGGTACGATTAAACAAATTTTTTTTAGTTCTTGACTTTTTGTCCTCTAGAGGTCGCCATTTTTAATTTAATGCCACATAGCCAGCGGACAATCAAGACGCTTCCAACGATACCTCATTTGTCAAATTGTGATGAGTGCTTTAGAAGATAGGAGGGAACAGATGAACATACATACATACCGGTCAAAATCGTAACCCTCCTTTTTGCTTCGCCGTAGTCGGGTAAAAACGCGTTTCGGCTAAACAACTGATAAACACGGTTTTGTGGTATAATAAGGTTCATCTTTGGTTGCGAAACGATCTGATGATTTTAATCAGACTTAATACATTGCAAATGTCTAAATGAGTGAATAATTTGGTAGATGATGGGGTTATTATGTTTCCTTTATTTTTTTATCATTGGTGATGGTAAATATTTAGCTCAAAGCTTTCTTTATACAGTACCTATGTTAACTATCGAAGGGCGTCTATGCATGCTAAAAAATATATTACCATGAAAAAAAAAGAAAAAAAAATATATAGTAAAATATTCACAAAAAATATTAAATTGATGCCGAAAAGATACACTCTGTACACGCACACTTTTCACACTTATCTTTCTACGTTGAAATACAAATGTGCGTATACAGTGTTTTTTACGTATCAATTTAAAAGTTTTGTGAATATTTCACTACTTACATTTAATTGTTATCTTTTTTGGTAATTTTTTTTTGCATTTATTGACTATACTATTGCAGGAACGCCCTTTGTTAGTTAACATCCTGTATAATCATTTAGTGAAAAGTAAATTATAAGTACCTATAATGTTAAAAAATTGTTGATAATATTTTTTAATTTCAATTTTACGCCGCGATTTAAACAGAGTTGTTATATAATAAAAAGTTGAGACATGCTAGTTTTTACATTTTATGAGAGCAGGGTAAATCTTTTCCCAGCACACCTTAAAAACCGGTTTTCTACGGGTTTTGTCGACGGAAGAATAGAGAAAATGGCGGATTGTGATAGATAGATAGAATACTATTTATTATGTACACCATAAAAAATACAGATATAAATGTAGAAATTTAACATAGGGTGACACAATGGGCGGTCTTATCGCTAAAAGCGATCTTCAAATATATATAATTATATATATGTGATTGTTTATCTGTCATTTTGTCTATTCTTCCGTCGCCAAAACCCCTTTCATACGGAGCTGGGATGAAAAGTAGGTACTGTTTTCATCCCTCTGATTAGTGAATGAAAAGCGACCATAATTTAAAACGTAGAGAGTAGGATTAGAAATAAAAATGATAATTTTTACTTACATGAAAATAAACAAAATAGTGTGATTGCAAGGACTGCCATTTTGAGCTTGGTTAAAATAAAATTGAAGTAACTGAAATTGTGCAGCGATAAAGAATAAATTATAAATTATATTATTAAAATTTTAGTGCTACTTATCTACCGGAAATTATTTAATCATTATTATCATAAGAACATTATATGAAAAGGTGGATAGCCTATAAAATAGGCGTGACCCAACACAACATGACACGTGCCTCCGCACCCAATGTGTCTTGTCTGTCCCACCGGTCTTCAAACGGTTTACTAATGTTTGCCATAATTTCATATGCCATAATTTCATTAGACATAACGCTTCAGTTGCCATAATCGTCAAATGACATAAAATCATTTTCCATAATTTCATTGGTCATAATGGATCAAGTGTCATAATATTTATTTGCTATATTTTTCATTTTCAAATAATGTCGTTTTCCATACCATTTATTCATCATAATATTAATTCTCCCATATTAGCACAACAATGCTAGTTCAGTACAAGCGCCTGAATAATTTTGCTATTAACATATTCATAGAACAATGGTATATGCTGCATGAACAAAAGGCGCTGCGGGGCTCCGGCGGTCCCACGCGAGCTTATCGCCGCAGATGGTTTAACGCTCACCACCGCAGATTCGTCTTGCCTCAGCTGCAGCGGCGAGCGTTACAACCACCTGCTCCTCAACTCGCGGGCCGCCTCGCCCCTCTGCGCCTACGCGATTTTAAATTACACTCTAGGGATACAAGACTGCGTGGGGTCGGATTTACAGCGACGCGTTTCTGTCACTAAAACCTAATTTTTTGCAATTTTTTTAGGACTAACAATCTAATTATAGCTAGGGCTAAACAAAAAATAGATACTTCCAACCATTTTTTTGTAAAAAACAATAAACGCTTGAAAGTAATGATTATGACACATGTTGTTATGGCAACTAATTTTATGGCAAATAAAAGTTATGACTAATAGCAGTGATCGGAATAGGTAGAGCTAATCTACCTAAAGTTCGAATAAGAACAGAGACAAAGTGGAGACGCCTTACGATAAAATATTTTTTCGGGACTGATGTCGGGATTTCGGGACATCACTTAAGTACATATAATATAAATGCTAAAGATGTGGAGTAAAATTAGATGTCATGAACTAAAACTCAAACCACTTCTAAGTCTCCACTTTTTTTGTCTCTGTTCTTTGAACTTTAGGTAGATTAGCTCTACCTATTCCGATCACTGCTAATAAGTTGATATGAATTGAAATTATGGCAAACAAGATCCCTCTCTATCTCGGTTGTCGAGCACCTGACGCACGACATCAGGAAATATAGTTGTGTGGGTGTGTTTACATGTAAGTGTTTCTTGTCCATTTAATATTAACGTGACGTTAGAGAGTGGCCTATCATCCCTATTTTATATCAATGGGTAATTGGGTACCACTGTACCTACCTTGTCTATTCTTCCATCGACAAAACCAGTTTCTATTGTCATGCTACGCGTGCTGAGACCCCAGACAAAATGACATTCTATCAGCGATAACGATGATGGAAAAGGCAAAAATGTATAGGACTGACATAAGCTATCGAAAAGCTTATGTCAATTCTGTTGAAAGTCGTTGTAGAAATACGAAACGCTTTCGAAGCGATTGTCACTTATCTAGGCCCGCTGATAGCGTTACAACCGACCCCAATCTAACGACTTACCCATTATTTTCAATTCTCGGAATATTAAAAAAAAACGCATTTTCGTGCGACCATTTTTGAGCTTGATTGACTTTTCTTCAAATCGCGCGACGCGACTTTTAACAAAACAATTTCTGAGGAAACTACACGGCGAACAATGCGGCGGCGCGGCGTCGCGTCGCTCGACAAATCGCGCTAATATGTAAGAGCCTTAACCCGTCGTATGCCGTAATTACAGACACAATTAAAAATCCATTGTTTCTCAACGGGATCCACGTTCATACCAAAGGTTAATAAGGGAAAATAAAATACATTGTTATGTATGCATATAATATTTGAACTCAAAATGTAGCATAGGAAAAAGGTGGGTATTACTACCATACGGTATTATTTACTGATTTATTTACAATTTTCTAAATTCCTGGAGCAACCTGTACTTAAAGAACTGTAGCGAAGAGGTCATTTGCCGGTGTCAATGATCATATGTAGGCGAATAAAAGTAAAGCCGCGCAATTTCTTAGAAATTATGCCGACAAAGAATCGGCCGACAGAACGTAAGCCAGCTGGTAGGTAGCTTCATGAATGAATCTTTTACACAGAGTGACCTCAATTTTGGTTATGTTTTTATTATTTAGTTTGTTTGAAATTTTATATTTTTCAATTGACCAATTATTTTATTTTATTATAATTTTTATGATTACTGGCCAGTGCACCGCTACACACACACTTATATTTCAACGTAGAAAGTCAAGTGTGCGTGTACAGAGTGTTTTTTTCCGTATCAATTTAATAATTTTTGTGAATATCTAACCATCTAACTAATATTATAAACGCGAAAGTTTGTAAGTATGGATGGATGGATGTTTGTTACTCTTTCCCGCAAAAACGGTTGAATGGATTTGGATGAAATTTGGCAAACAGATAGTTTATAACCTGGATTACTCATAGGATACTTTTTATCCCGATATTCCCACGGACTTACGCGGATGAAAACGCGGGGCGCAGCTACTTTTACTATAAAAAAAAACTTTTTTTTATGGTAATATTTATTTTAGCATGTATAGACGCTATTCTTTTGCAGTTTAACGGGAACGCCTTTCGTTAGATAACATACTGATCATAGATCTATGATGAAAATATGAAGAAATTGTAATATAGACGTCATTAGGGTACCCCAAAACTATCATATTATATCATTTACCTATCTACGAAGCTCACAAATTACCCATAATATGTCTATTTTTCAATTTCATTATATCTATGATAGATCATGGATCTATGATCCTATAATTATGATAGTGTAATATACCCCCAAAAAAGAAAGCGGTGAACGTTCACACAGCTGTCCAATTACATAGCGTTTGATGACACCTAATGTCAAATACCTACTGGTGAAAATGATAGCGGTACATGACGACCGTTTAACAGCAAACCTCTTTGAAAAGTTCAGGCAGGTAAGTTGAAAGTATTTCTCCAAATATCATTTGTGATTCGTTCGGTGGTTCGTCATCGTGAATTCATGACGTTTTACTACTAAAAACAGATTTTTCATGCGGTTTCGAATTGTGCGGGTTCCAAGTGAGCTCATATAATAGCTGATTTACATTATGTAGTTTTGTAATGATTTTTTTTCTCTCTTAATAGGTCAATTGAATAAAAAATCAGTTGGGGTGTTCAAGGTTTTGCGCATTTAACGTTAAAAGTTGTATAGGTAGAATCAATTTCTTCTAACAGAACAGACAGCTGTGCTGCTGGGTAGTTTGTTGCGCCAATTCTTCTTCCCAGCTAAAGCGCTATGAAGTGGTGAAGGGGGGGCGTTTTGGGGGACTATCTCATGTAATTTAGACGTTCAAAAAGAGCTGATTCTCAGCCTAGTTTGAATAAATGACTTTTGATTTGATTTGATTTCGAGTTCAAATTACCATCCCTATTTTGTACCATCATCTGAATCATTCTTTTTGCTTATACCCTTCATCATATCAATCAAATGATTTATCTCAATCGCTTGATTAGAGATCTGCTCATACGCGTTTATATGCTCAATCGGTTTCCATTCGTGAAAAAGCCGAGTTAACGTCATTGAGATATCCGACATTATGTTAAATTTATCCATGACGTCACCCATGAGGTATCCAATTTCGAAAGTAGATGAATTTTCATAATGAGATCTTATAAGTTCAGCTCTCTTACACTTCAGGTCACTGTCCCTGATAGTTTCATACATGAGTCGAAACAGTTTTAGTCTCATGCTGTTATCGTCTTCATTTTGATCCCCAGGGTTAGCAGGCTCTTGCCTTCGCATCACCAAGGCTTCCATTCTCGGCATACGCCTGAGAGGCTCAGGTTCCGGTTCCGGTTTTGAATTTATAACTGTTGGAGGTGATTCTTTCTTCGGCTCGGAATTTAAATAGTCCTTTATGAGAAGTAATTTGACCGACCAAGATAGTTCATTGTATATGGAGTCGTTAAATACTGCTTTCAATTCTTTTGTGCTTTGGACCGCTGTTGGAAAAAGCGATTTGATTATTTTTAACGGGCATGAGCTAGGATACACGTAAAGGAGATCATTCACATTTTTGGGCTAAATGTGAAAGTGCCGCGTGTGCAGCAAACAAAAAATAGCTATATTCCGAAAGATTACGTTTTTCTCTTAATTTTTTATTACTTACTACAAGCTATTACTTTAATGAGAGTACTATTAATTATTTTAACTAAAACATACTGAAAACATTATTTTCCAAAATCGTATAACAGCGCAGGGAATTGCCCTACAGATTTGGTCTGATAGTGAAAAGTGAAGAGAATAACATGTTCTAATGGAACATATCATTTTTTTTTGTTTGATGTCCTTTATTTAATTTAGACAGAATCAAAATAGACATAAAAATATAGAATTATTTCCTAAATGATAAGTCACTAAGGATGCAATTTATAATAAATATTTTACCGCCTGGCCACGGGACGGGCGCGGGCGGTGCGAAAGGCGCGCGGCGGTGCGGCGGCAGCGGGCGCCATGATTAGTACATTTTTATTCATTTGTTTTAGTCGCCAAAATTCGCTGCAGCAAAAGTCCCACTACAGAACGATATTTCTTAAGAGGAAATAGGGTGAGGGTGAGTCCCCTCTCCATACAAACGCTCTCGCCTGTTTTCTCTCTGGTTTATGACCTTAGAGCAATGATTTTTTACAGTAAAATAAATATAAACTAGTTCTATACACCTATGTTTCCGTTTTCATGAAACATTATCTGTAGAAGCACTAGAACCCTCAGAAAATGCTCAAAATTGCCTGTTTAGGCCGCTGTCATCAGAGGCCTATTTATACAAATTTGACAACTATACGAAAAAAACTTTTTACAAAAAAAAGACGGTGGCAAAAAACGAAAATTGAAAAGCAAAGACACCGACTTCCGAAATTAAAGAAATTTTTTAGTTTTGAGTGTTATTTTTGGAAGTCGGTTTTTTTTTTTGTACAAAGTTTTTACAAAAAAAAACATACAGACGAATTGAGAACCTCTCCTTTTTGAAGAAGTCGGTTAAAAAGAAAAACATACGGGCAGAGTAAATATCCTTCTTATTCTATTTATAAAATATCTTTCAAATTGGTCCAACATTGGAGGAGAAAATAGACGAGAGCCGACCCTCGAATTATGACTTTTGTGTATGGAGAAAAGACCGACCCTATTTCCTCTTAATTTCATTTAGTATTAATAAATGAATAAAACCGGCCAAGTGCATGTCGTACCATGCACAATGAAGGGTTCCGTAGTTGGGATGAATTTATAAAACAAACTTAACATTGTAGTTGAAAAATTTGTTCTCCGATACAGAATGTATCATGTACATGTTTTTACAACTGCAAATTTAAGTTGGTCAATTATTTTTCGGTAACTTGTGGAGCCTACGTAGCGGTGATAGTTTTCCTTTTAATTTCGTTATATATACTACTGTCGTGAATTTTTTCACATATCCAAACCCAACCATTTAGCTGGCAGGGGGGGGGACACTTGGCTCTAACAAAAATTAGCACTTTAAAGCTTAATATTCCGCAAAGGGATTCCTGAATCCCAAAATGGTTTCAACAAACTCACATTGTTTTTAAACGACCTTTCCAACGATACCCCACACCATGGGATTGACGAGAAAAAAAAAACAACCCCACTTTAAGTGTAGGGGAGGAACCCTAAAAAAAAATATTTTTAACGATTTTTTTTACCACTTTGTCGGCGTCGTTTATATGTATATCCATACTAAATTACAGCTTTCTAGTACCAACGGTCTCTGAGCTAAGCCGCGGACAGACTGTCAGACGGAAAGACGGACATGGCGAAACTATAAGGGTTCCTTGTTGACTACGGAACCCTAAAAATGGCAACGTTTTGACAGCTATTTGCGACGTTGCCAAGATTTAGATTGCACACTCTTAAAACCATCAACATAACTCTAAGCTTTTAGGGGGGATGCACTAAACTAGCCCGCGAAATTAAATCTTTCCGACGTTTTTTGTTTTTTGCAGGTCAGTGTCAGGTTGTATGTTGATTAAAATATAATTCGCGACCGTAACAAATATTTATATATAGAATTATAATCATTTGAATCATTAATACCTACATCTCTTTAACTTACATTTGTTTTTAAGAACTTTTCCAGGCGAAGTGGTATCGTGGTAGCGACTGACGGGAGCCGGGAAGGGCGGTATGATCCCGCCCGCGCGCAATTCTATTGCACTATGTTTACAAATATTTAATTTTAAAATTTTATTTGTGTTTCGGCGGGGTCATACCCCCCCCCCCCCCGGCTCCCGTCAGTTCCACTTCGCGTAGTTGTAAATAAATAAATAAATAATAACGTTTAATGAAATTCAAATATTTTCATAAAACGAATATGCGAAAGTGTATACGTGTGTCGCTATTTTAGCGACACGTTGTATTGATGATTTTAATGATTATAGTTTTATAAATAAATATTTGATACGACCGCGAAACATATTTAGATCAACATACAACCTATACTTATTTTTTTGAGGTTGGGAAATCATATCCAATAACACTCCCGCTCTGGGCGGAGCGGGAGGGCCTGTCAGACTTTTACTGACTAAAACCCACCCGTGTTCCTTCAGTTGCCTGTTGCCAAGGGCCCCAGAGCCCCGGATACAAACTATACTCGCCCGCAAATTGCAAAAAACGTAAGAAAATTGGAAATTCGCGGGCTACCCTCACGCTTTCGCCTTAGCAGTTGTCCCTCCGCCGACGAGGAAACGACTAACTATCGGCTATTTTCTCGCTCAAGAAACGTACAATAGATATACAATATGGAGACGACAATACAACAAAAAAAAAATTAAGTTTTTTGTGTTTTTTTTGGAAGTCGGTTGTTTTTTTTGTAAAAAGTTTTTATTTTTCACTTTTTAGTTGTGGTACCTACCCCACACAAATTCGAATACCACTACCTGCTATGTAAATAACAGTGACGGAGTCAATCAATATATCATCTACATACACTAAGTGGGAAAAAATACGTAATATTGAAGCTAACTCAAAAAC
Source organism: Lithophane ornitopus (assembly GCA_948473465.1). Taxonomy (NCBI): domain Eukaryota; kingdom Metazoa; phylum Arthropoda; class Insecta; order Lepidoptera; family Noctuidae; genus Lithophane; species Lithophane ornitopus. The sequence goes on along the minus strand of OX419640.1, from coordinate 7,893,448 downwards.
TACGCAAGCAAAGTTAATAAAAATTTTATGGGACCACCTCGGAATGACCTACCAAAAAAAAAAAAGAACAATCAAAATCGATTCATAATTGGCGGAGAAATCGAGTAACACACACAAAAAAAAAAAAACATACAGACGAATTGAGAACCTCCTCCTTTTTGAAGAAGTCGGTTAATAAATGAAAACACTGGCAATACTTATGCATAAGAGTATTTTGGAACTATCAAATAAATCATAACATGGAAATTAAAAAAAACATTTTTTTTCAAACAAACTAAATAGTAGTGCTGGGCCGAGTATGGGGTTTGCCGATCTTTGACGAGCTATCGTAACTAAACTATTGGATACTTATATTTGATTATTTTTTTGTATGTAGACCGAGAACGTCATTAGAAATACGGAGTTTTATTTTTTGTCGTATTGTCGTCTCCACCTTGTATATTCCGTGTAAACAAATGATATGCATATATTAATAGTTGAGCGCTGACTGTTTACACTGCCAGCGACTGCTCGCTCCACTAGTTTATCACTGAGCAACAAAGCTATCAAAGATAATACTCGCTCAGCGATACTAGCTCAGCGATGCTCGCTTGGCGGTTAGAACTCGCGCCGAGAGACCAACCAGTCGTCGAGTGAGTGGTGCGCGTAATCGCCCGTCGCACTCGAACACTCGCTGATAGCCCAGCGACAAAACAATCGGAAAGTAACTACACGCTCGCTGCTCGCCAACTCGTTTTCAGTAACTAGTTCTAAGGCCCTAGACAAAGTGATATTCTATCAGCGATAACGATGATGGAAAAGGCAAAAATGTATAGGACTGATATAAGCTTTCGAAAAGCTTATGTCAAAGTCGTTGTAGAAATACGAAACGCTTTCGAAGCGATTGTCACTTGTCTAGGCCCTCTACTCGCTTCGCCGGCGGTGCGACATTTACCAGCTACGGTTTAGTGTGTTGGCCATGATTTTGAACCCTAAAATGCTAACAGTTAATAATAACCAAAGATTTAAATAGTTACATTCTGTTTTGTTTTTACGCTTTAAAATAATGGGTGAGTTTGTTGACCCATTATTGTAAAGCGTTCCGGCCGGACGGACTCTTCTACGGAATTTCTTCTTTAGTATAGACAGTTTGTCGCGTGACTGCTAGCGATTGAAATCTTAGAATTATGCTATGTATAAACTCACTTATATTTATCCGATTCCTATATTAAACTGATCGTTAGACATCGTGATTAATTATTGTATATTTCTGTGCCCTTTTTATGATTTATACATAGAAATTATCAGAAAAGTGAGTTATACTAAAAAAAAGCGTTTTTTTTAGTCTAACTCACGTTCTTTTATCTGCTATAGTTTCGGAGATAGTTGGGTGCAAAAGGATACAACTGCCAGGAGTTTGGCCAAAAAATCGTGAATTTAGATATATGTCAAGTTGTAACCCCTATAAGTAATTGCTCCACACATTTTTTTTCGTGCTTCATGGTATAAGAGCGATTATATTAATTTTCACATTTTATTTTTCAGTATATTTATCGACAACTTATAGGTGCAACATAATATAACTGTACTTGTATCATTTATAACGTAATTTTAGCACATATTGGAAATACAAAAAGGTACAACTTACAGGTTTTTCATGAATTACTTTAGAACTATAATATGTAACATAACAATTAAAATGCACAGTGAAAGTGAATGTTTTTATCTACAAACTAAGGTACTTATGTCTAGCCTAGCCCACTTAGTCCACGAAATGGATTTTAAAAATCTTGTTTTTGTTCTCCTGTAAAGTGTTAATTTTTTAACCGACTTCTTCAAAAAGGAGGAGGTTCTCAATTCGTCTGTATGTTTTTTTTTTTTTTTTTGTATGTTTGTTATGCGATTACTCCGCCAATTATGAATCGATTTTGATGATTCTTTTTTTGTTTGGTAGGTCATGCTTCCGAGGTGGTCCCATATAAATTTTATTAACTTTGCTTGCGTAATTTTTGAGTTAGCTTCAATATTACGTATTTTTCCCACTTAGTTTATCTAGACGATTGTTTGACTCCTTCACTGTTATTTACATAGCAGGTAGTGGTATTCGGATTTGTGTGGGGTAGGTACCACAACTAAAAAGTGAAAAATAAAAACTTTATACAAAAAAAACTTTTTTTTTTTGTAATTACTTGTATCACTTGTCACAGGAGGCACAGATTTGAATTCAGAATCTCCGAATCCAGGTACGTTAGGTACCTACTATTTATTAAATATATCAGGTTGGACAAGAACACGGGGCTTAAATCAGCCACTTTGGCAGAATCATAATACGAAAATATTATGAATCATCGTAAGTTGTCACAAACTGACAATTCATAATATAATGATCTGCGTGTAATTTTTATTTCTTTTTTTTTGTTATTGTTAGGTAATTTACTATATGCTGCACCGATTGACGTCATCACATCAACGCCGGCTGTCACTGAAAACCAGCGTTGGGGCTCTGTCTTGAATAGGGTCGCAGCATTAAGCTGAGCGATGGCCGTTTTGCGTGAATGCAACGCATATTTTCCCCCAATTTGTTATTTTTCGCCCCAAATTGGGCGAAAAATAACAAATTGGTGGAAAATATGCGCATAATTATTTGTTTTTTTTTTGTTTTTTATTTTTCGCAATTTGTTTTTTTTTGTTATTTGCCCTTTTTGGCGTCACGTTTGCCGCAAATAAACGTATTTTCTTTCTTTCTTTCTGTTTGACAGTTTTCTATGGAGATTCGTAAAATGGTCCACAAATTGCTAATGACAGCTGGGAATTCAGGAAATGAATTGCTTTTAGAGGAATTGCTAATGTGGCCGTTTCAGGTCCCCAGATACGATGGTGACCCCCAAACTAGAAATTTGCCTGTATCTTGGGGGTAGGAATCGCGACATTTAGTGATGATTGCGTATCAGATAAACAAGAACTAAAACGAAACTAAACTAAAATCAATCAAAATGAAAAACACTTAGGTACAAGTCCGTAGCCGACTGCAGGCAACAGCAGCAGCCGACGTGTCGTCGCGACACTACCGGTTTCTATGTATATACAGGGTGTAAGGGTATACACCGTTGTCACTGAAACCATGGGTAGTTGACTTAAATATAAAAATAAATGACCGAGTAACAATAAAAAAAAACGTTATTTTCATTACAAGATTTTAAAAATTTTACTATCCGACACCGTGACGGTGCTCACTAGCGAAACAGCTGAATGACTGAGGGAGGGGTCGCGCACGCGGCCGGTCAGGTACCGTCCCGCGCCACCCACCCGTGTTGCGACACAAGTTCGTTGCCTTAGCACCCTAGGGTGAAAGGGTGAAATACTCTTGTGGTAAAATGTAGATTTTCTTTTAAAAAAAAGTTGTCGTTTTCCATTGATTTTACGTACTATAACAACTTTTTACAAAAAAAAAAAACAACCGACTTCCAAAAAAAACACTAAAATGAAAAATAACTTTAATTTCGGAAGTCGGTGTCTTTGCTTTTCAATTTCCGTTTTTTGCCACCGACTTCCGAAATTAAAGTTATTTTTCACTTTTTTAGTGTTTTTTTTGGAAGTCGGTTGTTTTCTTTTTTTGTAAAAAGTTTTTATTTTTCACTTTTTGGTTGTGTTACCTACCCCACACAAATCCGAATACCACTACCTGCTATGTAAATAACAGTGAAGGAGTCAAACAGGATGTCGTCTAGATAAACTAAGTGGGAAAAATACGTAATATTGAAGCCAACTCAAAAATTATGCAAGCAAAGTTAATAAAATTTATATGGGACCACCTCGGAAGCATGACCTACCAAATAAAAGAAGAATCATCAAAATCGATTCATAATTGGCGGAGTAAACGCGTAACAAACATACAAAAAAAAAAAAAAAAAAAACATACAGACGAATTGAGAACCTCCTCCTTTTTGAAGAAGTCGTTTAATAAATGAAACCAAACCAATGGTTTCAAGGATAACGGTGTTTACCCTAACACCCAGTATAAGTCAAAATATTTCATCTAAAAAAAAAACACTTTTACTCATAAGTGCTCAGCGACACGAAGCCGCCGCCGCCCGCGCCGTGCCTCTGCCGCTCCGACGCCGTACACTTTTGCAAGAAGCCAGCGATGAAATAAAAAAAACTGATTTAAAAAAACTGATTTGTTTAATCCATCGCCGGCTGCTTGCAAAATTGCACGCGCTTTATAATACTTTAATAAATCATGCGTAACGGCGCGGCGTCGGAGCGGCAGAGGCGCGGTGGCGGCGCGGTGGCGGCGCGGTGGCGGCGCGGTGGCGGCGCGGTGGCGTCGTGTCGCTGAGCACTAAAGCTGCTTTATTTTAAATCCCAAGATAAATAAATTACACACAAATATGTAGGGTGTATCGTCCCGGCTGTTATTCATCTGTCTTTGAGAGTCGTAAGCGTAACGGAATTTCAGGCTTCTTAGTTAGTTACGACTGGATTGTGGAGGTCAGATAAGGAATCGCTCCATGTACAGTAAAATTCTTGTATTTAGCTTCATCCCGTTGGACTGGAAGCCTACCTCAATATGGTTGTGAAAAACTAGGCAGATGACGATGTTAGTTGTATGTACAGACCACGTAGATATCGGCTTGGTGTTTTTACACCCTGTATAGAGAAATAGGTATACCCAAAATACCAGAGAGCACGGATACGCCTCGGAGGCCGCTGCTAGAGACGATACTGTACAACCTTCTTCAAACAAACCGTCCGTGTTAGTGAACGTCACCGTTCACTCGTAAAAACTGACGGCCTGTGACATTTTTATAGTTGGTGACAGACATGCATACTTAAAGTACGCGGTCTTTATGTTCACGACCTTACTCGGCTCGCCGTCGGAGACACACGTGAAGCTTGCTCAAAATTTCATTGTCAAATTGGCTCGCGGCTCGCTGTGATGACAGCCGACGAGCCCAGGCGGACTACGAGCAAAATGTCAAACCTGTTGGGGCGAACTCGCCCGTGTGTCATTCCAAGTACGCGGACTTTAAAACCGCTGAGTAAGTTCGTCGGCGATCCAACAGGTTTGAAATTTTGCTCGTAGCCAGCCTTGGCTCGTAGTCGGTCATCTCCGCGAGCCGCCAATTTAACAATGAGATTTTGAGCAAGCTTCACGTGTGGCACCGACGGCGAGCCGAGTGGTCGCGAACTTAAAAACCGCGTACTTTAAGTACGCACGTTTATCACCCACTTAACAATGCGCTGTCACGGTTAGCTTGCGCTCAGTGGACTCGAATATTGTTCGTTAGGTTCCTGTCGTACAATGCCGGCCCAGATTTATTATCACAGACATTCATAGTCTGCGCTAGGCCGGTTCATGCTCGTTACACTAAACAGGCGGCGATTCCATGCTCTGTACAATCTTCTATTTTGCTTTTTTAGTTGATGTCTTGAGATCGTCAGGATCTGGGTAATCCCATCCATACTCCATTGGGAAGCGTGTCGATACAGTCGGCTTCGGTGTAGGTATCATCTTATACAAAACGTCCTTTTTAATTTTCCTCTTTTTCACAGTTTCATATTTTCCGGTGGGTCTTTGCTGAGCAGCTTTCGCTGCAGATTCCACCGCATGTATTTCTGCCGAGCTTAAATCGTGATGAGATTGTTTTAAGGCTGTACTGATATTGTATTTTCTTTCGATTTCGTGAAGCATACTAGCTGTAAGTAAGTACAAACGTTCTTATTATTTCCTGTTCTAAATATCATTGAGAGAGAGATATTAGTTTAAAGCTCGTGTTTTGAAATCGTCCTGCGCTGATGTCGGTCGCATACGTCGGTCGTGCGTACGTATATACATTGTGTTCTATATAGCACCATACTTCGACGCTGATGTCCGCGGCGTGTACTAAGTTGCTACGTGTACGCGACTGACGTCAGCGTAGGAGAAATTGCAACTCAAAACAAAACAGCACAACTGAATTTTTAATAGCGCTCACGGTGATATTAATTTAGCCGCTCAAGCGCCGCTTATCATGCTCACGCTAATTCGGAACGAGTGTTAGCACGCTTAAATCGATTACAGCGTTACTCATAAACTCATAGCGCAATTCAGAGGCCCTAGAAAAAGTGACATTCTATCAGCGATAACGATGATCGAAAAGGCAAAATGTATAGGAGTGACATAAGCTATCGAAAAGATTATGTCAATGATACTTAATAATACTTTATTGTACAAAGAAGAAACACATAAATTAAACAGTAGGGAAGATTGTACAAGTGGTTGTCAAAATCAAGTAGAACAGCTGGTTCCTGAACTAAGTAAAAAGATACTTGTATCTCAGGAGCCAAAGTTCATCACTATCAATCATGTTGATAGTCGTTGTAGAAATAGGAAACGCTTCGGAAGCGATTGTCACTTGTCTAGGCCCTCTGGTCACACAGCGTTAAGGCGAAATGCGACTGACGGGAGCCGAGGGGGGTGGTATGTCCCCGCCCGCGCGCAATTCTATTCCACTATGTTTACAAATATTTAATTTTAAAATTTTATTTGTGTTTATATAGAAAAATAAGTCAAAATTTTATTACGATTGCTTTGATAAAAATCGAATGAAATAGGTTTTTCTCTTTTAAAAAGCAGATTTTAAGGAAACGTTGCGGTTTTTTTGTATCGAGGAAAGTTTTGTCAATCGTGTTTCGGGCCTCATACTTCACTAAAGACACTCTTCAAGTTTCGTAATCATAAAAAAAACGCAAATACGTTGTTATTTTGAGAGAAAAATTGAATTTGCGTGAAGTCAAAACGCGTCAAATCATCTGCTTTGGAACCATTTCGCCTTAATTACTTATTCACCTAGAAGTTGCCTCTCTTTCTATCGCGTAACTCTTATATCTTCTAACTACGTCACGTTACGCACTTAAACTTTGCTTCATACCTAAAATTTCGAATGCTCTGTGGCCCAACTTACTTATATGATCCAGTTCCCAGTAATGGGATTCTATATCATTTAAATAAAGAGTCAGTTCCATGGTCCACAGCATTGAATTCATTGTACGGGAGGTGTTGTATTTATCAACCATTTTTCTATACTTCTCAAACGCAGTGAACATCAAGTACCCAATCTTAAAACGAAAAAACGTATTATTTTTGGATTCGCATGGATTAAAAACAGAATCGTGAGGAGGAGGGGTTGGCGGCCGTGGATGGGTGACCATCTTTACATATCGAGACTCCTCCGTGCCTCGGAAAGCACGAGTCGTCAGAAGCTCGAACGTCTGACAACCAGTAGTATTACCCAGTTACTAGGGTGTGGAGGTCAGGGGGCCCAAACCGGCCACATTAGCAATTCCTCTAAAAGCAATTTCCTGAATCCAAGCTATCATTAGCAATTCCTCAAGCAATTCATAATTTGTGGACCATTTTACGAATCTCCATAGAAAACTGACAAATTGATGAATTATTTCGTAATATGAATGACACGCAGATCATATTGTGAATTGTCAGTTTGGCAGTTGCACCATGTAAAATAATGTTATTCAGCTGCATCCGGTTAGACTGGAAGCCGACCAACATAGTTGGGAAAATGTAGGCAGAGCTCGTGGCTCAATAATAAGAGCCGCACGGGTCGATCGAAGGTTAAGCTAAGCTTGGCGCGGTCGGTTCGTGGATGGGTGAACATCCATTACATATCAAGAGTCTTAAGACTCTTCTGTCAGTTTATGTTCCTCGGTTTATGTTAGACCATCACGGGCAGGACAAGTGTCAGGTCAATTTTTAACCGACTTCTTCAAAAAGGAGAAGGTTCTCAATTCGGCTGTAAGTTTTTTTAAATTACTCCGTCAATTATGAATCGATTTTGATGATTCTCTTTTTGTTTGTTAGGCCATGCTTCAGAGGTGGTCCCATATCAATTTTATTAACTTTGCTTGCGTAGTTTTCTTCTAGAAAAAAAAAAACTTTGTACAAAAAAAAAACGGTTGTTTTTTTTTGAAAAAAGTTGTTTTTATCAACCAAGACCAGTGCCCAGGGGGCTTAAAACGGTCACTTTGGCAGAATCATAATATGAAAATATTATGAATCATCGTAAAATGTCACAAACTGACAATTCATATTATGATCTGCGTGTAATTCATATTACGAAATAATTCATCTGTTTGACAGTTTTAGGAGATTCGTAAAATGGTCCACAAATTATGAATTACTTTTATGTCAAATTAGAGGAATTGCTGATCAGCTGGGATTCAGGAAATCAACTGCTTTTAGAGGAATTGCTAATGTGGCCGGTTTAGGCCCCCTGTTTATCAAAACTTACAAGCCTTGTAGTACCAAATGTCATTATTTAGTTCACAAGTACTAGACAAAATCACGAATAAAGATTTTGTCTATCAAAAAATTATTTGTACATCGTGTATATCATAACAAATCCTGAGAGTGTCGAGCGACTCTCTATTCCGTCTTATAAGTTTACAAGTGTCGTGCTTAGTACCGCAATCAATATTTTTAAAAGACTAAATTCACCAATTGAGTTTGAAACAACCTTTGCAAGTCTGAAAGTAGAATTTGTATCCCCGCTATCCGTGTTAGTTCATATGTATTTGTATCCGCGCGATCCGTGGTAGTTCATATGTATTTGTATCCGCGCTATCCGTGTTAGTTCATATGTATTTGTATCCGCGCGATCCGTGTTAGTTCATATGCATTTGTATCCTCGCGATCCGTGTTAGTTCATATGTATTTGTATCCGCGCGATCCGTGGTAGTTCATATGTATTTGTATCCCCGCTATCCGTGTTAGTTCATATGTATTTGTATCCCCGCTATCCGTGGTAGATCATATGTATTTGTATCCGCACGATCCGTGGTAGTTCATATGTATGTGTATCCGCGCTATCCGTGTTAGTTCATATGCATTTGTATCCTCGCGATCCGTGTTAGTTCATATGTATTTGTATCCGCGCTATCCGTGTTAGTTCATATGTATTTGTATCCGCGCGATCCGTGTTAGTTCATATGTATTTGTGTCCGCGCGATCCGTGTTAGTTCATATGTATTTGTATCCGCGCGATCCGTGTTAGTTCATATGTATTTGTATCCGCGCGATCCGTGGTAGTTCATATGTATTTGGCACATTCTGTTATAGATCTCACTTTAAATCGCATCTGGCTGCCTTTTCACAACTATGTTGGGATGAGGTCGGCTTCCAGTCTAACCGGATGCAGCTGAATGACAGTATTTTACATGGAGCGACTGCCTATCTGACCTCCATAACCCAGTAACTGGATAACACGATGCCCCTTGGTAAGACTGGTTATCAGACTTTTGGGCTTCTGACGACCCGTAACGACTGTTAAAGATCTACGAATAACAACCAGGACCAACGCCTTAACGTATTTTCCGAGACACGAAGGGGTCTCGATATATAATGGCTGGTTACCCATCCACAGACCGACCGCGGGAAGCGTAAGCTACGCTCCGCCTTAGCCATCGACCGACCCTTGCGCGTGTTGTCATTTAGCATTAAAAAAACATACAGACGAATTGAGAACCTCCTCCTTTTTGAAGAAGTCGGTTAAAAATTACTACAAAGCAATGATATTATAAGTATTAACAGATATGTTATACACTCACAAAACAACCGAAAATAGTGTTCCGCGCAGCAGCACACATACCCACTCTTCATTCATTTTACATTTCACTACAAGTAAAAATGATAGAAAAGAGATGGCTTGATAAAAACAACAAGAAAAAAGAGACAGCTAGTGCAGCTGCTTCAACTAAGCGTATTACTCGTCGCCATGCGTGTCGCAGACTAAAGTCACTACCTCCCAATTTGGACGTTTCCGAGTTTTCGCGATTGAGCGCTCTCAACATATCTTTAATATAATATCATTGCTCTTTTTTTTTGTAGTTTGTAGTGTATAGCAGTAGTAGTGTGTAGTGTATAGTAGTAGAAGTGTGTAGTGTATAGTATTATTAGTGTGTAGTGTATAGTATTAGTAGTGTGTAGTGTGTAGTATTAGTAGTGTGTAGTGTGTAGTATTAGTAGTGTGTAGTGTATGGTAGTAGTAGTGTGTAGTGTATAGTAGTAGTAGTGTGTAGTGTATGGTAGTAGTAGTGTGTAGTGTATAGTATTAGTAGTGTGTAGTATTAGTAGTGTGTAGTGTGTAGTGTGTAGTTTATAGTATTAGTAGTGTATAGTATTAGTAGTGTGTAGTATTAGTAGTGTGTAGTGTATAGTATTAGTAGTGTGTAGTGTATGGTAGTAGTAGTGTGTAGTGTATAGTAGTAGTAGTGTGTAGTGTATGGTAGTAGTAGTGTGTAGTATTAGTAGTGTGTAGTGTATAGTATTAGTAGTGTGTAGTGTATGGTAGTAGTAGTGTGTAGTGTATAGTAGTAGTAGTGTGTAGTGTATAGTAGTAGTAGTGTGTAGTATTAGTAGTGTGTAGTGTATAGTATTAGTAGTGTGTAGTGTATAGTATTAGTAGTGTGTAGTGTATGGTAGTAGTAGTGTGTAGTATTAGTAGTGTGTAGTGTATAGTATTAGTAGTGTGTAGTGTATAGTATTAGTAGTGTGTAGTGTATGGTAGTAGTAGTGTGTAGTGTATAGTATTAGTAGTGTGTAGTATTAGTAGTGGTAGTGTGTAGTGTATAGTAGTTGGTATATTTAGACTATTAGACTATTCTATTCTATTGAATATGTACCTACAATATAATGTAATACATGTAAAATAGTGGCAGCATTGCTCGCAGGTCGATGGGGCCGAAATGTTCTGGAGTGGCGACCGCGTACCGGAAGACGTAGCGTTGGAAGACCCCCACAAGGTGGACCGATGACCTGGTGAAGATCGCAGGAATCCGCTGGATGTGAGAAGTACAGAAGCGTGGAAGTGGCGACGCTTGTGGGAGGCCCATGTCCAACAGTGTACGTCTTTCGGCTGAATTGAAGATGTTGTTAAGAATAGAAAAGACTGTTTAATTACCTCAAACGGTGCTTTGTTCATGTTCTTCTGCTTGAGTGGCTGCAAGTTTTCCATGAGCAAGTAAGTAGACTTGACAATGTCAGTCCCGGCGGCGACCAGCCTCTTTTGAGCCAAGACGTCTGTCCATATATCCCACTTGTCAAGTTTTTCAGTTGTCTCAGTCCGGTAAGGATCTGTTTGAAGCACCCCGGAAGCGATCAATGACAATTGGCAAAAACAAAACCGGCCAAGTGCGAGTCGGACTCGCGCACGAAGGGTTCCGTACCATTATCTATAAAAATGGCAAATAAATCAGGTCTGTTGTATGGGAACCCCTCTTAAATATTTGTTTTATTTTAATTTAGTTATTTATTTTTAAAGTGCATATATAACTAAATATGCTGTGAATATTTCAACCGTCTACCTGTTGCCGTTATCAATATCGAGCAAAAAGGAGCAAAAAGTTCATGTTTGTTGTATGCACTGGGAGTCCCCCTTAAATATTTATTTTATTATGTTTTTTTTGTTATAGCGACAACAGAAATACCATAATCTGTGCAAATTTCAACTGCCTAACTATCACGGTTCATGAGATTCAGCCTGGTGACAGACGGACAGACAGACAGACAGACAGACAGCGGAGCCTTAGTAATAGGGTCCGTTTTACCCTTTGGGTCAGAACCCTAAAAAACAAAACCGGCAATAAGCAAGTTAGACCCACCGAGAGTAATGTACGCCTTGGTAGGAAAAAGAATTGACCTTTTTAGGGTTCCGTAGGAACAAGGAATCCTTATAGTTTCGCCATGTCTGTCTGTCTGTCCGTCTGTCTGTCCGCGGCTTAGGTCAGTACTAGAAAGCTGTAATTTGTTAAGGGTATACATATAAATCACGCCGACAAAGTGGTAAAATATTAAAACTTTTTACAAAAAAAAACAACCGACTTACAAAAAAAACACTAAAAAAGTGAAAAATAACTTTAATTTCGGAATTCGGTGTCTTTGCTTTTCAATTTCCGTTTTTTGCGACCGACTAAGTGGGAAAAATACGTAATATTGAAGCTAACTCAAAAATTACGCAAGCAAAGTTAATAAAATTTATATGGGACCACCTCGGAAGCATGACCTACCAAACAAAAAAAGAATCATCAAAATCGATTCGATTCGAATCGATCGTAACAAATATACAAAAAAAAAAAAAAAAAACATACGGACGAATTGAGAACCTCCTCCTTTTTGAAGAAGTCGGTTAAAAATTAATCATCTATCAAAAAAATCATTCTATTATGTGAAGGGGCGAAAAGCTGGAATGATTTTTTTTCTCGCCTATCCCATGGTGTGGGTTGTCGTTCGAAAGGTCGTTCAAAAATATACGGTCGTTCTAAAATAACCAATATTAGAATAGGAATCGGTAAGTACCTTAAACATAATATTGTGTCTTTAAATGTAGGTAGGTTTACAAAAAAAACAAGCAAATCGATCGGTAAAATATTGGAATCGTTAAATAGCTTAATTGCTAAAAACTATAATACATTTCTAAATAAGAATATCACTTACGTGGAAAAAAAACTAAAACAAATATTACAGAATATGATTTTAAATCCAAGAATACCGCCATGGCAGACATCTTGAAATAGTATGAACGGTAAGTAGGTAGTCACAATTTCCATAAACAGTATAATTAATATTTATTAATTGCTCATTATTGCTGTAGGTAAGTACTTAAATTATGGTCACGTGTAAGAGCGCACCTCTGTCCGCATAGATACGCTCTCGAGGTAAAGGAAGTTTATTCATTCTCATCTTTATTTCAACCAAGCAAGGTCGATGTTTCTTTGGCAATAACAATCGCGCTGCGCTTCGCCTCGCCAGATGTACGCCAGCCCTGATAAGGGTATGAATTAAAGGGCCTACCCAACCTCTAATTTTATCTTGCTCGCACCATACTCAGGCTCGCGGCCTGAGTGAGAGCGAGACGGCGTGGGGTGCTGGCGGTTCTAAGCCTTGAATAGTTTAGGTAATTGCTTTTTACGGTGAAAATAAAGGTAATTTAAAAAAAAAAAATATATATATATATAATAACCTGCTGTATAGTTTGTTCAGCTATTATGCAAAGTTTCATGATCTAATTTGAAGTATTTTTTTAATACCAGCGGTTTATAGTTCGATTTAGTGGTAACTATGGATTTTTGTTCTATGAGAAAATTTTATGTAATCCTTTTCGTCAAACATAGGACCTACCGTCAATCCTGAACTTTAAGAAATATTTATTTTTCAAAATTAATGCTGCAGTATTTTTGGCATAACCGAGGATCAAGCTAAGCAATTTGAGGTTATTTTTTTGCCGTTTTATAGATAATGGTACGGAACCCTTCGTGCTCGCGAGTCCGAATCGCACTTGCCCGGTTTTTTATCTAATACCCATAGTAATTTACCATCCATATATAGGAGTTGGACCAAGTGCTGCCCAGAATGGACACATAGTGCATTATGTTCCTTGGGCTATACTAGTCTATAAACCAAAGCTCAATAAAATCTATCCGAGGAGTTTTGAGAAAAACAATTTTTTATTGATGAATACGCATTTTATTAAATAATGGCAGTAATTATGTTAAACAACACAATATTATTTCATTTATATGCATATCATTTACATGTTAGACACATACACACATACATACTCTCGAAAAACATTACCCTCCTTCTGGGGCAGTCGGGTAATAACTAGTTACTAAAAATACTAAAATTACTAGTTTTCAAAACAGGTGACGCGTTCTAAGTCACTAGTTACGTTCCGTTTCGCGAAAATCACGTAACAACCCATACATAGGTGTGCAAATGGCGCCTTAAATTCCTTTTCGCGAGCCCATGCGTGTTCCAGTTTTGACGGAATCAATTATTCGTCCTGTCATCTCTTTTGTGGTCGCTATCGCGAACGAATATTCAACGCGTTCGTAAGACCGTGGTGGACGGTGGACCAGAAAACGAACAAACTTCCCGATGGAGAATCTATAGGATTACCCCAAAAAACTAGAAGAGAGTATTTTGCACGGAGCACGGAATGTTCGCGCAGTCAGTGACTCGAGTCACTTTTACCGTGACCACAAGCGACACGCTCAAGCGAGAGCGGATAAAACAAACGAATTAAGTTGATTAGAGAACGTGCCACGGCCCACGAGTCATCGCAAACCTGAACAGTCGCGCCAACAGAGGGCGCGCTCCGGTTTTTCGAACAAAAAATGACATATACGCGCGCGTGTCGCTTCTCTCGGGCGCGATAGTCACTGTAAACAAATATCAACGTTGCATGCCTGAAAATAAAGTTGAGAATTAACAACCTGAGACGCGCGCCTCTTTCCGCTTAGACGCGCTCTCGAACTAATGGAGGTTTATTTATTTTCAACTTTATTTCAAGTGTAGCAAAGTAGATATTTGTTTGGGTTGTGCGTTGTTTTATAGACTACATTCTTATAGAATTTCGTTTCACATAAAAAAATTGTCATATTATCATTTCATAGAATAATCAATACGCAGAATATTTACTTTGAAGAAATTTAAATCATTGATTTTAGTTACAAAGAAAAATTAATGTTTATTTCACGGCGGCGAGCGTTATAACCACCTGCTCCGCTACTCGCGGGCCGCCTCGCCGCTCCGCGCCTACGCGATTTTAAATTACACTCTAGGGGTAGGGCATACAAGACTACGTGGAGTCGGATTTACAGCGGTTCGTTTGTGGCACTAAAACCTAATTTTTAGCAAATGTTTTAGGACTAACAATTTTATTATAAATGAACATTCGGAATAATACACATATAACAACAATACTTAGGACATATGACTTTAGTTTATGCAAAATTAGGAGATTGAATTATTATAATAGGTACTCAATATTATGACAGAAGAGTTTTAGAAGTAAAGTTTTTTGAACATTATGGTTACTGAGGTTTATACCAAACGATGTGGTATGAATGAGTGTTATGGATAATGATTTTCGGACAAACAATATTCGTAAAAAAATAATTCTACTATTTGAAAAATTTGTTAAATAAAAAAAATTACATTATAAAATTCATTGAATCGTGCTTGGGTGAAATATGTTTCATTCAAGTAAATACTCGTTATAACAATAATATTCGAAATAAAAATACAAGAACCAAATATTATAATGAAACATTTTCTGCGAAACGAAATTCTATGAAATTTCTGTCTGCGAAACAAGGGAACACCATTTGTTTGGCAGTGACGAATGCGCTGCGCTGCGGCTCACCAGATGTGCGCCGGCCCTAACAAGTGTTTATGTAACCATAGAATAATAATTAATAAAATAATCACCTGGTGTACTTGTAATTTTTTATTAGATTAGTAATGAGAAAATTAATAAAATAATTTCCTGGTGTATACTTTTTTATTACATTAGTAATGCGAAAACTCTAAAGTACCTGAGCAACAGTTGACAGCAGTACTTAAACAATAATCTAAAGACATCAGGACGCCAACATGTTAAAAATATCAACTGTAATTTTTAGTAAGTACCAACCTACCAAATAATAGGGAATATACATGTGATTCAAATAAGGGTCAAGTATTTTTTTTTATAAACTATATTACTTTAGAGTTATGCCTCCATCAATATTTTTGAATAATATATATTTTTGAGCGAGAAATTAATTTTTTTAAAGTGCCAACGAACTGTGGGAATTTCAAATACTTACTTGAAAAGCGTCGCTATTGGTTAGAGCGCATGTGACGTAACAGTCTATGACAACATTCAAAATCAAAATCAAAATCAAAATATTTTATTTCACATAAACCTACATGGGCACTTATGAAACGTCAGAAGCTAGGTGCACGGTTCCAATTGGTCGTTTCCTATGGAGAAGAGCCGGCAAGAAACTCCACGGTTACTCTTTTAAAAATAATTGGCTTTTACAATATTTTCAAATTACAGTATTAGTAGGCGTGGGAGGACAATGTAGGCCTTTCAACAAGTAAGTACCAGGTACTTAACAAAATAGATGTTCAGTAAATCTACAGTCCAATAAGCCTACAGAGTTCTCACATTCACAAAATAGAAAATAATCTACATAAAAGACAAACAATAAAAAAAAATTAAAAAAAACCTATTTCAGCCAAATGACGTGATTGCTATTACAACTGTAACAAATTGAATAATTATCATGTCCACAAAACCTACTAGGAGTTGAAATTAAATTGGAGGTATCTATAATAATAGGAATAATGTCAAATACAATGATTATGTCAAGGATGAATGTAAAGAGAATAAACATGGTAATTTGGGACCAGTTAATAGACTCTTACATAATTATGCCGTTTATAAGGTACCAGGGAAGCCACATGTGCAGAAGGAATTATTGCCAAACTTCCTTGTCATCAACGTAGTCTTTAATCTTATAATATGCTTTTTTGATAAGGACACGTTTGATATGGGTTTTAAATTTTCCATCGCTAAGTTCTGTAACCGACTTTGGCAACTTGTTATAAAAGCGGATACTGTTTATAAGAAATGACTTGCTTGTTTTAGTTAATCTAAATTTGGGTATGACAATTTCGTGTCTACTACGTGTATTTATATTATGGAAATCGCTTCTTGTTTTGAAAAGTCCTAAGTTTTTGCGAACATACAAAATACTTTCAAAGATATAGAGAGAAGACAGAGTCAGTATATCAATTTCTTTGAATTTGTCTCTAAGGGACTCGCGAGGACTCATTTTATAGATCGCGCGGATTGCCCTCTTCTGTAAAATGAAAATTGAATCTACGTCAGCTGCCGATCCCCACAGCAGAACGCCATAAGACATAATACTGTGGAAATAAGCAAAGTATACTAATCTAGCTGTGGCTATATCAGTCAACTGCCTTATTTTTCTTACTGCATATGCAGCTGAACTTAGTCTACCTGAAAGAGTTCTGATGTGAGCGCCCCATTGTAGTTTTGAATCTAAGGTAATTCCTAAAAATATAGTTTCTGTAATTGCATCTAGTTTCAAAATGTCAATCAATAAGTGTCAAGTCAATGTCAAGACTTATTTTTTGTCATAGACTGTTACGTCGCCACACCAAGCGCGCCAAATGGAGGATGGAGAGAGGAGAGGAATGGAGCCCGGGTCGGTTGGAAATTTTAAACATTTTTTTTAAGTACTTTAAATTGCTTTTTTGCCGTCGATTTTTTTAAACTACTATTTAGCGATGTAAACTATTGAATAATAAAAAAAAACATGCATATATTCCCTATTATGATGTCCAAACAACATTTTTTGGAAACCTAAATATAAAGTCTTCCTAAATCCAGATGAATTTGTTACCTAGGCTTGTTTACACTTGATCAGATTTTTTGATCAGACCTTTGTAACCTCATAATTTAATTACACGACTGCCCAAAAAGAAGTGTAATGTTTTCAGGGTTCATGTATGTATGTATGTGAGTTTCTTTATTCCACCATAACTTTAAAATGCCTGAATGGATTTGGATGTATGGGGTCTCGTTAGAATCCTTACATTATCCCGAGTGACATAGGCTTTTTTTTTAAATCAATATGGCAGCAGTTTGGCGCCATTTTCAAATGTGAAAAGAAAAGAAACTTCAATTATTTACAATTGAAGGCCTTGATGAGCACATTCCAAAACTAACTTGTCACTAAAATGTATAAAATAAAAATTAAAAATTAAAAAACACGACTGCCTTGCTAAAAAACGAACTAAACAGTAAAAAACAAGTTGATAAAATTGTGATTGCAGTCGGGGGCCTCTTAGATTAAAAAGTGTTCCACAGAACGGTCAAGTTTAGAAAGGCAGTTGTGTTTTTTTTTTTAATTTATTCATTTAAATCACGCAATTTGTAACTCATAGTGTTAGTAAAATAAGTTAGTAAAACATTAAAAACAACACGAAAATCATTTATGACATCACTGCTGCAAGGTGGCCGGCCCAGCCGATACCTTGCAGCAGTGGCTCTCAAACACACAATCTAGCCTGCTTGCTACCATAGGCAGGATGCTGTTGGTGCTGCCCCGCACCCTGCTAACCAGGGATGCGCACCGCTTCCGCATCACGGTGTAGAAGCAGTCAACGCGAGCTTCAGCAAACATCCCTGATGCGCTGCAGTATCGAGGCAACCCCATCAAGACCCTGAGGCTGAGTCCTGAGTGACGGCGCACCGCGCAGGCGGAATGAACGGCGGATAAAACAAATGTTCGAGATGTTCGAACTGTCCGGAGTGCGAGCGGGCGCGCGCATTTCACGGCGCATTTGACGTTTCTCATTATACATGCCGCGATAACTTTGTATGAACGTAAGAGATAAGAGATCGAAAAATCAAATTCATAATCCTCATTAATTACTATGTTAGCCATAGCAACAAACAACGGCGGTGCGCCGTCATTCAGGCCGACCCGTCTGATAAATCCGCTCCGAAATCCGCCTGCGCAGTGCACCATCACTCAGGAGTCAGCCTGAATGCGTTATTGTATTGAACGCGAAGGGCACTGTATGATTTCTGAGTATAATGAGCCCACAGACTGCAAGAGTAAAAAGACGTGCAGTAAGCACTAAATATAGTGCGCCTGACCTCCATAGAGGCACGCCTGAACCTGTGGGGAATCATGTTAGCTCTCACACACAGCACCCTCCGCTCCCTGTCAATATCTTCATCATCTTTGAGGTCAATGGTCAATATGTGACCCAGATATTTAAATTGGTCCACCCTCACAAAGGGCATACCGCTTAACTTCACTGAAGGTACAACTTCTGGGTACCTACCCCTGGCCCCAAAGACCATGACCACACTCTTGTTAACATTATAGGCCAGACCATGCAGTCTGGCATATTGCTCGCTAGTAGCCACGAGTGTCCGAAGACCGCAGACTGACGCACTCAGCAGCACCATGTCATCGGCGTAACTGACGTTATTAACACAAACGCCATCAATATGACACCCGACACGCATGCTGCTAAGCGCTTCAAACCCCTGCCTCACCCCGCACTCCAACCCATACGGCCTAGACCGGGCACCAGCCCACCTCACCCTATTGACATGGTTTCCATACCAGTATTTTAGGGTATTTGTCACTTCTGGCGGCAAATTTAGCTCTCCCATCTTCCTCCATAGAATGTCGTACGAAACCAAGTCAAAAGCCTTGCTCAGATCAAGGAGACAGGCGTAAACTGGAGTGTGGCGAATGAATGATAATGATTTCTCTTTATTGTTTCAGTTCTACAAGCTCAACAGAGTTTCGGCGTCTGGTTTTCCCACGAAAACAGGCCGAATTTATATGAGTATGAATATGTTGCTAATATAATGCATCATAATTATCTTAACAATATGACAGAAAACTTTTGCAAAGGTAAAACTGACCCTACTCAGGCTGCAAGCTCTTTATCTAACTAAAATTATAAACGCGAAAGATTGTAAGTATGGATGGATGGATGTTTGTTACTCTTTCACGCAAAAACTACTGAATGGATCTGGATGAAATTTGGCACACAGATAGTTTATAACCTGGATTAACACATAGGATACTTTTCATCCCGATATTCCCACGGGATCGTGCCTTACGCGGGTGAAACCGCGGGTCGCAGCTAGTAGCACCTAATATTAATTCACTAGCGACTCGCTCCTGCTTCGCACGGTTTTTACGACTTGACAAAACATCGAGATTTCTTAGTTATAATATGTGCTAGTGGCCAGTAATCTTATTAGTACATTGTGATACGAGTGTACTCTTTTGGATGTTACAGTCGTGGCGGTATTATTCGATCGGCGATAAGGTAGCCGAGAGTGTAATAACTAATGCACACGCGTTTCATACGACGTTTTTCAACACACTTGCGAGGAAAAACAGACTTGTTTTGAATTAAGCTAAGTACAATAACGTAACATAGACAACGTAACGTATACATAGAGATGATTGATTTATTTATAAAGTTTAACTGACCTTTGTTGCCAGGTACTGACTATCCGGAGTTTCTTTTAAAACCTCTATGTCGGTTGGTGACAAGACTTTAAAATAGAATGGGCCACTGCTTATGGGGTACCGCCCTGAAACCCAATAAAAATAAGATATATACCAATGGAAAGAGCTTTTCAAGGGGAACTTTTCCTACTAACATAACTTTTGCCGATTGTTAGTCAGGTCGGAGTAAATGACCTAAATAGGTGTGAATACTTGGGCATCGAAGTTAAGGAATATTCTTGGCCCAATAGCCATAAGACATACATCAATGGCTTTAGCTTTTTGAGGGGAACCTTTAATACTAACATGACTATTGCCAATTGTTAGTCAGTTCGAAAATAATGACCTAAATAGGTAATAAATTGCGCACCTAAGTTAAGGAATTCTTGGCGTCCAATAGCCATAAAATATATACCACTGAAAAGAGCTTTTCAGGGATAACCTTTGCTACAAACACAACTTTTGCCAATTATTAGTCAGTTCAGAGTTAATGACCTAAATAGATGATGAATTTCAATAATGCTTAATTACTCACATTTAGAGCTCTGTAGCTCCTTTTGCACTAACAATCGAGACAAACGACATATCACAAAATATTTCCTTTGAAGAGATCTTTCCATAGGCATATATCTTAACGCTATTGGGGGACGCGGCAAGCTTAACGAAGGCTTAACGATCTGTACGGCCGATCGACTCTTAAAAACATTGTAACCAAAACGGCATCTAGGAGGCCAACGTTTTAATATATCCGTTTATAGGTTTGCAAGATCATGTTTGCAAGGCTCAAAGTTATTTAATTTTCTAAATACCTGAATTTCACTAATGCTTAATTACTCACATTTAGAGCTCTGTAGCTCCATTCGTACTAACAATCGAGACAAGCGTGCTATCACAAAATATT
Organism: Lithophane ornitopus; assembly: GCA_948473465.1. Classification (NCBI taxonomy): domain Eukaryota; kingdom Metazoa; phylum Arthropoda; class Insecta; order Lepidoptera; family Noctuidae; genus Lithophane; species Lithophane ornitopus. Next base: position 7,872,663 of record OX419640.1, on the reverse strand, counting down.
AGCCTTGAAGAGATCTTCCCATTGGCATATGTCTCAACTCTATTGGGGTAACCGTCAACCGGCTTAACGATCTGTCCGGTCGACCGACTCTCAAAAAACATTGTTCCTAAAATGGCATCTATTGGAGACCAATGTTTTAAAATGTTAGCTTATAGGCTTCAAAGATGTTGTTTGCAGGGCACTGAATCATTAAAAGTTATTTAATTGACGAAATACCAGAATTACAATAATATTTAATCACTCACATTTAAAGCTCTGTAGCTCCTTTCGTACTAACGATCAAGAGAAGTCGACATGATAAGAAATATTCTTCTTGATGAGATCTTTCCATTGGTATATATCTTAACGCTATTGGGCTCCAGGGCAGAAACGCCCAATCTCCTTTTGTATTTTTGATAATAATTAACCACACAACGAAAACGATAATAAATATTTATAGAAAATGGCGCGCTGGTTTTATTTTTCCATATGTGTAAATAAAGGCACTAGCAAAACCGTTAGACAGCCTTTACAACAAAATATGATTTAAATTAGTTTGTTTGAAAATGTATATTTTTTCAATTGACCAATTATTTTATTTTATTATAATTTTTAATGATTACTGGCCACTAGCCCTACCCGTGTGTTAAATTAATGTCGCCATTGTAGCGGCACGTTGTATAGGTAAGGTTACATGCAAAATTAACATTTCATCTTTGCCTGCAAACGATAGACTTTAGTAACACTGCGAATGTCTAAATAAGTGAATGTTTTGGTGATTGAGTTATTATTGTAATTATTTCATCATCACACGAGTAACATAGGCAAGTAAAAAAAAAGTGTTAACATTAAAACAACGCCATCTATTGCCTAAGTTTAGCTAACAGCGGTCAACCTAAACAAAAATGTATGTACCTTCATAAACATTTAAAAAAAACTTGACTAACACTAACCTACTAAAATGTAAAAAATTAAAATTAAAATTAAAAAAACACGACTGCTTAAAAACGAAGTAAAAAACAAGTTGATAGTCGGGGGACCGTTCTGTGGAACACTTTTTATAATCTAAGAAGTCCCCGACTGCAATGACAATTTTATCAACTTGTTTTTTACTTTTTATTTCGTTTTTGAGCATTCGTGTTTTTTAATTATTTATTTTTCGGTAACCGGTATTAATACTGGTTGTATTAAATTATAAATGTTGTAACCGAAAAATACCCGTATCGATCATAGCGGTTTCGGTCCCTGGTTGAAGTAGCTGCGTTATCGTTTTTTTTTTTTTAGACGTAGAGAACAAACTGGTTCATGCACGAGCGGTACAGAATATCTACGCAAACACTAGTGGCTATGAGCTGGGAATTATCGCAGCGAATATCATGGATATATACAGACATATGTTAAGAGTATATCGATATTATTCGAACCACAAGGGCTTTAAAAATGAAGACTATAACATAAGTCAAATTATGAATGGGTACGCTGTTATGCGTAAGTATCCACATCTATCACTATCACTATTAATTCTTACTACATAACTAAAGTATAAGCATCCTCTTTAAGGTCCGTATTACAGAAGGTAACTCAAGTATTGATCTCTGTTTAAAACTAGTTTTAAGTCCGCTTTTAATTTTTGAACGTTGCTTAAGCATCGATTCATTGATCTTAATTCAACTGAGTTTGGCTTTATTTTAGATCGCTACTCAGTTACTCAATCGAACCCAAGCAGTGATCAAATCTGTAATCACCCAGGTGTGGTCGAGACCGCGCTTGAGCATAGATTGTCATGTCAAATTGTCAATATTTCTTCTGTTCAGATAGTGCATAGTCGAGTTCTGTTGGTATTTTTAAATATTAGGTACCTACTATCAAAATCATAATCAAAATGGATAAATTTGAAGAGGTAGATCATTATAATAACTTTTTTAACGATAATTCTAATAGAAATTTCTATTAGTAGGTTTTTTTTCCAAAGTACTAAAATTTTTCTTCCGTCCTGCCATTTTAAAAGTGTTAAGTATTATGAATAAAATCAGCTAAACAAATAATTAAAGTTGACAAACAACAAACTTAAAACAAACTATGTTTTTCCACGCTGATGCTTGGACATACTGACATTTTAAATAGCATACTTATTTAAGGCCACAGATACAAGTCTTTTAAGATTGACAATTTTGCTTACAAAAATACTATACTTCAATTCAAAGAGCTTTACTTCATTAAATGGGGCATTTTACTATTAAGGAATGAAATAATAACGCTGATTTCCTAAATAACTGGGCTTCTATGGTGTATTTTAATATTTCTAATCCATTGAAGATCAGAGTCGGTTATTATAATAAATCGTAAACGAAAACAGGCTGATGCATACACAATACACATCTCTGCTTGAGGCTCGATTTGAGTCTCGATTCAGCTGAGTATAGATTGATTACCGTTCTGGAATAAGACCGATTCTCAAGTACTGATTCTATACTCAAACAGTGATCAACTGATAGCAGATCAAACTGGACTTGAGTAACGTTCTGTAATACGGACCTAAGTATACTAGGAGTGAGGCGTATTTATCGTTACAGATATTAATAAATAACAGATACCTAACAATTGTTTCTAACAATAAAACATATCTGTTACTTATGTAAAATAACAGATCCTCAAGACTGTAATCGCGGCTGTTACTGTTAAAACTTCCGATGCGATTTTAGAATTTAAGCGAAAAGAAATAAAGAAGATATTCAATTGAGATTTAAATACGTATTTATCGTCCGTACAAAAATAACAGGCTGTTATTTATTATCAGATATTTGGATCTGTTATTTTTTTATAACAGTAACAGTGATAACAGATATCGTGTTTAACCATTGCAACCCATCTCTAGTATATGCATAATAATATCATTTACATTTTTATAAAAACATTTAGAAATATAAAACCCCAACGGTATCGGGATATCGGGAACAGGGCCCGAGCTACCGGTGGGACCTCCTAACGATACGCACCGAGTCCATAAGTTAAGTTCTGAGTTGAGCTCCACTATTACTGACAAATGCTTGCACTGACTGGACAGGTCCACTCAAATCGTTGTGGTTCTTTCCTCAAAAGACCATTTCAGACTAATCTAGGTACATGGTCTAATATGGCCTGACCAAGATTATGTCTGGACTTTAAAAGACACTGTGGCCTCTGAATTTGTTTCGGCCTTTCTTCTCAGAGTAGTCAGATAGGAAACGCCGACCTCATCTAGTTTATTTTTAAGGGAACGCCATTGGGAACCGGCAGTAATGTCACCGCCGGCTGCCATAATGGACACCGGCGGCGCGGCGTTTATAGAAACTCTTCCAGTATTCAGAACCCCAACTAACTAACCCTAACTGAAATATGATTTTCTGTACATTCTAGTCGTTTTTGGCGTTTTCATAGGGGGTCACAGTTCTGACCTAACCTAACCTAACCTTTTTTGCGATTACAAATATTTGACCTAATCTAACTAGTTCGGTTCCGGGTAGTATATACTTTATTACTCGAATAGGGACATTATTGATTATGGGAAAAAAATATTAAGTACATTGTATTTTTTATTATGCCAAATTGACAACCAAGTCAGCGCCGGCAGCCAATTCAGCAACCGGCGCCGGCAGCGGAGGCACTTCCTATTTTTAATACTTTTTACCCGACTACGGCGAAGAAAAAAGGAGGGTTATGATTTTGACCGGTATGTATGTATGTATGTATGTTCATCTGTTCCCTCATATCTTGTAAACGACTCATCACAATTTGAAAAATGAGGTATCGTTGGAAGCTTCTTGATCGTCCGCTGGTTATAGGCTATGTGACGTCGCATTAAATTAAAAATGGCGCCCTCTAGAGGACATAAAGTGAGGAACTAAAAAATATATTTAATCGTACCTAGGGCGTGCAAAACCGATTTTCCGGTTTTGCAAAAAAACCAGAAACCGGACAAAATTTACCGATTTTTTAAAACCGGTGTTGAGAGACAAAACCGTAGTTACCTCCGGTTTTCCCGTTATTGATTTATAGAATTACATTTTCATTTAAATCAACTTTTATTGAACGCACTCAATAAATAGGCAATAATAATTTATAGGCAATATTCAATTTATATTTGCCTTCTGTTGCCGCATATCTTGCTCTTGTGCTGTGCTGTGCCTTCATAAGTGCTGACTATGGATGCATATTCTAATCCTGAATATGCTGTTTAATGTATTGTTACGGATTTTGTCACGGTATCGCTGCTGAGGCGCGGAGAGAATATCAATTTCGCTTTCCCGTCTTCGGATCGACTTATCGGTGAATATCTGAAACTGGCAGCGTCCAAAGAAGCAGGCAAATTGACACTGGTCGTTCTAGGAGATACACGGCTCAGGACGAGGAGCTGATTCTTCAACGTTTTATTGACGACTATCGATAAACATCGTAGCGCGTAAGTTTGGTATGTCACAGTGGAAAGCCTGGTCTGTAGTTCACTGGTCAGGCCGACATCCATACCACTACCAACCAGTCCAGTCATTAGAAGAGGGAGATCCGCCGAGACGGCTCGAATTGTGTCGTTTTATGCTAAGTGCCGACGCCGAAGGCGAAAACTAAAAAAAAAACATTCTGTGGACCGATGTTTTGACCGTGATGGTATCACAAATTACCACAACTTACATTACTGGTCACTGAAAGCAGAAGCAAACCCTTAAAATCTGAAACCAACCGCATCCCAGCGTAAGTTAATGTTTGGATGGGTATTATCAACGACAATTAATTGGCCCGCATTTTTTAACCCGAACACTAAATGGGGAACTTTATGAAGATTTCCTACACTACATGGTTAATTAAAAATTATGCTATTATTTGTTTTATTTGTAGATTTTGTGGGTATCTAAGAATATTGTTTTCTTCTACTACACAAAAACTATTCATTTTGGCGAAACCGGGGCTAACACCGGTTTCCGGTTTTGGGCCCTAAAAACCGAAAATAAAAACCGGTTTTGAAGACCTTCCGGTTTTGCACGCCCTAATGGTACCATGTTGGGTACCAAATGAAAATGCTTAAGCAGCACATTTCAAAAATATATATATTCTAAACCCAAAAGAATTAAAAAAAAAAAAAAAGTAATAAAAACTAAAACCCAACTACGACTAAAAAGGTATAAACAAGAGACCACAGACAGACAAATTAAAAATCCGGAGTCACACGTAATCTGTTTGATTTATGCCCTAACACGTGTGACTCCGGATTTTTAATTTGTCTGTCTGTGGTCTCTTGTTTATACCTTTTTAGTCGTCGTTGGGTTTTAGTTTTTATTACTTTAATTTTTATTAATAAGGACGTGTAAAAGTTATTCCAACATTCTATTTACAGAATAAACAATTTCATAAGTACGTAGTGTACGTACCGCTTTCTCGATCAAGCCCTTGATCCCGCTGACTAACAATAGCCTCCTCAGCTGTTGGTCGACGCTCTTAGCTATTATGCCATTGGCCGTAACGACTATCGGCACGATGACTGCTGTATCGCCAACATCGCGAGACAGGGTTTTCGGGAGGTTCTCGTCATGTTGTTCTCGTCGTATGTCTGTTATAAAAAACTTTTTACAAAAAAAACAACCGACTCCCAAAAAAAACACTTTTTTTTTTCACTTTTTTGTTGTGGTACCTGCCCCACACAAATTCGAATACCACTACCTACTATGTAAATAACAGTGACGGAGTCAAACAATATATCGTCTACATACACTATGTGGCAATAAATACGTAATATTGAAGCTAAATCAAAAACTACGCAAGCAAAGTTAATAAAATATATATGGGACCACCTCTGAAGCATGACCTACCAAACAAAAAAAGAATCATCAAAATCGATTCATAATTGGCGGAGCAATCGAGTAACATACATACAAAAAAAACACAGACGAATTGAGAACCTCCTCCTTTTTGAAGAAGTCGGTTAAAAAGATCACCCCAGGCCCCAGGAATGGTCAATTTTCATCTATTTCTTAAAAATCTTTAAAAGAATTTATTTTAAAATTACTCAATTTTTTAAATAATTTATTTAATATAACACACGGTACAGTTTGCAAAACTTTTTTTTCTTTTTCTTATTTGCCCCCCAAATGTGATATGGGGGCATAATCAAAATTTATTTGTATCTACTAAACAACTAAATCGGTTCAGTAGATTCAGAGTACATTGGCTGTGGCAGGCGGACAGCCGGCCAGCCAGACGAGTGTTCTTATGACAGTTCCGTTTTTCCTTTTGAGGTACGGAATCTTTAAAACATTTTTAGTATGTAGGTACCTAACCAATTGTTTCTACACAGATGGTGACTATAACGAGATAGCCGCTCAAACGAACTTATTTTACGAAATCCTAGCACAGCACACAGAAAGGAAAGATCATAGAGAGGATGACGCACAGGCATTATCTGTGCAATACGGATTGTCCGTCGATGCGATCAGAGATATGCAGAAAAAAGGATTGAATCCGGCCGATTTTGCGTCGCTTGGCAATCCCAAATCAAGGAGGTCAATGAGGTCAATGGATAAAGAAACGAACCTGCCAAAACCTTACAGAGAACAATTCGAGGAAAAGAAATACAGTCGTAGACAGTTCCTAATGGGGGACTCTTCAAATATAAATACATGGACTCCAAAAAAGAATGTCAATAACATGAAAGAAGAGGAATATAAGAAGAGGCTGCGATACCAAGCGTGGGCTAAGAAATGGAATGGATTTAATGGTGAGACTGAAGGGGTTCAAATCGCGGATACGATTGCTAAGCTCGGCATTAATAACGACAGCAGTTTCCTTCTAAAAGAATTAAAAGGTGCTGTTTAACCACTCATTCCCAACACCCTAATTGCGTAACACACTTTCAATCACAATCTGAATGATTTTGAAGGATAATCTAATTCATTGCTTTATATATTAGAAAAATTTGTCTGCTTAGGGGCCAGCGGAGCGATACACACAGCTACCGTGAACTGTCCACGCACACATTGGCATTGCCATGACATTTGCTTGACGCGATAGCACTACTAGCTATTGAAAATTTGTGATAAATTTGTATATGTTCCGTAATACCTAAAATGATGAATGAAAACTTACGGTTTTTAAAATTTTTTTTTTTTCGATTTGTAACTTGATAATAAAAGCTATGTTTCTGCTGAAACAATATTGCACATATTGTAGTTTATAATACAGAAAAAAACAACATGAAAACATGTCATTTACGTTGTAAAAATGTGCGAAATTCGCTTAAACTTCAATTTAGGTAAGTTTTTTGGGAAAAACAAAGATGTTGGAACCTAGATAAAAACTGTCTAAATCCGAATATCAACATAACATGGTGGAATTAAGCTCAAATTGCAAATGATTTAGATATTACGTTTGTTTGGAAAATTTATCAGTCGCCGCATTCTTAACAACATAAATAACGCAATGAATGTTTTTAAACTGTCAAAATGAAAGCCATTATTGAAAGTGAGTTACGAAATTCGGTACTTCGCTGGTGAAACCAAAAACGAGATCTTGCTTTTTTATCCTATCCTGCTTATTCCTAGGCACAAATATTCCCAAGTAGGTACCAATGTCATGTCTAAAAAGGTATTGTAGATATCTGCGAGTCATTAAGGTGGATGCGCTAAAGTAGCCCGCGAAATTCAAATTTTCTTAGGTTTTTTTGCAATTTGCAGGTCAGTATCAAGTTGTATGTTGATTTAAATATTATTAGCGGCCGTAACAAATATGGATTTACAGAATTATAATCATTAGAATCAGCAATACAACTCCATAAGTTCATGTAAGTGCATTGAATGACGATTTCATAAAATTTTCATTCAAGGCACTTACATGACCTGCAAATTGCAAAAAAATTAAGAAAATTTGAATTTCGCGGGCTACGCTAGCGCATCCACCTTAACTAAACTCTTGGTTAAAACCATATCGACCCACAAGATATTTTGAGGATATTTACCGACATAGTTAACCATAAACCTCCCAAATAAAGACGGTCTTCAACCAGTACGTCCTGCCCGTTATGACATTTTTTTTAAAATTACTAGTATATTTATATTATGACTAATTATTTATAAGGTATGTTGAAACTGTATGTACCTCCCGTCACTTGTTCATAAGGGTTCATTAGAAAACCAGCGTCAGACAGTGTATTCTGTCTGGCATTAATGCTGAAATGAACCTTTTTGGCGCAGCCGTGAGGCACAAATTGTTGTAAAAACATTATTTTTATTCTTTAATTTGTTATTTGTATTTTGTGTTTCATGAACTGTGTCCAAATAAACATTATTCTTTCTTTCTTTCTAAACGTTATTCTTACATACGGTGCCGAAACGTGGACACTGACAGTTACGCTACTCCACAAATTCAAGGTCACTCAGCGCGTTATGGACCGGTCTATGCTCAGAGTTTCTTTAAAGGATAAGATCAGAAATGAAGTTATCCGGAAAAGAACCGGTGTTACCGACATAGCCTGCCGGGTATGCAAGCTGAAGTGGCAGTGGGCTGGCCATGTTTGTCGAAGGACCGATGGCCGGTGGAGCAGACGAGTCCTAGAGTGAAGACCAAGTATCGGCAAGCGTGGTGCGACGCCCTCCAGCTAGATGGACCGACGACCTTCAAAAGTTGGCTAGGACAGACTGCTAGAACAGACAGGGTGTTGTGGCGCATCCTGGGAGAGGCCTATGTCCAGCAGTGGACTGCGATAGGCTGAGTTGATTGATTGATTGGGCACAGGGGCACAGGTTTACAGAATATGTAAAAACTTCAAATTACATAGGTACATAAGGTCAAATAGTCTTCCCACGGACGTTGGCAAACTACAGAACGCCCCACCTGCTACGGTCCTTACATACTCCTTTCCTTTATATGTACTACTTCTTTATAGATCAGCCATACTTAAACTGTGCTCCGCGGAGCCCTGGGCTCCGCAAAGCCTCTGAGGGGGTTCCACGAAAAGCCTATGGCATATGTCCAACTGTAGACGACATTGCTTTTTGGTATTTTAGCTGCTTCAGAATCATCTTAATCTCGTACAAATAATTTCTATACAACCGACTTACTAAAAAAAAAAGGAGGTTATCAATTCGACACGTATTTTATTATTAAAACTGTTTTTATTCAGCCCTAGAGGGAAAAAGTGAAGTCAGAGTAAAGTGGAATTCCATGAAACGCAGTTTTTGATTATTTTAGGGCTCCGTCAAATATTTCCATTTACAAAAGGGTTCCATGGGCAAAAATGTTTGAGAACCGCTGTTATAGATAAACTTCAGTACGATTTTTGAGTAATACATTGGTGTATTCTTCCTTTTATCTTCAAGATACATCTCAACATGTATTTAAGGTAGGTAGGTACATCTACAATTTTTTTTTTTTTTTGTGTGTGGGTAATCATCATATGACTTCTCCCGCTCTGGGCGGAGCGGAAGGGCATGTCAGACTCTTACTGACTAAAACCCACCCGTGTTCCTTCGGTTGCCTGTTGCCAGGGTCCCGGTATCCCTTTCGGACTATTCCGCAACCCTGGCAGGCATCGGTCCTAACGGACCCCGTCAGGTGTGCTGACATCTCTTTGAGGCGCGCGTGGAACACGACGCGCCATCGACCCGGGCCTGGTCCTTATCGGACGGCGAGCTACCCATTGCTCGCCGTCACATCTACAATACCTACCTACCAAGATAAGAATTTCTTAAATTACTGCAGAGAATTTAAACAAAAACACCGGCAAAGGGCGTGTCAAGGATTGCGTAGCCAGGATGAATGTATCCCAAGAACAAACTTTAAATGTAATTTGGTCGATTATTACTATTAAATTGGAAAGCCTACTTAGCTGTGACAGTTTTCCTTTTAATTCGTTATAATTTTAAACTACTGCCGTGAATTTTCTCTTCACATAATATCCAAAACCAACCATTCCGCTGGCAGGGGGGACACACTTGACTTGACTAACAAAAATGAGCACTTTAAAGCTTAATATTTCGCAAACGTATCGCTGAATCCAAAAATGGTTTTCAGAAACTCTCAATATTTTTAAACGACCTTTTTAACGACACCCCACACTATGGGATTGACGGGGGGAAAAAAACCAGCATGATACATGTAGGGGAAGTAACAAAAAAAAATATCGGGCTATGAGAGTACCTAAAGGAACAGAGAGTGCGTTGTGCACCTTAGTTTGCGCACACGCTTGTGCATTAGTGCAGTCTGCATAAAATAATATTATATGCAGACTGCACTAATGCACAAGCGTGTGGTACGCAGGATATATTATATCCTGCGTACCTGGCTATTCTCCGTGTGAGATTGGCCACCGTGGCCGAAATCGGTCGGGTGGATTATAAATATTCGTAGCAATAAATCTGCCTAGCCTTTTCCCAACTATATTGGGGTCGGCTTCCAGTCTAACCGGATGCAGCTGAATACCAGTATTTTAAATGAACCGAATGCCTATCTGACTTCGAAAACCCAGTAACTGGATAATACGATACCCTTGGCAAGACTGGTTGTCAGACTTTCGGGCTTCTGACGACCCGTAACGACTGTCAAAGATCCACAAATGACAACCGGGAATAACGGCTTAACGTGCTTTCCGAGACACGGAGGAGTCTCGGTAGGTAAAGACTCATCCACGGACCAACCCCGGCAAGCGTAGCTTAACTTGTTGGATCGACCCGTGCGGCTGTTATTACTTACCCACGAGCTATATAAATATTCGTAGCATTACACCAAAAAAATAAAACAGGGGATGGTCTTCAAACATTAAAATAAAAACAGGCCAGACGTTAAAAGCTTTTAATATATGTACAATATATTATGAAGTCAAGTGTTACATCATCATAATTTTGGTCTTAACTCGAGGCACAATTTGTTTTATCAAAAATGGTACAGCAGTTTCGGAGAAAGCAAGTCTTTCTAACATGTAGGTATACTGTTCAACAAATTGCTGTACCAACTTTGATATGATTATTAACTTGAGTTTTTTCCTCAAACTGAGCCTCACAACGTAAGTATCTATTTAATGTTTTCTTTTAAACAGTTTGTAGTATATATTTTTACACATTTTTAATTTAATTATTATTATTAGAAAAAATCGAATACTTTTTTAAATCCCAAAATCTATATTATATTATTTAAGAAAAATCCAATATATCAATCTGATATATTGGTGAATATATAACATTTCTCATACAGTTTACTCCAACAGGACTGATACACGCAAACGATAAGTCGCAACGACAAAAAAATACGCTCGTGTATATAAAGCCTTAAGTTTTTTTTAAATTAAACCTCTTATCTCTACTATAAAAATTTCGAACGACCATTTCTGTACATTTTCTATATACAATTTAACCAAATTTTAGAAAAATCGTTTACATTATGTTGACAATCGTACACAATAAGTTTTTTTTTTTAATTCTGTTATATAATACGAATTTTCATATCTTTATTGAATTCTACTTTTCTCTTTGATAAAGTGGCATGAATAATTTAAAATTATCCTTATCGTGTTAGAAATAACAAACACAACAAAATATCCCTAAAGCCTCATCAACCGAACGTTAAGAACACTTGAACTCCGAAAACCGCACTTACTGCTTACGAAATAAGGGCGCTATCGTCAGTAGTACAGTACGACAAATCTTGGATGTAGCATCGGCAAAATTCGTAAGAGTGCGCCTTCACAATCATCAATATTTATTACTGGTTTAGGTGAAAATGATCTTTACGCAACCGCAATAACTTTTAAAATCATATAACCAAATACATTCGTAAAAAAAAGTTATAGAACTAAAACCCAACTACGAGCAAAAAGTCAATCAACTAAAAAGGTCTAAACAAGACATCACAGACAGACAAATTAAAAATCCGGAGTCACACGTGTTAGGGCATAAATCGAACAGATTACGTGTGACTCCGGATTTTATATTAGATATTTTTTATTTGTTGACATTGCACGTAAATTAATTTTTGGGTATATTTTTGAGCTATCTTGAAATTAAATTTGCTCTAGAATATGGAAGTTTGCTCCACGGAAAGTACAATGACAAGGGAGAGGGGAAAGTCATCGACAAAATTTGTAGCAGACTTCTGTCTGTAAAACATCAGAAAACAGAAAACCGTCTTGCAGATTTTTTTTTTGTTTCTTAAAACATCAGAAAACATAAAACTGTCTTGCAGGTTTTTTTTTTTTGTTTCTAAGAGGTAGTACAAAAAAATTAAAAAAATCGTTTCCCAAAGGACAATGCCAACTGGCATACTCCTTTGCCGCCCCAAAAATCTGCTGCCTTAGGCACTAGCGTACTCAGCCTGCTGGCAAATCCGCCACTGGGCCTATGAGTGCAAAGACGTCACCCGAATTAGCACAGCAACTCTCGGGCAACCTCTGGGTTGCGCGAGAGTTTCAGATGAGAGTATGTCATGCTCACTTAAATGTCTTGCTGATGGTGGCGCATGTATTGGATCATTCGGTTCCCTACAAAATGGTTGAGCTGGATGGTGCTGATCCACGTGTTATGTTCGTGAACGGGCGCCGTCAGTTGAGACTGGTCACCTCTTATTTGCCAGAGCTTATTTTTAATCTTATATTTTTATTTGGAAAGGATCTGTCCTTTGCAGATTTCTGAAGAGACTAGGCGACCGTATCTGCTTCTGCAGAGTTGGGCTGGTTGGAATGACCAACGAAGGCCGCCATGTGCAATGGTTCACTTGAAGGACTAAGTTCGGATACCAATCCCTATACGCCGGAGAGAGATATTTCTCGACGGCATGTGACGCCAAGTCAGAGGCCCTTGGACGGCTTAAAAACTCTAGACACCAAGTTAGTCACTAACCGCACGAAAAGCAGAACAATCCCGATAACATAGAACAACTGATCGCCTTTAACGCGTTAGTTTGGCATCCCCGTCCGCTACTTTAAGCGTGCGCACGCGGCGGGTGCACGGAGCGGCACCCGGAAAACGTACAAACCCGTCACACGCGTCCGCGGAGAGTGCCGCCAGAGAGCGCTGCTCATATTAGCCGCCTATACACGACACGCGCTTTCACTCGCGATAGAAGTCTGCACGATTGAATGCGGGAAGCTTGCACGCGCAATCGTGTGTGATTATTTTTATCCATTTTTATGTGCCTTGAATTATGTTCGAAGCGCACAGACTTGAACGCATGAAAGCGCGAGCGGGCGGCGCGCGCTTCTATCTTCACACGCGCGTTCTTTCCTGAGTGAAAGGCCTTTCACGCGTGAAAGCGCGTGTCGTGTAAAGGCGGCTATTATCTTTCGATACAAACACGCGAGGCGGGCACCCGCCGCTTGCGCACGCTAACGCCCTTATCTCCAGCAAATAATTTCAATATTTCGAGTCACTTTGAAATGATGCCTTTCAATTTCAATAAAGCATTAACTGAATTGTTTTAACTTATAAGTGAATCGCTCAACGTCGGTCATACCTTTCATAAACTGCACTTTTGAATCTCTTTCCCCAATGCAGATGTAACTAAATACCAGTTTTATACATGGAGCGATTGCTTAACTGACCAGCCGCAACCCAGTAGCTGTTGTCAGGCTTATTGGGTCAGACTACCCGTCGACTTTTGAATCTAAGTGATTTTGGTTTAATCTGCGAATTTTGAATCGACTAACATGAAAATTATTCATGCCATATTCTCTGGAGGGTAATCAAACAATTCTTATTATACACATAGTAATAAGTACTTGAATAGTAAGTACAACTAAATATTTTAGTCGACTATTACAATTTTAAGACCAATACGTTGAAATCGATAATCCTATATCAATCACACTTCGGAGGGTAGTCAGAGTTTTAAGAACTTTTTAGAAAAAAGGGTTTTTTTTTTTCGCCGGAATTGCTCAACTGATTGATGTACAAGCGCATTAAAAGGTAGTCGACTCCAGCAGGTTAATTCTCGCACCTACCTTAAAATGTTCAAAATTTTGTCTCAATCTCTTTCAGCGTCAATTAATGTCAAAAACTTATATTATTGTACAATCCCCCCTAATCCCCTTTCAATTTTTTTCAGTTCGAAGCGGATAAAGACAAGGAAATAAATTGTTTAGAAAATTGACTACCAACTTAAATTGCTCGTATATCAACAACATGACAACTGCTGTATGAAATGGCTGTAACACGGCAAATTGCCGTAGTGTGTCAATTTGATAAACAATTAGTTTCCTAGAATACCAGGTTAAGTCGGGACAAAACGTTCCAAACATTTTTTTTTTCCTTTGATTTCTGACAAACTTTTTAACCATATCAATCAGTAAAGCATACGTATGCAAAATTCCTATAAACACATAATACCTTATTTTCTAACAATAATAATAATATGCGAAGAAACGAAACTGTCATCCAATTAAAATACGGCCAATGAATCATGGCCAGTCTGAACATAGGTTCTCAAACCTCACTCCTCATGTCCTCTCACTCCCACACGCCTCATGCGACCATTTGGTTCCTATATAATGTTATTGCGCAGCCTCCTGTGCAAAGTTCCAACCGGCCGTGACTCATCGGCCATATTGTACTTAAGACACATCCTAAAGTCTCCAATCAGTGCGACCTACCTTATGACTTACGGAGCCGAAACGAGGACACTCACGGTACGGCTGGTTCATAAATTCAAGGTCGCTCAGCGAGCTATGGAACGAGCTATGCTTGGAATGTCTCTGAGGGATAGAATCAATATATATATATATATATATTCTCTTTTTTCCTCAATCAGAGCACCCGCCATCTAATCTCTTCACCACCCTTGGTTGACTGGTAGAGAATGCCTAAGGCATTAAGTCCGCCTTTGTACCTTTTTTCTTTTTTGTGTGCGAAATGTTTAAATAAATACATCTAACTTAATATTATAAACGCGAAAGTTTGTTAGTATGGATGGATGGATGTTTGTTAATCTTTCACGTAAAAACTACTGAACGGATTTGGATGAAATTTAGCACACAGGTAGGTTATAACCTGGATTAACACATAGGATACTTTTTATCCCGATATTTCCCCGGGATCGTGCCTTACGCGGGTGAAACCGCGGGGCGCAGCTAGTAAATAGATAAATCAGGAATGAGGTAATCCGGCTGAGAACCAAAGTTGTCGACATAGCTCACAGAATAAGCAAGCTGAAGTGGCAATGGGCCGGCCATATTAGCCGTAGAACTGATGACCGTTGGGGTAGACGTGTTCTTGAGTGGAGACCACGAATTGGCAAACGTTAGGTAGGACGCCCTCAGGTTAGGTGGAGCGACGATCTTCGCAGGGTGGCTGCGAGCAGCTGGATGAGAGTTGCCGAGAATTGAGCTGTATGTTGAATGACTAAATGGACAGGCCTGTGTCCAGCAGTAGGCTGATGATAATCATACCGCTTCGATATTGACTCCTTACAGCTATTTTACTTTTGACAGCAGCCTTATTATAACGGGAATAAAGATCATTTTGATTCTGACAGACTTGTCAGTGGGGGCAACCCAATTGCAACCTTAATACAAGGAGAATAAAGATCACACATCAGAGGTAAAATTACTATGAAAGGACTGTAACTGCTATACAAACGAAACACTATTTGGAAACCCGGTAGAAAGGGGAGTGACTATCGAGATGACGACTAATAGATGGTATGGAGGTATCTCTATGAGGAACAGGGTGTAAACTTCACTCATACTCTATAGAAAAGGGAGGATCCTCCGACCAGACGGGTGTCGTGTCTGGCGGGCAATTGCCCAACGATTGATGTCGGGACGATATATTCAGGGTGAAATTGAATTAACGGGTATCCTCTTAAGGATATTTTCGCATAGCTATCAAAATGTAGAGAACAGGCGATTTGTTTTTCGCGATTTCAGTGTTGGTCCCATAGTAAAATTTGTTCATAATGACCCCTTAAGTAATCTCATGGAGGAGGAATCATGTATTACAGGTTCATCACCTAATGCTATAGTGCGGTCTCTTAATATAATTGTACTCTCTTTACACAGGGTGTGGCGTAAAATTTCTATAAATACTTTAGGAGAATATCGCTTTTGAATCTTGGGTAAATGTAGGGTATTTTACATATAATTAGGACCATATTTTTTAGATTAAATTCCATTTCTTCACATATATTCATAGCTTATCTGTAAGTTCAGATTAAATTTGCCATCGAAACTACACATAATGTGACGGGTACCGATAACAAAACACGGTAAAGCGGTGATTTTATAAACTCTTACTTCAAGTAACTAAACTAAGACCCCAAAAAATATCATTTAATCATGTTTTTTTATCATGTTTAGATATCGATACCAACCACGTCGTTAAGTTTTGCTAGCTAATTTCATTTGACCTTATACAGCATTTAACAAAAACCTACGTACCTACCGCAACATTACAAGAGTTTTTAGTACCAAAATTACCCCAATTTCATTAAAAATTAGCAAATATTCTACAGAGGTCATAAGTTATGACTTGTAGACACCCGCTAAACGACGGCCGCCTGCGCCCCATGTAATATCCCGGTAAAATTCCCCAATGAAAAAAAAGGCGAATTAATTATTTATTAAAAAAAAAAAAAAAAAAATTATCTCTCAGTATGTTTCTTAACAACACCCTCACGGATCGGAGGACAAGGTTTTTGTTACACGCTGTATATTCCAAAAATTCACAAAACTCTGCCCACTCGCATTAAATTAAAAAAATACAAATAATACTATTCAAGTACAAACATCGAAATTATATTACAAATCGAGTTACATCGATATTTTTTTTACATAACATTTTTTAAGTCATATTTTTCTTTTTGAAGTACAAAAATTTCGTGTAATTTTTTTCAGTCCTTGATAACATTGTCTCATTTAAGTTTTTAAATTAGATTATTTTGTCTGAAAAAGTGTTGAATCTAATAAAAATTGCTCGTACAGTCAAACGCTTGATAGTGGTAACACTTGCGCTACGAAAATCGTTCTTACAGCTACGACTTAAAGGCGCCGTCAATATAAAATTGTTAACACTGATGTTTGATAACACTTTGACATTGGATGTGTTGACTGAACATTTCAGTATTTTTCGAAGGGATGGGTACAGACACACATTCCACAAATTAAAAAAAAAAATACGGTGGTGTGGTGGCTGTGACATCTTAGATTAGTTGATCACCGGTAAAACTAGTTAAAAAAATATAATTTTCTTACTGGCACATGATTCAAAAATAGAATATTGAAAATAAAAAAAATAACAGTCAAGCAACCGAATGCCAAAAATATTACGAAATCCCAAAGATTTAAATCGTTAAGATTCACCCGACCGCGTCAACAGATGATGTATTGTCGCGCTCACTCTTACTGGAAATCGTATCTATGGTTCGAACGAACGAAACGAACTAAAGGGCGGCCCCGCGCATGCGTACAAGGCAAGCTTGTTCGAAAGCTTCTGTGGCGCGAGGCTGCCATTTCGCTTCGCGCGTAATTTGAAATTCGAATCTTAAAACTAACATTTATAATCAAACGAGTGAGTTGCCTACAGTGTGAGTTCACTCTTCTTCTCAGTATGGACACTTTTTTACTGTGAGGCAGTGAGGGCAAATCTAACGATTTAAATCTCTGAGGAAATCCGCCTTGGGAGTTTGGGAGATGTTTTTTTTAAAATCAATTTAAGCCTTTCGACTCTTTAAACATAATTTTGTAAATTATTTACTAGATAGAACACTTCTTTTATCAATATGCAAGGTCACATTGAAAATAACTAGCGAAACTCTGCAGGCGTGGTTTTGATATATCATGAAGACAAAACTTAAAAAAAAAAAGTCGATTTCGACGCGGTTGGAAGGGAGTTCCTTTCGCTTTTGCACACTTGGCTAATGAGCTGGACCGAAATAAGTGTAACATTTTGACCGTCGCCAAAAAACGAAAATTGAAAAGCAAAGACACCGACTTCCGAACTTCCGAAATGAAGTGATTTTTCACTCTTTAGTGTTTTTTTTTGGAAGTCGGTTGTTTTTTTTTTTAAAGTTTTTTTCGGTCTATCTCTCTTTCGCCAAGTGTGCAACAGAGTATACAGGAATAAGAAACTTCGTTGAAAAATCTTAACTCATAACTTCAAGGGATTAAGGGAAGAACGTCCGCTGTTAGCGCAGTTACTTAAAATTATGAATTTAGTAAATCTTTTTTACTTTTTGTTTTATTATTATCAGATATCGATATCATCACGTCAAAGAAGTTTCGCTAATTAATTTAATTGCACCTGTAGGTGAAGCTATAAATTGTCATTTGTAAAAAAAAAAATAATTAACTACAGAACTTGATTCTACCGATTTCGGAGCAAAAGTAATGGTATATATTTAACCTGCCCTTGAATTCAGAATATCTGGAAAACGAATTCAATGTCGTAAACAACAAAGTTCAAATTCCATTGCAACCAAACCAACCAACCTTCTTATTACAATGGTCACTCAAAAATCAACTTAGACGACATAACAATAACGTGTATAGTTGTGTAAGTAGAAATAAAGATTATTATTGCTTCTGAATTTAAGTTTAAATTTTGAATGGGGTTAAACATTTATTTTCATACCAGACATTTAAAAACTTCAATTATTACTTGTCTTAGTCCTGCCAAATGAACCAACCTGCAACCTCTCATAACCTAACAGTACCTGTGTCGACCGAGCTATGCTCGAGTGAAAAAAAATAAAAATATTGCCATATATGAGACTTGTCTAGATCGATTTTTCACCCCCGTAAACCCCTTTATTACAACTTTCATCGAAATCGTTAACCGTTTTCGAGAACGTAATTACAAAATCCCTGTGCGATCCGAAAGGGGTATATAAATAGGTACTGAAATAATATTACCAGAAAAAAAATAATTTTGTTGAGTATAAAAAATGTGAGTATTGCAATTTGAAATTTACATTTTTAGTGAGTACCAAAATTCCCCCAATATAAATTAGCAAATTTTCTGCAGAGGTCATATGTTATGACTTGTAGACACCCGCTAGACGATGGCCGCCCGCGCCCCATTTAATAAACCAGTAAAATTCCGGATTGAAAAAAAAATGGGGCGTTTTCTTTTACTTTTTTCCAAAAAAATCTCTCAGTATGATTCTTAACAACACCCTCACGAATCGGACACGGTTTTTTTTACACGCTTTATATATAAATATATATACATCACGCCTGTATTCCCCGAAGGGTTAGACAGAGGTGTACCTATAGTACACCCACATTCCGCCAGTTATGTCTAAGTCCCATGTAATAGGGGGTGAGCCTATTGCCATCGACCGGGCACAAATCCGGACTCCGGGCTGCTATCGAGAGATCTCTCATTAATTCAGTTAATTACGTCCAACTAATGCAATATTCCAAATGTGGTGTGTAGTACTCACAAGTGTGCGACCATGGCCTAGTAGACAAGTGACAATGGCTTCCAAAGCGTTTCGTATTTCTACAACGACTTTCAACAGGATAGCGATGTGATCGTAGCAGGTGGTAGTAATGGCAATTAATGCTACTTTGCATTAATTTCATTAGCATGTGAATTCTTGAGTCTTTGCATGATTATTGCTATTGCTATTGCTATGCTAATTGCTAATAGCTAAAATGACGATAATAAAATTGATAGTAATGAAGTATATGAATTTTGTTAATTTGCGGATTAAAAAGTGCGTTAGCCTTAGGACGTCTCCTGGCGTGTATTTATTGCGTACATATTGGCGTGTATTATCTATTTAAGTATATCTACCGCTGCGTGCGTCGACGCTCTGACGAGTATGAAAAATTACGAATAAATTCACTTAGCATTTCACGGAATTTCGCAACTACAGTTCAGTTGCTAAATGCTAAATGAGAATTCACTTGCTAACAATTAATACGAATGCTAATTAATCCATCACTATCAGGTGGCGTTCTGGGGTAGTATTAGGTCCCCACCTATGAAATTTTTCCACTGCTAAAACGGGATGTTTCTGGCGGCCTTGTCTAGGCCCATCTCTCTCTCACACTGGAAAAATGGTAGCATTAATACTTCATAATACGGCCTACCCCCATAGGAAATTTTATTAACTCAAAAACTACGCAAGCGTTTGCTTGCGTAGTTTTTGAGTTAATTATATTATATTATTTATATATTATTTACGTATTTTCCCACTTAGTATATGTAGACGATATCTTATTTGACTCCGTCACTGTTATTTACATAGCAGGTAGTAATTTGTGTGAGGTAGGTACCATAACTAAAAAGTGAAAAATAAAAACTTTTTCCAAAAAAAAAACCGACTTCCAAAAAAACACAAAAATTTAAAAATAACTTTTATTTCGGAAGTCGGTGTCTTTGCTTTTCAATTTTCGTTTGTTGCCACCAGTTATTACTGTATTTCATGTGCGTGTCCCAAATAATAGTTATTTGTGCAACAAGAGAGCTAAGTTGTTTTTTGGTGCCAGTGTTGATTTTGAATCCCGAGTAAGAGAAGGACTCTAGGTTAGAATCCTGAGCACAGCGAGGGATTCAAAGGCACGAGATGCAAATAACTTTGGTCTCGTGTAACACATACAACTATTCACCTCAACAGCGAGAACATATGAGATATGCGAACATATTAGGGGTTTAAATATGAATTTGCCATTTTGTACTGAAGAACGGAAACTATTTTTTGTGAGGTAAAATATATTTATTTAATCAAAGTATTTTCCCCATTGTCTACACATTTCTGCCATCTCCTGGGAAGGTCATTTATGCCTTTGCGGTAGAACTCTGGGGACCTGGACTCAACAAACTGAGTGAAGGCATTTTGTATTGAAACCCCTTCATTTCTGTACAGGTTCAACAAGGTAAGCTTGCCTTACAAGCTTCAACACGCGGTTCTCTCTGCAGATTAGTCAAATCATGGGGCACCTATTTTGCAAGCTTTTTGTCTCACCGATTGAAGCAAATTGGTCATTATTTTGGATATGCTTAAGCTAACATCAAACTGTGCCGCTAGTTCCTTGGTAGTTTGATATGGAGCGGCTTCTACCATCGCAACTAATTCATCGTTATTTACCTTAGAGGCTGGTCTGTCTCGGGGTTCATTCTTCAAATCGAAGTTTCCACTACGAAAGCGATTAAACCAAAAATGCACGGTGCGTTCATTAGCCGTATCCTCTCCAAACACAACATTGTTATTGCGAGCTGTTTCCGTTGCGTTCGTTCCACGTCGGAACTCGTTTTCAAAAATTACTCTAATTTTCAATATAAGTACAGTACGACACAACTCGCATGAAGCATCGGCGAATGCGCCTTCAAAATCACCAATCTTTATTACCTACTGCTTTAGGTGAAAGTGATCTTTACGCAAACGCAATAACTTGTAAAGTTATATAACCAAATACATCCGTATAATTGAAATTAATGAATGCAAATTTTCACATTTATGCTACATCTAAGTTGTGTCGTACTGTAGTTATCTTTACTGTTAAAAGCTGAATGCAAAAACAAAAATCGAATCTTGTGAAAAAGTTTCACTCTGGAATCTCACACCGTGATGCAAGTTTAATTTTAATTCAAAGTGGCCAGTACGTTTAAACGGCAATTTCATATTTAAACCCATATTATAGCCTAAAGGTAAAAAATACAACATGGTAAACGTAAACCACATGGTAAACAAACCACATGCACCTATATTTGTAAAACGAACAATATAAAAAAAAAGTTAAATTACTTATTACATTTAAAACCTGTATGTGTATCCGAACGTTTTATTGTTTGTTTCTTTTTTGGGCCTACTAGATATCGAAATTAAAATCTAACTTCGAATCGACTTGTTTCTATCTCTCGCTTTTTTCGTATCGAAGTAAAAGTGACAGAACAAAGTGAAATTCAAATATTTCGAATTCAAATATTTCGAATTTTGTGAGTAGACCCATGACATGTTCTCGGAATTTCGAACAAATAATAATTAAAAAGTTACTTTGTCTCACGCTCGCACCAAATTGAATTTTGCACACTGTCTGTAGACAGCAAAACCTGCTTGTTTGAGATGCTGAGGTGAAAAATATTTTTCTTTTTTTTCTTTATATCTGTGAGAAAATTTCATGTGGGTAGGTCCGTTTTGGCAGAACTAAGCTCACTTGTTATTGCATTAAGTCCAAATCATTTGATCTTTAATTATTACGTTGTTACATAATAATTCGAATCTGTCATACATTCCTGACTTCTCTAAAATAGGGTTGGTAGAGGTGTAGGTCAAGATTAAATTGTATTTCTAAATATTTAAGAGATGGTATCATGAGCCTGCATGGATGATCGTAATTTGAACCGTACCTAGGTCAGAGTCTTAAGAATCAAAATCGTAATTTTCATAATTAATATCAGCCGAATTTATCACTGTTTTTGGAACGAAGTTTCCCTTCATGCTGGGGCCACATTGTCGCGTTATCGCGAACTAAACTTCGCACATCACTCGACGTCTCGCTGAGCAACCGAGAGCGCGCGAAGTATAGTTCGCAATAACGCGACAATGGCAGTTTTTGGTTACGGTTTCAGCGCACGCGCATTCACACGGGTTCCGGTAGGAGTTGACTGTTATAAATCGTCACATTAGGAAAAAGCTTTTTGCGCTACTCCATGCGACTTTATCTCTGTCTCTTTCTATTATATACGAGTGTGTGTGCGTGCGAGTATCACGAAAGGAACTTCGTTCCTGACGAGGGTCCCCCGACCGCACACTTATTTTAATCGTAAGACGACTGTCGTTTATGTTTCCACTGGTTCATGACGACGGAATAA
This sequence comes from Lithophane ornitopus, assembly GCA_948473465.1. Taxonomy (NCBI): domain Eukaryota; kingdom Metazoa; phylum Arthropoda; class Insecta; order Lepidoptera; family Noctuidae; genus Lithophane; species Lithophane ornitopus. Next base: position 7,849,921 of record OX419640.1, on the reverse strand, counting down.
ATTTATTTAAAATTGTATGCTAAATGTTGGTAAGTACTTATAGTCGTCCTCGTAATTGCATTGTCACTTGCACGGCATACAACGAGACGGTCTATTTGTCTTTGTAGCCTAAGCATAATCAGCCTATAACGTTCCCACTGCTGGGACACAGGCCTCCTCTCTGTGAGAGGGAGCGGGCCGTAATCCACCACGCGGGCCCAGTGCGGGTTGGTAGATGTCACATGTCTTCTAATCTTTGATAGTAATACTACCTTTATCTATGTGAAAGTTTCAAACTCAGTGAAGATTAAATTTACTGGGATTTTTTGTCAAAAGTTTAAGTGTCAAAAGCAATTTCGAGTTAGACTATACAGTACTACTATTTTCTTAATGACCCTCGGCAATTTTTGCTTCGTCATTTCTATCAATCTCTCAATCGACTTGAAAGTCAGGTCTGCACCAAGTGCAAAGAGCAACTGATAGAAATCCGACGACAGACTCTGAAATAGACTATTACTATCAAAATCCACCTTTTGTCTAGAAAATCTGTCAAAGATCATCAAAATCGCTTAAATAGTTTAAACTTGGCTCACACCTCTACCCAAAACCAAGCAACAACTGACAACATAAGTCTTAAAAATTAAAAATTCTCTATACATTACAAAAAAAAACAATTTATTACCACTGTCATACTCCCATCCTATCTCGCGGACTTGCCAGGCCGATCACATTCTTCTGTACATCTACAATCTTCAGAGATAGAGTCCAATGACATCAAGCTTTCTTGGGACTGTCTGAGACAAGCCCTGCATCTTGAGTCCACAGAGTTCCCGCTCTCAGAAACGGACTCTAGCGATTTCAGACTCTCAACAGACGTTAATTTATAAGAACGTCTGAATTCTGCAATTTCTTCCTCACTCATATTTAAAGCGAGCAAAGAATCGCGCGCCATTTTTCCTAAAGACGACACTTTTTTTTTCTTTTTAGACAATATAGATTCCATTTTCGTTAAAGGACATGGTTTATTCAAACTTTCGGGCAAAGATTTCGGGCTCGATCCGCTTCGGGTGCGTAGTTTCGATCTGCGTTCAGGTATGTCCCTTGGTGTGGTACTTTCCGGTACTTTGAAAGCGATAGTCTTTGCTTTAGGACTTTTGTTGTCTGATAGTTGAGATAAATCTTCTAGAGAATTCGATTTTTTTAGTTTAGCCCGCTCGGGAATGATCGGGGATGTCCGTAAGCCGATGATTTCTTTCGCTGTGAATACGTTGTCTTGAAGACTGTCGTCTACGACCAATTCTGGCGAAAGATCTAGAATTTCTTTGATTTCCGCTTCTTTTAATTCTTCAGCTAGAGAACCTTGCTGGGCTGTAGGTTTAACTATACTCTCTGCTCCTATTTCAAAGTCTCTATTTTCATAAATTAAGTATGACAACGCATCTTTGCCTAAATCTATATCCTGCGTTTTCGATTCTTTCTCTGCTTCTACATGAACTCTCGACATATCTTCGAGTTTAACGTCATCTATATACGCTAGCTGTAAAGGATTGTCTTCGTCTAAAGTCTCCTCAATAGTAGCTATGGGTGCTAAATCACTTTGGACTTTAACTTCTTCGATTTTGGGTTCATTTTTTACTGTGTCCCATACATTTACGGTAGGATTTTTCACTTGTCTTTCTAATTCTACTGCTAAGGCCTTTGTGTTCGTCATGCTTGAGGTTAACGTGTTCTCTGGACTGATATTCTCTTTGATACCTCTGATAACTTTACTTGGAAGTTTGTCGACAGATTGTCCGTTATCCGGACTACTTTGTTTATCTAAAGAGTTTTCAGAGCCCGAGCTTTTCAGAACTGCCGCGAAAGACCTCGGCCTGGCTAACTCTTTCTCTTTTTCTTCCTGTCCCTCTCTTACGAGATCATCACTTCTCCTATCTACATCTCTCTTTGTATTACTAATTACACTTAAGTCTAAATTTTGTACTATTATATCTTCGGTGGTTTTGGTAACTCTATCATCTGCTATCTCACTCTCCTGCGTCGGAAACGACTGGAATTCGCTTAGCGTGTTATCAGTGTCCGTAGAGGGAGTTTTAGAGTCTAACTTCTTTGAGAAAGACTCGTCTACGAATGAGACTTGGACTCTTTCGGAGAGAGTCGAGTCTGTGGCTTCTGAGCTATCTTCTTCTCTGTCTTTCTCTATGGTACTGCCCCAAGACCAGAAAGAGCTGGTGAGGGAAGAATCTTTACGTGGAGGAGTGTTTGATGCTGACTTTTTCTCATCATCACTAGGTAAACTCCTTGAGAATATGCTACTTGGGTGCTGAAACAGGCTTAGTAGCTTCTCTAGATGAGATGGTTTGGTTTCCTTATCGTCTGGTCTGGGTATATGGAAACTGGAAGACGGAGCCACCCAGGAAATCTTCCTCATTCTATCCAGCCCTTTATTTTTTAAAGCCGGCACATCTAGCAAACTGGATGTCCGTTTCGGAGAAGATGTCAAAGTATCAACTAGTTGGAAACTCTCTGGTTTCTTGACCGTTTCTTTCAAACTGGAGTTGTTAGTCAAAGTGCCTTCGTTTGACGAGTTATCTTCTCTGTTTTCTGAGGGATGTTGTAAGGAGTATTCTATGCCAGAATCAGCTGATGTGACCATGATCCTATCCTGTTTGGCTGAATCTAGGGAGCTGACACTAGCTTCTAGACTCGATAACGAATCATGTATAAGTTTTGTCTTCCCAAATATTGGGGACACACTTTCATTCGAACTGAGAGAGAGATTTAAGAAATTCCCGCTGTTAACTGGCGTTATTTCGCTAGTAGATTCCATACTACCTTCATTTGACAGAATAATACCAGATTTCCGTCGGTCCAGCTCTTGAATGGTCTTGTTCTGTTCGTTAAGACTTTCTACAGAACTCCCAGAGATTTCCAAAGAAGAATTACTATCGAAAACACTCCTTTCCTCTCTTCTGCTCTCCATTAATCTTGAAACTTCTAAGTCAGGACTATCTAAACTTGATTCACTCTTATTTTTTTTAAGTATAACACTATCAACAGGTACATTGTCATCTAAACTATTTTTATTTTTAACTAAAACCTTTATTTCTTTTATTATATTTCCTAAGTCTTCTACGATGTTGTTCATAGAGTTCTCTGTCTTTTGGTCAGGCAAGCCTTTGGTGTTCTTTTTGTCACTTTTAACCACTTCACTATAGCTTAAATCACTTGTCACTATTGTCGGTTTAATACTAAATTCTATCACATTAAAGTCACTTATAGTTTTTACGTTTTTGAGATTTGATGTGTCTGAGTTTATTTCAGTATCAGACTGAGGCACGATTTGTTGAGTACTCAATTCAACACTCTTTTTAGGCATATTACTTAATTCAGTTAAGATTCCAGTTACGATTTTTGAGTCTGTGAACTCAATTTTCGAGTTGTCAAAAGTGTTTTTAGGGTCAGCACTCATTTTTAAGTCTAGAGTTGCATACTCAACTATAGCATTGGATTTGGAAGTGGGATCACACTCAACATTCGATTTAGTCTTACTAGAATCACTTGTAGCGTTATCCGTAGAAAGTAGAGTAATACTCGACGCTGTTGAGTCACTGAGTTCAATGTCATCACATTCTGGAAACTCTTCTATAGTAGCTATTGAGGTTTTCGGTAAAATTGAATGAGATGGCGAGGTTTTTATCTTACTTGAAGTTTCAATTAAACCTCTAAGTTGAGTCGCGGAGTCTATATCTGTAGGTACATTTGAACTGGAAGACTCAATTGATATTGGAAGCTCAGTTTTGCCTTGAGTATCAGTTTTGACAATTTGTATTAGACTCACAGCCTCAGTTGGCAATCTATTTATAGAGACAACCGGTGCGTTTTGAGTCGCTAATTCTGTTTTGATTGGAGTAGTTGCGATATTATCTGCTTGAATTACAGGCTCAATTGTTGAAGGTTTAGCTTGTTTGATACCAATATCGGCTAGACTTGTAGACTCAACTGGTGGTAACATTTTAGGTTGAGTAGCCAATTCTGTTTCTGATTGAGTTTCGCTATTCTTATGTAGTATTGAAGGCTCAATAGTTGTAGATTTAGTCTGTTTGTCATCTTTATTCGTTTGACTCGAAGACTCAACCACGATATGTTTAACATGTGTCTTCGGTTCCGTTGAGAATTGAGTAACTGTTTCATTTCTTGCTTGAACTTCAGGCTCAACTTTTTGGATAGCAGAGTCAACCGGCAATTTTTTAAGTTGAATGGTTAATTCGACGGTGGGTTGATTTGCTCCATTATTTGCTTGAATTACAGACTCTACACTTAAAGGTTTTGGTTGTTTAACATCAACATTCGTTTGACAGGTCGACTCAACCTGTAGTTTTCCAAGTTGAGCAACGGATTCCGTGCTGCATTGAATAACTGTATCTTTCTTTGCTTGAGTAAAAGGCACAAAATTTTGAATTGTAGACACAACGGGTAAATTTCTAAGTTGAGTCGTCAATTCCATTTCTAGTTCAGTACCTAAAGTGATTTTATCTAGAATTGTAGACTCAATACTCATATATTTAGCCTGTTTATTAAAATTATCAGTTTGACTTGTGGAAGCAACACTAGGACTAACTTGGCTGCCTGCATTTTTAACTTGCATTTTCGGCTCAACTTTTACTAACGTCGGCACACTTTGGAATTGAGTAGTAACTATATTTTTAATTGCTGCCAAAGTATCATTTTTAAGTTCAGTTGGCTCATTTTTCACTTGAGTTACATGTACATTCTGTAATTGAGTGTCAGCTTCATTTTTGACTTGAAGTACAGGTTCATTTTTATGTTGAGTCGGTCCATGTGTTATTTGAGTCGTGACAATATTTTTGATTGATTCTTCCATTTTAGGCTCTGGTTTTGTTTCTGTTATTTCCACTGGTTTGATTTCCGTTTGAGCCGTAAATTCGTTTTTGATCTGAAGTATCGGTTCAGTTTGAACTTGACTTATAGGTTCAATCTTTGACTGTTTCATAGCTTCATTTCTTACTTGTGTTGTTATCACTTTTTTACCTGTAGGCTCATTTTCAATTGGAACGACATTTTTAACTTGCGTATTTTCTGTAATAATGGGTTCACTTTCAACAGCAGTAATTTTATTTTCAACTTGAGTGTGTACTTCATTTTTCAACTGTGTCTCATTCTTAACTAGAGTCTCAGCTTTTTCATTGCCAAGTTGAGCAATGCCTTCATTACTAACTGAGTCACATTTCACTGCCGAATCATGCCTGAGTTGAGTCACAACTTCATTTTTAGTTTGAGTTAAAACATCATTTTTGTTTAGACTCGCTTCGTGTTTGAGTTGAGTGACCACTTCGTTCTGCAGTTGAGTATATATCACGGGTTGAGCGGGACTGTTAGGCGGGGTGGGGTTGGGATTGTATACCGAGTCATAATTTCTTGTTACTGAGAATCTTGAAGGTGACTTCCGTGGCTGACTGGAAGCGGGATGCACCTGAATTTGAGGAGGTTCCATTACCTGAAAATAATGTTGATTTTGTTTAATTTTTTATTAAAATTATCTTACAATTTCTAAAAGCTACAATGAATTGCTGTATTTTTAATGGCGCTACACACATGTTCGGGTCGGCAGTATTTGTTGAACAACAAAACCGACCCGAAGCAATTGTATAAGCATATGTTTTTCCATCTGAAATTTCTCAGTAGCAGCCCAGAGTCTGTATTCGTGCCCAGTTGATGGCAATAGGCTCGCCCCCTATTACATGGGACTTAAACATAACTGGTTAAATGTGGGTGTACTACAGGTACGAAGGTTTAGGTAGAGGTGTACCTCTGCCTAAACCTTCGTGACATTCATACTTGCGTGATGTTATGTTTATATAAACATATCGATTTTGCCGCCCGGCTGTATTCAATCATGCCGGTCGAGCATGTGTGTGCCTCTCTCGTCATTGATAGAAATAACAACAAAAAAACCGGCCAAGTGCGAGTCGGACTCGCGCACGAAGGGTTCCGTACCATTATCTATAAAACGGCAAAATAATCACGTCTGTTGTATGGGAGCCCCCCTTAAATATTTGTTATATTTTAATTTAATTATTTATTTTATTACACACAAGAACAAATGTGAAACGTCTAGAGGTTCAATCATCAATAGAAAAAAGTGAATATATAACTAAATATTCTGTGAATATTTCAAGCGTCTACCTACCTGTTGCCGTTATCAATATCGAGCAAAAACGAGCAAAAAAAGTCAAGTTTGTTGTATGGGAGACCGCTTAAATATTTATTTTATTCTGTTTTTTAGTATTTGTTGTTAAGCTTATTATATTTTTAGTATTTGTCGATATACCGGCAACAGAAATACATCATCTGTGAAAATTTCAACTGTTTAACTATCAGGGTTCATGAGATACAGCCTGGTGACAGACGGACAGACAGACAGACAGACAGATAGACAGATAGACAGACAGACAGACAGATAGATAGACAGACAGACAGACAGACAGACAGACAGACAGACAGACAGACCGACTGACAGACTGACAGCGGAGCCTCAGTAATAGGGTCCCGTTTTACCCTTTGAGTACGGAACCCTAAAAAACTGTAAAATGATAAAGATTTGGCAATAAGTTTTATTACATTCGCCATAAAAAAACGATAATTTAGAAGGCTTATATGAATATAATTAATTTTATAAATATAGCAAGGTCGTCCCCTATTATGTGAGACTTAACATAACTGGCGAAATGTGGGTGTACTACAGGGTGTTAAGATAGACACCGTTATCCTTGAAACTAGTGGTTTGGTGTCATCTATAATATACTTTTTCTATGGGACCAACTTTGTAACCGAAAAAAAAAAAACAACTGTTCCATACATTTTGTCGATTTAAGTGAACACAAATGTATGGAACAGCTTATTTTTTTTCGCGATTTCAAAGTTGGGGTATAGAAAAAGTATATTATAGATGACACCAAACCACTAGTTTCAAGGATAACGGTGTCTACCCTAACACCCTGTATAGGGACACGTCTGCATAACTCTTCGGGGAATACAGCCGTGATGTTATGAACTTGTACAAACTGCCTCTTTGGTCTAGAGGTCATAAGAGCTTCTACTGAGCACGAGATCCTGGGTTCAATTCCCAGTTCGCGCAGTCATTGAGTTTTTCCATCAGGAATTTCTCAGTAGCAGCCCGGAGTCAGAATTGTGCCCAGTTGATGGCAATAGGCTCGCCCCCTATTACATGGGACTTAGACATAACTGGTGAAATGTGGGTGTACTATAAGTACACCTCTTTCTAACCATTTAGGGTAGGCGTTCATCTGCCTAGCCTTTTCCCAACTTTGTTGGGGGCGGCTTCCAGTCTAACCGGAAGCAGCTGAATATCAGTATTTTACATGGTGCGACTGCCTATCTGACCTCCACAACCCAGTAACTGGGTAATACGATACCCCTTGGTAAGACTGGTTGTCAGACTTTCGGGCTTCTGACGACCCGTAACGACTGTCATCCGGGACCAACGGCTTAACGTGCTTTCCGAGGCAAGGAGGTGTCTCGGTATGTAAAGATGGTCACCCATCCACGGACCAAGCGTAGCTTAACCTGATGGAACGACCCGTGCGGCTGTTATTACTTAGCCACAAGCTCCTCCGGGGTAGACAGGCGTTATGTAATGAAATGTTATTCTAAAAATATTTTTATTTAGGACCATAATAGTGTGTGTATTGGCCGCCTATGTATACGGACAGCAGTACAGTAGTACCTTACTGATGTGGCTTACCGATGTACCTGCGCAGAAGATGAATTTTCAAAGCGCGGGAAATACTATTGACCAATCGGCACGCTCCACGCACCGCGCTTCTTTTTCCTGCACCGCTATTGGTCGGCAGCTGCCGCCATGTTAGCGCGCGTCGCGTGGCATGTTAGTCAGCCGCCATACTTGCGAGTGAGACGGAACTAACAGCTGCAGTGTATTATGAAGCTTATAGTAGTGCTCTAAGGTTGATTGTAAGTTTTAAGCATTATTTCGTTAATCTTAGGGCCTCCTTATCAGTTGGGTACCACGGTAACGCAAGACGTATTGTAGGTGGGTTTATACCTGCACGACTCTAAACCGCGAGGGTGGGCAGTAAGCGAGCCTAGTTGGAGTGGACGATGATGATGAAGTAGAGCCGCTGCTGTCTGTTGAGGAGTCGCGTTCCGGTGTCACTCGCGTCACCTGAAAACATAATAATTTAATATCTCTGTGTCCAGCGATCGGGTTCGCGACTGGTCAATCGTCCTCCTGAGGATGCATCGTTGAGACGTGAAACATTGTCGATTTCTTACAGGGTTTTTTTATTACTCTTGAGGTATAGTTAATCGGAATAGGCTCAGATCAAATAAAAAACCAAGACAGAGCGCTGTCAACAGTGACGTGAGGCCCGTTTCGTGCTCATATTTTGGTGTAGTTTGAGAAAGAAACTCTAAAAACAGACTGTAGATTGAGAATCAGTACTTTTTGAAGCAGTACAACTTTTTTCTGAATGCAAACTTCGTGTTTCGTCAGTCGTCGGATTTCTAGCAGTTGCCCTTTGCACTTGGTGCAGACCGGACGCTCTCAATCGACTTAGAAGTATATTATAGAGTTGTTAATACTCTTTTCACTTAATGTAATTTATTTAAAAAATGGGTGGAAATAGTTTAAGTAAAATAGTTTTATCGCTCTATATAGTTCACATGGAAATCAAAACAACGGATAAAGTACTTAGTTCTGAATTCAAATTATTACACACCATAAATCTAATAATTGATGGACATGGAAATTAGCATTCGTTTGTATTCGGAAATGCGATGATTCCCGAGAGACATTAAGAATAGTTGTACTGTATTTTGATTTTATTTATTTCGCCCTTTAGAAGGAGATCTGGGCTTTCAACATTATCTGCCAGGGGTGCGGAAAAGTCCGAAAGGGATATCCCGCTCCGCCCAGTGCGGTCATTTGAAGACTTCCCACCCTCAAAAAAAAAAAAAGGCTTTCATTTAGATTGTGTTCAGTAAAGCTCGTACGTACCATAAATCGTGACGTGGCGTGCGGCGCGGGCACGGGGCTGCCGGCCGGCGACGGCGCGGGCGACGGCGCGGGCGACGGCGCGGGCGAGCGCAGGCGCGCGCGACGCTCCTCCTCACCAGGGCCCATGCCTTGCTGTAAAATTAACATAAATAATAACTTCTAGATAAATTTCTTACCGAAACTGACGATTTCCGCTTTATTTAACACTAGCTTTCGCCAGCGGTTTCGCCCGCGTGGATGTTGGAAAATATCCCACGGGAACGGACTACCAGGATTAATAGAAAGTGGAGCAATGATCGCGTACCTAATAGCTGAGTAAATAGTTATTTGTTATGCAAGGCTGCAAAGTTGATTTTTCGCGCGAGTACTTGTATTGAAACCTGAGCAAGCGAAGGATTCTAGGATTGAACCATGAGCGAAGCGAGTGGTTCAAATATAGAATCCTGAGCGTTGCGTAGGTTTCAAAGATACGAGACGCAGAATAACTTTGCTGCCGAGCGAAACACACAACTTTTCACCTCAATCAGGAAAATGCTAGGTTTCTCATCTAATATTTTTTAATATGACGTGTAAAAGTGATTCCAATATCCTATTTACAGAATTAACAATTTCATTTCATTTCATATCTCAATAACTCACTCTAAGCAGACAGGCGGTGTGGCACGTGAGGCTGATCTTCCTATGTACAGGGTGCGCGCCCTCCTCGTCCTGTCGCGCGGGCGGCTCGTTCCGCCGACACATGGCGCGTATTTCTCTCGTGAGCCGACGTACGAGGGCTGTTTCAGAGTCTTCTGGTGTTAGGTTTGTAGAGTCCTGGAAATGATTTTAAAATAAATTGGTACAACTTCATAAAACTAGGTTTTCCAGCTTTCTAATGTGGATCTGTCTGTCAATGCACGCATCATTTCAGCCGAAAGCCGACCACTCCTGGACATAGGCCTCCCCCAAGCACCGCCACTTCGACCGGTTCTGTGCTTCTCGCATCCAGCGAATTCCCGCGGAATTCTTCCAAAGCTACGTCTTCCGGTACGCGGTCGCCACTCCAGAACCTTTCGGCCCCATCAGACTGAAATGGTGACTTCATATTCATATAAGGAGCTCGTGGCTAAGTAATAACAGCCGCAAGGGCCAGGTTAAACTATGCTTACCGGTTGGTCCGTGGATGGGTGACCATCTTTACATACCGAGACACCTCCGTGCCTCGGCAAGCACGTTAAGACTTTGGTCTCGGCTGTCATTCTTTGACAGTCGTTACGGGTCGTCAGAAGCCCGAAAGTCGGACAACCAGTCTTACCAAGGGGTATCGTATTATTGTTTTGTATATTTCGTTATTTTTTAAAGTCTGTCATAGACAATATTGTCTCGCTGTGTCTAGTTTTCTTTTGTTTTTTTTTTTTTTTGTATTTTAGCACTTTGTAGCTATTATTATTTAACCGTGCTTTTGTATGTTGTGTTGTCTTTTGTATGCACCAAATGAACGTTTTATCTATTTATCTATCTACCCAGTAACTGAGTTGTGGAGGTCAGATAGGCAGTCGCTCCATGCACAATACTGGTATTCAGCTGTATCCGGTTAGACAGGAAGCCGACCCCAATATAGTTGGGAAAAGCAGATTGATTGTAGCTGCACAAGGATCCTTGTAGCATTGTATCTTAGGACCTCCACAAGGTCAGATAGGCAGTCGCTCCATGTAAAATACTGGTATTCAGCTGTGTGGTTAGGCTGAGTCCTGAGTGACGGCGCACCGCGCAGGCGGAATGAACGGCGGATAAAACAAATGTTCGAGATGTTCGAACTTGTCCGTAGTGCGAGCGGGCGCGCGCATTTCACGGTGCATTTGTCGTTTCGCATTATACATGCCGCGATAATTTTGTATGAACGTATACGTAAGAGATCGAAAAATCAAATTCATAATCATCATTAATTACTATGTTATCCATACACTATAACAATGAGTATCATTCGAAAGCACCAACTTTCACTTTATATTGGAAAAATGCACTCAAAAACACGAATTAATCGTTGATTATTATTCTGACACGACGTTATTACAAATCCATGTCTTCCGGTGACAACAAAAAACGGTGGTGCGCCGTCACTCAGGACGCCCCGTCTGATAAATCCGCTCCGCAATCCGCCTGCGCGGAGCGCCGTCACTCAGGACTCATCCTTTGACTGGAAGCCGACCCCAACATAGGTGGAAAAAGGCTAGGCAGATTGATAGAATGACTTCATAATGTAATGACAACTTACGGGCGCGGGCACTTCGTCTAGATCGATCTGTGTGAGAGTAGTGTTATCCTTCATAGCCGTTAAAATAACTTGGAGCCCGGCGCTGCCTAGTCGGTTCTCGCGGAGATCTAGCCTCTGAAAATACAAACACAACGAGATAAGCATAAGTACATTGTAGTTGGCAACATAGTAAACGTACAAGTCCGGGCGGCAACTGCAGCGACACTTCTATAAGACATTTAAATAAACTTTTTTTACAGTCCGTTCAACCGATTTTGACTTCTATTGCGTTGGTGGCACGACAAATGGTAGCTGCAGTAGACAGTTGGTATTGTGTAACCTTTTTTTATTTGAATGCCATCCTTATGCCTACGGTATAGAAGTCAAAATCAGTTGAACGGACTGTATAAAGGTTTGTTTAAATGTCTAATCTTATTTCAAATGTAGTATAGTTTATAGATGGCAACATAATAAAGGTACAAGTCTGGGCGGCAACTGCAGGCGACGTGTCACAGCGACACTTCTAGTCTTCTCTTTAATATATAAAATTCTCGTGTTAGTTGGCATACTCCTCCGTAACGGTTGGACCGAATTTTATGAAATTTTATATGTATATTCGGTAGGTCTGAGAATCGGGCGTAATCTAAACAGCTAAAATAAAATAAAAATGTAGCTAAAATAAAAACAGACTAAAAAAAACTGAGATAGGTGTTGCAATATTATAGCGATCGACGCGTGAAGCTCAGAATTTACATTGGTAAATCACGAGCCGCGAGCGCGCCCCCCGCCACGGGGAGTGCGGCTACGTGCGTGTTGCCACGGTAACGATACATTGCGTGTGAGGCAATAAAACAAAACAGGTTTATTGGATTCCCATAACGTTCCTGAAATAATTTCATGTACCGGCCGTCTTAGTATGATATGCTGAATTCATCCCATCAGTCTGCAGAAGGCTACTTTTTTTTTTTTTTTTGGTTGGGAAATCTTCAAACGACTTTTCCTGCTCTGGGCGGAGCGGAAGGGCGTGTCAGACTTTTACTGACTAAAACTCACCCGTGTTCCTTCAGTTGCCTGTTGCCAAGGTCGCGGTATCCCTTTCGGACATTCCCGCAACCCTGGCAGATCAGTCTGCGGAGGGCTCTCGCTTACAGCCTGTATACGTCACCTGTAACTTAGTGTCGGCCCTGATGAGCTCGGCGAGTGCGGCGGCGTCGGGCCCCAGGCGCGAGGCCTGCAAGCCCAGCGACACGAGCGCGGAGCCGCGCGCGAGCGCTCGCACCGCGTCGTTGCCGAGCGCGTTGCGCCCGATGTTTAGCACGCAGAGGGATTGGGATGAACGCTGGAAGGAGAAACACAAATTAAGGGGGATGCGCTAGATTCAGGCGTCACTTTGCTGAAATCTATATCTATACTTAATATTATAAAGCTGAAGAGTTTGTTTGTTTGTTTGAAGGCGCTTATCTCAGGAACTACTGGGTGGAATTGAAAACTTAATACTTTTTAATTCATTCGAATCGGACATTTAATTTCGAAGTTATCACGAGTATAAAAATACAATACGCGAACTGTTCGACGCCGGCCGGCCGGCGCCGCGCCGCCGCGACTTTCCCTACTCTAGAGAAGAGAGGATGGGCACACGGGGAGACCATGACCTGGACAGGACATACAGACAGTCCCGAAAAAATATTTTAGTCGTAAAGTCTCCACTTTTTTTGTCTCTGTTCTTTGAACTTAAGGTAGATTAGCTCTACCTATTCCGATCACTGGTGATAACAGATATCGTGTTTAACCTGTTACAACCCATCTCTACTTTGCGTACTCACCAACGCTTTACTAAGATAGGGCGCGCAGTTCCTCGTGAGTTGATTATTCCATAAGACTAAGAACGCGAGCCCCCGAGCCTCGTGACCACCCACTGAAAACATAAGGAAAATTTATTAGCGATAAATCAATCAATCTGCCTAGCCTTTTCCCAACTACAGGGTGTAAGAGTGAACACCGTTGTCACTCAAACCATGGGTAGTTAGCTTAAATATAAAAATAAATGACCGAGTAACAACAAAAAAAAACGTTATTTTCATTCAAAGATTTTAATAAGACACCGTGCTCGCAAGCGAAACTGCTGACTGACTGAGGGAAGGGTCGCGCTCGCGGCCGTTCAGGTCACGTCCCGCGCCCCCCACCCGTGTTGAGACGCAAGTTCGTTGCCCTAGCGCATAGGTGAAAGGGTGAAATACTCAAGTGGTAAAAGGTAATATAAAAAAAAGAAAAAAAAAAGTCGTAATTTTCCATTGATTTTACGTTCTTTAAATGAAACCAAACTGGTTTTAAGGATAACGGTGTTCACCCTAACACCCTGTATATTGGAGTCGGCTTCCAGTCTAACCGGATGTAGATGAATACCAGTATTTTACACGGAGCGACTGCCTATCTGACCTCCACAACCCAGTCAAAGTCAAATTATTTATTTCAATTAGGCACATAAATAGTATATTATGCAATTAGTGAATAAAGGACGGATTTAAGGCGAGGGCCATAGATGAATCACGAGCAAGTGAAGGATTCATGATGATTGAATCACGAGCATAGCGAGTGATTCAAGGGTTAGAATCCTGAGCGACGCGAGTGATTCATGTCCCTCGATATAAATCCGCAAAAGACATGAGTCTTTCAGTTCGCTGCTATGGCAACGGTAGTGCCATAGCAACAAACAACGGCGGTGCGCCGTCACTCAGGACGCCCCGTCTGATAAATCCGCACCGCAATCCGCCTGCGTCATCACTCAGGACTCAGCCTTAGGCTTGTTTATGTATACCTTGACACCGATGAGGCGACAGCGGCGAGGCGGCTGCGGAGGGCGGCGACTGCGAAGCTTGCTCGGCCGCCAACGCGTCGGCTAAGTGTGCCGTGCCTGCGTCCTGAAATGTAACATCATCATCATCAACATCATTTCAGCCGAAAGACGTCCACTGCTGGACATAGACCTCCCCCAAGCACCGCCACTTCGACCGGTTCTGTGCTTCTCGCATCCATCGCATTCCGCATTGAGAGAAAAATATATCAGGTTTATTGGATTCCCATACCGTTCCTGAAATAATTTCATGTACCGGTCGTCTTAGTATGATATACTGAATTCATCCCATCAGTTTGCGGAGGGCCGTCCCTTACACGCTGTATTAGTTGTATTTTTTACATGTAGCGACAACGCAGTTTACGTGGCCTTCATAATCAAATTAATAAGTATATTGTAATAGTAAAAATACAATAGACGTAGATATATTTAGTAACCTATTCCGCTTGACTATTCTTCAAGAGTCCTAAAAAAACCCTGTAAGAAATCGACACGTGTTTCATCTCTCAACGAGGCATCCTCAGGATGACGATTGACCAATTGCAAACCAGAACGCGACGTGTTACCACACCGAGCGCTGGACGCAAAGTGACTTTGCGTCTAGCGCAGCGGATGCCTCGTTGAGAGGTGAAACACGTGTCGATTTCTTACAGGGTTTTTTAGGACTCTTGAAGAATAGTCAAGCGGAATAGGTTACTAAATATATCTACGTCTATTGTATTTTATAATGGATTTCCGCAAAGTCACGCCTGAATCAATTAACTATAGTAATAGTAACTTTAATACCTGTATCATATTGTTGGAGAGGTCCAGCAGCTGTATGCGGGAGTTGTATCTGAGTAGCGATGCGAGTTGCGCCGCGTCAGACACTGTCAGTCGGTTGTCACAGAGGCGCAACTCGCGGATCGAGCTGTTTGATTTTAGTGCTATTACTGTGAAGGAGAGAAAAATATTGTATTAGTGTTAGATAGAGAGAGATAGACACTTGGAAACCACAAGTAAAGCGCGCGTTGCTTCGTGAGATAAAACAAAACCGGCCAAGTGCGAGTCGGACTCGCGCACGAAGGGTTCCGTACCGTTATCTATAAAAACGGCAAAAAAAAACACGTTTGTTGTATGGGAGCCCCCTTAAATATTTATTTTATTCTGTTTTTTAGTATTTGTTGTTATAGCGGCAACAGAAATACATCATCTATGAAAATTTCAACCGTCACTATTACAGTTCATGAGATACAGCCTGGTGACAGACGGACAGACGGACGGACAGCGGAGTCTTAGTATTAGGGCCCTTTGGTTACGGAACCCTAAAAAATACCGTAATATAAAATACGCAAATATTTCCATGGTATTAACAGTGCTATATTAAATCTCATCACCGTGCGTTCGTATTTCCGAATATAAACGATGATTCCCGAAGCGCATACTTTTCTTCTTTTATGTATGTTCATCTGTTCCCTCATAACATCTAAACTTCTCGTATTTTTAACCGACTTCTTCAAAAAGGAAGAGGTTCTCAATTCGTCTGTATTTTTTTTGTTGTTTATTACGCGATTACTCCGCCAATTATGAATCGATTTTGATGATTATTTTTGTTTGGTAGGTCATGCTTCCGAGGTGGTCCCATATAAATTTTATTAACTATGCTTGCGTAGTTTTTGAGTTAGCTTTAATATTACGTATTTATTCCCACTTAGTATATGTAGACGATATATTATTTGACTCCGTCACTGTTATTTACATAGCAGTTACTGATATTTGAATTTGTGTGGGGTAGGTACCAAATCTAAAAAGTGAAAAATAAAAACTTTTTCCAAAAAAATAAACAACCGACTTCCAAAAAAACTCTATAAAGTGAAAAAAAAATAAGTAATAAAAATTAAAACCCATTTATTACTTTTTTTTTTTTAATTCTTTTGGGGTTATAATATATATATTTTTGAAATGTGCTCATTAAGCCCTTTCATTTGATACCCAACATGGTACGATTAAACAATTTTTTTTTTTAGTTCCTGGCTTTATGTCTTCTAGAGGGCGCCATTTTTAATTTAATGTGACGTCACATGGCCTATAACCAGCGGATCAAGACGCTTCCAACGATTCCTCATTTGTCAAATTGTGATGAGTCGTTTAGAAGATGTGAGGGAACAGATGAACATACATACATACATACATACCGGTCAAAATCATAACCCTCCTTTTTTCTTCGCCGTAGTCGGGTAAAAATAACTTTAATTACGGAAGACGGTGTCTTTGCTTTTCAATTTTCGTTTTTTGCCACGGACTTCCGAAATTAAAGTTATTTTTCACTTATTTTGGTTTTTTTTTTTGTAAAAAGTTTTTTACTTACCTAGACATAATAAAGGCTCCCCGCACAAGCTCACTCGCTGTAGACAAAGTGCTCTGAGAGTACAAGTATGCGCTCGCAGTGAGCGCGCTAACACCGGCGCGTGCGACGCTTCTAACGGCGCGTCCGACACTTCTAATTCTGATAGGTCTGCGCTCTGAAAATTAGGAGAAACAGCTGTTAGTAAATCAGAACAGAAACCAAACAATGGCAGATTTTGAAAGAATTGATAGCGGCTGTGTTGGAGCCTTGGATCCCTAAAAAGCACTTACTTTTTTGATCATCCTCGAGGCAGCTTGCCAGCCTCTGATGCCGAACTGCCGCGGCCCAGCGATTGACAACACGGTAGCGCTCTCATAGTACTCTATCATGTCGAATATCGCCTCCTGGAACACCAACAAACGGATATATTAGGACTTGATTGTTTAGCTTATGGATAGAGAGCTGGTATGACGAGGGACAGTATTTAGAAACAAAATGGCCAAGAAAAATTAAACAAAAAAAATTAAAGTAATAAAAACTAAAACCCAACTACGACTAAAAAGGTATAAACAAGACCCCACAGACAGACAAATTAAAAATCCGGAGTCACACGGGTTAGGGCATAAATCGAACAGATTACGTGTGACTCCGGATTATAATATGACGTCATATACGTCTATAACCACCGGACAATCAAGACGCTTCCAACGATACCTCATTTGTCAAATTGGGATGAGTGGTTTAGAAGATAGGAGGGAACAGATGAACATACATACATACATACCAGTCAAAATCATAACCCTTCTTTTTTCTTCGCCGTAGTCGGGTAAAAGAGAAGGCTGAGATCAGTGAACTGTACCTTCCACATAACCGACCCAGCGCGACTCAAGCAATGCCGAAGATTGCCGAGAACACACGAAGACCATCTTAGCCCTACGAGTTAATTGTCTACTCACCGCTCGCTCCTACATCGTCTATAGTGGCATGTTATGTCTCGACTCTTCTGAAGTGCACTTTCTGCATGACCGCCCCAGCGTGGGCCGAGCAATGCCGAAGATTGCCGAGAACACACGAAGCCCAACTTAGCCCTACGAGTTAATTGTCTACTCACCGCTCCTTCATCGTCTATAGTGGCATGTTCTATCTCGACTCTTCTGATGTGCACTTCCTGCATGACCGCCCCAGCGTGAGCCGAACAATGCCGAAGATTACCGAGAACACACGACGCCCAACTTAGCCCTACGAGTTAATTGTCTACTCACCGCTCCTTCATTGTCTATAGTGGCATGTTCTATCTCGACTCTTCTGAAGTGCACTTTTTGCATGACCGCCCCAGCGTGGGCCGAACAATGCCGAAGATTACCGAGAACACACGACGCCCAACTTAGCCCTACGAGTTAATTGTCTACTCACCGCTCCTTCATTGTCTATAGTGGCATGTTCTATCTCGACTCTTCTGATGTGCACTTCCTGCATGACCGCCCCAGCGTGAGCCGAACAATGCCGAAGATTACCGAGAACACACGACGCCCAACTTAGCCCTACGAGTTAATTGTCTACTCACCGCTCGCTTCTACATCGTCTATAGTGGCATGTTATGTCTCGACTCTTCTGAAGTGCACTTTCTGCATGACCGCCCCAGCGTTGGCCGAGCAATGCCGAAGATTGCCGAGAACACACGAAGCCCAACTTAGCCCTACGAGTTAATTATCTACTCACCGCTCCTTCATCGTCTATAGTGGCATGTTCTATCTCGACTCTTCTGATGTTCACTTCCTGCATGACCGCCCCAGCGTGAGCCGAACAATGCCGAAGATTACCGAGAACACACGACGCCCAACTTAGCCCTACGAGTTAATTGTCTACTCACCGCTCCTTCATCGTTTATAGTGGCATGTTCTATCTCGACTTTTCTGAAGTGCACTTTCTGCATGACCGCCCCAGCGTGAGCCGAGCAATGCCGAAGATTGCCGAGAACACATGAAGCCCAACTTAGCCCTACGAGTTAATTGTCTACTCACCGCTCGCTCCTTGATCGCCTATAGTAGCATGTTCTATCTCGACTCTTCTGAAGTGCACTTTCTGCATGACCGCCCCAGCGTGGGCCGAGCAATGCCGAAGATTGCCGAGAACACATGAAGCCCAACTTAGCCCTACGAGTTAATTGTCTACTCACCGCTCCTTCATCGCCTATAGTGGCATGTTCTATCTCGACTCTTCTGAAGTGCACTTTCTGCATGACCGCCCCAGCGTGAGCCGAGCAATGCCGAAGATTGCCGAGAACACATGAAGCCCAACTTAGCCCTACGAGTTAATTGTCTACTCACCGCTCCTTCATCGCCTATAGTGGCATGTTCTATCTCGACTCTTCTGAAGTGCACTTTCTGCATGACCGCCCCAGCGTGGGCCGAGCAATGCCGAAGATTGCCGAGAACACACGAAACTCTACTTATCCCTACGAGGTAACGTACTCACCGCTCCTTCATCGTCTATCGTGGCGTGTTCTATCTCGACTCTTCTGAACTGCACTTTCCGCATGACAGCTTCAAGTGCATCGGCAGGCGCCGACCCCGATAGCAAGCATTCGGCGAGCGTGAGTCGGGGGGCTCGCGCGGCGCCGCCGATCGAACTGTCTGGTAGCTCCTGAAAACAAAGATAGATGACGCAGATATAATTACATAGAATAAGCAGAAACAGACATGGATATGGACGGGAGGAGCTAGTGGCTAAGTTATAACAGCCGCACGGGTCGATCCATTAGGTTAAGCTATGCTTGCCGTGGTTGGTCCGGGGGTGAGTGACCATCTTTACTTTACATATCGAGACTCCTCCGTGCCTCGGAAAGCACGTTAAGCCGTTGGTCCCGGCTGTCATTTGTCATCTTCATCATCATAGTCATTTGTATGATAAGAGATAAGGTGGTAACATACCCGTATCTGCTGCAGCACAGAATCGATGCATTGCGTGTTATGTCGTCTGCAGGCCTCCAGGTACTCGGCCGCAACTTGCGACTTCGTCGTCGACGGCACTGTGAACAAGCAGAGGAAACTTGAATAAATACGCATAATTTTAATAATCATTTTTCTTGATCTGCTTATTTGGTTTTTAAGTAGCCATAATCAGCCTATAATGTTCCCACTGCTGGGACACAGGCCTCCTCTCAGTGAGAGGGAGTGGGCCGTAATCCACCACGCGGGCCCAGTGCGGGTTGGTAGATGTCACATGTCTTCGAATTTTTTGGTTCTAGGACATGCCGGTTTCCTCACGATGTTTTCCTTCACCGTTTTGAGAGCAGTGGTGATGAAATAATTTACACAAAGTAAAGCGCCTGTCAGGGTTCGAACCTACGACCTACAACATGTAAGTCGCGGCCGTTACCACTGGGCCACCACTGCGACAAATAACCAATATTATTTATTTTTACGTCTCGTCTCTGAAATATCTCGGGAGAATTGTCCCCATTAATGGGGTCCCGGACCTTTGCAAGGCGTACGAGGGGCCGAAGCCAGATGTACATGTGATAAGTAACACTTTTTTATTGAAATGTTATTACTATTATAATATAAAAATTATAATTTTTTAACCGACTTCTTCAAAAAGGAGGAGGTTCTCCATTCGTCTGTATGTTTTTTTTTTTTTTAATGTATATTACGCTATTTACTCCGCCAATCATGAGTCAATTTTGTTTAGTAGGTCATGCTTCAGAGGTGGTCCCATATAAATTTTATTAACTTTGCTTGCGTAGTTTTTGAGTTAGCTTCTTTATTTTAGTTAGTTTCTTTTTTCCCACTTGTTCTATGTATAAGATATACAGGGTGTAAGGGTAAACACCGTTGTCACTCCAACCATGGGTAGTTGACTTAAATATAAAAATAAATGACTGAGTAACAACAAAAAAAACCTTATTTTCATAAAAAGATTTTAAAAAGTTTCTATCCGACACCGAGCTCGCTAGCAAAACAGCTGACTAACTGAGGGAGGGATCGCGCTCGCGGCCGGTCAGGTCACGTCCCGCGCGCCCCACCCGTGTTGAGACGCAAGTTCGTTGCCCTAGCGCATAGGGGAATGGCTGAAATACTCTAGTGGTAAAATGAAGTTTAAAAAAAAAAACTACTAAAAAATGTCGTAATTTTCCATTGATTTTACGTTCTACAAATGACACCAAACCACTGATTTCAAGGATAACAGTGTTTACCCTAACATCCTGTATTATTTGACTCCGTCACCGTTATTTACATAGCAGGTAGTGGTTTTCGAATTTGTGTGGGGTAGGTAGGTACCACAACTAAAAAGTGTCAAAAATAACAACTTTTCACAAAAAAAAAAACCGAAGTCGGTTGTTTTTTTTGTAAAAAGTTTTGTTTAATTCTCATGATTTGGCATATTTTATATATAATACGACAGTGGAGTTCTGTAGTTTCTACCTACCTCCATGTGAGAAGGTGTGAGTTTATATCGTACACCCAGGCCAATAAAGGCGTACATAGTATACTTATTCATATAATTAGTAAGTTGTCACTGGCGCCATCCTACAGAACCGCTGGTTTCGTAGGTATATCATAAGATTTCTGCTTACCACAAAGAAGGTATAGAGGTAAAGTTTATACTGGGTGTTAGGGTAGACACCGGTATCCTTGAAACTAGTGGTTTGGTGTCATCTATAATATACTTTTTCAATGGAGACCAAATATGAAATCGCAAAAAAAAAATCAGCTGTTCCATACATTTTGTCGATTTAAGTGAACACAAATATATGGAACAGCTGATTTTTTTTTCGCGATTTCAAGGTTGATCGCATAGAAAAAGTATATTATAGATGACACCAAACCACTAGTTTCAAGGATAACGGTGTCTACCCTAACACCCTGTATATCCGTATTCACTCACAATATCGCGTAAATGGTAAGTCACTGTGAGTCGTGACGTCATCATTTTTTATGTTCAAGTGCTTGCCTTACTTCTGTGTGTGTCAAAGTTTTATCATATTTCATGTAAAGTGGTACATGTGTTGAAAGAAAGAAGAAAATCTTTTCTCAGTACTCACAATCGTTATACTTATACAAAAACTTAAAAAGTTTTTATTGTTCTATTTTTAGTTGTGGTACCTACCCCACACAAATTCGAATACCACCACCTGTTGTGTAAATAATGGTGACGGAGTCAAATAATACAGGATGTTAGGGTAAACACCGTTATCCTTAAAACCAGTGGTTTGGTGTCGTTTATAGAACGTAAAATCAATGGAAAATTACGACTATTTAATTTTTGTTTTTTTTTTAAACTTCATTTTACCACTAGAGTATTTCACCCATTCTATGTAAATAACGGTGACGGAGTCAAACAATATATCGTCTACATAGACCAAGTGGGTAAAATACGTAATATTGAAGCTAACTCAAAAACTACGCAAGCAAAATTAATAAAGCATGACCTACCAAAAAAAAAAAGAATCATCAAAATCGATTCATATTTGGGGGAGTAATCGCGAAACATACACACAAAAAGAGACGGAGTGGGGTGCTGGCGGCTCCAAGCCTCGAATAGTTTAGGAAATTGCTATTTACGGTGAAAATAATAGTAAACAAAAAAAATAAAAACATATGACCTGCTTTGTAGTTAGTTCAGTTATTATGCAAAGTTTCATGATCTAATTTGAAGTATTTTTTTAATACCAGCGGTTTATAGTTCGATTTAGAGGTAACTTTGGATTGTTTTTTTATAAAGAAAATTTTATGTAGTCGTGTTTTCGACAAACATAGGACCTAGCATCAATCCTCAACTTTAACATATATTTATTTCAAAATGAATACTGCAGTATTTTAGTCATAACGTAGGATCATGCTAAGCAATTCGTGGTAGAGTACGACCTTAAACAATATGGGGTTTATTTATAAACGTTACTTAAAGTTGTGACGTTCAATCGTCAAAAATGTATGGTTAATCAGTCGCTAATCATTGCTTAACTTTAAGAAAAGTAAACCCCTATAATTTGTAACACAAATCAAAAGAAACTATCACCAAAGCACTTAAACAGAACTTTCATAAAATCTCCTCAGCACTTACAAAACGGTGACGTCACGTTCGCTTCAAGATATCGTTAACTCAGACATAAACCCGGATATCTGAACAGAATTCACCAAGAGTGACGTCATACCGCCCCCGTGATGCAATCTGAATGGGGATATAAACTCACTTGGTAAGTTTGAATGAGTCATTGAGAGGACAATAAGAAGAAAATATAGGTCAAGTTTTATTTAATTGTTGTATTTAAATTCATGTGAGTGTGTATATTTTATTAAAAGCTCGTGAGGCTCGTTGAGAGGCTCGTGGCTAAATAACAGCCTTTTCCCAACTATATTGGAGTCGGCTTCCAGTCTAACCGGATGCAGCTGAAGTGAATACCAGTATTTTACATGGAGCGACTGCCTATCTGACCGCCACAACCCAGTTACTGGGTAATACGATACCCCTTGGTTAGACTGGTTATCAGACTTTCGGGCTTCTGACGACTCGTAACGACTGTCAAAGATCTACAAATGACAGCCGGGACCAACGGCTTAACGTGCTTTCTGAGGCACGGAGGAGTCTCGATATGTGAAAATGGTCACCCTTCCACGGACCAACCCCTGCAAGCGTAGCTTAACCTGATTGATCGACCCGAGCGGCTGTTATTACATAGCCAAGAGCTCCTCCTCATAGGTCAAATTTTATTTACTTGTTGTATTTAAATTCATGTGAGTGTGCATATTTGATTGAAAATACTCGTGAGGGTCGTTGAGAGGCTCGTGGCTAAATAATAACAGCCGCATGGGGCGAGCAAGGTTAAGCAAAGCTTGCCGATGTCGGTTCGTGGATGGTCGGCAATCAATAACATATTGAGACACCTCCGTGCCTCGAAAAGCACGTTAAGCCGGTGGTCCCGGCTGTCATTCGTAGATCTTTGCAAGTTGTTACGAGTCGTCAGAAGCCCGAAAGTCTGACAACCAGTCTTACCAAGGGGTATCGTATTACCCAGTTACTGGGTTGTGGAGGTCAGATAGGCAGTCGCTTCATGTAAAATACTGGAAGCCGACCCCAACATAGTTGGGAAAAGGCTAGGCAGATAATGTTGTGATGGACACAGAAAAAAGTTTGAGAAGCACTGCATGGGAGTGTATACAGCCAAGCATGGTGTATGACTCACGTGCAGAAATAAGTATACAAATAATAATAAAATGTAGGTCAGTTATTATTAATATAATATTCATAATATTTGTGTTGGAAACGATAACTTTGTGAGTCTTTGTGGTTTGTGAGGTAACGCGTAGGATTCGAATCCGGTTATTGGTTTCCGTTCAATGTTTCTTTATCGTTTAAGATTTAGAAAAGAAATATGATGATTCCAAAAATATTTTAATATAATAAAAACTAAAACCCAACTACGACTAAACAAGACACCACAGATAGACAAATTAAAAATCTGGAGTCACACGTGTTAGGCTGTTAGGGCATAAATCGAACAGATTACGTGTGACTGAGTTGGGTTTTAGTTTTTATTACTTTAATTTTTTTTTAAGTCTTTTGGGGTTATAATATAAATATTTTTGAAATGTCCTCATTAAGTCCTTTCATTTGATACCCAACATAGTATGATTAAACAATGTTTTTTTTTTTTTTCCTGACTTTATGTCCTCTAGAGGTCGCCATTTTAATTTGACGTTACATAGCCTATAACCAGCGGACAATCAAGACGCTGCCAACGATACCTCATTTGTTAAATTGTGATGAGTCGTTTAGAAGATATGACGGAACAGATGAACATACATACATACATACATACCGGTCAAAATCATAACCCTCCTTTTTGCTTCGCCGTAGTCGGGTAAAAAGAATCCCGGAATTAACGCTAACGTGCTTTTAAGGACCTACCTAACCTCAAAAATTTTAGTTCAACTAATCCTAATAATATACTCGTTAGTGATTAGATCAACTAAGCTCAGTTAGAACTGTTTGATCAAATAGGAATACGAAAATTCATGTCTACATGCAATTTGACAACTCATTTTGATCAAATTTTCCCACACACATTCATGCCAATTTGATGTTAGATCAAATTACAGTTCGATTCAAACTTAATGGCGGGTCGGAAGTTAGTTTTCCGCTGCGCAGTACCCCACCCCTCACCCTTGCTGACACATGAAATTGTTACTACGCAGCGACTTGCTTCATGTTCCGAACCGCCATTAGTTTGAATCGAACTGTAGGTATTTGAACATCTATGGCCCCCATAAGTAACACATAGTTACAATCCAGCTGACTCCACAAAGGGTGTAGCATGATAAAATACAATTGTAGATAATTAACAATAAAACAAACTGAGTGGGAGATCTGTTATCACATTGTAGCGGTAAGGCTGTATGCAGAGTGTAATGTAGAATACGATAATTTATTGATTGTTGGTAAGTGGCCGTTTTTCGCTGGAAGTCAGGGTTGGTATAAAACAAACAAGGTTGTTTTAAAACAGTTTGAAATAAAACAAGTGTCAAACAATGTTTTAAACATTAAGAAAAAAACATGAGTTTTTAATAAAATTTTGATAGCGAATGAATGGAAATAAATGAAAAGTTATAAAATGTTTAGGACTTGAAAATAAATTAAAACATACACTTCGTCGCCGGTCGAAATTTGCGGGGCATTACTTTGCTCCGCAAATATTTTGGGGATTCCCCTTATTGAAAACCAGCGTCAGACAGACAGAGTACCTGTCTGGCATTCAAGCTGAAATGAACCTTTTTGGCGCAGCCGTGAGAAACACACTATTGTTATAATTATTTTTTACTTTTTATTTGTTATTTGTATTTCTTTCTTTCTTTTATTTGAATATACAAAAATAAAGTAAGTAAGCACAGATTAGTTATACCCCATTTGAAATAAGATCAAAATCGGTTGAACGGACTGTAAAAGGGTTTGTTTTAATGTCTAATTAAAACAAACCCTTTTACAGTCCGTTCAACCGATTTTGACTTCTATACCTTAGGCATAAGGATAGCATTAAAAGAAAAAAAAGTTACACAATACCAACTATCTACTGCGGCTGCCATTTGTCGTACCCCGTGTTTTTTTTTTAGAGCCAGAGGCGCGCATGCAAGGCAGCCTCAATGTGTTTTTAATGGAATTTTTCAGTTTTTGTATGGAAAATAACGAAAAAAAAAAAACATTATATTGAGAATTAGGTGTTTAAGGGTTACCTAAAGGGGGTCGAAATTTTCATTATTTTTGCGATAGGACACACCGTTTTCGAGATATAAGCAAAAGAAAATAAAAAAATACAGTATGTTTTTTGTAACTGAAGTCGAGGTGTTGGTTTGAATTTTAGTTCATGACATCTAATTTTATTCCACACATTTTTAATCGCGATTAAATATAGTCAGATTTAGTTAGAGGATTTTATATATAGGACAAAATTTTTGGTTATATCGTCAAACTCAGAATAGCATTTTCACTAAACTAATCTCAGTGCCAGCTTAGTGCTGTCAAACTAAATTATAGTTAAGTTGAGTCATTTATAGTCTATTTCAGAATGAGTTTGATCGTTTGACAGGACTAAACTAAATTTTAGTGATTTTTAGTTTAGTTTATTTTGTGACAAGAGAATCGGCACCAATACCAACTATCTACTGCGGCTGCCATTTGTCATGCCACCAACGCAATAGAATTCAAAATCGGTTGAACGGAATGTAAAAAAAGCTTATCTATACGTCTAATCTTATTTCAAATGAAGTATAGTTTGTTCTACGAACCGAATTAGTTTGAGCAATCTCTTAATTAATATTAGTTGATGTTCACAAGTTGTAGCCGAGAGTCGAGAGCTCAGTCGGTATCTAAGAGTAGGCTTGCAGAAAAAATATCGATATATCGATATTTTTTATATCGATATAAAATATCAAGTATCGAAAATGTATCAAAAACGATATATTTTTTCCAATAATATTTTTTTTCCAATATCAACACCGTTGTCGCCACTGAGTAAAATCGCCGGAATACAGAGCTGTAAGATTTTTTTTTTTTAATTATCAATTAAAGTTAATTTTTTTTTGTTGAAAATTTCAATATTTCACCGATATATCGATATATAGATTTTTTTTTTCGATATATCGAAATCGATATCGATACATTTTTTAAATATCGATACGATATATATCGATTTTTTTTGGCACTTCTTGCATCCCTATCTAAGAGTCCTCCTAGATGAAATTACAAATCGCCCCCCAAGCCTCTACACAACGCCCCCTTTTTTTTCTGGATCTCTTACCGCCACCCTTTAGGTCTGCAGCGCCCACAAGGGGGCGTTATCGCCCAAGTTAGGAAAGGCTGATATGGAGACTATCTTACTGCACCCCAGACTGCATGAGTAATCAGCTGAGCTGGTAACGGCTTGCATGTTTGACTTGCATACCAGTCTCGTAAGTCACCCTTTGCATTGAACGTCCTCGACACTGACGCACAAGGTCGCGGCTCGCGATGAGGTCACACCGAGCATACTTTGATAGCTTTTGTAAGAACTAGTTCACGTGGGTATTGGATTTTATTACTTTTGTGGTTAGTAGAAAATTATTAAGGCGAAGTGGGACTGTCGGGAGCCGGGGGGGGGCGGTATGACCCCGCCCGCGCGCAATTCTATTGCACTATGTTTACAAACATTTTATTTTAAAATTTAATTTGTAATTATACAGGGTGCCAAACCACTAGTTTCAAGGATAACGGTGTCTACCCTAAGGTAGACACCGTTATCCTTGAAACTAGTGGTTTGGTGTCTTCTATAATATACTTTTTCAATGGGACCAACCTTGAAATCGCGAAAAAAAGCTGTTCCATACATTTGTGTTCACTTAAATCGACAAAATGTATTGAACAGCAGATTTTTTTTTTGCGGTGTCATATAACGGTGTCTACCCTAACACCCTGTATAGAAAACTAAGCCCATAATCCCTGAAAGTATTTAATAGTGAACACGTAGACAAAATTTTATTACAATTGCTTTGATAACAATCGAATGGAATAGGTTTTTATCTTTAAAAAAGCAGATTTTAAGGAAACTTTGCGGTTTTTTTTTGTATCGAGGAAAGTTTTGTCAATCGTGTTTCGGGCCTCATACTTCACTAAAGACGCGCTTTAATTTTCGTAATCGTTTTTTTGAAAGAAACATTGATTTTGCGTGAAGTCGAAACGCGTCAAAACATCTGCTTTGGAACCATTTCACCTTAAGAAGTATAGAGTCAGTCTTTTCTCCATACAAAAATTCATAATTCGAGGTTCGGCTCTCGTCTATTTCCTCCTCCAATATTGGACCAATTTGAAAGATATTTTATAAATTTAACTAGCTGATGCCCACGGCTTCGCCCGCGTGGATGTCGATTATTAATGGTATACTAAAACCTTACTCCAGAACCACTCTATCCATTGGTGAAAACAGCATGAATATCGGTGCAGTAGTTTTTTAAACTTATCGCGTATAGTACGACAGACAGACGCGGCGGAGGAATTGTTTTATAATATGTAAGAATAAGAAGGATATTTACTGTACCCCTATGTTTTTCTTTTTTCATTAGTAGTCGTCAAATTTGTACAATAGGCCTCTGATGACAGCGGTCTAAACAGGCAATTTTGAGCATTTTCTGAGGGTTCTAGTGCTTCTAATGTATCATCAAAACGGAAAACATAGGGGCATAGAACTAGTTGATACTTATTTTAATGTAAAAAATCATTGCTCTAAGGTCATAAACCAAAGAGAAAACCGGCGAGAGCGTTTGTATGGAGAGGGGACAGACCCTATTTCCTCTTAAGCTGATCGTGTACTGCTACGTAGGTCAAGGGCCTTAGCAGACATGCTACTGATGACAGCATCTGCGATTAACACGTTAGATTTTCGGTTGCTCGATACAGCGACAATGTTTTGTACTTAGTACTCTTATACTACCTACCTATGCTCCATTTGAAATAAGATTAGACGTATAGATAAGCCTTTTTTACAGTCCGTTCAACCGATTTTGACTTCTATTGTGTTGGTGGGTTTGTTTTAATGTCTAATTAAAACAAACCCTTTTACAGTCCGTTCAACCGATTTTGACTTCTATACCTTAGGCATAAGGATAGCATTAAAAGAAAAAAAAGTTACACAATACCAACTATCTACTGCGGCTGCCATTTGTCGTACCACCAACACAATAGAAGTCAAAATCGGTTGAACGGACTGTAAAAAAGGCTTATCTATACGTCTAATCTTATTTCAAATGGAGCATAGGTAGGTAGTATAAGAGTACTAAGTACAAAACATTGTCGCTGTATCGAGCAACCGAAAATCTAACGTGTTAATCGCAGATGCTGTCATCAGTAGCATGTCTGCTAAGGCCCTTGACCTACGTAGCAGTACACGATCAGCTTAAGAGGAAATAGGGTCTGTCCCCTCTCCATACAAACGCTCTCGCCGGTTTTCTCTTTGGTTTATGACCTTAGAGCAATGATTTTTTACATTAAAATAAGTATCAACTAGTTCTATGCCCCTATGTTTTCCGTTTTGATGATACATTAGAAGCACTAGAACCCTCAGAAAATGCTCAAAATTGCCTGTTTAGACCGCTGTCATCAGAGGCCTATTGTACAAATTTGACGACTACTAATGAAAAAAGAAAAACATAGGGGTACAGTAAATATCCTTCTTATTCTTACATATTATAAAACAATTCCTCCGCCGCGTCTGTCTGTCGTACTATACGCGATAAGTTTAAAAAACTACTGCACCGATATTCATGCTGTTTTCACCAATGGATAGAGTGGTTCTGGAGTAAGGTTTTAGTATACCATTAATAATCGACATCCACGCGGGCGAAGCCGTGGGCATCAGCTAGTTAAATTTATAAAATATCTTTCAAATTGGTCCAATATTGGAGGAGGAAATAGACGAGAGCCGAACCTCGAATTATGAATTTTTGTATGGAGAAAAGACTGACTCTATACTTCTTAAGGTGAAATGGTTCCAAAGCAGATGTTTTGACGCGTTTCGACTTCACGCAAAATCTATGTTTCTCTCAAAAAAACGATTACGAAAATTAAAGCGTGTCTTTAGTGAAGTATGAGGCCCGAAACACGATTGACAAAACTTTCCTCGATACAAAAAAACCGCAGTTTCCTTAAAATCTGCTTTTTTAAAGAGAAAAACCTATTAAATTCGATTGTTATCAAAGCAATTGTAATAAAATTTTGTCTACGTGTTCACTATTAAATACTTTAAGGGATTATGGGCTTATTTTTCTATATAATTACAAATAAAATTTTAAAATAAAATGTTTGTAAACATAGTGCAATAGAATTGCGCGCGGGCGGGGTCATACCGCCCCCCCCCCCCCCCCCGGCTCCCGACAGTCCAACTTCGCCTTAATAATTTTCTACTAACCACAAAAGTAATAAAATCCAATACCCACGTGAACTAGTTCTTACAAAAGCTATCAAAGTATGCTCGGTGTGACCTCATCGCGAGCCGCGACCTTGTGCGTCAGTGTCGAGGACGTTCAATGCAAAGGGTGACTTACGAGACTGGTATGCAAGTCAAACATGCAAGCCGTTACCAGCTCAACTGATTACTCATGCAGTCTGGGGTGCAGTAAGATAGTCTCCATATCAGCCTTTCCTAACTTGGGCGATAACGCCCCCTTGTGGGCGCTGCAGACCTAAAGGGTTGCGGTAAGAGACCCAGAAAAAAAAGGGGGCGTTGTGTAGAGGCTTGGGGGGCGATTTGTAATTTCATCTAGGAGGACTCTTAGATACCGACTGAGCTCTCGACTCTCGACTACAACTTGTGAACATCAACTAATATTAATTAAG
This sequence comes from Lithophane ornitopus, assembly GCA_948473465.1. Lineage (NCBI taxonomy): Eukaryota > Metazoa > Arthropoda > Insecta > Lepidoptera > Noctuidae > Lithophane > Lithophane ornitopus. The sequence continues at coordinate 7,819,620 of OX419640.1, read as the reverse complement.
AGATTGCTCAAACTAATTCGGTTCGTAGAACAAACTAGTAAACACAAACAAACAAATAAAAAGGTAACAGACACACTTTCGCATTTTAATGGTTATTAGGCCCCGCTCGCCCCTTGAATCTTGCCCGTTTAATTAATAGTTTTAGTTAATTAAATTGTGGAAAATTGACATTTAAATAATTATTTTGATGTACCGACTCGCCCCTTGCGGCATTTCCTTTGAAATTTAACCAAAACAGGTACAGTCAGACAGAAAAATGCACACATTATGAATTACGCTATATTTGATTACTTTAATAACTCTATCTGTAATCTCACCAACTCGTTACACTTGTGATAGTTGTTGCTACCTGGCTTACCTATAATAAGAAAAGGAACCTTTTTCATAGGTCCAATAAACAAAACGTTTGGTAAAATATGTTACCCGTTGAGAAAATCGTATCAGAGTCGAATATATTATGAATGCTTTCTCTTTCAATGTTCGTATTATAATGTGGAAGGGATGCGTTTTGCGATATTTGCTAATTAGTTTATTACTTATTTCCAAGTGTAACTAAACTTGAATTTATGCAAGCCTTGTACTTTTTTGTTAGTTATAAACTATTTGTGTGCCTTTCATCCAAATCTTATTAGTGGGATAATACTAATTAATGATGATTGTAATACTATCTTGAATTCATGCAATCCTAGTACTTTTGTTAGGTATAAACTATTTTTAATATTGGGATAATACTAATGATTGTAATACTATCTTGAATTCATGCAAACTTTTTGTTAGGTTTTGATTGAAGTTTTAAGAAAACAATATTTATTTTAATATTTAAAAACTTGACTGTACTTTAAATCTACTAACAATCGGGGGCGACTGAGGCCATCTAATATTGAAAGGGGCGAGTGGGTACACTTAGGTAATTAGGGGCAAGATCCAAGGGGCGAGCGGGGCCTACACCGTTATTAGTATTCCTAGATTGTCATTTTCGTAGATATTAGACTGCGGGCAATCATGTTTTAACAAGTTTTTGTTGAATAACCAAGGTCCAACCAAGTTAATACATACATGATACAGTAAAAATCTCGTTTAGAATGAATGTTTAATCTCGGCTAATATAGCTCACAATAATTAATTTAATTTGAAGTTATAGGTAGTGGTTTTGTAGGTGAAAAAATGGGGGCGCTAAAAAAAAAATATTCTCAAAGTCGGCAGTAGACAAAATAAGTTTGGGACTACATGGAGGCGACACTTTTTTTTTTTTTTTCTGTGCTTGTTAGCATATGTCTTCTCCCTCACTAGGCGGAGCGGAAGGGCGTGTCAGACATTTACTGACTAAAACCCACCCATGTTCCTTTCAGTTACCTGTTGCCAAGGTCCCGGTATCCCTTTCGGACTTTCCCGCAACCCTGGCAGGATGGAGGCGATACTTGAATGTAGGTCGGGCACTCGGGCGCGTCAGTTCCGTCAACCATTACGAGAGAAGAACAGGGTACCGCGCTTCATACTATAACCGTACTCCTAAACTCCTAAGATACAATGCTTCAACGACTCTTGTACAGTTACAATCAATCTGCCAAGCCTTTTTCCAACTATGTTGATGGGGTCGGCTTCCAGTCTAACCGGATTTATTTACGTTAGACGTTCATGTTTGGGTCACAGAAATACATATGTGTACTAAATTTCAACCAAATCGGTCCATTGGAGTCGTAGCAAATTGGGTGTGACAGACAGGCAGACAGACACAGGAGTGATCCTATAAGGGTTCCGTTTTTCCTTTTTAGGTACGGATCCCTAAAAAATGACAATCAGTAACGAGAGGGCTCAGTTTCGTATATACACACTTTTGTCTATAATAAAAATCATAACCCTTCCTTTTGGCTTTTCCGGAGTCGAGTAAAATTTTTCTAAGCCACGTAATTATGGCAAAATCATGCCTTACGCGAAAACCAGTACCTAGTTATCGTACGACGGCGTAATGACGACGACGGAAATTACACATCGAATAGTAAATATATCTAACTAATATCTAACTAATATTATAAACGCGAAAGTTCGTTAGTATGGATGGATGGATGTTTGTTACTCTTTCACGTAAAAACTACTGAATGGATTTGGATGAAATGTGGCAAACAGATAGTATATAACCTGGATTAATACATAGGATACTTTTCATCCCGATATTCCCACGGGATCGAGACTTACGCGGGTGAAACCGCGGGGCACAGCTAGTATATAATACTTTCAAGTAGGAGTGAGGCGTATTCATCGTAACAGATAGAAATAACAGATATTAAAAAATAACAAATAAACATTGTTCCTAACAATAAAACATACCTGTTCCTTAAAATAACAGATCCTCAAGACTGTTACCGCGGCTGTTACTGTTAAAACATTGGATACGATTTTCGCCTTTAAACCAAAAGAAACAAAGAAGATATTCAATTGAGATTTAAATACGTATTTATCGTCCGTAGAAAAATAACAGGCTGTTATTTAATAACAGATAAATACGATTTTCGACTTTAAACTAAAAGAAACAAAGAAGATATTCGATTGAGATTTAAATACGTAATTATAGTCAGTACAAAAATAACAGCCTGTTATTTAATAACAGATATTTGGAGCTGTTATTTTTTTGTTACAGTAACAGTGATAACAGTTATCATGTTTAACCTGTTACAACCCATCTCTACTTTCAAGGGCTTCCGCAATAGTGACCTCATCGAAGCGACCTTGGACGATGTCAAGTTCAGTAGCATAGTACATAGTTGTGTAGGGGTGGCTTGCCACGTGTAATTAAGCATAGCCGGTCACATACACATAACATCACGCCTGTAATCCCCGTAGAGTTAGGCAGACGTGAATCTATCATCATTTTTAAACTTCAATTGAACCATTTAACTCAAAAACTACGCAAGCAAAATTAATAAAATTTATATGGGACCACTTCTGTTGCATGACCTACCAAAAAAAAAAGAATCAATTCATAATTGGCGGAGTAATACAGACGAATTGAGAACCCTCTCTTTTTTGTCGGTTAAAAAGCCACAGCTCAGGTTTCTGGGATTAGGGATACCCAGAAATCCTTACTTAATATTATAAATGCGAAAGTAACTCTGTCTGTCTGTCTGTCGCGCTTTAGCGCCAAAACCACTGAACCGATTTAAATGATATTTGGTACACAGATAGTCTAGAGCCTGAGAAAGGACATAGGATACTTTTTATCCCGATATTCTCACGGGATCGAGACTTACGCGGGTGAAATCGCGGGGCGCAGCTATATTATATGTAACTTTGGCAACCCTAATATAACGCCCTTTCAAATTACCAGATAATGACTGAAACCATCTAACGGTCACTCCAAATGAATACCCCAAGGTTAAGGGCATTTGAGTCAATAAAGTAGTATTAGGTTATTCGCTTAAAAATTACACATGGTGACCACGAAAAGTTACAACAATGACTAGTTCATGAAATCGTCACTCAATGCACTTACATGAACTTAGTGAGTTGTATTGCTGATTCTTATGGTTATAATTCTGTAAATCCATATTTGTTACGGTCGCCAATAATGTTTAGATCAACATACAACCTGATACTGACCTGGAAATTGCAAAAAACTTTGAAGAAAATTTGAATTTCGCGGGCCACCTTAGCGCATCCCCCTTAAAGTTTACCGTGCAATGGACAGATATACAAGAACCCTACGTCAATCGTTGGGCAGTTTCCCGCCAGACACAACACCCGTCTGGTCGGAGGATCCTCCCTTTTCTATGGTAGATGAGTGAACTTTACACCCTGTTCCTCATAGCCCTAAAGACGTACCGAACACAAAGAAACATTCACTACCACGTGTACAATATTTCCACGAAACTCCTATAAATGTAGAACTGATGACTTTGAATCATCTCTTAACACTTCAAAGACTAGATTTCATACATCTGTTTGATAATGGAAGTGTTGATACCCTCATAACTCATCTTTTAATACGAGACTATTGGACCATGTCCAAATACTCGGTTAGTGGCCCCTCGAGACAAATGATAAATAGAGGAACTATGACTATTCGTTGGTAGATTGGTACTTGCAAACGTAATCTTGTTTGTGGCGACCGCCACATACGAACTACTACTGACGTATCAGATCGTCGCGGTATCAGAGTTTACTGCAAAAACATCAAATCAAAACCTAGCCGTTTCATAAGTGCCCAAGTAGGTTTATGTGAAGTAAAATATTTTGATTTTGAATGGGAAATTTTAATAATCACCGTTCTAGACAAAATGGTTGACAATTCCAGTTTCTTCGCTTTAATATTAGCAGACAGTAAGACGCTAGTGCTCATCTGGCATGAATCGCATTGACGTAAGCCCATTATCGGCCCACGGTCTATTCTTTGTCACATATTGAACGATGATATACCAACAACTACATGCATAGTATAGATAGAGTCACGCATTTTCCCTTGTACCATACCATACTCCTCAACCTCCTCCACTCCTCTCTCCTCCGACATCATACTCCTATTGCCATCTGATGGTAAGCCGTCATCATGACCACCTATTCATTGTTCTCCTGCCCTTATCCCAATTTATTTAGGGTCGGCGCAATACGTATTTTTCTTCCATTATGTAGCCGTCATCTGGGTAGTCCCCCCTTTCTTGCCATATCATCTTTTACACAGTCCATCCATCGTTTCTTTGGTCTTCCCTCTTATAGCCATCTACATTCATACTCAAAACTTTCCTCACGACATTTTCCTCAATCCTTCGCATCACATGATTCACATGTTCATAACATGACAATCGATTTCTACAAAACTTTTCAGTCACCGATGTCACTTACAGACTTCTTCTTATGTACTCATTTCTTATTCTATTCATTCGCGTAACACAACACATCCCTGTTAGCATTCTCATTATCACTACTTCTGTTACCCTGTTAGCATTCTCATCATGACTTATTGACATCTGCAATACCAGAAGCATTCTAAGGCGTACCCTCAATGTTTCAACAAAGGGTTGCTACAATCATGCTCGGGTCGGCACAAGCCGGAAAAATTACATTCGATTTTGCCGCCCGGCTTTACCGAAACAATAACTCTACCCGAACAACCAAACATACGTTATAAATTCTTATTGATGTGTAAAATCTTTCCTCTCGCTTTACTGTAATCTGTGAAAGTGATTTCGTCAAAAGGGACGGAAGTGTGTAACAATAAGCCCGCTAAGCGCGCGCTATTTGATTTTACTTATGAGCGCGCTCGGTGCTAGAGTTGGCCATCAGATGGTTCCACCCGCACCCCTTTTTTCGAGAGGTTGGTAATGTCAGCCAAGATGTCATATGTCACACATCATAATATGCGACTATTGTAAGGGTCGCTGATGATGTTTTTAGGGTTCCGTACCCAAAGGGTAAAACGGGACCCTATTACTAAGGCTCCGCTGTCCGTCTGTCACCAGGCTGTATCTCAGGAACCGTGATAGTTAGACAGTTACACAGCTCTATAATAGTGGCTTTTGTGGACATGATAATTGTTTAGATTTGTTACAGTTGTAATGGCAATCATGTCATTTGGTTTGAATAGGTCTTTATTTTTATTATCTTACTTATCTCTTGTATAGATTCTTTTTCATGTTGTGAATGTGAGAACGATGTAGGCTTAGTGGACTGTAGTAGATTTGTTGAACATTTTCTATTTTGTTAAGTACTTATCTGGTACTTTTTGAAAGGCCTACACTGTCCTCCCATACCTAATAACACTGTAATTCGAAAATATTGTAACAGCCAATTATTTTTAAAAGAGTAACCGTGGAGTTTCTTGCCGGCTCTTCTCCATAGGAAACGACCAATTGGAACCGTGCACCTAGCTTCTGACGTTTCATAAGTGCCAAAAGTAAAATAAAATATTTTGATTTTGATTTTGTTGAAATTTTCACAGATGATGTATTTCTGTTGCCGCTATAACAAAAAATACTAAAAACAGAATAAAATAAAAATTTAAGGGGGCTCCCATACTACAAACGTGATTTCTGCGCTCGTTTTTGCTCGATATTGATAACGGCAACAGTTATATATACACTTTAAAATAAATAATTAAATTAAAATAAAACAAATATTTAAGAGGAACTCCCACACAAGACATGATTTTTTTGCCGTTTTAAAGATAATGGTACGGAACCCTTCGTGCGCGAGTCCGACTCGCACTTACCCGGTTTTTATTTAATGACCTTTCATTCATCCTTTCAACACAACAAATAATCTATCACGAAAATGTACATTTATGTTCAAGCAGGGAGAGTTTATGAGCTCAAAATATACGTGAATCATGCAGCCTTGATAATTTCCATACGGGGTAGTAAACAAACCTTGAAAATATGGCATCGTAAAGAATTTAGTATCGCATGTAATGTCTTATTTTCTACTTCCGGAATACGCCTATAGCCTCGGTAATTCATTCATATTTTACCATTTTCCATGGCTTTTATTTGTAATTTTATACGGTAAGACGTAAAATTTTTGTCGAAGGCAGTAAACAATCACGTCAATTCGACAATCGATACAAGTATTGTGTTTTAAGGTTGATGCGCTAGGGTGTCCGGGAAATACAAATTTTCTTTCATTTTTTGCAATTTGCAGGTCAGTATCAGGTTGTATGTTGATCTAAATATTATTAGCGGCCGTAACAAATATGAATTTTTCTATAAATTAGAATAATATAGTTTTTCCATTCAGATAAGTAAATAAAATACGTATATGTTTAAGAAAAGCAGAGTTTTTTCAGTTTATTTATTTCGGAAATCATCAGTCAATACACTTACATGAACTTAGAGAGTTGTATTGCTGATTCTAATGTTTATAATTCTGTAAATCCATATTTGTTACTGCGAGAAATGTCTAATAGCTGTACGTTGGTAAGTTGTGTGGTTAGTTTAGTGATGTGCCGTTACCGGTAACTTACTCCAGTCGAGTATTTTCCCAGTGGCGCTAACAGTAACATTCCAAAAAAATGGTAACATAGGGGAAAATATTGTTTTTCTTATTTTTTTTTTTGCTAATGAGTATTCCGATTGACTTCTACCACTTCTAGATTAAATGCAAACAAAATTTTTATTTTAAATCCTATTTTCCCAATTCCCAGTAACTTACCAAGTAAGCTTCTAGAAACTTACTGAGTAACTTCCCCTAAAATAACTTTCTGGGTATTTTCTGATTGTCATGGTCTACCCATGTGCCAAATTTCATCCAAATCATCCGTTTAGCCGAAACTGCGCCCCGCATAAGTCTCGATGCCGTAAGAATATCGGGATAAAAAATATTATCCAAGTCATGGTCTACTCATGTGCCAAATTTCATCCAAATCGGTTCGGTTAAAGCGTTACAAACAAATAAACAAACTCACTTTCGTATTTATAATGTTAGTTCTATGTTTTCCTTTCTTTATGATTTTCTTATTAATCTTAACCGTACCTAATCCCCTGTCCCCATCTCACGTGACAGGTGGGTGTGAATGATAGCCACTGCCAGTAATGCCAGTTCTGGCACGTAACATGGCACGCAGCCATCTCAGGTGGCATCAGATGTTGCGTTGTGGACTTGACTCATGCGTAAATGTGTTTCTCGGATGAGATTGGTAATGAATTATACCCCATTTGAAATAAGATTAGACATTAAAACAAACCCTTTTACAGTCCGTTCAACCGATTTTGACTTCTATACCGTAGGCATAAGGATAGCATTAAAAGCAAAAAAAGTTACACAATACCAACTATCTACTGCGGCTGCCATTTGTCATGCCACCAACGCAATAGAATTCAAAATCGGTTGAACGGAATGTAAAAATGGCTTATCTATACGTCTAATCTTATTTTAAATGGAGTATGGAAGAGAATTCGACGATTTACCTTCGTACCTATGACCAATTTTTGCCGGATATGAATATTTAGTGTGTAAAAAAACCCCTGTCCGATCCGATCTTTAACAGTTGTTACGGGTCGTCAGCCCGAAAGTCTGACAACCAGTCTTACCAAGGGGTACCGTATTACCCAGTTACTGGGTTGTGGAGGTCAGATAGGCAGTCGCTCCATGTAAAATACTGATATTCGCGCTGCATCCGGTTAGACTGGAAGCCGATCCCAATATAATTGGGAAAAGGCAGACAGATGATGATGCCCGATTAAATAAATAAATATAAAAAAATGTCCCATCATTCTAATAGTCAGTGGAGACAATGGCAAATCCTAATTTATCCATACTAAAATTATAAATTCGAAAGTAACTCTGTAAGTCTGTATGTTACCTTTTCACGCCGAAACCACTGAACGGATTTTGACAAAATTTGGCAAGGAGATAGATGGCATCCTGGGGAAGGACATAGGGTACTTTTTATCGACGTAACACGCGGGCGAAGCCGCGGCCGGAAGCTAGTACTAATATTATAAAAGCCAAAGTGAGTTTGTTTGTTTGTTACGCTTTCACACTAAAAAGGTTGAACGGATTTGGATAAAATTTGGCACAGGGGTAGACCATGACCTGGGTTAGGACATAGGATACTTTTTATCCCGATATTCCCACGGGATCGAGACTAACGCGGGCGAAACCGCGGGGCGCAGCTAGTATGGAAATATTCTACTCCATTGTATTTGTATGTTGATATTTTCTCTAGCTCCGTCGTAGTGAGTGGACTAGTAAACTATTTTAGACCGTTACTCATAGTTCACAAATATTCTTAGTAGGTACTTGTTCCAATGTCAATACTGCAGGGCCAACGTACTTGATTTTTGATTCGTATCGTATGGACTGCCTCCCTGGTCAAGCGCTACCGCTGAGCTTGACGTCCCGGGTTCGATTCCCGGGTCGGACAAAGTGTTATTGGGTTTTTCCATCTGGAATTTCTCAGTAGCAGCCCGGAGTCTGGATTTGTGTCCGGTTGATGGCAATATATGCTGATAATAGTAATCTATACTAATATTATAAAGCTGAAGAGTTTGTTTGTTTGAACGCGCTAATCTCAGGAACTACTGGTTGGAATCGAAAAATTCTTTTTGTGTTGGATTGTCCATTTATCGAGGAAGGCTATAGGCTATATAACATTACGGTACGACCAATAGGAGCGGAGCATAAATGAAAAATCTTGCAAAAACGGGAAAAAATATTCCTGTTTGAGAGCTTCCGTTGCGTGCGCTGCGTAAACGGTTTAAGTTACGCAAATATATCAAATATCATGTATGATGAAATTGTTCCTCTTTAAAAGTTCTAAAAAAAAGTCCGCGACAGCATGTCTATCTTTTAAGATTGACTCACTATAGCCTTTTTTATGGTAATAATTTTTTTTCGAAGTTAATGCATTATTTGCGAAGGAGTTTTATCGACATAATATTATTTTTTATTCAAATATATAGTTTTAACATCAAAGGTATTTATGTAGCAGTAAAATACTTTTTATTTCATTCGAATCGGACATTTAATTTCGAAGATATCACGATATAAAAATGCAATACGCGAACCGTTCGACGCCAGCGCCGCGCCTCCGCAACGTGACGACGACTTCAGAGAGGAGAGGATGAGCACACCAGGAATAGGACATAGGATACGTTTTATCCCTATATTCCTACGGGATCGACATCTACGCGGGTGAAACCGCGGGGCACAGCTAGTATGATTATAAAAAGGCGGGCGAAGCCGTGGTATATATGAAACATTAAAATCATGTAGTAACATAAGATAATTTAACTTTTACAACAATAATAACAAAAAAACCGGCCAAGTGCGAGTCGGACTAACACACGAAGGGTTCCTTCCGTACCATTCACTATCTATAAAACGGCAAAAAAATCATGTCTGTTGTATGGGAGTCCCCCTTAAATATTTGTTTTGTTTTAATTTAATTATTTATTGTTTTAGTGATAGTGTAGTTTAGTAATTTAGTGAATATTATAACTAAATATTCTGTGAATATTTCAAGCGTCTACCTGTTGCCGTTATCAATATCGAGCAAACAAATCACGTTCGTATTCTGTTTTTTAGTATCTGTTGTTATAGCGGCAACAGAAATACATCATCTGTGAAAATTTCAACTGTCTAACTATCACGGTTCATGAGATACAGCCTGGTGATAGACAGACAGACAGACAGACAGACAGCGGAGCCTTAGTAATAGGGTCCCGTTTTACCCTTTGGGTACGGAACCCTACATGCGGGGCAGTCTTTGGGGACTGCCGATAGAAGTGTAAACTAAGTAACATTCATTCATTTCCTCAAGCGTTCGGTGACGATGACGCGAGTTCCATGATTTTTGTTCACCCAAAAAGTGCTCAACGCGCCTAAAGAAGTTTTCACTTCAAAAACTACGATGTTATTGTTATTACTCACGCATAGGTCATAATAATGTTCAGCAATAATTAACCTAAATTGAACTAAATAACAATTAATGGGAGCAATCGTTCTTGTACCGACGGAGATGATATAGTACATGGTTAGCAAAAACGGATGGGTGCAATGTACTGATGGGGTGACATGTCGAAACTAGCATTTGCCCGCGGCTTCGCCCGCGTGGAAGTAGGAAAATATCTCAAGGGAACCAGGAGGCCTAGACAAAATCCCTTTTCTGTAAGCGTTAACGCCAACGGAAAGATCAAATTGTATGGAGTTGACATTAGCTTTAGAGATGTGACGTGACTGCTGCTGTCAACTCCATACAATTTGATCTTTCCGTTGGCGTTAACGCTTACAGAAAAGGGATTTTGTCTAGGCCCCCAGGCGCTGTTGCAGCCCAAGACTTGGGGGGGGGGGGGGGTCACCATTGGTGCCGAGGAATATTTTTAGGGAAATGGTTACCTAATTGATAAGTACTCTAAAAACATTTTTTTGTATATGCCCATCGGGGCACTGTGGCTCAAGTACCTACAGTTTTTAGTTAGTTAAGCACGTAAATCATTCAGTCATCTGACAGCCTGAATGATTTTGGGGGGGGTCATGACCCCCAGAACATGTAAACCTAACTAATATTATAAATGCGAAAGTGTGTTGATTACGCTTTCACACCCAAACCACTGAGCGGATTTCGACAAAATTTGTCAAGGATGGCATCCCGGGGAAGGACATAGGCTACTTTTTATCGACATACCACGCGGGCGAAGCCGCGGAAGCTAGTCATATTATAAATTCGAAAGTAACTCTGTCTGTATGTTAACTTTTCACGCCTAAACCACTGAACGGATTTCGACAAAATTTGGCAAGGAGATAGATGGCATCCTGGGGAAGGACATTTTGTTTCAAAAATAATCATACAGGGTAGATATAGGGGATAAAAGTTTGTATAGAAAACCCAGCATTTCTTAAGTATCCCGGTAGTACGTTCCCATTGGACGATATCCGACATCCACGCGGGCGCAATGTAGTGCATTATTATTTAGTTTTCCAGACCGTATTTCGGCCATCGAGACTAACGACGAGTTCTCAGATTAGCTAAAGTTCAAACATCGTTTATGGGTACTGCGTTAAATGCTATAACAAAATACCTTGTGCAAATTATGTGTAGTATGTAAAAATGAAAGAAAATTTAAAACTCATATGATAAGTACACTTTGTAAACAAGCCTATTACAAATTAGAGGATATTCAGGATAAGAATGCTTGGAAACATGCTGGTCTTGCTCCATAGGACAATATTCGAGGCTGGACAAAATCAAATGGTTGCTAATCTAGGTGTATAATTTAATTTATTTGTATATTTATCATAGATTTTTACACATTTTGTGATTACTTAAACTCACACACTGTCTTATTATATTAGGAATATTGTGATATTGTATACTTTTACAATGTTTGTAAATATGTGAGCACCATGTATCTATCACATAATTTTATTAATTCATTTATTCGTCATTGCTCCATTTTAAATTCTGTTTTACAAATTGTGGTACAGTAATCGTATTCTAGGTGCATCGTATTCACATATAATTATAATTGATGTATACAAAATATTGTAAAACATTTTATTTTTAAAGAGTAACGGTGGAGTTTCTTGCCCATTCTTCTCCATACGAAAACTACCTTTTGGAAGGGGCAACTAGAATCAGTTCTATTTCTTAGATTTTGACGTTCAAAAGTGCCTTTAATGTGCCTAATTGAAATAAATGATTTGACTTTGACTTAACAAGAGTAACATACATACAGACAGAGTTACTTTCGAATTTATAATATTAGTTTGGATGTATGTAAGTTAATATCCGAAAACCACACTCGCAAGGTCGCGGTCAACAAGAGTAGGTACTAGTTATATAATGATGTATCATGAATAGTGATGTGCCGCTACCATTTTACCATTACCAGTATTTTACCATACGAGTTTTTTCCCAGTAAGTTTCTATTGTTACCTTTAATATCCCAAAGCTGGTAATATTGTTTCATAATGTCTTGTTGAGGTTTGTCGTTTAGTTTTTTTTCTTTGTTTAGCTGTAACTCTGATTATTTAAAAAAGTACTGTTGTAAATCATAACAGAAAACTATGATAAACCTGTTATAGAAACTTGTCAAGAAATGTACTAAGTAACTTGAGAGGTACAATTAGAAAATACCCAGAAAGTTACTGTATGGGAAGTTACTCAGTTAGGTAAGTCACTAGTAATATTGGGAAAATAGGATTTAAAATAAACATTTAGGTTTCATTTAAACTAGAAGTGGTAAGTCTTATCCGAATACTCATAATAGCAAAAAAAAAAAAATTTTCCGCAATGTTACCCTAAATTACCATTTTTTTAGAATGTTACTGGTAACGCTACTGAGAAAATACTCGACTGGAGTAAGTTACCGGTAACGGCACATCACTAATCATCATGAACACAACATAATACGCCTACAAACCATAGGATAGGCCTCTCTTAGAAGACCTTGAGAGCACTGATGAGGTCGTTACTCCTGAACGCTTGGCAGACGAGTTGGCGGCTTGTAGTCGATTTTATCAGAAACTGTTGCGGCTCCTGACTTTATACCTGACGTTATCTTTTGGAGATCAGACATTCGTTCTGGGTAATGAGTAGAATTTACTTGGGATTATTGTGCAAGTGTTATTTTGTCAAAAAGACCTATTAAGGTAAACGTCCACAGGTCGGTATTTGCGATCAGTATTCGTAATTTAGCTGTTGACTGTTTTGCTGTTGAGGAGCTCGTGGCTAAGTAATAACAGCCGCTCGGGTCCATCCATCAGGTTAAGCTACGCTTGCCAGGGTTGGTCCGTGGATGGGTGACCATTTTCACATATCGAGACTCCTCCGTGCCTCGGAAAGCACGTTAAGCCGTTGGTCCCGGGTGTCATTTGAGGATCTTCGACAGTCGTTACGAGTCGTCAGAAGCCCGAAAGTCTGACAACAAAATACTGGTATTCAGCTGCATCCGGTTAGACTGGAAGCTGACATGTTTGGGAAAAGGCTAGGCAGGTGATGATTATCCGATTAGTAATCTGTTAGAAATACAATCAATTTGCAATGCGTGTGGCTGCAACGCACTTGTGTTACTTTCTATACAAATAATGCTATGATCCGTTACATGCGATGCGTCCGATGCGTGCGATACCGACATTTGGATGCTTACTTGCTTAGCTTTACATTTTTACCGTCAACTACGCATTCTGCACATCAAATTAAGTAACATAGCACAAAAATTATTTCTTAGACTTCAAAAAATGATAAAAACTTTTTCAAAAAAAAAACCGACTTCCAAAAAAACACTCAAAACTGAAAAATAACTTTAATTTCGGAAGTCGGTGGCAAAAATCGAAAATTGAAAAGCAAAGACACCGACTTCCAAAATTTTGTTGGAAGTCGGTTTTTTTTTTTGTAAAAAGTTTTTATTTTTCACTTTTTAGTTGTGGTACCTACCCCACACAAATTCGAATACCACTAGCTGATGTAAATAACAGTAAAGGAAGAAAAACAGACGAATTGAGAACCTCCTCCTTTTTGAAGAAGTAGGTTAAATTTTTTCTCAATTCGCCTGTATGTGTGTTTGTTACGCGATTACTCCGCCAATTATGAATAGATTTTGATGGTTATTTTTTTGTTTGGTAGGTCATGCTTCAGAGGTGGTCCCATATAAATTTTATTAACTTTGCTTGCGTAGTTTTTGAGTTAGCTTCAATATTACGTATTTTTCCCACTTAGTATATATGGACGATATTTTAAGTTAATTCGTCACTGTTATTTACATAGCAGGTAGTGGTATTCGAATTTTAGGTACCTACCACAACCAAAAAGGGAAAAAAAAACGTTTAAAAAAAAGTTGCAGCATAAATCAAAACGCAGGGGTGTATTTATTGAAAACTTAATCAGTTTAAAAAAGTAATTCCCGCGATGAGATTTAATTTTTTTTAAATCTAGGTTAAGTGTCCCCACAAAATTAAGGGGTTTATTCATAAACGATGATTAAAGTTAAGTGACGTTCAAACGTCAAAAATGTATGGTTAAACAGTCGCTAATCATTACTGAACTTTAAGCAACGTTTATAAATAAACCCCTAATTTTACTTCGGCAAAACCGGGCTTTGTGAACGATTAAAGGCTCGGATACCGGTTAAATTTTCAAACCGTTATCATGTAGTTGAAGCAAAACATTTACATTTTGGTTTCGGTTTTTAAACCCGGTTTTAGAAGCTGTCTTTACATAAAGATTTTTTCCTATTTGGTTTAGAGCAATAAAAACGGTTTATACTTCAGTTTTTATTCAGCGTGGCCTCCTCACAAGTAGTCACAAGTTGCAACGCGTTTACCGACACGCCCCTCGTCTAGTGAAACGGTTAATTTAGGTCAAGATAAAGTTCTTAAAACGTTCAAGTTATTAAGAAAAGTTTATAATGGTATTAACCTAAGTATTTTTTTAACCGGTTTCGAGTCCTGGTTCCAAGTTCACAAAGCTGCAAAACGGAACACATTATTCAAGTACAATGACAAAAAACACTCGGAAAACATTTATATGTAGGTACCTATAGAACATAACCTTGTAATGGTGGTCACACCACCACATATTATGGTCATACCACCATCTGTACGTGACTCAATAACGATAATTGCCATCACATGTCTCTATATCTTAAAAAAGATAAAGATAAGAGGAAAAATGCTATAAAAGATACATTTACATTCGCTGACGCCGCGCTGTCTGTTCGACGCACGCACACAAACAGTAGCCAATCAGAAAGCAGAATCACCCGTACACGCATCCAGTAGTCAAAGTAGCGATATGACAGAAGTACTGGTTTTTACCCGACTACGACGAAGCAAAAAGGAGGGTTATGATTTAGTATGTATGTATGTATTTTCATGTCATAACTTCTAAACTACTCATCAGAATTTGAAAAATGACGTAATCTGCTCGATTTATCGGCGCTCTGCTCCTATAAATTTTCAATAGTCAAAAACCGACTTCGGAAGTCGGTTTTTTTTTTGTAAAATGTTTTAATTTATCACTTTTTAGTTGTCGTACCTACCCCACACAAATTCGAATACCACAACCACAGTAACAGTGACGGAGTCAAATTATTCATACGTTTTTTGCAATTTTCAAGTCAGTGTCAGGTCGTATGTTGATGAAAATATGATTCGCGACCGTAGTAAATACGACTTTACAGAATTATAATCATTAGATTCAGCAATATTTGCCTGGTTGAAGGCAAGGCTCGCCCCCTATTACATGGGACTTAAACATAACTGGTGAAATGTGGGTGTACTATACATACACCTCTGTCTAACCCTTCGGGGAATAGGGAATATGCATGTGATTCAAATAAGGGTCAAATATATTTTTTTATAAATATATTCTTCAGAATTATGCCTCCATCCATATTTATAATATCCATAATATTTCTTATTCAGCGAGAATTTTTTTTTTTTTAATGCCAAAAAAACTGTGGGAAATTCAAATACTTGAAAAGAGACGCTATTGGTCAGAGCGGATGTGACGCAAGTCTATGACAACAATCAAAATGTCAATGTCAAACACTCCTACAAAAACTATTACATTCGTGATGTTATGTAGGTATGTTGTTCTACAGCATCAATTGTACAAAGCAGGGTTGTTGCGGACATCCGCATCCGCAACCGCGGAGCTGCCGCATCGATTTGGACATCCGCATCCGCTTCCGCAATAATTAATGCGGATGTTTATGCGGATGCGGATGTAGCACAGGTCGCGACAAGAAAGATGAGCGGGGCCGGCGGCTGGCGCGTGCCATATGCGAACGAAACCTTCGCTCCTATTGGTCAATGAGCACTTCTCATTAACCAATAGCACGCAGATTTTTATCGACACCACCAGCAAGTGTTCCTAGCGAACAATTGTTCAGTAGCGCGGGTTTAATATAATATGAACCGCTGCGTAACTTTTCGTTCTTTCTAACAGACTTGACTCCGAAAAGCAATATTACTTTTTATTAAATATAATTCTCCAATTTTTTACTTTACTTACTAAATATGTAATAAAAAAATACTATCTTTTTTTTATTACTTACCACCCACACAAATAAAAAATACCTTATAAAATATCCAAACATCCGCATCCGCGGATGTGAGCCCCAAAATATCCGCATCCGCATCCGCGGATGTGAAAAAATCTGCATCCGCAACATCCCTAGTACAAAGTATAACTTCTGAACTTCTATTGTTCGTTCCACACACCTTTCCTCATATGTGTGCGTGACATGATCATCAAAGGTACGCACGCGACTCCAACGCTAAAGTACTTAGCGAATCGCTCATTGGCTGTTAACTCAACAAGCGAGCTTGCCAAACTAATTATATGTAGCAACTGTTCTGAGAAACACAAGTAATTAAAAATTATATTGAAAAAAATATTCAATCCTTTGTGTTTGTTTCTGGAAAATTATTGTGGTATTTCTATAGAGGCTACTGCTTATCGAGCGTGCTGTCAAGTCATAGGTCTCGAGTTCGAACCCAAGGCACTTTTCGGATTCATTTGAGTATTGTATTATAGGGAATATGCATATATTTTTTTATTAATATTTTTATTCGATAGTTTACACCGCCAAATAATAGTTAAAAAAAATCGACGCCAAAAAAGCAATCTAACGTACATTAAGGTACGGCCTTAAAGTACCTTTAGTATTTCAAAAGAATATCGAGGTTGGGTTTACAGCGTTTAAAATAAAGTGTCTGTTTATCAGCTCAACCAAGCTATCTATCTCAGATACACACTACACATATAGTATACTTAGCTAATCACTTACGATCAGGCCATTCATTTAATATAGCCCCTCCCCCCTTCCACCATAAAGTCGACCGTCCACAGCTAACGTAGGAAGTGTACGGAGGTTTGCCACGTTAGATGCGCAGTTAATTTGAAATGTACAGAGATGTTTGCCACGTTAGAGACGCGGTTCATTTGAAGTGTACGCAGTGGTTTGACACATTAGATGCGCGGTTCATTTCAAGTGTACGGTGAGGTTTGCCACGTTAGATGCGCGGTTCATTTGAAATGTACGGAGATGTTTGCCACGTTGGATGCGCGGTTAATTAGAAGTGTACGCAGAGGTTTGACACATTAGATGCGCAGTTCATTTCAAGTGTACGGAGTGATTTGCCACGTTAGATGCGCGGATCATTTCAAGTGTACGGAGAGGAGAAGGAGGAAAGGAGTTCATTTGTTTGCCAGCCACAGAGTAAGGGCTTGTACACAAAACTGCGTTGCGACGTCACATCGCAAAAATCAGCGACGGTACCCTAATATTATATTTTCTTAAGAAAGCTTCTGTGAACGCGTGGGGTGCTGGAGTAAGCCATCAGATACATAGCTTAGCCGTAGGCTGGTGTGGAGTGTCGCCATTACATCGTGCGAGTACAAACTAATTAATGATGGGAATAGATGAGTTTCTCGGAAGATATCAATTATTATGTTATAAGTGGCCTGTCTGATAGATGACACGGTCATCATCTGCCTAGCCTTTTCCGAACTACGTTGGGGTCGCCTTCCAGTCTAACCGGATGCAGCTGAATAACGCAACCCAGTAACTGGGTAATACGATACCCCTTGGCAAGACTGGTTGTCAGACTTTCGGGCTTCTGACGACCCGTAGCGACTGTCAAAGATCCACAAATGACAGCCGGGATCAACGGCATAACGTGCTTTCCGAGACACGGAGGAGTCTCGATATGTAAAGATGGGGACCCATCCACGGACCAACCCCGACAAGCGTAGCTTAACCTGATGAATCGACCCGCGCGGCTGTTATTACTTAGCCACGTGGTCCTCCTGATAGATGAAACGGTATAGGGGGTAAGCAGGTATCGTAGTGAATGTGTAATCTATACTTATCTATACATCTTAACTAATATTATAAATGCGAAAGTGAGTTTGTTACGCTTTCACTCTAAAACGGCTGAACAGATTTGGACGAAATTTGGCACATGGGTAGACCATGACCTGGAGAAGGACAAAACAGACCTGGAGAAGATCTCGGTTTGCATCTTGACTCGACAGTTAGCTGGCAACGCTAGGTTTCTATACTCCATTTGAAATAAGATGAGACATTTAAAAAAAACCTTTTTACAGTCCGTTCAACCGATTTTGACTTCTATACCGTAGGATAAGGATGCCATTAAAAGCAAAAAAAAAAGGTTGCAGCTGCCATTGGTCATGCCACCAACGCAATAGAAGTTAAAATCGGTTGAACGGACTGTAAAAGAGGCTTATTTAAATGTCTAATCCTATTTCAAATTGAGTATAGTATAGTGTTAACTGTTAGTCAAAGGGTCAACGATACTCTGCGATCCTGCACTTCTGCGATCGGTGTAAAGTTCACTCATCCACCACAGAAAAGGGAGGATCCTCCGACCAGACGGGTGTTGTCTGGCGGGCAACTGCCGAACGATTGATGTTGGGTTCTTGTATATAATATGTCCACTGCACGGTAAACTTTAATTGCGCGATGCAGGATTTATGTGACGTCAGGATTTTTGTGTGACGTCAGGTCTTTTATGCGTACTTCGCATGTGGCGATGTAGATACCGCCACTAAGACGAAAACTATGCTTGTGCAGACTTAAGACTTTTTTTGTATTTACGCATGGCCGATTAAATAATTTCAGTATTGATTTTACCTTTAAAATGCCCTTTTAAGGGCCTATACTACCTCAGCTCAAATCCACTTTTTATCTCGCTCGCACCATACCACTCGCGGCCTGAGTGAGAGCGAGACGGAGTGGGGTGCTGGCGGCTCCAATCCTCGAACAGTTTAGGTAATTGCTTTTTTCGGTGAAAATAATGGTAGTTAAAAAAAACCCTAAGACCTGCTTTATAGTTAGTTCAGTTATTATGCAGTTTCATGATCTAATTTGAAGTATATTTGAAAACCAGCGGTTTATACATAGTTCGGTTTAGAGGTAACTTTGAATTATTTTTTCTAAAGAGAAAATTTTATATGTATAATCGTGTTTTCGTCAAACATAGGACCTAGCATCAATCCTCAACTTTAACGTATTTATTTCAAAATTAATGCTGCAGTATTGTCGGCATAACGGAGGATCATGCTAAGCAATTTGAGGTAGGGTAGGGCCTTAAAATCGCTTTAAGCGATAAGACCGCCCATTGTGTCACCCTATGTTAAATTTCTACATTTACATCTGTATTTTTTATGGTGTACATAATAAAGAGTATTCTATCTATCTGTCTATAGGAGATAAGAGATAGAGGAGCTCGTGGCTAAGTAATAACAGCTGCTCGGGTCGATCCATCAGGTTAAGCTACGCTTGCCGGGGTTGGTCCGTGGATGTGTGACCATTTTCACATATCGAGACTCCTCCGTGCCTCGGAAAGCACGTTAAGCCGTTGGTCCCGGCTGTCATTTGTGGATCTTTGACAGTCGTTACGAGTCGTCAGAAGCACGAAAGTCTGACAACCAGTCTAACCAAGGGGTATCGTATTACCCAGTTACTGGGTTGTGGAGGTCAGATAGGCAGTCGCTCCATGTAAAATACTGGTATTCAGCTGCATCCGGTTAAACTGGAAGCCGACCCCAACATAGTTGGGAAAAGGCTAGGCAGATCGATTCTATCTATCTGTCTATCTTGAATAAACCATTGCCTACTACAGCTGAATTTCAATACAAAACTCAACAAGGAAATCATTGTTACTATACTAATAATAACCTTACAATCAAAAATTTTTTTATCCTCAACTGTTTGACATTGACACATATATTTCATAGATTAGGCACACAACATGGAGTCACAGCTCTGTTATCGAGTATCACGTGCGATTTGTAAGATTAGGTGGTAAACAGCGGAATATTTTGTACATAATGTTTGTCTTATCGACATGAACGAGAATCCTAATTCTAATTATACATATATACTTGTATGTATATTATATACTAAGTTATAATCTATACTTCTATACTAATATACATGGTGTAAGGGTAACCACCGTTGTCACTCAAACCATGGGTAGTTGACTTAAATATAAAAATAAAAGACCGAAAACAACAAAAAAAAAACGTTATTTTCATTAAAAGATTTTAAAAAGTTTCTATCCGACACCGTGCTCGCAAGCGAAACAGCTGACTAACTGAGGGAGGGGTCGCGCTCGCGGCCGGTCAGGTCACATCCCGCACCCTCCGCCCGTGTTGAGATGCAAGTTCGTTGCCCTAGCGCATAGGGCAACGAACTTGCATCTCTTGTGGTTAAATGAGTTTTTTTTTTTTTGTAATTTTCCATTATATTTACGTTCTATAAATGAAACCAAACCACCTGTTGCAAGGATAACGGTGTTTACCCTAACACCCTGTATACTAATATACTAATCCATCATATTATTATTATAAATTCGAAAGTAACTCTGTATGTCTGTATTTTACCTTTTCACACATAAACCACTGAACGGATTTCGACAGAATTTCGCAAGGAGATAGATGGCATCCTGGGGAAAGTCATAAGCAACTTTTTGTTTCAAAAATAATCCTATAGGGGTTGATATATGGGGGGGGGAGTTTGTATAGGAAACCCAGCATGCCCGCGGCTTCGCCCGCTTGATAAATTATATAGTAAAACCTTCCTCTAGAACCACTCTATCCATTGGTGAAAAAAAGCAGCATGAAAATCGGTGCAGTATTTTTTGAGTTTATCGCGAACAGACAGACAGACGCGGCCGAGGGCTTTGTTTTATAATATGTAGTGATGTAAACAGAACTATAGCGTTATTGATCCATAGTGGCCGTTAAGCAGCTTTGTGTCGCAATGATAAAGAATGGTAAACAAGTTGGATATCCCCAGACCAATTAAACCAATACAGAGCGCTGTCAACAGTGACGTGAGGCCGGTTTCGTAAACATGGGAGCACTTAGTGAGGTGTAGTTTGATTGTAAATGGTTTTAAATGTGTAAGTGTGAGCGTGTATGCACGGAGCGGAGGTTTAGTTTTAGCATGCTTCAAGGCTCCCACAAACAGGCGCGACGCGACTTTTAACAAAACAATTTCTGAGAAAACTTCACGACGAACAATGCGGCGGCGTCGCGTCGCGCGACAAGTCGCGCCAGTATGTAAGAACCTTCACTGTATTTTTCGCACCGCTCTGTCTTGGTTTTTTATTGCCGGCTATGTCGGTAAAGGCTCGTACAAACCGGCGCGACAGGCAGCGCTACCATGGTCGCGCCCACGATATCGCGCCTGTTTGTGGGAGCCTTAACTCACACACCATCAAGTTGGTCGTCGACTTTTTCGCCATTGAATAAAATACGATTTTCTCTTCAGAGTCTTGATTATAATTTTTGAAGACAATTTGGCCTATCGTCTGCCGAGGCAACACCGAGCAGGAACCACACGTTATCTACATTTAGATCGTGAATAACATATCTAATGTGTTATATATTTAGCTCACACAAACGCGGTATTTTCCTATGTTTCTCACCTACTCATGTTTTTGGCAACTCCGCGGTGATTATATCGTCTAGTCCGCGCATAGTGGATTGGCCGGTTACGAAAAAATTATTGGACTATAGATGTAAACCGTATTTTAAACGTTTTTTTTTAAACCATGTGGTTTTCAACTACACTGAGCGGTTTAAAATGTTTTTTTTTAATATACTTAATGCACTGAGGCTTCACACGAAGTGATGTGGACCATAACCATATCTCGATTTGTCTATAAAATTTTATATGCATATTAACAAAAATATGCAGTAGCTGAGTAAAAACCTAATCAGACTATTTTTTTATTGATACTTAGCTAAAACTTATTTATTTAATTTATATTTTAATAAATACGCATAACAAGTTTGTTTTCAGTCTGTCTAATCCTAAAAAAGTAGTTAACATACATAAATGACTCACATAAATTATTAAAAAATGCTGAAAGATTGAGATAATTATTTATTTACATAATATACAAATTGAAATCTTTCCAACTTAATTTTTAATGTAATGCGTAATTAATGTACGGCACACGTGGTCGTGGTTTTAAACAAATTTAAAACGGTCTAATTACAACTAGGTATTTAATTGTGACTCAGACCAAATAAAAAACTAAGACGAACCGCTGTCAACAGTGACGTGAGGCCGGTGTCGTAAACATGTGTGCATTTAGTGAAGTGTAGTTTGATAGTAAATGTGTGCATGTGAGCGAATAAACCTAAAAAAAATTTTTTTTTTTTTTTTTTTTACACTTTGTCAGCGTAATTTATTATGTATACTCATACCAAATTACAGCTTTCTAGCACTAAGAGTCTCTGAGCTAAGCTGCGGACGGACAGACGGACGGACATGGCGAAACTATAAGGGTACCTTGTTGACTACGGAACCGTATAAGAAAAGCTAGGCAATAGGTCGGTTCATGAATGGGTGGCCTGAGGCCCTAGACAAAGTGACATTCTATCAGCGACAACGATGATGGAAAAGGCAAAAATGTATAGGACTGACATAAGCCATCGAAAACCTTATGTCAATCCTGTTCAAAGTCGTTGTAGAAATACGAAACGCTTTCGAAGCGATTGTCACTTGTCTAGGCCCTCAGGCCAGGCCATCCATTGCATATGGAAGTGTTTCGGAAGGCATGTTAAGCTGTTGGCGGCTGGCATTCGTAGATCTTTGACAGTAGTTACACGTAGACAGAAACCCAAAAGACTTACCAAGGGGTATCGTGTTACCCAGTAACTGGGTTGTGTTGTAAAGGTCAGATAAGCAGTCGCTCGATGTAAAATACTGGTATTTAGCTGCACCCGGTTAGAATGGAAGCCCATCCCAACATTGCATAGTTGGGAAAAGGCTAGGTAGATGGGTACAAACGGCTACACATCAAGCTATACATTTCCAGTTTATGCTGATCTCGCATTGTATAGGATTTCCGTATAATGCGAGGTCAGCTTATACTGGAAGTGTATAGCTTGATGTGTAGCCGTGTGTACAACAAGGTGACAGCGGGTAATATGCCCAGCCAGGCAATATGTAGAGGCTATTTTAATTTTCTACGTTTTTATTAACGTTTTATCTGATGCCGAAATGTCTGAAAGTTTCACCCATGTGGTCGTCAGTAGTATTTTCATTCATAGCGCGATAATATGGCGATTAGCAAAGCCAGGAATATACATTATCGGAGTACCGATAAATTGTGCTGCCTACTCACACAACATCTAATCTAACTAATATTATAAACGCGAAAGCTTGTAAGTATGGATGGATGGATGTTTGTTACTCTTTCACGCAAAAACGGCTTAATGGATTTGGATGAAATTTGTCAAACAGATAGTTTATAACCTGGATTAACACATAGGATACTTTTATCCCGATATTCCCACGTGATCGAGACTTAAGGCTTGTACAAACAGGCGCGATATCGCACGAGCCTTTACGCGGGTGAAACCGCGGGGCGCAGCTAGTACTATAAGTTTAGGTTTCCTCACGATGTTTTTCCTTCACCAATGTCAGTAATTTCCAAGATCCAACTCAGAAAATATATAAGAATTGAAAAGTCACATTAGTACTTGCCCAGATTGGAATCCACAACCTCGTGCATGAGTGACAAGACCTTAACCACTGGCCATCACGACAGATAGTAGGTATATTGAAATATTTGAGATAAAAACTGGCCAAGTGCGTGTCGGACTCGCGCACGAAGGGTTCCGTTATTCCGTACCATCACTACATATTATAAAACAAAGTCCTCCGCCGCGTTTGTCTGTTCGCGATAAACGCAAAAGGACTGATATTCAGGATGTTTTCACCAATGGATAGAGTGGTTCTCGAAGAAGGTTTTAGTATATATTTTGTCAAGAAGGCGAAGCCGCGGGCATCAGCTAGTTATCTATAAAAACGACAAAAAAATCATTTATTTTATTCTGTTTTTAGTATTTGTTGTTATAGCGGGAACAGAAATACATCATCTGTGAAAATTTCCGTGTACTGACTTTCTCAGTGGGACGAGCGGGAATAAATATAATATAATTGATTAAATTCCCGTTCGTCCCACTGGCGGGACGAACGGGAATTTAATCAAATACACGAACATTTCAACTATCTAACTATCTCGGTTCATGAGATACAGCCTGGTGACAGACGGACAGACAGACAGACAGACGGACGGACAGCGGTGTCTTAGTAAAAGTGTCCCGTTTTACCCTGTGGGTACGGAATCCTAAAAATGTAATAATATAAATATCTTTATCACCCACGAGCTGGTATTTTCCCGTCGTCCGCCGATAGTGTTTTTGGCAAGCGTTCTAATGTTGTTTTTATTATGGTCCATGTTCGTAAATTGATCGTTCAAATAAAATGTTCGAGCTGAAAATTTTTTTTTTGCGTGTTCTATTGTTTTACAGCTTGTAGTTTTCCATGTGATCGCTGGCTATTAAAAATATATTAAGTCATTTGGAAGAACTTTTTAACCGACTTCTTCAAAAAGGAGGAGGTTCTCAATTCGTCTGTGTTTTTTTTTGTATGTATGTTACGCGATTACTCCGCCAATTATGAATCGATTTTGATGATTATTTTTTTGTTTGGTAGGAGTTGGTCCCATATAAAATTTATTAACTTTGCTTGCGTCATTTTTGAGTTAGCTTCAATATTACGTATTTTTAACAAACTTCTTCAAAAAGGAGGAGGTTCTCAATTCGTCTTTACGTTTTTTATTGTAAGCTGAATAAGTGTGAGTAGCCCCTTAACCGCTGCCGGGCGCGGCTATTCCGTGCTCTGTATCTAAATCCAATAAATCAATTCTACCTAGTGATGCTAAATTATTCAATTAAATGCATTAATTTGAATAATATAGCAACATCATGATGCCCTATTCTCGAACACACAATTATCTCAACCTAACTAATATTATAAACGCGAAAGTTTGTAAGTATGGATGGATGGATGTTTGTGACTCTTTCACGCAAAAACTACTGAACGGATTTGGATGAAATTTGGCGCACAGATAGTTTATAGCCTGAATTAACACATAGGATGCTTTTCATCCCGATATTCCCACGGGATCGTGCCTTACGCGGGTGAAACCTTAGGGCGCAGCTAGTAATAAATAATTTTGATGCATTACATCCTGTTAACAAAATTGATGGCAAGCTGACATGCAACATAGATATACCTACGTAATCATCATCATCATTTCAGTCGAAAGACGTCCACTGCTGGACATAGGCCTCTCCCAAGCACCGCCATTTCGACCGGTTCCGTGCTTCTCGCATCCAGCGTATTCCCGCGGCCTTCACCAGGTCATCGGTACACCTCGTGGGGGGCCTTCCAACGCTACGGTACGGGTTCGCCAATCCAGAACCTTTCGGCCCCATAAAGCATAAAGGGCGGATCCAGGGGCACGTGAACCCCCCCCCCCCCTGGATCCGCCCTTTATTTTCATCTCAGCTGCAAGCAATTAATTGCCTTTCATTCATCCCTTAATGAACGAAACATAGATGATAGAAGAAAATATTTAATAACTAGCTGCGCCCCGCGGTTTCACCCGCGTAAGGCAAGATCCCGTGGGAATATCGGGATAAAAAGTATCCTATGTGTTAATCCAGGTTATAAACTATCTCTGTGCCAAATTTCATCCAAATCCGTTCAGTAGTTTTTGCGTGAAAGAATAACAAACACCCATCCATAAATACAAACTTTCGCGTTTATAATATTAGTTAGATTACGCAGTGGCCAATCTCCGTCATACATAGTGTAAGACATAAATTCTCTAAGATGAAAATAATCGAACGATGACAGACGAGTGTATCTCGATGTACTTATCACTCGTGGTATAGATCATTAATTTTATCACTTAATTAGTTGTTTGTTTGTTTTTGTTTATGGTGGGAGGAGAGGACTATGTAACTTGGCAAAATGTGGGTGTAGATTATGTTCTGTCTACTCTTTTTTGTAAAGGCGATCATATCATTGGGTTTACATAAATAGTATTGTTATTTAACCGATTTCTTCAAAAAGGAGGAGGTTCTCAATTCTCGTCTCTGTTTTTTTTTTAACTTACTCCGTCACTTTTATTTGGTTACATATCAGGTAGTGGTAATCGAATTTGGGGTAGGTAGCGCAACTAAAAAGTGAAAAATAACTTCAATTTAGGAAGTCGGTCTCTTTGGTTTCGTTTTTTGCCTTCTGAAATTAAAGTTATTTTTCACTTTTTAGTGTTTTTTTGGAAGTCGGTTGTCTTTTTTTTGTAAAAAGTTTTTGTGATTGTGAGAACGTTGTGGGCCTTGTAGACTCATAGATGTTTCGATTTGTTGACCATTTCCTATTTTGTTATGTGAAAATATAGCAAAAGCTTTGTAAAGGCTCCATAGGAAACGACCTATTGGAACCGACCACCTACCTTCTGGCGTTTCATATGTGCCCATGCAGGTTTACTTATGTGATTTTTTTTTTATCATAAGTCTCGATCCCTTGGCAATATCGGGATAAAAAGTACCGTCCCAACCCAGGTCTACCCATGTGCCAAATTTCATCCAAATCCGTTTAGCCGTTATGGCGTGAAAGCGTAATAAACAAACAAAATCATTTTCGCATTTATAATATTACTAGCTGCCCCGCGGTTTCACCCGCGTTAGTCTCGATGCCGTGGTAATATCGGAATAAAAAGTATCCTATGTCCTATTCCAGGTCATGGTCTACCCTTGTGCCAAATTTCATCCAAATCCGTTCAGCCGTTTTAGTGTAAAAGCGCAACGAACAAATAAAGAAACAAACTCACTTTCGCATTTACAATATTAGTTAGGATAGTTAGGAAGTTAGGATGGTAGCGTATCATATTTTGATCAACACACAACCTGAGATTGACCTGCAAATTGTAAAAAAACCTAATTAAAATTGAATTTCGCGGGCTAATGTTGTCCACCTAAAATCGTTTTTTGAAATTAGTGCAAGTTTCTGATTCTGATCCTCTCTGTCGATAAGAAAAAAGTAATTGAAAACAGAAATCTTAGAAGGCCAGAGGCACTAGACAGAGTGACATTCTATCAGCGATAACGATGATGGAAAAGGCAAAAATGTATAGGACTAACATAAGCTATCGAAAAGCTTATGTCAATTCTGTTGAAAGTCGTTGTAGAAATACGGAACGCTTTCGAAGCGATTGTCACTTGTCTAGGCCCTCTGGTTTTCTTCGCGTAGTCAGACAAAGGATGAATCGAGCGAATCCTAGATCCAGATGGGCAGATTCAGTGCACGGAGGTGACATCATGGCATGCAAAGTTTCCGACACAGATGTCAATGATACAGCTACCATGTTCCAACCATATGCTGGCGGCAATGTTTTTTTTAAAATGATTTTTTATTCGTAACCGAAATGTTAGTTTAGAATAGCAATCAACTCTCAACATCACACACAGTCCACTGCTGGACACAGTATTGATAAACAAGTCCCGAATCGCCGCCTTCCGCATCCAGTCAGTCCCGGCCCTTTTAAGGTCGTTAGTCGCAGAGTTGAGAGCCTATCGGTGTTTTTTCTTAATAGAAAACCCAATTAACACCTTGCCCGATCAGCACGCGTAGCATGACCACAATAGAAACGGGTTTTGTCGACGGAAGAATAGATCTGTTCTGTTTTGGTCTGTTTTTCCGTCGACAAAACCCGTTTCTATGGTGGTCTTGCTTCCCCGATTAGAACGCGTAGCATGACCACCATAGAAACGGGTTTTGTCGACGGAAGAATAGTTTTGAGTGCCTAGACACGTGTCAATCGCTTCCAAAGCGTTTCGTATTTCTAAAACGACTTTCAACAGAATTGACATAAGTTTTTCGATAGCTTAAGTCAGTCCTATACATTTTTGCCTTTTCCATCATCGTTATCGCTGATAGAATGTCACTTTGTCTAGGCCCTCTGTTCTGTTTTGGCCTGTTCTTCCGTCGACAAAATCCGTTTCTATGGTGGTCTTGCTACGCGTGCTGGAAACTGAACCCAAGACCTCATGCTCAACAGTAGTGCTTGCGGCCACTAGACCAAAAAGGCAGTAACTACATTATTCTGCCTCATATTAGGCCCATTTTCAGCTGTAGACTTGCTAATTGATGCTTCAAAGTAAACTCGTTGTAACCGTATCAAATTGATTTTGAGTAACAAATCTATTAACATATTGTGTGATTTTTATCTAAAACGCGTGATGTAATTTCAGTGAAGTGATGACTAAAATATGTGTATTTTAGGATGCAGGAAACGGATGAGTAATCGGAGTGAGATCATTAAGTATTTTGTGACACCATGTTTAAAATAATGTGGTCATGGAGCATGTTGGAATCCTTGACAGGTAAAGCCGCAGACATTTTTTACTTGATTATTTTGATAAAGCAAGTATTATCTAATAAAATATATATATATAATAAAAGAGGCAAAAACGAAAATTGAAGTCCGACTTCCGAAATTAAAGTAATTTTTAATTTTTTTGGAAGTCGATTTTTATTTTGTAAAAAGTTTTTATTTTTCACTTTTTAGTTGTGGTACCTACCCCACACAAATTCGAATACCACCACCTACTATGTAAATAACAGTGACGGAGTAACTAAAAACATCGTCCATATAGACTAACTGGGAAAAATTCGTAATATTGAAACTAACTCAAAAACTACGCAAGCAAAGTTAATAAAATTTATATGGGTGGTTCCATATAAATTTTCTCTGTCCTCTGAAGCATGACCTACCAAACAAAAAAAAAGAATCATCAAAATTAATTCATAATTGGCGGAGTAATCGCGTAACAAACACAAACAATAAAAACAAAAAACATACGGACGAATTGAGTACCTCCTCATTTTTGTAGACGGTAAAAAATGATGCTGCTCAAGCGCCTAAGTGGACCCTGTCTGTCATCAGATACTAACATAGAATGACGACTACGATAGAATGCGGACGTTTTTGTCTCCGCAAGGTTAATGGCTAATCAGGAAAAACTAAATTAGCTGCATGCATAAAGATATTGGTGCCGATTCTGTTGTTCACAAACTAAACTAAATTTAAGTTCAGTGCATCTTTTTCTTTCTATTTCATTAAGAAAAGGACAGAAGATAAATTTTAGTTTAGTCCTGTCAAACTGTCACTACTCCTTACAAGTTTAGACGCGATTAAAAACTTGCCTACTAAAATTACGTAAATTTACGTCAGGCGCTAATTAATATGACAGGACTAAACTAAAATTTATCTTCTGTCCTTTTCTTAATGAAATAGAAAGAAAAAGATGCACTGAACTTAAATTTAGTTTAGTTTGTAAACAACAGAATCGGCACCAATATATCTAGAATAGTAGGCACTCATCTGGCTACCATGTTCCTAGGATAAAAAATCTAATAGATTCATCATCATCATCATTATCCACAGCTAACCTTCACCCACTGCTGGGCATATCCCTCTCTTTTCTTGAGCCAATCCTCATGCTCTTGAGCCAGCCTCATTCAGGTTAAAGATGGGCTCATGGAATCCACGGATGTCACGGATATCCGCAACCGCGGAGCTTCCACATCGATTTGGACATCTGCATCCGCAATAATTAATTCGGATGCGGATGTCGCACAGGTCGCGACAAGAAAGATGGAATAGGCGCCTGGCGCGTGCCGTACGCACGTGCTCATTGACCAATAACAGCGAAGATTTAGTTCGGAGACGAGAACCGACGCGTTTGTTATTGTTCATTTGTTTCTCGTAAATCAGTCACGTGTTTAGTTGCACTTATTGTATAAACATTTCAGTTTTCGAGTGTTATTGTGAAATTGTGAATATACAGTGAGCATTGTGTGCTATGTAAGATTTCTACAGCTAATA
This sequence comes from Lithophane ornitopus, assembly GCA_948473465.1. Classification (NCBI taxonomy): domain Eukaryota; kingdom Metazoa; phylum Arthropoda; class Insecta; order Lepidoptera; family Noctuidae; genus Lithophane; species Lithophane ornitopus. Next base: position 7,789,395 of record OX419640.1, on the reverse strand, counting down.
GATTATTTAATTAAAATTGAATTTTCAATGCCTGGCACCGGCGCAAAGTGACATTTGGAAAAAAAATCTTAAGATACGCATCCGCGGATGTGAAAAAATCGGCATCTACAACATCACTGGTTACGAGTCAGAAGCTGTTTAGTCGAGTTTAGTCAGAAGCTCGAAAGTCTGACAACAAATTGTACCCTGGCTTAATGTCACGTTACTAAAAATCTAAAGTTTTAGAACTGGTAGATACTTATCAAAATAAGCAAGTTACTACAAAGTAGCGTCCATTAAAGAATACTGTCCTTGAAGGCTATCAGCTGTTTATGTTTGTGGGACAAACAGACAGACAGACACAATGTAACATGTAGATAAACTTGATAGTGATGTTATGTAATGTTTTGATAAAACAGGAATTGTCAGTGAATATTTCGAAGCATTTTAATTATACACTTGCTTTCTACCTGATTTATGAACGTAAACAAAGCGAAAAGAGTATGTAAGGATCGTCGCAACACGCGTAGCATGACTACCATAGAAACGTTTTGTTTGTCGACCGAAGAATAGACAAAATGACAGTTTGTGAATCTGTCATTATGTCTATTCTTCCGTCGACAAAACCTGCTGCTATTGTGGGCATGCTACGCGGGCAGGTGGTGTTGCGTAGTTTGTGTCTACCCACATCTGGTGTGAATTTATGTAATGTACTTGCATACTAAGTTTCTAACTACTTCATGAACTCCATTAAAAGTATAGGACATTTTATACCTAATTTCCTGAACATGATTTAACTGTCAGTCAGCTGTTTATGTTTTTTAGGAGTACAAACTTCTTGTTCATCAGCATTCTTAGAGTTTGACCAACGAAAGCTGTCCACGAATTATTATCTGTTGAATATTTTATTTCACTTCTAAATACAACTGTTAGGATAATATGTTGTGATAATGGTTGGACACCAAACTAAAGACCGTTTTAAGGATTTCATATATATAATACGTTTATTATCCTTTTCTTTGTAAATTGGAAGGTGTGTTTTTACTATACTTGGAGCCAACATGTCTAATTATTATATAAATTTGAAATACTGATTTAAGTATCGCATAATATGTCTTGAATAATAAATATTATCGACTCCGTTTAAGCAGCGGGTTGACAGCTCTTTATTTTTTTTTTGTTGCCGCCTTTTTTCTTGGACAGCTTTCGTTGGTCAGACTCTAGCATGACCACAATAGAAACAGGTTTTGTCGACGGAAGAATAGACAAAATGACAGATTGTGATTGTTTATCCGTCATTTTGTCTATTCTTCCGTCGACAAAACCCGTTTCTATGGTTGTCATGCTATGCGTGCAGGTCAACTCAAAGCTGCAATGGCTCTTTCTTCAAAAGGCCCTTCCAGACATGACCCTGGATTATTTAAAATCTTAAAAATATAATGTTAGGACTTTAAAGGAGACTGACCTCTGCGGGGCAAATCCCATAATTTTATGAACGCTCGCATTCGCATCTTATTCACAATCTGTCAAAAATACAATCAATTTACCAACATTTTTGACAAGTTGACACATTGCGAATTGGCCTTCTGAGTTCTTCTCGGGGACCAGACCGCTAGGAAATGCCGGCACCATCTAATTTTAGAATATTGACCAAAATATTGACGTGTACAAGTGTCTTACAAGGTTTACTTACAGAAATAAACCTCGTATCATTTCTTGACTTGAGATCGGGGACTTAATTGAGTTTAAAGTTATATCACTGAGACAAACAGGAGAGAACTGAACCCTGACAGGCACTCTACTTTGTGTAAATTATTTGATCACCACTGCTCCCAAACCAGTGAAGGAAAACATTGTGAGGAAACTGGCATGTTCTAGAACGAAAAATTCATAGACATGTCATCTACCAACCTGTCTGGGTTCGTGTGTTGGATTGGCTGATTATGCAGAAGCAGGAGCAGTGAGGAGACATGTAGGTATCAACCAACCAAAGGTGTGACAGAGTCACTGCAATTTGTAAACCAAAAAGACTTAATAGTATTTATCTATCTATACTGTATATTATGTAGGCATGTATTTAATGCGGCAACTAAGTAAAATGAATATAGGTTTTAAAAAAAAATAGAGTGGGTACCATATATAATTGGTTGGCAGCTAATAAGGAGTATCGTAATAAGTAATAGGTAGCATATTAATATATCAGTAATAAGCTCCGTTTTAATTTAAACTAGCAGCAAGTTTTTCTTTTGGGAACAGAATTAATATCTAAGAGGAAACTTAATGGCGAAAATAAAATAGAAAATGGGCATTCATAAATAATATATTATTATTGTATTATTAGAGCAGGTTTAGATTTTCTATATAATCTAGTCGTTTCTGGCACTCGCCGGCCGCTACCGCGGCACCGCTCGCTTCGCTCGCTCGGCTCGTGCGTAGGAAGTCACAGTTTTAACCTAACCTAAACTAACCATTAAAAAAAAAAAAATAACCTACTCTAACTAGACTGGTAATATATTATCTTTGCCACCCTACTAACATTATTAGTCGCCAAGTCTTATTTATAGCTCCTCGCCTAATATTTTATTTGACTGGTATAGTTTATTTGCTACCTAAACGCAGCTGCTAGTTTTTAGTTTTTATAACACCTTTAATTTTGAACCTTACATAATATAATAGTCGCGAAAATATTTAATCGCTGGCAAGTTATTTTATTTGTTGCAAACATTTAGTCGACTTTTAAGTTATTAGTCACTCGGAAAATAATAAGCTTATTATAAATAGGTAATATTTGCGACTTTGTTTGTAGGAGGGTTTCAGAATTACTGATCTGATTCCGAAAATTCTATCACTAATGGAAAGCTTACTGCCGAGTGTCATAGGATAAAATAAGAAATTTCATGCGAACAAAGCCGCATGCAGAAGCAAGTTAATCATAACTTGATCAGCATTTCAGGAACTCAATGTAAGATTGATAATTATTTTATTGTACACAAAACAAGCTCACAAGAATTTAAAAAATGCAAAAGAGCAGATAAGTAAATACTTAATAAATTTAACAATTGTGGTAATCATGATCATATGTAATCACAGTATGATAATCATGGGAAAAATATGAATAATATCATACCTACACAATATGTTTTACTAGTTTATAAAATAATAGTTTGTCTGCGTATTTGCTTAGTATTTCTAGATTAGGTATTTGATGGATTTCAATGTGATTATCATTGCAATTTTTTTTTCTGAATCTTTTAAATGTATTTAAACAAAAATCTATTACTTACTAGCTTCCGCCCGCGGCATCGCCCGAGTTGTTGAATTTATAATATTATTAGTAAGTATGGATGTTTATTAATCAAAATGTTTTTTTTTTTTTAACAATTGTTTATGTTAATAATTTGTAAGTAATATTATAACATCCACAATGGATGGATGGATTACCCCTGTAACACAGGTTTTTTTCTATTATGGGTCATTATTTTGTAGCAGGCTTCATCCACGCTTATATTAACCTGTATCTGGGAGTACACAGATGCAGGTAATTTTTTTTTACTAAGAGATTTGCCCCTGCTATTTCCCGTTAGAAATTATAAAATGGCAGACATTTGTTATACATACTATATTTACATATTATTGTTGTTTATACATACTAATTTGTATAAAACAAGACCCGCCCCTAAGACGACCCACTGACCCAAAATTGTTTTTTTTGTGTCTGTGGGAAGTCTTAGTTTTTCTAAAGTACACATAGGATTTTGATGCGGTTTTCACCATCATTTAGAGTTTTATTCTGGAAGGTTTATGTGGATTATTACATTATTATTATGCCTTACTTGGGAAGAGACTGGACCCCACGACACAGGGAATCCTAGTGTGAGGTCCAGAGAATTTGTAAAAATCTAGCACCTAAGACTCCTAAAGTAACTTGTTACTTGTTTTTTGACGACACTATAGCATAGGATGTGTTTTATAGTATAGTTGACTACCACGCAGGCGAAGTCGCGAGCAGAAACTAGAGTTTTAATAATATTAGGATATCAGCCAAAAAATTTTCCCCTGTAGGGCAACTGTATAAATTGAAAATATCAAGTGAACAGCTGACAAATATAGTTAAACTGGCATTGTTATGCTAAAAACTGACTGTTACACCAGAGATACTTAGACTTGAAGGCTTAATTTGTATAATTTTTAAGATAATGTAAGTACACAAGTAATGTAATAATCTATTGTGTTATTTCATGTTTTGTAATTATCAGCTGTAGGCACAATAAGCTCGCGAAACAACAAAATGTTGTGTTTAATCGCGTTGGTTATCGTGGTAGACACGTTTTGATATACATTCAACTAATAAAACACAATATCAGAGTCAGAATTAACAAAAATATCTATTTACGTTGTTTTTCGAAAGGTGATGAAAAGAAGAGTTTCTCTTACCATCGTGCCAAGGGTTTGCAGGTTCGAAGTACTGTGTAACTATGAGATCCTCATCAGGGAAACGCACTGACCGAGAAATCTTCTTTTTTTCTTTGCACTCATCACTTACAGCACTGATAATGTCACCACACTCCTCTTGCTCCGTATTAACACTTTTATCACTCTCAATCGGGCATCCCGTAGCTTTATCAGGGTCGGTAGACATATCTAGCGTGTAATCTATCACATATTACTGCAAGCGAACACATTAGCGTTAGCGGACACTAATCCAAATACCAAAAAAATAATATTCAATTCATAAACACATCAGTTTCCACACAACTAACTTCGAGATCGATTATTTAATATTAACAACACGAAAACCACGTTAATTCACCGGCCATTGCGTATTTTTTTCACGTTTCGTTAGTTTTTTTTTTCATACAAATTTTATTGTTCGTTTCGAATCAAAACATTCCGCACCTTTCATACACCGTTTGCCGCCATATTGGATTGAACGAGACAAAAGGAGAGTTTTCTTTATTGACTGGTAGAGGGCGTTAGTTGATAGCAGTGTTGCCATTATCATCAATATTTTGTTCTACAGCGCTGAGCACCGACGATAGAAAATGGAAATATCTAAAATAAACCACACGTAGGACAAATAAATTGCCGGACGGACATTGCGGTAATTTCTGTCCAGTGAATAAATAGTCGATCATCTGCTCACCGCTGTAGAAAATTGGTTTAGTGCCATCTAGCGTGAAGTAGCAAAACTAATTAGAAAAAGAATAATTTTGTTTTCCATAATTTAAATTCCAGATAAAATAGCTTTAGTACCAAGATAAGAACAATTACTACACTTTGGAAGTATGACGACTTTTCTACTTCTACTTTTACAACCCTTACTTCCTTACTAATATTATAAATGCGAAAGTATCTCTGTCTGTCTGTCGCGCTTTCACGCCAAAACTACTGAACCGATTTAAATGAAATTTGGTACACAGATAGTCTAGAGCCTGAGAAAGGAAATAGGCTACTTTTTATCGACATAGTACATACCACGCGGGCGAGGCCGCGGGCGGAAGCTAGTATAAAATAAAACACCGCTTGGGTAACTAAAATTATTTATTCAAACTCAACATCACATAGTCATTTATACACGCGACTTTCTCTTAAAACTATTCATATTTAAACTATTCGTTTACAGAATATAACGTTTTATTTTAAATAGCGCAATATTTTACAAATACAGTTAAGGTTGATGCGCTAGGGTGGCCCGCGAAATTCAAATTTTCTTGCGTTTTTTGTAATTTGCAGGTCAGTATCAGGTTGTATGTTGATCTAAACATTATTGGCGACCGTAACAAATATGGATTTACAGAATTATAAACATCTGAATGAAAATTTGATGAAATCGTCAGTCAATACACTTACATGAACTTAGAGAGTTGTATTGCTGATTCTAATGTATACAATTCTGTAAATCCATATTTGTTACGGCCGCTAATAATATTTAGATCAACATACAACCTGATACTGACCTGCAAATTGCAAAAAACGTAAGAAAATTTGAATTTCACGGGCTACCCTAGCGCATCCACCTTAATGGCAACAGAGTCGCCCTCGAAAAAAGGAAGCGCCAGACTTTATGGCGGCTAAGTGCGCTACGCGCTGCGCGGTACCTTACTGCGCAAGCACTCGCCTCATGTTCAGAGCCGCCATAAAGTTTGCGTCGGGCTGAACATGTAACTTGAACATTACGGGCGAAATGAGGGTTGAACATTACATTTTTGGGTATTCATTTGAGGAATACAGGTGTGATGTTAGTGAGTTTACAATTATTTTAAAAGAGTTAAATATCAGCAGTCTAATAGTTTTATATATTATGTACTATATCTATACTTAATAATATAATAAAGAGGTAAATATTGTGAGTTTGTGTGTAGGGGGTAATCTTCGGAAATACTGATTCGATTCCGAAGATTCTATCACTAATGGGAAGCTACAGTATTGCCGAGTGTCATAGGACATATTATATGTTAAAACAAGAAATTTTAAGAAGACGAAGCCGCGGGAAGAGATCTAGTAAATGATAAAACAATTATTTGAAGTTACTCATTTGTATTGGAGAAATTTTCCATAAATTATTGTTAAGTAGGTAAGTAAAATATTGCGTTATAAAAATTTTACTTATAATAAGTAGTATTAACATTTTGTCATGAACTAAAATAATTACACTTTTTTGCTTATCAATTTTTCTTATAGATTCGTTTTTTTTTGTAGATAAAATATACTCTCAAATTGCACTCTGCAGTACATACAATAATATTTTTTGTTAATAAATATGGGCAATGTCCGTTTAAGTGTAGAGCTGCCAAAAACGGATATTACAATACGACCGATGAATTACGGTCGGTATGAACATAGGCTCTCCGAACTTTCGCGCATGTTCTCTCACTCACACTCGCCTCATGTCATGTCATGACACCATTTGGTTCCTAAATTGCGAAGCCGTCTGCGCAATGTTCGGACCGACCATGATTCATCGGTCGTAACATATGTTCAATGTTAAAAAGACCTTCGGACAAATTGGTATGATTTCTTTAACAAATAGACATTTTAACGACTGCAAATAATTAAATTATGTTTGAATGCTTGTAATGAAACGAAAGAAATTTTATATTAAATCTAGAATCAATATTATACCTACTTGATTTTGTTTTCTTTCGTTTGACAATTGATAATCGTAGCTTACATTTATAATATTTTACAGAAATTATAGGCATGGTCTAAAAACCTATTTGGTATTCTTGGTGAACAATAAATCTTTTGTAAAGAATTTATAATAATCAAAAAACGTAGGAATTGCACACCACATATAGTCTGTTTTTTAATCTCGAAGACTAATTTGACATTTCAAGTGATTGTCGTTTGTTTTTTTCAATTTGGCGTTTGACATTGGCACCTGTCAAATTAGTCTACGAGAATAAAAAACAGAGTGCCCTCTGTCGCGTTCAGGTTCACGGAACAAACATTTCGAACGGTCGTGTATTCGCGCGACGATCGCTTTTAAATGGGACGCGGACTTAGGCGTGCTATAAACACTTGGTCATTTAGATTCTATTCATCAGAATTTGTTGAACAACAAAGCCGACCGGTAGTACTTAATCTGATAATCATTCTCCTGCCGAGTCAGAACTCGGCCATATCCCAATTTATTTGGAGCAATTATTATATAAGGTGTATTTTTCATACAGGAAATCTTTGAAGAGCTTATTGTACTCATCATTATGAACAAATTTCACTTTGGGACCAAACCTGAAATCGCGCAAAAAAAATCTGCTGTTCCATACATTTTACATAAATCTAGGGAACAGCTGAATTTTGTTGCGCGATTTCGTGTATGAAAAGATACATCATAAACAGGATCAAATAAAATTAGCTAGCGAAACTCCATAGATGTGATGGGTATCGATATCTAATGATAATGAGGATTTAATTTTAAAAAAAGTATTCTTAACTCACATCACACACATTTGCGAAGTTTTGCCAGCTAATTTGATCTGTATACAGGTATAGGCACTTTCACAGACCGGCTGTATCGGTTAATGCCCGAACAAGTTGTAAAACTAGCAAGCCGTAAATTACAACTGTTTTTTTTTAAATTTTATTTTATGACCGGTTTCTTTAATTTGAAGGGTTTTTAATTTATTTTATTATAGTGATGGTGTCTTGTTTTAGGTACCTACCTTTTTTCCATCAACATTATAATAGCACACAAAACAAAGTATTTTCAATGCACAGACATTTTTCTCATATATCAACATAGTATATAATTTTATATACATACACATATGGTCCTTCTTTCAATTTTTTTTGTACCAATATATTTTTTTATAAAAAATATTCGAATTACTTTTCTCATAACATGTTGGACGAATTTATATTAATGTAACTATAATATTTTTATATCTAACAAATAGAAGTTTTAATATGTATAATTTTAGATTTTTTTATAACTTCATTGACTATTTTCGACTATATTATATACATACAACTTGCAAAAGGCATATAGGTATGAGGGAACATGAATTTGGTCGATTCTCGAATGATATAAAAGCCTCGTCACGCCACACTTAGCATGACCTCAGTAGAAAAAGGTTTTGTCGACGGAAAAGGTGTTGTAGTGCGCGTGCGTAACCTGTTACAAGCAACACGAAAACATGTTGCTGTAGCCTTGGACCAAATAAAAAACCAAAACAAAAAGCTGTCAACAGGGACGTGAGGCCGGTTTCGTAAACATGTGTGCACTTAGTTTGGTGTAGTTTGATTGTATATGTGTGCGTGTGAGCGTGTATGCACAGAGCGGTGGTGTAGTTTTGGCATGCTTCACTGTATTGTTCACAGCGGTCTGTCTTGGTTTTTTATTAGGTCTGAGGCCGTAACATTGTCGCGCTGTTTACTATGTATACGAGCCTTTAAACTTATTCTTCATTCGACTATTTTAAAATTATCGGTATTATTTCATACTGGCTTGGTAGTAAAATTTTCAAAATTAATTACATACCATGTATTTAAAATACAAAGCTACCACATTTTTCAAAGATTTTGACTAAGAAAAGGCATATTTTCTTGTTTAATTGAATCACAAATTGGTGTCAAGGGTACTCCTCAAACTTACTCTACTTATCACTATGAAAAGTGAAAAGTTCTGTGATTTTTTAGGGTTCCGTAACCAAAGGGTGCCGACGGGACCCAATTACTTAGGCTCCGCTAACCGTCAGTCCGTCCGTCTGTCACAGGGCTGCATCTTTTGAATCGTAATACTTCAAAATGTTCACAGAGCGTATACGTCTGTGGTCAGAGTGCGTACTATGGTCGCTTTGGCAACAAATAATAAAAATAAAATAAAGTTAAAAATTAAAGAAAAGTTTTAAAATAAAAGTAATAAAAAAAAATGTAGGTAGTTTTAAATATTGTACGGTGGTAGGGAACCCTTCGTTTGCGTGTCAGACCAGGGCCGCAGGCAGGGGGAGGGTGGTTTGGGGGTTCAACCCCCCCGAAATGTCAGAAACCAGAATCTCAATCCAGAGATCCCCCTAGGCTACAACTTTAATACAGTTAATTGTAACCTATTTCGCATATATGCTTACTTTATAATCTACAAAAGCAGTAAGAGTACGCTTAAATACTGTATTTTTATCAAAGATTTAAATTTTTATAAAGACCATTTCAGACGCTAATCTACATGGTCCTCATACGGCTTGAGGCAAGATTATGTTCGGACTTTAAAAGAGACTGCGACCTCTGAGTTTGTTTCGGCCTTTTTTCTCAGAGTAGTCACATAGGAAACGCCGACCTCATCTAGCTTATTTTTAGAACAATTTCATTTCAACTTCAGCATTCTCCGAGAGTCTTACATATCACAGGCGGGGTGCTAAAATTTTAGTCTCATCCTACATTCTCTTTATTTTCAAACTTTTCTGCATAACTCGATAAACTTACTTTTTCTATTTCTTTAGAAAACCTAACTTATTCGAAGTGAGATGCTGGCTACGGCCCTGGGTCAGACTCGTACTTGGTCGCTTGTTTATCGACAGCGCTGCCGACACCGGATCAGATGGGTAGTGGTACTTAGTTGAGTAGGAATTTTAGGCGAAATTTTATGCAACTATGGCAAAATACCAGCATTGGGTCGCGTGGTTGATTACGGCTCACTCTCTCTTCCAGAGAGGAGGCCTGTGTCCCAGCAGTGGGAACATTATAGGCTGATTATGCTAATGGAAGCAGTATTGCATGTATAATTGTATATGCAATTTATAATTGTATATGTGATGCGTATTTTTTACTATTTCTTATATACATAGTAGTATGCAGAGGGATTTTTTTAAATAGAGTTTTGGATAGCCAAATTAGAAACTATATGGTATAGAGGGAAATGGTTGAAGAACACCAATTTTGATTGTGACATTGAGTACTATAGGCGGTATTGAAAACTTTTTTATCTTAGAAGCGATCGCTTTGATTTTAGAACAGACCTTGCGGGTAAAATTCTAAAAAAATCATAACTCGAAAACTATGATAAGTTGCGGAACATTATATGGAGGCGATTCGGATACCCACGGCACGAGGGATAAAAATTTTTTTTTGGACTTTTGGAAATTTACCTAACTACTAGTGTACAGCAAGCAGTCTGCCTAGCCTTTTCCCAACTATGTTGGAGTCGGCTTACAGTCTAACCGGATTCAGTTGAATACCAGTATTTTAGCTGTCGTAGCGACTAGTGTTTGAGCAAGCATAGTCAATAACTTACTTGATTTTAGTGGCAAAAACTACAGGGGAATCAGCACCCTATTTGCGTAACACACGATCAATCATAATCTGAATCGTTTTGAAACAGATTGCTAATCCATTGTCCATTGTTGCTTCATAAGTTCGAAAAGAAATCTACTCAAAAACGTAAATTACGCAATGAATGTTGTTGAACTGTCAAAATGAAACAGATTAGTCTTAATCGTGTACGAAAATGTGTTACGCCAATATATAGCTGGTTTTTATTCAAGGTACGATTTAGTTTAATCCTAAATCAGGTTCATCCGACATTTCTACTCTAATTCTCGTAGTTTCTTTTTCATACATTATTCTATTTAAAAAAATCACCCAGCATATTACTTACCTAGTAACAATATTTTTCTTACAATAAGGTGTATCTTTTCATACACGAAAACTCTTAAGGAGTCCTTGTACTAATAATTATGAACATCTTTCACTATGGGACCAACCCTGAAATCGCAACAAAAAAAAACAGCTGTTTCATACATTTTGACGAGCTATGCGAGCAGAGGCCCAAGACAAAGTGACATTCTATCAGCGATAACGATGATGGAAAAGGCAAAAATGTATAGAACTGACATAAGCTATCGAAAAGCTTATGTCAATCCTGTTGAAAGTCGTTGTAGAAATATGAAACGCTTTCGAAGCGATTGTCACTTGTCTAGGCCCTCAGCAATGGGAAACGGTTTTTTTTTCATGATTTAAATAAAAATTGAAAGTTGTTCATTATGACGAGTACAATGGCCTCTTAAGAGATTTCGTGTATGTATATATACACCTTATATATATCCTTTTACCTAGCTTATACCAAGGCCGTAATTTACTATGAATACCCAAGTTAGGTCAGGTTAGACTCAAGACTGACTGTGATTTTCTATTCTGTTAAGTACCTGGTACTTGTTGGCAGGCCTGTTGATATATTTAGTAACCTATTCCGCCTAACTATTCCTCAAGAGTCATAAAAAACCCTGTGTTTCACCTCTCAACGAGGCATCCTTAGGATGACGATTGACCAGTCGCAAACGCGCGACTCTACGTCCAGCGCTCGGTGTGGCAACACATCGTGTTCTGTTTTGCGACTGGTCAATCGTCATCCTGAGGATCTTCGATTTCTCACAGGTTTTAATGACTCTTGGAGACTCGTCATCGTGCTTCTCGCTTACTCACACGACTTTGAGCGAGACAGCATGCGTTTTGGCCACGTCCATGAACGAGTTCGAGCAATCGACTAGCCAACTAGCGCAGTCTCATCATTAATCCATATTTCCTACATTATAAATAATTTACGTTGTAATTTAACCACCTGCCCTCCGTGTGGTAAGAGTAAATGACGGCCCAGGATACGCTAGAAGTCTTATACATAATGTTCCCGAGATTAACAACTATATTTTTGGTCTGTATATAAGTGTGTATATGAAACTTAACTATCATTTGTATGTTGGTTCGTGTCACTGACTTTCTTTCTTAATTTTTAGGTCGAGGACGCCATCTGGAAAATTAAAAAATATAATATTAATAAACTGGAAGTCATCATCATTGATGGCCATCATCTGCCTAGCCTTTTCCGAACTATGTTGGGGTCGTATTCCAGTCTAACTTGATGCAGCTGAATACGAGTAGTACATGGAGCCTATCTGACCTCCGCAACCCAGTTACTGGGTAATATGATACCCCTTGGCAAGACTGGTTGTCCGACTGATCATCATTGATGCCCATCCTTATACACACATACACACAACAAATATGAAATCGCGAAAAAATACAGCTGTTCCATACATGTTTACGAGTTATGCGAACTTTGATATTTCATATTTGTTCCCATAGTAAAAGTTGTTCATAATGATGAGTAGAATGACTCCTTAAGAGGTTGTTGGTGTTTTACCAATAACCCTGGATAAATATCACCCGTCTCTCCACTAGTCCATTGCCTACTCAAGGATGCATATCCAGTACGGCTCGCAAATCCTTCCTTATCCTGACAGGCACGGTCTTCCGTACCATTACCGCGTCCCCCGGTCTACTCCTTGATATGGAATGGCCTCTGTAGCCCCATGAACCATGAGGCTCCAGGAGCTAGTGCAAATCCTAGGGTTCATTCGATTTATCGAGTCCGGTTAAACCACGGTGGGGTCGGTGAATTTCATTTATTCATTAAGAAAGTCATCATAATTAATTCGGAGGAGGTACCCTAAAAAAAATGTTATTCATGATTTTATTTTAACACTTTGTCGACATGATTAATATTTATACCCATGCCAAATAACAGCTTTCTAGTACTAAGAGTCTCTGAGCCGCGGACAGACAGACAGACAGACCCCTTATAGTTTCCCTTTGGGAGGAACCCATATACACCCACCCCAATAGTTTCGCATGTCCCTGCACTACGGAACCCTAAAAACCGGCCAAGTGCGAGTGGGAATCGCGCACAAAGGGTTCCGTACCATTATCTATAAAAACGGCAAAAAAATCATGTCTGTTGTATGGGAGCCCCCCTTAAATATTTGTTTTATTTTAATTTAATTATGTATTTTTAAAGTGAATATATAAGTAAATATTCTCCGAATATTTCAACCGTCTACCTGTTGCCGTTATAGATATCGAGCAAAAACGACCAAAAAAATCACGTTTGTTGTATGGGATCCCCCTTTAAATATTTATTTTATTCTGTTTTTTAGTATTTGTTGTTATAGCGGCAACAGAAATGCATGATTTGCAAAAATTTCAACTGTATCACGGTTCAGGAGATACAGCCTGGTGACAGGACAGACAGACACACAGCGGAGCGTTAGTAATAGGGTGCCGTTTTAACCTTTGGGTACGGAATCCTAAAAATGAAGACAGAAGTACTCACCATTATTATCAGTATACATATAAGCGATCCTCCGAGGCGCCAACTGCTTTCTCCCATGACTTTTTCGCCTACCCTCTTTTAACGACAAATTTAAAACACCATTATCGCTCTCTAAAATCTTCAGTCCGTCATCCTCCGTCAAAACCATAGACTTAATATTCGACCTCAATTTATCATTCGAAATAAAGACTGTTTTCGCAAATACTTTTTTCTTTTCAGCCACTTCGTTTTTAAAAATGTGATTGACACTTTGCTGTACGAGTTTGTCTATGCGACATTCGAATATGTTTTTGTCTATGGATTTTTCGAAACATTCTGGTAGTAGAGGGGTTTTTGTCTCCGTTACAGTGACTTTTTTGACTGGGAGTTTGATTTGAGATTCTCTTTTGGTTTCTAAATCTAAGATTGGCACTTCAGTGGAGTCTGATCGCTCCTGGAGTATCTGAAACAAGCAATAAGGAAATGCAAGAACTTGAATGATCAAAGTCAAAGTCAAATCATTTATTTAGGAACAATTAGGCACATTAAAGGCATTTTTGAACGTCAAAAACTAAGAAATAGAACTGATTCTCGTTGCCCCTTCCAAAAGGTAGTTTTCGTATGGAGAAGAATGGGCAAGAAATTCCACCGATCATCTTTATCTGTCTATCTATGGAAATGGTCATAGATAGCATTTATGGCAAATTGTGGTTCTTTCCTCAAAATACCATCTCAGACACAATTTTTTTTTTTTTTAAACGTTGCCCCGCACTAGGAATTTCTTCCTGTATCGTGGGTGCGTTTACAAACATAGAAACTCACATACACTAACACCCAGACCCGGAACAACTACTTGCAGATCATACAAATATTTGTTCCGTGCGGGAATCGAACCCAAGACACGTTGCGCAGCAGTCCATCGCTCAGCCACTGCGCCAATCTGCATCGTCCTCACAGGTTCTGACCAAGAATTTGCTTCTGACTGTAGTCAGATATGATACACAGATACGGAACACTTTGTGCGCGAGTCCGACTAGCACTTGGCCAATTTTTTGGCAAAGTTGCTCTAGAGAATGCTTACCTAATTTTCCACTCTGTAATCGGCATTACGTTTAATTTGTGATTGTTTTGTTTGTTTTCATTTGGTAATGTCGCAACACATGATGCAACTAAATTATTTATTGTCTTTGCCCTCTCATCCACATACAGGGTGTAAGGGACAGCCCTCCACAAATTAACAGAGGGCATTCAGCTCCTTATTTTGAATCCTATTCCACCGAAAATTTTCTCAGGAAAACGTTTATTTTTTATTTTTTTATTTCAATTTTAAATTATAGTCTGTGTAGGCAACAGTCCATTTATGTAAATAAAACAGCTAAAATAAAAAAGCGCCAGCAATGGATATTGAAATACTATAGCGAACGTCGCGTGAAATTCAAAATTTACATTGATAAATAACGCGGCGCGAGCGCGCCCTCCCGCCATGGGGAGTGCGGCTATGTGGGTTGTGCCACGGTAACGATACATTGCGTGTGAGGTAATAAAACAAATGAGGTTTATTGGATTCCCATAACGTTCCTGAAATAATTTCATGTACCGGTCGTCTTAGTATGATATACTGAATTCATCCCATCAGTTTGAGGAGGTCTGTCCCTTACACCCGATATAAGAGGCTCTCATCAAGCAATAGACAAAATTTGTCAAATTTTTACAAGTTCTTATTATTAAATAAGAGGCTTTTGGCTAATTTGTACTTATAATAGAATATCATTCTTTATTTTTAACAGACTTCTTCAAAAAGGAGAAGGTTCTCAATTCGTCTGTATGATGTTTGTTACGCGATTACTCCGCCAATTATGAATCGATTTTGATGATTCTTTTTTTTTTTGGTAGGCCATGCTTCCGAGGTGGTCCCATATAAATTTTATTAACTTTGCTTGCGTAATTTTTGAGTTAGCTTCAATATTACGTATTTTTCCCACTTAGTTTATCTAGACGATATCCTGTTTGACTCCTTCACTGTTATTTACATAGCAGGTAGTGGTATTCGGATTTGTGTGGGGTAGGTACCACAACTAAAAAGTGAAAAATAAATTTTTTTTACAAAAAAAAAAAACAACCGACTTCCAAAAAAAACACAAAAAAAGTGAAAAATAACTTTAATTTCGGAAGTCGGTGGCAAAAAACGGAAATTGAAAAGCAAAGACACCGATTTCCGAAATGAAAGTTATTTTTCACTTTTTTTGTGTTTTTTTTTGGAAGTTGGTTGTTTTTTTTTTTTGTAAAAAGTTTTTGTATTGTGCGTTTAGGTTTTGCAGAATATTTCTTTCTTTCTTTCTTCTTTCTTTCTTACCTGTACAATATACCTGTACAGTCTGAGGCAGCTGGCGCGAACGCTGTCTCGCTGCGAGATTAGAGCCCTCCTCTCTGACAGGGCATCGTCTCTACACTGTCGGACTGCTCGTAATTCTCGAGCCAAACGACGGAGGTGTTCCACGCTGCGTCGTCTGCTGTTTTGAGAGGCCAGCTGTAAGGGATTGAGATGTAAATTAAGGATCCATACTATAAATTCGAAAGTAACTCTGTCTGTCTGTATGTTACCTTTTCACGCCTAAACCACTGAATGGATTTCGACCAAATTTGCCAAGGAGATAGATGGCATCCCGGGGAAGGACATAGGCTACTTTATAGGGTTCCGTACCAAAAGGGTAAAACGGGACCCTATTACTAAGGCTCCGCTGTCTGTCTGTCCGTCTGTCACCAGGCTGTATCTCATAAACCGTGATAGTTAGACAGTTGAAATTTTCACAGATGATGTATTTCTGTTGCCGCTATAACAACAAATACTAAAAAAAAACGGAATAAAATAAATATTTAAGGGGGCTCCCATATAACAAACGTGATATTTTTTGCTTTTTTTTGCTGGATATTGATAACGGCAACAGGTAGACGCTTGAAATATACACAGAATATTTAGTTACATATTCACTTTAAAAATAAATAATTAAGTTAAAATAGGGGTCTAGGCTCCCATACAACAAACGTGAGTTTTTTTTGCCGTTTTTATAGATAATGTTACGGAACCCTTCGTGCGCGAGTCCGACTCGCACTTGGCCGGTTTTTATCGACATACCACGCGAAGTCGCGGGCAAATCCTAGTAGGTATATTATAATTCTGCCTACTGCCGATTCAGTGAGTCAGCGAGTGCAAACACAAGTAAAAGTCATCTGGTCATCAATCCACATGAGAAATGTTCGTAATCAACCACAGAGCAGATCATATTACGTTAGCTCGACCACAGACACCCGCAGTCTAACTAACGCAGGCTAACTTTATGTACTATTGTTTTACTCACTCATTCGATTATCCCGGTTCTATCTTTCGCCGATCAATTTCAAGACTTTTTGAATTGTTTCAATACTTTTTAAGAAAGTGTAAAAAAATAAAGTAATGAAAACTAAAACCCAACTACGACTAAAAAGGTATAAAGGATTTTTAATTTGTCTGTCTGCGGGGTCTTGTTTATACCTTTTTAGTCGTAGTTGGGTTTTAGTTTTCATTACTTTATTTTTGTTTAAATTCTTTTGGGGTTATAATATATATTTTTTTTGAAATGTGCTCCTTAATATCATTTGATACCCAACATGGTACGATTAAACAATATTTTTTGTTTGTTTCTGACGCTATGTCCTCTAGAGGACGCCATTTTTCATTTAATGCGACGTGACATAGCCGTGACGAGTTGGAAGCTTCCAACGATACCTCATTTGTCAAATTGTGATGAGTCGTTTGGAAGATATGAGGGAACAGATGAACATACATACCGGTCAAAATCATAACCCTCCTTTTTTCTTCGCCGTAGTCGGGTAATAAACCTGCATCCTAATTGCGTAACACACTTTCAATCACAATCTGAATGATTTTGAAGGATGTCTGCTCAACAATGTATTTATCGCAATGAATGTTGTTAAACTGTCAAAATGGAACCCACACCCAATGCTATTGTTAACAATATTGATTCTAATGATTATAATTATGTAAAGCCATATTTGTTACAGTCGCGAACACGAATATCTATGGTCGCGAATCATATTTTAATCAACATAGGTACAAACTGACATTGAACCGCAGATTGCAAAAAAAATATAGAAAATTTGAATTAAAGCTCGTGCAAACAGGCGCGATATCGCAGGCATGATAGGCAGCGGTACCTTTGTCGACAAAGGTACCTCTGCCTGTCGCGCCTGTGTGTACGAGCCTTTAGGAGGGCTGCCTTTGCGCATCCCCCGTAATGCTGCTTTTATCAATCTTTTAAGCAGCAGCGGAGCAAGGGATCGTCGTGATTTTTGGTATAGATAAGTTTATGGCTCGGAGAGAGACAGGCCACTTTTTAACCGACTTCTTCAAAAAGGAGGAGGTTCTCAATTCGTCTGTTTTATTTTTATTTTGTTTAAGTTACGCGATTACTCCGCCAATTAAGAATCGATTTTGATGATTCTTTTTTGTTTGGTAGGTCATGCTTCAGAGGTGAACCCATATAAATTGTATTAACTTTGCTTGCGTAGTTTTTGAGTTAGCTTCAATATTCGTATTTTTCTCACTTAGTATAAAATGTACGTTTTAAGTGACTCCATCACTGTTATACATAGCAGGTAGTGGTATTCGAATTTGTGTGGGGTAGGCACTACAACTAAAAAGTGAAAAATAAAATCATTTTTTCCAAAACAAACGTGAAAATAACTTTAAGTTCGGTAAAGCAAAAAACGAAAATTGAAAAGCAAAGACACCGAAATTAAAGTTCTTTTAGAAGGCGGTTGTTTTTAGGGTTCCGTACCCAAACGGTAAAACGGGACCCTATTACTAAGGCTCCGCTGTCTGTCTGTCTGTCCGTCTGTCACCAGGCTATATCTCATGAACCGTGATAGCTAGACAGTTGAAATTTTCACCGATGATGTATATCTGTTGCCGCATTATCAACAAATACAAAATAAAATAAATATTTAAGGGCAAAAAAATCACGTTTGTTGTATGGGAGCCCCATACAACAAACGTGTTTTTTTTGCCGTTTTTATAGATAATGGCACGGAAGTTAATTGATTCAGGCGTGACCTTGCGGAAATCCATTATAAAATACAATAGACATTGATATATTTAGTAACCTATTCCGCTTGACTATTCTTCAAGAGTCCGAAAAACCCTGTAAGAAATCGACACGTGTTTCACCTCTCAACGAGACATCCTCAGGATGACGATTGACCAATTGCAAACCAGAACGCGACGTGTTACCACACCGAGCGCTGGACGCAAAGTGAAATGGTACGGTACCCTTCGTGCGGGGGTCCGACTCGCACTTGGCCGGTTTTTCTATAATCGCTAGTAAAGAAGTACTCACTCTATTCTTAATTCTTCTCCTTAGTCCCTTCAAGAAGGCCAAATCTTCCAAACTCAGCTTCAGAGACTGAACCCGCTCCGAGTACTTGCATGTTGACAGACCCGCTACTTCTTCCACGGTCATGCTGATGCCACGTGCTGTAAAGAAAGACAAACTTGTATAATTGTAGACTCATAGATGTTTCGATTTGTTATCTATTTTGTTGAGAGACACTGTCTTCCCATACCTATTAACACTTGCCAGGGCTGCGGGAAAGTCCGAAAGGGATACCGGGGCCCTTGGCAACAGGCAACTGAAGGAACACGGGTGGGTTTTAGACTCGCGACAATCTAAGAAGTCCGTTTTGACAGCTATAAAAATGCTTTGTGTAGCGATGAAAAATAAAATTGGTTTCTTATAAACTGATTCTCGAGACATATCGATTGAACATAGGTACTTAGAGAGTTTGTAATCGACGACATATCTACATTGCTAAAAATTGATTCTCAAGGCTTAACGTTTTATTACATGTGAGAACGAAACGTCAAAACGGACTTCTTAGATTGTCGCGAGTGTAGTCAGTAAAAGTCTGACACGCCCATCCATTTGATGATTGCCCAAACTAAAAAAAAAAAAAACGCTATTGGCACTGTACATAGACCTCCCCCAAGCACCGCCACTTCGACCGGTTCTGTGCTTCTCGCATCCAGCGGATACCCGCGGCCTTCACCACGTCATCGGCATCAAACGGGCAACTTGAAATACCTCGGGGTAATAATAGACGAAACACTCTCTTTTAGAAAACATATCGACAGTTTAGTTAAAAGAGTGCGCAAGCTAATATATGTTTTTAAAATTACGATCATTTGCTGATTGAAAACTAATCAAACAAGTTTATTTGGCCCTATGTCAATCAATAATTCAATACTGTATCACTTCTTGGGGTGGCGCACCCAAAAATAAATTAACTTCCTCTTGAAAGACCTTAGAGAGCAATTTTAAAGGTAGCCCACTTCCATCCCTTCTTCTTTCCCACAGATCAGCTATATAGATCCTGTAACGTACTGACGGTTCGCCAGCGTTTCATTATGCACTTAGTATTAAAACAGCACACCATGCTT
This sequence comes from Lithophane ornitopus, assembly GCA_948473465.1. Classification (NCBI taxonomy): domain Eukaryota; kingdom Metazoa; phylum Arthropoda; class Insecta; order Lepidoptera; family Noctuidae; genus Lithophane; species Lithophane ornitopus. The sequence goes on along the minus strand of OX419640.1, from coordinate 7,769,344 downwards.
ACCTTTACAGCTGACAATACTAACAAGAGACGGAATGATATAGTGTGCACATCAAATGCAACCTCAAAGCATGTCTTTGTAGAAAGATTTTTTACATTTTTAGGACCATTTTTGTATAATAGATTAAATAGAATACTTAGTATCTATAATTTAAATTACTTTAGCTGTAAAAAAATTATTTAATTATTTACTAACCCTAGATTATGCACAGACGGAAGTTCTACTTGTTGTCTGCAAATAGAACCGCTATCATGCCTTTTTGCTTTTATATACTTAAGTTTTATTGTAGTTTTTAATTTTATACTCATTGTTAATTTATTAAAATAAGTATCTATGCACTTTCTAGCCTGAAGCACAGGTTCAACCTAGTTCAGGCAAATAAGCAACTGTGCTCTATTTTAAATGATATTTTAAATGATATATAGAATTCTTATAAATAAACAAATTATTATTATCGGTCCACTTTGTGGGGCCTTCCAACGCTACGTCTTCCGATACGCGGATTTAAAAACATTGTAAAAGCCAATTATTGTAAAAGAGCAACCGTGGAGTTTCTTGCCGGCTCTTCTCCGTAAAAAACAACCAATTCGAACCGTGCACCTAACGTCTGACGTTTCATAAGTGCCCATGTAAAAATGCAATATTTTGACAATAACTAAAAATTTCAAGCAGACGCATCACACGGGTCGATCGCTACTCTTGCCGCGGTCGGTTCGTGTGTGGGTGCCGTCTTTACATACCAAGTACCCTACGTGCCTCGGAAAGCACGTTAAGCCGTTGGTCCCGGCTGTCATTCGTGGATCTTTAACAGTCGTTACGGGTCGTCAGAAGCCCGAAAGTCTGATAACCAGTCTTACCAAGGGGTATCGTATTACCAAGTTACTGGATTGTGGAGGTTCGATAGGCAGTCGCTCCATGTCACCAGTGCCGTAATTAGTCTTTTATGCGCCCGGTGCGAGCTGTTATAAATGCGCCCTTGAAATATTTTCTAATCATAACCGGTTCTGACAATAAAATGGATTGTCTATAAAAATAAATAATAGGTATTGTTAGTGGCCTTGGTCTGGTCATTTTTGCGGCCCTCCAGGGTCTGCGCCCTGTGCCTGGGCACCGCTGGCACCGCCCTAGTTACGGCACTGTGTCACCCAGGGTTCACAATCTCGCGAGTGCGCCTTATGGAAGCCCTTGCACGAGCCGCGGCAAGCTGAGGCTACACGAGTGCTACCCATCCACACTCATCATAAGATGAAGAGTTGAGATGAGAGAGATGCAGCTGAATAATCAGCTGCCCGCCACGTCACGCGCCTCGCTTCCTTTGACTCTGAGGGCCTAGACAAGTGACACTCGCTTCGAAAGCATTTCGTATTTCTACAACGACTTTCAACAGAATTGACATAAGCTTTTCGATAGTTTATGTCAGTCCTACAAATTTGTGCCTTTTCCATCATCTTTATCGCTGATAAAATGTCACTTTGTCTAGGCCCTCAGGACCTACACCAAGCGGAGCGCGCGCGAGGCGAGGCGAGACACGACGAGAGAAGGCGAGAAGCCTAGCCAGATTTTAAAAAGATAGGTACGTTGGTACGTAGAACTCGTAACCTGCGATTGTAGTCATGTACGTGATGAAAGAAAGAAAATAAGTATAAAGTACAATCGTAAAATGTGACGTTTTGTAAATGCTTTCCCGCAAGAGAAAAAGTTGTGAAAAAAAAAAAATTGTAAAAATAAGTTACAAAAAGATATGATTCCGGCCAGGATCGAACTGGCGGCCTTCTGCGTGTAAAGCAGATGTGATAACCACTACACCACGGAACCAGTTGAAACACATGCCGAAATTCACAATTAGGTACTTTTGTATTAACTATATTTATTATAAGTATTTTGTACCCCATTGATTAGTCGTGAAAGGTAATGCTAAGTGTGGAGTCCTGAATGAAAGAATGATCTCTAGAGTGCTGGAATCGCAGAGTAAGTTATTACTCTGAGACTAGAATGTTGTTACATGATGGTGGTTTTTTCAAGTGAAAATTTATTTATGGGCGTTGAGCAATTTTTGGCAGGGGAAAATCTTATGGGTCACCAATATTCTAATGTTAACAGTATACCTGTAGTGTAGCTATGAGTATGACGTCATATTGTGTGTTGAACTGTCGATGTGCTCGGAAGGCCAATAAATGCGAAAACCAGACTAATTTAAATTTACAAATTTTAACATTTATTTTTTTGATAAGTACTGCAATAAAAATTAAAAAAAAAAACTATTCATTTCATGGTTTTCAGTTTTACATTTATTTTTTGGTTTTAATTCCCAGATTGGGCATTGTTATTGGGTTTTGCCATCAGGATTTTCCCAGTAGCATCACGGAGTTTGGGTTTGTGTCCGGTTGATGGGCTCGTCCCCTATTACTAAAGCATAACTGGCGAAATGTGTGTGTCCTATAGGTACACCTCCGCCTAACCATTCGTGGAATACAGGCATGATGTTATGTTATTTGGTTTCTGCATTATACTTACTACAAAAATTATTAAATCTCCCATCTTTCAAAATATCAGGAGCATTAAGTTGAACTCTTGAATTGAATGAATGTCATTTTCCTTCATACATTATTTGAGAGTTAAAATTACTATCAAGATTGATGTTCTAATTTCAAATCAACTACATAAACACATATTCATGTCACAACATTTTAAAAAGTATGAATCATACATGTTGTGCACCAAAATTTTGTTAGTATTGTTTTCAAAACTTAATAAGTAATATTTCCACTAATCCAATAAAAAGACAGTAATATAATATAACAGTTAAATTATGTTACTCATTGAGTAAGCAAAATAAAACTGGCCACAATAAATAAGCCCAGTACATTGCAACAAACATAGTATTCTTTTTTTTAAATTCATAGGTACCTAATTGTAATATTCATGTTTTTTTTCGCACAGACCATTTCGTAGTCAGCCCAATAGGTGTACATTGTTCTATAAGATTCTTTATAAAAGTATTTCCGATATATATTATGTATACAATAAGAAATATTTCTGCGTCATATTGTCATAACACATTAGACGTCTACCTGTTGATATATCCGTACTAGAATTACAACAAAAAATATATTATATACAACTTGCCATCCAATATTTCCTGGTCCAATTGGTACGAGGACGTGTGCTTCCCATTATCGTCCATTCTTCATATTTAATAGTTTGTTTTAATTATTTATTTTTAACAATACCTTTTACGCTATTAGAAAATAGTTCGGTAGGTTAGGATTTCGAGAGCTGTCAATGTCAAACTCATTTCATTCATCAAGTAGTGTTGAGACAATTACGATTTTTTTCGAGTCATGTGTTATCCGAATAAAATGATATTTTGGAACAACTAATGGTAGCCGTATACTAAAACCTTCAACTGTCACTAACGAGACACAATAGAATTTTAATTGTTATCGCCTTCTAAAGGTCAATTGACAATTGAGCGGTGTTATTTTCCAATTTGATCAAAGTTCAGGCACAACAAGTGTAGATGATTCGGAAACTTCAGAAAACAGAATTGCTTACTACTTCTCTATAATTACATCACACACCTTGCCGGTTTTTTCCAGTACTAAATGATTTCGATCAATCTGGAATTTCGGTTGTAACTCAGATATTCCGGAAGTTTACGGCCGGCCTAACTAACACAGAAACAAGAATCCAGCCTCTATTTTCTGTCAATGTTCTATGCAATTATTGACAGTAACTAGAGATTCAAACATTTGTTTTTTCGTGAATGTTTCGCCAGTGCAATCGCACGGTTAGGGATTGGCACTATTGACAGGAAACTCCAAACTCATCAACTTCATTCATCAAGTAGTCTCGGTGAGATTTTTACAGAATAGCACTACTATTAGATATAACGGTCACGAGTAGCATTTTCTCCGCAACTAATTTTTCTCTCACCTCAAGTCTACAGGTTTGTATGAAAGTGCGCGCATGTAGCGATGCACAGACTAAGTAGTACTAGAGACGTGACAGCAGGCAGACTTTTTGTCCGCGGGGTTGGAGACTCGCCGGTGACGCAACTGTCACCGCATCTACTGGTTGCAATGTAAGTGCGCCCATGGCGACAAAAAGGTTGCCGGCCCGCCAGAGCGCGTCTCTTCACCATACGTATTTATTCGCGTACGCTACTCTACTACAAAATAGAGAAAATTCTTTGTCTCGGTTCTTTCTCTTTGTTTAGGTCGATTGAATTATATATATATTTTTTTTTAATTACGAAAACGTAGCGTTGCTATAGCTCCCATGTGCGCATTGTTCAAATTTCGGTGAGGAGACAGCGACGGATATAAAAAAGTGGCTGGGTAACTAAATTGTTCGTGGGCGCCCACCCTTACAATAACGTTTGATTGATTTAAGTACCTATAATTATATAATATCTTTAATTATAATTGAAAATCGACTAAAGAAGACCACAAACAAAATTTGTTCAGTTCCAGTTCTATTTGTTTATTGTTGTCAACTGACAATTGAAAAGCTATTTTTTACCATGCAATTTTCAGTTCTTTGTTTTTAGCCGGCGTTGGGTTGTGTTCTCGATTTTACAGAAAATAAATGGTAAGTTTAGGATCTATTTTCGTAAAAACTTGTTCAAATAAGGATTATAATGCAATGTAACGTAATTTTCGTCATGAAATGTAAAATGAAGATAAATTGGTGACAGACACGTTGTGTCCAACATTTTGTAACGTTTCTATTTTCAAAACTTTTACATGCGAAATTGATAATAATACATATTCAATTAAAAATACGATAGTCATACGCAGTGTTTAGTACAGTGAGATTATTTAGTAAAATATTTTTTGCAAGACGCCGTTGGACGTAAAAAATCAGCTGGTACTTAAAGTCATAAATAGTGTTATTTTATTTTACCGCGGCCTATTGATGCTTCTTGAAGGGAAAGGCACCTTGAGATTCCTGAGGCGACCCTTTGACCATGTTTTGTCTTCTATTATCGATTTATGTATTAAATCATTCATTTTCTACGGAATAAATACTGCTACTGTAACCAAAATGAGACCAAAACTATCTTTCTGAAATAAAACTGGTTATTGTGGAGCTTTATGAATAAACTAAGATCTAAGAAACAGTGGATAAATAATTATGTTTAGTAAAAGTAGCATAATCTAGGCTGACTGTTCCCACTGCTCGGACACAGGCCTCCTCTCTGTGAGATACGGTGGGCTGCAATCTACTACGCGGCCCCAGTGCGGGTTGGTAGATGTTATGTCTTCGATTTTTTGGTTCTAAGACATGCCAGTTTCCTCACGATGTTTTCCTTCACCGTTTTGAGAGCAGTGGTGATGAAATTATTTACACAGATTAAAGCGCCTGTCTGGGTTCGAATCCACGACCTACAACTTGTAAGTTGGGGCCGCTACTACTGGGCCTCCACTGGCCTCTGCTCCGCTTAGTATGACATGACTTAAAAGGGTAAAAAATTCTGGAAATGTTGATCAGTGGGTCGTCTCAGGGGCAGCCGATAGTGAGTGATATACAAAAAAAAAGTGATCATGCTGTGTCCACCCCAAATAAATATTGAGATTAGGGCCGGAAGCTGATAATATATTTTCCTCATTGTATTTAACTTAATGCTCAATATCTTGTACAAAAAAGGTTCTGTTGGTATGAAACTGCTTTTGTTGATAAGACCATCTACATATTCATTTACTTTTTCCTGTTTGTACTGGTAACTTTGAATAAAACTACTCAATCATCCAAACAATGGTCCAGGTTACCCTGCAATTTATAGACAACCTTAAAATAGCTTAAACTATGTAAAAACAAAAATATATTACACCGCAAACTATGAACTGAAGTATGAAAAGATGCGGTAGCTTTATGTGAGCCAGTCTACTAATTTACAAATGTGTCAGTGGTCTCACAATGATTAGTTTTTGACAGGTTTTGTATGGCATATCTGTCTAAAACTGATCATTGTGAGACCACTGACATGTTTGTAAATTAGTAGACTTGGCCCCCAGGTTGCCCTGCAATTTATAGATAACCTTAAATGGCTATGTAAAAACAACTATATATCATGGGGTCACCATTGGTGTCGATGAATTTTTTTGGGGAATTGGTTACCTTATTGATAAGTACATGAGCCAAGCTACGCCTTGAGCATGCGGAAGCGCGCACCGATTGTTTCCACGCTACCATGTGCAAGCAGTGCGCGTCCTTGGTGCTCAGGCCGCGAGCTAGTTCCAACACTGTCCTGGCGTTGATTGCTTTGCGACTGGATTGCCCCTACGTTGGGCATTGTTTTAGCAGGCGTATTTCGGGTGCTTGATTTGTCATTGTTTAATGATGTATAATTACCCGACTACGGCGAAGAAAAAAGGAGGGTTATGATTTTGACCGGTATGTATGTATGTTCATCTGTTCCCTCATATCTTCTAAACCACTCATCACAATTTGACAAGTGAGATATCGTTGGAAGCGTCTTGATTGTCCGCTGGTTATAGGCTATGTGACGTTACATAAAAATGGCGCCCTTTAGAAGACAGAGTCAGGAACTAAAAAAAAAAATTACTGCGTTTACTTAATTTAATTCAATACTCAATCCTACTATCCTACTAATATTGTAAATGTGAAATGTGAAAGTTTGTGTGTTTGGATGTTAATCAATCACGCAAAAACGGCTGAATGGATTTGGATGAAATTTGGCAAACAGATAGTTTATAACCTGGATTAACACATAGGATACTTTTTATCCCGATATTCCCACGGGATCGAGATTTACGCGGGTGAAACCGCGGGGCGCAGCTAGTATAATAATAAAGATGTACGTATTTTCTGAGATAGACTAATATACTAATACGCTTTAATGCAAAATATAAATAGGTGAGATGAGGTGAGGTGGGGTCATTTAGTGATGCAATAATAATAGGATTAAGTAATAAGTCTCGAGTGAGATATTCGCTTACTGAGTAGTATCTTTTATTTAGCAAAAATTGTCTAAGTTTTTTTTTTAAATATGTTAATTTTCTCTTCTTTTTTTATTAATGCAGGTAGTTTATTATAAAATTTAATGGACATTACATAGGGACTTGTAGAGTGGATTTTTAACCAGGAACTTATATGTGTGTAAGTATGTTTAGCCTAGATCGGTGTCTGAGTGGGTAGCGTGGTTGAATGTCATCACGTTTTGAATAAAAACGTGAAATTCATTGTCCTATTTAATTGATTTATATTTTGATTTGATCAGAGGGCCAATTCTCTTACATAAAAATGTTCACATTCAAGTCGCAATCTGTCAAACTTGTCAAAAATTTTGGTAAATTGATGGCTTTTTTGACAGATTGCGAATGAGATACGAATGAGAACGTTCTTAAAAATAAGGGAATTGCCCCTCTGACATTTATTTAATTATATCATCATAACTTTATTAAGTCTTTTAACACTTATGTAATTCAAAATTGTGACACAAAATTGACAAATATAAGTATTGTTTTTGTATTTAATATAGGTCAAGGACCTGAAATAAATGAATTTTATTTTATTTAAATGAATTTAGCTTTGTTTCCAGTGTGGCCTGTGCAAGAAGTTTCACTTCAAAAATACTCATTTGTCTATTTTGTCCTGTCCACAGCGCCATGATGAGTAGGAGTCGTTACAACCAGAGCAACGAATGGGACAAGAGGGATGACTACAACAGCTCTATTTATGAGCCTCAATATCTTGACGATGTCAATTGGTTAGTTATAGAAAGTTACGCAGAGAAAAGAAAGTCCTAAGGCGGGTTTTAGAGTCACGCTGAGTCACGCTGAGCGTCGGCGCTGACGGCCAAATATTTATGATTATCGCACTCGTCACACGTCAGCGCTGAGCAGGATAATCATACATATTCGGCGGTCAGCGCCGACGCTCAGCGTCACTCAGCGTGACTCTAAAACCCGCCTTAAACCCGCCTAAAATTCCACCACAATTTCAAAACTATGACACTGGTGAGGCGCAGCGCTGCGCGGCTGTCACTGCCAAACAAATATCGAAAAGTTGAGAATAAATGAACTTCCATTAGCTCGAGGTCGTACAAATGTGCGGGTCTCAGGTTATTTATTTTCGACTTTATTTTAAGATACGTAGGGTCGAACTGCAAAAACTTAGACACTCTTTCATCGTGTGTCTAACCGTGCGTTTGTACTGGCGAAAAATTACAACTAAACATGTTTAAATCTCTAGTTACTGTCAAAAATTGTATGGAACATTGACAGAAGGTAGAGATTTCAACATGTTTTGTCGCAAATGTTTCGCCAGTGCAAACTAACTATTTAATCTGTGGTGCAAACGCACGGTAATGTCAATCTAACGTCAAACTCCATACATAAATGTCGTGTTTAAAAGGAGTTTAGGCCAAACAACTGATAAACACGGTTTTGTGGTAAAAAGGTTAATGTAGATATTTTTTTGGTAGCGTCAAGCGCGCCGCGCTGCGCTTCGCCAGATGAGCGCCAGCCCTAACACAAAATTTGCAAATATCATGAAATTCGTGTAACTTAATTTATGTATGGCCCCTTAAAGCCGTACCCTACCTCAGATTTTATCTCGCTCGCACCATACTGCTCGCAGCCTGAGTGAGAGCGAGACGGAGTGGGGTGCTGGCGGCTCACAAGCCTCGAATAGTTTAGGTAATTGCTTTTTACGGTGAAAATAATGGTAATTAAAATAAAAAAAACAAGACATGCTTCATACTTAGTTCAGTTATTATGCAAAGTTTCATGATCTAATTTGTAGTATTTTTTTAATACCAGCGATTTATAGTTCGGTTTAGAGGTAATTTTTTTTTCTATCGAGAACATTTTATGTAATCGTGTTTTCGCCAAACATAGGACCTAGCATCAATCCTCAACTTTAACATATATTTATTTATTTCAAAATTAATGCTGCAGTATTTTCGGCATAACGGAGGATCATGCTAAGCAATTTGTGGTAGGGTAGGGCCTTAATAGAAGATGATTATTATCTCCCTATATTTATAGCGGTGATGACAACCTGGACCACTGTCGACTCTACATCAAGAATATACCAAAAGCGTTGAACGACGAGGGACTACGTGCGGCCTTCTCAAAGTTTGGGACACTCACTGAGGTTTACCTGAGCAAGGACCCGCAGAAAAACTATGCATTGGTCAAATATGAGACTCCAGGGTGAGTTATACCTTCCTGCTAGGGTTGCGGGAAAGTCCGAAAGGGATACCGGCGCCCTTGGCAACAGGGAACTGAAGGAACACGGGTGGGTTTTAGTCGGTAAAAGTCTGACACGCCCTTCCGCTCCACCCAGAGCGGGAGAAGTCATTTGATGTCATTAACCCCACTTGTCTCGAAACATTTCTTTATTTTTCAATCAATTTTGTTCAAACTCGAAAAGTTTGCACTTGAAAGGTTGACTCATCTAATAATCCAATGATATTTTTGTTACAGAGAAGCCAAACTGGCTATGATGAAGATGAATCGCACGGAACCATTGAAATTGCTAATAAATATTGCCCATAAAGTAAGTTCATATTTTGTTACGCCATCATCAAAATTAAAAGTAATTTATTCTAATTAGGCTGAGAATTAGCATTTTCTGATGGTCAAAATTATTACATAAGACAGTCCTCCAAAACGCCTACCCGTCACCACTTCCTTTTACCCTTCACTTCACTTGCTTTAGCTGGGAAGAAGTGGCGCAACGACTCCCCAGCAGCATCATTAACCACCGCTGGGCATACACGATAGGAGGTATATCTGAGGCAGGCCGCTCATTCATCAACGCTCACAGCGTCCCGCCCCCTGCCTCGCCGCGCTTTACTAAGGCGCGGTACATCAGTCTCAGTCAAACTATAATGTCTGCTACGCATATGTTGGGGCAGCAAAATCAAAATATTTTTTTTTCACGCCCGGCCATGCCGAATCATGTGGGTAGCATCACTAAATAATAACATTTCTCACAAAAACAATTCTCTAAATAATAATATTATTTCTCAGAGTAAGGGCCAGAGCTACAGAACGAGCAGCAATTGGCAAGACAGGACCACCAGTAGCAGGAAGGAGAGAAGTGATAGAAGCCATTGCATGAGTAACAGAGATAGAGAAGAGATTGGCAGTGTAAGCAGTCACGGGAGGCATTCACGGTAAGTACAAGGAACTAATGGCTCGTGGCAAAAATCGGTACTAACGCCGCCATGTTGATTTTTCAATACAGTTTGTAACTGTGCGTTCTATGTTAGGGGTTTGGTTTCCGCAGTAACGGCCAGTTTCTTCATCAAAAGTAACAGTCAACTGTTCTTCCGCGCTGCGTGGTAACTGCTTATGCACTGGCGAAACATTCATAACAAAACATGTTGAAATTTCTATTTTCTGTCTATGTTCCATACACTTTTTGACAGGAACTACATATTTCAACATGTTTTGTTGTGAACGTTTCACCAGTGAAAACGCTCAGTGACACTAACAATTTCACAAATGTTTACCAACAACGCCCCGCTGTCATTCAGGCAGGCGCAAAAACATCCTTGTAGCATTATTCAAACTTATAAATTGCTTTTGACCTTTTGTTAGCAAAGTAATAAATAAAAAAGTAAAAATTTGAAAGCAGATGCTGATTAAGTGATTGACCTTTGCCTCAAAATTTACCCCTCGAAAACTGTACAGCGACCAATAAAATGTCTTCTCTTCAAACGAAATCCTCATTGGTTTATTTTGAATTTCATCCTCCAATCACGATTCAGTAAAATACAAATCCTCGACTCTCTGATTGGCTTATCGGCTCATATGTTATTTTTATAATGGAGGCAAAAGTTTTCGTTCGAGCAGTGTGAACTTATGTGCTTTCAAAGTAAACTTATTTTCAACGTTGTTTACATGAATATTACACAAAATAGTGTTATTACTGTGAAGTAGATTGGAATATTGGAAGTTTTTGTGAACCATTTATCGCTTTACGCGTAATAAAGTAAGTGTTCCATTAGCGCCGCCATGTTACTAGGAAAATATTTTTCGTCGATGCAGCAACAGCAAGACGAAGTGTATGAGTAAGTCGATATAAGTACAATGTTAAAGACTAAACAACGCCGATAATAACCGGGACGCTTACATTTCTTATCAGCAAGTTTATAATTTGTCGGTGATCGCTCATAGTCTGCAATGAAGGTACTTACTCGTGCCTTTTATGTTCTGCGAAAAGAAGTTGGGTGTCTTTGTTTTATCATAAAGAACCTTCTTTGCCGGCTTAATTTTTGCTCAAATTGTACCTATCTTGTCCATATTCGCATTATGTACCTTTGTTGCATCCTCGCGTTTTCTCGGAAAGTTTGATTGCTATCCTACCCACATGGTTGGTTGCAATGGTAACAGACGGTTGGTTGAAAAAAATCTTGTTTACTATGTTCTCGACTATGTGTTAAGTACTAACTTTGTTGAGAAAATCATAATATTACCAGTTGGGTACGTAAAAGTCTTGTCTAGAGAAGGTAAGACCGACGAAAAAAAAAAACTATACAAAAATTAAACAAGATATTTTTCTTATCAGTTAGAAATACGGTCAAACTCACTGACCTAACTTCTAAAACTAGCAGCACTTTTCGAGAATCATACAATTTAATAATGCTCATTGATGATGGTCTCCTATAGTTTCCGAAAGTCATAACTAGTCAGTAAATGTGACTTCAGATCTCATGCTAGATGTCCACCACATATCCTAATATTAGCCACCATAAATTAACTCATAGAGAGCCTTCCCCGCTAAAATATAACTCGAGTTTTAGTAACCATCTTAATAATATATGGGGAAATTGTATATTTGCATAGTCGAGGTGATCAGGCAGAGCCAAGGTTGTTGACATAGCTCACAGAGTAAGCTTTGGGTATAGTTGTGTTCTATGTTGACCATTGTACGTGGACCATGGTGGCCGCCATGGCCGTCCTTGGTGATTTCAACCAGCCCATCTCTTTCCAGGAGTAGAATATGTCTCTGGTCTGTATAGAACATCTGCAAAATATTATAGCACTAATAGACTGAAATAATTTCTTAAAACAATATTGAATTAAATAGTATAGTTATTGTGGTATCGGCACGTGATGCGAAGGAATGAGGGAAATGTTGTGAGGAAAATTTAGAGTATCAATGTGGATGGCTATATGAGTAGGGGATCACCAAAGAAACGATGGATGGACTGTGTGAAAGATGATATGGCTAGAAAGGGGGTGACTACTGAGATGACGGCTAATAGAGAAGTAGGTATGGATGAAAGGGACATGTTGCGCCAACCACAAATAAATTAGGATAAGGGCAGGAGAATTGGTGATGAACTAGTTTTTGCCTGCAGCTTCACCTGTACAGATATCAGAACTGTACAGATATCAGAAAATATCCCATGATAACGTACTACCGGGAGTGAAAGTACCCTTTAATCCTGGTTATAAACTATCTGTGTGATAAATTTCAGCCGAATCCATTCAGCTGTTTTTGTGCCAATCCGAAACAACAACAAACGGACAAAAATTCTTCATTACTATCTTATTATTTTTGTATAGATATTCTTTAAATTTACATAATTGTGTTTGTTGCAGAGTGCAGGAGGCCATTCCTAACGGTGACAACGATATGGACGAATTACTAATGGAAGATGACTATGTAAGTGACTCTGTTTTTACCTGACTACAGCGTAGCAAAAAGCAGGGTTATGATTTTGACCAGTATATCTTCTAAACGACTCGTCACAATTTAACAAAATATGAGGATCATTGGAAGCGTCTTGATCATCTGCTGCGTATAAGCTATGTGAAGTCACATTAAATGAAAATGGCGCCCTCTAGATGAATCAGGAACTAAAAAAACGGAATTACACGATATCTATTTGATTTATACCCTAACTCTATGTGTGACGCCAGATTTTTTATTTGTCTGTCTGTGATGTCTTGTTTATACCTTTGTAGTTGATTGACTTTTTTGACGTAGTTGGGTTTTCAAAATCAAAATATTTTATTTCACATAAACCTACATGGGCACTTATGAAACGTCAGAAGCTAGGTGCACGGTTCCAATTGGTCGTTTCCTATGGAGAAGAGCCGGCAACAAACTCCACGGTTACTCTTTTAAAAATAATTGGCTTTTACAATATTTTTAAATTACAGTGTTAGTAGGCATGGGAGGACAATGTAGGCCTTTCAACAAGTAAGTACCAGGTACTTAACAAAATAGATGTTCAGCAAATCTACAGTCCAATAAGCCTACAAAGTTCTCACATTCACAAAATAGAAAATAATCTATATAAAAGACAAACAATAAAATAAAAAAAAACCTATTTCAGCCAAATGACGTAATTGCTATTACAACTGTAACAAATTGAATAATTATCATGTCCACAAAAGCCACTAGGAGTTGAAATTAAATTGGAGGTATCTATAATAATAGGAATAATGTCAAATACAATGATTATGTCAAGGATGAATGTAAAGAAAATAAACATGGTAATTTGGGAGCAGTTAATAGACTCTTAAATAATTATGCCGTTTATAAGGTACCAGGGAAGCCAGATGTGCAGAAGGAATTATTGCCAAACTTCCTTGTCATCAACGTAGTCTTTAATCTTATAATATGCTTTTTTGATAAGGACACGTTTGATATGGGTTTTAAATTTTCCATCGCTAAGTTCTGTAACCGACTTTGGCAACTTGTTATAAAAGCGGATACTTTTTATAAGAATTGACTTGCTTGTTTTAGTTAATCTAAATTTGGGTATGACAATTTCGTGTCTACTACGTGTATTTATATTATGGAAATCGCTTCTTATTTTGAAAAGTCCTAAGTTTTTGCGAACATACAAAATACTTTCAAAGATATAGAGAGAAGATAGAGTCAGTATATCAATTTCTTTGAATTTGTTTCTAAGGGACTCGCGAGGACTCATTTTATAGATCGCGCGGATTGCCCTCTTCTGTAAAATGAAAATTGAATCTACTTCAGCTGCCGATCCCCACAGCAGAACGCCATAAGACATAATACTGTGGAAATAAGCAAAGTATACTAACCTAGCTGTGGCTATATCAGTCAACTGCCTTATTTTTCTTACTGCATATGCAGCTGAACTTAGTCTACCTGAAAGAGTTCTGATGTGGGCGCCCCATTGTAGTTTTCAATCTAAAGTAATTCCTAAAAATATTGTTTCTGTAATTGCATCTAGTTTCTTGCCATCAAGTTTTAGATTTAGACCCACTTGAGGTACATTTGGTTATGAGAACCTAATACATTTAGTTTTATTCGCATTAAGTAAAAGATTATTAGCTGCGAACCATTCCGAAAGATTCTAGTTTTAGATCGATTTTAGTTTTATAACTTTACCTGAGTACTAGATTCCGTCTAAAAGTAGAGTATGTTCCATATTAAAGTCCGGGTAATCCGTACGTCGAACCCCTTCGAGAAGAATATTATCTGATGTTAAGTTGTAACATAATCTGTTCCAGGGATTCTCTGACATCCTCGACCCGAATCTCCACTTGGAGCTGGAGAATTTGAAGCTGGAACAACTGAAGGTGCGTGAAGAGCAGCTCCAGTGTAAGCAAAGGGTCCTACTTCTGAAACAGGCTGAGAGGAAACCGGTGAGTTCTGTGACATCATATTATATGACATTGACATGTACAACATAAAGGTTCCCACAACGAGGCGCGACAAAGGTTGCGCTGCCTGTCGCGCCCGCGATATCGCGCCAGTTTGCACGAGGCTTAACAGAATACATACCTGCCATGTAAAATTCTTACATATATGCTTTTTAACAGACTTCTAAAAGGAGGAGGTTCTCAATTCGACTGTATGTTACTTTTTTTGTATGTTTGTTACGTTATTACTCTGCTAATTATGACTTGATTTTGATACAGACAAATTGAGTACCTCCTCCTTTTAGAAGTCTGTTAAAAAGGCTCGAGTTGCCTATTGCCCATGAGAGTAATATGAGAGTAATAGCAAAATAATAATTATTGTTTTTTTTTTATTGGTTCCAGATGTCTCAAATGAGCAACCGGTGCATTCTGCCCGACGGGAAGATCGTCGTGCGCAACGTTAATGAAAGGTCAGTTTCTGTTTTATATAAGTTCAGCATTCCAAAGAAAATGTAGCATTAAAATAAAACCAATGTAAAAATAAAAAATCCGACTCCAACCACAGATTAATACTGATGGTTCACTCCGCAAAATCATTTAAATAACAAAAAAAAAGAACCGACTTAAAACACAAAAACGGTGAAAAATAACGTTAATTTAGGAAGTCGTGTCTTTGCTTTTCAATTTTCGTTTTTTGCCGACTTCCGAAATTAAAGTTATCGTCGGTTTTTTTTTTTTTTGTACAAAGTTTTTATTTTTCACGTTTTAGCTATGGTACCTAGCCCACACAAATTCGAATACCACTACCTGCTATGTAAAAATAACAGTGAAGGTAACATGATATAAGTCTAGATAAACTAAGTGGGAAAAATACGTAATATTGAAGCTAACTCAAAAATTACGCAAGCAAAGTTAATAAAATTTATATGGGACCACCTCGGAAGCATGACCTACCTAACAAAAAAAGAATCATCAAAATCGATTCATAATTGGCGGAGTAATCGCGTAACAAACATACAACAAAAAAAAACATGTACGAATTGAGAACCTCTTCCTTTTTGAAGAAGTCGGTTAAAAAGCGACTCTTGCTACGACACAATAAATTACAATTCACCTAGAAGTTGCCTCTCTTTCTATTTACATGGTGTTAGGGTAGACAACGTTATCCTTGAAACTAGTGGTTTGGTGTCATTTATAATATGACTGTTTTGCATTCCCACAAAACAGGTATTATGTGTTGAATAAAACACACAGTGTTGGGGTGAAGAAAGCTGATGTAAACTTGCCTTAAATTGGTCATCTATGGTTAAAACTTACCAAAATATCCATGGTTTTATACCTGTCTCTCTCACTCACCAGCGTGCGTCCCTTTCTAATCTAGAGGGATGCTTGTCACGAAGCTGTCAATGTCATAGAGTCTTCAACTCACCAGCAAGAGACTTGCTGCAACACTGTGTGTTTTATTCAACACATAATACCTGTTTTGTGGGAATGCAAAACAGTCATATTATGTGCTTTCCTAAAACACACAAGTGTTGAGGTGAAGACCTGTTTCAAACAGGTCTTCACCTCAACACTGTGTGTTTTAGGAAAGCACATAATATGACTGTTTTGCATTTGTTTTGCGTTTGTATTTATCACCAGCAGATACCAAACAGGCTGTTTGGTATCTGCTGGTGTTAAATACAAACGCTATGATGAATTAATTATAATACTGTTCTGGAAATTAAATCAGTTTTATTAGAACTCAATGTAACAAAAATTATAACACTCCTTACATAATTGTAAAATTATTTAAAAATCAATTGCATACAAATGGTGTCCATCTGCATACATAATACTATTAGTTACAAGAAAAGAATTCTAAATTAAACCTATATCAAGTACTAGGTTATTAAGATCTTTCAAAAATATAATATTATTTCTTTAATTTGGGATATATTAATTTAATCAATATTAGAAAAATTTAAATGCAATAAGTCAACATTAAGAATAAGAATAATTTATTGGTCCATTGTTACAAAGTAAATTAAAAATAATAACATTGTATGCTTACTGTAACTAGAATATTTAACATGTAATTAAAACAGTGGTCCCCAAACTAGGCAGCGCCTGTATCTTGGGGGCCTGAGTTGCGTTATCTTAAATTTTAAATTGAGACATGGTTTGCGTTAGCTATTATAAATCTTAAAAGGATGTTTGACAATGGACAGAATTCGTAATAATTAGCGAACTATCAAGAGATAAAAATAAATTGAACAAAACAAATAATTCTAAATAATGTTGTAGTGTGCGTGTGTGTGTGTGTGTGTGTGTAAGTGTGTGTGAGTGGGGGTGCATTGGTGAGTTGTAGATGTGGGTTTTGTGTGAATGACTTGCTTGTAATTTTGGTGCTAACTCACCAAATCCTCAGTATCATTGTATGACAGTGAGAGAAGCCAAGTTTTAGTCATATTTTTATACGAGTGGATGTTAAGATCTTTATTATTACAGCGCTTGCTTATTTTGTTGTAAATATAAGTGTGTGAGTAAGAGGGGCACCGTCTGGCCAGAAGACTGATTGCATTAGGAAGAGGGACGTGTAAGATACGTTTTGAGAGCAGGCTTTGGTAGTCAGGTCTGTTTTTAATAGATTTGTGTGCATGCAGTGCGGCACTAAGTATATATAGTTGACGTACTCGGAGAACCGGAAACTCATTGTATAGTAGATCTGTCGGGAATCTAAAAGGCTTTCTAAGCATCACTTTAATTACCGCTCTTTGAGCTCTTTCTATTTCAATAAATATGCTTTTCCCGGCTCCGCCCCAGACGGAAATTCCATACTGGAGTACTGATTGACAGAGACCTAGGTATATTGTTCGGAGAATTTTAATAGGTGTGCAGTCTCGTAGTTTTTTCATAACGTAGACTAGTTTTCTGACGCGGCCCGCTAGCAAGTGTATGTGAGGTTTAAATGATACATTTTCGTCTATTGTGATACCTAGATATCTAAGGGAGGAAATGCGGTCTATAGGAGTACAGATACAGTTTGCGAGTGGTGGATTGTGATCGTTGCGGCATGTGTGGAATTTGAGTGTCAATTGGCGAGGAGGACTGGAAGCTATGGTTTTGAAGAAAGTGATCAGCTTAGTTTTTTTTACGTTAAGAGTAAGTAAATTTCTACTAAGAGTCTCGGAGATAGTAAGCAGACCATTTTCGGCAAGATGAAACACCTGTTCCCAAGTTTTGGCATGAAATATGATAGCTGTGTCGTCTGCATAAGAAATTATTTCAGCGTTTTGAAGCGGTGCATTAAGGATGTCGTTCATGTAGAAGGCGAAAAGAGTCGGGCCGAGAGTACTTCCTTGAGGAATTCCAAAATTAATTGGTAGTAATTCACTAGAGTAGTCACCTATTTTTACTAGTTGCTGGCGATTTGTTAAATAACTTCGAAACCAATCTAGCGCGTTTCCTCGTATTCCTATACCCTCTATTTTAGACAGGAGTAATTCTATCGAAATTGTGTCAAACGCCTTGGCTAGGTCAAGGAAAACTGCCAAGACGTGTTCGCCCTTTTCAATGCAGGAAGCTATGGAGTTGGTCAATAAGATACCAGCGTCCTCGGTCGACTTTCCTCTTCTAAACCCAAACTGTCTTTCAGATATTAGATTGTTATGTTCTAAAAAATTTACTAGTCGCTTGTTTACAACTTTTTCGAGAAGTTTTGATAGAATGCACAGGAGTGCGATAGGGCGGTAGTTCTCCGGTAGTTCTTTAAGACCGCTTTTATGAATGGGACGCACACAGGCAATCTTCCAGCAGTCTGGGAAGATACCATTTTCCAAACTCAAGTTAAAAATGTGAGTGAGTGGTTTTAACAGTGTTTTTTTAAGAAGTAAAATTTGTCTGACACTAATATCATCCAGTCCGCCGGCGCTATCAATTTTAAGTTGATCTATAAGTTTTTCTATTTCGTCCTCATCCGTTGGGTGAAAGAAAAAAGAGTGTCGTGGAGTTTCACGAGGTTTATATTTACTCGCAAGGGATGCTTGGGTTTCAGACAGTCGCGTAAGTATGAGATCAGAAAGATTGTTGCCCAGCGAAGTGAAATAAGCATTACAACTGTTTAAAGAGTCGACAGGGTTCTGTGCGTTAGACAGTAACTGGGAGGAATCACTTTTTTCGGTATTCGGGTTGTAAATAGATTTGATAGTGTTCCAGAGCTTTTTCGGGTTGTCTTGGTTTTTTATTATTAGTTGACTGTTATAATCCGTTTTAAGTTTATGTAGCAAGTCGTTACAAAAATTTTTGTACCTAGTGTACACCAGGCGTCGCATTTCGTCGTTTGGGTAGGATCTTAAGGCTAGATGAAGATTATCACGATGCCTCATGCATCTCATGAGGCCTGGCGTTATCCAGGGTTTTATGTTGTATTGACTTCGACTGACGGTGATTCTACGTGAATTTTTAGCGATTGAGTTGGAAATAGTTTCAATTAGTGAGTTTACGGAGGAGTTAGTGCAATTGGTTGTTAAGACGTTCGACCAGTCTGTGTTTTTCATCTCTGCGGCGACTGCCTCTTCATCAATTTTGATTTTATACCGGGTTTTAGCTTTGGTGAGAGTGTGTTTTTGGGCTATGGCAGCCATGGTTATATCATGATCTGTAATGGATGATTTCCCTATAATCCCTACAGAATTATAGTTTGACTTGACAAAAATGTGGTCAAGACAGCTGTACCCTCTGGTAGGCTCGGTTATCGCAGGCAAAAGACCGTGTGCTGCCATTAGACTTAGATATTCAGTGTACTTGTTGTTGTTTGTATTATAAATATCTATGTTAAGGTCTCCGGTTACTATAATAGTTGGGTACTTTTTTAATTGTGTAAGAACCGCGTCTAACGAAATCATAAAGTTATCAATGTTCGGGAAAGAGGGAGAGCGGTAAATTCCCAGGACAGCCACCTTATCGTCTAGTATAGTAAGAATACTGTCCGCTTCTGCGACTTCTGTATCCAAAACAGAAATATTCCAAGAGGTTTTAGTGTAGATGACTACACCTCCATTTTTATTTTGTTGAGTATAAGTGCGGGATGCGGAGTACCCTGGTAGTGGATCAAGTATTGTCATGTCACTTAACCAACACTCAGTCAAAACTATAGCGTCGAATTCGGTGTCAAGGCGCTGGAAGGCTGTGTGAAAGTTATCAAAATTGTGCTGATAACTTCTAATGTTAAGCGAAAGGATTTTAAAATTGTTAAAGTTAGGTAGTAGTTTCCTACATTCTTCTAATTGATCACATGTGAGACAAGGTATAGTAACATTTTCATCAATGTCTTGGATGATGTCAAGTAAAGCCATTGGTGTAGTTGATGAAAATGTTATATGTAGTTACTTTAAGTTTTGTAATTGTTACTATAGAAGTTTTGTAAAAATGAAGATGTAGGAAAGTATTGTTGTGAATATGTATGTGTAGGTGTGTTTTGGTTGTGTTCGTGAGGTGTGTAGGAGTTCGTGAGTTTGTCATAATGAGAGTACCGTAAACTACGGAAAAGTTTGTGTAGGTGTTATTATGTTGCGATAATATTATTAAGGTACACAGAGTGTTTGTAAATTGCAGAGAAATGGCGTCAGCATTTTTAGACATAAAATAAAATTTAAAAGGAATATAAAATCTAAAAATATTGAAAATATTGGGCGATCTTAAAGTTAAAGTTAGATGAGATCTTAAAGTTAGGTGAGATCTTGATATAGGAAATCTAAGAATAATAAAAAGTTTGTACGTTACGTCACACTGGGGTCGCAGAACCCAGGTGGCGGTCCAGGTCTTCAAAGTTCCGTATGTGGATGGAAGGGTTGCCTTCCTGCTTCCGAACGAGGACGTTACCATATTTAATCCAACAGAACTTGTAACTATGTTCCTTCGCAGCAAGCTTGGTTGCACGAAATAACTGCCTGTTTCCTTGGGTGAGGCGCTCATTTACGTAGATGTTTCTCGTTGCACCAGCTATTTCGATGTCTGTCGAAGTGAGAGTCCTTCTGGTTTTAGCGGCCTTCAAGAATTCTTCACGCTTGTAGCGCCGTACAAAACGGACAGCAAGTGTGCGCGGTGTAGTTTCAGCTGAGTCTTTGGATTGTTGTCGGCGTGGACCCGCTCTGTTCACGTAGTCTAAATCTTGTTCCCCTATGGAAACTCCTATCTTGTGAGCCAATACGCACACAACATGAAGCAGGTTTTCATTTTTGAACTCGTTGATACCGGATATCTCTAGTTCATTCTTCAGTGACGATTGCGCTTGAGTGTTCAGCTGGTCGCGTAGATTAGCTATGGTGTCGTTGAGGGAGATTATTTCTTCTTCGCGTTTCTCTAGCAATTTTATTCTTGAGTCGTAGTCGTCGAGACGAGTGTAGCATTGCGTTAGGTGTTCGGTTAAGGATGTAATATGAGACTTTATGTCTACCACATCACCTCTAAGCAATTTTATTTCAGTGCTAAGAGTGCGTAAAATCTCCGAGTCAGTAACTGCAGTGGTGGATGAGTCAAGTGACGAAGCGGAGTGATAACGATCAGTTGAGTTAGGCGGCGTGACGACAGTCGGCATCGGCATCTCGGGAACTGCGTCGCGCAAGGGGGTAATGACTCTCTTTGTAGCCTTGCTTTGACAGGATGGACAAATCCAGCTCGACTTTGTTTCTCCTATTAACTTGGACTGACTCCCAGCATTAGCACACACGACGTGGAATAGTAGATCGCATTTGGAGCATTTTATATTCGATGATCGCAGTGCTTTGTGACATGATGCACAGTTGTTAACCATTATTATTGTTTATTTTTACGTATTTATTAAAAAATCGGTGACACAAAATTCCAGGAATCTGAGCTAGGCACACCTGCGTCGGCCGCGGCGAGTAGTAAGTACCTTTCTCCCGGTAGTGCGAAAGAGATGAATTATATTTTCGGCGCAGTCCGTCTCGTTCACTCGAGGTGAGGAGGGGCCTACCTCAGCGCACAGTGATCCCGGGCGCGAACTTTCTTATTGGAATATACACTGAACTGTGACACTAGTTCTTTTATCGATAAGGGTCAATATTATGTAAACTGTTTATTTTTAATTTGAGGACAAAACAATAAATTTTTTCGATACACGTCCACACACAACAGGGCTTACGACGCCAAAACAAAACATTGGAGTTGGCATTATCAACCTTGTTTACTGGACAACAGTAAAATTTTTGAAATGTTTTAATACTCTTCCAGTTTCCTCTGTCAAGTATTTCTTGTACAGGTCTATTCTCCAACCAACTTCTAGAGGCTACAGCTGACCTGATACTGCCCGGTGGGGCATCAGTATTAGCATTTTTTTAAATACTACGTATCCAACCTGCAATCATTGTTCTTGAAGCAGGTTTTAATTTACCTGATAGAGAAATAAATAAACTTGTGACAGTCCCGGTAGACTATCTGTGCTTCTTCTATTTTTAGACATGTCTATAAGACTATTAATGTGTTTGATAGGGCAGACACGATGGTCTGGGTGTCTCCGCAACAACCAGCCTGACTGTCTGTGTGTCTTTGAATCTGTCTTAGAACCAAACTTTGGCCAAAGACTAATCTCATCTTCCGTAGAAATAAGATTACCTGGGCTATTTTCTAATAATGTGAGGTCATGGATCCTACGACCCGAGGCGAGCAAGAGTATTAACGCTGTTCGCCTAGCTATTTCGAATAAGGAACCTGAATTTTTTGAAGTCTTTAGCCAATTAAATAATATTGCAGTGTCCCATATTGGTGGTTTTTGTACAGCTGGTTTAGCAAGTGAAATGGCTTTTAAAACTTGATGAATGAAAAAATGTTTTGAGATATCTACTTCTGATGTTGCACAGTAAGTTGAAACAGCTGATTTATGCAGGAGAATAGTGCTATAAACTAGTTTGTCTTCTAAAAATAATTTTGCCAAAAATCTAGCAACTTGCTGGCCTTCAGGTGCTTTTGGGTTAATTTTATTAGTGTCACACCAGGATAACCATCTTTTAATTGGGGCATTATAGGTTGTTAAAGTAGATGTCCGCCAGCTACTTTTTAACAAGTTTTGCTCCTCTACGGTCCAGTGAGCGACTTGGTCGGCCCACCCCCAATTATCCAGGCAAAGAGGGTCAACTTGTCCACTTGTGCAGGGCAGTTGCCTGTAGTCCGAACTATTAAGACCTTCCGCAGGTTCTTTATCGGAAGTGGCTCTGCTATGGCCCTCGCTCGCAGGTCGGGTAGCCAGAAACATTTGGTCCACCTCGGTGCTATTAGAATGTAAGTTCCTTTTGCACTGTTCAAATGAGTTAGTACTCTTGGTATTAAGCTTGGTGGGGGAAATGCCCAGCCCAGCTGATAGTCCCATTGTCGGCTGAAAGCGTCGCAGAAATCTGCGTAACAGTCTCTGGAATCCAATGTTACGTACCTTGGTACGATAGCCGTTTCTCTTGACGCGAATAGGTCCACGTCTGGGACGCCCCACACTTTGAATATAGCCTCCGTGGCTTGGGGTAGAAGATGCCACTCTGGTACTTTGCGACCCCTTGATAGGCGATCCGCAATTCCGTTTAGCCTCCCCGGGAGGTAAGTGGCTGAGAGAGTTAAATGCAACTGCTCCGCCAGTTTTAGGAGCCTGGTTGTCAGCCTTAGTAGTGCGAGGGAATGTGTCCCCCCCTCGTTTCTGAGGTATGCAACAAGAGTCCTGTTGTCGGACTGAATGAGTATGTGTGCACCTTGAACAGTCATCCGCCGACTGTTTATGGCTGCAAATACAGCATACATTTCTTTTATGTTTGAATGCCAGGGTTTTTGGAATGGAGTCCACTTTCCTGATAGGTAAGTGCTGTTTAATTGAGCTCCCCACCCTGATTCCACTGCATCCGTGGTCAAGAAGTGAGTCACACTTTTCTTGACTATTGGAGTTGAGCTGTGCTCTATGACTTTTAACCACCATTTTAGGTCCTGCTGAACAGGCAGAGGAAGATTTCTTCTTTCTCGTAGTCTGTTTTGATTGAATAATTTTAGAAACAGTTGCATTCTGCGACAGTGTAGTCGACTCCCTGATACTGCGTAATTTGCAAAGTTTAGCAAACCTAATAAACTCTGAGCTTCTCGCAGAGAACTGTTGCCATTGGTCAACATTTTGGAAATTATTAGTTTTATTTTTATTATCTTCTTGGAAGGAAGTTTTACCCAGTTTTGCTGAGTGTTCCATACTAGGCCAAGATATTCTACCTCCTGAGAGGGTTCCAGAGCAGACTTGTGGTAATTTATGTGCCATCCCAAGGTATCCAATGTTCTCAGTGTTTCCGCAACCTGAGAAACTAGTATTGTACGATCCTGATTGACCAGGAAAAAATCGTCCAAATATACAATTATGCGGAAGCCTTGTGCACGTAGGATTTCCGCAATCCAATTTGTTACTGTGGCAAACATTTTTGGAGCCGATGACAGGCCAAATGGTAAGGCTGTTAATTGCAGCACTTCGTTGTTGTAAATCACACGGAGGAACCTCCTGTGTGTTTCCGCAATTGGTAAATGAAAGTAGGCTATAAATGGGCATGGTCCTTTAGACAACCCCCTTTGAAGGCTTTCGTTTGATAGTCAGATGTTTTTATTATTGGTGTTGGAGGGTGTGTTATTTGTTGTGTGATTTTTACGAAAGGGCTGATTCTTTTTAAATTTTAGGTTATGTTTCTTTTCTATCTTGTAATCTTTGTTATGAGTTTTGTAAGATCCGTGATGTCTCTTTTGAACATGAGTTGTGTTTAAAGCTTTTTTCTCCCTAATGTAACCTGGAGTGTTAAGCCAAACCTGAGATCCACCTAAAGAAGCTATGATAGGATTCAAAGCTTCTCGGCTAAACAGATATTCTTGACTTGGTGGAACATTATATAATGTAGCTTTTAAATTTGGATTTGCAATTTCTTTTAAAATACGGTCCCGTCTCACTTCAATGCACTCTGCCCTTTTACCACAAACAATCTGCATTGCAGTCTCTGAATTTTTATATGACGGGGACCCTGGACCAAAAGTACCAGAAATCTTTTCAAACAATGTGTTAGTATTTAAATTATTAGGGTTTGCCGATGCCCAGTCAAGCAAATCTTGTAATCCAGACCTTAATAGTTGTCGTTGTTCCAAAATATTGTTAGACAAGCCTGCTAATAACTGCTCAGTTGGAGCTAAATAGTCTTTGTTCTTGTTAAAATGGCACAACTCTTCATTAAGTTTAAGACCTACAAAACCAGGACTGGCAATGGAAGATTGTAAAGCTTTTTTGTAACGAATGCCCTTCCAAGAAGGGGTATCAAATTTTTGAAGGTTAGCCAATTCTTGTAATCGTTCTTTGTCAGCATGTGGAATAATTGTTTTTTCGTCAAACTCTGTACCAAGTCACCTAAAGAGAGTTTACAAAAGGAAGTTGTCGGATTTCTCAAAAAAGTAGATGTGGATGGAGTTGGCTCACTTTCTCGTTGTTCGAGGAATTGCCCTGATTGACTAGAATTAGTCGGTAGAAGAGGTAAGCTAGTTAAGTAACTAGATATAAACCCCACTTGTTGAATAAGAGTTTCTACACGCGGGTCAGTACATGTCTGAACTTTATTGTACTTACGTGAAACTTTTCGTCTTTTGTTGGGCGGAGGTGAAGCTATGCCCTTCTCTTCCTCCGAGGAAGAGGAAGATGAAGAAGATGATGATGAGTCATCAGGTCTCCTTTTATTCGATTGCTGACCTCCATCCGAAGCGTCAACCTTCGAACTTTGTTCACCTTCACCTTCAACACTTACCCGCACAACTTCATCCGGATCCTCCGGGTCCAGATTCATAATAAAAAACACTAATCCACAATGGAGAAACACGACACAACACTAAATAAACGCTGTGTGCTAATTTATAACAATAAATTATTGTATTTCAACACTTTTTTTAACTTTGGAAAAATTTTCGGTGTTTTACCGGCAAAATTTACAAACGCTATGACATTGACAGCTTCGTGACAAGCATCCCTCTAGATTAGAAAGGGACGCACGCTGGTGAGTGAGAGAGACAGGTATAAAACCATGGATATTTTGGTAAGTTTTAACCATAGATGACCAATTTAAGGCAAGTTTACATCAGCTTTCTTCACCTCAACACTGTGTGTTTTAGGAAAGCACATAATATACTTTTTCTATGGGACCAACTTCGAAATCGCAAAAACAATCAGCTGTTCCATACATTTTGTCGATTTAAGTGAACACAAATGTATGGAACAGATGATTTTTTTTTCGCCAGTATATCACTCAGTGAATTGGCCCAACAAGACGAGCCCGCCGCGTTCTTGTAGCTTCATGTCTAAAATACTGAGTGAAACTAAAAAGTTCAAAAGCTCACTTTTCAAGAAGTCATGCAGTTGGTGCCTTCACCCCCGCGATACGTGATTTGTTTTCATAAAAATAAGTATAAAAATCAATTTACTGATTAAATGTAATATTGGATTTCAGTTTTGTGTATTTCCTTTTATGGTTTTTGCAAGATCAAACTGCAGATTAGACCATTTTGACGCGTAAATATTAAAAAAATCTCTGGAGGAATGCACACTGCTAGCACTCAACCACGACTACTAGCACTCGCGGCGGGAACGTCGCGTTGATCTAAATATAATTTAGTGATCAGAAGACACGGGGTCTTCTGATCACTAAATTATATCTCTATGCCTATAAATAACCATCGCGCAGCCTAGACGTGTCGCACCTCAAATATTAGGATGCTTCCAGGGTATAAAACATACCTCTTACAAAAATACGCGAGAAAAACTTAACAGTCTTTGCTGTAGTGCAGTTGGGTAAAAAGAAAAAGGTAAAATAATTTACAAAAAGATATGATTCCGGCCAGGATCGAACTGGCGGCCTTCTGCGTGTAAAGCAGATGTGATAACCACTACACCACGGAACCAGTTGATACACATGCTGAAGTTTAGTATCAACATGTTTCTGATCTATACTCCATTTGGAATAAGATTAGGCAAAATCGGTTGGATGGACTGTAAAAAGGTTTGTTTAATTAAATGTCTAATCTTATTGCAAATGGAGTATATAATAGGTCTTTACCTATGAAATTGCCGTTTTGTATGAAAAAATTTAAACGAATTTTTTTCATGATTTTTTTATTTGTATTAATCGAAGTAATCACCCATGCAATCAATGCATCTTTGCCATCGCAGTGGCAGTTTATTGATGCCCTTCTTAAAGAAATCAGCTGGACGGGAGGCAACAAATTCTTCAAAGGCATTTTGTACTGTCTCTCGGGTATTGAATTTTTTTCCCGCCAAGAAGTTATCCAAATTCTGGAAAAAGTAGTAGTCTGTAGGCGCAAGGTCTGGTGAGTAGGGCGGATGACGGAGAGCTTCCAACCCCAGTTCTTGCAACTTGGAGACCGTCTGCTGTGCAGTATGAGGTCGCGCGTTGTCGTGCAGGAGCAGCGGAGACGAGCGATTGACCAATGCTGGTTGGAGATGCGCCAGCTTCTCCATCATTGTGTTCAGTTCTTCACAGTACACATCTGCAGTAATGCTCACCCCGTTTGGTAAGAAGCTGTGATGAATCACACCGGCGCTAGACCACCAAACAGTGACCATCACTTTTCTAGGGGTAAGTTTTCGTTTAGGGCATTGTTTTGGTGCTGAACCAGGATCCAACCAACTTGCTGAGCGCTTGCGGTTATCAAACAGAATCCATTTTTCATCGCAGGTAACAATGCGGTTCAAAATTCCTTCATTTGTGTGTCTGTTGAGCAGTGCAAGGCACGTCTCGACGCGTACTTCGCGCTGGCGATCATTGAGTTCGTGGGGCACCCATTTGTCAAGCTTTTTTACCTTGCCAATTTGACGCAAATGGACCAATATTGTTTTGACGCTAACGTCGAAAGCTGCTGCTAATTCAGCCGTAGATTGTGTATCATCAGCTTCCACAATCGCCTTTAATTCGTCATTGTCGACCAAAGTCTTCGGACGACCGCGAGGTTCATTTTTCAGGTCGAAATTTCCAGAACGGAAGCGAGCAAACCAATAACAGGTGGTGCGTTGGTTTGTAGTGTTAGCTCCGTAAACGTCGTTGATGTTGCGTGCCGCTTGTGCCGCGTTGCTGCCACGACGGTACTCATATTCCATAATTACTCGAATTTTTAACGTATCCATGATGACGAAAAAGATTGAAATGCGATGAAAATGTAACACTAATCAATAAAGAAATGACTACTTTTGGAAAAAAAAATCCATGTTTTTAAAATAAAATTAATTTGAAATTAGAATTCTTAGCCAAACAAAAATTATTTTGATTTGAAATGGCCAGTACTGCAGAACGGCAATTTCATAGGTAAAGACCTAATATTACTCGATTGCTCCGCCAATTATGAATTGATGAAACAAAAGACATCCATAATGTAAACTTATGTAAAAATTTAAAACAAGACACCCCTGACAAACAAATTAAAAATCCGGAGTCACACGTAATCTGTTCGTTCGATTTATGCCCTAACACGTGTGACTCCGGATTTTTAATTTGTCTGTCTGGGGTGTCTTGTTTATACCTTTTTAGTGGTAGTTGGGTTTTAGTTTTTATTATGGCGTGTTTACATTATGGATGTCTTTTAGACAGACAAATTAAAAATCCGGAGTCACACGTAATCTGTTCGATTTACACGTGTGACTCCGGATTTTTAATTTAAGACATCCATAATGTAAACACGCCATAATAAAAACTAAAACCCAACTACCACTAAAAAGGTATAAACAAGACACCCCAGACAGACAAATTAAAAATCCGGAGTCACACGTGTTAGGGCATAAATCGAACGAACAGATTACGTGTGACTCCGGATTTTTAATTTGTTTGTCAGGGGTGTCTTGTTTTAAATTTTTACATAAGTTTACATTATGGATGTCTTTTGTTTCATCAATTCATAATTGGCGGAGCAATCGAGTAATATTAGGTCTTTACCTATGAAATTGCCGTTCTGCAGTACTGGCCATTTCAAATCAAAATAATTTTTGTTTGGCTAAGAATTCTAATTTCAAATTAATTTTATTTTAAAAACATGGATTTTTTTTTCCAAAAGTAGTCATTTCTTTATTGATTAGTGTTACATTTTCATCGCATTTCAATCTTTTTCGTCATCATGGATACGTTAAAAATTCGAGTAATTATGGAATATGAGTACCGTCGTGGCAGCAACGCGGCACAAGCGGCACGCAACATCAACGACGTTTACGGAGCTAACACTACAAACCAACGCACCACCTGTTATTGGTTTGCTCGCTTCCGTTCTGGAAATTTCGACCTGAAAAATGAACCTCGCGGTCGTCCGAAGACTTTGGTCGACAATGACGAATTAAAGGCGATTGTGGAAGCTGATGATACACAATCTACGGCTGAATTAGCAGCAGCTTTCGACGTTAGCGTCAAAACAATATTGGTCCATTTGCGTCAAATTGGCAAGGTAAAAAAGCTTGACAAATGGGTGCCCCACGAACTCAATGATCGCCAGCGCGAAGTACGCGTCGAGACGTGCCTTGCACTGCTCAACAGACACACAAATGAAGGAATTTTGAACCGCATTGTTACCTGCGATGAAAAATGGATTCTGTTTGATAACCGCAAGCGCTCAGCAAGTTGGTTGGATCCTGGTTCAGCACCAAAACAATGCCCTAAACGAAAACTTACCCCTAGAAAAGTGATGGTCACTGTTTGGTGGTCTAGCGCCGGTGTGATTCATCACAGCTTCTTACCAAACGGGGTGAGCATTACTGCAGATGTGTACTGTGAAGAACTGAACACAATGATGGAGAAGCTGGCGCATCTCCAACCAGCATTGGTCAATCGCTCGTCTCCGCTGCTCCTGCACGACAACGCGCGACCTCATACTGCACAGCAGACGGTCTCCAAGTTGCAAGAACTGGGGTTGGAAGCTCTCCGTCATCCGCCCTACTCACCAGACCTTGCGCCTACAGACTACTACTTTTTCCAGAATTTGGATAACTTCTTGGCGGGAAAAAAATTCAATACCCGAGAGGCAGTACAAAATGCCTTTGAAGAATTTGTTGCCTCCCGTCCAGCTGATTTCTTTAAGAAGGGCATCAATAAACTGCCACTGCGATGGCAAAGATGCATTGATTGCATGGGTGATTACTTCGATTAATACAAATAAAAAATTCATGAAAAAAATTCGTTTAAATTTTTTCATACAAAACGGCAATTTCATAGGTAAAGACCTATTATATATATTTTTGAAATATGCTCATTAAACCCTTTGATTTGATACCCAGCATGGTACGATTAAACAATTTTTTTTTTTAGTACATGTTTTTATGTCCTCTAGAGGGCGCCATTTTTAATTCAATGTGACGACACATAGCCTATAACCAGCGGACGATCAAGACACTTCCAACGATACCTCATTTGTCGAACTGTGATGAGTGGTTTAGAAGATGGGAACAGATGAACATACATACATAACGGTCAAAATCATAACCCTCCTTTTTTCTTCGCCGTAGTCGGGTAAAAATAGATTACATCTTCCATCCTCTCGGATCAAAATGCTTTACCATAGCCCATACTACATGGCAGTAAAAATCTTTAACAAATTACCGGAACAAATTAAAGAAGAACCCAAATTCAATATATTTAACAGGCGATTGAAGGAATATCTAACACAAAAATTTTATGCTTTTACTCGGTCGCAGAATACCTACTTAGAATAAAATATTTGGTAAACATAATAGATGGATAATTACGTATGGTCATTGAAAAAATGCATACACAAAAAGCACACATACATATAACATAACAAAAACAAATTAATAAAATATAATAATTAATACAAATAAATGTAATATAGTACCTAAAACAAATTAATAAAATATAATAATTAATACAAATAAATGTAATATAGTACCTAAAACAAATTAATAAAATATAATAATTAATACACATAAATAAAATAATTTAACCTCATGATATTAATAACTAATTAGAAAAACTACATAAACTTAATACTAGTAACATTATCGATAATATTTATAATTGTTTAACAAACTTGCAATCCAGTGTACTTACTTACTGGATGCTTGTTTTGTCCAATATTTTATGTTGCCGTGCCCTAACAGGGTTCCATGTTGGATCTTACTTTATATACTTGTAACAGCTGATGTACACATGAATGCAATAAAGAATTTGAGTTTGATTCTTTTTTTGTTTGGTATATCATGCTTCCGAGGTGGTCCCATATAAATTTTATTAACTTAGCTTGCGCAGTTTTTGAGTTAGCTTCAATATTACGTATTTTTTCCCACTTAGTGTATTTAGATGATATATTGATTGACTCCGTCACTGTTATTTACATAGCAGGTAGTGGTATTCGAATTTGTGTGGGGTAGGTACCACAGTTAAAACCGACTTCCAAAAAAAACACAAAAAAAGTGAAAAATAACTTAATTTCGGAAGTCGGTGGCAAAAAACTAAAATTGAAAAGTAAAGACACCGACTTCCGAAATGAAAGTTATTTTTAACTATTTTTGTGTTTTTTTGGAAGTCGGTTGTTTTTTTTGCAAAAATTTTTTATTTGTTTGTTAAGTCATGCTTCAGAGGTGGCCTTATATAAATTTATTAACTTTGCTTGCTTAGATTTTGAGATAGTTTCAATTTTACGTATTTTTTCCACTTAGCCTGTATGGATGATGTTTTAAGTTCCCGTCACTGTTATTTACATAGCAGGCAGATTTTTTGTGGGGTAGGTACCACAACTAAAAAGTTAAAAATAAAAACATTGTTTCCAAAAAAAATGTGATAAATAACTTTAATTTCGGAAGTCAGTAGCAAAAAACGAAAATTGAAAAGCAAAGACACCGAAATTAAAGTTCTTTTGGAACTTTGAAGTTGTGGTAACAAATAAAAAGTTAAAAATGAAAACTGAACAAAAGATAAAAGCGAATACTAAAAAATAAAAAGGAAGAAACTAACGAACAAAAACTTTTCCATTTTTTTTTTCTTTAGTGAAAAATAACTTTTTGAATTTTGGTTTTGAAATTAAAGTTATTTTTCACTTTTTAGTGGTTTTTTTGGAAGTTAGTTAGTTTTTAGTTATTTTTTGTTCAGTTTTCACATTTTTCATTATTTACGTTTAAAAAAAAACGGTTTTTCGTGATTAAGTACGATGTTGGTGCCAAGGAGAAAGTTTTTCAGTTTGTCTGTACCACCCTTTAAATATCACTACACATTTCTGATACGCGGCTGTTTTTACTTGGATGTAGTAGAGAAAATGATATAAAATCGAAATATTTTATTTCACATAAACCTACATGGGCACTTATGAAACTTCAGAAGCTAGGTGCACGGTTCCAATTGGTCGTTTCCTATGGAGAAGAGCCGACAAGAAACTCCACGGTTACTCTTTTAAAAATAATTGACTTTTACAATATTTTCTCTTATGGGACGTAGGAGCTTGTGGCTAAGAAATTTCAGCCGCACGGGTCGATCAATCAGGTTAAGCTACGCTTGCCGCGGTTGGTCTGTGGATGGGCGACACATGTTTACAAGACCCCTCCGTGCCTCGGAAATCACGTTAAGCCTTTGGTCCCGGCTGTCATTTGTAGACCTTTGACAGTTATTACGGGTCGTCGGAAGCCCGAAAGTGACAACCAGTCTTACCAAGGGGTATAGTGTTACCCAGTAACTGGGTTGTGGAGGTCAGATAGGCAGTCGCTCCATGTAAAATACTGGTATTCAGCTGCATCCGGTTAGCCACCCCAACATAGTTGGGAAAAGGCTAGGCAGATGATGACAATTTTTTTCTATTATTAATCTGAATAATGTTGTAGCAGGGATTCCCGCGATGCCGACGTGAGCTACAGCGCCGGAGCAGGTGATTCGGTAAGTCTTATCACTTATTATTGCATGCTCATATTTACTAACCCACCGTCCTTATCCGTGATTTTACGCTTACGCTGGCGCGGGTGGTAGGCGGCGCGGGGCACGACATAGATGTGCCTTGTACCGTTTTATAGTGAAAATCATGAGTGGCAGCATTCATTATGATGCGCGCGCCACAGTCGGCTGACAGGGATAACGACAAAAATCTGAATTCTCGCACCGATTCTTTAAGAGCTCCAAACGCCATATGCGGTGCGGCGCGGTTTGTATAGCGTTTCATACAAAATTGAACCTAAGGTCATGGTCAAATGGTCACAAATCAAATTAAAAGTACAGTTCGATTCAAACTTAATGGCTGCTCGGAACATGAGGCGAGCACAAACTATTCCGCGCTTGATGAGTGGAGCCTGTTAAGGTGGATGCGCTAGGGTAGCCCGCGAAATTCAAATTTATCAGGTTGTATGTTGATCTAAATATTATTTACGACCGTAACAAATATGGATTTACAGAATTATAAACATTAGAATCAGCAATACAACAGCCCTGTTCATTTGCGGAGG
The DNA here is from genome assembly GCA_948473465.1 of Lithophane ornitopus. Lineage (NCBI taxonomy): Eukaryota > Metazoa > Arthropoda > Insecta > Lepidoptera > Noctuidae > Lithophane > Lithophane ornitopus. The sequence continues at coordinate 7,736,260 of OX419640.1, read as the reverse complement.
GCTGTCCGTTACACCCTGTATTTGTTATAGTCGCGAATCATATCTTGATCAACATAAAACCTGACACTGACCTGCAGATTGCAAAAAACATAAGAAAATTTTAATTTTACTTTGCGCGTTCGCCTTAAGGATTTTCGGAACAAAATTCATACGTCTATAAGTATTTTAGGAACTGAACTCATTAGGTATTTATTTGTACGAGTACCTTAATGAATCGCAAGATCACGTATGCGGATTTTTAAATAATGTACAAACTAAAATTGTTATTTAAAATAATGCGCCTTCTACTTGCTCGCAGCGTCCTTTTTTCCGTCTACTCTCTTCTAAATTTTGCGGAATTAAGGTACAAGTCCGTAGCCGACTGCAGGCAACAGCAGCAGGCGACGTGTCGGTGCGACACTACTTGTTTCTATGTATTTCTATGAAATACCGTGTCGCTAGCTACGGAAGTTATTTCCTAGAAATATACAGGGTGTTAGGGTAGACACCGTTATCCTTGAAACTAGTGGTTTGGTGTCATCTATAATATACTTTTTCTATTGGACCAACTTTGAAATCGCAAAAAAAAAGCAGTTCCATATATTTTGTCACGTTTAAGTGAACACAAATGTATGGAACAGCTGATTTTTTTTTTAGAAACCGGTAGTAGTGCTGCTGCTGCCTGCAGTCGGCTACGGACTTGTACCTTTATAATTGCGTATCACAAAAGGTATTTACAGATACTGGCAACGCCGGGAGAGGACGCCCAAAGACGTATAGTTGTGGTATAGTGACCTTATTGGTGATGTTCTTCAGAAAGGTCCGGTGCGTAGTACTCGCAACCGGTGTGCGTGTAAGACCAGATGTATGAACGTAAACGAAGCCAAAGGAGTATGTAAGGACCGTAGCAGGTGGCGTTCTGAAGTTTCTGCCTACCCACATGGGAAGAAGGCGTGAGTTCTTGTATATGTATAATTGTCTACAAATTGAGGACGGGCGATACGTTCTTATGAGCTCTATCGTCCCGCTCATTTCCTCTCCCCGGTTGCTATCCCTACGCGACTTTTTATTTCACGGGATCACAACACACGGAGGCTAATCTGTTTCCTTAATTTCAGACTTCTTTGCGTTTTACGGTTTGTGTAAATTATAAACTTGCGGCATGCGTTTTTGCTTTAGGTAGGGGCTTTACGCTTCATGCATTTTCACCAAAGCAAGAAATCAACACAAAGTGTTGCCAGATACATCATGTCCAAATTGGGGAATGGAGTGTCCTAAAAGATGAATTCAGAAATTGGCAACTAAAGACGACGAAATTTTGAAAAAATAAAAACAACGTCTCCAAACTGATTTCGATAACCCGAGCATGACAAACGGGAAACGAGACATCTGGCAACACAATAGTAGTGTAGCACTCAGCACGACAGCTATCGATATCGACAGTTTTGCTTCAGAACGACACCACCATCTGTTCCTGCAAAGTCAAGAACAAGCGTTCCTGGGAAATCCAGCCCACTGAAGGTAGCTCCACCCCTTCCACATGCGTTCTTTGCTCCGAAGACCAAAGCGAGAACAAACACTACCGAGATAAGTCCGTAACAACTAAAGTATCCGAAAATAAATCCGGTTTCATAATTAAAAACGTCGATAGTAAAACAACTGATGTAACCGCCGCTAGTAAGAAGTCCAAAAAGTCTGACTTTAGTAAGATTACCGACACCTATAGTAAAAGATCTGACGCTACGAGTAAGTTAAAAAGATGCGGTAGATGTAGGAGCGAAGTTACTAGCGACTTGAAATACAGTGACTTTTATTCCGACAGTGATGACGAGGATGAGACTAACAGACTTATACAACTACGAAACGCTGACTATTTGGACATTGTAGAAGAGAATTTGAAACTAGTAATCGCTCTAGCAGGCTACCCCAAGTCCAAGATGAAACTAAGACAAATGGAGCAATTCCAGCGTAGCCTAACTGACGTTATAGATATGCAGCTAAAAGCTGGACTCCTAAAACGTGTCCCGTCCTTCGTAGATTATTATTTGAATAGGGGAGCGTTAGTGTGTATTTGTAAAGATGCAGATACTAGAGATTGGATGGTCAGAGTATCCCCTGGGTTGCAAGAACGAATGTGTACCAACCTTGTTCTGCTAAGGGCAAGAGTAAAAAGACTTTGCTTAGCAGTATTAAAGATCCCGAGCTCTTGTTGGCCGGCAACCGCTCATGACGCCTTCAAACTCCTACAATACTTCAATCCTACTCTAAAAACGAGTTTATGGAAAATCTACGCCCAAAAAACAGTTGGAGACGTCGAATTCACGTCCTTTTTAATTGATAGAGTGTCTGGGGAAATAATTCGCGGACCCGCTTTCAAAAATGTGATTGACTATGGGCAGATGGAGTTTGAACTGAATGGCTATACTGAGATTTATTACGAATGCCTACTTACCGACATGGAGGAGGATTTACGAAGCGTTGCTTCGAGAGTGAAACTCCTAGATGAGATAAGATCTGATGAAAGTACGCCTAGGAATCATTCTGATGTCAGCGTTAAAGCAATTGCAGTTATGAAAAATGAAGAAAATATAATTGAAGAGGATATACCACTTGAAACTGCGGCGGAGAACAGGGATGATATTATGATAGAACTAGAAAATAGTTCGCAGAAGGACGTACTAAAAAAACTGAAAGATGTCAAATACATCAGCGATAAAGACGAAGTACTGGTCTGGTCAGACGAAACGAACACTTATAGTAACGAAAATCACGAAAAAAAAGACAATCTCGAAAACAATGTCGCTTCCACATCAGGCGTAGCCGTGTCCGATAAAACGGAATCTTTTATCGAAAGTACCGATAATTTAATCTCTAGAAGTAGTACTCTTAATATTGATAGTAACAGAGGTATTGCTTACCATCGCAGAACGAACTATTTGCATGTCGATCAGGAACTAAAAGTTGCTATAACATTAGAAGGGTATCCACAGAACAAACTAGAAGGCACACATATTCGTAGGTTAAAACATTTGTTCAAAGAATATTTGCATAAGGATATGAAAATGCAACGTTTTGCCAACTTAATAATCCCCAAATTCCAAGATATTTACCTATCCAATGGAGCTGTTATTTACATCTGTGATAGTCTAGAGACAAAAGACTATTTGACAGAAGTTTTACCGAAGTTCATAAATTCAACAGGATTGAAATTAACTTTTAGAGATATCAAAAACTTGGTCAGGTATACAAGGATAGTGATGAGATTGCCGAAAGAACATGCACATGTGGAATCAGTAGAATTATTACTGAAACTACAGGCAGTATATCCAGGATTGAAGCCAGACTGCTGGAAATACTACTCAGATGTTGCTGGTAAGCAGAAAAGACAGTTCGGAGTAGACCCTGAATCATTAGAAGTCATTAAAAGTCCAGATTTCGATCCACATTATGAAGGAGATAAGCTTACAATAAGGATTATTGATAGACAAAAACGTGACATCAGCTTCGATGAAATGAACAAAGAAATCGGTGACGTAGACACCAAGAAGCATAAAGATGAGGTTCTTAAAAAATTGTATATGCCCATAGATCTTGAAATTATGGCTGCCCCACTAACCAGGATTCGTACGAATCACTACACTGACCTCATCGCTGATGACCAGAAATTGTATGTGGGTCCTCTAAACTACCCGGAGTCGAGAATAGACGAAGCTTTATTCCATTCAATTAAGAGAACATTGGAGAATATTGTAGTCGATTCTGTAGACCAATGCGAGATAACCGAAGATAATATACCAAAGTTCCACGATATGTACCTCTTTGATGGTGTCATCTTCATAATTTGCCAATCTATGCTGACCAGAAACTGGATAGAACAGGTCATTCCTGTAGTCAACTCTAAGTTATACATACATCTTAAAGCAACTGAGTTTAGAGGAGCAGTAGGTATTGTAAGCATGGTTTGCAAAACTGATAAAGATACTGACGAAGTTATCGCGATATTACAAGAACAAAATCCGAGATTACGGACCAAATATTGGAGGAAAATAAGCACTGTAAGAACTAAGTCAAAATTAGACGTTGTCTTACAAATTGACAAGCTTTCAGCCCAAGTGATAACTGAATTTAATTTTAATAAATTCGTTGGTGGTAGCCCTGTCCAATTTAAGTTAGGACATTTACAATCTCTACTCAAACCTAAAGCAAGTTTAGAAGAGCTAACCAAACTACACGCAAAGAGATTAAGTAAGAAACTTAGCGAAATAGAAGCTCTCGAAAAGTGTAATGAGAAAGTCTCCATGGAACTGAAAGGAAAAAGTTTTGATGACCTAAAAAGCCAGCTCAAAAAAGAATCTCCCCATTTAAAACTCGCCCAGTGGAGAGTACTCTCTCAGCACCAAAAAATTACACACAATGTATGTAGCCTAGCAATCGATGAAGACTCTGATAAAATAATTAAAAATGAAAACTTAGAACTAAGCGCGAGGGACCAGAATATATACTTTTATTCTGGAGATAAGACGGATTCAGAAGAACCTCTGGTAATCGAGCCTATGTCTCCAAAAAGCGGAGAATATATCGTGCCTGAACATCACGGATACCACAAGGTCATAATAAAAATCCCCGTGAACATTCTACCAGAAAATAAAGACGATTTGAACATCATCTTCGATCTACTCGAAGACAAAAACCCGGGACTCAATACCGAATTATGGCAGGTTTTTACTGAACATGTTTACCCTTGCAACGGTAAGTTCACCGTTTATATAGATAAGGAATCGGTTTCTGTGCTACAAGGGAAGAATTTCGATTCTTCTATCGGAGGGGAGAAACTCAAATTCTTTTTCAATGTATGATTCTTCCTTGAATGATAAAAAGACAAATATTTTTGACGACAAAACTGATATTAAATTATGTCCGGATAGAAGTTTAATAATAAATTCAGTATTGTTAATTTAGTATATTAGATTTCGGTTATTTTACACTTAAGTTTTATATTGCTTGTATTAAGTAGCTTTTCACTGCCATGTAGACCACATTATATTAAAAATAAGGCCATCCGAAAGTCCTTATGCGAGATGTTGAGCTAATTATGATTTAATTTCTAACTGTTGTCTTTTTCCACAACCTCCAGAATCTTAATGTTTTACCGATAAGGAAAGAATGTTAAAACTGTTTTTTGTTGCTAAATTATCGGCTTTCCTTGAAAAAACATGAGGGACTGAAGAAACCTATTTTGTATCTCTTTCGCACACTGCCGTAGTTCGTAATACTTCCTTCATGTAAGCATGACAAATTATGTTGAGCTGTTTTCTCTGCCTACGTTTCAATTCTTCGTGCTTTGTTGCCTCATAGCATAAATTATATGACAGCTTTTTAGCAGTTTAGATCTATCATGCTCACTCAAAAGTCCTGATTATGGTAGCGTTGTGTGTCGGGTCGTTGAGCTCCCTCCAACATGGTTGAGCTAAACGGCGCTGATGCATGCGTTATACTCGTGAACGGGTGCCGTCTTTTGGGACTGGTTAGCTCAGAACTGCAAGTTCATATTAATTCCGTTTCCTGGGGGCCTGAACATTATTACCATCGTAATTTGCGTAGAGCTCAGAATATGTACAACAGTTTATTTAAAAAAAAAAAAGAATTCGGTCTTCGTTTCGGAAAGCAAATTTTGAATTTCATTCATTTACCCACCGTATCAATGTTTTAATTTGAAAACTACCCACCGAATAAGTTTCATTTTAAGGCAGTCTTATTAATTTCAAGTGTTGATTATAAATAATTTAGTTGATTATTCATAACTTTGATTTATCTATTGACGAATAGAATTGTTGAATAAATTATTGACCGTGATTTTTTTTTGTAATCGTTTTTTCTGTCCAGGTTTTGATTATTATTTGTAAATTAATAAATACAAGCTGTTGTAGTGTTTAATTCGGGTTTTTGTGAGCTAAGTAAAAACATATCATAGTCAATCTATACTATGTTTTTATGTATGTGTGAGACTTGAGCTGAATCGGTATATGGTAGTTGTGATCCCGAAACGGATTTAGCTAGTTACAAACCTTTTGTATTAGTACTAAATAAAGTTTAACGATCGTTTTAAGACTAAAAATACGGCCTGCATTTCTGCGTCTGTACTTACAACTTTGAAACATTGTGACACAGTAAAATATACCTTATGATATCTCTGTTAAGCTTCATTTAGTTTAAAACAAAAAGTTTGTGTTCTTTCTTGTAGTCTGTCATTGGACGAATCATATACAAGATTGCCAGTTATCATATCACACGGGATTTTAGATTTCAGGTTCTTTCCGAAATACCTGGCATGTTATATTGTCTTAACCTATTATCGCCTGGATGTTACAAGAACTATCCTTATCTGGCAACCCTGATAATAAATCCACGCCATTTTGAAATGATTTTCGCCTACTTACAAAGACGAACACATTATTTTTAGTGGCAATTTTAGTTTGTTTTACATAAGTTTTAGGGTAAGTATTTTTATTATTGTAATGTTAGCGCTATGAAATGGCTGCGCGAGGTAATCAATGGGACCAGACTCGCGTCATATATCATCTGGCTAATGAGTCCCCCAAAAAAGGGCAAATGTCTTCCCCCTATTTATTCCACTTCTTTCAATACCAACATATGAGCATTGGGCATCCGTCAAGGGGGAAATTCTACCGTAATACTATAGTACATTACTGTCGCGGCTGCAACCGGCGCATTGATACACATATATAAGTCCAGCAACGCCTGGTTGCGGCCTAGGCTTGTAGGTTTCTCAAATAATGCACGGAAATTCAAACTGAGTAAATTAATTATAAATTCCAGAATCAATGATAGGCAACGATTGTTTTCCAAGCGCCAATATGTTAATTTGTTTGTCCTTTACTATACAGCTATAGGTATTTGCCAGCCAAATCAGAATTTAAATAAAATCTTTGATAAGTTACCTCCTTGGTTGCCATGTGTTGAAGTAAAAAGTTGGTTCCATTTTTAAATAACACAACAGATATGGTTGTTCATTGTAACATTGCCGGCCGCATCGTCACTTGCTTGTGACCAGTACAGCAAACACTTTCGCCATGAAACACGTAGCCGATTACTGAAAAAAAAAACCTATACTACAGTAGACTAGACTATTTCAATGCATGTATATTTTTTTTTACCAATCTGGTTTCATAGCGAAAGTTGTTTTGTTTGACGGGTAGAATCACCCTCTCGATGCATGCAGGTGACTAAATCGCTAGCCTCTCATCTCATTGCTTGAGATACAAGGCTAGCGATTTAGTCATGTATAAGGTGCATATTCTTGTTAACGTTTTCGACAATTATTTGGAAATTTAATGTCAAGGCATCTTGTTGTATGAATTTTGGCGCATCTTAATGTCACTTGGTACATATAAGCTTGTTTCATCTGATCCCTTCGCGCCGCTATTGGTCCGGCCTTCACCCGAAGTTCTGTCCATAGTCCGTACTGTGGAGGACTTCTGGTGAAGTTTTTAACTTAATTTATTTTTATTTTATCTGCTTTCTGTTTAGTTTATTATGTGATCTGTTGTTTTGCTTCTTTTGTTTGTAATTAAAGTTATATTCATTGAAAAATGTTGTTGTTTTTCTGAGAGCTTTATAATTCTGCGGCCACACCAACGGGAAACGCCGTTGATTATCGCGATGATGTACGTTAACACAACTCATCGCGAGAACTTGACAACGGCATTCATATTGGCGTTTGACGTTAGGCGATAACTCGGGTGGCGGCAAATGAGCATTGACGTTGACCGTTCAAGTGTGGCCACTCAATTTATCGGAATAATTACCGCGTTGTTCATGGCGATGATTGGCATTGACGTTGACCGTTAGTGTGGCCCCAGCATAACAGAAATTCTGATTCAGAAGCTGAAAAGCATTCTGAAATCTTTATATCTTATTGTGTTTTTGGTTTACCATAACCATAATCAGCCTATAATGTTCCCACTGCTGGGACACAGGCCTCCTCTCTGTGAGAGGGAGCGGGCCGTAATCTACCACGCGGGCCCAGTGCGGGTTGGTAGATGTCACATATCTTCGAATTTTTGGTTTACCAAATCACATTGATGATACGATCACTATCAGTTATAGCATAATCAGCCTATAATATTCCCACTGCTGGGACTCAGGCTTCCTCTTTGTGACAGGCAGTGGGCCGTAATCTGCCTAGCCTTTTCCAAACTATGTTAGGGTTGGCATCCAGTCTAATCGGATGCAGCTGAATACCAGTATTTCACAGATTTACCTCTGACAGCGGAGACCTTATTGTAATGAGAATAAAGATCACTGATCTTGACAGTGATGCAAAATCAGAGGTAAAATTAACTGTGAAAGGAGTATACAGTGTAGACCGTGAAAAAAAAAAAACAAATTCGAAATTTGAATTTCGCGTTATGCTAAGCGCAGACGAGCCACCGGCCACGTCTACTGATATCCCAGCGACAACAGTTTTCATACGTTTTGTATGGATTCGTCGCACACGTGTAGCCGGTAGCGGCCACACGCTACAGCAAATGAAATGAAATTGTTTATTCTGTAAATAGGATATTGGAATCACTTTTACACGTCATATTAAAAAATATTAAAAATAAGCTAGATGAACTCGGCGTTTCCTATCTGACTACTCTGAGAAGAAAGGCCGAAACAAACTCAGAGGTCACAGTCTCTTTTAAAGTCCAGACAAATAATCTTGGTCAAGCCATATGACGACCATGTAAATTCGAGCCTGAAATGGTCTTTTGAGGAAAGAACCACACAGATTTGAGTGGACCTGTCCAGTCAGTGCAAGCATTTGTCAGTAATGGTGGAGCTCAACTCAGAACTTAAGGAGCTCAACGACTCGACGAACAATACCAAAGAAAGGACATTTGGGTAGGCCGCATAAAATTCTCAAGTTGCCAGACCATCGATAAAATTAACAGAAAACGAAAAAAAAAAAAAAACACGTAGTCCTCACATTCACAATAATAAAATACTTTACAAAGTAATCATGTCATTTTGTATAGAATATTCAATAATGTCAATTTGTAAATAAAACTGGTAGATATACTTTGATGATTTTCCATATTATTCAAAATGTTACAATGCTTAGCAGAGCGAGCATATCAATCCCATGCTCAGCAGTACCCAACACTGCAGCAAGAGGCGACAGCCACCGGTGGTGGTGGCCGGTGGCTCGCGTGTGCTTACCCTTAGCGGCACGCGTGTGCGGCGCGTCTATACAAAATATATGAAAAAGTGTGTTAAGTTGATATCAGTGGCCACCAGTGGCTGTGGTCGTTGGCCCGTTTGCGCCGAGCCTGGGTCAGATTGTATGTTGATTAAAATATGATTCGCGACCGGAACAATTATGGCTTTACAGAATTATAATCATTAGATACAGGAATACAACTCCTTAAATTAGATTAATCCTCAAATGTCATGATTTTATGAAATAGTCATTCAATATGATTATAAGAGTTGTATTGATGATTTTTATGATTATGATTCTATAAATAAAATTTTCATACGACCGCGAATCATATTTAGATTAACATACAACCTAATACTGAACTGCAAATAGCAAAAAACGTAAGAAAATTTGAATTTCGCCATACTTAAAAACCCCTAAAGTATGCCTCATTTAATGTAACACCCTGCATATTACTAACAAGAATCGTGCTTTCTTCATTGTATTGTTTTGGTTAAGTTTGGTGGCAGATAGTTCTTTACTTTATACTATACTGCACTCACAAAGTTACAAATAACACAATACCACGAGTTAGTATGCCTCTAGAATATATTCACTCTAGAATACAGGGTGTAAGGGACAGCCCTCCGCAAATTAACATTAGCATTCAGTTCCTTATTTTTAATCATATTCCACCGGATATTTTTTCAGGAAAATTTAAATTTTTTAAATCTTTTTTTTCAGATACTATTCCTTTATTTCAATGTAAAATTACATTCTTTGTACGCAGCACTCCATTTATGTAAACAAAACAGCTAAAATGAAAAAACCAGCAATGGATGTTAAAATACTATAGCGAACGACGCGTGAAGCTTAGAATTTACATTCATAAATCAAATGCCGCGAGCGCGCCCTCCCTCCGACACGGAAAGTGCGGCTACGTGACTTTTGCCACTGTAACGAACCATTGCGTGTAAAGTAATAAAACAAATCAGGTTTATTGGATTCCCATACCGTTCCTGAAATAATTTCATGTACCTGTCGTCTTAGTATGATATGTTGAATTCATCCCATCAGTCTGCGGAGGGCTGTCCCTTACACCCTGTATGTATTATATACATTAAATATGTATATGTATTGAAGAATTTATATAGATTCAGAGTTTAGTGACATATTGAGTACAATTCAAATATTGAGCGACATAGTAATTGAGACTGATGGGTCACGAGCCAAGAACCAAGAAGTCATGGCAACTGAGAAAAGGGTATTCCTAGTGAATATGCATGTGATTCAAATAAAGGTCAAGAATATTTTTTATATTATTTCTATATTAAACTATATTACTTCAAAATTATGCCTCCATCAATATTTTTGAATAAAATTTCTTGAGATTTTTTTTTTTAAGTTCCAAAAAACTGGTAAATCCAAATACTTGAAAAGCGACGCTATTGGTCAGAGCGAATGTGACGTAATAATCTATGACAACATTCAAAATGTCAATGTGTTTTGTAGGAGTGTTTGACATCGACTGGACAATTGTTTCTTTGCTATCATCTTGTCATAGACTGTAACGTCACCACACCAAGCGCCAAATGGAGGGCCTTAAATAGCCCAGGTCGGTTGGCTATTTTTTTTATGCAATTTAAATTGCTTTTTTGCCGTCGAATTTTTTTTTAAACTATTATTTGTCCATGTGGCGAATAAAACTTTTAAAAAAATACATGCATATTCCCTACTATTGTAAAACTATTATGTATTTTCCATAATAATATAAAGAAATGATATTTATTTCTGTATATTATTATGATTTTTTAAACACGTTTACACGCCATAGAGAAATACCAATATTTTAAAACTAGATGAGCTCAGTGTTTACTATCAGACTACTTACTCTGAGTGATAAGAAGCATCGAAACATTTTGTAACTATAACAAAAACACAATAAACACTTCACACGATAATTGGGCGCAGCTAAATCTTCCTGGACTGCAGCGAGTTGCAGTGAGGCAATGCGTCGTGTGTGGCAGCGCCTCTGACATGTACTGCGCCAGCTGTGGCATCACGCCCTACTGCTCTCAGCGCTGCCAGCGCCGCGACTGGCAGGACAGGCATAGTTCTGTATGCCACAACTTAGCTAGGTTAGTAGTAATTTAAATAAATTTATTTGTCATTGCTCTATTTTTAGGGTTCCGTACCCAAAGGGTAAAACGGGACCCTATTACTAAGGCTCCGCTGTCTGTCTTTCTGTATGTCTGTCTGTCTGTCCGTCTGTCACCAGGCTGGATTTCAACTGTCTAACTATCAAGGTTCATGAGATATCATGAACCTTGATAGTTAGACAGTTGAAATGTTCACAGATGATGTATTTCTGTTGCCGCTATAACAACAGAATAAAATTAATATTTAAGGGGGCTCCCATACAACGAACGTGATTTGTTTGCTCGATATTGATAACGGCAACAGGTAGACGCTTGAAATATTCACAGAATATTTAGTTATACTGGGTGTTAGGGTAGACACCGTTATCCTTGAAACTAGTGGTTTGGTGTCATCTATAATATACTTTTTCTATGGGACCAACCTTGAAATCGCGAAAAATATATCAGCTGTTCCATACATTTGTGTTCACTTAAATCGACAAAATGTATGGAACAGCTGATTTCTTTTTTGCGATTTCAAGGTTTTTCCCATAGAAAAAGTATATTATAGATGACACCAAATCACTAGTTTCAAGGATAACGGTGTCTACCCTAACACACTGTATATTCACTTAAACAATAAAAAATAAAATTAAAATAAAACAAATATCTAAGGGGGGCTCCCATACAGCAGACATGAATTTTTTGCCGTTTTTATAGAAATGGCCGGTTTTTAATTATTTTTACCTGATCACTTATCAATTATATAATTGATGTATACAAAATATTGTAAAACATTTCTAAAAGAGTAACGGTGGAGTTTCATGCCCATTCTTCTCCATACGAAAACTACCTTTTGGAAGAGGCAACGAGAATTAGTTCTATTACATTGTTTTTGATTCGACCCCAAACGGCTCAAAACTGCCGTTTGGGGTCGAAACGCTCGGGTCATGGGGCCCGAGTGCGCGTCTCCTTTTTAAGGAAACTCACCAACTGGTCTGTGGATACTTCCGTATCCAGAGGGCTAGCTTGTTCTTTAGCATTGCCAGTTAACGTGGCAATGCTGCCAGTCTTCTGGGCACGTTTCCGGATGACAGCGATGCGGACGAATACTTCGACGCCTAAGTGTCCTTTTGTTTTTATATTTGTTGGTATAGTTCGTTAGTACTTTTAGTTAATTTTGTGAAGTTTAACCAATGTATATATTTTACTTTGTAAATAAATACCCATGCCCCATCTATCTATTAATAGTCTATAATTAATCTGTTTTCTATCAAATATTTTGCTTGAATAAAAATATGTTTCTTCGCAGAATGAACAACGAAAGTGCAAGAGCAGCCGTGCCGCAGCAGCCAATTCATGATTTTGCTGACAATGAGCCTAGGTAAACATTTTTTTTGCTTAACATAGCTTCCAGTAAAGGATTTTTTGATAAAATTCAATAACCAACTTTGATTTTAGTGTTTTAAAGTGTATACGAGCTCGCATGTCACAAATTTACACTTTATATCACTTAAAATAAAGTGTATTATTAATCATTCTCGATGCAAACTAAAATACATATTTTTTTTTACTTTTAGATCGCAACCAGTTATGCAACTCCGTCGTCCTCATGCAAATACGCCAAATAAACGAGAACAAAAGAGAGAAAATTCTGTTGAAACGAGAAGCTCAAATGGCGGTTATACATCTAAGGTACGTTGTTCATATAACAATTAATGCCCTTTCTTTTCATAGGATTTTGTATATGGGTGGGAAAATTGATCATTCGATCCACCCAGCTCCTCAACTAAGGCTCTCCTACTAACCATCTCACGGTCACTCACGGAGAGTCCTGTATACCTCGTGTCTAAGTAATAACAGCCACACGGGTCGATCCATCGGGTTAAGCTATGCTTGCCGGGGTTGGTCCGTGTATGGGTGATCATCCTTACATATCGATACTCCTTCGTGCCTCGAAAAACACGTCAAGCTGTTGGTCCCGGCTGTCATTCATGGATCTTTGACAGTCGATACGGGTCGTCAGAAGCCCGAAAGACGGACAAGCAGTCTTACTCAGGGGTATCGTATTGCCCAGTTACTGGGTTGTGGAGTTCAGATAGGCAGTCGCTCAATGTAAAATACTGGTATTTTACATTGAGGGTACTGGTATTACAACATAGTTGGGAAAAGGCTTGGCAGATTGAGTGCTGTATGTGGCAACCACATGTGGTTCTGTCTCGTCTTCCTCTTTGCAGACTAGTTGTAGGCAACTCACTTGCTTGATTTAAATAAATCTTAGTTTTAAGATTCGAATTTCGAATTACGCGCGAAGCGAAATGGTAGCCTCGCGCCAAAGAAGCATACTTTCGAGTAAGCTTGCCTTGTACGCATGCGCGGGGCCGCCCTTTAGTTCGCGCGCTCGCCGGCCGATGCGAGGGAACGCCACGCGCTGCCGCGCAAGTCGATTCAGTGCCCTTGAAACACCGTTGCGCGCGGACGCGTATCGCGTCGCCTGTCCGTTCCCGCCAATTCGGTTTAGTTTTATAATAACGCTAGTTTTCTATTGTTTTGTGAACTGTATATGTGTGAACTATTCAACCAAGATACTCTATACCGTAACTTAGTGTTTCGTTTTGTTGAAATCCCGCCCTATCAAGAACACTAGTAGTTAAATCGAGTTGCTGTTCCCTAATCGGTTTTCTGTGATCAGGCGAGCGCAAAATCTACCGGATCGAGCGGCAAGGAAGATCGATTCAACAACTCCCAGGAGAAGCCAAGACTTCCTTTCCAGCAAAGGAGTCTTAATCAGGAGAAGGACAACGAAGCTTTGACGGGTGAGTTTTATATATTCATCACTAGCTGCCCCGCTCCGCTTCGCACGGGTACCCCTACCCCTACCTACCTACCTACATACCCTACCTACCCCTAACCACCCTACGTACCCCTAACCACCCTACGTACCCTACATACCTACTATTACCTACCTACCCTACCGACCTACGTACCTATCCACCTACGTACCTACCCACCCTACCCTACCCTACCCTACTTACACTTACTTTACGTTTAAACCTTCCCTTGAGAATAACGAACATAACAAAAAAATAATTATCCAAATAAGCCGTTCTCGAGTTTTAGCGAGACAAACGAACAGCAATTGATTTTTATATAATTATATAGATATTTTATTTGCATGTATTGCTCATATGTAAAATCTAAGTATTTTATCCTAACTAATGTAAATGAGTTTGTTTGTTTGTTACGCTTTCACGCTAAAACGGCTGAACGGATTTAAATGCAATTTGGCACAGGGATAGACCATGACCTGGAGAAGGACATAGGCTACGTTTCATCCTAGATAGCAAACGAAGTCGCAGGCAACAGCTAGTTTCTCATAAACCTACATGGGCACTTATGAAACGTTAGTATCTAGGTGCACAGTTCAATTGGTCATTCGCTATGGAAAAGAGCCGGCAAGAAACTCCACAGTTAATCTTTTACAAATAAAAAATGCATTTAAAATATTTTGGCATCTTGTTTACTTCAATGAAGTGAAATACAATAGACGTAGATATATTTAGTAACCTATTCCGCTTGACTATTCTTCAAGAGTCATAAAAAACCCTGTAATAAATCGACATGTGTTTCACCTCTCAACGAGGCATCAAAAGTTATACATTAGTTTTTGTATATGCTAAACGCGAAAAGGGGTCATTGTATATCATTTTGAAAAAAAAATTTATGGGACCAACGTTGATATCGCAAAAAAAAAACAGCTGTTCCATACATTTTGTCGATTTAAGTAAACACAAATGTATGGAACACCTGTTTTTTTTATTTTAAAATAATATTGTATAATTATTAAAGCTGGTATGTAAATTACATTTGCTTCCTCGCTTTACTTACATCGTTCAAACGAAGATAAGGAGATTAACTTTATTTTTTTTTAAACAATAAATCGTGCGTACTCGTTTTTAAAAACATAGACAGGAAATGAATTCGGTAGTTGTTTTACTTTATTAATTTTGGTTATACTTAAGTGATGTCCAGGGTTGGAAAAAATACAGTTTTTTTTTTTCAAATTTTATAATACAAACATTTCAAAATGTTTTAAACACGAGTTTGTTTTTGTTTTTTTCCTCTATGCGATTTATCTATCAACACAAATCGATCAGACCTGGTATTATAATTTATAGCTTGACTATTTAAAAAAAAAACGATCGGAATAACATAGGTACTACTTACAGTTATTACTAACTATTATACTATCTGATCTGTGAACATACTTACTTTTTTTTCTTATCAATCTAAGTATGTAACAGATACTGAACCAATTACATACACCCTGTATAATGCGAATTGCGAATTCCGTTGTTCGATCTTAGACGGAGACCTTATCAAAAGTATATTTAGGTAAATAAGAAAGAAGTCCCCAAAAAAATTACGGGGAATTACCTCCTTTCGACATGCGATAGAACGGGACTTTACCGGCGACGAAGTATAGACCTACAAGGTAAAACGGTCTGTGCTCAAATAATGGGAATCCCCAAAATAGGGAATTATTTACTTCGTTAAAAATATGCCAAATCTATTAATCTAATCTACTATCTAACCTTTTTTTTTCGAGCTGTTTCAAGTCCTAAACATATAAAACTTTCATTTTATTTCCATTCATTCGATTTAAAACCATGTTTTTTTTTCTTAATGTTTAAAACATTGTATAAAACTTGTTTTAAACTGTGATTTTAAACACTTAATAAAAAACATTGCTTTATTTCAAAATGTTTTAAACATTGTTCAAAATACGTGTTTTAAAACAACTTGTTTGTTTTATGCCAACCCTGGTGATGTCCCGAACCCCCGACATTAGTCCCGAAAAAATATTTTAGTCGTAAGGAAGTCTCCACTGTTTTGTCTCTGTTCTTTGAACTTTAAGTAGATTAGCTCACCATTTTCCGATCACTGGTTCTAAAATTACTTTCACAGCTACAAAAGTGTCGCCTAAAAAGGAGGAACCCGCCAACAGACAACGCAACATGTTCAACAGACCACAGGCTAAGAAGCCCGAAGTTGTAGAAGAGCCGAAGCGAGCCGAGACTGTAAGATCAGTTCCTGCGCCAGTCAAAGAACAGAACTTCGTGCCTAAAACGTAAGTGGCTCGGAACTCAATACTCCCCCCGCTACCCGCGCCGTGCGGGGAAGCGGGGGGAGCTCCAAATGTCATTAAGCCAGGTGCCATGTTAATGCGTAAAGGTTGTAGTAATCTAGAGAAACGTGAACCTTACATAATAATAAGTTGACAGAATAGGGAATATGCATGTATTTAATTAATATTTTTATTCGATAGTTTACATGGCCAAAAATTAGTTAAAAACATTTCGAGGGCAAAAACAATTTAACGTACTAAAAAAAAAGTTTAAAATAGCCAACCGACCCGGGCTTTTTAAACGCCCTTCATTTGTTTTCCTCCATTTCAATTCATTTCATTCGGAAGTCGGTGTCTTTGCTTTTCAATTTTCGTTTTTTGCCACCGACTTCCGAAATTAAAGTTATTTTTCAGTTTTGAGTGTTTTTTTTTTGTAAAAAGGTTTTTATTTTTCACTTTTTAGTTGTGGTACCTACCCCACACAAATTCTAATACCACTAGCTGATGTAAATAACAGTGAAAGAGTAAATAAGGAAATCGTCTAGATAAACTAAGTGGGAACAATACGTAATATTGAAGCTAACTCAAAAACTACGCAAGCAAAGTTAATAAAATTTATATGGGACCATCTCGGAAGCATGACCTACCAAACAAAAAAAGAATCATCAAAATCGATTCATAATTGGCGGAGAAATCGAGTAACAAAAAACATACAGACGAATTGAGAACCTCCTCCTTTTTGAAGAAGGCTGTTAAAAATAGACTTCATGCTTGTGCTTTGATTCTAGTTGATTGCACTTGAGAATGCATGAATAAACTTTTGATTTCCGCCTGCATTTCACTTGTTTTTTTGTACCATGTGGACGTAAACGATGTTCAAGCATTATAGATTTTTAATTTAATACTATACTCCATTTGAAATAAGATTAGACATTTAAATAAGCCTTTTTTACAGTCTGTTCAACCGATTTTGACTTCTATTGCGTTGGTGGCATGACAAATGGCAGCTGCAATAAACAGTTGGTCTTGTGTATTTATTTTTTGCTTTTAATGCCATCGTTATGCCTACGGTATAGAAGTCAAAATCGGTTGAACGGACTGTATATAGGTTTGTTTAGATGTCTGTTGATGTGAGCATTGTTATGGGAGAGCGTGGGCGTCTTCTCCTGCTATGTTTTTACCTCACTAATATTTTACTTTCACTGTCTTATTTGCACGTTAGATCGATCCCCGACCCCCCTACCGTCAAGCCATCAGCTGTCAAACCTCAGGAAGCTGCTCCTCCCAAAGAGATCACTCCTGCAGTTAAACCTGCCAGTGTTAGTGATGTTACTCCTACCAGGAAAATGTCGCCTAAGAAGTGAGTTTTGTCTTTGGAAAAATATATGTAACATTCATACAGCACAACTCTTTTCTTATGTCACTCGGGAATCATCGCATTTCCGAATACAAACGAATGCAAATTTCCATGTCCATCAATTATTACATTTATTGTATATGAATTGAGACCTAAGTACTTTATTGTTTTTATTTCCGTGTGAACTATAAACTAGCTAGCTAGCTGTAAACTTATTTTCAACCGGCCTTTTAAAGGCCGATAACAATAAAAATTATATTGTGTCTCGTTAAAGACGGAGGTTTGAACTATTTCCTCCCATTTTTTAAATAAATTACATTAAGTGAAAAGAGTATTAACAACTCTATAATATACTTCCAAGTCGATTGAGAGCGTCCGGTCTGCACCAAGTGCAAAGGGCAACTGATAGAAATCCGACGACTGACGAAACACGAAGATTGCCTAGAGACAAAGAAAAAAGTTGTACTGTACTCATAAACTCACGACTTCCCTGAAGGGTTGGACAAAAATGATAATACAACGTGCCGCTACAATGGCGACATTAATTTAACACACGGGTAGGGCTAGTGGCCAGTAATCATAAAAATTATAATGAAATAAAATAATTCGTAAATTGTAAATTTTCAAACTAATTAAATAATAAAAACATAAACAAAATTGAGATCACTCTGTGTAAAAGATTCATTCATGAAGCTACCTACCAGCTGAGTTACGTTCAATCGTTTGTCGGCATAATTTATAAGAAATTGCGCGGCTTTCCTTCTATTCGTCTACATATTTTCCGTGACCCCGGCAAGTGACCTCTTTGGTACAGTTCTTTAAGTACAGGTTGGTCCAATATGCTAATTTAGAAAATTGAAAATAAATCAATAAATAATAACGTTTAATGAAATTCAAATATTTTCATAAAACGAATACGCGAAATCGTATACGTGTGTTAAATTAATGTCACCATTACAGCGGCACGCTGTATATCGATATTTCGCTAGTGTGAGTCCCAGTGTAATAGGGGGCAGCTTATTGCCAACAACCAGGCAAAAATCCAGACTTTGGGGTGCTAAAGAAAAATGTATTGCACTAGTTTTTTTTTTAACTACTGTACTACTTACTTCTTTGACTATACTTAGTAGTTGCTTGAGCTTGAGGCGGGTTCAGATCTGCGTACGCGCACGAACAATGCGGTTCGCGTGTGTCTTAGGATCATTGTATGGACACCTTTGGACATGTTCGCGAGCGGTTAGCGGGTAGTTCGCGTTGCGGACACGAACAGTACGGTTCGCGTGCATTTTAGGAACATAGTGTGGAGACCTTTGGACATGTTCTTGAGCCGCTAGCTACGTTCGCGGGCAAGAGACAGTCAGAACACTCGTTTGCGACACTCAGACCAAATAAAAAACCAAGACAGAGCGCTGCGAACAATACAGTGAAGCATGCCAAAACTACACCACCGCTCTGTGCATACACGCTCAAACGCACACATTTACAACCATTTACAATCAAACTACACCAAAATATGTGGACACATGTTTACGAAACCGGCTTCACGTCACTGTTGACAGGGCTCTGTCTTGGTTTTTTATTTGGTCTGTGTTGCGACAGTCGGAACACCCGTTTGCGAATACATCGCGTGCATGCCGTGTACCTGTGCTACCTCGGATGTGCTCAGTATTAGACCCGCTCCTGCTTCTCACGGTTTTTTGGACTTAACATAACATCGAGATTTCTTAGCTATATGTAACTTTAATAGTAACGTATTATACACATAAGCCTTCCGGAATAAATTCTCTAAGCTATGGTGAAAACCTCGTCAAAATCTGTTGCGTGCACGAAAAGCGACTTTAATCCTTACTTCCTTACTAATATCATAAATGCGAAAGTAACTGTCTGTCTGTCTGTCGCGCTTTCACGCCAATACTACTGAACCGATTTAAATGAAATTTGGTACACAGATAGTACCAATTTTCATTTACTTTTTATCGACATACCACGCGGGTGAAGCCGCGGGCGGAAGCTAGTTTATAATATGTATAGATTTGCTTGCCTGTATAATTTAGGTCTTGACTAAAAGTTTCGATACCTAAAAAATTTCCTGTCGTACTGAACAACTGTTTCTATTAAACAGTTAACATTATATGTATTATATCCGATTCTTGTAGTCGACAGACAGCAATTACGCATGAATGAAAAGTTTTAAGTTTGAACCTTTATTTTACCTAACTTATTATCATATTTCCCCCTCACAGCTACCTCTTCGAGAAAATGTCAGTCGGCGACTCGGTAATAATGTCAGTGGACTCCAAAGCTGCCGACTGTCGCATCAGCCGCGGAGACTACGTGTGCCTCACTATGGCGGAGGCCTTCGAGGAGGACTACCACAGTCTGTGCGAGGACTTTGTGCTGGACTGTAACAAGGACGAGCGGCCGGCCAAGTGAGTAGCGTTATCTATCTGTAGTGAGTTATCAGTCGCGGAGACTACGTGTGCCTCACTATGGCGGAGGCCTTCGAGGAGGACTACCACAGTCTGTGTGGGACTGATTACGGGTTTAATGATCGCTATTAGTATCATCATCATCATTTCAACCGAAAGACGTCCACTGTGGGACATAGGCATTCAACCAGCGATGCTTGGTTGAAGGCCTATGGCCCATGGCCTACAGTGCTTCAAACGGTTCTGTGCTTCCCGCATCCAGCGGATTTCTGCAATTTTCACAATGTCATCGGTCCACCTTGTGGGAAAACTACATTAGAATAAACTTTTGTTTCATCGTTCACTTTTTAGATATCGGTAGATACACGTATGTGGAGTTTCGCCAGCAATAAGCTGGCGAAACTCCATTTGACCGTTAGACCGATTGCTCTATCGGTCTAACGGTCAAATAAATAAGCTGGCTCTGGTTCTGGGGACAGCCAGGCTGACGCGTTTCCGCGTTAGGTCAGCGCGTTCGCCGCGCTCTCGCTGCGAGAGCGCCACGTACCGCACGAGAGTGCGGCGTGCGCGCCGACAGTAGCTACGAGCGCCCGGCGATACGATGACGTTTCGCTCGCACTCACACACTCGTCGCATCGCCGCGATTCTATCGCTCGTGGAGGCGGCCCCTAAGAGAGTGTATAGAAATACGTGCCATGACGATAATATCGCCGCAATTCTCGCTCGTGGAGGCGGCCCCTTAGTGTGCGGGATTAACTCGCTTTTGCCAAGGTTCTTTTAAAACGGGCGACACGAGTGTGAGTGATCTAAAATCAATAACTTTTACTAAATAAATATATACTTCCACAGGCTAACACCCGGGGAAACTATCTCATACTTCAACCCTGAAGACTGCGGCTGGTACCGCGCGCGCTGCCTCAACCCGACCACACTCGCTCTGCTAGACAGCGGCAGGATCGTCACCGTCACAGCGGCCGACAAGTGCCGAAAACTGCCGAGCAAATACGAAGCTATACCCGAGTTCTGTGCTGTACTCGCTACCAAGGCTGTTCAGGTGAGATTTTCTATAAATAGACCTCTCTTGCCCTGTTAGACAGCGGCATGATTGTCACCGTCGTAAGAGCCTATATGTGCCGGAAACTACCGAGCAAGTTCTAAGGTATGCTGAGAGGCTTTCGGCCATCAGAAGGCCAATTCTCGTACTTCAAAAACGTTCACATTCAAGTCACAATCTGTCAAACTTGACAAAAATGTAGTTAAATTGATTGTATTGTTGACAGATTGCGAATGCGAACGTTCTTAATAAAACCAGCCAAATGCGAGTCGGACTCATGCACAAAGCGTTCTGTACCATTATCTATAAAAACTGCCAAAAAATCACGTTTGTTGTCTGTGCCCCCTTAAATATTTTTCTATTCTGTTTTTTTGTATTTGTTGTTTTAGCGGCAACAGAAATACGTCATCTGTGAAAATTTCAACTGTCTATCACGGTTCATGAGATACAGCCTCGTGACAGACGGACAACAGAGTCTTAGTAATAAGGTCCCGTTTTATCGGCATAATGATAAACGAGCTCACATTCTTATTTTCTTTGTTTTAGATCGGAGCCAGTCTCAACTGCAAGATTGTATCACAAACATCAAACGGGTTCAAGATCTCTATGGCGGACGTTGAGACGGACGCTAATTTAGGCGAGGGAGAAGTGTTCAGATGGTTGCCCACCGTTGAATATCCAACTGCTTGTAAGTTCTACGATTTGTTATTTGTTTTTGGTTCCTCTAGGATGCGAAATTTGCGACATGATGAGTCATAGCGTCTGAGTACGTCGTAGCGTACATTTCCACGAATGAATCTAGCGACACACTGCGAAACTTATGCGAAGTAGTTTCGGCCTTATGTGTTTTAGGTAGGGATGTGTGACACTCCGACATATCCAGAAAAATTGCAAAACTTATGTGGCAGTGGGCTGGGCACATTGCTCGCAAAACATAGGGCTGATGGGGCCGCCGAATTTTCGGCAGATATGTTGCGACGCTAACGCAACGTGTAATAATATAAATATCGAATATCGGTATATCGGTTGTACATATAGTGAATGTCACTCATTATTTTGTATTGTGCGTTTAGTTTGTGCAGAATAAACAATTTTACTTTCTTTCTTTCTTTCTTTTCTTTCTTTCTTTTCTTTCTTTCTTTTCTTTCTTTCTTTTCTTTCTTTCTTTTCTTTCTTTCTTTTCTTTCTTTCTTTTCTTTCTTTCTTTTCTTTCTTTTATATAAATATCGAAAATTTACGTACTTTATACACTAGCTGAACTAGCTTCGCCCGCTTGACAAATTATCGACTAAAACCTTTCTCGAGAACCACTCTTTCCATAGGTGAAAACAGCATGAAAATCGGTGCATTAGTTTTTGAGTTTATCGCGAACAGAGGTACAGACACACGCGGCGGAGGACTTTGTTTTATATAATATGTAGTGATACTAATGTTATGTTTCACAGCCATTGGAATTCCAGAAGTGACCCGCCCGCCACTGGTCGACGGATCCAAAGTACTTCTAGTACTAGCGGACACTCTCGACAAAGTGTTCGTGCGACCAGCTGATAGCGAGTCGCAGAGGAAATACAATGATGTGTTACAGCAAGTCTTGCTGAGCGCTATGAAAGGTAAGGCAGCGAAAAGTTTGAATTCTTGTTTGTTAGCATATTATTATTTATTACTTCATCATCATCTGCCTAGCTTTTTCCCAACTATATTGGGGTCGGCTTCCAATCTAACCGGATGCAACTGAATACTGAATTTTACATAGAGCGACTGCCTAGTGCACCTCCACAACCCAGTTACTGGGTATTGGGTAACACGATACCCCTCCACAACCAATGTTAGGTTGTCAGACTTTTGTGCTTCTATGGGTCGATCCATTAAGCTACGCTTGCCGGGATTGGTCCGTGGATGAGTGACCATCTTTACATACCGAGACTCCTCCGTGCCTCGGAAAGCACGATGATCCGTTGGTCCCGGCTGTCATTCGTGGATCTTTGAAAGTCGGGTACGGGTCGTCAGAAGCCCGAATGTCTGACAACCAGTCTTACCAAAGGGTATCGTGTGACCCAGTTACTGGGTTGTGGAGGTCAGATCGGCAAAATACTGGTATTCAGCTGCATCCGGTTAGACTGGAAGCCGACCCCAACATAGTTGGGAAAAGGCTAGGCAGATTGATTGGTTATTTACAAACAATAAACTAATATTACTTTGTGTCCCCAGTTAAACCACTAACAGAGCCGCCAACACCCGGACAGACTGTGATCGGCAAGTTCACAGACGACTGTCACTACCGCGCGATAGTGCGGCGTGTCAACGTGAAGCAGAACAAATACCAGATCGAGTATGCTGAGTATGGTAAGTTAATCGCTTTAAGCTCTTGCCAAACAAAAGACATTTCACAATAAATCCTAGATTTTTAAGGCAGTTTTCCCACCACCGGCGATTAACGAGTAGCGAGTAGAGCTAGCAGCTAGAGATGCATCGCAAAAAAAAAAATCTGCTGTTCCATACATTTCTGTTCACTTAAATCGACAAAATGTATGCAACAGCTGATTTTTTTTTCGCGATTTCAAGGTTCGTCCCATAGAAAAAGATGTTCAAAATGATGAGTACAATGACCCTTTTTCGGGTTTAGCATAAACAAAAATTAATGTTGTATATGCGTCTGTTTTGTTTACACGGAATGCATAATAATATCTATTTTACGTTTCTTAAGCTAGAAAATAGCCTATAGTTAGTCGCTTCTTACAACTGCCGTAATCTTTCAATTTATATTTTATTTATTACACGACTGCCCAAAAAGGATTGTAATGTTTTCAGGGTTCACGTATGTATGTACGTGAGTCTCTTTATTCCACCATAACTTTAAAATGCCTGAACGGATTTGGATGTATGGGGTATCGTTAGAATCCTTACATTATCCCGAGTGAAATAGCCTTTTTTTTTGTCATCAAATCAATATGGCCGGCAGTATGGCTCCATTTTCAACCGTGAAAAATAAAAAAATCTTCAATTATTTACAATATGGGTATCCAATTGAAAGCCTTGATGAGCACATTCCAAAACTATATAATTTATTGGCATACATTTTACATAGGTAGGGTGTACATGCAAATAAAGAAATAAAAAACATTTCATCTTTGGCTACAAACGATAATCAGACTTTAGTAACACTGCAAATGTCTAATTGAGTGAATGGTTATGTAGATGATTGAGTTATTATTAGAATTCATTAATAATCACACAGTACCAATATTTAGGCAAGTAATTAAAAAATATTGTTAACATTAACACAACGCCAACTATTCCATAGCGGTAAACAAAAATGTACCTAAACTACAAAAAAAATAATACATACTTGTCACTAAAATGTATAAAATAAAAATAATTAGTTAAAAAATTAAAAAAACACAACTGCCCTGCAAAAAAACGAACTAAAAAATAAAAAAACAAGTTGATAAAATTGTCATTGCAGTCGGGGGACCGTTCTGTGGAACACGTTTTAATCTAAGAGATCCCCAGACTGCAATGACAATTTTATCAACTCTTTTTTAGCAGGGCAGTCGTGTTTTTTAATTAATTATTTATTAAAACTTCATGCGCATGTTCAAAAAATACTGTATAAAGGTGGACTTAACGCATGAGGCATTTTTTATATGGCATTTTATTTTCAACCTTTTATTCCAACAGGTAATGTCGAAGTCTCAACTCTAGAGAACCTATACCCGTGTCCAGCTGACTTTGATCTGTCAAATGTCAAAACGCAAGTGTCAATGTTGAAGCTCGCGCCGCCAACTGAACTGTCAACCGCCGCCAAAGATTTCATCAAGGAGCTTATGCAGGACGAAGAACTTGTGCTGGTGAGTTATCCACACTCTCAGAGGGGTCAAAACGTAGAATGATGCAGATATATGAATCACGGAGAAAAACCTGAATAATTAAACAAAAAACACGTCTGCCCTTCAAAAAAAAACTTGTCACTAAAATGTCATAATCATAATCAGCCTATAATATTCCCACTACTGGGACACAGGCCTCCTCTCTGTGAGAGGGAGCGGGCCGTACACCACGCGGGCCCAGCGCGCGTTGGTAATGTCACATGTCTATGAATTTTTGGTTCTAGGACATGCCGGTTTCCTCACGATGTTTTCCTTCACCGTTTTGAGAGCAGGGGTGATGAAATAATTTACACAAAGTAAAGCGACTGTCAGGGTTCGAACCTACGACCTCCGACACGACATGTAAGAAAACCTACGACATGTAAGTCGCGGCCGTTACCACTGGGCCACCACTACTCACTAAAATGTATAAAATAAAAATTAAAAAACACGACTAACCTGTTGAAAATCGGACTAAAAAGTAATAAACAAGTAGATAAAATTGTCATTGCAGTCGGGGGACTTCTTATATTAAAAACTAGCTGCGCCCCGCGGTTTCACCCGCATAAGTCTCCATCTCGTGGGAATATTGGGATAAAAAGTATCCTATGTCCTATTCCAGGTCATGGTCTACCCCTGTGCCAAATTTGATCCAAATCCGTTCAGCCGTTGTAGCGTGAAAGCGTAACAAACAAATAAACAAACAAATTCACTTTCGCATTTATAATATTAGTTAGGATTATTCCACAGAACGGTCCCCTGACTGCACATTTTAGTGACAACTTTTTTTTTTTAAGTTTAGGTAGGTCATACTGTCGCCTTATTGATTAAAATAAAAACATAGCCTATGTGATTCGGAATGATATAAGGATTCTAACAATACCCCTACATCCAAAACCGTTCAGGCATGTTAAAGTTATGGTGGAATAAAGAAACTCACATACATACATACATGAACCCTGAAAACATTACATTCCTTTTTGAGCAGTCGTCTCAAAACATGACAAATATATTTCCTAGACACTTCCCGACGGCCGTAAGTCAGTACCGAGCGGCAGTGAAGCATCTCTCAACATGGCTCGCAACAAGCTGAGTGTCGGCGTGCGGCTGGCGGAGATGTGCACGCCGGACTGGAAGAAGATCGAGCAGAGAGGCGGCGACGTCGTCGGTAAGGGATGCACAGTGTAAGGGACAGCCCTCCGCTAACTGATGGGATGAATTCAGCATATCATAAGACAACCTGTACATGAAATTATTATAAACCTGATTTGTTATATTACCTCACACGCAATGTATCGTTACCGTGGCAACACGCACGTAGCCGCACTCCCCGTGGCGGGGGGTGCGCTCGCGGCTCGTGATTTGTCAATGTTAATTCTGAGGTTCACGCGTCGATCGCTTAGTATTTTGACATCCATTGCTGCTTGTTTTATTTGAGCTGTTTTATTAACATAAATGGAGTGCTGCGTACCCAGAATGTAATTTTACATTGAAATAAAGGAAAAGTAGCAGTAAAAAAATTAAAAAAATTAAAATTTTCCTTAGGAGCTCTGAATGCCCCCTGTTAATTAGCGGAGGGCTGTCCCTGACACCCTGTATACAGGATGTAAAACGACCCAGCACATATACATATACCTTTTCTACCCATTCTGTATTTACATCACACTATACTCCATTTGAAATAAGATTAGAAAAAACAAACTTTTTACAGTACGTTCAACCGATTTTGACTTCTATACCGTAGGCATAAAGATGGCATTAAAAGCAAAAAAGGTTACACAATACCAACTGTTTATTGCAGCTGCCATTTGTCATGCCACATACGCAATAGAAGTCAAAATCGGTTAAACGGACTGTAAAAAACGCTTATTTAAAAAGCCACCTCAAAGCCACTTAGTTTGGTTATGGTGAAAACAAAAACGGTCATGTGGTCAAAACTATTTCAAATCCAAGAAACTGACTAAATAAATTCATTAACTTTCTACATGGAGTGGAGGAGCTCGTGGCTAAGTAATAACAGCCGCTCGGGTCGATCCATCAGGTTAAGCTACGCTTGCCGGGGTTGGTTCGTTCGTGCCTCGGAAAGCACGTTAAGCCGTTGGTCCCGGCTGTCATTCGTGGATCTTTGACAGTCGTTACGAGTCGTCAGAAGCCCGAAAGTCTGACAACCAGTCTAACCAAGGGGTATCGTATTACCCAGTAACTGGGTTTTGGAGGTCAGATAGGCAGTCGCTCCATGTAAAATACTAGTATTCAGCTGCATTCGGTTAGACTGGAAGCCGACCCCAACATAGTTGGGAAAATGCTAGACAGATTGATTTTCTACATGGAGTGCTTGCTATGTTATCACAGAAAAACATATTTTTTCTACCTTTAATAGAACCTCATTATTGTCAACAGAAACGGAACACATAATGTTCCAAGATATAGAGTACACGGCGCTGCCTAAAGACGGCTGTACTATCGAGGTGCTCGACATTACTGTGTTGAAAGGCGGCGCCATTTGCGGCTACGACCGCACCGACACGCGCGCTGATTCGGTGTTCACCCAGCTGACGGCGAAGGTAAGCAGCCATTATACGATTTTTCCTGGGTGTACTATGCCAAATCGAATGCCAAGTAATCGAATATCACTTGATCGACCACTTTATATCGAACGTCTGAATACTCGAACGTTCATTATATTGAATGGTTAATAAAAATAAACTCGTTTCTCGCACCTCTAAAAGAGTTTCCACCTACCATGTTTCCATCTACCGTGCACCTAGCTTCTGATGTTTCATAAGTGCCCATTTGTGAAATGTCAGAAGCTAGGTGCACGGTAGCAATTGGTCGTTTCCTATGGAGAAATGTAATTTACATACCAGTTTCAATAATTATATAACTTTTTAATATATTATTATTAAAATTTATTTCTTATTTTAGTTCATCTAAAAATAATATTCTAATAAATCTTTCAATTTCATTGAAAACTATAATTTTGTATAATTTGGAAGCAATTTTTCAATTTTTGTAAATGTAAGTACCATGGAGCCGTTTAATATGGTATCATGATGTATGTTGACTTGAAAGAGCATGGCAGATGAGCGTATGTCATGCTCACTTAAATGTCTCGCTGATGGTGGCACGTGTGTTGGATCATTCGGTTCCCTACAAAATGGTTGAGCTGGATGGTGCTGATCCACGTGTCATTTTCGTGAACGGGGGCCGTCAGTTGAGACTGGTCATCTCTTATTTGCCAGAGCTTACTTTTAATCATATATTTTGAATTGTTTCTGATTATTTTATGTTTTACATCGTTCTCACATATAGAAGCAACAAGAATACTGTACCCAGGATTTTGTAATATCTATATCCATTTTAAAAAAGAGTGTCCTTTGAGTTTCTTGCCCGTTCTTCTCCATAGAGATCTACGTTTTGGAATGTGCAACTAGCTTCAACTTTCTGACTAACTGACCGACTCTTTGACAGTTCAAAAGTGCCTGTAAATGGTTTAATTGAAGTAAATGCTTTGAGTTTGAATATTTTTTCGTAAGGCGTCTCCACTGTCTCTGTTCTTTTTCGAACTTTAGGTATTTTAGCTCACCTTTTCCAATCATTGGTAATAACCCAACTCATTGCAATTTGTTTTCGAACGTTTGTTACAGATGGCCGACTACTGTAACAGTGAATTGGGCAGGGAGCCTTATCTACCGAAACCAGAAGAGCTTTGTATTGCTCAGTTACCTCCTTGTAAGTTGTAATTGCCATTCTTATTATTTTTTGCCTACACATATGAGAGTCAAAATGGCAGGTGTATCTTAACTAATAGAATTATCCCATATACCAAAAAAATTTACCTAAAATGTACTATTTAGTACCAACTTTTAAAAAAATTGTACCTCTTTCAGAACGAAACTATATCAAAACTAGCTGCGCCTCGCGGTTTCACCCGCTTTAGTCTCGATCCCGTGGGAATATCGGGATAAAAAGTTTCCTATGTCCCGGGGCCGTAGCCAGGTATTAATTTCGGGGGGCGTTAAAGGTGGCAATTTTTTTTGAAGACATTAAGTATTTCTGATTTCAGAGAGGGTAAAAAATTAGTACAGTTTTGGAACAGAAATTTTGCTCTTTTACGGAAATCTTTATAAAATTGTTGCGAGCGAAGCAAGCTCGAAATTTATAGCATCCAGGTTCAAATAAGTTAGGTTCTCTTTCTCTTTAACCAATCATATAGAAATATGAGGATGATGCAGAAAAGAAAGCAAAAGCGAGCGAAGAGAGCTCGAAAATTTTAACACCTCGCCTGGGAGAGGCTGGGGTAGGTTAGAATATCTCAGAGAACGCTGAAGTTGCAGGAATTTATTCAATGCAAAGTCAGAGTCGATAAAAATACAGTTTACTGGTATTGCGTATTGTAGATTTAAAGTAAGCCTATGCGAAATAGATTCGGAGGTACCCTAGGGGGTCGATCTCTGGATTGAGATTCTGGTTTCTCGCATTTCGGGGGAGGGGTTTGAACCCCCAAAACCCCCCCCTGCCTACGGCCCTGCTATGTCCTATTCCAGGTCATGGTCTACCCATGTGCCAAATTTAATTTTAATCTGTTCGGCTGTTTTAGCGTGAAAGCGTAAACAAAGAAACAAACTCACTTTCGCATTTATAATATTAGTTAGGTTTATGATTTAGGTACACCCGCCACCCGGTTGCAGGAATGTCCGAAAGGGATACCGGGCCCTTGGCAACAGGCAACTGAAGGAACACGGGTGGGTTTTAGTCAGTAAAAGTCTGACACGCCCTTCCGCTCCGCCCAGAGCGGGAGAAGTCATTTGATAAATTCCAAAACTCAAAAAAAAAAAAAAGGTACTCCCGCCATATTGACAACTAGTACTACGTAGCGTAACCGCAATGTCATTGTCTAGGCTAGCTTTTCTAAAACGTATAATAACGCGCACACGACGTCGGTCAAGGTTTGAAAATAATTTAGAGGTATGAGGAACAGATGTAAAGTTCACTCGTCCTCTATAAAAAAGGGAGGATCCTCCGACCAGACGGTCTGGCGGGCAACTGCCCAACGATTGATGTCGGGATCTTGTATATATGTCCATCGCGCGGTAAACTCTAATTGCGCGATGATGCAGGATTGTTATGTGACGTCAGGTCTTTGATGCGTAGTTCGCATTGACTGTTAGTAGTCTCTTAGATGTTGCCTGCGACATCATCTGCGATCCAGGATAAGAAGAAGCCTATCTCCTTACCCAGCTTTAGGTCTATCTGTGTGCCAAGTTTCATCCAAGTCAGTTCAGCCGTTTTAGAGTGAAAGCAAACAAACTCACTTTCGCATTTATCACTACAAAGTCCTCCGCCACGTCTGTCTGTCTGTCCCCGATAAACTCAAAAACTACTGCATTGATTTTCATGCTTTTTTCACTAATTGTTCTCGAGGAAGGTTTTAGAAAATAATTTGTCAAGCGGGCAAAGCTGCGGGCTAGTAAGTTAGGATTGCCGCTGATTGAGTATATTTTGGCCTTTACAAAAACCATTTTTATCTCCCAACAGATCCTCAATGGTTCCGCGCCGTATTCCTAGACCTGGTCTCTGGTCCCGGCAGCAGAGAAGGCAAGATATGTTACCTGGACTACGGAAATATTGCCAACGTGCCCGTTACTTTACTGCGGAAGATGATGCCCGAATTCATCACCGGCTTACCTGTCATGGGGCTGTATTTGGAGATCAGAGGTAAGATATAACATACCATCATCTCTTACCCCGAAGGCTTAGGGAAAGGTGTACAGTAACAAGCATAAATAAATTACTATGAAAACCTCGGCAATAATATCTTGACTTCATGAATCATACATTAATATCTGTCTTCAAGATGACGGCAAATATATGAGATCATTTATCTCTTTGATGCTGGCCCCCCCCCACTCTGTGTTGCAAAAGTGAAAATTAAAAAATCGGGTAATTTTCCAGGTAATAATCGGGAGAAATCCGGATATTTTTTTGTCATGGTGGCACTTCACATCACTATTCGGTAATCGCGTTTTTAACTGTATTTTATTCGGCTATATCGTGTAGAAGTCCGAATAACTCGAACACACCGTCCACACATCGTCATGAACAGTGAATATGCCGAACATCCAAGAATATTTTTGCTATGTAAACCGTTAAAACCTTGCCATGATATCCGCGACACGGAAAAATATTGTTTTTACATTATGCTAATGCTAATCTGAACGCAATGATGGAGGTGTTGACGGCAGCAGGGAATTTATTTCATTTTTATTAAATTTTATGCACAAGTAAAAAAAGAAAAAAATACTTTACAAAGGCGGACTTAATGCCTGAGGCATTTTCTACCAGTCAACCTTAGGGTGATGCAGAGACAAACATGGCAGGTGCAACATACGGGATAGATAATTCGAAAAAGGATAAATAGTAATACATATATACTTAAATACGTACATATAAACAGAATAAACTTTGTCAGGAGAAATAACGATAGGTGAAGGAGAAAACAAGCCCAGCAAATCAGCGCCGCATAGATTCTGCCAACTTCTCACGAATATGTTCACGAGCTGCTACTTTGAAAGATAACCGACTCGCTGCCATCCTGATATTCAGAGGGAGCGCATTCCAAAGAAATACCGCCTGGACAAAGAAAGAAGAGTGAATAAAACCAGAGCGATGAGAAGGACATCGTAGAAGAAGATTGTTGGTGGGAATTATTATTTCCTCTGTGTTAATTACGATACATGTAGGTACAAAACCGCACTCTACTGAGCAAGCTATGTGTGGACGGTAAACGAACTTATTCGGTATATTTGCAATCCTTTGATATGTGACCAAAAACTGATAACCCGGCTATTTTCTATCGGATACGAGTGTTCGTGTATTTGCGTATTCGTCTTATTCGTGAAAAATAGGCAAATGTAGGTGAATAGAGTAACTTCACATCGTCGTATTAGGAATAGCTATGTGTAGTGCCACCATCAAAAATCGGGAGACAGGGTCACTAAATCAGGATATCGGGTGGGGATCAGTAGTTCTCCCGATTAATCGGGAACTTTTGCATCACTGGCCCCACCAACGGTCAACGTCACTGACCATCATCACCATAAACAAGGCGGTAATTATTCCGATAAATTGAGTGGCCACACTTGAACGGTCAACGTCCAATGCTCATTTGCCGCCACCCGAGTTATCGCCTATCGTCAAATTCTCGCGCTTAGTTGTGGGTACACCAACGGTTAACGCGATAATCAACGGCGTTTCCCGTTGGTGTGGCCCCAGCATGATAAACCATCATTATTTTCTCCCGCAGACTTCCCACAAGAAGCTTCAGACGAGATGCTGGCCCGAGCTGTGTTACATATGAACATTGACGACGAAGGCAGGGGCACTTTGAAAGTCAGCAACTGTGAGAAGCAGGCCGATGGCATCTATCTAGTCGATGCGCCCGAGTTACTGAGAGCTATGAAGGGGTAAGCAGATGGATACACACGGATAAATAAGATTTTATTTATCTATACTCCATTTGAAATAAGATTAGACATTTAAACAAGCCTTTTTACAGTCCGTTCAACCGATTTTAACTTCTATAACGTAGGCATAAGGATGGCATTAAAAGCAAAAAGGTTACACAATACCAACTGTCTACTGCAGCTGCCATTTGTCACGCCACAAAAGCAATAGAAGTCAAAATCGGTTGAACGGAATGTAAAAACGGTTTGTTTAAATGTCTAATCTTATTTCAAATGGAGTATAGATAATACTTAAAAAATACTGGATAAAGAAAATGATGATTTGTATAAAATCTATTCAAATCTCAGTTCCCAATTTATGTTATTTCACTTAAACAAGTATCAACGTTATACTAGTGTAAATTAAGTTGTATTCAGAATGACTTGTACTAATAAAAAAGTAATAAAATTATTTGAACTTGTAGAGCAAAGTGAACTTTATGTGTGTGTGTGTTAAAGTTTTTATTGCAAAAATACGCACGCAAACGCAGATTAGATGCGATTCTTATTATGTTCCCCTGTTACTGGGTTATAGAGGTCAGAGAGGTATTTCTGTATTTTTAAGAACTTTCGCATTTCAATCTCAGTCTCTATCTGTCAAAAATACCTCTATTTTATAATTTTTTGACAAGCTTTTGACATTAATTGAAGTTGACATAAGATTGCGATTCGATTTTGAACGTTTTTAATTACCTACGGGAATTGGCTTTCTTCTGTTGAGGTCAGCTCCCGGGCGAACCAGATGCAGCTAAATACCAGTATTTTATATGCAGTCTGACCGTCGCAACCCAGTTACTTAGTAATACAATACCCCGTGACCATAAAACTTATGACAATTGTATGGGATGATTAATCTATCAGATAAAAAATAACAATAAAAAATCTTGACAAAAAAAGTAATTTAAAAAAAACTTGTTATTTTTATTTTTTTATTTTCTTAGTTTTAGTTAAAATAAGTGGACTTTGTGTAACCAGTTTCAAGTTCGATTTTAAGTTTTCTGTTTGACTTATTGTAAATAATTTTAAGTAAAAACTGCCGCCGCCTCGTTGGTCTAGTGGTCGCAAGCGCTACTGCTGAGCCTGAGGTCTTAGGTTCGATTCCCGGGTCGGGAAAGTGTTATCGTGTTTTTCCATCTGGAATTTCTCAGTAGCAGCCCGGAGTCTGCAAAATACTACAGTTCAGAGTCTGGTTTTGAATTTTCGTTTTTTGCCACCTGCTAGTGCTTTTTTTGGAATTTAGTTGCTTTTTTTTTGTAAGCTAGTGTAGTTTTTGGAAGTCGGTTGTTTTTTTTTTTTTTTGTAAATAGTT
Organism: Lithophane ornitopus; assembly: GCA_948473465.1. Classification (NCBI taxonomy): domain Eukaryota; kingdom Metazoa; phylum Arthropoda; class Insecta; order Lepidoptera; family Noctuidae; genus Lithophane; species Lithophane ornitopus. The sequence continues at coordinate 7,702,290 of OX419640.1, read as the reverse complement.
TTATTTTTCACATTTTAGTTGTGGTACCTACTCCACACAAATTCGTATACCACTACTTGATAAATAAATAACATTGACAGTCCATATAGACCAAGTGTGAAAAATACTTATTATTGAAGCTAACACAAAAACTACCTTAATACATTTTATATGGGACCACCGCGAAAGCTTCCTCTAACAAACGAAAAAGATTTTTCAAAATCGGTCCACAATTGACGAAAATATCGATGAAAATATTTAAAAAAAAAAAAAAAACCCTACATAAAGTCGAACATAGAACCTCCTCCTTTTTGGAAGTCGGTTAAAAATAAATACCGTTCGTTGGTAAGCGCATCACTTTTGAGAATGGCTGGTCCGGTCCGATTTGGCTATTTTTTTGTTTTAAAATGTTCGGAATTACATTTACAGCTTTTTAAATGTAACTAGCGACCCGCTCCTGCTTCGAGATTTCTAAGTTATATGTTACTTTAATAGTAACGTTTTATACACATAAACCTTCCGGAATAAATTCTCTAAGCGATGGTGAAAACCTCATCAAAATCTGTTGCGTGGAAGAACAACGAGGATATACAGACAAACACGAAAAGCTACTTTAATCCTTACTAATATTATAAATACGAAAGTAACTGTGTCTGTCGCGCTTTCACGCCAAAACCACTGAACCGATTTAAATGAAATTTGGTACACAGATAGTCTAGAGCCTGAGAAAGGACATGGCTACTTTTTATCGACATACCACGCGGGCGAAGCCGCGGGCGGAAGCTAGTTTATTATATGTATATATAAGATACACTAAGAACAAAACTAGACGATACACTATTTATATACAACGTGCCGCTACAATGGCGACATTAATTTAACACACGGGTAGGGCTAGTGGCCAGTAATCATAAAAATTGTAATAAAATAAAATAATTGGTCAATTGAAAAATTTAAATTTTCAAACAAACTAAATAATATAAACATAACCAAAATTGAGGGCACTCTGTGTAAAACATTCATTCATGAAGCTACCTACCAGCTGGCTTACGTTCTGTCGGCCGATTCTTTGTCGGCTTAATTTCTAAGAAATTGCGCGGCTTTCCTTCTATTTGCCTACATATGATTGGTAACCCCGGCAAATGACCTCTTCGCTACAGTTCTTTAAGTACAGGTTGCTCCAAGATGGTAATTTAGATAAGTAAATAATAACGTTTAATTAAATTAAAATATTTTCATTAAATGAATACGCGAAATCGTATTCGTGTGTTAAATGAATGTCACCATTAAAGCGGCACGCTGTATGCCAAGCCTAGAAAAAAACAATCATTAGACTCCAACTTTATCCGGACAGTTCCAAATCGAGCGTCCAAATATGTAACTTATAGGGTTAGGTTTGAAGAAATTAAACCACATTGTAAAGTTGTCGTCACGTAAAAAGAACGCTGAGTACTAATACTAATTAACAAACGTGTCAGTGGTCTCACAATGATCAGTTTTTGACAGTTAAGCCATACAAAATCTGTCAAAAACTGATCATTATGAGATCACTGACCACTACACATAGCGCGTACGCGTTCATCGGTAGCTAGCGTGCTACAAACTGTGAGTATAGGCTCACCGCGCACCGACTCGAGCGCTGAGGCGGGAAGAGCGACGAATCGGTTGGGGGGGGCTGAGTAGTATGGGCTTGTGGCGGAAGATCATTATTATTTCATATCCTACGCGCTAAAAACTAAAGTTATGGAGTCTATCACTACCGCAAATATCACAGTTACTAACTGTAATTTAGACAAGAGAAAGAAAAAAAAAAATACAAAACTAAAAAATAATTTAAGTACGAATTTGAACTTTGATGTATGTCAGCGCAGTTTTGTAATTTGTTTAAAGCATATTCGTGTAATATCACATACACACAGGTGATAAACCTGTCAAAGTTTGAGTGAAAAGGGTAATTAAACAAAACATATTCGAATACACACTTGTGCAAAACCTTATAAGTGCGATGTATTTCAGCGTAGTTTTAGTTGAAAGGCGGTTTTAACAAAACATATTCGAATACACACTTGTGAAAAACCTTATAAGTGTGATGTATTTCAGCGTAGTTTTAGTTGAAAGGCTGTTTTAACAAAACATATTCGAATACACACTTGTGAAAAACCTTATAAGTGTGATGTATTTCAGCGTAGTTTTAGTTGAAAGGCTGTTTTAACAAAACATATTCGAATACACACTTGTGAAAAACCTTATAAGTGTGATGTATTTCAGCATAGTTTTAGTTGAAAGGCTATTTTAACAAAACATATTCGAATACACACTTGTGAAAAACCTTATAAGTGTGATGTATTTCAGCGTACTTTTAGTTGAAAGGCTGTTTTAACAAAACATATTCGAATACACACTTGTGAAAAACCTTATAAGTGTGATGTATTTCAGCGTAGTTTTAGTTGAAAGGCTGTTTTAACAAAACATATTCGAATAAACATTTGTGAAAAACCTTATAAGTGTGATGTATTTCAGCGTAGTTTTAGTTGAAAGGCTGTTTTATCAAAACATATTCGAATACACACTAATTGTGAAAAACCTTATAAGTGTGATGTATTTCAGCATAGTTTTAGTTGAAAGGCTGTTTTAACAAAACATATTCGAAAACACACTTGTGAAAAACCTTATAAGTGTGATGTATTTCAGCGTAGTTTTATTTATCTTTTAACAAAACATATGCGAATACACATTGGTGAAAATCCTTACAAATGTCAGCACAGTTTTAATCATACGCGTAATTCAAATTGACCTTTGGAAGCAATTTGTTTACCAGTGGAATTTCCACAATTAATTGTTTTTCTGTTCTTTGTTGAAAGGTCATACCTGTTTTTTTTTCAAGTTGATTTTTAACTTATTCGTATGTAAACAGTTATGCAATGGATGGCATGATTTATATAATTTCATTAAGCATATTCGTACACACGGCTACACATCAAGCTGTACATTTCCAGTATAAGCTGATCTCGCTTGATGTGTAGCCGTACACACACTGGTGAAAAACCTTACGAATGTATGTCAGCGAAGTTTTAATCATACAAATAATTTGATTAAGCATATTCGTATACACACTGGTGAAAAACCTTAAAAATGTGATGTATCAGCGCGGTTTTAATTATAAAAATAATTTGATTAAGCATGTTCGTATACACACTGGTGAAAAACCTTACAAATGTGATGTTTTTCAGCGCAGTTTTTCTAGGTTTTTACCGATAAACAGTTATTAAAATATCTGTTTTACTTACGATTAAAACAAAAAAAATCTTTTTGTTCTGGTCTATTGGTGTCCACCGGACACCCAACATTTCTGGAGCATGCTTCTTAACCCCTAGTGCGCATGCCTAGGTTTACCTAAAAATGCAAATCCCGTCGACCTAGTCTCAAGTTTCTTTTTATTTTTGGGTAGGCCTTCCTAAAAATGGTGATTTCATCACCAAGCAGTAATTTGCACACCATAAATTATACCTTCCTAACTTCGTTATGAGTTATATCATAAAACTAAACTACCAAATAAACAGTATGTACTTACGTGAACTTGCTGTGATGAGATAATTTTTCTTTTTTCTTATTTTCACTCGCCTAATCTAGAAACTATTTATCAATATCACTAATACACACATTCACTCACGTCACAAACACTTGAAAACGTTAGCACAATGTACAGGCCTAATCATAAACACGATCACAGCACCTCATTCCACTTGTAACACGATCTTTGCGATAAGAAACTTTTTGTTTACACAACGTAAATACTCCGCGGCCATTACGCAGCGACGCGCGCAGAGCCGGCCCGAAAACTGGTTTATACTGGTTCGCGGGAGCCGTGGGGTACCGTCAGCGCGTCAGAGTAAAAAGACCGCGAATATTTGTATGTTATAATTTTCAAGTACGATATTATTTTATTATAAATTATTGTTCCTTTAGTCTGTTTATTATGTTACTTTAAATTTTATTAGATGACATAATATTACTCTTTATTATCTCACTATTTGTGTTCTATTACAATAATAATGACCTGTTCAAAAAAACACACGAAAAAAATTTTTGGTTTGAGATATCCCAATTATTATTATTATTTCGATTTCTTTGAAAATAATGATTCATCATTATTTGTAACTAGGTACACTTATTTACTAACAGCTGTGTAACAATTATTATGGACAAAGCATTACATAAATGATTATTCTATCTTTCCTTATTATGTAGGTAGGTACCTAAATCCATTTACCACCCCACCCATTCTCTCTCACGGACAGGAGGACCTGTGTCCCAGCAGTGGGAACATTATAGTCCGATTATGCCTAAACAATAAAAACCGGCCGAGTGCGTGTCAGACCACCTACAATGAAGGATTCCGTAGTAGGGATGAAATTAACCCAAAAACAAACTTAACTTTGTAGTTGAAAAATATGTTCTCCCATACATCGACATACGTCACGGTCAATTCTCCAGCTGCAAATGTAAGTTTGTAATCGCATTTTTTGCGATAACGAAGTATGTGGAGGTAATTATTGTGTTTATTCATCATGAAAGTTTGCCTTTTTGAATTTTTAATTCTTGTATCAATAGTAGGTAGTCGGTTTTTAGAATATCTAATGCACCGCAGTTATGCACCTATGCGGTGCATTAGACATTCCCTCTAGTCTTATGCACCTATGCGGTATCATATGACATTCTCGTAACAGTAATGCGAATAAAAAAGCAAGACATTCGCTGCGAACAAGCCAAAACTACTTCCCTCTGTGCACACACGCTCACACTTACAATTAAAGTACACCTCAGTAAGTGCACGCATGTTTACGAAACCGGCCTCACGTCACTGTTGATAGCGTTGTATTTGTTTTTTATTTGCATTACTGTCACGAGAATATCACATGATACCGCATAGGTGCATAAGACTAGAGGGAATGTCTAATGCACCGCATAGGTGCATAACTGCGTTTGCACTGGCGGAAAATTCACAACAAAACATGTTGAAATCTCTATTTTCTCTCAATGTTCTATACAATTTTTGACAGCAACTAGAGATTTCAACATGTTTTGTTGTGAATGTTTCACCAGTGCAAACGCATAGTAAAAAAGAATATCTAATGCACGGCATACGTGCAAAACTACTGTTACGGTCGAGGAAGGGTCTTTAGAGACTGGCATACAGACAGACAACGAAATAAGTGGAGGTAATTATTGTTTATTTTTACTCCTCCATCAATGGTAGTCGGTTTTTAGTACAACTTTTCCTAGCTCTTCGTAAGTATGTGGGATACCTACTTACGGAAAGCTAGGAAAAGTTTGAAATAAAACACATTTTGCTTTCAAGAAATATATTATAACAAAATAAAACAAAACTCATACTCAAAGCATTTATTTCAAATAAACCAGTTACAGGCACTTTTCAACTGTCAAGGAGTCGTTCACTTAGAAAGATGAAGCTAGTTGCCCATTCCAAAGAGTAGTAGGTACACACGTATCGACGGGTCGCTAGAACCGGGACAGCATGAGGGTGGCTGAAAAGACAAGAAATACAAATTATTCCACTGAAACTAAATAAATATATATAGTAATATGCTATACTGAAAATACTTACCGTGGTGCGCGGTGGGGATGGGGACAGATCGGAGCGCGGGGTAGCGTCAAGGAACCCCATGATGATAGCGCGACGGGCGGCGCTGTCTGGGGCCCTTTTGCACGGAGCGGGGGTCACACTCGTGACCTTGAGGTCGAGGACAGCCTCGCCATGCTGAAAATATCATAAAACAATCATTTACCAAATTAATGGCCTAGGAAAATACCATGATCCTAAAAAAACATTCATACTTTTTGAGGACATTCACCTTTTTTCAAGTCGGTAAAAAAAAAAAACAATAACTTCGACATTTATTTTTCTTACACATGTCAGTTATGTAAACTGCAAGAAATAATAAAATGTAATCTTTCTTTTTTTCTTTCTTTCTTTCTTATTGGAACAAAAAATTCTAGTTGGATTCTTTTTGCAGATAGTACTTTTTACTGGCCCCGCCTACTATGAGCGCTGTGTCATGGTACGGGGGAATCGCCGAATTGGAAATACGATTACGATAACAATTCGCAATAATATCAGTAGCTATTAGCCAAATTATGTTCGTAGATTATTTTGCTAGATACTTATGTGTATTTCAAACAGTATACAAGAATATTTATTGTAAATACATTACTAAACACGGCGGCGACAGCGTCAAAATTGTTTACTACAAAAGTTTCGTTACTTGTTCACTGAAATATTTATCACTTTCCGATAAACTAACACTCAATACGAAATCCACACTTATTTCTCAGTAATTCTGTATAAAATTCTTATAAGATTACTCACCGTTTTCTTCTTTTATTCTGTTGCGAACAAACGTAAACAACACTTGACACTTGACGAATTTTGCCAATATGGCGTCGCGCGTCACACGACCACAGATAGATTTTGTTTGTTAAGTTTTCGTTCCGTTTTTAGTGGTGTTACCAAGAAATTGTTACTAAAATCAGTAAACTATTAATCGATTATTCGAATGATACAGCCAGATCGTGTTGCAAGTGCAAATAAACGACAAAAATCATCGACCAATGGCAACAATTGTCGCATGATACCCCATAGGTGCCATCGACAGTTGGGGCGTTTTCGTTCATGATACCTATGGGGTATCACGTGACAGTTGAGAAGTTAAGTCTGTTTAGATAAGGGCAGTGTTAGTATGTGGTGTGTGTTGTTGTGAGAGAGAGGTGTTATTATGTGGTGTGTGTCGCTGTACGATAGTATGAGGTGTTAGTGTGTGGTGTTTCGTTATGCAAAGATTTATCTCAGCTGACATTAAAATAAATTACTAACGTTGATTGAATTTTCGCCCAGACAAAGGAAGCAGGCTCAATTTGACCATTAACTTTGTAATCATATTTTCCTGGCGGAAACTGTTGCATTTTCTTCTCTCGTCATTGAGATTTTCAAGTTTTCAAATGGCTTTTATAGCCAAGATTTCCATTTTTCCTATTCAGGATTTAGGAGATTTATCTCTTATATATTTCTACTTATTGTAGCTTCTTGAACAGTTTTTCTGGGTGTGCAGATGGCTAGCCGTTATTGTCAAGTCACTAAAACATCTTTTTTTACTTCCTTGGTGTCCACCGGACGTCCACCATTTTTGGAGCGTGCTTTTGTAGTCTGTTCAGATATGGGCCAATGGCCTTTTCCCCCAGACAAAGGAAGCAGACTCAATTACATTTAATCTCTTCATTGAGATTTCAAGCTTTCAAATGGCTTTTATAGCTAAGATTTCCATTTTTCCTATTCAGGATTTAGGAGATTTTTTCTCTTATATATTTCCACTTATTATTACCGCCTTGTGAACACTTTTTTTTGGGTGAGCAGATGGCTAGCCGTTATTGAGAAGTCACTAAAACATATTTTTCACCTTCTTGGTGTCCACCGGACGTCCACCATTTTTTAAGCGTGCTTTATAGCCTGCTCAGGTATGGGCTAGTGGCCTTTTCCACCAGACAAAGAAAGCAGACTCGATTACACTTACTCTCTTCATTGAGATTTTCAGGCTTTCAAATGGCTTTTATAGCCAAGATTTGACCATTAACTTGGTAAACATTTTCCTGGAGGAAATTGTTGAATTTTCTTCTCTCGTCATTGAGATTTTCAAGTTTTCAAATGGCTTTTATAGCCAAGATTTGACCATTAACTTTGTAATCATATTTTCCTGGCGGAAACTGTTGCATTTTCTTCTCTCGTCATTGAGATTTTCAAGTTTTCAAATGGCTTTTATAGCCAAGATTTCCATTTTTCCTATTCAGGATTTAGGAGATTTATCTCTTATATATTTCTACTTATTGCAGCTTCTTGAACAGTTTTTCTGGGTGTGCAGATGGCTAGCCGTTATTGTCAAGTCACTAAAACATCTTTTTTTACTTCCTTGGTGTCCACCGGACGTCCACTATTTTTGGAGCGTGCTTTTGTAGTCAAATATGGGCCAATGGCCTTTTCCCCCAGACAAAGGAAGCACACAATACATTTACTCTCATTGTTGAGATTTTCAATGGTTCAATGGGCTTTTCTAGCGTTTCAGTGGTCTTCGGCCACGGCCGCAAAGATGTTCTCTTTTCTGTTTTCATGTTTATTTAATAAGCAAGCTTATCTTTTCCAATTCTCTGTCGCTTCGGAGATAAACGATTCGCAAGCTGCTTGCAAGCGTTCGCGCTTTTTGGCATCGTCTCGTCCGATTCCGTTGCCGCTTCTTTCTCGCTCTTGTGTACAATGTTTCTTAGTGACAGAACGAAAAAGAATAACGGAGGGTAATTCGGGCGTTTAGAGGTTATATTTTCAACCTCTATTAGTTTTCACATGCCTATATTACCAGCTATGTAATGAACATTGGTCTTTTGGGCTGGAGCAGTCCCAGAACAGTCGGGAGTTTGCGGTTGCCAGCATTGGCAACAGTCCAGAAAGGTGGACAAGCTCTGTCGCTAGTACTATTTTGCAGTAAGCAGCAGCTTTTCTTTCTTAATTTCATTTTAATGCATTTTCTTGCACACATAGGCAAGTGTCCAGTGCTTAACATGGACCCTTTAGGCCTGAAGCGCACTAGCGGCCAGGTCGCAGCGACCAGCAAGATAGTCAGTGGGGCCCGCTGGCCGCGTGCGACCAGGTGCGCGTGCTCCATGCCGAATTCATACTAATGTATCTATCTCGCTGGCCGCTGCAACCTGGCCGCTAGTGCGCTATTGCCCTTAACGGCACAACTTTTAGCAGTATGTGTTAAATTAATCCACATAATATCGTGCTACCGTCTCCAGTTCAGCATTTTCAAATACGTCTTGATCGGCGATGGAAGCGCTGACATCCTATCGTCGTTGAATTGTCTTTGTCTGTGCTATATTCTCGAAGAAAAATATCTCTCCCTTGGGCACTTGTAGTGTTACTCTTGTTTTGTTTAGGATCAATTCCCAGCGATCTTTTTATCAAGTTCGGCGAGAGTTTGCTTAAGTGTTGTACGATCATCGGTCGTAGTAATCTACTCCTAAAGGCACTGAATACATGCAATTTGAGAACATTTGTGTTCTTTAGATCTAATAGTTTTTCCAAGCTTGCTGTTATGTCTCCATTTTTTTACGGTGGAGATGTATATGGTAATGAATTTCTTCGTGTTCCGTTTGGGGAGATTTGTTTATTTCTGTGCTCGTGAGGTCGTCTTTCCCCCATTGAGCAATCCAGTGTCGTCGATGTAGCAGTTTGCTGTTTCAGAACCATTGTTTCTACAAAATGGCATTCATTACTGCTTTTTCATAATCACAGTGTATTTTTAACGGTTTTCACTCCAGTATTTGTGACAAAATCAATTAGAACAAAATTACTAGGGTGGCACATATATCTGGTAGTATGCTTCAGTCCCACCCTACCTCCAGGGGTATGACGTGCCCGCAGTGGATGTTTCACTTCCTGCTGTTGGTTCTTGCTCGGTGCTTGACGTAGTTGGAAATAGTCGTTTCTTCGGTTCTTCCGGCTCTGTAGTTGGCGGTACTCGTTCCGGTATTGAGGTCCGTGCCACCTCCTCGTTGTTGTTTACTGATTCCATTGGGTGACTCATTTCTTCTTCCAGTAGTTCCAGTTCCGTCCCGTAGATGATTATTTCTTCCGCTATTGACTCATCTTGTGGTTTTAGTGGTTCGACGTTCATTCAAGTGATGATGTAGTATGCGCAGTACATCGTAACTGACTGGTCGTCGGTTCTGTCCCCCGTTTTATCTTTTGTTTGGTCGGTTTTTGCAGCTGTTTGGACGGTTTCGCACATGTTGTGTTTGAGGGCATGGCCGCTTGGGACATTTCACCGCTCCAAGATTATGTAGGTATTGCTGTGTTGAGTCATGTTAATTGGTTTGGTTGTGCCCAAGTAATGTCGTTGAACTGCCAAAATGCAAGCCATTGCTACTGTTCGCATGTTATTGAAATATTAATTACTAATACATCGGTCAGTCTGCATAATTTCCACATTTTGATTATTTTTTCCATATTGGCGGAATTTTCAACGGTGTCTGTAGAGGGTGAAATGATTTAAAAGCAGTTTCGTATACTTCTTAAATGTTACAAGTTCAACAATTTCTCTTAGCTGTTTTAACCTTTTATTCGCCGTGTTTTCTGGTGAATATCTCGATGTTTCACATTCAATTCCAAATCAAAAATCGTTTATTTGTGAACCCTGATTTAATTACAGGTTACCTTTTTAATGATATGCTTCCAATATCGTATATTACGGATTTACTGATGCCCTCAACAACATCATACGTGCATGTTGTTTACATTTTCTTGTAAATTTTCTTTGAGCACTTTTTGAAACTTAAATCTACGAAAGACAGTTTTTCGTCGCCAGTTAGTGTGTTGGCTGGAATGAAGACTTGGTGTAGGGGTTGTGTTCCACATCACATTGCGTTACGCGAGACAACATTTTATTTTTTTGATAAAAGTTTTCTAAAAAAACTGTAGGTTACAACTTACAATAGCTTTCGTTCGTTACCGTATACTTTTTAAATTGCTGTAAGTTCAACAATTGTTCTTAGCAGTTTTTAACATTTTATTCGCTGTTTCTGACGAATTTCTCAATGTTTCACGTTCAATTCACAATTACTCTCTCAAATTTTTCGTTAAAATTAAGTTATAGAATTTAAGTTTTTTTATGTAAAAAAAACTAGCATTTAAGAATGTTTTGTTTTCAACTTTGGCTTTTTTGACTGAGAGGGTGGCTGATGTAGCTGCTAGCTGTTTCGGGGCGGGTCTTGGCGCCTGTCAGCAGGCAAATAACTCTTGCGACACGTCACCACACCGCGCAACTACCTCAGGCACCTTCTCAGTTAACCGATAAGCCTGTATTTCTATTTTTGCATTGTTTCTAATATTTTCATGATACCTTTCTATTATTTAAGATTTTAGTAAGAAAAATAAAAGCTGATTATCAAGTTTATGGTAATTTTATTTAAATCACCCAGTTACATGTGACACACGAGACGCTAACCATTTGACTCCGAAACTCACTGAGATGTCAAAAAAATTATCAAATACCCACAATTTAATAAACAATCACAGGTGGTCCGAGTATTCACCATAGGGGGGATAGGAGAGTGGATAAACGGAACAGCTCGTAAACGGTAGCAAGTACATGTATAACTGAAAGTTCACAACACAGTGAGAAGTAGTCAAAATGATTAGTTTAAAATAACACTTACGACTAATTTTTCCACTAATATCACATCGGGGAAACTTCAAATGACGTCACTACACCGAGAATCGTTCGAAATTACAAGTTACAATAGATTGAGAATTTAATTTTTTCTTGATTAAATCAATATTCCAATGTAACTTTAAAAAAATACTCTTAACAACCGATGACGATAACAAAATTTACGTAAAATTCCATATTCACATTTGAATAAAAATAAAGGTCCGCTAAAGTCTGGCAACACCTTGTTATAATTACTGCTCAGAGGTGTTGCCATCTTAAGCCGCGGCATGCATAAGATAAAACGCGAAGTACGAGCAAATAACAATAAAAAAAACATTAGGGAGTTCAATAATAGCACAACAACTACAACCCGGAGTAAGTACGTAGAAATGGCTATTTCGTTTTTCGAACTCTTTCTGTCTGTCTTATCTTTATTCTGCCAGCATATTTTTCATCCGCGAAGTTTTCGTAAAACAACTCTGGTGACAATGGTCGTTCTTGTAAAGCTTTTTGGATACTCCGCAATAAATCTGCTTGCTTCGCGTACAGTAATTTGTCATTCTTCGAATTTTTCGAAATTGCTGCTAAAGTTGTGTTGACCCAAGCTTCGTAGTAAGGTTTTGTTTGGGCGTCAATCGACGCCGGCGCCCATCTTGCGACCTCCGTCTGTGGGCACGTAGATCCTAGTACCGAAGAGGGCGAAGCCATACGCCGAAATTTTCTGACTCGCTTTCGCTCTGTTGGTTTCGGTTTCTTTCGTACCGGTTCCATTTCTTGCTTATTACTTGCTTTACTTACTGTGATTTTAGGTTTGAGTTTCATAGGACTTGTTTCAGTGAATTTTGAAACTTTTTGCTGTTTCTTTGTAACTTGTCCGGGTATTTTTATTTCCAAAGGTGTATAGTTTCTCTGATCTACGAAGGTAACCGCTTTGTAAATTCTCACGGAACCGGTTTTTGACATAATCGTTTTGATCATCGGCTTCCTTTTTTTTGCCGAGTTTCTTTCTGTTTTCCCGGCAAGTTTGGCCAGAATTTTATCCGGTTTTGCAAGAATTTTCTCCGGTTTCTTGTCAGGAATTAAATCCGGTTTATTGTCAACATTATAAAGGTCGGTTCTGTTTGATGTGGTCGACGAACGATTTAGTTTTTCTATTGTCTGCGTCGTTTCTTCAAGCAACTGTTTTTTGGGACATTCCACTGTGAAAAAAAAGTGCTTGCATTAGAAGAGTAGGTAAGTATTAACTCAAAAGGTTAGGTTAACTCGAAAAACAAAAACTCAAAGCATTTATTTGAATTAAACTTGCGACAATCTAAGAAGCCCGTTTTGACGTTTCTCATCATAGGTACATGCCGCGATAACTTTGTATGAACGTCTACGTAAGAGATCGAAAAATCAAATTCATAATCCTAATTAATTACTAGGTTATCCATACACTATATCAATGAGTATCATTCGAAAGCACCAAGTTTCACTTTAAATTGGAAAAATTCACTCAAAAACACGAATTAATTGTTGATTAATATTCTGACAGGATGTTATTACTATGTCATGTCTTTGGGTTCGTTGCTATGCCAACGGTAGTGTTGTGAAGATTTTAACCCTTTTTTTGACCGAATAAAATTGATGTTCTGAAAAATCGATTCTTTTACAAACATTACCTTTAGAAAAGGGAGTAACAAATAAATTCTGATCACATAATATTTTTAGCTTTCTTTTGATTTTTAATATGTCATTAAAAGAAATGGTTAAAGGTTAGGTATTGTTATATTTTCTGACTCGGCTATTATGTGATTTTGGTGTTATCGTGTAAACTCGTCAACATGTTTAAAAGAGGAGCGACGATCTTTGCAGGGTGTTTGGTAGCAGCTCCGAGAATCGAGCTGAATGTCGTACAATTGGAGAGGTCCAGTAGTAGCCTGCTGTAGGCTGATGATGATGATAATGACGTGTAATAAAACGATATGACTCGAGAATCAGTTTGAAGTAATGTAGATAAATTGTCGATTACAAACTTTAAGTATGATAAATCGAAATGTCTCGAGAATCGGTTTTTAAAACAACCGATTTTTTCCCCCATCCCTACTAACAGTATTTTGATAGGTGATTAAACCATTTTCACTTTAGAATTGTCAAACAGTCAGTCAGGTAGTCGGAAAGTTGAAGCTAGTTGCCCATTCCAAAACGTAGATCTCTAAGAAGATGAAAGCCCAAGGCCACTCTTTTAATTATGAATAGATATTAATAAATACTGGGTACAGTATTCTGGTTGCTTCTACATATATGTGAGAACAATGTAAAAAACAAAAACAAAAACAATTCAAAATATAAGATTAAAAATAAGCTCTGGCAAATATGAGATAACCAGTCTCAACTGACGGCGCCCGTTCGCGAACATAACACGTGGATCAGCACCATCCAGCTCAACCATGTTGTAGGGAACCGAATGAACCAACACACGCGCCCACCATCAGCGAGACAGTTAGGCTGCCATCAGACAGACTGCATTCTTGCAGTTTGAATGCAGTTTAGTACGACTGCAACACTCGTAATGTACTAGTAACTCTATTAAAACTGCAAATTTGCAGTGGGAGTGCAGTTGAAACAGTTGAAATGCAGTCCGTCTGATGGCAGCTTTATGCTCCTTGACTAGGAGCCATGCCACACGATGCGGTACAGCGCCGCACCGCAGGTCATCTCGCCGGACTAGCGACCACACGGTGAGTGCGGAGTCGCAACGTTTTGCGGCACCGTTGCGGCGTATGGCGGGACGGCTTGAGTGCAGCGCCGGAGCGCACCGGACGGCGCCGTGTGCCATACCATACATTTTTATATGTAGGACGCCGCAGCGTCAACTCTCCGGCGCCGCGCCGCCGCCGCACCGCCTCGTGTGGCATGGCTGTTACTGTGTAAAGTTGAAGTCACGATTGTATGCAGTTAATATACCTACCAGTTAATATAACAGACGTAGAGTTAAAAATACATACCAGGGTCAGATGATCGTCGTGGAGGCGACCCAAGTTTATTGGGATCTGTCTTCGAGACAGTTATTTTGCTACCATCTTCTCTTTTACTCATAAACAAAGTCACATTATCACTTTTGTTCATCATAGAGCTGTTCAGTTTTATAGTATATCTGTCTCGGATTCTTTTTCTTAATTCAGAATGTGATGTGGCCTTTACGTCTTTGTCATAATTTTTTCGGTTTGGAAATTCTTTCTCGGCGATGCCATGGATTAAGTATTTCGATTTCGACTCCTCATTCGTTGGTTTTTTCAGAATGCTGTTTAGTATAATTTTTTCTGCTTTTTGATTGGTTGATATTTTACGTTCTCCCAAGTCTCCCCTTTCAGGGTAGACTATTTTTACATTCACCTGCGTATTTCCTTCACTTTTTTTAAGTGTTTTATCGTAGATTTTTTTCGAATCGCCTCTGTCTACCTTGTAGTCGGTACTCTTGTTCATTTTGTACATTTTCGCTTGAGAATTTAGAATTTAAAATGTTTCGTTTTGTATTTGATTAAAATTATATCATGTCAATCAAGATGCCAGCTGGATTATGTTGGATTAAGTGATTATGACCAATTATGACCAAAGAAACTGTCATGAGCAACATGACCGAAAATTGTCTTTGGATTACGAATTTTTTTTTTTCAGTTTCCACAAAATGGCAGCCAATTCCCAATTTATGACATTACTTTTGCCGTATCCTTTATAGACATTGCTTTATGTATGTATTAATACTAGCTTAAGCTCGCGGCTTCGCCCGCGTGGGTGTCGGTTATTATACAACGTGCCCCTACAGTGGCGACATTAATTTAACACACGGGTAGGGCTAGTTAGTGGCCAGTAAACATAAAAATTATAATAAAATAAAATAATTCGTAAAAAAAAAAAAAAGCCAACTAAATAATTTGGTTATGTTTTTACATAAACAAAATTGAGGTCACTCTGTGTAAAAGATTCATTCATGAAGCTACCTACCAGCTGGCTTACGTTCTATCGGTAAGCCCTTTTGTCGGCATAATTTCTAAGAAATTGCGCGGCTTTCCTTTTATTCGCCTACATATGATCCGTGACCCCGGCAAATGACCTCTTCGCTACAGTTCTTTAAGTACAGGTCGCTCCAGGATGCTGATTACTAAGACTCCGCTGTCTGTCTGTCCGTCTGTCACCAGGCTGTATTTCATGAACCGTGATAGTTAGACAGTTGAAATATTCACAGATGATGTATTTCTGTTGCTGCTATAACAACAAATACAAAAAAACAGAATAAAATAAATATTTAAGGGGGCTCCCATACAACAAAAGTGATTTTTATGCCGTTTTTATAGATAATGGTACGGAACCCTTCGTGCGCGAGTCCGACTCGCACTTGGCCGGTTTTGTTGATGGCGAACAGACAGACGCGGCGGAGGACTTTGTTTTTTATTATGTAGTGATGTAAACGGTACACCACTGACTACCTGCAGTATTGTGTCTTCTTCTGCCATTAATCCATCGAAAGGTTGTCTGTAAAAGATCGCTTTTAGCGATAAGACCGCCCATTGTGTCACCCAATGTAAAAATGCTACATTTATATCTCTGTAATTTTTATGGTATACATAATAAATAGTTTTCTATTCTATTCTGTGTCCTCGGAGAGTTCTTGCAAAACTGTCCGCGGATTTTTCCCTTCGTGTAATAAAACCTTAAGTACCTATTTCACCATACAGGATAAAACCTCTAAGTTCATTCTTAAAAAAAAAATACCATCAACTAGAAAAAATTGAATAAACGCCAACTTGTTTACTTTTCGAAAAAATGCAACAAAAATAAATAAGAATGCCCCTTCCAACATTTTTCAACAATTAATAAAAAACATGATCAAACAGTATTTTTAACCATGGATAAGCCAAAAACAAAAGTTGCGAAATCGAAATCTTCGAATAGCGCGTCCGAGACTAAAAAAAATGCTCAGGAAAATAATAAAATGAGCCGTAGTAACGCCGAGTTTCAGCCAAAGGCAACACTATATGACCACCGCATGCAGCCTTTGCTTAAGAAAAGAGGAGTCTACGTAGAGAAGAAACCTACAAACACGAAGATAACTATTAGTAGTAGGGATCGAAGTCCAGACAGTAAGTAAAAACGTTTATCTACGGTAGACCTCAGGCCTCGTTTACGGAGACGCGGGGCGTCGAGCGTGGCGTTGGGCGGCGCGGCCCGCACTCAATTCAAACATAAGGCTTTGTATGAGTGCGTTTACGGAGAAGCGTTTTTTCACGCGTTTGCTTGAAATGGGGCGTTTTACGCGGCGGGCACGCAGCGGTGCCCGCTGCGTTCTTAGCTACACGCTTGACGTTTCGCGGCGGGCACCGCCACTCTTCCCGCCACGCATCTCTATGAACAACATCGTACATTGCCATATGTTTGTGTTTACGCGTGCGATGGTAAGTGCCGCTTCACGCGCCGCCTCTCCGTAAACAGAAAAAACGTCCGACCCGCCGCGAAACGCCACGCTGCACGCGCCGCCCAACGCCCCGGGTCTCCGTAAACGAGGCCTCACAGAGCACCGAATCTAAGCGCCGCCTAAGGGCGATTCCTCATTAGTGCGTTGCGTTGCGTCGTCGCAACGGATCAACGCATTTCCATGCCACACCTGC
This sequence comes from Lithophane ornitopus, assembly GCA_948473465.1. NCBI lineage: Eukaryota > Metazoa > Arthropoda > Insecta > Lepidoptera > Noctuidae > Lithophane > Lithophane ornitopus. The sequence continues at coordinate 7,685,390 of OX419640.1, read as the reverse complement.
GTTGCGATGACGCACGACATCGCAGCACAAGAGGACGACTCACGCCCCTCTTGCAGTCGAAAACTGTCCGTCGTCGCATCGGAGCTCCGACAGCGCAGCGTATCACCCTCCCTCCGCTTCGTTTCTCGTCCGCGGATCCGTTGAAACGTCGCGTGTGACGACGCAAAGCGTGTGGCATGACATTTAAAATAGAGAGTGCCTCCGCCCTCCTCCAGTTAATATTGACTTCACACGACTGCAGCCGACCGCGTGAAGTTGATATCATGACTGAACGAAGTCGAACGTACAACTGCATGCAGTTGAATATATCGACTACACGCGGTTGCTGCCATGCAGTCCGTCTGATGGCAGCCTTAGATAGGTATACACTTTGTGCTGTTTATTTTATGTGAGGAAACCGGCATGTTCTATAATAAAAAACTCTTAAGATATAGTGACATTTACCAAGCCACACTGTCCTCGCATGGTTGTGTACAGCCGAAAATCCAAACTTTAAGCTCTCTGTGCCATTTAAAAAAAAAATCGTTTCTTTCTATTCAGTGCTAAGAAACAAACCGCAGCCAAGGGCTCCTCGCCCCATTCCCCGTCCTGGTAGAAAACGGTTCTTGGCATCGGTACTGACCATTCTATCGAAATCTACCGCTGGGACCCAATGTCCAGACGCCACTGACAGACCCAGGAAAACGGACAAAACAATGAATAAACGAAAGCAGAGGAGAGACGAAGAAGATATCAACGAAGTGTCGATCGCAGCATCAAATATTAAAAAAAGGAAACCAAGATACAAATCCAGAGTTTTAAATATCTATGACGAACCTGAAGTAGAGCCCCTTATAGTCTTGCAATCAACTAAAGATATTGCACAAACTCCTTCCAATAACTCTGAATGCATTCATGATAAAAATTCTGTCAGCACTTACGTCGACCCTGCTACTATAAGATGGGCAGAAAGCTTGCCACCCATAGACCAGGACAATGGAGATAAAACTGCGCCCATAGCAAGTAATAGTAAAAAAGTCAGACTTATTGATGACGAACCAAAAACGATGGTTGCAGATGTTCCAAAGAGAGTTGATCAAAATTTTTATAATTTTTTTGTAGACGTTCTTAAATCTAGTTTAAGTGTGTATAATGTAAACGCAGAATTCAATAAAGAACTACCACGTAGCGCAAACTCTTCTAAAGTCGATTTAGAAATAAACGAATCTGTTGCCGGAAAACTTAGTAGTATGCAAAATAACAAAGGGACATCTGACATATCGCGGAAGCCTTCATCGAAGTATTTCTACAGCATTCAGCCAGACGAGAATCACCAGTGGGACGATAGGCAGCTATTGGAACATTTCCAGCCGGACTTTAGCAAGCCATACACGGAGGAGGCGCCTAAAAGAAGGCGAAAGCTTAAATCTGAATCGTTCAACTATAGGAAGGCAAAACAATTACCTAATACCTCTAGCTTGCCAATGCCAAACAGGAGAAAGACACAAAAAACCAACCGGAAACAGGACTTCATCAATTCACTAAAAGAGCAGCTACAAAGGACGGCAGACACGTACACACAGCCACAGAACTTTTACCAAGCTCTAAAAGTAATAGCGAAACATAAGCGACGCTATCAACAAGCCATAGATTTGAGAGAATCAAAAAGGCCCAGTGAGGGAGATGTCCACGTTTGTCAATTCAAGCGACGTAGAGTATTATCCGCTAAACCTAACAGAAAGGAATCTAATTACGACCCCGAAACCCGTTTCGATCCGTCAACCTTCAACCCTTACTATAAGACGAGAAACAAGAAGCGTAAGATCTTTGCAGAGAGAGAATACGAAATGGAAGAATCAAATCATTCCCTGCAAGTCGTCGGTTACGACTATGAAACTAATAAAAAGTCAAAGTTATGGGACCAGAGCACTTGGGCGTCGCGCCCGCCTTCGCCAACGACTCTAATGGAAGACTACGACATCGGCTTATTTATAGACAACAGTGTCAGTGGGACTAGTACCAAAAAGTGAAGGTTTAGATCCGTTCAATGTAAACATGTGTGATAAGATTAGCGCCTTTTTGAATGAGTCTTTAAATACCAGGGCGAAAAAAAAAAAAAAAACTTTGCTACTATTTGGTTTTATTTTTTCGGCCGTAGTGCTTGGCCAGTCTGCAAAAGGCGCGCGGCGCGGGACGGGCGCGGGCAATTCACGCCGTAGCGCGAGTAGAGTGCGCGGGCGGCAAGGCAAAGGGGAATCCGCGCGGGAGCGGGGGATCTCAACTAGTTCGAGCTGGCCGCGGGACGAAGCCGCTCTCCACCATGAACAGGCAAACCGCGCGCGTTCCCGCACCCGCGTCGCGTCGTTGTCCGCACCCGCGTCGCGTCGCTGTCCGCACCGCGCTGCTAGTCTGGCCAAGCACTTATGCCGAGGCTGCATTGTCGCGTTATCGCGAACTAAACTTCGCGCGCTCTCTCTCGCACGCCGCTCGGCGTCTCGCTGAGCAACAGAGAGCGCGCGACGTATAGTTCGCGATAACGCGGCAATGTAGCCCCAGATTTGAAGGCTTGTGTAAACTGGCGCGATATCGCATGCGCGACAGGCAGTGCTACCCTTGTCGCGCCTGTTTGTGGGAACCTTATTGAAGCGAACTTTCGAAACTCCGCTACAGTCACCTTTAGGAAGATAAATAAATAAGTAAATAATAAAAAAACAATGTTGATTTCCATTATTTAATCATATATAACTAGCCTATTACAGCCCATATGCTAAGCATTTAGCGTATTTTTTAACTATTCAATAAATAATTTTATGTCGATTATCTTAAAGCAATTTTAACTAAATTACACAAACTAAAATTGCGGCTACTGTTGGCAAAATCCTGTATGATTTTATTCTCATAAACAAGATGGAGACGACAAAACGACAGTAATGCGTAGGTAGGTAAGTATAATCTAATGCAGTAGGTATAATATTATCTAATGCCGTTCGCAGTCTGCATAAATTCAACGAACATATCCAATAGTTCCAAAATACCTACTCATCATAAGCATAGTAAATAACAATAGCGCATAGTAAGACCTGAATTCCTATTACGCTGATTTCGGTCGCGTATGTCGGTCGCGCGTGCGTATAAACATTGTGTTCTATAACACCATACTGCGACACTAACGTCCGCGGAGCGTCCTACGTTGCTACGCGTACACGACCGACATCAGCAGCGTAAGAGGAATTCAGGCCTTTAAGCGTAGCATAGTGTAGTGTATAGTATTGCCAGTGTTTTCATTTATTGTCGTATTATCTCCACATTGTTTATGATAAGATTCACAATGTTGTCCTTGTGTTAAGTTTTCGTAGGTACAGTTAAGAGCATACCTCGTTCATTCCCCATGACACCACTAAACACCACTTTGCATGCGTAGCATGATAACCACATAAACGGGTTTTGTCGAGCGACGGAAGAATAGACAAAATGACAGACTGTGATTGTGAATCTGTCATTATGTCTATTCTTTCGTAGACAAAAGCCGTTTCTATTGTGGCTATATTAAGCGTGCTGAGGTCCTAGTGTGAGTTTCTTCTATCTCGACTTTAACGCATCGACCGCGTTCGGCGCTCCGATTGGCCCTTCACTGGCCTTCACTGGTGAAGGGCCAATCGGAGCGCCGAACGCGGTCGATGCGTAAAGTTGAGATGGTTAAAATAAACTCACACTGTTCCCCGTGACACCACCGACTGTTAGCGATGATGCTGGATAGGGTTATTTTTTATATAGGTACCCGGTATGTAGGTGAGCCGATAGTGGTGCGCGTCATTCAGAGTGGACCAGCCATCTTTACAGTTACGCAAAATTCAAAAGCGTTTTTCATGTGAAAATAAAATTGCAACTTTTAGAAAAAAAAACCTCTCATATACCGTAGTATGGTTTCAATAATATTACTATGCTCGTAACACCAAATATCTTTCAATACTTTATGAGAAAATGGTTTTTAAATCACGCGTTGCGTGTACCTAAGGTTATAAATCGACAACATTGAACTTTCAATTAAGTATTTAGTCATTTATTAACTGGGTAAAATTAAATGACTGGGTAAAATAGATTATTACATAGCAAAATAAATTAATGTTATTTCTACAAAAGTTTAATTTTAAAATAATGAGCGCAAGCGCACTTATTTAATTTGCGTACTTACTGCACTTTGCAAGTAGCAGTAGGTAATTAGAAATCGCAAGTTACTTGCTGACCGCAGGTATGTTTTTACGCGTTTTACAGTAATTTTATGTACAAGAAAATAATAGGAGGAGTAGATATTTTGAAACTAAGCAAGCTCTTGGTAGATTGCACATTATTTACTATACTTTCGGAGACTATAGTTATTTTGCCTGATCTTTTCAATTTCTTAGGCCCTTTTCGAAACAATTGCAATAATGTGACAATATTGCATACATACAAACACAAACTCATGCCGTTTTTTCACGGGGGTAGGCAAAAGCTACAGAACGCCACCTGCTACGATCCTTACATAGTCCTTTTGCTTCATTTACGTTTATACATCAGCACGCGTAGCATGACCACCATAGAAACGGGTTATGTCGACGGAAGAATAGTCAAAATGACAGATAGACAATCACCATCTGTCATTTTCTCTATTCTTCCGTCGACAAAACCCGTTTCTATGGTGGTTATACTACGCGTGCTAGACATACACGCACGCCGGTTGCGAGTACTACGCACCTGGCCCTCTGAACATCACAAATATGTCCCCCCAGGGTTTCTACTTACATTTGCCATGTAAAAACCTTTTCTTAGTCTCCTTTCATTCATCCTCTCAACGTGACCAATCCATCAATTTTGTGAAGTACGAGTAAATAATTAGGAATCAAATACCTGCTTGCTTGGTTTCAAATAAACAGGGGGCTTAAAACAGTCACTTTGGCAGAATCATAATAGGAAAATATTATGAATCATCGTAAAATGTCACAAACTGACAATTCATAAATGATCTGCGTGCGATACTCATCTGTTTGACAGTTTTCTATGGAGATTCGTAAAAAGGTCCACTATGAATTGCTTTTGTGTCAAATTAGAGGAATTGCTAATGACAGCTGGAAATTCAGGAAATGAAATGCTTTTAGAGGAATTGCTAATGTGACGGTTTTAGGCCCACAGTAAGTACATATTTTACAAATCAGAATAAAATTCTTTAAAGTCGTCTAGATTATAAAATTAATGAGATGCATAGGTAGGTACTTAATTTTTGTTAAATAGTGGTATCTTTTTTTTAGTAAGTACAAATAGGGAATACAAAATTATTTAGAAATATAGTCTGTTTCAATGAGCTTTGCTCTTAATATTTTTAATACTCTTTAATAAAATAAAAATTATCTAAAACATATATACAAAAAACCGTAACCGTTACCTTGGGGCCACATTGTTGCGTTATTGTGAACTGTACTTCGCGCGCTCTCTGGTGCTCAGCGAGATGTCGAGCGGTGTGCGAGAGAGAGAGCACGCGACGTTAATTTCGCGACAACGCGACATTGTGGCCCCAGCATTACCGTTTGCTTTTAATTGATATTTCGACCAAAACTGACAGGTTTTTTTTTATCATAGGAACTACATATTTGAGACCGATTTATTAAAACTACCCACCTAATTAAAATACATGTTTATTCAAATGCCCTAATGTACTAAACTACTTACTAATCCCATCAAGACAAGATTAGGACTTCATATTACCCAGTAACTGGGTTGTGGAGGTCAGGCCTAGCAGGCAGATTCAATTATTGGGTGAATCATACGCCCCGGATCTATTTTATATGAAACAAAATATTCTAAAAATTAAAGGGAATAGGGAACAGTATGTTATCTAACGAAACGCGTGCATTAGTATAGAGTACATACAAGCTAAAAAAAATATAGCTATTCAAAAAAAATTAAGTTTTTTTTAACCTTTTCATAGCAAAATATTCACAATAACTTGATACGTAAAAGACACTCTGTACATGTACACTTGTCACACTTGTCTTTCCACGTTGACAGACAAGTGTGCGTGTACAGAGTGTTTCTTTTACTGTGAATATTTATTATTCGTTTTATTTTTTGATTGGTTAAGTATTTTTTTTAGCATGTATTGACGATATACTATTGCAGGTTATCGGGATCGCCCTTCGTTAGATAAAATACTATACATATAATATGTATAGTATTTAAGAAAAATTTAGTGTTAAATATTGTACGGTGGTACGGTGGTACGGAACCCTTCGTGTACCAGTCCGACTCACACTTTGCCGCTTTTTCTTAATAGTATGACTTGGTATAACGGCTAGTCCTAATCTTATTTTGATCGATCAAATACAATGTTATATTTTGAACTAAAATAGGTTTAAACTTTATTTATCACCAAGCCGCTCGCACGCCCAATGTTGCTGAGGGTGAACACAGTACCACAGAATAGCACAGAAGGTGCACTCCGAATTTTAGGTATGGACCTACAAGTACGCGGCGGGCTCGTATTGTCGGGCCAATTCAGTGAACGTCACGTAGTCAAAAGTTATAAGAGTTACGCGATAGAAAAAGAGGCAACTTCTAGGTGAATATAACTGTCGCGACCTGAATTGCACTTTATTATGTCGTACCAGGAGTCGCTTTTTATTTAAATGATTTTGCGGAGTGAACTCTCTGTATTAATCTGTGACATTACATAACATCACGTCGGTCACCGAAGGGACAGAGGTGTACCTGTGGCTAAGGGTGAACTTCAACGGCCGCGCAACGTCAAGATGCTTTACTTGCTAGGCCAGGCTAGACGCAGCCACTTGCAAATTGTAAACAAATTGCGCTAACTTCATGGTGGAGATACTCTATGGTTTACCATTCAGCATAACTATGCTAAATATGCTAATGCTTTGCTTGTACAGTAAAAAATATCAATCCTTTTTCGGCAGTTGAATGACAGGTACAAATGTCCAGCAGTGCAGTGGGACTGGCAGTGTAGTAAGCTAAGATTACAGACTCCCAGAGTGCTGGAGAGATCTTTATAGGATTTTTCTTATTACTGTACGTACCTAATACAGTTTTCATAATTCTTGAATGATGAATGATTGAAAAAATAGTTTTTTTAGTAACACTGTTTCAAAATAGATAATGGATTTGAAAGATATTTTTATCGAAGATGCATAATATACAGTATGTGAACTAACAAAGGGCGTCCGCGCTAACCCGCAATAGTATTGCGTTTTTTTTTTTTTTTTTTTTTTTTAATATATTTTCTGAAATATTCTCATAACTATACGTAAATGAAACACTGTACACGCGCACTTGTACTTCAACGTAGAAGTGTGACAAGTGTGTGTGTACAGAGTGTTTCTTTTCCGTAACAATTTAATATTTTTTGTGAATATTTTACTATAAAAATAAAATGAACTTTTTTTTAATACTATTTTTTATTTAATTTTTTTTTTTGTATGTAATTGTCCGCCCTTCGTTAGATAACATACTGTATTATGCTCTTACTAGTAATTTAAAAGTTTTAAAATGGCTGCGATCTATCGATCTATCCGACTTCCAGAAAAGGAGGAGGTTATGTACTCGGCGTATTTTTTTGTTTTGTATGTATTACGTAAGTACACCGATTTCTCCGGGATTTCTGAGCCGATTTATGTGATTACTTTTCCTTTGGTAGAGGAAGCGAAGTGGTCCCATATAATTTGCTTGGTTCGTTTTTGGGTTAACTTATAATACGTAAATTTTCACTTTGTGTATATTGATGTTTTTTTTTTTTCACTTTGTGTATATTGATGATTTTTTTTTTCACTTTGTAGTGTTTTTTCTGGAAGTCAGTTGTACTTTTAAACACTAAAAGTGCATTCTCTCTTTCGGCTCTAAAATGAATGTTAGCCATACACACAAAACTTAGGTGCTGCATAGATATTTAGCAAGTATACTTGCGCAAGACTGAAAGATATGCACGATCTCTATTAACAATACTTACATTGTCTTTCATGATAAAAATAAAATTTCTTGTGCAAGGTATTTCCACAAATCCTGCAAGTATGATTGCACAAGTTAGTTTGCTGAATATGTAGTACCTAATAGTACTTAATAAATAACACTTTGACTGCTTCGCTAAATAAAATTGTGCAAGTTAGTTGGCAGATTAGCTACTGTCTTTAAATAAATTAATTCATTTCACTTCAAAAGTAAAAATCAATTTTAATTTAAAGTAGTTTAATTTCATAGATAGTTTCAGTTTTTTAACTACAAATATGATACAATTTCAGCATAATGATTGGCTAAATTTAACACAGTTTGCACTTCCGATATTATGTGTAATAATTGAATCAGAAACTTTTTAATGCCGTTATTTTTTTTTTTCTTATGTTAAATAAAAAGATAGAAAAATAGCACTTCAATATTTTTCTAAGCAGTTAAAGTGTTAAGTATTGAAATTATTTACATTTATTTATCTTCAGGCACTTAACTTTTTGGATCTCGCTGTTCGGCAGCATCGCAAGTGAAGCTGTCCGTTTGAAGGTGTGAGTGAAATTCAGCACCGCTATCTTCTTTGGCATTGCCACTAGTACTGTGTGTCCATCTTCTACTTCAAAGACATCCACTTGCAGTATGGGGCACATAGACAGTACGGGGCAGTCTGACCGTTCCATGAAATTGTACTGTCTCACTGGCTGCGAGTTGAAAATATTAAATTCTCCTGCTGAGTACGGGGCGTAGTAAATGCGTAACACTCCCCAGTTCGATCCAACGAAGTACACGTCACCGTATGGTCGTATGATGATTATGTCTCGTAATGGTCCATCAGGAATGGCATGATTTAGAACATACATCCATTGAAAATAGACTCTCCAATCTAATTGTTCTAGAAAGTTGAATTTCTGTAGTTGGTGGAGTAAATTGGAGTCGGGGCCAAGAGAACACTTGTATACAAGTTCATTACCAACAATGGTGTAAATGTCACGTTGGAAAGTCAGGACGTTGAGGTGTCCATCACTGTACCCCACAGACATAATACCATCACTAGAATGCTTCAAAAATACAGCTTGTAATTTTTTATCATCAAAACTGCATACAAATATTTCATCGTCTAAGTTAACGAAGTACAGTGCATCTTCAGTCAGTGTATAGAGTTTAACATTATCAAATGTGACATTACTCTCCTCTTCATACTTGTCAAATAGAGCTTTCCGTATCAAAAAACAGTGTAGATGGTAACTCAGAATAACTATCACACTATCATTCTCTGTATACCTCGAGTAGTCGCCGGAAATAGCACCGCGTTTAGATTCCTGTAGGGTGTCGATGTCATAATATACGATGGAAGCTTTTTTGTGTACGCCTAAAACGCCATTGCTTAGTATTTCAAAGCTCCGAATCTCCTCGTCCAAGCAAGAAGCTGAAGAGAACTCGTCAGAATCTTCTCTAGACACGCCTATTCTCTGCCAGAGAGCTAAAGAACGGTATAAATTGTACCACAGTAGTCCAGGCTTCGCCTTTTTACGCGCGACGGTGTAAATATTGCTGAAATCTTCCTTACAGTGCTTAGACCACAAGTCATCGCTTCTAGCCAGCCCGTCGATGATCAAACCCCATCGTATACACACCTCACGGCATTTCGTTAAGTCTTTGGCCGGTAAATAAATGAAAATGTTCAATAAAATTTCTGTAGGTAAAGAATACATATGGCAAGTTATTTCGCTCTTTTCTGACATTTTTATTGTCTTTAAGAGCTTTGGTTATGGGTTACTGGACCTGGTATTCAGTTTTTATGTTATTTTCATGGTGACATTTTGGTTTATATTTCTTTTGCGCAGAAATTCTGTGAACATCAAACTTGTAAACAAACGTTTTGACACAAACAAATTTTCTTTTTTTGCTGGCTGGCTGTCACTGTCATTGATTGCACAGATTATAAAAATTGCTTTTAATTTTACCATCCATACTCATCGGATGCAGCATGCTCATCATTGCTCGTGCATCATCATGATCATCATCATTTCAGGGGAAAGACATCCACTGCTGGACAAAGACCTCGAGGGACCGCCATTTTTATGCTCGTGCAATGTGCATAGGTACCTACTTTCATCATTCATGCAAAACTTGACAGCGAACAGTTTCTGCTCTGTCTGTGGTAGTGACCACAGAGTACTTAGAGAGTAGTGACCCTTTTTGATGGCAGTGAATGGAAGTTTTACTTTGATTTTCATCAACAACAAACATGAAAAATGAACCACAGAGTAGAATACCATAGACAACTCACAAGGCAACTGATAAGTGACAACATCAACAAGAGTTTACAAACAATCAAACAATTTGAAAAGTTGAATCTTGAAAACGGCTGTCGGCTTGTGAATTGCTCTGTGGCTTGCGAATTATAATTTTTTAACAAAAACAGATTGATATTATTATTTAAAATGATATTAAACGCATTTAAACAATTAAAAGATGTTAGTAACAACTTCGAGCAACAATTGCAGAGCTTATCCACGGAGCTCAACTCAGCAAAAATCGGAGATTCCTTCGAAGATGAGTTATCGAAAAGGTTGCAGGATTTAACCTTTTTCACGTCTAAATTAAGACTTTTGAAAGCAAAACCATTATCAGGTAAGTGTTGAACATGTTTCACCTATGTTTTACTGTTATTTTACAACCTCTGCACGCCAGTTGTTAGTTCTTTTTTGCACTTACGGCGCTTCGGCTTTCTCTTTCTATACGTCGCCTCATGTACAGAAACATTTTAGGAATTAGACTTTCTAAGAGCAGTTTGTATCGTACCTACTTATACAATAAACAAAACTGAACTTAAACAAGCTCATCCTTATCATATGAGCCTTGAACATAACATAAAAAACTCGTGAAATGGGGTTGTACTTATAATGTTGTTGTAGGCAGAGTCCCCAAAGAGGCAAGCACCTCTGCTTACCCTCTTGGTGATCACAGGCGTGATAAAGAAAAACAAGAAAAGAAAGAAAAATAAGTTGATTTGTCAAAGAAAAACATGCATTACATAAAAAACATGCATTACATAAAAAACATGCATTACACAAAAAACATGCATTACATAAAAAAACATGCATTACATTAAAAAAAACATGCATTACATAAAAAACATGCATTACATAAAAGAAAACAAAAGATCTAATAGGTAATACGGGCTGGTATCTTGCGTAAAAAAAAAAAACGCTCATTCGATCCACCCCAGCTCCTCCAAGAAGTCCAGCAATGCCTTGGTGTTGCTGACAATCTCACGTAGGGTACCTAGGTTACCGAAGTACTTGCCCTGTATGTAGTGACCACCAACAAAAGATCTATAATCAAGAGCAGAGAACAGAAAACAGAACGAAACCTTCACTGGTTTGGCTGGTTGGAGTAGGTAACTACCAACAGTCCCCATTTCCCTCACTCCAATGGTCCACTTAAAGGACTAAGTGCTGTAACCAAACCCTCTAACGTAGAACGTTTAAGAAACCTTCACGTTCCTTTGCGTATTAGGTAGCATTCTGTGGTTTCTGTCCACCTCCATGGAAAAAGGTATTAGTTTATGAATGTGTAGATCTAGAAGCCTTCAAGCCAGGGGCAAGGGATTACCAATTAATTTCATTAGGAGTACATTTTTAAAAATAATATGACTGTCGAAGTCCCTTTGGTATACGAATTGTACCAAGAATTTTTATTAAAAAAAAATAAACAAATATTAAGTAATGTACAAAAATAACAAAGTAAGTTGAAAAATGTAATTTTTTACTGGGTACTATTTGTCTGGTATTGCCTTTACTTGCCGTGTCGATGGCACAAAACATAAAGCACGGGCTAAATATTATCTGCCATAGTGTTTTTCTTTTTTCCTTGATTTGTAAATCGCTGTTGATGTACATTTAGTGTTAATTTAATGCAAAGTATTTGTAACAAGAAGTATACATGTGGAAGTTTGTAATGAGCAATTTTTACTACCTAAGATTGATTTTTAATAGTCTGTAAGCTTTCTGTAAAAAAAAAAACACTTGAAACAAAATGTAATGTCTATTTAACATCCACACAAAATAGGATCTGGATCCGGACCGCAATCCACCATTTGGTGACTCCTGCCATAGAGCATCAAAGGTCTGATTAAAACTTCTTTTTCAGCACTACCACAAATCACTGCACAGCCAAGATCAGAAGACTCAAGCAAGGAGTATGGAGAGCTAGTTAAATGGAAGGTTCTAGAACAGTATACAGTGAAGTCACTGACACAGTCACATGCTGTGAAAGCTCTGATGACCACACCTGACCAGAGCTTGGACCCGCAGATGATGGAACGGAAAGAGTAAATGATCCCTTTATTTATTTATAACTAGCTGCGCCTCTGTATATAAAGATGGTCACCCATTCACGGACCGACCCCGGCAAGCGTAGCTTAACCTGATGGACCCGTGCGGCTGTTACTATTTAGCCACGAGCTCCAACTTTATTTTGTCCACCCTCTCTATAATATAATATACCTATAATATAATATACAAATTGACTCTTATAACTACTAACTTTAAAATTATGTTATTCCAGACAAATAATGAAAAGTCTTCACGAGTTTCGCGAACAAGAGCGGCAGCTGCGCCACCTGCTGGTGGTTGAGGAGGAGATGGAGGCGGAGCTAGCAGCAGTGCGCATGCAATGGGACAGAGAACTCAGTGAGCAGCGGGACATGAGGGAAGAGGGGCACCAGTTCGAAGAATATGATGTTACAGGGCCGCTTTATAAGTGAGCATAATTTTATTAACCGATTTCTTCAAAAAGGAGGAGGTTCACAATTCGTCTGCATGTTTTATTTTTTTAATGTGTATGTTCTCCAGTTACTCCGCCAATTATGAATCGATTTTGAAGATTATTTTTGGTTTATAGGCCATGCTTCAGAGGTGGTCCCATATAAATTTTATTAACTTGCTTGCGTAGTTTTTAACTTAGCTTCAATATTACGTATTTTACCCACTTGGTCTATGTAGACGATATATTGTTTGACTCCGTCACTGTTATTTACATAGCAGGTAGTGGTATTCGAATTTGTGTGGGTTTACCACAACTAAAAAGTGAAAAATAAAAACATTTTACAAAAAAAAACAACCGTCTTCCAAAAAAAACACAAAAAAAGTGAAAAATAACTTTAATTTCGGAAGTCGGTGGCAAAAAACGAAAATTGAAAAGCAAAGACACCGACTTCCGAAATTAAAGTAATTTTTAACTTTTTTTTGGAAGACTTTTTTTTTAATTTCCATGTTAGGATTTATTTGATAGTTCCAAAATACTCTTATGCATTAGTATTGCCAGCGTTTTCATTTATTGTTGTATTGTCGTCTCCACATTGTATATCTTTCTTTATTTTGCAGAAAACTTCGAACAGTAGTTGACAAGCTGGAGCTGATGCGATGGTTGGTCGGGCGGCTGATGACATCCCGGGGCTCCCGCGACTGGCTAGCTTATCCGGACCAGACTGCACATCTCTTAAGATTATCTTCAAAACCTAACACGGTTGAAACATTCTTACAAAATTAATTATACTGTACTAGCGGCCCTGAGGCTCTTGACAAAGTGACATTCTATCAGCGTTAACAATCAATCTGCCTAGCCTTTTCCCAATTCTGTTGGGGTCAGCTTGCAGTCTAACCGGATGCAGCTGAATACCAGTATTCAACATGGAGCGATTGCCTATCTGACCTCCAAAACCCAGTTACTGGGTAATACGATACCCCTTGGTAAGACTGGTTGTCAGACTTTCGGGCTTCTGACGACTCGTAACGACTGTCAAAGATCTACGAATGACAGCCAGGCTGTACGTGCTTTCCGAGGCACGGAGGAGTTTCGGTATCTAAAGATGGTCACCCATCCACGGATCAACCTCGGCAAGCGGAGCTTAACGTGATGGATCGACCCGTGCGGCAGTTATTAATTAGCCACGAGCGATAACTATGATGGAAAAGGCAAAAATGTATAGGACTGACATAAGCTATCGAAAAGCTTATGTCAATCCTGTTGAAAGTTGTTTGGAAATACGAAACGCTTTCGAAGCGATTGTCACTTGTCTAGGCTCTCTGTCGTGTTGGCCCAGCGATTAACGCCCTACCCTACCTCAAATTGCTTAGCATGTTCCTCCGTTATGCCGAAAATACTGCAGCATTAATTTTGAAATAAATACTTTTTTTTCGCGATTTCAATGTTGGTCCCATAGAAAAAGTATATTATAAATGACACCAAACCACCAGTTTCAAGCATAACGGTGTCTACCCTAACACCCTGTATATGTTAAAGTTGAGGATTGATGCTAGGACCTATGTTTGGCGAAAACACGATTACATAAATATTCCTCAATAGAAAAAAAAAAAACAATGTTACGTCTAAACCGAACTATAAACCGCTGGTATTGAAAAATACTTCAAATTAGATCATTAAACTTTGCATAATAACTGAACTAGCTATAAAGCAGGTCTTATGTTTTTTTTTTTAATTACCATTATTTTCACCGTATAAAGCAATTACCTAAATTACGGCTTGAAAGCCGCCAGCACCCCACTCCGTCTCGCTCCCACTCAGGCCGCGAGTAGTATGGTGCGAGCGAGGTAACATTTGAGGCAGGGTAGGGCCTTAAGGCGTCGTCTCTTAGGCTGAGTCCTGAGTGACGGCGCACCGCGCAGGCGGATTGTTTAGCGGATTTATCAAAGTCGCGTCCTGAGTGACGGCTCACCACCGTTGCATCTAACCGAAAGACATGACATTGTAATAACGTCTTATCAGAATATTAATCAACGATTAATTCGTGTTTTTGAGTGCATTTTTCCAATATAAAGTGAAACTTGGTGCTGTCGAATAGAGGTGGGAAAAGTGTATCATTTTTGCGATTGGATCATTCGCATCTGGATCACTGAAATGATTCATTTGGCTCATTTGGATCATCGGCTCAAAGGATATAAAATACAGAATGTTACGTATACGCTACAAAAAACGACCGTATAGTATTTGATACGTAAGCGCCTAAGTGCTCAATTTTACGTGCACGGATAACGACTACGTATGCACAGAGTAAATTTGAACGAAAATCTGTGATTGTATAAGTGATACACATCTCATTTGGTATCTCTTTCTGACTTGTATAGATTGTAATTATGTCGGCCTCTCACTCGCGACTCGCGAGTCAAAAAACTCAGTGTGTCTCAGTCTCCCTCTCTCACTGCTCAGTCGCCTCGCGAGCGACGCGTCGCGCGGAGTGAGCTAGGGCAAAGTAATGTTTCAGATCCAAATGATGCGTTTGAAACGTTGTTACTGAACCAATCTTTTGAATCACTTCAATGATCCGGATCAGTGAGTCGGTTCCGTAAAGAGTTACACACGCCTACTTTCGAATGATACTCATTGTTATAGTATATGGATAACATAGTAATTAATGAGGATTATGAATTCGATTTTTCGATCTCATACGTATACGTTCATACAAAGTTATCGCGGCATGTATAATGAGAAACATCAAATGCGCCGTAAAATGCGCGCGCCCGCTCGCACTCCAGACAAGATCGAACATCTCGAACATTTGTTTTATCCGCCGTTCATTCCGACTGCGCGGTGCGCCGTCACTCAGGACTCAGCCTTATGCACGGGGTTGTGGGTTCAAATCCGTGTAAGTACCAATGTGATTTTTTCAATTCACACGTACTTTCTGAGTTTATCTTGGACATTTCTGACAACGGTGAAGGAAAACATCGTGAGGAAACCTGGATTTATAGTTAATATTGGGTACCTATGAAATTGGCGTATTTTTACTTTTTTTTCTCACAAATAGAGAATCAATTGCTTGGTATTATATGGAATAATGACCATCATAGACAACTACCAATAGTAAAAAAACTTTACTACTTATAGTTTTCTAAACATAAAAAATACCTCCTCATTTTGTTAGCAGAAATGACCACTTTTTTTTTTTTAACTTGGCCATAACTTATTTTTGTCGCTTAATCTAAGTGGCATACGTTATCTTAGTTTTTAAACATTAGTCCATAAAAGTTTTAAAACATTAGCGTTCATGGTTGTTATATAAATTAAGAAAATGTTAGTATGAAAAATGCAACTTCTTTGAAATTCCCCATACAAAACACCGATTTCATAGGTGGTGGGGACCTCATATAAGTCTGAAATCGCCAACCTGTCTTGATCAAGCGTGGTGATCAATGCTCGTGGCTTCTCTTTATGAGATGAGGGCTTTGCCCTGCAGTAGGACAATAATAATCTGAGTGGTATTATTAGTATTATGACTAGCGACCCGTCTGCTTCGCATTTTATGACTGGACAAAACATCGGAACTTTATTATAAGTAAATATAAGTTTATTTTTATTTTTATGGTGGAATTTTATTTATTAAGACGGAAGCTTCAGGGTAACCCGCGAAATTCAAATGTTATTACGTTTTATAGGTCAGTATCAGGTTGTATGTTGAAATAAAATACACTTGAACAGGTGAAAACGAAATAAAATGTGCAATATTCCTCCATCTCGTTCTCGCTAACGCACTTTTTCTATATCTGTCTCTTTCGTAATCCGTTGTACTCCGGCTTGCTATCGTCCTTATTAAGCAGTGCCACGTGACCTCATGACGGGATCGCGGCTTGGCGCCGGGTTATTTTAGGACATTTTTTGTTGTAGGCTTTTTTGTTTTTTGAATGTTATGGTGAATTAAATAGCCTGTAACTATATTTTTTGGCAATAAAAGACACAATTGACTGTGCCATTGTTCAATAGCGGTAGACTTGCTGATGCGAACCTCCAAAGGGAAGCCGGTAGGAATCGTGTTCTATAGTCCTTTCGCCACTGGTAGCTTCAGTGAGTTAGGTATAAAGAAAATAGTTTATCACAGAAATTAAAGATTTATTTTAGTAAGTACTTATTTAAGATTGCCAGCATTTTTAATGATTTTTTACATCTAGTTTATTGATTTAGGCGTGACTGCGGAAATCCATTATAAAACACAATAGACGTAGATATATTTAGTAACCTATTCTGCTTGACTATTCCTCAAGAGCCATAAAAAACCCTGTAAGAACGTGTTTCACCTCTAAACGAGGCATCCTCAGGATGACTTGACCAGTCGCGGCCCAGAACACGACGTGTTGCCACGCTGAGCGCTGGTCGCAGAATCAAAGAGTGAGTTGCTTCTCGTCAATCGTCATCCTGAGGATGCCTCGTTGAGAGGTTACTAAATATATGTAAGTACTAGCTGCGCCCCGCGGTTTCACCCGCGTAAGTCTCGATCCCGTGGGAATATCGGGATAAAAAGTATCCTATGTGTTAATCCAGGTTATAAACTATCTGTTTGCCAAATGTCATCCAAATCCATTCATTCGTTTTTATTTGACAGAGTAACAAACATCAATCCATCCATACTTACAAACTTTCGCCTTTATAATGTTAGTTAGATCTACGTTTATTGTATTTTTTACATCTTACAAAACAATATCCATCCGTACATTATCAATATCTGCTATAGCCGCCTCCGGAAGGCTGAGAGAATCCAGGTGAAGGTCTGGGGTTTCCAGCACAAACAGTTCCTGATATCAAGTCTCGTACTTTTGCTCTGAAATAACAAAAAAAAAAACAATAAAGCGTGTAAAAAAACCTTGTCCGATCCGTGAGTCGTCTATCAACCACTTTACGTTTAGCTTGTCAATTTTATTAATGTCATTTATAAATATCTTAGTCGTACCTGTATATAAAAAAGTTATATTCATTTGTATCTAGCCTTGAGTAAATAAATCGAGGTAAGGTATTCGCCGTCACCCACACTTCATCGTCAGTTACATGAAGATCTGGAACAGAAAAAAAAACATTATTTACGTATACAACGTGCCGCCGGTGCCGCTACAATGGCGACATTAATTTAACACACGTATACGATTTCGCGTGAGAGAGCAGTGGTGCCCCAAGAGCAGTGGTGGCCCAGTGGTTACGACCACGACTTACGAGTTGTAGGTCGTAGGTTCGAACCCTGACAGGCGCTTTACTTGGTATAAATTATTTCATCACCACTGCTCTCAAAAACGGTGAAGGAAAACATCGTGAGGAAACCGGCATGTCCTAGAACCAAAAATTCGAAGACATGTGACATCTACCAACCCGCACTGGGCCCGCGTGGTCGATTACGGCCCACTCCCTCTCACAGAGAGGAGGCCTGTGTCCCAGCAGTGGGAACATTATAGGCTGATTATGCCATACGATTTCGCGTATTAATTTTATGAAAATATTTGAATTTCATTAAACGACTCTAATTGAGATAAAACTGATCCATCTCTATTGCCTAAGGATTGATGACCTTACCTGATGGATAGCTGAGTCTCTGAGTGTCCTGAGCCAGCATCTCCATGTTGTCAGGACTTAGAGGTCTTTCCGTGTTCCAACAAGAGACGGCATTTCTGCCCACTTCGGCGAAGAATATCACGTTGGTGCCGGTGTGAAGATCATGACTGGTAGATTGGCTGTTAGGGCCGCGGTCTCCTAAAACCTGAAATAAACGATATTATTTATTTACTGCTTTGTGGGTATAGTGGAGAAAGGGAACTGAAGAAATGTGGATTTACTATAGATACACATACGCCTTGGCATGAAACTTTGTGTCACACTATACAGGGGGTTAGGGTAAACACCGTTATCCTTGAAACCAGTGGTTTGGTTCCATTTATAGAACGTAAAATCAATAGAAAATGACAACTTGTTTTTTTTTAAAGAAAATCTCCATTTTGCCACAAGAGTATTTTACTCTTTCACCCTAGGGCGCTAGGGCAACGAACTTGCGTCTCAACACAGGTGGAGGGCGCGGGACGTGACGTCACCGGCCGCGAAAAAATCCCTATGCTGTTTATGGTATTTATCGATCAAGGAATGCATTCTTAATGAACCCAAAAACCGCGACAGCGCGACATTACTTTTTTATCAGTGGTAGGCTTTGTTACGAGAAATATTACTGTGCTAGTGTCAAGCCGAACTTTTGAGTTTTTAGGGAGAAAAAAAATAAAACGAAAATATGAAAAAAATAATTATTAAACTGGAAAATATGCGCCCAAAGATGCTCTATCAGATAAATTTATATAAAATAAATATCGTTACGTTTCCAGAATTTATTTTAAGTTTATGATGAGATCACCTGAACATTATGATAAAAAAAGTATTTGAAATGGACACGAGGGTGTTTTACTCGTGCACAGCATTATAAATGCATCCCCTGATCGATACATACCATAAACAGCATAGGGATTTTTTTTTGGTCAAATGGAACACTGTGCCATGGTTTGAGTGACAACGGTATATCCTTACACCCCGTATATACCTCATAATCTACTCACACTGTAAGCGGTCTGGTTGGCCTGTCGACTCTCCAGCTCACAGGAAGACACTGAGAACTCCTGACTGCTGACCATAGGATGGAAGTACGTGGGTCTGCAGCCATCGGGTCCTTCCTGCCCTACAGCCACGCTGAATACTCCGTCGTTCCAGGTGAAAGATTGACCTGGAATTGAACAAAGAAATTAATATGAGTGCATGCTTCGGCAGAGCTGGGCGGCAAACTCGAATATCCTTATATATTATAAAACAAAGTCCTACTCCGCGTCTGTCTATCGTCCTGTTCGCGATAAACCCAAAAATTACTGCACCGAGTTTCATGCTGTTTTCACCAATGGATAGGGTGGTTCTCGAGGAATGTTTTAATATAAAAGATGGACACGACAATACCACAAAAAATAAAACTCTGTATATCTAATGACGTTCTCGGTCTACATACAAAAAATTAATCAAATATATCAAATAGTTTAGTTACGATAGCTAGTCAAAGATCGGCAAACCCCATAGTCGGCCCATCACTACTAAATAGTAATGATGGGCCGAAATTAAAAAAAGTCACATTCATGATCATTCATCAAAAAGTAAAATGACTTTTTTAATTTCCATGTTAGGATTTATTTGATAGTTCCAAAATACTCTTTATGCATTAGTAGGCTTGGGATTGAGCTGCTCCAATTTTTTTTAAATTTTTTTTTTTAAATTTAGTTATTGAATTTTGTTATTTTTGATAACTTTGTATTTTATTATATACATATATAGTGACATGAATATTTACTTTGTGAAGTATAATATTATTATTATTTTAATTATTGTGAATTTGAGGACTATGTGGATTATATATTTTATTTATCTGGCAGTTTGAGTACCTACTACAGGCGGCCTACCCAAATGTCCTTTCTTTGGTATTGTTCGTCGAGTCGTTGAGCTCTTTAAGTTCTGAGTTGAGCTACACGATGACTGACAAATGCGTGCACTGACTGGACAGGTCCACTCAAATCTGTATGGTTCTTTCCTCAAAAGACCATCTCAGACAAATCTACATGGTCCTCAAATGATCTGACCAAGATTATTTCTGGATTTTATATTCACATTGACATTTTATGTATACCTACAATGACATGAATTATTTACTTTGTAAAGTATTATATTATTTTAATTATTGTGAATGTGAAGACTATGTGGATCATTCTTTTCTTTTTATTATTTATTTTTCCTTAGTTTTAATTAATCATGGTCTGGCAGTTTGAGTAATTTATGCGGCCTACCCAAATGTCCTGTTTTTGGTATTGTTCGTCAAATCGTTGAGCTCCTTAAATTCTGAGTTGAGCTGCACGATCACTGACAAATGCGTGCACTGACTGGACAGGTCCACTCAATCTGTGTGGTTCTTTCCTCAAAAGACCATTTCAGACACCAATCTACATGGTCTTCACATGATCTGACCAAGCTTATGTCTGGACTTTAAAAGAGACTGTGACCTCTGAGTTTGTTTCGGCCTTTCTTCTCAGAGTAGTCAGATAGGAAACGCCGACCTCATCTAGTTTTAAAAATGTGTTAGTATTGCCAGTGTTTTCATTTATTGTTGTATTGTCGTCTCCACATTGTATAATAACCGACATCCACGCGGGCAACAGCTAGTTTGTAGATAAATAGTACTTATGTAGGTATCGTCGCAGTAGTTATGTAGTTCCTGCTTACCATCATGGGAATAAGGACCGTAGCTGTATGAGCACAAGACTAAATAAGAAGCAGACTTATGTTAGCTTCATACTAACGTCTCGCGCGGGAACACTACTACACGCACAGCGATGTGTGCGTGGCCAGTCACGGACATGGCGCGCGAGGGGTGCACCGGCGCCCGCTAGAAGGCAAACCGGTTTGAGCCAGCTCAGTGAGAATGCAAAGCGCAGGGGTATGCGGTATGCCGTGTGCCAGCGGCAGCGATACTTACGACGCGGGAGTTTAGTGTTTTATTTTAAAAATGCCAAATTGGTGTAGGTAGTGTGTGTTTTAATAATAGTAGGTAGGAAAACCAAATAAGTTTCTTTTTTTATATCCAAAGGATCCTGTCAGGGAATTATCTATATCTACCTATACTACACATAAACCTTACACATTTTTAATGAATACTACAGAATTATTTAGTTACGAATTAGGTATCCAAAATAACTAGGATGGCGATAAGGTTTTCCCATATGAATTATTATTTATTATTCTTATTTTTAAGTAGGTACCGCCTGTATTGGCGTCTTAGCACATGAAGATAACTGAGTGTTCGTTTACGTGGTCTTAGCAAGCTGACGTTTGAACTTTTCTATTGTATAGGTACTTACTTAACTTACGTTCATGAAATAATAGAACAAGCAAGGAAAGCTTATAGTTTCGCCATGTCCGTCTGTCCGTCCGTCCGTAAGTCACAATAATTTTGATAAGTAGTTAAGTAGGTACGTACCTAACCTAACGAACTTCAAAAAAAGTATGTATGTAGGTTTAGCTATTTCACAGTAAAATATTATCGTTTTTTATTAGCATAATCTTAATCAGCCTAGGTATAATGTTAACCATTTCGGCTTTCAAGCTATACTAATTTTTTAATGTTCCGTACCAAAATTGGAAAACGGAAAACTTATCAGTGCCTGTCCTTCCTTTCGTCCGTCTGTCTGTCCGTCCGGCCGTCCGTCCGTCCATCTGTGCTCATTGCCGAATCTCGAGTCCCACTTGCCCGGTTTTATTTTATTTTCAATAACCAACGAGTGTCAGCCCTATGAAAGAAGGTAAGAATTTTGAGCTCTGTTAGGAAGCTTTCATTCTGCTCTTATTTATTCTGTGGTATGAGTTCCACAACCCAGTTACTGGGAATGATCTGACTTTCGGGTTTCTGAATATCAAAGATCTACGAATGACAGCCGGGAGCAACGGCTTAACATGGAGGGGTCTCGTATGAAATGAACCACCTCAGTTAGCGTAGGATAACTTTCCCTTGAATGGCAACTAGAATCAGTTCTATTTCTTTGTATTTGACGTTCAAAAGTGTCTTTGTGCCTAATTTAAATCAATTATTTGACCTTGACTCTGACTTTGATTGATCGACCTGGGGGCTTAAAACGGTCATTGGCAGAATCGTAAAAGTTGTCATAACTTTTGGCATAGTGCAATTATGCACATTGGGTTTCATATTTTTGGGCCAATCGGTTGCATTGTGTTTAGAGGAATTGCTAATGACAGCTGGGAATTCAGGAACTGAATTGCTTTTAGAGGAATTGCTAATGTAGCTATTACTTAGCCACGAGCGTACTTACCACGAGCCCCTGTGACGATAACAATGATACTTCGATTACAAGGATCCATACTCCGTAATTAATTTTATTTTTTAACATAAATGCGAAAGTCAGTCTGACTGTCTGTCTGTCTGTTACCGTTAGATAAACGGCTAAACGGATTTGGATGCTGAAATTTGCCACATGGATATATCATGGCCTAGGTTTAGGACATAGGGATACTTTTTTATCCCAGTAGTACGTTCCCGTGGGACAATTTCCGACCTACATACGGGTGAAGCCGCAGGCAAAAGCTAGTACAGTATAAAATTATCATATTATTATGACTTCTCCCGCTCTGGACGGAGCGGGAGGGCGTGTCAGACTTTTACTGACTAAAACCACCCGTGTTCCTTCCGTTGCCTGTTGCCAAGGGCCCCGGTATCTCTTTCGGACTTTCCCGCAACCCTGGCAGGCATCGGCCCTAGCGGACCCCATCAATTGTGCTGACATCTCTTTGAGGCGCGCGTGGAACACAACGTGCCGTCGACCCGGGCCTGGTCCTTATCGGAGTATCGGACGGATTATAAACTCACCTGCGACCCTCAAATTTCCAGATGTGGGATTGAAATGAAAGTAATTATGCTGCTGTCTCCAGCTGTCTCGCTGTTTGAGAGAGAACACGATGATTCCGTACGAGACAACGTCGGAGATGAAAGCGTAGGCGTCACTGCAGTCACCGTTCTTGATCGCCACTGATATCGAAGCAAGGCCTGTGGAATGCGGGAGATATTTGAATTAAAATTCATTTATGAATCATAATATGAAAATATTATAAATCATAGTAAAATGTCACACGCTGACAATTCATATTATGATCTGCGTGTAATTTATATTACGAAATAATTCATCTGTTTGACAGTTTTCTATGGAGATTCGTAAAATGGTCCACAAATTAAGAATTGCTTTTAAGTCAAATTAGAGGAATTGCTAATGACAGCTGGGATTCAGAAAATGAACTGCTTTTAGAGGAATTGCTAATGTGGCCGGTTTAAGCTCTCGAGACGCATCTAAAGATTAAGGAGACATATTGTCATTACCTGTAGGAGTATTATTGGCAGGCAGGTCCGAGCTCTTGAGTTGGTAGCGCAAGATCTGTCTGTCGGTGTTCAGGTCGAAGACCACGATGGCTGGCGGTTGCAGGTAGCGAGGGTTGTCTGTGGAGAAAGAGTTTGTTTAAAATACAATAGGAGTGAGGCGTATTTATCGTCACAGATAGAAATCACAGATATTTAAAAAATAGCAGATAGCTATTGCTCCTAACGATAAAAAAATATCTGTTAGGTACTTAATGAAATAGAAAGAAAAAAAATGCACTGAACTTAAATTTAGTTTAGTTTGTGAACAACAGAATCGGCAGTAAAAAATGGTATATAAGCTCTTAAAATGATCTTCCAACAAAAATATCTATGTTACTAAACAACGTACGTTGGTAAAATTAACATCAATAACGTATCATACTGAGTGGTACACATGTACCCACAGCTAAGCAACAGGTACACCACAGATACATACTAAAAACCTGAAACTCACTAGGTATCTCAATTGTCCCTGTATCAACGGTCCACAGTCTTCCACACTCATCAGCTCTGGTCCTGTACACCGAAATCAAAGACCTGGATCTGGCCATGTCAGGGTACGGGGTGAGAGGAGGAGAGCGGGTGCTTCCATAGCGGGAGAGGTCTATGTAGTTCAGTGTCGCTGGAATACCTGGAAGAGAGATGAACATTGTAAACTTTAATGTATCTGTTATGGACCAAGTAATAAATACGAGCATTATTCATAATGCCCGCGCATTATGCATAATGACAAGCTACTTAGGGCGAAATAATTAATTATAATTTGAACTTCCTTATTTATCACATTCCCTCGTCTTTATAAATATTGCCGTGTGGTCTTTGGGCAATCTGATAATACCTACACTGGTATTTCATTATGGTAAAGTTATCATAGGTCAGCAGAGTGTCTACGAATGGAAAGATTTTATTTGATTTTAAATATTGATTCTACGTTTGAAATCAAAATAATAGTATTAAACCTGGTTTTCATTGTGCTGCCCCCATAAGTAACTAGCATAATAAAAAATGGCATTTTTGAAATTGCCCGGGCATTTTTATAATGCCCTTATAATCACTTGGTCCATAACATATCGAAAACATAACATAACATCACGCCTGTATTCCCCGAAGGATTAGACAGAGGTGTACCTATAGTAGGTACACCCACATTTCACCAGTTATGTTTAAGTCCCATGTAATAGGGGGCGAGCCTATTGGCGTCAACTGGGCACGATAACAGATTGTTTTTTTTTTGTTTTTTTTTGGGTTGGAAATCACCAAATGCCTTCTCCCGCTCTGGGCGGAGCGTAAGGGCGTGTCAGACTCTTACTGACTAAAACCCACCCGTGTTCCTTCAGTTGCCTGTTGCCAGGGTCCCGGTATCCCTTTCGGACTATTCCGCAACCCTGGCAGGACCGGGCTGCTACTGAGAAATTAATAATACAGATGGAAAAATCTAATATCATTTTGTCCGACCTGGGAATCGAACCCAAGACCTCATGCTCAGCGGTAGCGTTTGCGACCACTAGACCAACGAGGCTCTCAATATTAGAGTTATTTCAAAGACATTTTAAAAATAATCATGAAAGTTAATTTGGAATATAGATCTTAGCACACTAAGGGCGGATTCGACCAAACTTGGATAAGTCTTATCCTGGGAATAAAATCACTAATTACTCTAGAGTTAGACAACTTTTCGTTTTACCAAATCTTTATCTCGGATTATCTGCCTATCTGAGAGTAAGTCGTTATACCGCCGAAATGCATCGAGTAAACAAGTTATCTGAGAGTAATAAAATGGCGGCCGCTTCATTACCAGCTGACAATCACGACAAGCAAACAATAAATTGTACATTGATATTGCCAGCTACCCACTTTTCCAAGCTATAATACGGCAAATGAGAGTTGAGATGAGTTATGCTTCTGCACCGTCCCGTTTGGAGAACAACGTTTTTTTGCCGGGTATTACATTCGTTCACATTCATTCCGCTTTTTCTAATCCAAGTATATATACTATACGTTAGATTGCATGGAAAACGACTGTTGATTTTACTCGAGAATAAAATCGTGGAATAGATTATTCCCCGTATTATTTAGTTACTCGTGTATAAATTCGAGTTTGGTCGAATCCGCCCTAAGTATTATGAAGGGGCCAATCCCCGAGACAATCCATTAAGCCAGTATAAAATCAGTCCAGTCAAAGTCTAATAATTTACTTCAAACACACACAAAAGTACTTTTGAACGTCAAAAACAAAGAAATAGAACTGATTCTAGTTGCCCCTTCCAAAATGTAATTTTCGTATGGAGAAGAAAGGCCAAGAAACTCCACCGTTACTCTTTTAAAAATCTTTTAAAATATTTTGTGTACATCAATTATATAATTATATGTGAAGACAATGCACCTAGAATAAGATTACTGTACCACAATAGGTAAAAATAATTAAAAATGGAGCAATCCTTACTAATATTATAAATACGAAAGTAACTCTGACTGTCTGTCGCGCTTTCAAGCCAAAACGACTGAACCGATTTAAATGAAATTTGGTACACAGATAGTCTAGAGCCTGACAAAGGACATAGGCTACTTTTTATCGACATACCATGCGGGTGAAGCCGCGGGCGGAAGCTAGTGACATATAAATTAGTTTTGTGATAGATACTAGGTGGACTGTCTCTATTTACACGATGCTTATTATTAGATTGACTTAGTGGATTGTCTCGGGTATTGACCCCTCGAATGATATTATATTTAAACAGAATTATGTTGTGAGCGCTCAATCGCGAAGACTCGAAAACGTCCTAATTGGGACGTATTGACTTTAGTCTGCGACACGCATGGCGACGAGTAATACGCTTAGTTGAAGCAGCTGCACTAGCTGTCTCTTTTTTTCTTGTTGTTTTTATCAAAGCCATCTCTTTTCTATCATTTTTACTTGTAGTGAAATGTAAAATGAATGAAAAGTGGGTATGTGTGCTGCCACTGCTGCGCGGAACACTATTTTCGGTTGTTTTGTGAGTGTATAAAATATCTGTTAATATAATATCAATGGTCCATAGAGTCTCACCGAATCTTCTCCTCGGTATAGTGACAAACAGTCGGTTGCCAACCTTCTCGGCGCCCATCGGAACGTTGTTGTACTGAATGAAGAACCTGCCAATTTCATCTGAAAAGAGTTTATCAGTTATTTCACTGTCTTTTTCAGTCTTAGGATATAATTTACATTTAAGCAATACTAATAATTTTTAGGGAGTGCCTCCGCTGCCGGCGCTCATTGGGAACCGGCAGTAATGTCACCGCCGGCTCCCATAATGGACATCGACGGCGCGGCGTTTATAGAAACCCTTCCAGTATTCAGAACCCCAACTAACTAACCATAACTAATATATGTTTTTCTGCATATTCTAGTCGTAGGGGGTCACAGTTCTAAACTAACCTAACCTTTTTTGCGATTAAAATTATTAAACCTTATCTTACTAGTTCGGTTTCGGGTAGTGCTTTATGACTTTATTGCTGAAATATGGAAAAAAAAAAATGCTCTATTACATGTTTTTTTAATTATGCCTACCCTGCCTATCTACTCCATACGCCAAATTGATACACATACATTTTGGTGGCCCGGTTTTTTTAAGTGAACCCTCCCTAGTGCTCATTCACGTTGTCTCACGGGCGCGGTGTCGGGCGCGGTCACATAATATCAAACATATGGCGTAATATCCAAGTGTTCACGTACGAAATGCACGTGCGGTCTAAGTAGCGGGTATGTTTGATATTTCGTGACCGCGCCCGCGAGTCAACGTGAATGAGCACCTATACAAAATGTCACTACTAAACTATTTGAACCAAATTGTTGGAACGTTCCAAACTCGCGGCTACGCGCTAGCTAGCATGTATCATATGAGTTTGTGTATCGCATAAAACCTCACAGTACCTATTTATGATTATAATATTTATAATTCTATAAATACATAATTGCTATGAGCGCGAATCATATTATTTTGATCAAGATAGAACGAATTCCGCGGGCTACCACTGCGGTTCGGCTGTGCGACAAAAGCTAAAGGTGGGAACTGACCGGTGTTACGGGCCGTAATGTACCATTCGCAGCGAGCATGTTACGTTACGCCGTGTTCTAAACTCCGTGTTAACATGCTTCGAACATTTTGCTCGCCCGTGCTCCAGATTCGTTGACACTTGTCAAGATGTCGGACGACGAAGTTGTGTTGGGATCTTTGATTTTACTCATTGATTGTATAATCCAAAACAAGAAGAAAAAAAGAAACGTTATTGGATATCAAAGTAATCATAACTATAAACTAAAGGCGCGAAGAACCTAGAATCGACGCTTGACGGCTCGCTGAGACGTAGGTACTGACTGAAACGCGTAACACTCAAAGGATTCGCCAAAAAACCGACACTGGGGTGGAGCACTCGCAGCGAGCAACAAGCGGCTCGTTGCTCTTTACGTGCGCCTTGTATCCCCGTACTGACTGTACGAACGCTCGCTATGTAACACGGTACATTACGCCCAGTTACACCGGTCAGTACCCAGCTTAATAGACACGCCCTAGTAGTACTGTAATGTCTTAACTTACCATTTGGATCAACAGCTGCAAGGCTCGGAGTGTCAATGGGATTACCATTTATAAAACCTGGTGGCCCTGAAAATTATAACACGGAGTTAGTTAATAAAATACGTAGTTGGTATACCACGCGTGGTGTGCAGAGAAGATCAACTGCCTAGCTTTTTGCCAACTATGTTGGGGTCGGCTTCCAGTCTAACCGGATGCAGCTTAATACTAGTATTTTACATGAAGCGACTGCCTATCTGTGGGCCTAAAACGGTCACATTAGCAATTCCTCTAAAAGCATTTCATTTGAATGAATCATCTGAATTTCCAGCTGTCATTAGCAATTCCTCTAATTTGACACACAAGCAATTCGTATTATGTGGACCATTTTACGAATCTCCATAGAAAACTGTCAAACAGATGATTTATTTCGTAATAGGAATCGCACGCAGATCATATTATGAATTGTCAGTTTGTGACATTTTACGATGATTCATAATATTTTCCTATTATGATTCTACCAAAGTGACTGTTTTAAGCCTCTAGGGCGCTAGGGCAACGAACTTGCGTCTCCACACGGGTGGGTGGCGCGGGACGTGACCTGACCGGCCGCGAGCGCGACCTCTCCCTCAGTCAGTCAGTCAGCTGTTTCGCTAGCGAACACGGTGTCGGATAGAAACTTTTTAAAATCTTTTAATGAAAATAACGTTTTTTTTTATTGATACTCGGTCATTACTCGGTCAGCAGTCGCTCCATGTAAATACTGGTATTCAGCTGCATCCGGTTGGACTGGAAGCTGACCCCAACATAGTTGGGAAAAGGCTGGGCAGATGATGGTAATTTATTTTTATATTTAAGTCAACTACCCATGGCTTAGTGACAGCGGTGTTTACCCTTACACCCTGTATATTATCTCCTCTTAGGGCGTATTTTTCGGCCCCTCCCGGTGTTTCCACACACATCTGCTCTAGGCGATAAACATGGTGAAAATGTTCCTTGATATTATATTATCATACTCACTGTGATTCCAGCTTTTTTCATCAGCAGCATCGGCATCATCGTTGAAATGGATTGTGTCAGTCGGCGTCGATCTCTTGTCTCGTCCAGCCAAGTCATCTTCAGAGAAACGGTCCTGTATCACTGCAAGTAAACATACTGGGTGTTAGGGTAGACACTGTTATCCTTGAAACTATTGTTTTGGTATCATCTATAATCTTGAAATCGTGAAAAAAATCAGCTGTTCCATACATTTGTGTTCACTTAAATCGACAAAATGTATGGAACAGCAGATTTTTTTTTTGCGATTTCAACTTTGGTCCCATAGAAGAAGTATATTATAGATGACACCAAACGACTAGTTTCAAGGATAACGGTGTCTACCCTAACACCCTGTATAATAAAAATAGCAGGTAAAAACTGGATAACAAATGCCATGATAGGGAAATATCTGGAGGAGGCTTTCACCGTCACATAAGAGTAGTTTTAGCAAGCCTGTCTGATTAAATATTTAACCATTTTCCCCGCGGAATATCAGTAGCAACTACAAATCGAGTGCTACGAATGTTGCGCTAGTCAGCTAGGTACCGTGAACTGTACGACCACGTACACATTGTCATTGACATGACATTTACTTGCCGCGATAGCACTACTAGGTGTCAAAAATTTGTGATAAAGGATTTATGTTCCGTAATACCTAAAATTATGAATGAAAACTTAAGGTTTTTTCATTTTTTTTTTCGATAATTTGTAATTTGATAATATAAGCTATGTTTCTGCTGAAACAATATTACAAATATTGTTGTTTATAATACAGAAAAAACAATTATAAAACATGTCATTTACGCTGTAAAAATGTGCGAAATTCAATTAGCCTAAACTTGATATTAGGTAAGTTAAAAGATGTAGGAACCTAGATAAATACTGTCTAAATCCGAATATCAACATAATATGGTGGAAATGTGCTCAAATTGCAAATGATTTAGGTATTACGTTTGTATGGAAAATTCATCGGTCGCCGCATTCTTAAATGCTCATATTTTCAAGAAAAATCAATATAAATAACTAATAAATAATAAAACAAAAAAAAAAATTGGAGGGCTTTATTTATAAACGTTGCTTAAAGTTAAGTGACGTTCAAACGTCAAAAATGTATTGTTAAACAGTCGCTAATCATTACGTAACTTTAAGGAACGTTTATAAATAACCCCAAGATATCCTTATTTTTTCAGCGTTAGCAGGGCGTCCACTCACGATACAATTATTACCCTTATAATGGTGCCAAAGACAGCAACACACATTTAACCCGTCGTAATTACAGACAAAATTAAAAATCCATTGTTTCTCAACGAGATCCACGTTCCGGCATACCAAAGTTTAAACACTTATTTGAACACATTTGAGGCACGGGTGTTCGGGTATTTGATCAAAGTTTGATATCACATTTATTACCGTACCTCACAAGTGTTCACATATGTGACTGTGTCTGGCGCCTTTATACCGAAACAAACACTGATTTTATAATAGTTTATCATGAAGTTATTAGGTAATTCCACAAGCACCGAGGTCAATGTCATAGTTCAACTGACCGCAATAATAACAAACGAATGTAAACTGTGATGCAATACACTTGTCTCGCTCTAACTCACTGCATATATTCGGCAAAGATTTATTTCTAGACGCCTTACTTTCTATATGGGACAATCATGTTGCGGTATTACGCGTTGCTTTAGAGAAGTGTTGAGAGCGAACATGATTGTCCTTTTTACCCCACTACGGCGAAGAAAAAAGGAGGGTTATGATTTTGACCGGTATGTATGTATGTTCATCTATTCCTTCATAATCTTCTAAACGACTCATCACGATTTGACAAATGATGTATCGTTGGACACGTCTTGATTGTCCGCTGGTTATAAGCTATGTGACGTCACATTAAATGGCGCCCTCTAGAGGACAGAAAGTCATGAACTAAAAAACAAATATTTTTTAATCATACCAATCGAAAGAGCTTAATTAGCAAATCAAATATATAAAAATCCGGAATCACACGTAATCTGTTTGATTTACCACGTGTGACTCCGGATTTTTAATTTGTCTGCCTGTGGTGTCTTGTTTATACCATTTTAGTTGATTGACTTTCTTGTCGTAGTTGGGTTTTAGTTTTTATTACTTTAATTTTTTTCTGTAAATCAAATCAACTAAGGTGCTGGCTCGAAACAGATTTGTATAATTGTTTTCAAAATTGTGCAGGACAATGTCTGTGTACTAATCAGCACCATCCAGTGTTGGCTCATATACAGGGATTCTTTACGCAACCCGGGTATTGAACCCAGGAGACCTCATGTTCAGCATTAGCCCTTGCGAGTTGCGACCACCAGACCAACAAGGCAGGTACCTACATATGATAAATAATCTCTTTTCCTCATAATCTACTGAGAATTATAAAAAACTTTTGATAGGTAGATATTTATTCATTATTTACCTGCCAACCTCTGTCAAAAAACATAAAAAGGGGCCAAGTGCGTGTCGGACCATGCACATTGAAGGGTTCCGTAGTTGGGATGAATTTATGCCAAGAACTAAACTAAACATTGTAGTTGAAAAACTTGTTCTCCCATACATTCCGTTTGGGAGAACAAGTTTTTCAACTACAATGTTAAGTGTGAACATGTTTTTGCAACTGCAAATGTAAGTTGGTCGATCATTACTCGGTAATTTGTAGAGCCTACGTGGCTGTGATCGTTTTCCTTTTAATTTTGTTATATACAACGTGCCGCTTTAATGCGGCACGTTGTATACTATTGCCGTGTATTTTTTCAAATATACAAAACCAACCATTTAGCTGGCAGGGGACACTTGACTCTAACAAAAACTATCACTTTAAAACACTTTTAATATTTCGCAAACGGATCCCTGAATCCAAAAATGGTTTTCACAAACTCACAATATTAATTCCGACCTTTCCAACGACACCTCACAAAATGGGATTAACGAGAAAAAATATCACAACGTTAGGTGGAGGGGAGGTACCAACCAATGCAAAAAAAAAAAAAATCTTTTTCAAAATGGAGCGTAGGTTATTATTATTTCTACTTATAAAAAATAAAAGACTAAAAACTAAAACCCAACTACGACTAAAAAGGTATAAACAAGACACCACAAAAATCCTGAGTCACACGTGTTAGGGCATAAATCAAACAGATTACGTGTGACTCCGGATTTTTAATTTGTCTGTCTGTGGTGTCTTGTTTATACCTTTTGTCGTAGTTGGATTTTAGTTTTTATTCCTTTAATTTTTTTAAAATTCTCTTGGGTTTATAATATATATATATATATTTGAAATGTGCTCATTCCGCCCTTTCATTTGATACCCAAAATGGTACGATTAAACAAAATATTTTTTTTAGTTCCTGAGTCTATGTCCTCTAGAGGGCGCCAGCGGACGATCAAGACGCTTCAAATTGTGATGAGTCGTTTAGAAGATATGAGGGAACAGATGAACATACATACATACCGGTCAAAATCATAACCCTCCTTTTTTCTTCGATGTAGTCGGATAAAAAAATAACAACCGACATCGAAAAAAAAAACACTAAAAAGTGAAAAATAACTTTAATTTCGGAAGTGTGGTGGGTTTCCTTTTCAATTTACGTTTTTTGCCAATAACTTCCAAATTAAAGTTATTTTTTATTTTTCACTTTTTAGTTGTGGAACCTACCCCACACAAATTCGAATACACTGCACTAACTAGTACGTCAAAAACACAAAAAAAAACATACAGACGAATTGAGAACCTCCACCTTTTTGAAGAAGTCGGTTAAAAATGGTCCTAGTTTCCATCCTGGGTCCCGTTAACACACTTTGGGTAAGGAACTCTAAAAATGAGTTTAGCGATCAACTTTACGTGTCATCACTGATATAGGTCTTTGGGATGTCCCAAATCCCAAATCCATCACCGCATGAACCTTTAATAAACACAAAATTATTTCATATCTTCGAAACAAGGAAATAATAATCAAAAAACGTTTACGATCGATTTTAACGCGTTTTTTTCTACAAAGGTTATAAGTGACTGCATTTAAAATAAAAAAAGAAACTAGTCAAATGTGTTTGCGGTCACGCCATTTAAAATACAATAGACATAGAAATAATAAGGTTTATTTTTTGTTGTTACTCGGTCATTTATTTTTATATTTAAGTCAAGTACCCATGGTTTGAGTGACAACGGTGTTCACCCTTACATACTGCATTTAGTAACACCTTCAACTGTCATTAACGAGACACAATAGAATTTTAATTGTTATCGGTATTTAAAAGCTTGATTGACACATGATGGGATTCCGCTTAACTATTCCTCAAGAGTCATAAAAAAGCCCCGTAAGAAATCGACACGTGTTTCACTTCTCAACGAGGCATCCTCAGGATGACGATTGACCAGTCGCAAATCAGAATATGACGTGTCGATTTCCTGACTCTTAGAGAATAGTTAAGCTGAATAGGTTACTAAATATAATATCTACGTATTGTATTTTATAATTGATTTCCGCAGTCACGCCTGAATCAATTAACTGTCACGCCATCTTCCTAATTTTTAACCAACTTCTTCAAAAAGGAGGACGTTCTCAATTCATCTGTAACTATGTTTTTTTTTTTTTACAACAAAAAAACATCTGGCTTGGCGACTTCCAAAAAAAACACAAAAATGTGAAAAATAACTTTAATTTCGGAAGTCAGTGGTAAAAAATCAAAATTGAAAAGCACACCGACTTCCGAAATTAAAGTTATTTTTGTGTTTTTTTTGGAAGTCGGTTGTTTTTTTTTTGTAAAAAAATTATATATAAAATATATAATAAACATACCATATCATAAAGCCTGTATTCCCCATAACTGCTGGGACACAGGCCACCTCTCAGTGAGAGGCCGATTAAGTATGTAAGGTAAAATATAAAAATTCCAAGATCTTTTTACGTTTTATTTCAAATTAGCATTCGTTTTGTTTTGTTTAAAGTAGAATTGGTTTTGTTTTGTTTAAAGAAGAATATTGTTTTTAATTTTTATCTTAAAAATCTTAGTATGTTTTTTTTTTTTATGTACATAGTTTTTAATTGTGGAAGCTTGTAAATGGCAATTGTAATCGCTATTGTACATAACCTACTTTAAAGATTAGACGGTAGGCTTTCTGAAGAATAAATAAATGGCCCCAAATTTTTTTGATACAAGGTCCCTTTAGTTTTGGCTAAGCCACAGCTCATAACTTCACATTTATGACATCACACTATTGTGCTTCGCGTGGGAAATATAATTGATACTCAAACGTAAAATTGTAGGTTATCTACACTTGTATAGAAATATACAAAAAACTTCATATTATTGGAAGTTTTCCATAATGTGAATGGTTATTAGCATTTTTACGATACCTACCTACTTCTTTCATATTTTTATTATTTTACATGGACAAAATAAAGGAGGAGCTCGTGGCTAATTAATAACAGCCGCACGGGTCGATCCATCAGGTTAAGCTACTCTTGCCGGGGTTGGTCCGTGGATGGGTGACCATCTTTACATATCGAGACTCCTCCGTGTCTCGGAAAGCACGATAAGCCGTTGATCCCGGCTGTCATTTGTGGATCTTTGACAGTCGTTACGGGTCGTCAGAAGCCCGAAATTCTGACAACCAGTCTTACCAAGGGGTTCGTATTACCCAGTTACTGGGTTGTGGAGGTCAGATAGGCAGTCGCTCCATATAAAATACTGGTATCCAGCTGCATTCGGTTAGACTGGAAGCCAACCCCAATATACTTGGGAAAAGGCTAGGCAGATTGACATGGACAAAACAAAGGTCATGTCAAATGGCCATGTAACACACAATCTCATGAAGATCGGAAACGCTACACTCGAAGTTGTGGACCAGTATGTTTACCTAGGATATATAGGTAGGTTTACCTAGGAACTGTCCAGTTAGGTAGGTCCAAATTCAAAAAAGAGGTCAATCAGCGATTCCGACTTGGCTGAGCAGCGTTCGAAAACCTACGCAATATCTTCTCGTCCCACATAACGCAGTGTCTCATCATCATCTCATTGAATATTGTGGTAAATCATCAAAATATACCTACTAGTTTTATATACAAATTGACATTATTGAATATGATATACAAAATGACATGATTACTTTGTAAAGTATTATATTATTTGGATTTTTATTTTGTTTTTATATTTTTTTCGTTCTCAGTTAGTTTTATCGATGGTCTGGCAATTTGAGAACTTTATGCGGCCTACCCAAATGTCCTTTCTTTGGTATTGTTCGTCGAGTACTTGAGCTCCTTAAGCTCTAAGTTGAGCTCCTCGGTTACTGACAAATGCTTGCACTGACTGGACAGGTCTACTCAAATCTGTGT
Source organism: Lithophane ornitopus (assembly GCA_948473465.1). Taxonomy (NCBI): domain Eukaryota; kingdom Metazoa; phylum Arthropoda; class Insecta; order Lepidoptera; family Noctuidae; genus Lithophane; species Lithophane ornitopus. The sequence continues at coordinate 7,649,712 of OX419640.1, read as the reverse complement.
GGTTCTTTCCTCAAAGGTCCTCATATGGCCTGACCAAGATTATGTCTGGACTTCAAAAGAGACTGTGACCTCTGAGTTTGTTTCGGCCTTTCTTCTCAGAGTAGTCAGATAGGAAACGCCGAACTCATCTAGGTTATTTTTAATATTTTTTTAATATGACGTGTAAAAGTGATTTCAATATCCTATTTACAGAATAAACAATTTCATTTCATTTCACGAAAGTCATTGACGGGTGCGTGTCGCTAGTGATAACCTATGGCACTGAAACGTGATCAATGTGCCTTATTTGAAGGCTAAAAGTCACTCAAAGGGGCTTGGAGTTTCCCTACATGATCGAATCAGAAATGAACCAAGGTAACCGACATAGCCCGAAGAATTGCTAACAGTAGCAGTGGGCAGGCCACATTGCTCGCAGAACAGATGGCCGATGGGGCCGAAAGGTTCTGGAGTGGCGACCGCGTACTGGAAGAAGTCGTTGGAAGGGCCCCCACAAGGTGGACCGATAACCTGTACGTCGATTCTGTAAAATTCAAACAACAACTCGCATCTCACTTCGAATTTTGAATCGGGTACGAGTGCGAAGAGAGCGTCGAAGTGACGGGGGAATTACCTTACTGAATGCCACTTCTTACGTCATCTCATACTTTATCTGTCAAAATGTCACGGTCAATTTAGTTCAAGTCACTCGCAAGGGTAGCGCTAGTGTATCAACCTCACAGCGGATTCAGATTCGAAGTTTAGAATGAGGTCTTACAGAATCACACCCCTGGTGAAGGCCGCATTAATTTGCTGGATACGGGAAGCGTATAACCGGATGAAGTGGCGGTGCTTGAGGGAGACCTATCGGGTGAAATGATGATGTTGATGATTTGTATTTTTAACCGACTTCTTCAAAAAGGAGGAGGTTCTCAATTCGTATGTATGTTTTTTTTTTTGTTTTTTTTTTGTGTGTATGTTGCGCGATTACTCCGCCAATTATGAATCGATTTTGATAATTCTTTTTTTGTTTGGTAGGTCATACTTCAGAGGTGGTCCTATACAAATTTTATTAACTTTGCTTGCGTAGTTTTTGAGTTAGCTTCAATAATTATGTATTTTTCCCACTTAGTGTATGTAGACGATATATTGTTTGACTCCTTCACTGTTATTTACATACCAGGTAGTGGTATTCGAATTTGTGTGGGGTAGGTACCACAACTAAAAAGTGAAAAATAAAAACTTTTTACAAAAAAAAAACAACCGACTTCCAAAAAAAAACACTAAAAACGTGAAAAATAACTTTTTTTTTTTGTAAAAAGTTTTTATTAAGGTCCTACCCTACCTCAAATTTTATCTCGTTCGCACCATAACACTCGCGGCCTGAGTGAGAGCGAGATGGAGTGGGGTGCTGGCGGCCCTTAAACCTCTAATAGTTTAGGTATTACTTAATTGCTTTTCACCGTGAAAATATGGTAATGGTAATTTAAAAAAAAAAAAAAACAAGACCTGGGGGCCTAGGCCCTAGAACGGCCACATTAGCAATTCCTCTAAAAGCGATTCATTTCCTGAATTTCCAGCTGTCATTAGCAATTCCTCGGATTTGACATAAAAGCAATTCATAATGTGGGGACCATTTTACGAATCTCCATAGAACACTGTCAAACAGATGAATGATTATGAAACGCACGCAGATCATATTATGAATTGTCAGTTTGTGACATTTTACGATGATTCACAATATTTTCCTATTATGATTCTGCTAAAGTGGCTGTTTTAAGCCCTCGCTTTATAGTTAGTTCAGTTATTATGCAAAGTTTCATGATCTAATTTGAAGTATTTTTTGAATACCAGCGGTTTATGGTTCGGTTTAGAGGTCACTTTGCAATTTTTTTCTGTAGATAAAATTTTATATAATCGTGTTTTCGCCAATCATAGGACCTAGCATCAATCCTCAACTTTCACATGTATCTAAGTATTTCAAAACTAGCTGAACCCCGCGGTTTCACCCGCGTAAGTCTCGATCCCGTGGGAATATCGGGATAAAAAGTATTCTATGTGTTAATCCAGGTTATCAACTATCTGTTTGCCAAATTTCATCCAAATCCATTCAGCCGTATTTGCGTGATTGAGTAACAAACATCCAAACACTCAAACACACAAATTGTCACATTTATAATATTAGTAGGATTAATGCTGCAATATTTTCGGCATAACGCTAATTTGAGGTAGGGTAGGCTCTAAATTTTTGTTATTATTAACAAAAAATTAAAAATAAAATAATATATTACATAATTATATACTTTAAGTACTAGGGGTTTAAGCATTATGAAAATGCTGGCTTGATAGTATGCACCCTACATATTTATGAAATTGATTAGAAATACATACCGATGAGTCGTAATAACCGGAAAAACATGTAATAATATAAGCTAGACTGCTATTATTTGTATTTACTTATGAGTTGCAAACCGCAGACAATGATGTAATCTACTAATTAACGACTATGTTATATATGAGTACAAATATCTTCTGCAATCGTGGGCAAGAATGTATGGGCCGCACACCCCACGTCCGCCACAGATAAAACTTTAATTTTATTTTTTTTATTCAATTATAAATCCGGAGTCACACTAAATCTTTTCGATTTATGCCCTAACACGTGTGACTCTGGATTTTTAATTTGTCTGTCTGTGATGTCTTGTTTATACCATTTTAGTTGATTGACTTTCTTGTCGTAGTTGGGTTTAAGTTTTAATAACTTTCATTTTTTTTTTTCGTTTTGTTTAGCGATACCGTTCACGTTTGCGCAGTTTAGCTAGGTAATTTAATTTGAAATGGAAATGGATGGATACTTAATCATGGATGAATGGATATTAGTATCCAGGATGTAATTTGCAGCATACACATTGTTTTATGATTATGTATAGTTATGGACCAAGTAATAAATCCGGGCATTTTTTATAATGCCCGCGCATTATGAATAATGACAAGCTACTTAGGGCAAAATAATTAATTATAATTTGAAATGTGATAAATAAACATTGCCTCGTCATTATAAATATTGCCGTGTGGTCTTTGGGCAATCTAATAGTACACAGGTATTTAATTATGTTAAAGTCATCATAGGTCAGCAAAGTGTCTATAAAAATATTTTATTTTATTTTAAATATTGGTTCTACGTTTGAAATCAAAATAATAGTAATAAAACCTGGTTTTAATTGTTCTGCCCAAAGGTGACTAGCATAATAAAAAATGACCGGTTGATTTGATTATTTCAATAGTTGTTATCATACTGCCCTCTCATATTGGACATTTTTCAAACTGCCCGGGCATTTTATATAATGCCCTAATAATCACTTGGTCCACAACATATACATAAATTACATTTCTCAGTATATTTTAATGCAATGTTTACAAGAGACTCAACATTATCCTTATTTGTTTTACTGATTGGTAATTTTGCCAGACGAAAATAGTTCTTATAGATTCGAGGCTTGTTTTCTTGCGAAAGTTGTTCTCAATACCGAGTAGGTTAGAGTAGAGATCTTTGTTGAAGGGCCTCGTCCGGGGAAATCCTATCACCAAAACAATTTTTAGGGTTCCGCATATCCAACAAAAAAAAACGGGTCCCTTTACTCGTGTGTCTGTCTGACCGTCTGCCATAGCTAGGTAGCCGGGATCCCGAAGTACCGAGATCCCGCGTGCATTATGCGGGACTGTCAAAATCTGCCTAGCCTTTTCCCAACTATATTGGGGTCGGCGTCCAATCTAACCGGATGCAGCTGAATACTAGTATTTTACATGGAGCGACTGCCTATCTGACCTCCACAACCCAGTTACTGGGTAAGACGATACCCCTTGGTAAGACTGGTTGTCCGACTTTTGAGCTTTTGACGACCCGTAACGACTGCTGAGATGATGGTTGTCAACTACAATGATTTATCCTGAGAAAAATTCTTCCCACTACGGAACCCTTCATTGTGCGTGGTCCGATTTACGCTTGGCCGGTTTTTTCTATTTTGATTCATTAGTTTTCACGTTTCGCTTCGAGTGGAAGATGCCGAATGAAAGCCAAAAACCGGGCAAGTGCGAGTCGGACTCGCGCATGCCGGTTTCCGTACCATTATCTATAAAAACGGCAGAAAAATCATGTCTGTTGTATGGAAGCCCTCTTAAATATTAATTATTTTATTTTGTTTTTTAGTATTTGTTGTTATAGCGGCAACAGAAATACATCATCTGTGAAAATTTCAACTGTCTAACTATCACGGTTCATTAGATACAGACAGACAGCGGAGCCTTAGTAATAGAGTTCCGTTTTACCCTTTGGGTACGGAACCATAAAAATGAACAAATAGAGAGGCGGTTTAGGACTGGCTGGTCATTAATTTGTTTATTTCTACCTACCAATGATTATTTTATCATAATAAGTATTGAAATGGCAGATGATCGTGTCGTGAATAGATCCTGTTAGGTATGTCTGGTATAGTCAATGTCATTCATATATTTTATTGCTTGTGGTTAAGAAAACAACTATGTTCTTTATTGTGTGGAAAATCCCAGTAGGTAGGTTCCAGTGTCCTCCTCTCCGCAAATATCAACTAACTGCGGTCACCCTTTTAATATAATAATATGACTTCTAATTAATATGAAATATTCTAAATAATATGAATAATCAAATGACTTCTCAAGAGTCTGACACGCCCTTCCGCTCCACCCAGAGCGTCTGGGCGGAGCGGAAGGGCGTGTCAGACTCTTACTGACTAAAACCCACCCGTGTTCCTTCAGTTGCCTGTTGCCAGGGTCCCGGTATCCCTTTCGGACTACACCGCAACCCTGGCAGGCATCGGTCCTAACGGAACCCGTCAGGTGTGCTGACATGTCTTTGAGGCGCGCGTGGAACACGACGCGCCATCGACCCGGGCCTGGTCCTTATCGGACGGCGAGCTACCCATTGCTCGCCGTCCGCAAGCCCGCGCCTATGGTGGCCGGGAATCCGCCTGGGATTCCCGACGCCCAGGGAACTGCGGTCACCCTAGGAGTGACTTAGTGGTAACGGCTGCGCGACTTCCTTTTAAGATCAAATCAAATTAAATCATTTATTCCTTTGCAAACATGGGTAATTTTTCTTTTTTATATAAATAGTGCTCCATGTTCTACCGTCACATGGGCATGCAAAACATATTTAATTTATGTACATAAACTTAAAAGACATTTAAAAAATAACAATTTAGAAATTATACAAAATACAAAATTACGAGTCGGACTTGCGAACGAAGGGTTCCGTACCATTACCAATAAAAAGAATCAGGTTTGTTGTATGGGAGCCCCCTTAAATATTTATTTTATTATTTGTTGTTATAGCGGCAACAGAAATACATCATCTGTGAAAATTTCAACTGTCTATTATTATATCTATCACGTCACGGTTCATGAGATACAGCCTGACAGACAGACAGCCGAGTCTTAGCAATAGGGTCCCGATTTACCCTTTGGATACGGTACCCTAAAAAAAAAAAAAAAACTAGAACTTTTTGTCGTAGTTGGGTACGACAAAAACCAAAATCGGTTCAGTAATGTAGTTTAAAAGTGAAATTAAAATACTGTAATAAACTTATTTTTGAATTTATTTTAATCTGGTCTGGACATTGTCGAAAGTGGTTTGGGTGATTAATTATAGTTTTCTAAATACATCACTTTGGATAAATTAACATAACATATTTGGGTTTAGACACAGTTATAAAAATAACCGTGTTATATTATTTTTTATCTGGACAAAATCAAACTGGTTGCTAATTTAGTTGTATATTTTATTATTTGTATGTCATAGATTTTTACACTCTGTGATTACTTAAACTGATGCACTGACTTATTAGTATTACTATTAGAAATGTTAGGAATATTGTGATATCGCATACTTTTACAATGTTTGTAAATATGTGAGCACCATGTATCTATCACATAATTAATTTATTTTTCATTGCTCCATTTTTAGGGTTCCGTACCCAAAGGGTAAAACGGGACCCTATTACTAAGGCTCCGCTGTCTGTCTGTCCGTCTGTCTGTATGTCCGTCTGTCTGTCTGTCCGTTCGTCCATCACCAGGCTGTATCTCATGAACCGTGATAGTTAGACAGTTGAAATTTTCACAGATGATGTATTTCTGTTGCCGCTATAACAACAAATACTAAAAAACAGAATAAAATAAATATTTATTACAACAAACGTGATCTTTATGCTCGATATTGATAACGGCAACAGGTAGACGCTTGAAATATTCACAGAATATTTAGTTATATATTCACTTTAAAAATAAATAATTAAATTAAAATAAAATAAATATTTATATAAATATTATAACTCCCATACAACAGACATGTTTTTTTTTTGGCGTTTTATAGACAATGGTACGGAACCCTTCGTGCGCGAGTCCGACTCGCACTTGGCCGGTTTTTAATTCTTTTTACTATTGTGGTACAGTAATCTTATTGTAGGTGCATCGTCTTCATATATTTGATTATATTGGTAATTGATGTATAAAAAATATTGTAAAACATTTTTAAATAAATGAGTAACGGTGGAGTTTCTTTCCCATACGAAAACTAACTTTTGGAAGGGGCAACTAGAATCAGTTCTATTTCTTTGTTTTTGACATTAAAAAGTGCCTTTTATGTGCCTAATTGAAATAAATTATTTGACTTTGACATTAGCACCGAAATAAAAAAAATAAAAAAACTACTCTGTCTTAATATGGCCAGCATTCTGCCAATGACTAAATGAATTGTATAATAGTGAATTGTAAAAGCAAGTTTGTGTAATAAAAAATCATAGGTAGGTACTTAAATAATTTCTGAATCAGCTGTTCCCTACATTTGTGTTCACTTAAATGGACAAAATGTATGGAACAGCTGTTTTTTTTTCGTGATTTCAATGTTGGTCCCATAGAAAAAGTTGTTCAAAATGATGAGTACAATGACCCCTTTTCGGGTTTAGCATAAAGAAAAAATAATGTTGTATAACATCACGCATGTAATCCCCGAAGGGTTAGACAGAGGTGTAGGTGTACCTATAGTACACCCACATTTCACCAGTTATGTTTAAGTCCCATGTAATAGGGGGCGAGCCTATTGCTATCAACTGGGCACAATCCTGACTCCGGGCTGCTACTGAGAAATTCCCCAATAACACTTTGCCTGACGTGGGAATAGAATCCAGGACCTCATGTCTAGACCAACGAGGTAAGCAACGATATATTATTATATCCTAACTAAGATTATAAATGCGAAAGTGAGTTTGTTTGTTAAGCTTTCAAGCTAAAATGGCTGAACAGATTTGGATGAAATTTGGCATAGGGGTAGACCATGACCTGAAATAGGATATAGGATACTTTTTATCCCGATTTTTCTACGGGATCGACACTTACGCGGGTAAAACCGCGGGGCGTACCTATACTCCATTTGAAATAAGATTAGACATTAAAACACATCTTTTTACAGTCCGTTCAACCAATTTTGACTTTTATACCGTAGGCATAAGGATGGCATTAAAAGCAAAAAGGGTTACACAATACCAACTATCTACTGCAGCTGCCATTTGTCGTGCCACCAACGCAATAGAAGTCAAAATCGGTTGAACGGACTGTAAAAAAGGTTTATTTAAATGTCTAATCTTATTTCAAATGGAGTATAGTTGTAAATAATGTACACTTACCCTTAATACCATTGATGTCATAAGTAATTTGTTTCCAGGAGAAAACTTCATAGAATTTGCCGACGGTACGTCCGTTCTGACATCTTGAAGGTACCGTCAGCAGCGCCAAGCATGTGACGGTCAGGAAGAACTGTTTCATATTTATCTGTAAATGAAAAATATCGTGTTAGACCGTATGAGTCGTGGCTGAGAAATAACTCGAGCTCCTCTTGAAATAGCGGGCTCGTCTTGTCGGACCAATACAATCACGTACAATCGCGTATTCCCGTTCGTCCCACTGTCGTCGTACCACCAGTGGGACGAACGGGAATTTAATAAATTATATGAAACTAGCTGCGCCCCGCGGTTTCACCCGCGTAAGGCACGATCCCGTAGGAATAGCGGGATAAAAATTCATGTGTATTAATCCAGGTTATAAACTATCTGTGTGCCAAATTTAATTCAAATCCGTTCAGTAGTTTTTACGTGAAAGAGTAGCAAACATCCATCCATCCATACTATCTCGCGTTTTTATTATTAGTTAGAAGTTAGATTTATTCCCGCTCGTCCCACTGTATTAAGCCTATCGTAGTAAGAAGATATAAGAGTGACGCGATAGAAAGAGAGGCAATTTCTAGGTGAATATAACTGTAGGTAATTAGCGCTGTGCGACTGGAATTGCACTTTATTGTGTCGTAGTCGCTTTTTACCCGGCTACGGCGAAACAAAAAGGAGGATTTTGACCGCTAAGTATGTTTATTTATTTATTTCTAAAACACTTAACATTTGTGAGGTTTTAGCCTTACAACGAAAACCTCTCAAGATTTATCCGTATGTGGCGAGCTGTTCAAATAAAATGTTCACCTCACAAGCTCGTAAAGATTCTGTTTGTCATTCGAAATCTTCGTGCAAAAGTGCATTTTATCCGCTTCGTTCATGGTTCAATCCTAGAATCCTTCACTTGCTTTGGTTTCAATACAGGTGCTCGCGCGAAAAAACAACTTTGCAGCCTTGCATAACAAATAACTATTACAAAAATGTTACTTACATGCCTTACTACAATGATACAATATTTTTTTAAATAATTTATGGGTACAGGAGAAATTTTGTGTAAGATAACGTTTAGATTTGTATTTATAACTTTTCGAATTCTCTTTGTATAACGTTTGTAAGTCTTCTGGTGGTTTAATAAGGAAAAGTGATACTAAATATTCTGCAACCCTCATCCCGTACACATTATTGAACTTGTATTTATTTAAAGGAAAATAATAAAGCTTCCGAAAACAAATAAACTTCCAGCTGTCTATCTAAGCTGTGTTAAAATGAATTACCAAAAAAAATACCAAACTCCCGAAAAAAATACTAAGTTTCCGAAAAAATATGTTCTGCATTCGGGTGCAGAGGTGAAAAACTGGGTGAAATAGGTCAGTGTTGGGCATAATTGAATTATTTTTTTAATTGTAGAAGAAGACAATTACAATTATTAATCCAACTAAATTAATTGCAATTAAATTAATTCGATTATTTTTTAACTGTGAGATGCAATTAAAATCAATTGCAATTAAATCTATTAATTGTGGTTTACAATTAAATTAATTGCAATTAAATTTTTAATTGTTATTTAGAAGTAACTTAATTGTTTAATTGCTTGTTGTTTCAATTACATATATTATAATAACTATTTGATGAATGTAAATATAGTACGCGTCAAACTTTATGGCGGCTCTGAAGTGCGCCTTTCGCTGCGCAGTACCCCACCTTTCACCCCCGGTGGCACATAATTCGCTACTGCGAGTGCGCAGGAACCAGCGTAAATAAAGGTTGATTTTTAAGAATTATTTTCTTTGTATTTAAAACGACGGTTATCCTTGTTTCCTTTAATCATCCAATCCTGAATTATTCTAGTTAGGTTAGTACTACACATAAACGTATTGTACTGGCTTAAATTCAGGCTTTATATACCTTTGAGCATATTACGGAGAATGCGCATCTAGGCATTATGTTTTTCAGTTACCGACGTTTATTAATTGTTAACTATAATTGTAAACGTGCATCAAACAATTAACAATTCATTAATTGTAATTGCAAAGTTTTACAAGCACAATTAATTAATTGTTAATTGTATTATCTTGCAATTACAATTAATATTTTAGTTGTTAGTTGCAACTAAATCTGGCAATTTAATTGTTAGTTGTTAATTGTTTTCACAATTAATTTTTGCCCCACACTGAAATAGGTTAGGTTAGAACTGTGACCAACCGCGCGCGAGCCGAGCGAGCGCTCATTCCAAGTTGCTCGCAGAATAGTTGTATTATTTTATTCGGTCGATTCTTTATTTGTATTCGCATATAAGTTGTCAGAAAATTTGTATTTAATTCCATATTTTGAGTATGCATGCTCATTATGTTTTTTTTTTTCGGCTCTTTTATTACTACCCTTATTTAAATGATTTTGCGGAGTAAAACATCTGTAATATGTGACAATACAAAATTGTGAATATGTATGTCTATATTTAAACTTTTTGCCATAAATACGCTAAGTATGTAATTATTAGTCATTTTAAAGTTTTTCGCTTTGTTTTTATTTCGTTAAGTTTTGTAAGACTCTGATTGTTTTTGTAACCTTGCCTTAGCTTGAAATAAAAAAAACCGGCCAAGTGCGAGTCGGACTCGCACAAAAAGGGTTCCGTACCATCCTAAAACTATGATAATATTATAAATGCGAAAGTTAGTTAGTTTGTTTGTTAAGCTTTCACGCTAAAATGGCCGAATGGATTTGGATGAAATTCGGCACATGGGTAAACCATGACCTGGAAAAGGACATAGGATACTTTTTATCAAAGTTATGGTACCTAGTTATTTTAATTTGTTTTTTATTAATCTTTGAAAAGATGAGGGTACAAAGTTTTTTTTGAAAGCTAGTAGTTTTATTAAAAAATTTATGTGATATGCGGATTATTTTATGTAAATAATTCTAATCTTACATAATAACTAAAAACATATTTCAGTAAGTATATAATTATTTAGTAGGTATTTACTTACAAAGTTGTAAGTATTTTATTATTTGGTTTTTAATATTTTAAAAGATGAGGGTACAAAGTTTTTTTTTAGCTAGTAGTTTATTAAGGATTTTGTGTTTTTGAGGTTTTATTAATATCTAAATAATTATTATATAAAAAGTAAAAAATATTTCAGATAATTATTGCGTAGATATATAGTACTTAAAAAGTTTTATTTCATTATTTGGTTTTTAATATTTTAAAAGATGAGGGTATTAAAAAAATAAAATTGATTAAATTAAAATGATGGATCGTTAAATACCATCTATATATATATATATATTATAAATAGAGAGAGCGAATTTTGTGATTTTGTGTTTGTGTGTACGGTAATAATCTCCGGAACCACAGCAAAATTGAAAAATTCTTCCACCATATTGTAAGGTGCATTCTTCCAAATGGACAAAGGATTTATAAAATGTAAATATATACAAAAAGAATGACCTAATTAAAATGAAATTATGTAATTCATGCAAGCCTACTACTTTTTGTTAGATTACTGCTCAGAACTTGTGCACAACGGTTCGTGAACAGAATACCGTCTTTACATGTAAATTGCACCCATGTGAAACCAGGGCGGGTCGCTAGTATAGAATAAAAAACACCAAACACTTACCTATTTAGACAACTTATTTCAACAATTTAAAAAAAACAAAATCACTTTTCCACATCACTGTTTTACAAATCTATATTTTTAGAATGCTATTATTTTGAATTAACTATTATTATTGCATTAATATTACAATACTATTAATAATAAGAAGACGTCTGTCTAGGACAAGCGTGTTCTACTATATGCTGTGTTATTCTAATGTTTGTATATCGATGACCCCAGATACTACACTAGTGGTGTTCGCTGTCGATAGATTTTTGTAGGTATCTTTACTTGTTACTGTATAATAAATGATACAACTATTTATTACTAATATAAATTAATAATAATAATTATGTACAAATATATAAAGAAAGGGGGGCGGGGAATGATCAAAGAGCATCAAAAAATTCATCTGCATCGCTGTCAACAGGAAAAGTGCTCAAAAGATTTCTTGAAGATTCTTTGGCCAAAAAATAAGCCAGGCCTCTGGTCAGGTGAAGAGTCGACCAACCGCTTGGCGATGTCTTGAAAACCAATTGGGCACTTGGACCCCTTGGCCTAGGGTTTTAGGATTTTTGTAAATTTGTTTGAACAAACACATTTTATCATCATCTGCCTAGCCTTTTCTCAACTATGTTGGAGTCGGCTTCCAGTCTATCCGGATGCAGCTGAATACCAGTATTTTACATGGAGCAGCCTGGCGGGGGCTGACTATTATAAAGGAAGGATTACTAGAATATCACTATGTTTTACGATCACATTATCATGCTCCAGTTCCAAAAGTATTTGATGAAAGTGTAAAATGAAATGAAATGAAATTGTTTATTCTGTAAATAGGATATTGGAATCACTGATGAGCTCGACATTTCCTGTCTGACTACTCTGAGTAGAACGGCCGAAACAAACTCAGAGGTCGCAGTCTCTTTTAAAGTCCAGACATAATGTTGGTCAGGCCATATGAGGACCATGTAGATTAGAGTCTGAAATGGTATTTTGAGAAAAGAACCACACAGATTTGAGTGGACCTGTCCAGTCAGTGTTTTTCAGTAATAGTGGAGCTCAACTCAGAACTTAAGGAGCTCAACAAGTAAGGAAAGAACCACACCGATTTGAGTGGACCTGTCCAGTAATGTCCAGTCAGTGTTTTTCAGTAATAGTGGAGCTCAACTCGGAACTTAAGGAGCTCAACTCTTACTAAAGATATAAGTAACACATTTATCTGTATTCAAAAGGTTTCAACTTTATATATCACCACTTTTTCCAACGAGTATTGGCTGAATAACATTATTAAATTATACCTAACTAGCTGCGCCCCGCGATTTCACATGCATAAGTCTCAATACCGTGGGAATATCGGGATGGAAAGTATCCTATCCTATTGCCCAACCTAAGTCGTTCAGCTGTTTAAGCGTGAAAGCGTGACAAACAAACTCACTTTAGTTTTTATAATATTAAAGTCTAGATTGAAAAATCATCGACGAAAATAATTGAGGTACCTAAAATTAACCTCAATTATCAAATGAAAAATATCTGATTAAATTAGCACCTATTAGTACCTGGTGATTTAAAATGAGTAGGTACCTATTCAAATTATCAAAACACACAATTCGTAAGTGGCACTCAATATTGGCATTTCTAATCCATTTATTTACATTTTAAATGAGATAATTTTGAAACAAGCCATAGCATAGAGTGCTCAGCGACACGACACCGTCATTGCGCAGCCGCTGCACCGCCTCCGCGCCGGTGCTGCGCCGCCATCGCGCCTCTAAGATGTGTACACGGCACCACCACCGCGCCGCTAGTATTATTTAAAATCTTTTTTCATTCCATCGCCGGCTGCTTAAAAAAATGCATGCGCTTTATAATACTTTAATTCATCAAGCGGGACGGCGCGGCGTCGGAGTGGCGGTGGCGTCTGTCGTGTCTCCGAGCACTAAACGTATCTTCTGAATAAACTTGTTAGCCTTGACATAATGCAGCGCAGACAGCATCGTCGGTCAAGTTCGTGACTAGACTGAGATGCGGTAAAATTCCATTATACCGTTGCAGCCAGGAGGATAATAATAACTTCATCATCATCATCATCATCAGCCTATAGCAGTCCACTGCTGGACATAGGCCTCTCCAATTGCACGCCATTCAGCTCGATTCTCGGCAGCTCTCATCCAGCTGCTACCAGCCACCCTGCGAAGATCGTCGCTCCACCTAGCCTGAGGGCGTCCTACCTTACGTTTGCCGATTCGCGGTCTCCACTCAAGAACACGTCTACCCCAACGGTCATCAGTTCTACGGCTAATATGGCCGGCCCATTGCCACTTCAGCTTGCTTATTCTATGAGCTATGTCAACAACTTTATAATAATAACTTAGCCACCCGATATAATTATGTTAATGACTTAAATAATAATAAAACAATATAATTATATTAACCAACTCATCTATGTTACTTTGTTTTATTGTACTATGTTTTATATATAATACAATATAATCTAACATCATCTTCGTCATCATCATTTTTGCCGAAAGACGTGCACTGCTGGACATGGGCCTCCCACAAGCGTCGCCACTTCCACGCTTCTGTACTTCTCGCATCCAGCGGATTCCTGCGGCTTTCACCAGGTCATCGGTCCACCTTGTGAGGTCTTCCAACGCTACGTCTTCCGGTCCGCGGTCGCCACTCCAGAACATTTCGGCCCCATCGGCCATCTGTTCTGCGAGCAATGTGCCCTGCCCACTAATATAATCTAACACTAAAATATTTATTATGTACCAATTTATTATGTATTTTCCTCTGTTTACAAGTAAATAGAGGAAAAAAAAGGGGTGGAGCTCAAAAAAAGTTCGTATCGCTTTCAATGGGAAAATTGTCCAAAAGGCATCTTGCGTCAGCCGTCTGTTTTCGATATAATAGATTTATCGAAAAAACAACATTGTCACATCACTATTGTCCTTAGCGTTACTTGATTATGATTATTGTATTATCTGTAGGTACGATAACTATTCAGAACGGAATTTCACTAAACGACTTGCAACTTTAACCTTTTGTAAGCCAAATATTATGACATTAAACGCCTTTTGACCTTTAACGCAGATCTACGCCAGACACAATTGGCTTTTTAATTGTTTCTGTAATTACGGCGAAAATACGCAAGGTTAAGGCACCGCGAAATCTTAAGGCACCGCCAAATTTAATCTTGTTTTGACGATTTTTTACACAAATTATGAAGCAATGGTATGAGAACATAAAATCTTATTTCTGTAAGTAGGTTTGTTGCACACTAATTGTAGGTACACGGAAAACACATTTTATTTAAAAGCTAGTTTAGTTCGGCGTTTCTTATCCGAGACTTTCTGAGAAGAAAAGGCTATAGAAGGTTTTTTTTTATAATCCAGACGACTAAGGGGTTTATTCATAAACGATGATTAAATTTAAGTGACGTTCAAACGTCAAAAATGTAAACAGTCGTTAAACAGTCGCTAATCATTAGTAAACTTTAAGCAACGTTTATAACTAAACCCCTTAGTGTCCCTTTGTTTTTATATTTTCAGGTATAATTATTTAGTTCTTTAGTTAACTCAGTATAAGACTTTTAGTTAGATTTCTGTATTTATAAACATAACAGAATGTAAATTGCGAACAATTTATAGATCTAGACATAATCTCGGTCAGATCATGTGAATGAATTAGCAATCCTTTAAAATTCGTTCGTACGATTCGTACGTTCGGATTGTGATTGAAAGTGTGTTACGCAATTAAGGTGCTGGTAGGGAGGGATAAATAAACAAAACTATGTTTAAAAAAAGTTTTAATAAAAAATACCTAAGTAGGTACTTCTTAAAAAAATAACATTAAATTAATTCTTTTTCTCGCATACGGTCCCTTTGATAAGATCTTGAACGTTTCCCCTGTAATAAAATAAAACAAATTACCTAGAAAATCGCAAATTTTCCTAATTTATATTCTTAACAAATTTAATTTAATTTTTAGCAAATTTAATGTAGTTTTTATTAAAATCAATCAATAATGATGAACCATAGAGCTTTTGTTTTTCTTACTAAAATTGTGAGTGACGTCCCTAGGACTCGAGCGCTTTGTGGTTTTGTTAAATAGTTGTAATATTTAATCTATTGGAACCATTTTATCTTTTGTAATACGTCAATAATCAAATAAACTTGCAAAATTACTCTCAAACTAGGCAACTTTGACATTCTTACAATAATTACAGAGCGTTGACTGAGTCTGATTGGCGCCGTCAGGCCGAAATAGGCCTTATGTCAGACAATTTTCTAGACTAGTTTGACAGCCGCCAGGGGAAGGGATAAGTAAGAAAAGCAAAATGGTTTATTCTGCACAAACTAAACGCACATTACTAAATATAGAATGACATTCTAGTAAGCGTACAAATTAGCCAAAAGCAAACAGCCAAAATTTAATACTTAATAAGAACTTATAAACGTTTGACAAAGGACATAATTTATTTTCGGCAAAATTATGAAAGTGCCAAACAAAAAATCTCTTCACTTTTCACTATCAGACCAAATCTGTAGGGCAATTCCCTGCGCTGTTATACGATTTTGAAAAATACTGTTTTCAGTACGTTTTGGTTAAAATAATTAATAGTTCTCTCATTAAAGTAATAGCTTGTAGTAATAAAAAATGAAGAGAACAACGTACTCTTTCGGAATATAGCTTTTTTTTGTTTGACCGGCACTTTCAAACATAAAGCCCAAAAATGTATGGACGGTGAATGATCTCCTTTTGTCTATTGCTTGATGTCAGCAGTGTCAGGGTCAGAGGCCAAAGACAATTTAGTTGCATAATGAGTTGCGAGTGTTGCGACATTACCAAATGAAAACAATCACAAATTAAAAACGAAATGCCGAGTAAGTAATAGTCAGTAGTATAGTAAAGTAGTCACTTGGGTCACAGTATAATAAGGAGACAGTATTATGTCTCAACCTTGAAATAATTACCTACGGCCGTTCGGTAGATATAACTTCCGTACCGATATACAGGTTGGACCAAATTTTTTATTGACCCTCTATGTGGAGGGTAAAAACAATTAAAAGACTCCTCCGTGCCTCGGAAAGCACGTTAAGCCGTTGGTCCCGGCTGTCATTTGTGGATCTTTGACAGTCGTTACGAGTCGTCAGAAGCACGGAAGTCTGACAACCAGTCTAACCAAGGTATCGTATTACCCAATTACTGGGTTGTGGAGGTCAGATAGGCAGTCGCTCCATGTAAAATACTGGTATTCAGCTGCATCCGGTTAGACTGGAAGCCGACCCCAACATAAAGGAAAGGCTAGGCAGATTGACTAATATATTGGGTTTTCCTAACATTAAATTCTCATTAAACAAGAGTCTTAACCGTTGTTGCTACAGGAAAACGATTTTAGGACAGTCCTAGAATACACCAAAACCTTGAAAAAAATATACTAAAATATACAGGTTGTAATTGAATTCGTGGGCATGCTCCTAAGGGGTCATTGTACGCAGTCACCTCCTTAATATAATAATATATAATGCTTGCAAAGGAGGAGGCGGAACGCGTGAGGGAGAGGCGAAGATTGTGCCCTCACGCCCCTAACCGCCGCTGCAGGAGACGAACTAGGCGTCGGGAATCCCAGGCGGATTCCCGGCCACCACAGACGCGGGCCTGCGGACAGCGAGCAATGGGTAGCTCGCCGTCCGATAAGGACCAGGCCCGGGTCGATGGCGCGTCGTGTTCCACGCGCGCCTCAAAGAGAAGTCAGCACAATTGGCGGGGTCCGCTAGGACCCATGCCTGACAGGGTCGCGGGAAAGTCCGAAAGGGATACCGGGACCTTGGCAACAGGCAACTGAAGGAACACGGGTGGGTTTTAGTCAGTAAAAGTGTGACACACACGCCCGAACCGCCCAGAGCGGGAGAAGTTATATGAAGGTTTCCCACCATCAAAAAAAAAATCGACGAGCTATGCGAACATGGGAGAGTATGCTGATGAACTCAACTTCAAACAGTATAAATAAAATACCCGACTGCAACTAAAAAGTTAACATAACAAGCTCATTTGTCAAGCATTCAGACGCACTTGGTGGCAGATAATTTATAGTTAAATCTCAGATTTGCGGTCGGGTTTTTTAAAATGAAAACTTACTTATGCACATAGAAGTTTGATTCACTAGTATTCAACTTTGAGTATATGAACGTAGGTATTTGGTTAACTAAAACCCACACGTCGTCTCCTATGATCTTCAAATCTGAAAAGAAAAATGAAGTAGGTAAATATATGTATATTAGCTGTGCCCCGCGGTTTCACCCGCGTAGGTCTCGATCCCGTGGGAATATTACGCCCTGTATTAAATTAAAACGCAAACAATTTTAAATAACAATAAAAGTTATAAAACTAAAACCTAAACTAAAATGGGTTTTAGTTTTATAACTTTTATTTTCAGTACTTTCATGCCTCTTTTGCCACAACTATACCTGAGATATAAATCAGTTTGGAATGGCTCTGAGCCACTACAGCCGATATCTTGCTCGTCAGAGGCACTCGAGTGTTCCAGCACATGATGCCATCCTGGGCTATGTTGGCATACAGCAGCGTTTGGGTACGGCTATGGAAGTCGTGCGAACCACTCTGAGAAAACGCTCCTCTGACACCTTCCAGCTGAAAAGAAGCAAGTTAAGCGGTCGGTCGCGTACGTCGGTCGCGCATGCGTATACAGGATGTAACAAAACCGATCCTGTCCGATCCAAAAGGGGGCGCCTAGATATTGCAATAACATTACTTAAAAAAAAAAATTTTTTGTTTTGTGAGAGTTTTTACTGTTTTAAATTCATGGATTTAGTACCTACCAAAATTACACTAATTTTATTTTAAATTAGCAAATCCACAGAGAAAAAATTCCCCATTGAAAAAAAATGGGACATTTTTTTTTTCTCTTTTCCGAAAAAAAAAAACCATGTGACGTCTCAGTATGATTTTTAACAACATCCTCACGGATCGGATCTTGTTACACGCTGTATACATTCGATGTAATTGCATTGGCAACACGTGTTCTACTCGTATAATTATAGCATCATAGTGCGCCGCTGACGTCCGCGGCGCGTACTACGTTGCTACGCGTACATGACCGACCGTACGCGACCGAGATCAGCGTAAGAGGAATTCAGGCCTTAAGAGTTTGACAAAAGCTGATACGTAATTTTGCACTCCTCTGTGTTCTTCGAATTAGGGAGACACCCACTTTGTGTCATGAAATAGTGGCAAGTCTTACTAATGCTATCAACCGGAATATGAGATTTCAGAATTTAAAAAAAAAAAATTGGTTGCCTGTAAAGTCGGTATACGGGCGAAAGTTTTACGTGACAACGACTTTGAGTGGTAAAATAATTTTAATGTGAATATTCATTCGTATAGTAGGAAGAAGGATGAAATAATAGTAACAATTTAAAACATTTATTTATCTCACAATCTTATCTCACAATGAGAGCGAGTGAGAGGCACGCGTCCCTTCCATGCCCGAGTGGAAGGGACGCGTGCCTCTCACTCGCTCTCATTGTGAGCGCATAACGTGAGCGGAGCGTAACGCAGTTTCTTGAGGTGTCACCCGGCAAACCAATTTATAAGACGTTGTCACGTCAAAATTGAGCATTTTTATGCGGCCTACCCAAATGTCCTTTCTTTGGTATTGTTCGTCGAGTCGTTGAGCTCCTTAAGTTCTGAGTTGAGTTCCACTATTACTGACAAATGCTTGCACTGACTGGACAGGGGGCCTAAACAAAATCCCTTTTGTGTAAGCGTTAACGCCAACGGAAAGATCAAATTGTATGGAGTTGACATTAGCTTTAGAGATGTGACGTGACTGCTGCTGTCAACTCCATACAATTTGATCTTTCCGTTGGCGTTAACGCTTACAGAAAAGGGATTTTGTGTAGGCCCCCAGGTCCACTCAAATCTGTGTGATACTTTCTTTAAAAGAACATTTCAGACTAATTTACATGGTCCTCGTAAGGCTTGACCAAGATTATGTCTAGACTTTAAAAGAGACTGTGACCTCTGAGTTTGTTTCGGCCTTTCTTCTCAGAGTAGTCAGATAGGAAACGCCGACCTCATCTAGCTTATTTTTAATATTTTTTTATATGACGTGTAAATGTGACTCCAATATCCTATTTACAGAATAAACAATTTCATTTAATTTCAATCAATTCCTGGCTCTAGTGCTCACTAGAGCCAGCTTAACCTGCGTTGCGAAGCACGGAGAAGTCTCGCTACATAAAGATGGTCACACACGCCAATGTTATTGCACGCCACACGTTATTACTTAGCCACGAGCTCTGTGAGTGACCAATACAAGGTTTTATTAATAAAAAATATTCGTGCAAAAAATATACCTAACCCTCTACCTAACTAAGTCCAGTCGAGTAATAAGTAAAAACCAATAAAGGGGCCTTCAATTTATCATCGTGAACAACTTTCACTACGGACCAACCCTGAAATCACAATTATTAAGGCGAAATGGGACTGACGAGAGCCGAGAGAGGTGGTATGACCCCGCCCGCGGGCAATTCTAGTGCACTATGTATACAAATATTTAATTTAAAAATTTTATTTGTGTTTATATAGACAAAATAAGTCCATAATCCCTTAAAGTATTTAATAGTGAACACGTAGACAAAATTTTATTACGATTGCTCTGATAATAATCGAATGAAATAGATTTTTCTCTTTAAAAAAGCAGATTTAAAGGAAACTTTGCGGTTTTTTTGTATCGAGGAAAGTTTTGTCAATCGTGTTTCGGGCCTCATACTTCACTAAAGACACTCTTCAATTTTCGTAATCATAAAAAAAAACGCAAATACGTTGTTATTTTGAGAGAAACATTGATAACGAATCGCGTCAAATCATCTGCTTTGGAACCATTTCGCCTTAAGAGGAAATAGGGTCGGTCTTTTCTCGATACAAAAAGTCATAATTCGAGGTTCGGCTCTTGACTATTTCCTCCTCCAATATTGGACTAATTTGAAAGATATTTTATAAATGGAATAAGAAGGATATTTACCGTGCCCCTATATTTTTTTTTCAGTAATATTTGTCAAATTCGTACAATAGGCCTCTGATGATAGCGGTCTAAACAGGCAATTTTGAGCATTTTCTGAGGGTCCTAGTGCTTCTACAGATAATGTATCATCAAAACGGAAAACATGGGGGCATAGAACTAGTTGATATTTATTTTACTGTAAAAAAACTATTGCTCTAAGGTCATAAAACAAAGAAAAAACAGGCGAGAGCGTTTGTAAAATTTCTTATAGGTGTATCTTTTTTTTGGCTTATCCAAAAAATCTAAGAAAAACATATGTTGAGGTACCAATAAGGTACTAAAATTTAACGAAAAGATGAACTACTTGTAACACCTACAACTGGGTAAAACCGGCTTGGTCCAGCCATTCTGAAGTCAGAATGGCTGGCCACTTTGCTCGTAATAGTTTCCCCTCCTTAGCGGTACCAAATAGGTACTAAAACTTGATATGGCCCAAACTTCCAAAATCTCCCTTGGTCGTCATTCTGACGCAGACTATTTCCTCATAAAAGTTTGATTAAAAACATTCCATAATAAAATACAATAGACGTAGATATATTTAGTAACCAATTCCGCTTGACTATTCTTCAAGAGTCCTAAAAAACCCTGTAAGAAATCGACACGTGTTTCACCTCTCAACGAGGCATCCTCAGGATGACGATTGACCAATTGCAAACCAGAACGCGACGTGTTACCACACCGAGCGAGTCTATTATATTTTATAGTGGATTTCCGCAAAGTCACGCCTGAATCAATTAACTAACATTCCATAATTTAATACCTTAAAATTCGCCTCGAAATCAGCAGTTCTATCTTTTAAGACTTCGTTGGATACAGAAAACTCTTGTGTTGATATAAACGGGTGATAGTAAGCAGTTCTTTTGCCAGTACTATCAGGATCTGATAGAGCGATGCTGAAGAGACCGTCCTGCCAGTTGATTGTCTGATCTGAAATTCCAAAATTCAAATCAAATTCGATTTATTATTTTACTTCAAAAAACCTCTAGAGCAGCCTTTCCCAAAGTGGGCGATAACGCCCCCTTGTGAGCGCTGCAGGCCTAAAGGGTGGCGGTAAGAGACCCCGAAAAAAAATGGGGGCGTTGTGTAGAGGCTTGGGGGGCGATTTGTAATTTCATCTAGTCGACTGAGCTCTCGACTCTAGACTACAACTTGTAAACATCAACTAATTATAAGAGATTGCTAAACTACGAGTAACACGGTTCGATATTTCTCTCCGTGTAGTTCATATATCTGTCCTGTTTTATTGAATAAATAACATAAAAATCATGTCAATCGGTCGCTCCGTTTCGAAATGAAAGCAGACACAAATAAACAAATAAAACGCAACAGACACACTTTCGCATTTTTATTGTTATTAGTATTCCTAGATAGGTCATTTTCGTAGATAATAGACCGCGGGCAATCATGTTTTAACAAGTTTTTGTTAAATAACCCGCTTTCTGCATTCCTGTATCAATCGGCTGGCTCATAGAATAATTAATTTAATTTGAAGTTATAGTGGTTTTCTAAGTAGGCGAAAAAATGGGGGCGCTAAAAAATAATTTCTTATCAAAGTGGGCAGTAGACAAAATAAGTTTGGGAACAGGGTGTAAAGTTCACTTATCCTCTTTATAAAAGGGAGGATCCTCCGACCAGACGGGTGTCGTGTCTGGCGGCTGCCCAACGATTGATGAATCTTGGGAATCGCTCGGTAAATTCTAATTGCGCGATGCAGGATTTTGTGTGACGTCAGGTCTTTGATGCGTAGTTTGCAAGTGGCGATGTAGATGCCGCCACAAACCTCTAAGGGCACTTATGAAACGGCATTTAGGCGCGTTATAGCGCCCTTTTAATGAAAGTCGGTCCAGTTGTAATAGTCGTGTATTTAATAACACACAGTACAGTATCCAAGCGATAGCGGAACAAACGTACTTACAAACACAGGATAATATTGTTAGTTACACGTTCACAGAGTTTATTAGTTATTAATATTAACATAACACTTTAACAGAATCATAATAGGAAAATATTATATGCATAATCATCGTGAAATGTCTCAAACTGACAATATTCATATTAAGATCTGCGTGCGATTCATATAAAAAATATAGAAATAATTCATCTGTTTGACATTTTTCTATGGAGATTCGTTAAATGGTTCACACATTATGAATTGCTTTTGTGTCAAATTAGAGGAATTGCTAATGACACTTGGAAATTCAGGAAATGAAATGCTTTTAGAGGAATTGCTAATGTGGCCATTTTAGGCCCACAGGTATAATAGATTTCAAATCCAAAATTTATTGAACCACTAGTTGCGCCCCGCGGTTTCACCCGCGTAAGTCTCTATCCCGTGGGAATATCGGGATAAAAAGTATCCTATGTGTTAATCCAGGTTATAAACTATCTGTTT
The DNA here is from genome assembly GCA_948473465.1 of Lithophane ornitopus. Taxonomy (NCBI): domain Eukaryota; kingdom Metazoa; phylum Arthropoda; class Insecta; order Lepidoptera; family Noctuidae; genus Lithophane; species Lithophane ornitopus. Next base: position 7,626,912 of record OX419640.1, on the reverse strand, counting down.
GCCGAATTTCATCCAAATCCATCCAGCCGTTTTTGCGTGATTGAGTAACAAACATCCAAACACACAAACTTTCACATTTATAATATTAGTAGGATAGTAGGATAGACTGCCTCCTAGACCAACCAGTGTTGTCAGGTTATACTAACGGTGGGAACTACAGATAAAAAGTTGGTTCGCCACAAGCAGAGTCTTATACTCCATTTGAAATAAGATTAAACATTTAAACAAACCTTTTTACAGTCCGTTCAACCGATTTTGACTTCTATACCGTAGGCATAAGGATGGCATTAAAAGCAAAAAAGGTTACACAATCCCAACTGTCTACTGCAGCGGCCATTTGTCGTGCCACCAACGCAATAGAAGTCAAAATCGGTTGAACGGACTGTAAAAAAGGTTTATTTAAATGTTTAATCTTATTTCAAATGGAGTCCTTTACTCCATTTGAAATACGAATTTATTTTGATTTGTTAACAATTTGATCGACACATTTTTTTGGAACAGACTTAGACAGTAGGACTTACCTGCGACCATAAAGTCAGTAGCTCCGACATCGTAATTGAAGGAAGGATGGCTGAATCTCCAGCTGGATAGCTGCTTCAGAGAGAACACTATTAAACCATTCCTCGCTAGATCGTTGATGTAGGCATGAGCATCGTCACAAGCTGTAGCAGTTACGTCTACTGTTATTGAAGTCAGACCTGAAAAGACAAACTAAAATCAATGTACCCAGCCTTAACCCAACTATTTTGGGGTCAGCTTCCAGTCAAACCGGATGCAGCTGAATACCAGACATACTAGTATTTTACATGGGGCGACTGCCTATCTGACCTCCACAACCCAGTGATTGGGTAATACGATACCCCTTGTTAAGACTGGTTGTCAGACAAAGTCAAATAATATATTTCAATTATGTGCCTAATTTAAAGGCACTTTTGAAAGTCAAAAACAAAGAAATAGAACTGATTCTAGTTGCTCCTTTCAAAAGGTAGTTTTCGTATGGAGAAGAATGGGCAAGAAACTCCACCGTTACTCTTTAAAAAAATGTTTTACAATATTTTGTATACTTTCAGGCTTCTGACGTCCCGTAACGACTGTCAAAGATGCCACGAATGACAGCCGGGACGCGGCTGACGTGCTTTCCGAGGCACGGAGGAGTCTCGGTATGTAAAGATGGTCACCTATCAACGGACCAACCCCGGCAAGCGTAGCTTAACCTGATGGACCGACCCGCGTGGCTGTTATTACTTAGCCACGACCTCCTCAAAAAACAAACTACTTATAATAGTAATAATCTTTAAATTCATTCATTCATTGTCAGACAACGCACAACATTTTGCTCATGGAAGGATTTTTACATTTAAAACTAAAACCCAACTACGACTAAAAAGGTATAAACCAGACACCACAGACAGACAAATTAAAAATCCGGAGTCATACTTGTTAGGGCATAAATCGAACAGATTACGTGTGACTCCGGATTTTTAATTTGTCTGTCTGTGGTGTCTTGTTTATACCTTTTTAGTCGTAGTTGGGTTTTAGTTTTTATTACTTTTTTTTTTTTAATTCTTTTGGGGTTAAGATATATATTTTTGAAATGTGCTCATTAAACCCTTTCATTTGATACCTGCTCCCTGGAGCAGTGGTGGCCCAGTGGTAACGGCCACGACTTACGAGTTGTAGGTCGTAGGTTCGAACCCCGACAGGCGCTTTACTTTGTGTAAATTATTTCATCGCCACTGCTCTCAAAACGGTGAAGGAAAACATCGTGAGGAAACCGGGATGTCTTAGAACCAAAAATTCGAAGACATGTGACATCCACCAACCCGCACTGGGCCCGCGTGGTGGATTACGGCCCAGTCCCTCTCACAGAGAGGAGGCCTGTGTCCCAGCAGTGGGAACATTATAGGCTGATTATGCATTTGATACCTAACATGGTGTTGAGTATCAAGCTCCAGTTGGGTGCTGGTGGCCTTGAATGAAACGACTTGCTGTGGTTAATACACAAGTGCTGTATTTCCTGAGGTGACTGATTACAAAGATGACCGGTGTTGTGTGCGCACACTCAAGGTGTCGGCGAGCGAGTGAGTGGCGGGGGAAGGCCCGCGATCGCGGTGGTGCGGTGCGCGGCCCGATGACGATGTGACGTCAGGAACATATTCCCCGCGTTGAAGAGAAGTCTTCAAGATGATGTTGAAGAGACCGGAAGAGGGCATATGTTGTTGTATGCACGTGTTATGATGCCCTTCTTCGTCAGGATGTCGGCGACTCGACAATGTCCGTCAGAGCCCGTCTTCACTGCAACCACTCTGCCCAGCAACCACAGAAGAGGAGGAAGATTAGTGTTCCTCACTAAGACCATGGTGCCGGTTTTCAGCTCTTGTCCAGCTGTCTGCCATTTGGTTTTCTGCTGCAGGAGAGACACATACTCATTAGAGAAGCGCTGCCAAAAATGTTGTCGTAGTTTTTCGATGCGATCGAAGCGCTGTAGCCGCTGAATATTGACGTCGTTGATCTCAGGACGAGGGACTGACGTGAGTGTTCGTCCGATGAGGAAGTGTGAAGGAGAAAGATAAGAAAGATCTGATGAATCAGTGGATAAAGGTGTTAAAGGCCTGGAATTTAAAATAGCCTCTATCTGAATCAGACATGTTGAGAGCTCTTCATATGTTAAATGAGTTAGGCTCATGACTCTACGCAATAAATGTTTGGTGGACTTTACTGCGCTTTCCCAAATCCCACCGAAATGTGGGCTGTAGGCAGGTATGAATTTAAATTCAATGTCTTTGGTTGCAAGATCTGACTCTATATTATTAGATGAAACCTTTAAGAAGCGTGACAGTTCATTGAAAGCTCCCACAAATGTAGTGCCGTTGTCGGAGTACACGCGTTGAGGCTTGCCTCGACGACTAATGAATCGGCTGAAGGCCGCAAGAAAAGCTTCCTTGGTAAGGTCGGAAACCAGCTCCAAATGAACGGCTCTGACTGCAAAGCACACAAAAACACAAATGTATGATTTAACTAGCTTACATCCTCTACCCCTACGGTCGGCTATCAACACTGGCCCGGCATAATCAAGTCCTGTATTCAAAAAAGGGTACTCTAGATGAGTCCTATCGCTAGGTAGGTTGCCCATGATGACCTGAATAGGCTGAGCTTTGAAGCGAGTGCAGCGAACGCAGTTACGCACTATATGCTTAGCTAGGTTTCTGCCTGCTAAAGGCCAGTAGGTGAGTCTAATGTTTGCTAAAAGTAATTGTGGCCCTGCGTGAAAGAGTGTTTTGTGCTCTCTTTCGAAGATAATTTTCGTCACGTGATGTTTGCTACATAAAAGGATAGGATGCTTAACATTGTAACTATAGTTGGAGTTGTTAAGACGTCCACCTACGCGTATTAAGTTGTCTGAATCGATGAAGGGAGAAAGACTTATTAGTCGATTCTTTTTATGTAAGGGCTGATTAGTTTTAAGAGATGAATATTCCTCAGGAAACATTTCCTGTTGAGAAATCTGTAATATAAGGTTCTGTGATGCTCGTAATTCTGAAACGGATAAGCAAGATGATTTTTTATTAATCTGGTTTTGACAATTATGGATAAATCTTTGTATATAAGCTATGATTCTTATGAGTGATGTAAATGATGATTTTTTATGAATTAAATTTGAAAATATATTGTTATTATCTTGGTTATGTGTGTCAGCAGTTGTATGTAAAGATGTTTCTGGTAAAGATTGGATTTGTGTATTAGGTGATGTAGGAAATTTGATTTCTCTATGATTAAGAAAATCGGGACCCGACCACCAAAGAGTGGACGAGCTGATGCAATCAGCCTTCACCCCCCGAGATGTGAGATCGGCGGGGTTGCTCTTAGAAGGCACATAGCTCCACGTCTGTCCGGTCGTAGCTTCTTGGATTTCACTCACTCTATTGCGGACGAATTGATCAAGCCGGCTTGGCAATGTAGACAACCATCCAAGCACGATCATCGAGTCACACCAAAAGAAACAGTGATTAAACTCTAGAGTGAGTGATTTACGTACCTTCAGAAAAAGTCTTGTGCCCAGTAAAGCACCACACAACTCCAGCCTTGGTATGGTTGTAGGCTTTATAGGAGCGACCTTGTTTTTGGAAGCTAAAAGGCGAACGCAAACTGTTCCATCGACTGCAACCGTTCTCACATAAATACACGCACCATAGGCGCGTTCAGAAGCGTCTGTGAAAGTGTGTAGCTCCATTAAAGAAGCGTTGCTACAAGATACCCAACGAGGAATGTGAACCGAGTTAAGAGATGGAAGTGATTGTATGAACTCAAGGAATTGAGTTTTTATTTCTGTTGGTACTTCATCATCCCAGTTACATTTAAGTACCCACAGCTGCTGCAGCATAAGCTTGGCCTGAACTATGCATGGCCCGACGAGGCCAATTGGATCAAACACCTGACTAACTAAAGATAAAATATTACGCTTTGTAATTTTTGAAGTATGTTTTAAATCTATAGAAAATGATAAACTGTCTGTTTTACAGTCCCAATATAGCCCAAGTGTTTTGCTAAGCGTGTCATTTAGGTTTAATTTTTTGTCTTGATTTTCTGGTTTTATATTAGTGACTGACTCTAATATCTTCGGACTATTTGATTGCCACTTTCTTAGATGAAACTTGGCGGACTCGAGAGTATTCACTACCCCGTGACATAAATTTATGACTGACTCAATCGAATCGCCACCACTCAAATAGTCGTCTACGTAAAAATCACGTCTGATGGACTGACTAACCTCTGGGTTTGAACATTGATCTGCAAGCGAAACTAGGCATTTTGTGGCCAAATACGGGGCTGATGCTGTACCGTATGTCACTGTATTCAGTGCAAAGGTCTGTAAAGGGTCTGAGGAATTGAATCTGAAAACAATTTGTTGTAACGGGCGCTGATATGGTTCGACTAAAATAGCTCTATACATTTTTTCTATGTCGCCTGTTACAACAAACTTGTGTTGTCTGTATCTCAAGAGTATGGATAGCAGATCCTCCTGTACGGTTGGACCTACCATTTGAATGTCATTGAAGGACTTGCCCGAGGTGCTGGAGGCCGAAGCATCGTAAACTACGCGAAGTTTTGTGGTAGAACTTGACTCGCGCACAACACCATGATGAGGCATAAAATAATTAAATTCTGAATGATTGGTTTTTGAATGTTCTGTCATGTGATGAAGGTCAATATATTCTTGCATGAATTGCAAATATCTGTTTTTAAATTTGGAGTCCCGCTCAAATCTACGCTCCAGGGAGAGGAAACGACGCTTCGCCATCGCGTATGAGTCACCTAAGCACTCGAGCGAGTCCTTCAATGGTATGGTGACAACGAATTGACCATGCGTATCCCGACGTGTGGTTTCTTGAAAGAGTTTTTCACAAGCCTGTTCTTCTGCAGAGAAACAGTTTGTAGACGACACCGTATCAAGTTCCCAGAAGCGAGTCAGCTGATCCGACTCCTCATGTGAAAGAAAGTGACAAACAGAAGGTTGTGTACGAAGACGAGACCGACTGACGCGGCCCGAAATAAGCCAACCTAGTTTGGATGACTGTAATCTAGGCTGATTATTGCCTAAACTAATGGTATCGGAACCTAAGACGTCCCAGAATACCTCTGCACCTACTAAAATATCAATAGCTGTAGGTACATTAAACGAAGGATCTGCTAATTGAATACCTGGCGGGATGGTAATATACCTTTTATCTACATAAGAGCCAGGCAGCGATTGTGTGATCTTTGGTAAAACAAAACAGCTTACTTTCGCCTGATAGCCACCATTACAAGACCGCAAATGAAGACTGCAGCTTTCTGAGGTACTAGAAACTTGACCGTTTATACCTGAGACGGTGGAGCTAGTGCTGCGTTTTACCAGGCCGAGCTTCCCACAGAGCTCTTGGGTGATGAAGTTGGAGGTGCTACCGTTGTCCAACAGGAGTCTGGCAGTATGAAGCTCTCCATTGACGTCTGTCACCTTTGCCAAGGCTGTGGATAGCAAAATGTGAACCTGATAAGTTTCTGAACAGGGTAATACGACGTTTGTTGACAAGACAATGTTTTCCCCTGTCTGTTTTTCTGTTGATTCCCTATGTAAGAGGGTATTGTGTCTGATCTTGCAATATTTGCAATGCGAGAGACTGCAACGCTTTTCTGTATGACCAGGTCGAAGGCAGTTCATACAAACATTGCTTTCTGAAGCTTTTTTAATGCGTGCTTCTATGTCTAGATTTCTGAAAGGCTGACAACTAAATAAAAAGTGATTCTGTGAACACATAGGACACTTAACAGTGTCTGAATTATTATTATTTTTAGTTTTAGTTGTTGTAAGGAAGTTTTTAGTTTTGTTGTTTTCGTTTGTGTTTTTTGGTGTTGTTGTGTTTTTATTGGAATTTAAGGATTCAAGTAAATCTGCTCTGTTTGTTAAAAATTTAATATAATCTTTTAAATTTGGAAAGGCATCTAAATTATTTTTATATTCTTCCCACTCCCTTCGTGTGACCCTGTCTAGTTTTTCTGACATCATGTATATTATAAGGGTTTCCCCTAGACCCCCTTGCTCAGAAGGCTGACCTAAAGTTGACAAGGCACGAAGGTTTTTATTAGTGACGTCAATCATGTTCCGTAATGATTTACAAGATTCATGTTGAATTTGTTCAACATTAAATAAGGCCTGCACGTGATTATTAACAAGTAGTCTTTCGTTGTTGTACCTTTCGGATAATAACTGCCAAGCTGTATCATAGTTATCTGCTTTGAAATCTATGCTTTTTATCACTAATGATGCGCTGCTGGTCAAGGCAGCACGTAAGTAGTGAAATTTGTTGATATCTTGTATGCTGTCATTATTATGAATAAGAGAAAGATACGTATCTCGGAATTCTAGCCAGTGCTGATAGTCCCCGTCGAAGTGAGGCAAGTCTATTTTAGGCAGCCGTACGAAGTCGTGCCTGCAGCCAGAGCCGTGGCGCGGGAGATCATCGACGGAGGTGGCAGACACGAGCGCGGGCGAGGAGGCGCGCGCGGGTGCGAGACTCGCACTCGCGCGGGCCACCAGCGCGTGGTACTGCGTCTCGAACTGCTCCCTCTCGTCATACATTTCGTCCGAATCCTCCGACAATAGCTCCAACTCTGTCTGTAACACGTCGAATTCCTTATATAATGTTTCCATTAAATTAAGACGGTTTTTCAATTCTGCTGCTTGGAAGCTATCTAAATCATTTCCCGTGCTTGGTAATAATCTTAAAAAGTTGCTAAAATGCGTAAGCTTTGCTTTGTAGCCACCACGCCTCTTTATAAGTTCCCTTAATTTTGCATCAGACATAATGAGAAGATAAATAGATCGTTAAGGCAAAGCAAAAAGTCTGAAGTGCAAGCAAAGACAAAGAAACCAATATAATGTAGGTTAAGTTACAAAATTATGCGTAAACAGCTGGCCAAGCCTACGGTAAAATCGGCTGATATTGCTAATGAGCCCGGCGAGTTAACCGGTGCAATAAGTACAATATGAAAAAAAATCACTAATGAGGTTGTTTACGCGTTTGGCAAACACGTGCATCAAGCGAACAAAGGAATGTTCTAAGAAAGAATTTATGAGACGTTATTAAGCAAAATGACAATGATTTGATCGTGGAATCTTCCACTGAATAAGTAAGCTATATATATGAAGAGATCAATGTATGCCTGATCCGTATAGCACTATTTTAAATTCCTGGATAGGGCAAAAAGACAGGAAAGTGATAAGGATAATGGAACGGACTCACTCAGAATAATGTCCCTCCCGGGTAGACTGTCCTTTAAGTGTCCTCTGCGGCGTAGGTAAGCGCGCGGTACGGACGGACAGTCCAAAGTCCACTGGAGGCGCGTGCGTAGCACAAAAACGGCGATCTTCTTTAACTCGAAGGACCATATTTTGAGTATCAAGCTCCAGTTGGGTGCTGGTGGCCTTGAATGAAACGACTTGCTGTGGTTAATACACAAGTGCTGTATTTCCTGAGGTGACTGATTACAAAGATGACCGGTGTTGTGTGCGCACACTCAAGGTGTCGGCGAGCGAGTGAGTGGCGGGGGAAGGCCCGCGATCGCGGTGGTGCGGTGCGCGGCCCGATGACGATGTGACGTCAGGAACACATGGTACGATTAAACAATATTTTTTTTCATGTTCTTGACTTTATGACCTCTAGAGGGCGCCATTTTTAATTTAATGTGACGTCACATGGCCTATAACCGGCGGACGATCAGGAGGCTTCCAACGATACCTCACTTGTCAAATTGTGATGAGTGGTTTAGAAGATATGAGGGAACAGATGAACATACGTACATACATACATACCGGTCAAAATCATAACCCTCCTTTTTGCTTCGCCGTAGTCGGGTAAAAAGTCGCTGCGGACTGTCACAGCGATTTGGCGACGTATGGTTTGCGATTGCGGTCGCCTTGGGGAGAGTAAAATTATAGTTTTGTTCTTCTTATTAATATTATTATCTAGCTGTTGCTAACGATTTCGAGCGTTCCAGGATGATAAGTAGCCTATGTCCTTCTCCGGGTCATGGTCTACTCAATTACCAAATTTAATACAAATCCGTTCAGCCGTTTTGCGTGAAAGCGTAACAAACAAAAAAAACCACTTTCGCATTTATAATGTAGGAGCGCTGACACATCAGTTTCGTATTCGTCATACGTGCAGCGCTCGGCGACCACAGTTCGCCCGTAACCACCGCAACGCAAGCAATAGACGCGCTCCCAACCTAATTAATTACTACGAGTTTAATAAGTAAAGTAATAATAGAACAGCATTTGATTTCTCTCCGTACACACAACCTTAAAGACATAATAATAAAATAATAAAATTTGTTTATTTCGTTAGCCAAAAATACAGCAAGTTGATGATTGGAGGATCCTTTTAAGCAAAAAATGCCTGTATTAGGAGACTCCGCTCTTCCACAACAAGATCGTTTTAGTTTTACATTTTTTACACTACTTTACATTTACTTTTAATTTTAATTTATAATTTTCTTTAACTTTTACATTTTTACATAATTTTAATTGAGTGTAGGGATGTTTGTGTGTTGTGTATGTGGGAATGTTTGTGTGTGTGTGTATGTAGGTGAATGTGTGTGCGTGTGTGTATGTAGGTGAGTGTGTGTGTAGAGGGAAAAAGGGTGAGTTAAACTATGTGTTGCAAGATAATACACACGCACACAAAATTGGTGACCCCGACGTGATAATATTAGTTATATAGATAGATAGATACTCTTTATTATGTACACCATAAAAATTACAGACATTTTAGAAAGTAGTTACGATGATTTACCTGACGTGGTTCCATTTACCAACACATCAGATGGAATCTCGTACTTCAGTAGTTCCTTGTCAGTCTTCAAATCGTATATTATGATGTGTGGCGGCCTTTTTTGTACGAAGTTGTCTGTAACAAATAAAATAAAAAAGGTAAAAAACGGGTTTAATGATGCAGTGTGCAAAACTGTATGTCTTTGCAGCACTGCTTTTTTTTACTTGGCAGGCATTATCGTTACTATAAAAAAATGGCAATATAACATAACGAACGAAGTATATAATTAACAACGAGAAATATCAACTGAGTTATATCTCTACAGGGTAAAATTGAATTACAGAGTAAAAAAATATGCGAACATAATATGTCCGGGATCGGGACCAGCCGATTTTTATTTCGCGATTTCAGGTTTGGTCCCATAGTGAAAGTTGTTCATAATGCTGAGTACAGATGAATTCTAAATCCGAAATATTATGTTACGGTCGCGAATCATTATTTAAATCTAAATTGCAAATTGCAAGAAACGTAGAAAATTTGAATTTCACGGGCTACCATAACCGCCTGGATTGGCTCCTACACAACTGGCGCTAACAACGGTGGTGCGCCGTCACTCAGGACGCCCCGTCTGATAAATCCGATCCGCAATCCGCCTGCGCGGTGCGCCGTCACTCAGGACTCAGCCGTATTGAATTCCTTTTACGCTGATCTCGGTCGCGTACGGTCGGTCATGTACGCGTAGCAATGTATTACGCGGCGGACGTTAGCTTCGCAGTATGATGCTATATAGAACACAATGTATATACGTACGCGCGACCGACGTACGCGACCGTCATCAGCGTAAGAGGAATTCTATCAAGGAATACTAAAAATAACTCACTAGGCACTTCCAAAAGTCCTGTATCGACCATCCACAATCTGTCACACGAATCGACTCTTGGTCTATAGACGGATATGAAGTTCTGGATGCTGGCAGCGTCTGGGTATGGCTTGAGGAGTGGAGAATCAGACCCGGAAGATTTGAGATCCACGTAGTTCAGGGTCGAGGGAATTCCTGGGAAAAATATGGACATCTTAGTTCATTATAATAGTAGGTAATATAACATGCCCACTTCTTGAGTAGGAGGCCAATCTCGACCGAGATTAGCTAGGTACGGAGGAGATATATCAATCAATCTGCCTAGCCTTTTCCCAACTATTTTGTGGTCGGCTACCAGTGTAACCGGATGCAGCTGAATACCAGTATTTTACATGGAGCGACTGCCTATCTGACCTCCACAACCCAATAACTGGGTAATACGATACCCCTTGGCAATACTGGTTGTCAGACTTTCGGGCTTCTGACGACATTCGGACTTCTTCATTTTTTTAATCGTTTTTTCAGTTACTATTCCTTTATTTGAATGTAAAATTACATTCTCTGTATGCAGCACTCCATTTATGTAAATAAAACAGTTAAAATAAGAAAAACAGCAATGGATGTTAAAATACTATAGCGAACGACGCGTGAATCTCAGAATTTACATTGATAAATCACGTGGCGCGAGCGCACCCCTCGCCACGGGGAGTGCGGCTACGTGCGTGTTGCCACGGTAACGATACATTGCGTGTGAGGTAATAAAATAAATCAGTTTTATTGGATTCCCATAACGTTCCTGAAATAATTTCATGTACCGGTCGTCTTAGCATGATGTACTGAATTCATCCCATCAGTCTGCGGAGGGCTGTCCCTTACACCCTGTTAGGAGTGAGGCGAATTTATTTATCGTCACAGATAGAAATCACAGATATTAAAAAATAGCAGATAGCAATTGTTCCTAACGATAAAAAATATCTGTTACAGTAATTTTATTACTGTTAAAATGTTTACAAACATAGAAACTCACATACACTAACACCCAGACCCGGAACAACTACTTGCAGATCATACAAATATTTGTTCCGTGCGGGGATCGAACCCGCGACACGTTGCGCAGCAGTCCATCGCTCAGCCACTGCACCAACCGTGTCGTCAAAAAATAACAGGCTAGCTGTTATTTAATAACAGATATTTGGATCTGTGATTTTTGTTACAGTAACAGTGACAACAGATATCGTGTTTAACCTGTTGCAACCCATCTCTATACCCTGTAGATAGATGGTGAACAGGGTCTGGTGAAGGAGTAGGAAAGAGAAATGAGGAAATATTTGTATCGGGGGTTTACTTTTTTTAAATTTATACTTTTTAACTAACCGTATCTTCTCCTAGGGACGGTGATGAACACTTTTTCCTGGTACACGTCAAATCCTATAGGTATGTTGTTGTATTGTGTAAAGAAACTATCTTCTTCTTCTGGCTCTTCTTGAAAGAAGATTCCTCCTACTATCTTCTGGAGGGGCTCATCTTTGACATCTGAAATTGAGTGAATAGTGGTTACAATACAATAATAGTGTAGCACTGTGTCGATATTTTGTTGGGGTCGGCTTCCAGTCTAACCGGATGCAGCTGAATACCAGTATTTTACATGGAGCGACTGCCTATCTGAACTCCACAACACAGTACTGGGTAACACGATACCCCTTGGCAAGACTGGTTGTCAGACTTTCGGGCTTCTGACGACTCGTAACGACTGTCAAAGATCCACAAATGACAGCCGGGATCAACGCCTTAACGTGCTTTCCGAGGCACAGAGGAGTCTCGGTATGTAAAGATGGTCACCCATCCACGGACCAAACCCGGTAAGCGTAGCTTAACCTGATGGATCGATCCGTGCGGCTGTTATTACTTAGCCACGAGCTCCTCTAATAGTGTAGCATTGTGTACAATACAATAGCGTACAATCAGAGAGCAGTGGTGGCCCAGTGGTTACGGCCACGACTTACGAGTTGTAGGTCGTAGGTTCGAACCCTGACAGGCGCTTTACTTTGTGTAAATTATTTCATCACCACTGCTCTCAAAACCGTGAAGGAAAATATCGTGAGGAAACCGGCATGTCCTAGAACCGAAAATTCGAAGACATGTGACATCTACCAACCCGCACTGGGCCCGCGTTGTGGATTACGGCCCGCTCCCTCTCACAGAGAGGAGGCCTGTGTCCCAGCAGTGGGAACATTATATTGTAAATAGTTAAAGGCGTGATTTAAATCGAACCTCTAATGATTCCCAGTTGCGCTCCTAAAAATATTATTGAACACTCTAATATGATGATTGCGCCTCTTTTTGTGAACCTAAAATAATTCCTATTTATGGGTTCAAAATACTAAATAACCGACCAACTATGAGAAAAGACCAGAAACTTAAAAAGGGGCTATATTATTTTAAAAAGTGTGCATCATAAGAAGCACAATTTTTTTTTATATGTTCATTCATTTAAAAAAGTTTCCGTCATTAGAAGTTCAATAATTTTTTTGAGGATCTGTTAAATATTTCCCATAATTAAATGGAATGTTTTGACATGTCGCCACTGCAGCCGGAGGGGTCAATTATTAAGCTGCACCGCGCGGTTATACCCGCATAAGTCTCGATCCCGTGGAAATATCGGGATAAAAGTATCCTATGTCTTAATCCAGGTCTACCCATGTGCCAAATTTCTTCCAAATCTGTTCAGCCGTTTTAGCGTGACAGCGTAATAATCAAACAAACAAACTCACTTTCGTATTTATAAGTTAGGATTAGGATGACCTTGTCGTTACAATCTTTTTCACCTCACAAGCTCGGAAAGATTCTGTTTGTCATTCGAAATCTGCGTGGAAAAGTGCATTTTCCCCGCTAACGTGGAAATAGTTTTTAAAATTCGAACCTTTCTATGCAACAATTTTCTATACGGCCGGTCGACTGATAATGCATCGATACTTATTTCATGTCAGTGCGCCAACCTCATTTTTAGAATAATCGCACTGGCCAGCACGAAAAAAAATCGCTCAACGCGCCTAAAGAAGTTTTCACATTAAAAAAAATTAAATAATTTTCTTCAATATTCAATTCACTTTCCGCCATTTGGGTTTGTTTAGCAGTGCAGAGTTAGTGCAATCGATACATAATGCCGAATTGAGCTTTCTTCCGGAAAAATTGCGCGAAAAGTACATAAAAGCTTAGGTACAATATTTTTGTTCAATGCATGGAGACACCTAGCATTTTCCTCGCTGTAGTGAGGTGAAAAGTTGTGTGTTTCGCTCGGCATCAAAGTTTTTCTGGGTCTCGTACCTTTGAAACCCTCGCAACGCTCAGGATTCTATATTTGAACCATTCAATCCTAAAATCCTTCGCTTGCTCAGGTTTCAATACAGGTACTCGCGCGAAAAAACAACTTTGCAGCCTTGCATAACAAATAACTATTTATTAAAGACGATATTTTTGCTAAACATTTCTTATTTGATATTTAAAAAAGGTTTTTATTTTTCAAAAAGATTTCCTCCTGCTAATTATTCGAATGCCATTTATCCAATGACTTCTAAATAACAGCTGTGTGGCCGATGGAATTACCCAATCAATCAATCTGCCTCGCCTTTTCCCAACTATGTTGGGGTCGGCTTCCAATCTAACCGGATGCATCTCAATACCAGTATTTTACTGGACCGACAGTATCTGACCTCAACAAAAACATTTGGACGAAGTATGCGAACATAAATATAAGGAACAGAACAGCTGATTTTTTTTCGCGATTTCAGGGTTGTTCCCTTAGTGAAAGTTGTTTAATAATGAGTACAATGACCCCTTAAGAAGATGCCCATGAATTCAATAACATCCTGCACCCTAAATGCGTAATACACGTTCGGTCAGAATCGGAATCGGTTTGAAACAACTGTCTAATCCATTGCTTCATAAGTTCGAAAAAAAAGCTGCTCAACAACGTAACTTACGAACTTATGAAACGATGGATTAATCAAATCAAAATATTTTATTTCACATAAGCCTAAATGGGCACTTATGAAACGTCAGAAGCTAGGTGCACGGTTCCAATTGGTCGTTTCCTATGGAGAAGAGCCGGCAAGAAACTCCACGGTTACTCTTTTAAAAATAATTGGCTGTTACAATATTTTCGAATTACAGTGTTATTGTTAGGTATGGGAGGACAGTGTAGGCCTTTCAAAAAGTACCAGATAAGTACTTAACAAAATAGAAAAAGTTCAACAAATCTACTACAGTCCACTAAGCCTACATCGTTCTCACATTCACAAGATGAAAAAGAATCTATACAAGAGATAAGTAAGATAATAAAAATAAAGACCTATTCAAACCAAATGACATGATTGCCATTACAACTGTAACAAATCTAAACAATTATCATGTCCACAAAAGCCACTATTATAGACTTGAAACCAAATTGTAGGTATACAATGTTAAATAATAAGATAATTATGTCAAGGTGAATGTAAAAAAAATTAAATAAACATGGTAATTTGGGAGCAGTTAATAGACTCGTACATAGTTATGCCGTTAATGAGGTACCAGGGAAGCCACATGTGCAGAAGGAATTATTGCCAAATTCCAATTCTGATTGATCGTATAATACGCAATTAGGGTGCTGTTTATCCCAGGCGGATTGAAACGTACCGGCCACCGTAGGCGCGGGCTTGCGGACGGCGAGCAATGGGTAGCTCGCCGTCCGATAAGGACCAGGCACGGGTCGATGGCGCGTCTTGTTCCATGCGCCCCTCAAAGAGATGTCAGCACATCTGACGGGGTCCGCTAGGACCGATGCCTGCCAGGGTTGCGGAAAAGTCCGAAAGGGATACCGCGGGACCTTGGCAACAGGCAACTGAAGGAACACGGGTGGGTTTTAGTCAGTAAAAGTCTGACACGCCCTCCTGCTCCGCCCAGAACGGGAGACGTCATTGGATGACATCCTACACTCAAAAAAAAAGAAAAAAAAAGGTGCTCTTTATCGAAGTCAAAAGAAAACTATCAAAGCTTAGTAGACTTTACAAGTTACCGAGTAATAATATTATTTATTACCCATCACTAGTCATGAGCAACTGACAGACGTCAGTCAAGCATTCTCTCAGCGGCCGCATTGTAATTAATTTGGCCTTCAACAACTCTTGAAATAAATGATTAAGTACACAACGAAAATCAAATCAAATCATTTATTCCATTGCAAACATGGTAATGTACATAGGTTTTGTCATAAAGTTAGTTCTCCATGTTTTGCCTGTTTGTATTCGATTAGGATTGAGAATTTTAAAATAACATTAGAAATATCATTATAATCCCTTTTTACAAATTAATGTCAAATCATTTGAAACACACTTGACAAATGATTGACATTCTTAATAATTTTATTAGCTATGATGTATGTTCCAATATTATTACCTTTATTCATGTATTTATTTAATGTAATTTTGCATCCTAGTTTTAGTGAATTGTTTTAGAAACTGTTAAAAACCCGACCATCTGTAATGTAATATAATTCTTGCAAATAAATTTCAATTCATTTCATTTCACAAAACATAAGATAAGACCAAAAATGTAAAGGAAAACATAAAATTAAAAAAAAAAATTGAACTCGTGCGCAAAACGCGATCCAGCAGTATAGCCTGATTGTCTGTCAGTGAATTTAAGATTTTAATAAAGTAGAAAAAGAATATTGAGTGAGTCGCCTGTGGTGTTAAAAATAATAAAAACTGGTTTAATTAAATGTCAAACTATCAAAATGCATTTGAATTTAAGAATGGGTGACTAGATCGTCATCATTGTTTCTGCCCAAGTGTATCATCTTACCCAATAACTGGATTGTGGAGGTCAGATATGCAGTGGCTCCTTGTAAAATACTGGTATTCAGCTGCAGCTAGTTTGACTGGACTTCCAGTCAAACCAGCTAAATGGCAAATAATAAAAATAATTATGTTTATTTTATCTCCACAGATTACATTCTTATACCAGTGATGATGTATTTAATGCACCCCATAACCCTATAAAGGGCATGCATATTATGGATAATATGATAAGATAATTATTGAAAAATATTAAAAAAGTTAAAACCTACTTACATTTTACGCCATCGAAATTGTAACCTATTTGCTTCCATGAAAACACTTCTTTCATTTCACTAAAATGATTGTTACCAATAAAATATTGTGCACTGCAATAACTAATTAAAACTAAAATTAATAAACTTTTATTAAACATTTTTGTAGAAATTATTTTTTATTTGTGAACTGTCCGGTCGCCAGTCTGTGGTTTAATTGGTTTCCTCTGTTTTTGTTTTTAGTATTGTGATGTAAAGTTGTGTTCATAATAGTATGTACATACATCCACTTGCGTCACAGATCACTGAATGAATTTAGCGTAACGAATTTAAAACGTCATTATGTCTCTGTCAACTTCAAACTATTGACAGAACCAGAACGATATTTTTTTATGATTTGTGTTTTAACTATTATTTATTAGTCAAAAAGTCGCGGTAGAATTATTTGTAAATATAATGATTTTTTTTTAAACTGATCATGGATTTCGTTAAGCATATTTTTTTAGTAAATAAATAGGATAGTACCAAGCCAGCGCCTACGCATTGTGCTACCTAATAGTACGCTCTGCACTACGTCGTAGTACGCTCTTGATACGTCATCGTACGCACTGTGCTACGCCATCGTACGCACTGGGCTACGCCATCGTACGCACTGGGCTACGCCATCGTACGCACTGGGCTACGCCATCGTACGCACTGGGCTACGCCATCGGACGCACTGGGCTACGCCATCGTACGCACTGGGCTACGCCATCGTACGCACTGGGCTACGCCATCGGACGCACTGGGCTACGCCATCGTACGCACTGGGCTACGCCATCGGACGCACTGGGCTACGCCATCGTACGCACTGGGCTACGCCGTAGCACTCAGTCTTTGCTACAGCGTAGTACGCACTTTGCTACGCCGTAGTATGCTCTTTATAAGTATCGTACGCAGTCGGCTACGCCGTAGCACTCAGTATTTGCTACAGCGTACTAAGCACTGTGCTACGCCGTAGTATGCTCTTCATAAGTATCGTACGCAGTCGGCTACGCCGTAGCACTCAGTATTTGCTACAGCGTACTAAGCACTGTGCTACGCCGTAGTATGCTCTTCATAAGTATCGTACGCAGTCGGCTACGCCGTAGCACTCAGTCTTTGCTACAGCGTAGTACGCACTTTGCTACGCCGAAGTATGCTCTTCATAAGTATCGTACGCAGTCGGCTACGCCGTAGCACTCAGTATTTGCTACAGCGTACTAAGCACTGTGCTACGCCGTAGTACGCTGTTCAAAAGTCATACGCACTAGGCTACGCCGTAGCACTCAGTCTTTGCTACAGCGTAGTACGCACTTTGCTACGCCGAAGTATGCTCTTCATAAGTATCGTACGCAGTCGGCTACGCCGTAGCACTCAGTATTTGCTACAGCGTACTAAGCACTGTGCTACGCCGTAGTATGCTCTTCATAAGTATCGTACGCAGTCGGCTACGCCGTAGCACTCAGTCTTTGCTACAGCGTAGTACGCACTTTGCTACGCCGAAGTATGCTCTTCATAAGTATCGTACGCAGTCGGCTACGCCGTAGCACTCAGTATTTGCTACAGCGTACTAAGCACTGTGCTACGCCGTAGTACGCTGTTCAAAAGTCATACGCACTAGGCTACGCCGTAGCACTCAGTCTTTGCTACAGCGTAGAACGCATTATGCTACGCTGATCTACGATCGCGTAGTATTCGCTTGTAAAAGTTGCGCTAATCGATAAATATTTATGCTATAAATAAATATATTATTTACAGGGTTATTAGTAAAACACCTACAACCTCTTAAGGAGCCTTTGTACTCATCATTATGAACAACTTTTAGTATGGGAACAAATATGAATTTTTTTTCGCGATTTCATATTTGTTCCCATAGTAAAAGTTGTTCATAATGATGAGTACAATGACTCCTTAAGAGATTGTTGGTGTTTTACCAATAACCCTGTATAAATATATATAGTGATAACTTCCTTACTTATTTTCTATTCCGGACGGATACCACTGTTTAAACTAATACCAAAACAAGTTCAAAGATATAAGGTTAACAAATACCAGTGGTATTAGTTTTTGGTATTAGAATGGCATAAATCTCGTCTTCAAAGTCGGTTAAAATTAAAACTTTATCATGAACTAGACTTTACAAAAACAAGTTTATCTACATCATTAGCATGCAGAATATTGTATAAACTTTGAATACTATATTTAATTTCTGGCTGTTTAAGGAAAATTATAATACCTAATTGAATGCGTAAGGTATGACATATTTTGTTGTGTGTGTGTCATTCGTAGATCTTTGACAGTGGTTACGAGTCAGAAGCTCGAAAGTCTGACAATTAATTTTACCAAGGGGTATCGTTGTACCCAGTAACTGGGCGGTGGAGGTCAGGGGGCCTAAACCTGCCTCATTAGCAATTCCTCTAAAAGCAGTTCATTTCCTGAATCCCAGCTGTCATTAGCAATTCCTCTAATTTGACATAAAAGCAATTCATAATTTGTGGACCATTTTACGAATCACCATAGAAAACTGTCAAACAGATGAATTATTTCGTAATATTAATTACACGCAGATCATATAATGAATTGTCAGTTTGTGACATTTTACGATGATTCATAATATTTTCATATCATGATTCCAAAGTGACCGTTTTAAGCCCCCTGATAGGCAGTCGCTTCATGTGCAATTATTCAGATGAAACCGGTTACACTGGAAGCCGACACTACCAGGTTTGGGCAAATGTTATAATCTAGACTACAAATGATATTTTCTGTAAAAAGGTCAAATTAAATTGAATATGGCGCCCTCTAGAGGACATAAAGTCATGAACTAATTTTTATTTTATTTAAACAAACAAACAAACACAAAAACACAATTAGCTATGGCTGATTGTGCACATAAACATAATCAGCCTATAACGTTCCCACTGCTGGGACACAGGCCTCCTCTCTGTGAGAGGGAGCGGGCCGTAATCCACCACGCGGGCCCAGTGCGGGTTGGTAGATGTCACATGTCTTCGAATTTTCGGTTCTAGGACATGCCGGTTTCCTCACGATGTTTTCCTTCACCGTTTTGAGAGCAGTGGCGATGAAATAATTTACACAAAGTAATACGCCTGTCAGGGTTCGTAGTAGCTCGCCGTCCGATAAGGACCAGGCCCGGGTCGATGGCGCGTTGTGTTCCACGCGCGCCTCAAAGAGATGTCAGCACACCTGACGGGGTCCGTTAGATCCGATGCCTGCCAGGGTTGCGGAATAGTCCGAAAGGGATACCGGGACCCTGGCAACAGGCAACTGAAGGTACACGGGTTGGTTTTAGTCAGTAAGAGTCTGACACGCTCTTCCGCTCCGCCCAGAGCGGAAGAAGTCATTTGATGATATCCAACCCAAAAAAAAAAGGGTTCGGAATACGACCTACAACTGTGGCCCACTCGCTCTCACCGAGAGGAGGCCTGTGTCCCAGCAGTGGGAACATTATAGGATGACTATGATCCTATGGTTGTTGTCGTAGCCGCGTAACGCGCGAGATTCCTTAGCAATAGGATTCCGTTTGGTAACCTTTGGGTACGGAACTCTAAAAATAAAACACAAGTTTATTACAAAATAATATTTAATTATAGTCTTTTCATAAAATAATAAGCAAAAATAAAGTTCTCGCAATGGTGGCAACTAAACTCCATTTGAAATAAGATTAGACATTTAAACAAACCTTTTTACAGTCCGTTCAACAGATTTAGACTTCTATACCGTAGGCATAAGGATGGCATTAAAAGTAAAAAAGGTTACACAATACCAACTGTCTTCTGCAGCTGCCATTTTGTCATGCCACCAAAACAATACAAGTCAAAATCGGGTGAACGGACTAATCTTATTTCAAATGGAGTATACTTTATTTTGATAAGTTTGGAAGTATGGGAAACAAAAACATGTTGCGCTGACCCCAAATAAATTGGGATATGCGCAGGAGACTGATGAAGAAGATGATTTATACAATTCTTGAGTGGGACATGCCAACATCCCTCCAAGTAGAGAAGTACTGCTTGAAGATAGCAGGCTCGGTCCCCTGAGGAATCATTACGATGTGCACCTGAGGAATTAAAAAAAGTTTTTAATATTATCTTGACGTAATGCTACGAACTGCGTAACTTATTTTCATAACCGATTAAGACTAATCTGTTTCATTTTGACAGTTCAACAACATTCATTGCGTTATTTACGTTGTTGAGCAGTTTTTTTTTTCGAACTTATGAAGCAATGGATTAGACATTTGTTTCAAACCGATTCAAGCAAGCGATTTATATACGCTATACTATTGCACGTTAACGGGTTCGTTCGCTCGGTGTGGCAATACAACGTGTTCTGGTTCGCGACTGGTCAATCGTCATCCTGAGGATACCTCGTTGAGAGGTGAAACACGTGTCGATTTCTTACAGAGTTTGTATGACTCTTAAGGAATAGTTAAGTGGAATAGGTTACTAAATATAACTACGTCAATTTTTTTTGTATTTTTTTATTTTTTATTTTTTTTTATGTTAATACTCACCCATGAAGGATAGTTCTTGGCACTCAACAGTGCCTGCGCCTTCGTCTGCGCTTCAGTCTTTTCCTTAACAAAAAAAAAACGTATAAATAAACAATTGGACTGAGTTTTGGAGGTCAGATAAGCATAGCAGTCGCTCCATGTAAAATACTGGTATTCAGATAGATCTGGTTGGACTGGAAGTCGACCCCAACATATTACGGAAAAGACTAGACAGGTGATAAATGAAGCATCTTCTTTAATCCCTTCCACTGACATCAGTCAAACATAGACAAAAAAAAAATCTGATTGTGACCTTGGCGTGGCCTTGCCCATTTTCGGACTCATCATCATCATCATTTCAGCCGAAAGCCGTCCACTGCTGGACATAGGCCTCTCCCAAGCACCGCCACTTCGACCGGTTCTGTGCTTCACACATCCAGCGGATTCCCGCGACCTTCACCTGGGCATCGGTCCAACGCTACGTCTTCCAGTACGCGGTCGCCACTCCAGAACCTTTCGGCCCCATTGGCCATCTGAGGCCCTAAACCGGACACATTAGCAATTCCTCTAAAAGCAGTTCATTTCCTGAATCCCAGCTGTCATTAGCAATTCCTCTAATTTGACTTAAAAGCATTGCATAATTTGTGGACCATTTTATGAATCTCCATAGAAAACTGTCAAACAGATGAATTATTTCGTAATATGAATTACATGCAGATCATAATTTATGAATTGTCAGTTGGTGACATTTTACGATGATTCATAATATTTTTATATTATGATTCTGCCAAAGTGGCCGTTTTAAGCCCCCTGTTGTGCGAGTACTTTGCCTTTTCGGACTGCTCATAAAGACTTTTAAGATTTTGGTTTACAATCAAACCAGCATGTATCTTTTAATAAATTATAGTACATTGTTGTCGCAACCAGCAATAAGGGGATTGATGAACGACCGTGAAAATGTGGGCCGAGGTGAAGCCGAGGCACACATACGTGAGTCCATCAATTCCTGATTGCGGCTAAGGTTTGTATAGTACTTTTCTCAAATAATGCGTGGAAATTCATACTGAGTAAATTAAATAAAAATTCCAGAATCAATGACGAACAACTACAATTTTTCATGAGCCAATATGTTTATTTGTTTCTTTTTTACTTTAAACAGGTCTATTTGCAAGCCAAATCGAAATTTTGATAAAATCTCTGATAAGTTACCTCCTTGGTAAATATATTGAGTATTGGTTGCCATGTGTTGAAGTAAAGAGTTCGTTCCATTTTTAACACGACAGATATGAGTTTTCATAATAATTTATTTGGCCGCTAAACACGCCAGTTATGGATTTTCATAGTAAGATTGCCGGACGCATCGTCACTTGTTTTTAACCAGTACAGCAATTTCTATAACTCGAAGAAGGTTGTCAAAATAATTCTCGAATTTCCAAGCATGTTTGAGAAAAAGTCGTTTTTCGTATATGTAAGTATGTGTGACTACGAGGATTTCGATACCCATGTTTTCTCAAGTCGTAAAAACCTAGCAAAGCAGGGACGGGTTGCAAGTAAATCTATAGAGACGGCGCATTGCTAGCGCCCTCTTTAAGATATACGTCGGAACTAGATTTGACAACTGTCAGTCTGGTGGAGCGTCGAGGCGATGGTCAGCGCGGCCATGTTGACCGTCTGCTTTTCGAACGTCAACGGCGAGCGCACCACGTATCCGACGAATCGCTTTGGTTCCGAGTAATCTTGTCCCTTTTTGTTTCAAACAATAATTAAAACCGATTGATTAAGACATTTCCTAATTACTAGTGAATGGATTTTAGTGGAATTCTATATGGCCAATTCTGATGAAGACATGCATCTGCCCTTATCCCTATACATATTATAAATTAAAGTCGCTTCTCGTTTTTGTCTATAAGTCCATGTTGTTCTTCTAAACTACGCAACAGATTTCGATGAGGTTTTCACCATCGTTTAGAGAATTTATTCCGGAAGGTTTATGTGTATAATACGTTAGTATTAGAGTTATGTATAACTAAGAAATCTCGATGTTTTGTCAAGTCGTAAACATCGTGCGAAGCAGGAGCGAGTCGCTAGTAAATTAATAATAAAATGTTGATAGACATACCCTCTGTGTGGCTTGCTTGCCGTTCCATACATAAATACTGCCGGTGACTGTGTCCAAGATATAACTTTCCTGTAAAAAGAGAACAAGACAATTAAATTCATAACATAACATTCCCCGTAGAGACCGACAGAGGTCTATCAATCAAGCGGACATTACACCCTCATCAGGCCGCAGCGCATAGCATAATCAGCCTATAACATTCCCACTGCTGGGACACAGGCCTCCTCTCTGTGAGAGGGAGTGGGCCGTAATCCACCACGCGGGCCCAGTGCGGGTTGGTCTATGTCATATGTCTTCACGATTACTCCACCGATTATGAATCGATTTTGATGATTCTTTTTTTGTTTGGTAGGTCATGCTTCAGAGGTTTATTAACTTTGCTTGCATAGTTTATGAGTTAGCTTGAATATACGTATTTTTCACACTTAGTATATCTAGAAGAAGTTTTATGTGACTCCGTCACTGTTATTTACATAGCAGGTAGTGGTATTCGAATTTCTGTGGGGGTACACTACTACAAAGTGAAAAATAAAAACTTTTTCCAAAAAATAAAAAACACCCGACTTCCAAAAAAAAACACAAAAATAGTGAAAAAAATACTTTAAAAATTGAAAAGCAAAGACACCGACTTCCGAAATTAAAGTTATTTATTAGTGTTTTTTTTTGCAAGTCGGTTGTTTTGTTTTTTTTTGTACACCTTTTTATTTCTTTTCTTACCTGTGGTTTGAGCTGTTCCTGTCTGAAAGGTTTGGCGAGAGCTGTCACCTTAACTTTGCCAGAACTGTCAGATACTTCTGACAGAATGACGGATTGTTCTTCATTACGCTCGAAAGTCTGAAAGCAATGTTGATTGGTTAGAACATTTAATAACCAACACGACAGTGGCGGATTTACCAGCAGGCTGAGTAGGCTTTAGCCTAGGGCGGCAGATTTTTGTGGCGGCAAATTTGGGGACCGATTTTTTTTTTGCTACCTCTTTCATATCAAAAAGATTTCTGCATATCGGTTTTCTGTTTTCTGAATTTTTACATATAGAAGTTTGCAACAAATGCCGATGACTTTCCCCGTATAAGTAGCATGCAATACCCCCCGCCTTATTAATCATGCATGATTGAAGTTTGATTAGCTCAAAAGTATACCCAAATATTATTTTACGAAATCATTGGATTGTAAAAATAATCTAAGACATGACAATTGTAGAGGTAAGGGCGGCAAAAATTTACAGCCTCCTTGAAAATTTGTAAATCCGCCACTGCTACACGAACATTTATACAGCCTAGACAAGCAACAATTAACAATCGCTTCTGAAAGCGGTTCGTATTTCTACAACGACTTTCAACAGGATTGACATAAGCTTTTCGATAGCTTACGTCAGTCCTATACATTTTTGCCTTTTCCATCATCTTTATCGCTGATAGAATGTCACTTTGTCTAGGGCCTCTGAACCATTTGAGTTTGTGTAAATAGTGATAGAATAGTAACAATGCTGTTTTATACATATTGTAACACATCAACAAAATGATTAATCAATTATCTAATCACCCTAAAATATGGATTGGTTATACGACCCGTAACAACTGTCAAGATCTACAAATGACAGCCGGGACCAACGGCTTAACGTGCTTTCCGAGGCACGGAGGAGTCTCGGTATGTAAAGATGGTCACCCATCCACGGACCAACCCCGGCAAGCGTAGCTTAACCTGATGGATCGACCCGTGAGGCTGTTATTACGTAGTCACGAGTTCCTCTTCGTTTTAGTTAGTAAGTACTGCGGGAAAATTCTATAGATACCTGGTCATCTCCACCTGCACTCTGTTCTGGCACCAGGTCCTTTGAGCCAGATCCTAGAGCAGTGAAGAACTTCTGTATGTCGACGTCGCTGGAGTATTGTTCTGTAAACAAAGTGTCAAGTATCTATCACTTCCTGCCAGGGTTGCGGGAAAGTCCGAAAGGGATACCGGGACCTTGGCAACAGAAAACTGAAGGAACACGGGTGGGTTTTAGTCAGTACAAGTCTGACACGCCCTTCCGCTCCGCCCAGAGCGGGAGAATTCATTTGATGATTTCCCCACCTCAAAAAAAAAAAGTACTATACTTATCACTTAATTAATTAATTTGTCATTGCTTCATTTTTAATTCTTTTTACCTATTGTGGTACAGTAATCGTATTCTACACTCGCGACAAGACAAGCTAAGGCCTCGTTTACGGAGACGCGGGGCGGCAAGTTAGTGTGGCATTGGGCGGCGCGGCCCGCACTCAATTCAAACATATGGCGTTGTATGAGTGCGTTTACGGAGAAGCGTTTTGTCACGCGTTTAATGGGGCGTTTTACGCGGTGGGGCACGCAGCGGTGCCCGCCGCGTTGCCCGCTGCGTGCTTCGCTACACGCTTGAGATTTCGCGGCGGGCGCAGCGGCGGGCACCGCCACTCTTCCCGCCACGCATCTCTATGAAAAACATCGTACATTGCCATATGTTTGTGTTTACGCGTGCTATGGTAAGTGCCGCTTCACGCGCCGCCTCTCCGTATAAAGAAAAAACGTCCGACCCGCCGTGAAACGCCACGCTGCACGCGCCGCCCAACGCCCCGCGTCTCCGTAAACGTGGCCTAAGAAGTCCGTTTTGACGTTTCGTTCTCGTACATTTAATAGAACGTTAAGCGTTGAGAATCAGTTTTAAGCAACGTAGATAATTCGTCGATTACAAACTCTCTAAGTATGATCAATCAAGATTTCTTGTATATAGTATGATCAATCTAGATCAAGACTTCTTAGACTGTCGGGAGTCTAGGTGCATCGTCATACCTATACAAAATATTGTAAAACATTTTTTAAAGAGTAACGGTGGAGTTTCTTGCCCATTCGTCTCCATACGGAAACTAGCTTTTGGAAGGGGCACCTAAAGAAGTTTTCACTTTACATTCATTCATTTCTTCAAGCGTGACGATGACGCAGGTTCTATGATTTTTGTTCACCCAAAAAGTGCTCAACGCGCCTAGAGAAGTTTACACTTAAAAAAATAGCATAATAATCAGCCTATAATGTTCCCACTGCTGGGACACAGGCCTCCTCTCTGTGAGAGGGAGTGGGCCGTACACCAAGCGGGCCCACTGCGGGTTGGTAGATGTCATATGTTTTCGAATTTTTGGTTCTAGGACATGCCGGTTTCCTCACGATGATTTCCTTCACCGTTTTGAGAGCAGCGGCGATGAAATAATTTACACAAAGTAAAGTGCCTTTCAGGGTTCGAACCTACGACCTACAACTCATTAGTCGTGGCCGTTACCACATGCCAACACTGCTCTCAACTTAAAAAAAATACAGAACAGTACAGAACTACAAGTTGTAGTTGAGATGTCACAAACATACTACCATGTCATCATCTCACTAACCCACAATCTCAACTCTCGCTCTCCCATTGTGATCTTGGTCTCTGATCTGGTTAGCGACGGACAAAGCCTTGAGTCTTTCTACCATTCTCGAGTTCTCGCCGTTGTACACATACACTTCGTTGCCAACGTCTAGGATGAAACTGTCTCCTTTGTTCATTGAGGAGATTAGAGGGTCCACCTGGAAATAGAAAGAGATATAAAGGGTTATTGGTTCCGCAGTATGTTATCTAACGAAGAGCGTTCCCGATATCTTGCAATAGAATAGCATCTATACACGCAAAAAAAAAAAAAACAGAAAAAAAATGTTGTAAAATATTCACAAACAATAATATTAAATTGATCACGAAAAGAAGCAGTGAGCAGTGGTGGCCCAGTGGTAACGGCCACGACTTACGAGTTGTAGGTCGTAGGTTCGAACCCAGACAGGCGCTTTACTTTGTGTAAATTATTTCATCGCCACTGCTCTCAAAACGGTGAAGGAAAACATAGGAAACCGGCATGTCCTAGAACCAAAAATTCGATGACATGTGACATCTACCAACCCGCACTGGGCCCGCGTGGTGGATTACGGCCCACTCCCTCTCACAGAGAGGAGGCCTGTGTCCCAGCAGTGGGAACAATTATAGGCTGATTATGCTAAGGAAAAGAAACACTCTGTAGACGCACACTTGTCACACTTATCTTTCTACGTTGAAATACAAGACAGTGTGCGTGTAGAGAGTGTTTCTTTTACACGTATCAATGTAATAGTTATGTGAATATTTTACTATTTATAAGTGTATTAAAAAAAAAGTTTTTTTTTTGAGTGGTAGGTTTTTTTTTTTTGCGGCTATGGACGCTATTCTATTGCTGGTTTTCTATCTTAGTTGACATGTATGCCCGCAATCCAATGTAGGACAGGTTATTTACAACCAAATTACCCCTTTTAACTCGTACGTAAATGTCAATAAATGAGCCATTTGACATGAAAACATAAACTATGTTTTCATTTCATACATTTTTACATATCCATCCGGTTAAGCTACGGTTGCCGGGGTTGGTCCGGGGATGGGTGACCATCTTTACATACCGAGACTCCTCCGTGCCTCGGAAACCACGTTAAGCTCCAACAGCTCCCGGCTGACATTCGTGGATCTTTGACAGTCGTTACGAGTCGAAAGAAGCCCGATAGTCTGACAACCAGTCTTACCAAGGGGTATCGTCTTACCCAGTTACTGGGTAGTGGAGGTCAGATAGGCAGTCGCTCTATGTAAAATACTGGTATTCAGCTGCATCCGGTTAGACTGGAAGCCGACCCCAATTAAGTTGGAAAAAGGCTAGACAGACTGATTGACATTTATATACAGGGTGTTAGGGTAGACACCGTTATCCTTGAAACTAGTGGTTTGGTGTCATCTATAATATACTTTTTCTATGGGACCAACCGTGAAATCGCGAAAAAAAAAATCTGCTGTTCCATACATTTGTGTTCACTTAAATCGACAAAATGTATGGAACAGCCGCAGATTTTTTTTTTGCGATTTCAAAGTTGGATTCGAAAAAGTATATTATAGATGACACCAAACCACTGGTTTCAAGGATAACGGTGTCTACCCTAACACCCTGTATATATAAAATGTCAAATTCCTAAAAAAATGGTTGACATTGGCATAAGGGTCTTCAGGGGTTATTTGATTGCAAATGATCTCTCCTACATCCCCATAAAGGATTGCCGACGAATTACCAATAACCCTATAAAGGAATGATCGATCTTATCGATCGACCCGTGCGGCTGTTATTACTTAGCCACGAGCACCTCCTGTTTCATAAAATCAATTCACATAATCTTATAAGAAAGGGGAATCCTCCTCTTGGCACACAATTTTAAGGCATAATATTGTTTGGCATAATGTTTTCTCATAACTTTTATTAGCATAATTATACTGTGGCATAATAATACTTTGACATAATGCTAAGGTTAGCATAACTGTCATTTGGTCTAATTTGTTGTAGCATAATTTGGAATTGGATAATTTTTTAAGGCATATTATGTTTATGAAAGAAAAAGTATTTGTTTTTTGTTTTTATAAGCAGTAACGTACCTGTCTGGTTCGGATATTTCTCTTGCCTTTAACCTGAATTAAGCGTTTTTCAGCGCCCGCATTTGTAACGACATGGTTGAATCCTGAAGCATGGCCCCCGCTCAGGTATTGGAGGGCTGCGAACAAAGATAATCTATACATATAATAAATCTGTAGACGAGGCGTTTCTGTACAATGAAAAAACAACAAAAAAAAGTAGGTGGAGTGTTCAAGAATAACCAACAGATGCCATTTCTATCATTTTTGGAATTTTTGTCTGTTTGTCTGTTTGTCTGTTTGTCTGTTTTTCTGTTAGTTTGTTTGATTGTTCCAGTATCACGTAAAAAGTACCAAATCAATATGGTTGACGTATACACTCAAATATTGTGTGTAACTCGATGTTTCATTTAGTCTTTGTTTCATCGCAATCGCTTCAAAATATCAAAAGATATAAGAGTTTAAAGTATTCAAGAAGGAATTTTCATTACGTACGTAATGTAGATACACGTAACGACATCTATTGTATATCTAGCGTAAAATCAAGTAGGTTTGTGAGAACGTGTGTAACACACGATCATAATCATCATAAAACAGCAGTTGTTTTATGATGATTATGTTCACATACTTCGCACGGAAACATAACGCGATACATTGTGAATTTACCCAATCTAAAGTTTGGTTAATTCAAGTTTTCCAAATCCATTGTTTGGTAGTAGTGCCATAGGTGGCGCTATCTATCTTTTAAATCATGATACAAATTAATCATGAAAAAATGGTGATAAATGTTAATTTCTTAAAAATTGTTTAAAAAAAACATCGAGCAAAAAGTGAGTAATTAAGGCACTAATGCGCTTACTAAATTAACAGGACTGCATTAATTACTCACTTTAGCAAGGTACGTAATCTACTTTTCTTTCAACTACCAATGTACCTGCCGCGATAAAATATACCTGCTCAAGGATAACTCAACTCAATCCAAATCAAGTTAGGTCAAGTCAGGTCAAGTCAAGCCAAGTCGGGTTAAGTCAGTCATGGAACCCTAAAAACAGTATTTTCTACATAGCTTACAGAGTGATCGAACGTTTTCCCCATATATTTTGACAGTATCACTTCGTGCTCGATAGATGGCGTTGTTCATTTAACGTCATTTTCTGAATCGCGGTGTTAAGAGTCTCCGTAGAAGAATGACTTTCGCCGAATTCATAATTAATTTGCTCATTTTGAATTGCACACATAATCCATACTAATCGATGCTTATATAAGTTATAAATTCGATAGTATCTCTGTCTGTCTGTCCGTCTGTAATTCTGTATGTTACCTTTTCACGCCTGATCCACTGAACGCCGTTCAGTGAACGGATCTCGATAAAATTTGGTAAAGAGATAGATGGCATGCCGGGGAAGAACATAGGCAATTATTTTCTCAAAACAAATTTAAGGGGCAGGGGGGGGATATAGGGGATGAAAGTTTTTATGGGAAACCTATCATTTTTAGAGTTCCGTAGTCAACAAGGAAGCTTTATAGTTTCGCCATGTCCGTCTGTCTGTCTGTCTGTCCGCGGCTTGGCTCAAAAACTTTTAATAGACCAACTCACATGTGCAGTTGCAAAAACCCAATCATTCTGTATGCGAGAACAAGTTTTTTAACTACAATGTTAACACTTTGAGGGACAGTAAACGCCCATAGACGTAATAACAATAAAACTTTGCGAAAGTTTGTTTGATAAATTAATTCATCCCAACTACGGAACCCTTCATTGTGCATGGTTCGACACGCACTTGGCCGGTTTTTTTTTAAGTTAGGGCTGTGAAAATTTATGTTTTTTGTAACTAATAAAGAGTTACGTTTTTCTAAAATTATCCCTCATGAGGGTAAAAACCCTTCTTTACCCTCTTGATTTTAAAATTCACATGTAAGTACTTATTATTGACATTTTTGCGTGACTCTCTTCAAGAGCGTTAAGGGATTGAGAATATAGTCATAGTCCGTATCTTGAGAATCTTTCCACTCAATCAAAAGTTATTACCTACTACTTGGCTCTTGGCTTGGAACGAAGAGTTTGAGTTTACCAGTGAGTACTTACTCGATAGATGGCGTTGTGCAAATGATGCGATTTTCTTAAAGGGTATGCGCCGGTAGCTCGCGAAATTAATTTTTTGAGTTTTTTGCATTTTGCAAGTCAGTGTCAGGCAGGTTGTATGTTGAAATGAAATGAAATGAAATTATTTATTCTGTAAATAGGTTATTGGAATCACTTTTACACGTCATAATAATATCAAAAAATTGTAAAATTAAGCTAGATGAGGTTGGCGTTTCCTATCTGACTACTCTGAGAAGAAAGGCCGAAACAAACTCACAGTCTCTTTTAAAGTCCGGACATAGGTACCTGAAATTGTATAGTACCCTTTTTAACAAAGTTTGGTTTTAATACAGCTTTTAAATCGTTTAATGGGTAAGTTTCGAATGTCAATATGATTAAAATATTATTCGCGACCGTAGCAAAAAAGCTTTACAGAATAATAACCATTAGATACAGGAATACAACTCCTGCAATATTAGTTAGATTAGATGAATAAATATTTGATACAATTGCGACTCATTATTTAGATCAACATAAAACTTGATACTGACCTGTAAAAAGCAAAAAACATAAGAAAATTTGAATTTCGCTGGCTCCCCCAAAGCTTTCGCCTTAGTTTCCATCGTCCATACAATATGCCATAGTTTTTTCATTAATCTTTATACAATATTTTTTCATTAATCTTTCCGACAGTTTCATACTGCTGTCCATACTATCCACACAATCACCACACTATAGATATGGACTACCACTAATATACATAAAGTTACTGGCTGTCTCATATCTGTTACTTTTACGCCGTAACGCCTAGGTCGCCTAGACATACCACGTGGGTTATGGGACATAGGATACTTTTTATCCCGGTAGCACATTCCCGTGGGATAATTTCCAACATCCACGCGAGCGAAGCCGCGGGCAAAAGCTAGTGACTTATAAAAATAATAATAAATTGAATAGGGTTTTATCGAAGAAACAGCATAATAAACAATTAAAGAATTAAAAAAAAAAAGTAATATCTGTTCCAAAACTATCCGACCAACATGTAAACATACTCTGGTTAAATTCCTACGCAATCATTCACTAATGGGAATTAGTGACACATTCATCTGTATCAAGAAGGTTTCATCTTTATATTTCACCACTTTTTCCAAGAATTATTGGTTGAATTACATTCATCATCTGCCAAGCCTTTTCCCAACTATGTTGGGGTCGGCTTCCAGTCTAACCAGATGCAGCTGAATACCAATATTTTACATGGAGCGACTGCCTATCTGACCTCCACAACCCAGTAACTGTGTAATTCGATACCCCTTGGTAAGACTGGTTGTTAGACTTTCGGGCTTCTGACGGCCCGTAACGACTGTTAAAGATCCACAAATGACAGCCGGGACCAACGGCTTAACGTGCTTTCGGAGGCACGGAGGAGTCTCGGTATTTAAAGATGGTCACCCATCCACGGACCATCCCCGGCAAGCGTAGCTTAGCCTGTTGGATTGGCTCGTGCGGCTGTATTTAGCCACGAGCTCCTTGTTACTCCTTGTTTGAATTACATTATTAAATAGAAATTGAAAAATTATTCACGAAAATTGAGGTTATAAAATTCACCTCAATATTGTCAAATGAAATACATCTTTGAGATGATTTAAAATTAGGAGTTCGGGTTTAAATATTCAAATAAACAAATCAAAGCACACCATTTGTATCTAAGTGACACTAGAAATTGAAATCTACAGGTACCAATGTTTTATAATCCATTTGTTTTCATTTTAAATCAAATAGTTTTGGAACAGACTAAAGACATTTTACACTAGTCATAGATCTTGATCAATTAGATCGGAATGGTAGCAATTATTCTGTTGTTTCAATTGAATCTCAATTGATGATTGAAGTTCAATTAGAAGTAATTAACAGCTTCAATTAGAACAACTGAACAAGGAAGTAGTTGTTATGGTGTTAACTGCATATCGTCATGTCTTGTTTCAAAATAGACTAGCACGTTTAGCAGACATATATACGTTCGTTACGATTTTGTTAGTTTTAAATGTTCCTTTTTTATTGTTTTCCTCTACCAATTTCCTGTGCGTCTCTCAAATAAAACCTTTTTCCACGCTTTCTTTAAAAAAATATTATAGACAGACACTACAGGAATAAAGGTACCTTTTCATACACAAAAGAACTGAGGATTTCTCTATTGTACGGTACATAATTGAAGTATGCACTAACACAAAAAAAAACAATAAATTAACAACTAATAAAATTACCCCCATCTACCGGCGAGTAGCGAAAATTGTACCACCAAAACTTCTACATAACACCAACAGATGTCGCTACAAACCTGAGGGGAAATATCCTTTGAACAGCTGGCTCTCCTGGCCCAAAGTTTCTCTGTGCTGAACGGCGGCACCGTTGAATTTGTCGTCAAGACCAACTGTTAAAATGGCGGCAGCTCCGGACTCGTCCTGTGTGGACTCGCTGCCGATCCAATAGTGGATGTTCCAGGAGAGATTGTTGCGTTTGTCTGCTGTTGTCTGTTGAAGAAAGAGTACAACATGCAAATAAATTAGGTGTGCTATTGGTAATTTGGTATTTGGTAATTGGTAATATACCACGATAATGCACAAGAGAATATATTTTTATTTGTTTTAAGATTTTTCTAACATGTTCTCACATAAAGAAGCAACAATAATAATGCACTCAGAATTTTGTAATACTAGGCACTAATCACTAACGGAAAAATACAATAACACATTACCCGACCCGGGAATCGAACCCACGACCTCATGCTCAACAGTAGCGGTTGCGACCAGTGGACCACTAGGCAGTATAACTGTTAGAATTGATTGATTTTTTTTTAACAGGAACAGTTTAACAGTTAGAATTGATGGATTTTTTTTCAACAGGAATTTCTAAAAAGATTCCGCGACACCACTAAAGTCCCTTTGAAGCGGCGCTAGTGGCTAACCCTTCGGGGATTACAGGCGTGAAAATCAAGGGTAATTAAATGTTTCTTATTTCTTACTTACCTTCAGTACAATGTAGGAATCTCCTTTATAGAATTTACCGAAGTCGCCGGCAGCTACCGGGGTAGGCTCAAAGTCCTGGAAACATTCGTTTGAATAGCTTTATACATTAACTACTAAGATATGATCAAACACACTATAAAAATGAATGGAAAACGGATTTTATCGAAACCAGTTCGGCTACATACAGATAATGTAGCATTTTTTAAATATTGTAGTTCTTTTACCCTCTAATAGATGGCTCTGTATTAAATATCCAATTATAAATTAGTTATGCTACTCATCAAGAGATGTCGCTACTCACTTGAATTCTCCACACTTCTACGCCTGCCACGCGACCAGCGTTGGCGAAAGCGGGATGCACTCTCGCTTTACTTCTTGCATCCTGTAAGAAGAAATAAATACGTATTCAAATACTAAGTATGTCCATAAAAGGAATGTTAATTTTATTTTCGTTTGATATCATTAAAAAAAAAAACACCTGGGGGCCTCAAACGGCCACATTAGTAATTCCACTAAAAGCAATGCATTTCCTGAATCATTAGCAATTTCTCTAATTTGACACAAAATGGTGACACACATTTAGCTGAATCAATTCAATTCATATTCGAATCATAAGTGGTGTAGGTAAATATTGCTCCATGAAAATAACTTATTTATTAATAAAATGACCGTAATTTAAATTTATTAATTTTAATTTAGGATTAAACTTCAATAAACCAATTCATAATTTGTGGACCATTTTACTAATCTTCATACAAAACTGATAAACAGGGAGCCTAAACCGGCCACATTAGCAATTCCTCTAAAAGCAGTCCCTTTCCTGAATCCCAGCTGTCATTAGCAATTCCTCTAATTTGACACAAAAGCAATTCATAATAATATGTGGACCATTTTACGAATGTCCATAGAAAACTGTCAAACAGATGAATTATTTCGTAATATGAATTGCACGCAGATCATATTATGAATTGTCAGTTTGTCATATTTTACGATGGTTCATAATATTATTATCCTATTATGATTATGCCAAAGTGGCTGTTTTACGAACGTTTTAGGTTTAGGCCGATACATGGGAACCTTACAACTTCATCACTAAATCTTTGGTTTCCTAATATTATCCCTTATTAGCCACGAGGCGATGAAGAAAGGTCGTCATTTTTGTCTATGGAAAATTCCCTCAGGCACACACTTGTACCTACATAATACGCTATAGGTAGGTATATACTAATGACCTTTATTCACAGACAATCCATTACAGAATTGAATCAATAAAGTCGGGCATGATGTGACCTTTCAGCTGGCTAGGGGGCACCGCACCTCATGGTGACGTAAGCTTTGATAAATAGCTGCCTGATTCCCATAGGCCGATAACAATTTCAGGGGAACGGCAAAAAAAGTAAATGTAATTTATTTATAACATAATGATAAAATACTAAGGGGTATCGTGTAACACTGTTTGTCCACCTCACCGTGAACGGGACATCAACGTGAAATGACCATACGCGGTCATAGTAAATGTACTGTCAATACTTCGGCGTTGTCATCTTATTCTCATTGACGTCTCCGTTCACGGTGCGATGGACAAACGACATTAGGGAGCTTACATGAAAAAGCTGGTTCTAGGCGGAAACTAGGTTAGTCATTAACCACACGTAAAAGAACAGAATAGAAGTACGGAAGTTAGATTATTTTTGCATAGCAACTAAACTGACATGGACCATCACGCCAAAAATGTACGATTGTACTTATCGAAATAATTAAAATCGCCTCTTAAAGTCAAGTGGATCATATTTATAGACATAAGTACGGAGCGATAAAATGAAAATGTAATAGTAGTTATAAATGTAGATGATTTATTAAATATAAGGGTGTGCGTACACTGAGGCAAGACTGTCTAAATCAGGGTTTCTTAAAGTGGGGTCCACGGACCTGTAATAAGTGTGACAGGGGTCCGCAGTACCTCTCCTCTTCAAAATCTCATTAGCTATTTTTTCTTATATTTAGCCATTTTAATTTAATTAAATTAAGCATTAGTACCTAAGTGTGAGTAAATTACCAATAAAAGTGTTTTTTTTAATTCGTTTTTTTTTCCACAATATTATTTTGCCAGGTCCGTGGTGGCATTTCAAACATTCTGAAAGGGGTCCGTGACTGCACATAGTTTAAGAACCCATGGTCTAAATTGTCTAATACACTGTTGGTCCGACGTCAACGAGAAACAAGATTACGGGTCCATAGTAAATATAATGTCGCTACTTCGGCGACGTCGTCATCTCGTTCTCGTTGACGTCCAGTTCACGGTGCGGTGGATAAACGACCTTACCCCGGATGATTGATAGAAACTGCTATAAATACTCAAATACCTATAATGTGTGATGTATTTGTGTGCAAAGTTTACACGCACATCCCATCTTTCAAAGTCTTCAAATAATTGTTAAAATGTTTGAAGTTATGACTGCTACCGGCTAATGGCTGTCTGAAATTATCGATACTATGTCCTAATGCTAACTGTCGTGCGAATACTCAATCGGCGATAATTTTGACCGAGGGCGCCATCCGCCGCGGCCTAACAAAAGCGATCATCGCGCGAGTACTACTTGTATGCGATCTTCGCTCTATGATCTGAATATGACAGTCACGCAATCGATCAAATCGCGTTTCTACGTAAAGATTCATACTTAACGATAGCGTCGATCGCGACGAACGCTTTTGTAACCAAAAGTTCTGGTTTTCTGAACAAATGAGTGACAAACGATCGCAATAATTACGTATTCACGCGATATTCGTTTGAACTTAAGACACGGCCGGCGACGCGGATTTGATTTGAGCAATTCATAATTTGTGGACCATTTTACGAATCTCCATGAGAAAACGGTCAAACAGATGAATTATTTCGTAATATGAATTACACGCAGAGTTTGTGACATTTTACGATGATTCATAATATTTTCATATAAGGATTCTGCTA
This sequence comes from Lithophane ornitopus, assembly GCA_948473465.1. Taxonomy (NCBI): domain Eukaryota; kingdom Metazoa; phylum Arthropoda; class Insecta; order Lepidoptera; family Noctuidae; genus Lithophane; species Lithophane ornitopus. The sequence goes on along the minus strand of OX419640.1, from coordinate 7,590,475 downwards.
CAGTGACCGTTTTAAGCCCCCTGTGCTGTTTTAGTGTGCGCTGTGCCTTACCGAACATATGTTTTACATTAACGAAATGAGTGTTGATAAAAATGTTTTATTTAGACGTTTTTATTATAGTTGCCATGAGTAGGTATCTACTTATTCATAACAAATATTTTTAAATAATTGTGCAATTAGATTTTGACATAAAGCGCTAGTTTCATAGAGATAAATTTAGAGTAGCGTGTGCGTATTGCACAAATCGCTTAGTGCGCATCGTAGGCAAGTGAGCTATAGATACTTATACTTATTATATAAGTGCATGACAGATAGGGAGATGTGCAATTACGTGCCACTCGGCAACGAGCTATCGATAAATTTTGTCGATAAGCTGTGAGTGTGATCGTTATATTGTAGGTTGTGTTTGTTTAGTCATAATTATATTTATAGATATTATTTTATTTATTAAACTCATTCAGTTTTTTTAGTTTTACACGAGTATTCTTGTTGTGTATAATGCAAACAAACTAAGAAAATATAGACATATAAATATAGTTTCAATTAAATGAATCATTCAATTCAGTTCAAACCCGTACCTACTGTTCATAGTTTGTTGCGCGCACTCTATACTATAATTATATCTCTATGGCTAGTTTGTATTTCGCATGGAGCGACTGCGTATCTGACGTCCACAACCCAGTAACTGGGTAATACGATACCCCTTGGTAACACTGGTTGTCAGACTTTCGGAGTTCTGACTACCCGCAACGACTGTCACAGATCTACGAATGACAGCCAGGATCTATAGCTTAGCATGCTTTCCAAGACTCGAAGGAGTATGGGTTTGTAATGGACCACCCATCCACGGCCAAACCTCGACAGGCGTTGCTTAAGCTTGAAGATCGACCCGGCTGTTATTATTTAGCCACTAACACGAGCCGCAAGCTTGTTTCCGACCCAATAACATAAAAAATACATAATTTAGTGTTAGATTGTATATTTTATTGAAAACTAGCTGATACCCGCGGCTTCTCCCGCGTGGATGTCGGTTATTATATACTAAAATCTTCCTCGAAAACCACTCGATCCATTGGTGAAAACAGCATGAAAATCGGTTGTTTTTGAGTCTATTGCAAACAGACAGACAGACAGACGCGGCGGAGGACTTTGTTTTATAAAATGTAGTGATGAATTGTCCAAAAAAAATTGCTATTGCAGTCAGTCATTCCCTATTTTTTTTTAGTGTGGGAAATCATCAATTGACTTCTCCCGCTCTGGGCGGAGCGGAAGGGCGTGTCAAACTTTTACTGAATAAAACCCACCCGCGTTCCTTCAGTTGCGGACTTTCCCGCAACCCTGGCAGGCAGCGGTCCTATCGGACCCCGCCAATTGTGCTGACATCTCAGCCAGTTATTCCCTGAGTCTTCTAATGTTGATGCATCTTTATGATGACCAGAACCAGGTGGGATTTCTGTAGTCAGCCTTTGGTCCCGGCTGTCATTCGTAGATCTTTGACAGTCGTAACGGATATTCAGAAGCCCGAAAGTCTGACAACCAGTCATACCAAGGAGTATCGTATTACCCAGTTACTGGATTGTGGAGGTCAGATACGCAGTCGCTCCATGTAAAATACTGGTATTCAAGCTGCATCCGGTTAGACTGGAAGCCGACAACATGGTTGGAAAGAGGCAGGCAGATAATGAACATAAAAATGTAGTATTTTTGTGTTCATTAGCGGTCAGTGATTGCCTCAGTCTTAAGAGGAAATAGGGTCGGTCCCCTCTCCATACAAACGCTCTCGCCTTTTTTCTCTCTAGTTTCTGACCTTAGAGCAATGATTTTTTACAGTAAAATAAATATCAATTAGTTCTATGCCCCTATGCTTTCCGTTTTGATGATACATTATCTGTAGAAGCACTAGATTCCTCAGAAAATGCTCAAAATTGCCTATTTAAACCGCTGTCATCAGAGGCCTATTGTACAAATTTGACAACTATTAATGAAAAAAGAAAAACATAGGGACACAGTAAATATCCTTCTAATTCAATTTATAAAATATCTTTCAAATTGGTCCAATATTGGAGGAGGAAAATTATGACTTTTTGTATGGAGAAAAGACCGACCCTATATCTTCTTAATGTTGATGCGTCATAAAACCAGAACAAGATGGCATTTATGTTGTCAATTAATTCGAGCAAACTAGAAATTCCATCAAAGACATTTCTCAGACATGTTTACGTAAATCCTAGACAGTTTTATCTTGTTTAAACATGTGGATTCCGAATGGAAGTAATTCAGTAAAAAAATGTTTGTAGGTGCGAATAGATTTAACATAACCCCGAAGTGTAGGACAGAGGTGTACCTATAGTACACCCACATTTCGCCAGTTATGTTTAAGTCCCATGTAATACGGGGCGAGCCTATTGCCTTCAACCGGGCACAAATACAGACTACTAGTGAATGATTTCTAATGGAAAAACCCAATAATATTTTAGCCAACCTGGGAATCGAACCCGGGACTTAATGCTCAGGGGGCCCTCGGGACCAGACCAGCAAACCTCGTATTGAACTAACAAAAAATTCTCTCACCTTTGTAATGTCAATAAAATAGGTTACGACTAACAAGATAATAAGTATTACCTAATGAAAAACGTCAAATTCTTGATATGGGGCCCGTATAGCATTCAGGGGCCGTTTCCGAAAGATGCTTACCAGAACAACAGGTGTTTTTCAAAATCGTAATATTTTACAACTTCTAAATATGGACCAGGGGGCTTAAACCGGCCACATTAGCAATTCCTCTAAAAGCAGTTCATTTCCTGAATCCCAGCTGTCATTAGCAGTTCCTCTAATTTGACATAAAAGCAATTCATAATTTGTGGATCATTTTACGAATCTCCATAGAAAACTGTCAAACAGATGAATTATTTCGTAATATGAATTACACGCAGATCATAATACGAATTGTCAGTTTGTGACATACGATGATTCATAATATTTTCATATTATGATTCTACTAAAGTGACCGTTTTAAATCCCCAGTGCATCGTTTTTGTCTGTATACATAAAACATTAAAAACAGTTTAGGAACTTAGTTAAACTAAAAGGTTTATTTTTTATTTTTCGCATTTCAGTTTTTGTATTCGTCGGTTTAATTTTTTGTAAAAAAAATTGTTCGCTTTTCAGTTACCATTTATTGTTCTAGGCTCACTCTCACGATGCATCGTGCGATCAACAGGGGGCTTAAAACAGCCACTTTGGCAGAATCATAATAGGAAAATATTATGAATCATAGTAAAATATCACAAACTGACAATTCATAATATGAATCTGTTTGACAGTTTTATATGGAGAATCGTAAAATGGTCCACACTTTATGAATTGCTTTTGTTTCAAATTAAAGGAATTGCTAATGACAGCTGGAAATTCAGGAAATGAATTGCTTTTAGAGGAATTGTTAATGTGGCCGGTTTAGGCCCCCAGGACATGCTGGACTTTCATTTTATGAATAATGATCTTAATTTGATACGGAACCCTAGCCCACCGAAATCATCTTGGTCATGACCTTATTTTTTAATCACTACCGTACCTATTACGTCATTATCTTGTAACATGTTACGATTTACGAGGTGATCTCAATGTGAATGACCATGTCTTGGCCAAGGACATGACGAAAATAAAAGTCGGTAGGTAAGCCGAGGCACACACGGCTACACATCAAGCTATACATTTCCAGTTTATGCTGATCTCGCATTGTATAGGATTGCCGTACAACGCGAAGTCAGCTTATACTGGAAATGTATAGCTTGATGTGTAGCCGTGTTACAGGGGCGAAATTTTGAACGCGACGCTTTTTTGTCGCGCACTGGATTTTCAACTCTCGGCGTTGAGCCGAGTATTGAGAATCCAACAGAGTGCATCCCAGCGGGTCAATAAAATACACTGTTAGATTTTCAACTCTCGGCGCTAAGCAGTGCGTTGATAATCCGGTGCTAGATTAAAAATCGACCGTCGGTAGAAGGGCAAATTATCGACTGTTTAGATTTACCCGACTGTCCCAGAAAGAGGGCAATGTGATTATGTCACTGGCTGAATTTTTTCATGTTAAGTATAATAGAATAAACAGGATTTATAATGTTCCCACTGCTGGGACACAGGCCTCATCTTTGTGAGAGGGTGCGGGCCGTAATCCACCACGCGGGCCCAGTGAAGTGCCCAGTCTTCGAATTTTCGGTTCTAGGACATGCCGATTTCTTCACAATGTTTCACCGTTCACCGTTTTGAGAGCAGTGGTGATGGAATAATTTACACTAAATAAAGCGCCTGTCAGGGTTCGAACCCACGGCCTACACCACTGGGCCACCACTGCTCTTTTCATGGTTAAGATGGCGGCTGATGGGCTACGAAAATTAGATTATCTAACCCACCTATACTGTAGACATAAAGTATGGACTGAACGTTAGCCTCACAAAAGTGACCACTCTAAAAAGAGATCAAGCAACTACACGACCAATAGCTCTCTCTTTTCTGCAAGCCGCAGGCGCGGCGTAGAAAGAGACAACTACCGGCCGCACATTCGCTTTGTCTCTCTCGTACAGAGGGCCTGGATAAGTGACAATCGCTTCGAAATCGAAAGCGTTTCGTATTTCTACAACGACTTTCAACAGGATTGACATAAGCTTTTTGATAGCTTATGTCAGTTCTATACATTTTTGCCTTTTCCTTCATCGTTATCGCAGATAGAATATCACTTTGTCTAGGGACTCTCGTCTCTCGACACTTATACCTGAATATGGAACGCTCTCATTCTGTATGTCTATGACAATGATAATTATTATATTAACAGATATGTTATACACTCACAAAACAACCGAAAATAGTGTTCCGCGCAGCAGTGGCAGCACACATACCCACTTTTCATTCATTTTACATTTCACTACAAGTAAAAATGATTGAAAAGAGATGGCTTGATAAAAACAACAAGAAAAAAGAGACAGCTAGTGCAGCTGCTTCAACTAAGCGTATTACTCGTCGCCATGCGTGTCGCAGACTAAAGTCAATACGTCCCAATTAGGACGTTTTCGAGTCTTCACGATTGCGCGCTCACAACATATCAGGGGCCACAACCTAAACCGGCCACATTAGCAATTCCTCTAAAAGCAGTTCATTTCCTGAATCCTAGCTGTCATTAGCAATTCCTCTAATTTGACTTAAAAGCAATTTATAATTTGTGAACCATTTTACGAATCTCCATAGAAAACTGTCAAACAGATGAATTATTTCGTAATATGAATTACACGCAGATCATAGTATGAATTGTCAGTTTGTGACATTTTACGATGATTCATAATATTTTCATGTTATGATTCTGCTAAAGTGACCGTTTTAAGCCCCCTGTTAAAATATCATTCGTCTATGAGATAAACTAACCTTGTCAGTAAGCGAGGTGATATGTGCTGTGACAGGCTGCGTTCTTGTGGCGCTGCGGGGGCTGGCGTATACCGCTGCAGCGATGAGGAGTAGAATGGCTAAGACCCTCATGCTGTAACAACGAAAATAGATTGGGTTTATCATCAGAGATCGGAATAGGATCGGAGGAGCTCGTGGCTAAGTAATAACAGCCGCACGGGTCGATCCATCATGTGAAGCTACGCTTCAAATACAAATAATTTAAATTCTTTCACGTCTAGTGATTGAAGTGACCTTTATACATAATTGCCTGTGTTAGGACACTTCGCTCTTCCGAAGCTTAAAGTTACGTGGTGTACCAACAATTTTGAATCTTATTATCTTAAGAAATCAATCAAAAAAGAAAAAGATATGCCAAGAGATTGTGGACCTTCCAACGATAACATTTTGCCCGCACTGGGAATCAAACCCAGGAACCCACGCTCAACGAGGCACTCTTACGCATGTAGTAACATTATAAACAATGATTACTCACTGAGCTCGTAACCGTGACTAACAATGAACTCACCTTGGTAGTTCGTTGACTAATAAGGAAGAGGTTATGAATGTCTAAGAGTATGTACGGACTTGGCTGTTTTTTTACGCGTTACCCGTTGTACCTCTTTTACCTTCAGCAGGCGTAGCATGACCACCGTTTTGTCGACGGACGAGTAGACAAAGATGACGTTTAGTGTAGACAGTACAACGGCACTTTTTACGAAATTCACTCTTTTATATAATTCGACTCAGATTTCTTTCAAATGTGTGGAATATAAAAACTTTTTACAAAAAAAAAACCGACTTCCAAAAAAAACACTCAAAACTGAAAAATAACTTTCGGAAGTCGGTGTCTTTGCTTTTCAATTTTCTTTTTTTGCCACCGACTTCCGAAAGTTATTTTTCAGTTTTGAGTGTTTTTTTTGGAAGTCGGTTTTTTTTTTGTACATAGTTTTTCACTTTTTTGTTGTGGTACCTACCCCACACAAATTCGAATATCACTAGCTGATGTAAATAACAGTGAAGGAGTAAATGAAGACATCGTCTAGATAAACTCATTGAGAAAAATACGTTATATGAAGCTAACTCAACTACGCAAGCAAAGTTAATAAAATTTATATGGGACCACCTCGGAAGTAAGACCTACCATACAAAAAAAGAATCATCAAAATCGATTCATAATTGGCGGAGTAATCGCGTAACAAATATACAAAAAAAAAAAAAAAACATACAGCCGAATTGAGAACCTCCTCCTTTTTGAAGAAGTCGGTTAAAAATTAGATGTCATGAACTAAAATTCGAACCAACACCTCGACTTCAGTTGCAAAACAGTACTGTATTTTTTTATTTTCTTTAGCTTATATCTCGAAAATGGTGGGTCCTATCGCAAAAATAATGAAAATTTCGACCCCCGTTAGGAAACACATAAACCCCTGAGGCTCAAGATGTAGGTTTTTTTTTTTTTTTTTGCGTATTTTCCGTACAATATGTGAAAAATTCCATAAAAAAACACGTCGAAGGCTGTCCCTGCGCGCCTCCGGCTCAAAAAAAATCACGGGGTATCACAGTTTTGCGTTCAAAAGGCTCCCTTGTAAAATCATGATTTTGTAGATAACCGTTTATACTTTGTGGCCGTCGAGTAGAAAGTTTTCTACTGGCGATTCCAAAATCAAATTGTCTTCACTACTATAGACAAATGTCCGATTTTGACAGTTTGAGTCGAAAAATTTCTTCGGAAATAGTCTACATGTATAAAGACCTAGACAGAGATCGCTGGAAACGAAAGACAAAATGACAGATTGTAGAAGGATTTCTACAGTCCGATGTCAAAAATGAAGAAACGAAATGTCACTTTGTATAGAAAAAGCTATGTCTATTCTTCGTAGAGATAGAAGCGTCATGCTACGCGTGCAGATCGTTGCAAGTTGGAAAACTTTTGTTTAAAATTATCTCAGCTGTTGTTGTGTACACACCCTAAGGCCGTTTGTCATTTTGTTTTATTTGCCATTGCTCCATTTTTAATTCTTTTTACCTATTGTGGTACAATAATCTTATTCTAGGTGCATCGTATTCACATATAATTATATAATTGATGTTTAAAAAATATTGTAAGACATTTTTAAAAGAGTAACGGTGGAGTTTCTTGCCCATTCTTCTCCTTATGAAAACTACCTTTTGGAAGGGGCAACGAGAATCAGTTTTATTTCGTTGTATTTGACGTTCAAAAGTGCCTTTTATGTGCCTATTTGAAATAAATTATTTGACTTTGACTTTGTCCACCGCCACGTCAACGAGACATCAACGAGAACGAAGTAATGGCGTAATAGCAGGATGGCACGGAAGTAGCGACAGCACATTTACGTCCCGTTCACGGTGCGGTTGACAAACAGTGTAAGGACATTCGACCACCACTACGTCAACGAGAATTAGATAACGTTGAAATAGCGATACAACATTTACATTTACTATGTTCGTGTGTCCACTGCACACTACCAAAGGGACATCACGTTCGGTTCGAATGATTTTGTTTCTTGTTGACTTTCGTTGACGTTGTGCGGTGGCCAATAGCGTAAGCACTAACGTTTGTTTTGTGTTTTACGCTGTAGTGTCTTTAACTGATCAAGTTTGAGACCTCTTAACGTTTTAGAACGAGCGTTCAAATCGTCGCGGCATAAAATTGCCAAGTCTGTAACCGCCCTAATAGACAGACAGTTTAGATGTAGCAATTAGATCGTTTTACGTGATTAAAATAACTGTATGATTTATGTTCCTTAATCAGAGCGCGTAGACCTACCTACTAGAAGAGCTTGTGATTTTCCTGAATCAGAATCAGAATCAGAATTATTTATTTGTGAAACATAGGTGAAGAACATATATACATTAATCATACATGTCAAAGTCTTAAATAGATAAGTGTTGCACTATGCTTTGTCATTGTTGACATACAACTATTAAAGTCAGGTTCGTCAAAGTTAACAAAAGTTTACGTTAACAAAATACATTAAAATAATCAATTTAATAATGTCCACTACAAGAAAGAAAAACAAAAAACACACACAAGAAGATCATAACTAAAGAATATGCGAGAAATTATTCGTTCGTTACATTAATAATATGAATTAATAAAATTACAGAATTTAATCAAATAGTCATCCAAAATTAAAATAGTCATCCAAGTCAACATTAATAATATAAATTTATAAAATTACAGATTTAATCAAATAGTATTATCATTAAAATAGTCATCCAGGGTATAATATATTTTTATATTTCTCAACTAATAACTTGTGAAGACACTTTTTGAATTTCTTTAATGGCATACATTTTATAGCATCAGGTATTTTATTAAAAATTTTTGGTGCAACACCAAAGAAGCTCTTTTTCATTAACGCAGTATTACATTTCAACGTACATAGTTGATTTTCATATTGACTCCGAATGGGGGTCTTCTTAACTGTTGAAAATTTTGTAAATAAATGTGGATTTGATTTTATAAATAATGCAGTTTCTAATATATATATAGCTGGTAATGTTAATATTTTGAATTTCTTAAAGTAGGGAACGCAACTATCTGTTGACTTTAAATTACACATGGATCTTACACACCTTCTTTGCATCCTGAGAAATATAGTATAAAAATCTTTATTGCTAATTAATTCTAATTGCTATTAAACATACATATGCTGTTAACTGCTGAAAATATATAAGTAAATTGCTAGAATATATAAAATATAATTGCTAAAAAATATAGGTACAGTAGGTAAGTATGTTATCTAAAGCCGCATACAGAAAGAAAGCTGGAAGCCTACCAGCGCTTATAGGAACCGGTCCACGCAGGTAACCGGCGCAGGCATTTATATTAACAAGCGCCGATAAGCGCCGAACGTCGCCGACAAGTTCCGACAATCTTCGACACGCGCCGGTCAGCGCTGGCGCCGTTGCCATTTAACTAACTAACCTAACCGCTTGCTTTATGTACCTAACTGTTACCAGAATGGACCAGCGCTGATAAGCGCTGTTAGATCGGCAGCGGCTACCATCTTTCTTTCTGTATACGGCCTAACGATGGGCGTTCCCGATAATTAACCTGCAATAGTATATCGTCTATACATGCAAAAAAAAAAATTACCTTAAAAAAACAACAGTTTTGTGAATATTTCACTACTTACCTAAATTTTTTTTTTTATTGTAATTTTTTTTTTGCCTTTGTGGACGCTATACCATTTGGGGGTAGCGGAGTTTGTTGTTCAAAATACAGTATTTAAAAAAAATTGGTAATTATTAGAGCTTGTTTTAAAAGCCTGCGATTCTGTTTTCCGCCAACAAATTCAAACATAGACAGGTTGATCTATTATTATAACATAACATATAACAACATGAATGTATTCCCCAATTAGTTAGGCAGAGGTGTACCTATAGTACACCCATATTTCGCCGGTTATGTTGAAGTCCTATTTAATATTTAAATAATAATTAAAGCAAAAAAATAAAGCAAAGATCAATCCAAAAATAATGCAGTTAATAACTCCAATAATGAACCAAAGACGCTCATAACGTTGCATTGCCCTCCCCTATGTATGTAGATATCACAAGTAAAATTAGCTTAGGTACGAATCTATTTAGATGCCCAGTTTGGCAATAAAATAAAATAAAACAACAAAAAAAAACGACTTCAAAAAAAACACTAAAAAAGTGAAAAATAACTTTAATTTGGTGGTCGTTTTCAATTTTCGTTTTTTGCCACCGACTTCCGAAATTAAAGTTATTTTCAATTTTTTTGTGTTTTACGTCGGTAGTTTTTTTTTTTTGTTAAAAGTTTTTATTTTTCACTTTTGTGTTACCTACCCCACACAAATACCTGCTATGTAAATAACAGTGACGGAGTAACTTAAAACAAAAATACGATATTAGGTAAAGCTAACTCAAAATCTACGCAAGCAAAGTTAATAAAATGTATATGGGAACACCTTTGAAGCATGACCTACCAAACAAAAAAAAGAATCATCAAAGCCAAAATGCATAATTGGCGGAGTAATCGCGTAACAAACACACACAAAAAAAATGTTTATGTTTATAGAAACCGAGCAAAAGTGTATAAAAAAAAAAACATGACGATCAGTATAAAAAAATCCGAAAACAAAATACTATCAAATTCTTCGAAATTCCAATGAACTTAATGAAATTAGTTGGTAAACGTTTATCAAAATATCATGTCATAAGGTCATTGAAGTTTGTAAGTAAAACATCAATATTTTATCAGCTTCCATATTAAAATGTAAACAAAATGATAATTCAGCGATTACTTCACTCATAGTTATAATTTTAAAGATTTAAAAATAATATAATTATAACATCATTATACCATTTCAAACAAAACTACATGGTCCTCATCTGACATAGCTCACAGAATAAGCAAGCTGGAGTGGCAATGGGCCGGCCATATTAGCCGTAGAACTGATGACCGTTGGGGTAGACGTGTTCTTGAGTGGAGACCGCGAATCGGCAAACGTAAGGTAGGACGCCCTCAGGCTAGGTGGAGCGACGATCTTCACAGGGTGGCTGCGTGCAGCTGGCTAGAGTTGCCAAGAATCGAGCTGAATGGCTTGCAATTGGAAAGGTCTATGTCCAGCAGTGGACTACTGTAGCCGAGATGATGACGAGATTAGAAAAGTTACTAAGAAAGGTAGTATGGATCATCATATGATCCGCGATAAACAATGTATGATTCAAATCAAATCAAATTAAAATATTTTATTTCACATAAGCCTACATCGGCACTCATGAAACGTCAGAAGCTAGGTGCACGGTTCCAATTGGTCGTTTCCTATGGAGCAGAGCCGGAAAGAAACTACACGGTTACTCTTTTAATAAAAACTTTTTACAAAAAAAAAACAACCTACTTCCAAAAAGTGAAAAATAAAAACTTTTTACAAAATTAAAACAACCGACTTCCAAAAAAAACACTAAAAAAGTGAAAAATAACTTTAATTTCGGAAGTCGGTGGCAAAAAACGAAAACTGAAAAGCAAAGACATCGACTTCCGAAATTAAAGTTATTTTTCACTTTTTTAGTGTTTTTTTTGGAAGTCGGTTGTTTTTTTTTTGTAAAAAGTTTTTATTTTTCACTTTTTAGTTGTGGTACCTACCCCACTCAAATCCGAATACCACTACCTGCTATCTAAATAACAGTGAAGGAGTCAAACAGGATATCATCTAGATAAACTAAGTGGGAAAAATACGTAATATTGAAGCTAACTCAAAAATTACGCAAGCAAAGTTAATAAAATTTATATGGGACCACCTCGGAAGCATGACCTACCAAACAAAAAAAGAATCATCAAAATCGATTCATAATTGGCGGAGTAATCGAGTAACAAACATACAAAAAAAAACATACAGACGAATTGAGAACCTCCTCCTTTTTGAAGAAGTCGGTTAAAAATAATTGGCTTGTATCATATTTACAGTTACTGGGTTGTGGAGGTCAGATAGTCAGTCGCTCCATGTAAAATGCTGGTATTCAGCCGCATCCGGTTACACTGGAAGCCGACCCCGACATAGTTGGGAAAAGGCTGGGCAGATTGGGGAGGACAGTATGGGACTGTCAACAAGTACCAGGTAATTAACACAATAGGAAATGTCCAACCAATCGAAACGTATGAGTCTATGATTGTTACAGTTATTGAAAATACAGAACTTGAAATGAGAACCTGTTTAAGTTAAAAACATGTTTTAGTACTTTTATGTCTGAGACTTTTATCTAATACGCTCGAAAGATAAATTATTGTTCGTGGTGTTTGATCACAGGAACAGAAGATACTATACTCCATTTGAAATAAGATTAGACATTTAAATAAACCTTTTTTACAGTCCGTTCAACCGATTTTGACTTCTATTACGTTGGTGCCATGACAAATCCTTTTCTGCTTTTAATGCCATCCTTATTTCTACGGTATAGAAGTAAAAATCGATTGAACGGACTGTAATCTTATTTCAAATGGAGTATAAGTATTTTAAAAGACAGGATCTCTACTTTTGATAACAAGCCGGTAAATCATTGTTTTTGTAGTTGGTAAATGATTTTATTCCTTTATCTAAGTTTTTACAAACACATTTACATTCAATTACGTTAAAAAAAGAACTTGTTGAGGTTGGCGTTTCATAACTGACTACTCTGAGAAAAAAGGCCGAAACAAACTCAGAGGTCACAGTATCTTTTAAAGTCCAGGATATAATCTTGGTCAGATCATATGAGGACTATCATATGTAGGTATGTAGAATATGGGTGGACTTATCCATTATGGTATCTAATTCTATCCGGTTTATCAATGGAATGATGGAAATTGTTTATATAATACTATCGTAAGACATGCATAACACACATAGTTTGTTATTATGGTATTATTGAACCCATATAAAAGTTTTTTTTTCCGTTAAGTTTAATCCGTTACTAATTCTACGATTCAATAGAAGAAAAATCAAACAGTAGATGATCTACTTTTAAAACTTCAAGTAATTATTAATAAAACGAACACCCCCAAATAAAATTAAAAAAAACAAAAAGGAAATTCCTTTTCATAAACAGAACGCGCCCCACAATTCAAATTAAAACAAAAAAGGTTTTACTCACGTTTTAAAAAATTAACTAATGTTGTCACTACTTTAATCACGCATGCGCTGTTTGACTGCGCGATGACAACTGACAGTTTGACCTAAGATGGCTGCCTTTATTACTGGTTTTATAGACCTACATGCTTTGATAGCATAACAAAGAAGTGTGGGATTGCTTGTTGTTAGGTTTATTTTTCCTTCTTTGACTAATAGGGACAACTGTGTAACTTTATTAGTCGTTTAGAATGAGTATTTTCGTGTTCTACTTAGTTAAATCTGAGGATTTTTTGGTAAGTTGGAAGGTGGATAATATTGAGTGACTTAGATAGTTATTTCGGTAGGTTACCTTCACTTTTACCAAAATTGGGGTTTTTATTTTAAATCACAGTCCTACACTAGCGACAATCTAAGAATTCCGTTTTGGCGTTTTGTTCTCGTACATGTAATATAACGCTAAGCCTTTAGAATCAGTTTTAAGCAACGTAGATAAGTCGTCGATTACAAACTCGTTCAATCGATATGTCTCGAGAATGAGTTTATAAGAAACTATTTTTGTTTTAATCGCTACACAAAGCATTTTTATAGCTGTCAAAACGGACTTCTTAGCGAGTATAAATCCGTATAACCACCGCACAGTGAACGGGACGTCAACTTCAGAAGCAGCCCGGAGTCTGGATTCGTGTTCGGTTGATGGCAATAGGCTCGCCCCCTATTACATGGGACTTAACATATCTGGCGAAATGTGGGTGTACTATAGGTACACATCTGTCTAACCCTTCGGGGAATACAGGCGTGATGTTATGTATATTTAGATTTTTATGAATATTTTACACTTTATTTTTAATTGACAAACATACAGACAAATTATAATAACACACATTATTAATAATATATAATAATATCATAACAGTACTTGGAATTATTATTATTGTACACTGTGGTTTAAAGTGAACTAATTTATAATTGTTGACAAATAAGTACAATCATTTGGTTTTAACCATCAACCATCTGTTCCTTCTCGACTAGTTATGTGACCCGAGTTTGCTTGCTTAATATTTGACATAACTTCTCATATCTTGAGGGGATTGTGGCTAGTAATAACAGCCGTAGGGTCGATCAATCAGGTTAAGCTATGCTTGCCGCGGTTGGTCCGTGGATGGGTGACCATCCTTATTACATACCGCAAGACCCCTCCGTGCCTCGGAAAGCACAGCAGTTGGTCCCGGCTGTCATTTGTAGATCTTTGACATTTGTTACGGGTCGTCAGAAGCCCGAAAGTTTGACAACCAGGCTTACCAAGGGGTATTGTGTTACCCAGTAACTGGTAACATGATACCCGGAGTCACACGTATCTGTTTGATTTATGCCCTTAAACGCGTGACTCCGGATTTTTAATTTGTCTGTCTGTGATGTCTTGTTTATACCTTTTTAGTTGATTTTTTTGTCGTAGTTAGGTTTTCGTTTTTTTATATCTAATTTCGTCAGAACCCATAAGATTTTTTTTTTTACTCAACCAATGTGCAGACAAACCTTTTCCATTGTATAATAACATTATGACGATTGAATAATTACTGCTAAAAGGTCAAAAGTGTATCGAAACAAACCACAGTACGCATATGTGTCATTCTGCAATTATTGTGACTAACTTCAAATTAGATACCTAAATGAGTTTGCCTTTATTGTTTCCTCGGTTTAGGGAAATATGGTCATATACCTTCCAAAACGAAAACACAATAGGTAGCTCAGAATATGCTTGTACTGTCACGTATGTCATCATTCATCACCATTTCAGCCGAAAAACGTCAGTGCTAGACTATGCCTCCTTCAAGCTGGTGATGCTTCGACCGGTTCTTAGGCCCTGGACAAACCCAGGCGGATTCCCGGCCACTATAGGCGCGGGCTTGCGGATGGTGAGCAATGGACCGGGCCCGGTTCGAAGGCGCGTCGTGTTCCACGCGCGCCTCAAAGAGATGTCAGCACAATTGGCGGGGCCCGCTAGGACCGATACCTGCCAGGGTTGCGGGAATGTCCGAAAGGGATACCGGGACCTTGGCAACAGGCAACTGAAGGAACACGGGTGGGTTTTAGTCAGTAAACGTCTGACACGCCCTTCCGCTCCGCACAGAGCGGGAGAAGTCATACGACGACATCCCAGCCCCAAAAAAAAAAAAATGCCCTAGACAAAGTGACTTTCTATCAGCGATAACGATGATGGAAAAGGCAAAAATGTATAGAACTGACATAAGCTATCGAAAAGCTTATGTCAATCCTGTTGAAAGTAGTTGATGAAATACGAAACGCTTTCGAAGCGATTGAAACTTGTCTAGGCCCTGTGTGCTTCTCGCATCCTGCGAATTCTTGTGGCCTACACCAGGAGGCCTAACCTGGCCATATTAGCAATTCCTCTAAAAGCAGTTCATTTCCTGAATCCCAGCTGTCATTAGCAATTCCTCTAATATGACATAAAACAATTCGTAATTTGTGGACCATTTTACGAATCACCATAGAAAACTGTCAAACAGATGAATAACTTCGTAATATGAATTACACGCAGATCATATTATGAACTGTCAGCTTGTGACATTTTACGATGATTCATAATATTTTCATATTATGATTCTGCTAACGTGACCGTTTTAGGCCCCCAGGTCCACCTTGTGGGAGGCCTTCCAACGCTACGTCTTCTAATACGCATTCGCCATTTCAGAACCTTTCGGCCCCATCGGTCATCTTTTCTGCAAGCAATGTGCCTGGCCCACTGCCACTTTACTTTAGAAATTCTTTGGTCACGTAGGGAAACTCCAAGCAGAGCCCTCTCCATTGCCCTTTAGGTAACTTTCATACTTCTAATGAGGCGCATTGTTAGTGACCACGTTATCCATATGTCATCACTGGTCGTCAAGAGAATTTCTTGACACCTGTCAATAAATGTGTTTGCAAATTTGATTCTTATTACTACTCTTATGTACGCCATTCAGGTCGATTCTCGGCAGCTCTCATCCAGCCACCCTGCGAAGATCGTCGCTCCAGCTAGGATTTTTTTTTGAGGTTCGGAAATCATCAATTGTCTTCTCCTGCTCTAGGCGGAGCGGGAGAGCGTGTCAGACCTTTACTGACTAAAACCCAGTAAAGGTCTGACTGTGTTCATTCAGTTGCCTGTTGCCAAGGTCCCGGTATCCCTTTCGGACTTTCCCGCAACCCTGGCAGGCTCAACCTAGCCTGAGGGCGTCCTACTTTAAGTTTGCCGATTCGCGGTCTCTACTCAAGAACACGTCTACCCCAACGGTCATCAGTTCTACGGCTAATATGGCCGGCCCATTGCCACTTCAGCTTGCTTATTCTGTGAGCTATGTCAACAACTTTGGTTCTCAGCCGGATTACCTCATTCCGGTTATCAATCTCTCAGCATAGCTCGTTCCATAGCTAGCTGAGCGACCTTGAATTTATGGACCAGCCGTACCGTGAGTGTCCCCTTTTCGGCTCCGTAAGTCATGAGTACCCAGCCAGCATAAACATTTTGAGTAATTTTTGTTTAACAGCAGTCATAGAAACTAATCGCTGAATAGACTATCGTAATTAGCTATTTTGGCGCTTACTCAGATGTTATTCAAGCAATTTGGGCACAAAATAAACTGCTAATAGCTGTGTAATAGCAACGTAACAGATGAATAAGTTTTGAATGATTGTACGGCAAGCTGAGTATCTTCTGCATAAAAGCATTTTGTTCTTTAAATACAAGTATTACAGCTCTGTTAGCCAGATGCTGAATGAATGATGAATTAACTAATATGGTTAAGTCCTTCAAAGCTCAGATATTGAGATGTTACACAGCGTTTAGTTTATTTCAGTATATTTTATCAAGAATTTAATGAAAATTAAATTGAAGATGACAAATCCGAACAGCGTGAATTAAGTGATGGCCAAATTACATTACCTAGTAATTTTTACCCTTATTTATGCTTAAAGAAAGAAATTGTTGGTGCGCATGCAACTTTACCGTGTATTTATATATACATTTCGTGTAAAATTTTCGCGCGCTACCTGATAAGCCGGGTTTTGGAGAAATAAACAAAAATTCGTCTATTGGTATGTTTTACGTGTGAAATATTTTTTTATGTTTTATGCAGTTTAGGGGTTCAAAAATAACCTTGTAATACTTTTATAAGAATATTATACCAATTTCGTTATTAAAATTGAGTATTTCAGTATAAAATTCCATATAATTATATAGGTTATGTTATTCGATATGGCGACGCTCATTCTGAATAAAATCTGATTGCACAGCGGCTTACCGGCTTATGTCTGCATAACAGACCTTATGTATCCACTTATTAAGTTGTGCTCTGGTTAAAAGTGGTCTGCACTCAACATTTTCGATAACTATAATATTCTATAATCACACACATTCGTTCTTCTAGCTTAAAAAATGTCTACTTTTCATGAATACCTAGCAAACTTCTACATATGAATCTGTTACTATTGCTTTAACCACAGTTAGCTGCACATGTCGGTAATTTCGTACTTAAAGCGGCATGAAGTAGTGATAACAGCTATCATAATTTCTGTTAAGTTACTATATGCTTCATAACAGAAATAACGCCTATTTTATACAGCAGCTGAATAACTGTCAAGATGTGGTGTGTAATACAACTAAAAGAGAGAGACAGAATATAACTTATCCAGTATCATGCTTGATAATGGAATTTTATACCCATGTTATGTAAAAGGTTACACAAACTCTTGAGTAACAGGTCTTTTTATGATGATTATTCAGTTTTAAGAAATAAAATCCGCAAACTACTAAACTAACTCAGCTAATATTATTATTATAGCAAACAAAAACTTTAATACAGATCTTCGTAATACACACAGCTTCTATTATACATATATAATAAAGCTTAACCCTGCATAAGGTTAAATTGTCGGCCAGTTATCTGGCTTGTGTGCTGACTGGGTAGTCATGACAGGTGAAGTGAACTGTCAATAATGTCATTTCCTAGCATTTACGCAGTCAACATCTAGCAGGTGGAATGATTTCACTTCACCTAAGTTTTCACGGTGAGATTTTTGCAGATGTCCGCTAGTTGCGGTGACTACTTACCATCAGGTGGGCCAACAAATAACGTCAAGCAGCGGGTTAAGTTTTTCGGTTAAAAATGCCTCAGGCACTAACACTAACTAACGAACAAAGGGTCGGTCCCCTCTCCATACAAACGCTTTCCCCTGTTTTCTCCCTTGTCTATGACCTTAGAGCAATGCTTTTGTACAGTAAAATAAATATCTACTAGTTCTATGCCCCTATTTTTTCTGTTTTGATGATACACTATGTGAAGAAGCACTAGAACCCTCAGAAAATGCTCAAAATTGCTTGTTTAGACCGCTGTCATCAGAGGCCTATTGTACAAATTTGACAACTATTAATGAAAAAAGAAAAACATAGGCGCACAGTAAATATCCTTATTATTCAGTTTATAAAATATATTTCAAATTGGTCCAATATTGGAGGAAATAGACGAGAGCCGAACCTACATATGACTTTTTGTATGGAGAAAAGACCGACCCTATTTCCTCTAGGCTTCCTGTACATGACGATGGAGCCGTTCCGGCGCCGGACCGCATGTTTGTTGGACGCTGGTAATGCTATACTGAACTGTAATCGTTGCTTTACTATTTAACTCAATTTCAATGCCACTGTACACGCGGTTCCGGTATAGAGCCGGCGCCGGTGCGGCTCCGGCAAGAATAAAGTAGGTACCTATATATACACACACATACATAATTTCACGCCTTCTTCCCATGGGGGTAGACAGATAGGTAGAGGTACTACAAGACGCCTCCTGCTACGATCCTTATAGTCACTTTTTGCTTCGAGTATTTAACGAGAGAAATTTATTGGTGTTTTAAAAGTGAAAATGTGAAAAAAATTAGAATAACCCTTGTTGGAATGTCTTCCAGAGAGAGAGATTTAATCTATTTCAAGTGTAATTTGATTAAAATATTTGCCGATAAATACAATTCACAGAATTTAGTTATAACACTGATTATTTTTTGTTGTTCATTAGACCTCTTTTGTTTATAATTCATTAAAAATAACAGAGATCTTGCTAATGACTGAATTCCCCGTAAAGAAGAACTAGAACGAAAATCTTAACAATTTAATGAGTTCGATTCGGAGGGCATAGACAAGTGACAATCGCTTCGAAAGCGTTTCGTATTTCTACAACGACTTTGACATAAGCTTTCCGATAGCTTATGTCAGTCCTATACATTTTTGCCTTTTCCATCATCGTTATCGCTGATAGAATGTCACTTTGTCTTGGGCCTCTGGTCGGTCATTGTGTTATTGGATTTTTCCATCTGGAGTTTCTCAGTAGCAGCCCGGAGCCTGGATTTGTGCTCGGTTGATGGCAATAGACTCGCCCCCTATCACATGGGACTTAAATCTGCTCTGCCTTGCGCTGCGTGGACCTGCGTCACCTACGTCTCAGGAAACGTTGATTCATAATTTTGTTGCAATCGTCTATTGTTTGTAGGTACTAGCTAGGACGTGTAGTGGCATCGTAGCGTGCGCTTGCGGCCTATGTCTGCCCCGCCTGCCTCAGACACCAGTCGCATCCTTCTAGGAGTGAGGCATATTTATCGTCATAGATAGAAATCACAGATATAAAAAATAGCAGATAACAGTTGCTCCTAACGATAAAAAATATCTGTTACTTAAAAGCGCAGCTCCTCAAGACTGTTACCGCGGCTGTTACTGTTAAAACTTCGGATACGATTTTCGTATTTAACGAAAAGAAATAAAGAAGATATTCAATTGACAATTAAATACGTATTTATCATCCGTACAAAAATAACAGGCTGTTATTTTATAACAGATAGATACGATTTTCGACTTTAAACCAAAAGAAATAAAGAAGATATTCCATTGAGATTTAAATACGTATTTATCGTCCGTACACAAATAACGGGCTGCGTGTTTATCGTCCGTGCAAAAATAACAGGCTGTGATTTAATAACAGATATTTGGAGCTGTGATTTTTTTGTCACAGTCACAGTGATAACAGATATCGTGTTTAACCTGTTACAACCCATCTCTAATCCTTCACACCCCGCGCACCAGGCGCACACCCCGCGTGTGCCTGTGTTTTACATGGTGCGACTGCCTATCTAACCTCCACAACCCAGTTGCGTAACACAATACCCCTTGGTAAGACCGGTTGCCAGACTTTCGGGCTTCTGACGACCCGTAACGACTGTCAAAGATCTACAAATGACAGCCGGGACCAACGGCTTTACGTTCGCAAGGCAGGGAGTGGTCTTGGTATGTTAAGATGGTCACCCATCCACGGACCAACCGCGGCAAGCATAGCTTAACCTGATCGATCGACCCGTACGGCTTTTATTACTAGCCACAAGCCCCTCAATACAATAGTATGAACTTATGAAGTGGTCTCCTTGATATAACATTAATAATTACACAGCAACATACTGCGATCACCTTTTCGTAGGCGCTACAAAAGTATAGTTTTTTTTGGTTAAGAATCATCACTTTGTGACGAGGTTATTCCTTCCTCACTCATCCCTTCACTTATTGCTGGCAATCTTTCTAGTCAGGCCACTTCATTATTCGATTTTACGAACGAACGCCACATACCTACTCTCATTTGGATTCGATTCGATCTGATGGGATTCGACACTTCATCTTTAGAGCTTGCAGAGGCTAGTTGCTGTCTGTAATATAAACATAATTTTATAATCTTCTCCTATAAAATTGTAAAGTGCCGTGTACCATTATATATATATATAATAAATATATATTTATATAGAACACTACGGCACTTTACAAGATTATAAAATTCCATTCATTCCATTCATTTCCATTTTATATATATATAATATATATAATGAGCCGTAGTGTTCTACTAACATGCAATAAACTATTATCTTCAGTCTACTTTCATTGTCTTACTATCCAAAAACGATGACCGGTGAGATTCCCTCAATCGAGCTAGCAAGAGGGCAGAGGGATCACTGGTAAAACTTTTTGAACTTCATAAGTTACAAAAGGCAGCCCCAAAAACGACTAACTGAAACTCGTGGCCATGAGCTACATGCTCAAGGGTAACAAAATAAGGAAGAAGTTGTTAGGAGCATGCCACAAGTCACTGTGACGCGACTGCGGAGCGACAAACAGTAACAGGAGACGACGCGCGCCGCTCTTGACGTCAGTCGCATCGCTCGAAGCCATAAACGGGGCCCACAGCACAAATTCATATTATTATGGTTATTACTTGATACCATATAGGAGAGATTTAACTATTGTTCTAGACCTTCCTAAGACATTTGATTATGTGAATCATACTCAATTACTTTGAACAAAACACCAAAGACTATGGCATTCGGAACATTATATCTCTTGATCTTAAAACATTATTTTAGTTCAAACAAGAGGTTATGATGCTTATGATAAAGTTTATTAAAGAAAATTTTCTAATGGAGTGCCACAAGGTCACATTTTTGGACCATTTATGTTAGTTAATTATGTGAATGGGGCAAATACGAGTTATATAATTTTTTGGGTAAAAAGAATTTACCTTGATGCGTTATCTTATCATACATTCTTTTAAGTCCCATAAGCCCATCTGGGGCTATTAGTGAACCAAAAATGACAGATCTTGTCACTTTTCATAGCAATTTCGTTAGTTCTAATTATAGCCACCAGGCCAGTAAGTTTATTTGGCACTAATGGTTATTTTTTGAAGAGTCTAGTGGTTCTGGGTTCGATTCCCGGGTCAGGTAATTTTTTTTTGTTGTCAGGTGGGTTTTTCGTCAGGGGTTCTCAGTAGTAGTCTGTATTCGTGCCCAGTTGATGGCAATAGGCTCGCCCCCTATTACATGGGACTTAAACGTAACTGATGAAATGTGGGTTTACTATAGGTACACCTCTGCCTAACCCTTCGGAGAATACAGGCGTGATGTTATGTTAGTTCCTTTAGAAAAAAAAACTATATTGTCCCCTGCCTGTGTGACTATTGAAGAACACGACCTTTAAAGGAGCGTTTAAAAGGTTGTCAAAGAGAGAAAAAAAAAAACATTCACATTATAATTATTTTTATTTATAAATTAAATATTATCAGAAAATAATACAAAAATTGTTAAGTACATAAACTTATTCTAAGAAGAGTACTAGCAATGCGTAGAACATAAAAACTTATCTACTTTCCTATCGCACGTGTGTTGAAAGAGATTTGTTTAGAAATAAGCGTCTCCGTTGTACGTTTTTTTTCTGTTCTTTTCTCCTTGTATGTTTATTATGTGTGTACATAAATGGTTAAATAAAAAATAAAAAATGAGCGGTTGAGGGACCCCCATCAAAAATGAAGAAAGCGCACACACACACACTCGTATAATAGAAAGAGACCGAGAGAGAAAGTCGCATGGAGGTCGCATAACGATTTTTTCTTACGTGACGATTTCTACCAGTCAAAACCTATAAAAAATGCGATAAAAAACTTGGTTCCAATAGTTTATATTAGTTACACTTGCATTGGACCACAAATTCACCTGATGGTAAGCGATGATGTGGTCGACGATGAAGCTCGCTTGTCTAGGAGTAACCTATTCACTCGCGAATGGAAGCCTCACAGGCTATATGTATTTTTTCTTTCTCATCATCTACCTAGCCTTTTCTCTAAGTTGGGGTCGGCTTCCAGTCTAACCGGCTGCAAATGATGACCAGTGTTTTACATAGAGCGACTGCCTATCTGACCTTCACAACCCAGTTAATAGGTAACACGATACTCCTTGGTAAGAACGTTTTAGAGACTATGTAAGAGATTTTTTTCTTTCTACGCATTAATAGTACTCCTGCTGATCTAATCTGTAGAAATGTCACCGTGAAATCTTAGGTGAAGTGAGCTGTCAATAGTGTCAATCCCTAGCATCTGTTGTGCATTGCTATTCTGTGAAAATATCACCGTGAAAACTTAAGTGAAGTGAGCTTGGAGTGAACTGGCACTGCCTTAACATCAGTAGATATCAATGACAGTGACAGCTCACTCCACACTCACTTCACCTAAGTTTTCACGGTGAGATGGTTACAGAATAGCAATGCAGGTGCATGGAATGACAGCTCACTTTAACTTGAAGTGATTTGTCACTTCACCAAATTTTCAGGGTGTTGGTTTTAAAGATGAGATCAGCAGTTCACCCAACTAAAGTTTTACTTAGTTGGGTAGTGCAGCAACGATAGTGCAACGGGATTAAAGTTAATGAGTATAAAGTTTCAGAGTTCAATGTTTCAAAGTTTACTTAAGTTTAATTTTACTTAAAAACAAATGAGTGCGTTATTTTCGATGACAGACTCTGGTACAGCATAACTCACACAGAATTCCAAAAAAAAAAAAAACATAGTTACCTACCTCTAAATCGAACTATAAACCGCTGGTATTAAAAAAATACTTTAAATTAGATCATGAAACTTTGCCTACTAACTAATCTAACTATAAAGCCGGTCTTATGTATTTTTTTTAATTACCATTATTTTCACAGTAAAAAGCAATTACCTAAACTATTCGAGGCTGCTTGAGAGCCGCCAGCACCCCACTCCGTCTCGCTCTCACTCATGCCGCGAGTAGTATTGTGCGAGTGAGATAAAATTTGAGTCCTTAAAGTTAATTATTATTTTTGAGTGTTTAGGGGTATGAGGAACAGGGTGTAAAGTTCACTCATCCACCATAGAAAAGGGAGGATCCTCCAACAAGACGGGTACAACACCCGTCTTGTTGGAGCAACTCTGTCTGGTCTGGCGGGTTCTCGTCCACTGCACGGTAAACTTTAATTGCGCGATGCAGGATTTATGTGACGTCTGTCTGACGTCAGGTCTTTGATGCGTAGTTCGCATGTGGCGTTCGCAGATCTCTGAGCACTACACTATAACATCGCCGTCGTAATTAACTCCGTTGTACTATCTTTGCTGAAATTCACTGGGACATAGTAAGATCTTATGTGACTTAGTTCCATTCTGTGAAATTCTGTTTGAACGCCGTTGGCTCAACGCCTTCGGGAACTTTGGTTACGTGTACCTGTAAAAAAAGGAAAATAGTTATTGCTTTTTAACCGACTTCCAAAAAGGAAGAGGACGTCGGGGGGGGGGAAGGAGGAGGGGCTCAGGGGTGTTCGACTTTATGTATACAGGGTGTTAAGGTAAACACCGTTATCCTGGAAACCAGTGGTTTGGTGTCGTTTATAGAACGTAAAATCAATGGAAAATTACGACTTTTTTTTTAAATTACATTTTACCAGTCGAGTATTCCACCCTTTCATCTATGCGCTAGGGCAACGAACTTGCGTCTCAACACGTGGGGGTCGCGGGACGTGACCTGACCGGCCGCGACCGTGACCCCTCCCTCAGTCAGTCAGCTGTTTCGTTTGTGAGCACGGTGTCGGATAGAAACTTTTTAAAATCTTTTAATGAAAATAACGTTTTTTTTTGTTGTTACTCGGTCATTTATTTTATATTTAAGGCAACTACCCGGTTTGAGTGATAACGGTGTTCACCCTTACATCCTGTATATTTTTTTTAAATGTATGTTCATCGATATTTTCATCAATTTTGAATCGATTTTGAAAGTTTTTTTTCATTTAGTTAGTAGAAGAAACTTGCGCGGTGAACCCATATAAACTTTATTAACTTTGCGCTAGTAGTTTTTGAGTTAGGTTCAATAATACCTACTTATTTTTCCCACTTGAATTTTAAGGATGATGTAATATTAAGTTCCTGTCACTGTCATATACATTGTAGGTAGCATTCGAATTTGTGTGGGGTAGGTACCACAACTAAAAAGTAAAATAGAAAAACTACCGACTTCTAAAAAAACACTACAAAGTGAAAAATAACTTAAAGTTCGGAAGTCGTTGTCTTTGGTTTTGAATTTTCGTTTATTGCCACCGACTTCCGAAATTCGGATATCGGTATAATCCGAAATTCGGATAAATGTATGTTCATCGATATTTTCATCAAATTTGGATCGATTTTGAAAGTTTTTTTTTCATTTAGTTAGTGGAAGAAACTTGCGCGGTGATCCCATATAAATTTTATTAACTTTGCGGTAGTAGTTTTTGAGTTAGCTTCAATAATACTTACTTATTTTTCCCACTTGAATTTTAAGGATGATGTAATATTAAGTTCCTGTCACTGTCATATACATTGTAGGTAGTATTCGAATTTGTGTGGGGTAGGTACCAAAACTAAAAAGTAAAATAAAAAATCTACCGACTTCAAAAAAAAACACTACAAAGTGAAAAATAACTTTAAGTTCGGAAGTCGTTGTCTTTGGTTTTGAATTTTCGTTTATTGCCACCGACTTCCGAAATTCGGATGTCGGATGTTTTTTTTTTGGATTTTTTTTTATATAATCCAGAACCCGAAGCATACTTTTTACATGGGACATATGAGGATGTATTTTGAAAGCTGGCAACGACGCAAATAGCTGTAATATTTTTTCACTGGAGACTGAATGTAAAACTTCTATAAATACAGGGTCATATTACGTCATCTACTTTCCCTAAGCTAGAGGGAATCTTATGTAGGTATCTATGGTTTGTTCCAAAAGTATGTGATGAAACTGCAAACAAACCCGGTTCACTCGCTAAATGGAACACATTGTTAATGAATGTGTTACCTACTTTAATAAATGATTAATAAATTGTACTACTTAATTGATAAATCATCGACGAAAATAGAGGATATATTCAAATGACTCAATTTGTAAGTGACACTACAATTTCCCGTCCACAGGTGCTTTTTCTGACCCATTTGTTTACATTTTATCAAATTGTTTTGGAACAGACTATAGAATCATATTATTACGTCATCCACTTTCCCTAAGCCATCCATGGGTATCTATATAATTATATTTATCTGTATATTTCAAGGGCGGTCTTTTCACTTTCAGACAGGATCGATATGGTGGCGCCTAAACACATGAAGGTTATATACCACTGGCGGATAGTTCATCGCTCTAATTCAGGGATGGTGAACCTTTTTGTACTTGCGTACCATTTAGCTTAAAAATATATACAGGGTGTTTCTGGAAGTATGGATCAAATCGAATAGGCGTGGGCAAGGTAATTTCCAAACTTTTTAACCTTTTTTAAATTAGGATGCTGAGCAGGTACTTACCCAGGCTGGGTAGTCATGCCATTTGAGGTACTGTTCAGCCTTCTGCATTGCTTCAGCCTTTTCCTAAAGAAAAATAAAAATAATGCTCGGTTAGAGATTCTAGATCGGTCTAGGATTTGAAATCGAATGAAATTATGAAATGAAATGATAAAATTAAATGGTGAAATGAAATAATGAAATTAAAGTATGGATTGAAATGAAATAATACAATTCAATGACTAAATGAAATGTGATGATGTAATGAAATGATATAATGAAATATTGTAATGAAATCAGACAGCGTTTGTCTGGCATTAATGTTGAAATGAACCTTTTTGGCGCAGCCGTGAGGCACACATTATTGTTAAATCATTATTACCACTTTTTTTTTGTATATTATGTTTCACGAACTGTGTCCAAATAAATGTCATTCTTTCTTTCTTTCTTTTTATTTCTTTCAAATGACGAAATATGAAATGTTAAGATGAAATGAAATGTAGAATATTGAAATGAATACCTTTTCATTAGATTCTCTTCCAACCCACACATAGATACCGCTGTAACTTCCAGTGTCCAAGATGTAGCATTCCTGAAAATATCAACATGTTTTAGTTCAAATCCAATACAGTACAAAGGCTGGATCATAACCAATAACCACAGGGACTTTTGAATTGTCAAGGAGTCAGTCAGTCAGCAACATGAAGCTAGTACCTAGGTTTCTTTGGAGAAGTAGGTACGGGAAAGAAATTCCCTGGACACTCCCTTCTGATTCTGACAGTGTCCATTCACGAACATGTCGCATGAACCAAGGAGTCTACTACTAAACACGAATTTCGTAGTTTCGGCCACAGTTACGGGCGCTGCTAACTGTGTATCACTTACTGTGCGTTTGCACTGGCGAAAAAACTCTTTATATCTAAATATGATTTGCGGCCATAACAAATATGGATTTACAGAATAATAAACATTAGAATCAGCAATACAACTCTCTAAGCTCATGTAAGTGCATTGAATGACTATTTCATGAAATCATGACATTTGGCACTTATATGGACTTATGGAGTTGAATTGTTGATTCTAATTATTATTATTTTGTAAATCTATATTTGTTACGACCGCAAATCATATTTAGATCAACATACAACCTGATACTGACCTGCAAATTGCAAAAAACGTAAGAAAATTTGAATTTCGCGGGCTACCCTATCGCATCCACCTTAATGATAGCTTTAAAAGTTAAAGTTCGTTTCTGCAACTATATCGGGTGTAAGGGACAGCCCTCCGTAAATTAACAGGGGGTATTCAGCTCCATATTTTGAATCCTATTCCACCGAAAATTTTCTCAGGAAAATGTTTTTTTTTTTAATTTCAATGTAAAATTACATTCTCTGTAGGCAGCAGTCCATTTATGTAAATAAGCATAAGAATAGCATAAGCATAATCAGCCTATAATGTTCCCACAGCTGGGACACAGGCCTCCTCTCTGTGAGAGGGAATGGGCCGTAATCCACCACGCGGGCCCAGTGCGGGTTGGTAGATGTCACATGTCTTCGAATTTTTGGTTCTAGGACATGCCGGTTTCCTCACGATGTTTTCCTTCGCCGTTTTGAGATCAGTGGCGATGAAATAATGTACACAAAGTAAAGCGCCTGTCAGGGTTCGAACCTACGAACTCGTAAGTCGTGGCCGTTACCATTGGGCCACCACTGCTCACGCAAAAAAAAAATGTAAATAAAACCGCTAAAATTAAAAACCAATGGAATGCAATGGATGTTGAAATACTATAGCGAACGACGCGTGAAATTCAAAATTTATATTGTTAAATAAAGCGGCGCGAGCGCGCCCGCCCGGCACGGGGAGTGTGGCTACGTGCGTTTTGCCGACGGTAACGATACATTGCGTGTGAGGTAATAAAACAAATCAGGTTTATTGGATTCCCATAACATTCCTGAAATAATTTCATGTACCGGCCACCTTAGTATCATATACTGAATTCATCCCATCAGTTTGAGGAGACCTGTCCCTTACACCCTGTATATTGTTACATTGAAATGATTTATATAATACATACATTATTATCTAGACTAAGATAACAATATTTATTTACTATAACACAGTGAAGTATTTTACATTGAACTGGACAGCGTGTGTAAAGGTTTTTGACGTATAGGTACTTGAAAAGGGGATAAGATAACATCCGATAGTTATATACAGCATGTAACATTAACCCTGTTCGATCCGAAAGGGGCCTTTAGATAATGCAATAACAATACCAGAAAAAAAAAAAAAAAAAAAAAAAAAACAAAAAAAAAAAAAAGGTATTTCAATTTGAAATTCACAGTTTTAGTACCAAAATTACCCCAATTTCATAATAAATTAGCAATATGTTATGGCTTGTAGACACTGTAATAAACCGGTAAAATTCCCCATTGATAAAAAAAATTCTTGAAATTTTTTTTTTCTTTAAAAAAAAAACACTAGTACTCTCTGTATGATTCTTAACAACACCCTCACGGATCAGACAGTTTTTTTTACACACTGTATAGGCGTAAACGTACGCGTGGATATGTTACAATATACCTATTCTACTAGATGCGCCCCGCGGTTTCGCCCGCGTAAGTCTCGATATCTAGGAATGGGAATATCGGGATAAAAAGTATCCTATGTCTATTCCAGGATGTGCCAAATTTCATGTAAATCCGTTCTGCCGTTTTAGCGTGAAAGGGTAACAAACAAACAAACTCACTTTCGCATCTAAAATAAGTATTAGTTAGGATTAGGATAGGTATTTTAAAGGGTGACTGGTAATTAGTGACCGATACACGTGACTTTACTCATCATTATGAACATCTTTCAATATGGGACCAACCCTGAAATCGCGAAAAAAAAAAGCAGCTGTTCCCAACATTTTGACGAGGTATGCGAACAAAAATGTAGGGCACACAGCTATTTTTCCGCGATTTCTTGTTTGCTTTGGATTACCGAATTAAAACGGCCAATGAACAAGAGTTTTGCACTAAACATGTTGTACAACAAGTTGCCCAACATGTAGAAAGTCAGCGCGGAAGTTTTGTTGAACAACGTTGTTTGTCTACGCATCTAACAAACAACAAGCCGCGCGTCATGTTGCGCGCCAGCTGGCAACGTCGCGCGCTGTTGTGCAGCGTTGCCGTACATGTTGAGCGTCACGAGTCCCGCGCTAAATGTTGCCTAGTGGAAACGCGGCTTATAAGATTTGATTTCTTACCTTAGTATTAAGCAGTTCTTGAGTCAGGGGAGGAGGTAGTTTGGTGATCTTGATGGAGCCGGAACTGTCAGAGATCTCGCTCAGAGACACCTCCACGTTGGCTCCGCGTTCGAATTCCTGCTGGACACAATATTGAGTTAGATCCAATTTAATAATCACATGGTTTCCCTCGTCGGTTTGAGTTACATTCTAAATAAATCAGAGGAGCTGATGATTTTCTCGTTCATGTGGGCCGGAATATTTTATATTTATAAGTAATGGTGCCCAAGATACAGGCTGTGCCTATACTCCATTTGAAATAAGATTAGACGTATAGATAAGCCTTTTTTACATTCCGTTCAACCGATTTAGAATTCTATTGCGTTGGTGGCACGACAAATGGCAGCCGCAGTAGATAGTTGGTATTGTGTAACTTTTTTTGCTTTTAATGCTATCCTTATGCCTACGGTATAGAAGTCAAAATCGGTTGAACGGACTGTAAAAGGGTTTGTTTTAATGTCTAATCTTATTTCAAATGGAGTATAGTTTGGGACCAACGGTACTTCAATATTGTAATTTAAATGTTGAAATAAACTATTTTTACTTTACGTTTTACCTAGTGAACGTCATTTCAGAAAATGCTCATTTTTGTCTTGTCAAAGTTGATTTTTTATATCGTGATGTATTGACGTTTCGAGCGTAGCTTGGACGTAAATAATTGAGTAGGGTTCAGTCAAATTATTCGATTCACTGTTATTTTTTGCTTTAAATTGTATACTTTATTTCCATATCAATAATTGATTGTTTGATATCTTAATGCAAGCTGTGGTCTCCTATAATTGAAGATGCACAAGGATTTGTATCTTTTTATGTTTTATTTTTAGCATGTAAGGTGTAATCTTTGTTGGAGATCCAAATAAATAAATAAATAAATCACCAATCCGATGATTTTCGATTTTTTAACAAGGCAGATCCTTACAAATCAGAATCAGACTTACTGCCAATAGACCTGATATACAGGGTGTTAGGGTAGACACCGTTATACTTGAAACTAGTGGTTTGGTGTCATCTATAATATACTTTTTCTATGGTACCAAACATGAAATCGCGAAAAAAAAATCAGATCTTCCATACATTTGTGTTCACTTAATTAAATCGACAAAATGTATGGAACAGCAGATTTTTTTTTTGCGATGTCAAAGTTGGTCCCATAGAAAAAGTATATTATAGATGACACCAAACCACTAGTTTCAAGGATAACGGTGTCTACCCTAACACCCTGTATATGCCACCACCAAATCTGAGTCCCTGTCACAAACGCAAAATGTAAACGTAACGTAAATTCCAACGATTTTTAAATCGAAAATACAGTGTTGTTTTATATTATTTTGGTCTTTTACCCATTACAAAATAACATCATGTGCAAAAATGCAATTCTCGCAACACTGTCCTCCTACCTTGTGTTGTGAGATTTAATGTAAAATCAAGTCTGTTAATAAACGAATTAACCGACTTGATTGACAATAAGTAAGTAACAACGTTTTGTAGTGACCGTATCAATGTTAGACATCTTTATTTCTTTAATAAATAGAATGACTCGGCAATATTTATTCCATTCTTATAAAAAAAAAACTCATACACGGCAATAGAATCGAAAATGTTGGGTCAATAAAAAATATAGGGTCGAAAATGTCCTGAATGTCTTCGAGAATAGAATGGTACGGGTGTGCCTTTGTTTGTTTGTTTTTGTTTAACTAGGCGGGTCACTTCCGTGCCCCCAGATGCGGCAAGCACAATAATTAGTATCACCAAAATTTATGATTACTAGCTGCGCCCCGCGGTTTCATCCGCGTAAGTCTCAATCCCGTGGGAAAATTGGGATAAAAAGTATCCTATGTCCTATTCCAGGTCATGGTCTACACATGTGTCAAATTTCATCCAAATCCATTCAGCCATAAAACGGCTGAACGGATTTGGATTGGTTTGGATTTGGGCGTGAAAGCGTGACAAACAAACAAACTCACTTTCGCATCAATACTAATATTATAAATTCGAAAGTAACTCTGTCTGTCTGTATGTTACCTTTTCACGCCTAAACCACTGAACGGATTTCGATAAAATTTGGCTACGTTTTATCGACATACCACACGGGCAAAGCCGCGGGCGGAAGCTAGTTTATAATATTAGTTTGGATACGGTTGTGCAAAATAAAGTTGAAAAAATATTTACGACCCAAATATTTTCAAATTTAAAATCTTTAAACAATTTACGTTAGCTTACTCCTCGTGTTCGTAGCAGGCCCTCTGATAGGTATTATTAAGTAAGTATAGGTACTGACCTCATCGTCGCCACCTTCAGCAGCCTCAGCGACCGAGTCCTTGTCACCGGATCCTAATGTTTCGAAGAACTTCTGGAAGTCACTCTCACTTGAATCGGCATCTATACAAAAATATTCATTACTTTAAACATATTTTTAACATTACTAGCTATTGCCTACGACTTCCTTTCTTTTGCGATCCAGGATGAAAAGTAGGGGAAAAGCTAGGCAGATGATAATGACCTTTTTGATATAATTTAATTTTATTTTATGATTTTAGTCAAGTTTAAATTTAAATTTTAAATTTTATTTTATGATTTTAATCAAATTTTAATTTTATTTGCTTAGTTTTATTATTTTATTAATTATGTTCATATGTTTTTATTTATTGTAATTTCAATTTTTTATGATCTTTAAATGGATTGAAATAAATGATTTTGAATTGAATTGAATCGACATTATTGTAGTACCTATGCTTTGTTGTAATTTTACAAACCCGACCTCTCCCTGCAAAACAACTAATATTTTGCTCAAGTCATCTATTTTTAACCTCCGACGGAAAAAGAGGGGTGTTAACGTGTGTATCTGTGTGTCTGTCTGCGCCATCGTAGCTGCCAAACGGCTGAACCGATTTTGATTTTTAGGGTTCCGTACCCAAAGGGTAAAACGGGACCCTATTACTAAGGCTCCACTGTCTGTCTGTCTGTCTGTTCGTCTGTCACCAGGCTGTATCTCATGAACCGTGATAGCTAGACAGTTGTAATTTTCACAGATGATGTATTTCTGTTTCCGCTATAACAACAAATACTAAAAAACAGAATAAAATAAATATTTAAGGGGGCTCCCATACAACAAACGTGATTTTTTTACCGTTTTTATAGATAATGGTACGGAACCCTTCGTGCGCGAGTCCGACTCGCACTTGGCCGGTTTTATTTTGGTTTTGTTTGAAAGGTGAATTGATAGAGACTGTTCTTAGCTATAAAAAAAACCTTTATTAGATTATTTGTTTTTGTCGGGGGTTGTTTAAATTTTTAATTTAATTTAACTTGTAGTATAACTCATGTCAGTAAGAGAGATTAGGAAACTCACCAATGATCTCAATGCTGGCCCTTCCATTATGATCCTGATCTCTGATCTGATTGGCTACTTGTATAGCCTTCAGTCTCTCCACACTCTTGGCATTTTCTCCTACGTACAGGTATATCTCATGATCGTGGTCCAAGACGAAGCAGTCTCCTTTGTTCAGAGAGTCGAAGTTAATGGCCACCTAGTGACAGAAAATTTTAATATTATACTGTGTTCGCGATTTAGTTACCGGACATGTAAACAAATAAAGGTGTAAAAAGAAAGACCCATTACAACCCGTCATCTACAGCGTGTAACAAAAACCTTGTCCGATTCGAAAGGGGCACCTATATACTGAAATAACATTACCAGAAAAAAAAATGTAAATAAAAAGTTATTGCAATTTGAAATTAGGTTTAAAGATATTTATTTCTCATAAGAACTTATGGATAACAGTTCACTTACAAAATGAGACACAGAGTTGCTTCTTGATAGTATTATAATACAATATTTGCCTCTGGGGCGATGTTGACGTTATAGGGTACATAAGTGTTTTTTGAGTTTACTCTTAATTATGTTAATATTATTACACTTTTTTATGTCTTCCGGTAAATCATTGAACAGTTGTGCTCCCTCCACTAATACTGTTTTTTTGCCGTAATTAGTCCGTGCACGTGCGGTCATTAGTTAGAATTTGTTTTTACTTCTTGTGTTGTATTAAAATTCATTTTTAGTACCTACGTTACCCCAATTTCATTATAAATTAGAAAATTTTCTGTTACGGTCGTATGTTATGACTTGCAGACACCTGCTAGACAACTGCCGCCCGCGCCTCATGTAATAATGGTAAAGTTCTCCATTGAAAAAAAAAGCGGTGTTTTTTTTTTTTTTTTTCAAAACACTTAGATACACTCTCAGTAATTATGATTCTTAACAACACCCCCACGGATCGCACGGAGTTTTTATACACGCTGTATACATCAAACTAAGTCGTGCAAAAATAATTGCTGGGAAATGACTTTTATTTTTGGTGAGAAAATTAGTTGTTTGTGGTAGTGCGCAAATGCACGCAAAATATTGTGCATGAGTACATGCAACGGTACAGGCATTATAGGGGGTATTTAAAGTTGAGTTATAACACTTCCAATCTGCCTAGCCTTTTCCCAACTATGTTGGGGTCGGCTTCCTGTCTAACCGGATGCAGCTGAATACCAGTATTTAACATGAAGCGACTGTCTATCTGACCTCCACAACCCAGTAACTGGGTAATACGATACCCCTTGGTAAGACTGGTTGTCAGACTTTCGGGCTTCTGACGACTCGTAACGACTGTCAAAGATCCACAAATGACAGCCAACGGGACCAACGGCTTAACGTGCTTTCCGAGGCACGGAGGAGTCTCGATATGTGAAAATGATCACCCATCCATGGACCAACCCCGTTAAGCGTAGCTTAACCTGATAGATCGACCCGAGCGGCTGTTATTACTTAGCCATGAGCTCCTAGGTAGGTTATAACACTTATAATATTTAAAACATGTTTCCGCAAAAAATATTAAAAAATATATTGGAACTTTGACCTTCAATATTTCTGTAACCAGGAGGTTCCCAGTATAAAAAAAATACAATTATGATGACGCGAAGAACAAGAGAGTCTCCGCTTCGTTAAGCATCTTTTAACACCCTAAATGTTCAATTGTCTGATATCAGCTTCTACTCGTTAAATAATAATTAAAATCAGTCCTGTAATTTATGAGTTTATTCATAACAAACAAACATAAAAAATTGAAAATCTTTCTATATTATTAGTGTAGACATCATTCAATTTGATTGGCACATTGTATTGGAAGAAATATCGTCCATTCCAATGTAGTGAAGGAATGCAAGATATTCTCTGATCCAATTTGATGGGTTCATCGTTAAGCCGATGTTTTGAAAACTCTCTACGTCATGTGGACTGAAATAGTATAGATTTTAATCCTATAGTTGATCAATTATCGACGGAGTAAACATACTCGATTTGTTTGTGAGAATATTTATGGGAAATTGTGATGGAGGCGTATTGTGTTACCAGTAGAGGCTGCTACACGGTCGCCAATCGTGTCCTGACAGAGATGACCTTGGTAACCACCAAGGTCACCTCTACAACCGTGTAGATCAGTGTTACTCAAAGTTTGCTCCGCGGAACCCTGGGGCTCCGCAAAGCCTTTGGGCTCCGCGAGAATACTAGTAATAATGAGAAGAAAAAATAAACCTCTTCTATCCATCATTCTCTCTCTCTCTTCTTCTATCTTCGATCAAACCTAATATCAACCGATCGATGAAAAATAAGAAACAGTTCCATACATCCCATTAGATTATTTCTTCTTTTATTTTACTATAACTATATAATATACTGGGTGTTAGGGTAGACACCGTTATCCTTGAAGCGAGAAAAAACTTGAAATCGCGAAAAAAAAATCAGCTGTTCCATACATTTGTGTTCACTTAAATCGACAAAATGTATGTAACAGCAGATGTTTTTTTGCTATTTAAAAGTTGGTCCCATAGAAAAAGTATATTATAGATGACACCAAACCACTAGTTTCAAGGACAACGGTGTCTACCCTAAAACCCTGTAGTATAAAACTATATAATAATTATAGTATACACTTACATTGTTACATGATTACCTATTAATAGGTCTTTACCTATGAAATTGCCGTTTTGTATGAAAAAATTTAAACGAATTTTTTTCATGAATTTTTTATTTGTATTAATCGAAGTAATCACCCATGCAATCAATGCATCTTTGCCATCGCAGTGGCAGTTTATTGATGCCCTTCTTAAAGAAATCAGCTGGACGGGAGGCAACAAATTCTTCAAAGGCATTTTGTACTGCCTCTCGGGTATTGAATTTTTTTCCCGCCAAGAAGTTATACAAATTCTGGAAAAAGTAGTAGTCTGTAGGCGCAAGGTCTGGTGAGTAGGGCGGATGACGGAGAGCTTCCAACCCCAGTTCTTGCAACTTGGAGACCGTCTGCTGTGCAGTATGAGGTCGCGCGTTGTCGTGCAGGAGCAGCGGAGACGAGCGATTGACCAATGCTGGTTGGAGATGCGCCAGCTTCTCCATCATTGTGTTCAGTTCTTCACAGTACACATCTGCAGTAATGCTCACCCCGTTTGGTAAGAAGCTGTGATGAATCACACCGGCGCTAGACCACCAAACAGTGACCATCACTTTTCTAGGGGTAAGTTTTCGTTTAGGGCATTGTTTAGGTGCTGAACCAGGATCCAACCAACTTGCTGAGCGCTTGCGGTTATCAAACAGAATCCATTTTTCATCGCAGGTAACAATGCGGTTCAAAATTCCTTCATTTGTGTGTCTGTTGAGCAGTGCAAGGCACGTCTCGACGCGTACTTCGCGCTGGCGATCATTGAGTTCGTGGGGCACCCATTTGTCAAGCTTTTTTACCTTGCCAATTTGACGCAAATGGACCAATATTGTTTTGACGCTAACGTCGAAAGCTGCTGCTAATTCAGCCGTAGATTGTGTATCATCAGCTTCCACAATCGCCTTTAATTCGTCATTGTCGACCAAAGTCTTCGGACGACCGCGAGGTTCATTTTTCAGGTCGAAATTTCCAGAACGGAAGCGAGCAAACCAATAACAGGTGGTGCGTTGGTTTGTAGTGTTAGCTCCGTAAACGTCGTTGATGTTGCGTGCCGCTTGTGCCGCGTTGCTGCCACGACGGTACTCATATTCCATAATTACTCGAATTTTTAACGTATCCATGATGACGAAAAAGATTGAAATGCGATGAAAATGTAACACTAATCAATAAAGAAATGACTACTTTTGGAAAAAAAAATCCATGTTTTTAAAATAAAATTAATTTGAAATTAGAATTCTTAGCCAAACAAAAATTATTTTGATTTGAAATGGCCAGTACTGCAGAACGGCAATTTCATAGGTAAAGACCTAATATTTAAGAATGCACGTAACTTATTCTTTTGGGGTTCCGCCAAAAATTTAGCTTTTCAAAAGGGTTCCACCACCAAAAAAGTTTGAGAACCGCTGGTGTAGATGGTGGTTTACTACCAAATTTTAAACAGCTCTGTCGGTCGCCAACCACCACCTCTGTCGGAGACGCGGTTGGCAATCGTGTAGCAGGCACATAAGTAACCTCGCGCACTATGCGGTCACGAACACGACTTGTCGTACGACCAGGCGTAAAACTGGTCGGATGTACGGACCTAGCGATGGATATCTGTATGCAGCGTGTAAAAGATCGACCCATCACATAGCCGTCAACGTAATTAGCACATTTCAAATATAGGTATATATCCAAAAAAAAAAGTAATAAAAACTAAAACCCTAAGTAATAAAAAATAAAGACAAATTAAAAATCCGGAGTCACACGTAATCTGTTCGATTTATGCCCTAACACGTGTAACTCCGGATTTTTAATTTGTCTATTTGTCGTGTCTTGTTTATACCTTTTTAGTTGATTTACTTTTTGTCGTAGTTGGGTTTTAGTTTTTATTCCTTTTTTTTTTACACCCCCTTTAATCGATTTATTACCACAGACCTGCCTAACGCGAACATTCCTCTTCCCTTTTATCTGGAACAGGCGTTTTTCGGCTCCTGCATTGATTGTGACGTGGTTGAAGCCTGAAGCGTGGCCTCCGTCCAAGTATCTGATGGCTAAGGAAGAAATAAAACGAGTTTTATTTTGGAAACGGTGAAAAACAGGGCAATGCTGCGATGCATTTTGACAGTTCCAGACCAATAGGTTTGTAAAAAAAATATCGATGTATCGATACATCAATATTATGTTTTGTTTGATACATCGATTTTTTTTCCACGAAATATAAGACTTTTTTATTTTATTGTATCGATATTTTTTAGCGATAAGTACGATTAACTTTCCTTATCTAATACGATTATATTTCCTGATCGACGAATCGACGAAATCACAACGAGGCAGTCAAAATCCAACTACAAAATAAAAACTTTACTATCAAAATTCATTCAATTCATTTTTTATTTAAAACCCATAACTATACAAAAAATAAAATAAAAAATATTATAGATATTAAATAAATGGTTAATTCATCGAACTAAATAACTTTTGTATGGGACCAACATTGAAATCGCGAAAATAAAAACAGCTGTCCCGTTTAGTAAGTATTAAACTATTATTATGGAAAAGCTGTTTTTTTTTTTTTAAATAAGATTAGGCATTAAAACAAACCCTTTTATAGTCCGTTCAACCGATTTTGACTTCTATACCGTAGGCATAAGGATAGCATTAAAAGCAAAAAAAGTTACACAATACCAACTATCTAATACGGCTGCCATTTGTCGTGCCACCAACGCAATA
The DNA here is from genome assembly GCA_948473465.1 of Lithophane ornitopus. Lineage (NCBI taxonomy): Eukaryota > Metazoa > Arthropoda > Insecta > Lepidoptera > Noctuidae > Lithophane > Lithophane ornitopus. The sequence continues at coordinate 7,552,300 of OX419640.1, read as the reverse complement.
GAATTCAAAATCGGTTGAACGGAATGTAAAAATGGCTTATCTATACGTCTAATCTTATTTCAAATGGAGTATAGTTAGGTCCTAAAAAAACAGATTATGCGATGAGGTGGTCTGTCGAAAGCATTTAACGCTTCTTTAGCTACTGGCTTATAAACATCAAAACATTTCAAAAATAAAATAAAAAGTATGTTTGATCATCAGAAGCGAATGGATTTCACACATGAAAGAGTAACATCAAAATCTGCCGTTAAAAATAAATCAAAATGGCGCCTGCGGTTGCACGGAATTAGTTACAAACCTGTTTAAAGTTAACCCGATATGAATCGCGCATAAATTCATTTAGCAGGTTTGGATAAAATGTGGTAATAGTTCGGGGTGATATAAGTATAACACATGTTCGGGTACATTGGATTCGGCAGTAGGTATTGGAATTGTGGAGCAAAAAACTTTTTAACAAAAAATCAACCGATTTCCTTGCAAAAAAAACAATCGACTTCCTAAAAAACACTTTATGTACTCGGTAATACTCGGTGACATGTGTGACATCCACCAACTAAAAAGTGAAAAATAAAACTTTTTACTAAAATAAAAACAACCGACTTCCAAAAAAAACTACCTACGAAGTGAAAAATAACTTTAATTTCGGAAGTCTGTTGCAAAAAAAGAAACTCAAAACAAAGACAACGACTTCTGAAATTAAAGTTATTTTTCACTTCGTAGGTAGTTTTTTTTGGAAGTCGGTTGTTTTTATTTTAGTAAAAAGTTTTATTTTTCACTTTTTAGTTGGTGGATGTCACACATGTCACCGAGTTTAAGATTCTAGGACATGCCGGTTTCCTTCACCGTTTTGAGAGTAGTGGTGAAATTATTTACACAAAGTAAAGCGCCTGCCTGGGTTCCAACCCACGACCTACAACTCGTAAGTCGGGGCCGCAGATATATATATATATAGCGGTACGAGAATTTCTTTAGAAATGAAATTCACTTTTGTGTATTTTTCTGTTCCTTTCTTCTTGTCTGTTTTGTTTGTGTGTACATCTATAAATATTATAAATTAAAGTCGGTTTTCGTGTTTGTCAGTATTTTCGCGTTGTTCTTCTAAACCACGCAACAGATTTTGACGAGGTTTTCACCATCGTTTAGAGAATTTATTCCGGAAGGTTTATGTGTATAATACGTTAATATTAAAGTTACATATAACTAAGAAATCTCGATGTTTTGTTTAGTCGTAAAAACCGTGCGAAGCAGGAGCGGGTCGCTAGTAAAATCCTACTAATATTATAAATGTGAAAGTTTGTGTGTTTGTTACTCAATCACGCAAAAACGGCTGAATGGATTTGGATGAAATTTGGCAAACAGATAGTTTATAACCTGGATTAACACATAGGATACTTTTTATCCCGATATTCCCACGGGATGGAGACTTACGCGGGTAAAACCGCGGGGCGCAGCTAGTATTAAATAAAGCGTTGCTTACCAGGTTGGAAATAATCCAGGAACTGCTTCGACTCGTAACCCTGAGCCTCTCGATGCTGGACAGCAGAACCATGAAACTGCTCATCATCCATGTTAACTGTGAGGACTGCTGCTGAACCAGCTTCATCCTGGGACGTCTTGGTGCCGATCCAGAAGTGAATGTCCCAGGAAAAGCGAGATTCATCACCGGTGGTCTAAAACGAAGAATCGACATTTTGGACTAGGACAAAAGAGAATTGATGTGACTACAGAATAGTATATAGAAGATTCACTCCGCAAAATCATTTAAATAAAAAGCGACTCTTGATACGACTCAATAAAATGCAATTCAGGTCACACAGCGCTACCTACTAGTTAGTAGGCTCACATAATATGTTTTTTAATCTCGAAGTTTATTTCAAGTGATTGTGGTATATTTTTCAATTTGGAGTTTGACATTTGCTTCGGTCAAATTAGTCTACGAGATTAAAGTTTTGCCACCGACTTCCGAAATGTAAGTTATTTTTCACTTATTAGTGTTTTTTTTTAAAGTCAGTTGTTTTTTTTTTTCTAAAATGCATTTATTACAATGAGGGTGTAAATATCGTCTAATATACTAAGTGGGAAAAATACGTAATATCGAAGCTAACTAAAAAATATATGGAACCACCTCTGAAGCATGACCTACCAAACAAAAAAAAGAACTATCAAAATCAATTCATAGTTGGCGGAGTAATCGCGTAAAAACACACAAAAAAAAACATACAGACGAATTGAGAACCTTCTCCTTTTTGAAGAAGTCGGTTAAAAATAGACTTAGTTATATATTATTCATATCAGTAAGCGTAGTGGGCGACGCCCCTCAGCTAGATGGACCAACGACCTTGAACAGGTGACCGGGACATTCATTCAATCATTTATTGCGCCTTTGGAATCGCAATAAACGCTAGCCACTTAATGGGCTCAAATAATACAAGGTGGTCCTGGAAGTATGGATCACATCGAATAGGGGCGTGGGAATGGGCGTTTAGAAAACCAGCGTTTGTCTGGCATTAATGCTGAAATGAACCTTTTTGGCGCAGCCGTGAGGTACACATATAATGTGGAGACGACAATACAACAATAAATGAAAACACTGGCAATACTAATGCATAAGAGTATTTTGGAACTATCAAATAAATCCTAACATCGAAATTAAAAAAGTCATTTTTTCAAACAAACTAAATACCTAATAGTGCTGGGCCGAGTATGGGATTTGCCGATCTTTGACTAGCTATCGTAACTAAACTATTGGATATATTTGATACATTTTTTGTATGTAGACCGAGTACGTCATTAGATATACGGAGTTTCATTTTTTGTCGTATTGTCGTCTCCACTTTGTATATTATTGTTAAAACATTATATATTATTCTCTTTTTAATTTTTTTGTATACTGTGTTTCACGAACTGTGTCTAAATAAATGTTATTAATTCTTTCTTTCTTTCTGGGCAAGGTCATTTCCAAACTTTGTAACCCTGTGAATGATGAAAGAATGTCGGTGCAATTTTTGACGGTTCAAAAGTTATGGCCAACTTTCTATCAGGGCTATCAATTTATTTATTTTACGTGATACGGTACGCACAAACAAAAAAAAATTTTTTTTTTTTGGTCTGGCTGTCTATCTGTCAGTTGGTTCCGGCTAATCTCCGAAACGGCTGGACCGATTTTAACGGGACTTTCACTGGCCGATAGCTTATTTTAAAAGGAGTAACTAAGGCTACTTTTATTTTAGGGTCCACGCGGAGCCCCGGACAGCAGCTAGTCCAAAAAAGTAGAATGGATTATTATACTTACGCTTAGAACAATGTAGGAGTCGCCACAGTAGAAATTTCCCTGATGAGAAGCAGGCACTGGAACTGGTTCAAAGTTCTGAAACAATAGAAAAATCAATAAATCATTATTCTGATATCGGTGAAGAAAAATATCTACATAATTAAAAAACAAAAAAAAAGAACAATTTAAAACATTGGCCAAGAGCGAGTCCGTACCACCGTACGGACATGTACATACATGTACTCATTTACATGTATACATACTCCATTGGACATAAGATTAGACACTTAAACAAACCTTTTTATAGTCCGTTCAAACCGATTTTATTAAAAACAAATGATGGCATTAAAAACTAAAAAGGTTACACAATACCAACTGTCTACTGCAGCTGCCATTTGTCGTGCCACCAACGAAATAGAAGTCAAAATCGGTTGAACGGACTGTTAAAAATGCTTATTTAAATGTCTAATCTTATTTCAAATGGAGTATAGTATTTACGTTTTTTACCCCTTGCATCCGATTGGAGTTAGACGCTGATGGTTAGTAAGTAGCTAGTAGTAGTAGTATACATAATAATTATCTATACATATTATAAATTAAAGTCGCTTTTCATGTTTGTCTGTATGTCCGCGTTATTCTTCTCAACCAAACAACAGATTTCGATGAGGTTTTCACCATCGTTTAGAGAATTTATTCCGGAAGGTTTATGTGTATAATTCGTTGTTATTAAAGTTATATATAACTAAGAAATCTCGATGTTTTGTCAAGTCGTAATAACCGTGCGAAGCAGCTAGTATAATATAATTGTGAAAATATTAGATGCAAGATTTGTTACCCGGTCTAGCTTCATAAATACATATTCGATAGGTATTGTTGCCGGTAAAAAATAATAAATTCTTTTTTACCCGTTTATGTATTTTTTTTCGCAATTTTCCTAATTAGCAACGCTATCGCGTCATTATTTTAAATATTAATTAAAATTAAATGTTAATCATTAACATTGTTATTATTATTTGAATCTGTAGGTACCCACTAGAAACCAAAATTGATAACAGATAAGTTTTTATGATTTTATGTAATTTCGTATTATTATTATTTTTTTCCAAGCTGCGCCCCACGGTGTCACCCGCGTAAGTCTCGATCCCGTGGATCGTATCGGGATAAAAAGTATCCTATGTCATAATCCCGGTCATGGTCTACCCCTGTGCCAAATTTCATCCAAATCCGTTCAGCCGTTTGAGCGGCAAACAAATAAACAAAGTTACTTTCACATTTATAATATTAGTTAGGTTAGGTTAGTGGTACTATTTTCCCCCCAAAATATTTCTGCTTCTATCCTATCCTCATTATTACCAAATTCCATGATCAGTAGGCCAATAATTGTCGTACTTAAAAAGCGTTCAAATTCAAGTCGCAATGTGTCAAACTTATCAAAAATATTTCTAAATTGATTGTATTTTTACCCGACTACGGCAAAGAAAAAAGGAGGGTATGATTTTGACCGGTATGTATGTATGTTCATCTGTTCCCTCATATCTTCTAAACCACTCATCACAATTTGACAAGTGTATCGTTGGAAGCGTCTTAATCGTCCGCTGGTTATAGGCTATGTGACGTCACATTAAATCGTCACAATAAAAATGGCGCCCTCTAGAGGAGAAAAAGTCAGGAACTAAAAAAAAAATTTTTTTTCGTACTATGTTGGGTATCAAATGAAAGGGCATAATGAGCACATTTCAAAAATATGTATATGATAAACGCAAAAGAAAAAAAAAAAAATACTAATAAAAAGAAAAACTAAACCCCAACTACGACTAAAAAGGTATAAACAAGACACCACAGACAGACAAATTAAAAATCCGGAGTCACACGTAATCTGTTCGATTTATGCCCTAACACGTGTGTCTCCGGATTTTTAATTTGTCTGTCTGTGGTGTCTTTTTAGTCATAAGGTTATGATTAAAGACTTTTAGTCGTAGTTGGGTTTTAGTTCTTATTACTTAAATATTTTTTTGACAGATATCGAATGAGATGCGAATGCGAACCTTCTTCTCTCAGACATTTCTACGAGGCTGTTAATAATAGGTCTTTACCTATGAAATTGCCGTTTTGTATGAAAAAATTTAAACGAATTTTTTTCATGAATTTTTTATTTGTATTAATCGAAGTAATCACCCATGCAATCAATGCATCTTTGCCATCGCAGTGGCAGTTTATTGATGCCCTTCTTAAAGAAATCAGCTGGACGGGAGGCAACAAATTCTTCAAAGGCATTTTGTACTGCCTCTCGGGTATTGAATTTTTTTCCCGCCAAGAAGTTATCCAAATTCTGGAAAAAGTAGTAGTCTGTAGGCGCAAGGTCTGGTGAGTAGGGCGGATGACGGAGAGCTTCCAACCCCAGTTCTTGCAACTTGGAGACCGTCTGCTGTGCAGTATGAGGTCGCGCGTTGTCGTGCAGGAGCAGCGGAAACGAGCGATTGACCAATGCTGGTTGGAGATGCGCCAGCTTCTCCATCATTGTGTTCAGTTCTTCACAGTACACATCTGCAGTAATGCTCACCCCGTTTGGTAAGAAGCTGTGATGAATCACACCGGCGCTAGACCACCAAACAGTGACCATCACTTTTCTAGGGGTAAGTTTTCGTTTAGGGCATTGTTTAGGTGCTGAACCAGGATCCAACCAACTTGCTGAGCGCTTGCGGTTATCAAACAGAATCCATTTTTCATCGCAGGTAACAATGCGGTTCAAAATTCCTTCATTTGTGTGTCTGTTGAGCAGTGCAAGGCACGTCTCGACGCGTACTTCGCGCTGGCGATCATTGAGTTCGTGGGGCACCCATTTGTCAAGCTTTTTTACCTTGCCAATTTGACGCAAATGGACCAATATTGTTTTGACGCTAACGTCGAAAGCTGCTGCTAATTCAGCCGTAGATTGTGTATCATCAGCTTCCACAATCGCCTTTAATTCGTCATTGTCGACCAAAGTCTTCGGACGACCGCGAGGTTCATTTTTCAGGTCGAAATTTCCAGAACGGAAGCGAGCAAACCAATAACAGGTGGTGCGTTGGTTTGTAGTGTTAGCTCCGTAAACGTCGTTGATGTTGCGTGCCGCTTGTGCCGCGTTGCTGCCACGACGGTACTCATATTCCATAATTACTCGAATTTTTAACGTATCCATGATGACGAAAAAGATTGAAATGCGATGAAAATGTAACACTAATCAATAAAGAAATGACTACTTTTGGAAAAAAAAATCCATGTTTTTAAAATAAAATTAATTTGAAATTAGAATTCTTAGCCAAACAAAAATTATTTTGATTTGAAATGGCCAGTACTGCAGAACGGCAATTTCATAGGTAAAGACCTAATATAATAACCTATTCATTCTCAGTTGCAGCTCGATATCTGATTTTACATAACATTAGGCCTGTACACTTATATTTCACCAGTTATATTTAAGTCCCATGTAATAGGGGGCAAGCATATTGCCATCAACCGGGCACAAATACAGACTCCGGGCTGCTACTGAGAAATTGCTCATGGAAACATCCAATAACCTACCTACACTTTACCCGACCTGGGAATCGAATCCAAAACCTCAGCAGTAACGTTTGCAACCACAACCAGGCGCGGTCCGAGGGGGGGGTCCTGGGGGTCATGACCCCCCAAAATCATTAAAGCTGACGAGAGACTGAATGATTTAAGTATGTGCTTTACTAACTAATAACCTTAAGCCACAGTGATCCCGATCAGTGCCGTAACTAGGGCGGTGCCAGCGGTGCCCAGACACGGCACAGACCCAGGAGGGGCGCAGAAATGGCCAGGGCCACTAACAATACCTATTATTTATTTTCATAGCAGCTCGCACCGGGCGCATAAAAGGCTAATTACGACACTGATCCCGATGGGCATATACAAAAAAAAAAGTTTTGAGTACCGACTTATCAATTAGGTAACCATTTCCCTAAAAATATTCCTCGGCACCAATGGTGACCCCCCCAAAATCTTGGGCTGCCACCGCGACCGAATGATAACGAGGCGACTTATTATATGTCTGAATTTATGCCATTTACTAAAATTAAGTAATAAAAACTAAAACCCAACTACGACTAAAAAGGTATAAACAAGACACCACAGACAGACAAATTAAAAATCCGGAGTCACACGTAATCTGTTCGATTTATGCCCTAACACGTGTGACTCCGGATTTTTAATTTGTCTGTCTGTGGTGTCTTGTTTATACCTTTTTAGTCGTAGTTGGGTTTTAGTTTTTATTACTTAATTTTTTTTAAATTCTTTTGGGGTTACAATATATATATTTTTGAAATGTGCTCATTAAACCCTTTCATTTGATACCTAACATGGTACGATTAAACAATTTTTTTTTTTTCAAGTTCCTGACTTTATGACCTCTAGAGGGCGCCATTTTTAATTTAATGTGACGTCACATGGCCTATAACCAGCGGACGATCAAGAGGCTTCCAACGATACCTCACTTGTCAAATTGTGATGAGTGGTTTAGAAAATATGAGGGAACAGATGAACATACATACATACATACATACCGGTCAAAATCATAACCAGATTTGCTTCGCCGTAGTCGGGTAATAAAACTCATGGAAATATTTTCAAGTTAGGTTTTTTAATTTACCTAACGTAGATTTAAGTTACATGTATACTTGCTGGACCCTAACAAAGTCATGTACTCATAAGTTTTAGCCTAGCCTATAATTGAGTGTACATCATGCAAGTAAATAAATAAATAAAATAAATGTTACGTCACGTAAATGACCACCATTTACAGCCTCACAAAGACGAGCTCTTTCGAGAGCATTTTCATTACTGTCCTCAGAACATGAGGAGTTAGCAACTGTATTTCAGCTCGGATTTTCGCCTTCAGCTGCTCGATTATCCTAGGTTTATTAATGTACACCTTGTCTTTTAAATAACCCCAGAGATAATAATCTGGCGTTGTTATATCCGGGGAACGTGCAGGCCAGTGAAATGTTGAAAATCTCGAGATTAAATGATCGCCGTCATTGTGGTTCGAGCCGTATGCACTGTGGCTCCATGAAATTATCCATGGTAAATCCTTAGACCAAATAAAAAACCAAGACAGTGCGCTGTCAACAGTGACCTGAGGCCGGTTTCGTAAACATGTGTGCACATATTTTGGTGTAGTTTGATTGTAAATGGTTGTAAATGTGTGCGTTTGAGCGTGTATGCACAGAGCGGTGGTGTAGTTTTGGCATGCTTCACTGTATTGTTCGCAGCGCTCAGTCTTGGTTTTTTATTTGGTCTGAGGGTAAATCCTGGTAAATCTCCAAAATTCCAAAATGTATTTTATAATTTGTTAAAAAAAAAGGAATGTCAGTGCAAATGTCATTTTATTTTTAAAACCCCGTCCTGACTTTTGCGCCACCCAGTAAGACAACAAAAATAGTATTTAAATAAACTTTTCTATAGTTTGTGCCAAGTAGCTATGCATAAAAGATTATTCATATTTTTACGAGCTATTTAGATTGATGTCGGTGATAAAAGAGGTCTTTCTATAGATTATCTTACACTTTCTGCGAACAATATAAGTACTAAGATACTAAAATTGAAAGATGTGTGAAGGCGTTTTGCGACAGTATGTCAATGTTTGAATTTGGAACTGGGCACCATGTTGTATTCCAGAACGTGATCCAGAATCCAGATCCCAGTCATCATAAATCTCGGTTTGATGATCATGAATCTGGATTTAAATCGAGATAAATACATTTAATAACACTGGCCTAAGAGCTGTGAAATAAAATAGTCCTATATGTAGATATATATAGTCAAAATGACACTTCCATAGTCTTCCATATTCTATTAGCTATAATAGCTAACTGTCAAAAATGTATGGATTGACCTCAGACCAACTATAAAACAACGACACGGCGCTGTCAACAGTGACGTGAGGCCGGGTTAGTAAACATGTGTGCACTTAGTGAGGTGTAGTTTGATTGTAAATGCTTGTAAATGTGTGCGTGTGAGCGTGTATGCACAGAGCAGAGGTGTAGTTTCGGCATGCTTCACTGTATTGTTCGCAGCGGTATGTCTTGGTTTGAGACGGCTTGTAACTACAAAATTACTATGAGAGAGAATTGCAGTAACAATACTTTTAAAACAATATAATTATTATACAACTAACTATAATTTAACTAATTAAAGAAAAAAACAAATAAAGGTAAGGGGCTCATTTGGCATCAAAGGATTCATCCGCATCGCTGTCAATGGGAAAAGTGCCCAAAAGGCTGGCAGCATTGCCACGTTGAATGGCAATGCTGATTCTTTGGGCTAAAAATAGGCCAGCCTTCTGGTCACGTGAAGAGTCGACCAATCGTTTAGCGATGTCCCGAAATACTCGATGAGCACTCGGACCCCACGGCCCTAGTGTTGCAACCCCAAACGGCTCAAACATATAGCTCCCAATAAGCTTGTTATATTTGCGCCGTTTGAGGTTTTCTGCTCCTGTAGTTCTGTAGCAGCTGCCCCAGAGATAATATTACATGGGACATAAACTTATCTGGCGAAATGTGAGTGTACTATAGGTACATCTCTGCCTAACCCCTCAGGGTATACAGGCGTCATGTTATTTATAACTATGTATAAAAAACTATATATAAAAGCGTAATGGTTGAGCTTCGCCCAATTTATATCTCGAAACTTCATAAAACGACAGAAATAAAACGAAAAAATAGTGTTTTGTCACTGACAATTACTTGCATCTAGCAGTATTTCATATTTTTTCTCAGTAACGACAAAAATAGAAGATGTAAGATGACTAAAAATACGTTTTTATTAATGTCTCGACCGTCAGTTCGTCCGGACAAAAATATGTCTTGTTATTGTTACCTATGGTTTTAATTACAGAGGCCCGTGTGGGCAATGAAAATGGATGTAGCTGCTGTGTGGTCATATAAAATATAAAGTCCAAGTCAAAGTCAAATAATTTATTTCAAGTAGGCACTTTTGAACGTCAAAAACAAAAAAATAGAACTGATTCTAGTTGCCCCTTCCAAAAGGTAGTTTTTCCAATCTAAGACCAATTACAAAAAAAAACAACCAACTTCCAAAAAAAACACGAAACAAGTGAAAAATAACTTTAATTTTGGAAGTCGGTGTCTTTGCTTTTCAATTTTCGTTTTTTGCCACCGACTTCCGAAATAAAAGTTATTTTTTTTGGAAGTCGGTTGTTTTTTTCATATTTTTTTTATATTTTTCACTTTTTAGTTGTGGTACCTTCCCCACCCAAATTCGAATACCACTACCTGCTATGTAAATAACAGTGACGGAGTCAAATAATATATCGTCTACATACACTAAGTGAGAAAAATACGTAATTATTGAAGCTAACTACGCAAGCAAAGTTAATAAAATTTATATGAGGCCACTTCTGAAGCATGACATACCAAACAAAAAAGAATGTTCAAAATCGATTCATAATTGACGAAATCGCGAAATAAAAACACAAAAAAAAAACAGACTAATTGAGAACCTCCTCCTTTTTGCAGAAGTCGGTTAAAAACTAATATCACTGGTATTACTTTATATCTTTGAACTACATATACCTTACATCTTTGAACTTGTTTTGGTATTAGTTTAAACAATGGTATCTGTTCGGAATATATATAATATTATAAATGCGAAAGTGAGTTTGTTTGTTTATTTGTTTGTTACGCTTTCACGCTAAAACGGAGGATGATCACTATAATTATACAGGATATGGCGTAAATAATGGATAACCCTGAAACTGTCGATTGGCCAGATTATCATCTATCATTTACCCCACTTATATCGCCAAATGCCCATGGATGACCAAATTATTGATATTTTTGATATATCTTATAAAACAAAGTACCTGACTTTGTTTTATAAGATATATTGTTCAAGTTCTTATAACTCGAGAACGGCTGGACCGATTTTGAGGATCTTTAATTTGTTGGATTTGTCTCCGCCCAGAACAGCAGAATAACTATTAAAATATCGGAAAAATTCAGGAAAAATAAAAACAGTTTCAGGGTTATGCATTATGAACGCCACACCCTGTATAATAACAGGAAAACTATCACAGCTAAGTAGGCTCTACAAGTTACGGAGTAATGATCGACCAACTTACATTTCCGGTTGCAAAAACATGTTCTCCCATACATTCCGTCTGGGAGAACAAGCTTTTCAACAACAATGATAAGTTTGTTCTTGGTATAAATTCATCTCTATTACGGACCCCTTCATTGTGAGTGGTTCGACACGCACTTGGCCGGTTTTATTTCTTACTAGCTGCTCGCCTCGGCTTCGCACGGGTAGCACTAAGTACTTATCTACGGCTATTATAGGTAATTTTTTACACCTTGGGTTACATTATTGGAGTTTTGGTAAGGAGCCCTAATTTTTTTGAAAATATAATATAGCCTATGTCAGACGGGGATAGTGTAGCTTCCCAACAGTGAAAGAATTTTTCAAATCGGTTCGTTAGTTTCGGAGCCTATATTCAATGCAAACAAACAAACAAACAATAAAATCTTTCCTCTTTATAATATTAATTAATAATATAGTATAGAAGTATAGACAACGGTTGCCTAGCAACAAAGTAACTACAAACTTGCATTATATGTATTCTCCAAACTATTTAGTATTTTAGACCATCTATTTCAAACATTTTACGAGAGATATTAACTCTTGCGATATTTTGGAGAAGTAAATAAATTACATCTGAGTACAATAAAACCTATTTGTGTGTCAAATAAGTAAAACCGAGTCGACAGCAAAATGTACTGCTTCATTGATTTATGACGTCAAAAATAGTCTGAAATCATTCTACAACTCTCATTCGTTCGCTGACAGACGGATTGGTCGATGAAATGTTTTTATACCGAAATCTTTCAACGATGTAAGCTTTGGTTTCACAAGGAAGCGGTGGCCGTTTATCCAACACGGCCTAGGGTGGATTCTCGGACATGTATCCAAGTATCCACCTTAGGGTGAATTTTAAAGATTTTACAGAGTTGATTTTTGAACGATTATGACAGCTGTCAACTTGACGTAACCCCGAGTACTGATAGAGGCGGGCCCCACAAACATCCATCCTTCCATACTTACAAACTTTCGCTTTTATAATATTAGTTAGATTCATACCAATACAAGAAATGAATACTAGAGTACATACCTCTATCCTCCATACTTCTAAACCTGCCCTCTTTCCAGAGTTGGCAAACGCTGGGTGTACTTCAGGCATTATCTGTAGAATAAAGAGAATTTCATCAAAATTGGTGTAGCAGTTTAGCAGTAAATACGTAGCCGAATTTATAAGGATGTTACATAAAAGACACGTTTCGTTTTTGTATGGGACTCCGGCCATAGCATGTACATTTTATGAAACCTGGAAAACGAACCCTTGAATTCAATAAAGGCATTATTTTTTCATAATATCTGATAATTTTTAGGCACTAATTATAAACATCATGTTTGACAGCCATGACAGATTGGAAGGACAGATGACGTTTACATTAAAAAAAATAGGGGTGAGGCGATGTATCGTAACAGATAGAAATAACAGATATTAAAAAATAACAGATAACAATTGTTCCTAACAATAAACCATACCTGTTACATAAAATAACAAATCCTCAAGACTGTAACCGCGGCCTTTACTGTTAATACATTTTAACAATGCCCACACAGACTGTTACCGTGGCTGTTACTAACGTATTTATCGTCCGTAACAGACTGTTATTTAATAACAGATAGATACGATTATCGACTTTAAACCAAAAGAGATGTAGAAGATATTCAATTGAGATTTAAATACGTATTTATAGTCCGTACAAATATAACAGGCTGTTATTTAATAACAGATATTTGGATCTGTTACTTTTTTGTAACAGTAACAGTGATAACAGTTATCGTGTTTAACCAGTTACAACCCATTTCTATTTTAAAATCTAGAACTGTCAAAGATGTGATGTCAAATACCAAAGACATTATGTTTGAATTTTTCGTCTAGAAGTACCAACAAATCAATACAAACTCCGTTTAAAAAAAAAAAATGAATCACACTTTATAATTCATCAAAAAAGTTGTTTTAAGGTAGCTATCTTATTTTCTTATCTTAATAGCAGAGAAATACATGCCTTTCGTATTTATTTAAATAACATCAACGTGATTTTTTTATGTTTAAATGTAACATGACTTTCTTCTTCTTCTTCTTCATTTCTTCTTCTTCAAAAGCAACTAAGACGACGCCATGATCAATAAAATATGGCGATAATTTGATAAACTATTATTTTTTGTGCCAAAGAAATCAGGGGAATATTCAGGAAAGAATATTTTTCCTCAATTCGTGGAACTTTTTCCTTTTTTTTCATTAGCGTACACTTTATGGCCGAAAATGTAACATCTCCTTTAATCACGCTTTAATCGTTTTTTTTTGTTGTCCTTTCCCACAGTCATATTCCAAATTAATTTAGCTTTGTATTTGCGTCGAGCGCTCCTGCTTCACACGGTTTTTACGACTTGACAAAACATCGAGATTTCTTAGTTATATGTTACTTTAATAGAAACGTATACCTTCCGGAATAAATTCTCTAAACGATGGTGAAAACTTCATCAAAATCTGTTGCGTGGTTCAGAAGAACAACGGGGACAAACACGAAAAGGGACCATACTAATATTATCCATACTTAATATTATAAATTCGAAAGTAACTCTGTCTGTCTGTATGTTACCTTTTCACGCCTAAACACCATTCAAGGGATTTCGATAAAATTTGGCAAGGAGATAGATGGCATCCTGGGGAAGGATATAGGCTACTTTTTGTTTCAAAAATAATCCTACAGGGGGTGATATAGGGGATAAAAGTTTGTCTATGAAACCCAGCATTTCTTAAGTATCCCGGTAGTACGTTCCCGTGGGACAATATCCGACATCCACGCGGGCGAAGCCGCGGGCAAAAGATAGTGTATAGATCTATATCTATATAGATAATACTGTCGCCTATTTTTTAAATTCATTATTGATATAATTAATTTTAAAAAAACAAACAAAAAAAAGCGACAGTATTATTTTAACCATTGCATAGCAACTAAAATGTTATCTGCAAACATGAATAAATAATAGACTTGCTACATTTATATTTTTACAACAAAACCTGATTCTTTTGTGAGAAAAGACGCGAAAAAATACACCGAGTAAAAGAGACAGCAGTACAATTCGCAAACGAGTGAGCGAGGCAGAAACAGCAATTGTTAACTGGGCGTCCTTGGAAGGCAGATGTATTTTACGTTAGAGGAAAAAAGAAAAAAACAAATGCAGCTCTGATTCGTATCGAGTTTTTTTATTCCATGTTTACTTGTCTGTGAGCTGAACTTGCGCTTTCTGCGGTCTGTTTGTATGGATGGGTGGCCATTTTTAATACAGTATGTTAACTAACAAAGGACGTTCCCGATAACCCGCGTCCATATACATGATACAAAAAAAAAAACAACCGACTTCCGTAAAAAACACTAAAAACGTGAAAAATAACTTTAAATTCGGAAGTCGGTGTATTTGCTTTTCAATTTTTGTTTTTTGCCATCGACTTCCGAAATTAAAGTTATTTTTCACGTTTTTAGTGTTTTTTATGGAAGTCGGTTGTTTTTTTTTTTTTGTAAAAAGTTTTTATTTTTCACTTTTTAGTTGTGGTACCTACCCTACACACATTCGAATACCACTACCTGCTATATAAATAACAGTGACGGAGTCAAACAATATATCGTCTACATACACTAAGTGGGAAAAATACGTAATTATTGAAGCTAACTCAAAAACTACGCAAGCAAAGTTAATAAAATTTATATGGGACCACCTCTGAAGCATGACCTACCAAACAAAAAAAGAATCATCAAAATCGATTCATAATTGACGGAGTAATCGCGTAACATACACACAAAAAAAAAAAAACATACAGACGAATTGAGAACCTCCTCCTTTTTGAAGAAGTCGGTTAATAAAAATATTAGCAATAAAAAAAAAATACCTATAAGTACCTAGTGAAATATTCACAAAAATATTAAATTGCTACGTAAAAGAAACACTACGTAAAGGAACACTAGTGTTCGTGTGCATTGTTTCTTTTCCGTATCAATTTCATATTTTTTGTGAATATTTTACTCTTTTTTTATGGTAATATTTTTTTTTGCATTTATAGACGATATAGTATTGCAGGCTTCATTAGATCAATCAATCTGCTAATTAGATAACTTACTGTATTTTAATAACCTTAGGCTCCTCCTGGAATACACAGCATATACCAGAAAAGTGTGCTCTTATTGAAGTGGGTGATATAAACAGTCAAAATGCACAATTTTCTCGCAAAAAAAAAAACAACTGTCCCATACAAAACTTCAATACCTACTCGAGTCGACCCAAATGAACGGGACAGAAATTAAAAAAAAAACGTAATTTTGTGGTTGGCAAATAATCAAACAGGCGTTTTCCAACTACGTGTGACAAGATACAGTGTCTAGATACAGAAAACAGACACGCATCAATGATTGTGCACTAGCGTGTGACTCTGTGCCTAATTGAAAACAGATACTGTATTTGAAATAGAAAAGACTCATTTACATTTTATGGGAAGATTAATCGATGCGTGTTCTCTTTTCAACCGACTTCTTCAAAAGGAGGAGGTACCCAATTCGTCTGTACGTTTTTTGTTTTTTTGTATTTATGTTACGCGATTACTCCGCCAATTATGAGTCGAGTTTGATGGTTCTTTTTTTGTGTAGTAGGTAGGTGCTTTCGAGGTGGTCCCATATAAATTTTATTAACTTTGCTAGCGTAGTTTTAGAGTTAGCTTCAATATTACATATTTTTTCCCACTTAGTCTATGTAGACGATATATTATTTGACTCCGTCACTGTTATTTACACAGCAGGTAGTTGTATTCAAATTTGTGTGGGGTAGGTATCACGACTTCACGACTAAAAAGAGAAAAATAAAAACTGTTTACAAAAAAAAAACAACCGACTTTTTTTTGTAATCAAACATTGATAATGGCGCGAAATTGAATGAAGGTTTTGCGGGCCGAAAGCCTAGTACGTATTTATTGTACTTTTCTTTATTACCAAAATTAATAAAAAAAAACCTTCGAATAACTACGATTTCAATGTAAAATTATGTATTTTAATTACATTGGCCTACATTATGCGGGTAACTAGGCATGATCATTGACGTTTTCTAATGGTAATTTAGTTAAATAAGTAGTTAAACGTTTCTAATTTGACATTGTTCTCGAAATCTATTTTTGTGAAAATTAGGCCTTTTAATTACGAAACGTAATCTAGTATTCAAAAATATTATTAGATCTACTGATTGTAGCTATTTACTGCTTTATGAGTGTTTGCTATTTAGTAGAACGGACAAAGCCTATCTTATACAGAATGATAACTAACTGGGGCGTTCCTGTTAACCCGCAATAGTATAGTTATAGTCAATAAATGCTTTTTTTTATAAGTAGTGTAAAAGAAACACTGTGCGCGCTTGTATTTCAAGTGTGACACGTGTTCATGTTCAAAGTGTTTCTTTTACTATATAATATTTTTTATGAATATTTTACTATACAACGTGCCGCCACAATGGTGACATTAATTTAACACACGTATACGAAATCGCGTATTCGTTTTATGAAAATATTTGAATTTAATTAAACGTTATTATTAATTGATTTATTTAAAATTTTCTAAATGACCATCCTGGAGCAACCTGCACTTAAAGAACTGTAGCGAAGAGGTCATTTGCCGGGGTCACGGATCATAAATGTAGGCGAATAGAAGGAAAGCCGCGCAATTTCTTAGAAATTATGCCGACAAACGATTGAACGTAAGCCAGCTTCATGAATTAATCTTTTACACAGAGTGATCTCAATTTTGGTTATGTTTTTAATATTTAGTATGTTTGAAAATGTAATTTTTTTAATTTACTAATTATTTTATTTTATTTTTGTTTTATTAATTACTGGCCACTAGCCCTAGCTGTGTGTTAAATTAATGTCGCCATTGTAGCGGCATGTTGTATATATATATATTTTTTTTTTTTGTAATGGTAATATTTTTTTTTACATGTATAGTCGCTATACTATTGTAGGTTAACGAGAACGCCCTTCGTTAGATAACATATTGTATTCTACATATATTATTTATGGCAATAGTGCCGTGCCGTGTCGATTGTGTGGAGCTCGTGGCTAAATAATAACAGCCACACGCTCGATCCACCAGCTTAAGCTACGCTTGCCGGGGTTGGTCCATGGATGGGGGACCATCTTTACATACCGAGACTCAGGCTAACCGTACGTTTACCGCGACTAGAGATTTCAACATGTTTTGTCGTGAATGTTTCGCCAGTGCAAACGCACTGTAACGAAGCGTGCAGGAGGCTGCTAAACTAATAAAAAATAAAATAAAAAAAAGATTCTCGATTCTCCCAAAAGAGTCTCGATTACACGATATCTTTGTTTATTTATTTATACGTCCATTATCTGGTTCAACAGCTTTCAATATTATATGGGTTGCCAGATTTATTTAGTAAAAGGAAAGGTAGATAGGGTTTTGAAAACAAAATAAGCACTGTAATTTACAATGACCAATCGCTTTTGTCGAAAGTAGAAAAGTCCCCAGCCAGGAAAAATAAATACTTTGCCCAATGATAAATAATCAGCCGGGACAGAAAACCAGTAGTTCCAGAAACAAACAAACCTTTCAGCTTTATATTATTATAAATAGGTACCTATATGGTTTGCATTTATTATTTACCTTCACAGAAAAAGATGTAGCATAATAATATCTACTACCTATCACAATGAATCATCATTCTAAGAAAATATTCAGAGCGTGACGCATGACATTACTACCACTACAGACGCCATGATTGTTTGTCACGGTTGCTAGGCAACGCACAATGAGCGACAAGAAAAAAGAACTGTTGACACCAAGCAGAATACAAGATGCGTATTTCAGTATTTCGTGATGAAAATTGATAGAATTTCAAACGAAAATCTATAAATTCTAAACAAATCGAGAAATCATAATTTTAAGTGTTCATTTTACGATGATTTGTTTGGCACATGATAAATGTTTTTTTAGACCAACCCAATGGATATGTGTTTGCTTTATGATATACTTAATGGACGCCTCGATTGCCCAGATCTGGTCGCTCAGGTAACTTTTAACACTCCCCTACGGCGCACTCGTCACACTACGATGCTACACGTGCCTCGGCACTCAACTAATTACGCCAAAAATTGTGTATTGACCCGTATTGCTCGAATTTATAACACAGATTTCTCTCAAGTCGATATATTTAACTGTAATAAACCTACATTCAAAAAACAAATAATAAAAACTATAAACGAAGGCAAATGACAAACTATTAATAACATAACTTAATTTTCGACATTTTTTTTCTCTTTAAAATTTAAACTTAAATATAAGTAATACCTGAAATTTCGCTTTTTGAATTTAAATATTTCTAAGTAGTCCGTTCGAATGTTTTATACTTATCCTAGTTATACAGGGAAAACTATTATTAGCCATACAATACTGTAACACATATTTTTTAACATATTATTATGTATTGCTGTTGGTTGCCTAAATGAAGAAAATTAAAAAAAACCCTCCCTGGGCCCGCGTTGTGGATTACGGCCCACTCCCTCTCACAGAGAGCAGGCGTCCGGCTGATTATGTCTGATCGGCGTTCAGCGATTATAACTGCTTAGAGCTTTGGCTGTGGCCAATACCATTAAAAAAACTAGCGAGCCTTACAGTACCTAGTGCATATGTATAACATCCAGTGCCGTAATTAGCCTTTTATGCGCCCGGTGCGAGCTGCTATAACCGCGCCCTTGAAATAATTTCTAATCATAACCGGTTCTGACAATAAAATGGATTATAAAATTAAATAATAGGTTTTGTGCGTGGCCCTGGTCTGGTCATTTCTGCGCCCCTCCAGGGTCCTCGCCCTGTGCCTGGGCACCGCTGCCACCGCCCTAGTTACGGCACTGGTAACATCTACATTGATATACGATTATTTGGCATTCGATTTTGCATAGTACAAGTACACCCTAACATATTATTCCCCCGCTATGTGGCACCCATTTTGTTTTTTGTTGAAATATTCTCTATGCGAGTACAAAAAATATCATATCTTTCAAAGTTTTAGTCATATTGAGATAAAAAAAATAATAAAAACTAAAACCCAACTACGACTAAAACGGTATAAACAAGACACCACAGACAGACAAATTAAAAATCCGGAGTCACACGTGTTAGGGCATAAATCCGTAATTTATCTCTAGAGGGCGCCATTTTTAAAGTGTCGTCACATAGCCTATAACCAGCGGACAATCAAGACGCTTCCAACGATACCTCATTTGTCAAATTGTGATGAGTCGTTTAGAAGATATGAGGGAACAGATGAACATACATACATACATACCGGTCAAAATCATAACCCTCCTTTTTTCTTCGCCGTAGTCGGGTAAAAATAGGCTTATTCGAAAGGCAATAATATTGTCTACCATTTGCATTACTAGTATCTTTGTTTACTTAGTTATTTTTTTACTAGTATCATTAAAATTGTACTTTAAAATAGTTTATATTTAAGTATTTAGACTATCGCTAGTCCATGTCCGGACACACTGTATAGGTATGATATAAACAGTATTCATCATCACCATTATGATTATCATCATCCTGTTTACCACCTCTCGGAACATCTCGGAAAATGTCTTTTTCCTGTACCACAATTTAGTATACAGGCTGATCAGTTTTTCTAGTCAAACTCAAACTCAAAGCATTTATTTCAATTAAAGTGGATGCGAAATTCCAACTTTCTTACGTTTTTTGCAATTTTCAGGTCAGTATCAGGTTGTATGTTGATCTAAATATTATTAGCGGCCGTAACAAATATGGATTTACAGAATTATAAACATTAGAATCAGCAATACAACTCTCTAAGTTCATGTAAGTGTATTGAATGAAAATTTCATGAAATCTTCAGTCAATACACTTACATAAACTTAGAGAGTTGTATTGCTGATTCATTGTCATCAACCTTAACCCATTTACAGACACTTTTGAATTGTCAAGGGGTCCGTCAGTCAGAAATATGAAGCTAGTTGCCCATTCCAAAGCGTAGTAGGTACCTATAGAGAAGAACGGGCATGAAACTCCATGGACACTCTTTTTACCCGACTACGGCGAAGGAAAAAGGAGGGTTATGATTTTGATCGGTACGTATGTATGTATGCATGTATGTATGTATGTATGTATGTATATATGAAAGTATGTTCCCTCATATCTTCTAAACCGCTCATCACAATTTGACAAGTGAGGTAAAGTTGGAAGCGTCTTGATCGTTCGCTGGTTATAGGCTATGTGACGTCACATAACATTAAAAATGGCGCCCTCTAGAGGACATTAAGTCAGGAACTAAAAAAAAATGTTGTTTAATCGTACCATGTTGGGTATCAAATGAAAGGGCTTAATGAGCACATTTCAAAAATATATATATTATAACCCCAAAAGAATAAAAAAAAAATTAAGTAATAAAAACTAAAACCCAACTACGACTAAAAAGGTATAAACAAGACACTACAGACAGACAAATTAGAAATCCGGAGTCACACGTAATCTGTTCGATTTATGCCTTAACACGTGTGACTCCGGATTTTTAATTTGTCTGTCTGTGGTGTCTTGTTTATACCTTGTTAGTCGTAGTTGGGTTTTTTCTTTAGTACCCAACTATACCCAATCTAAATAAATAAATTAAATTTATACCGTCAACAAGTACAGGGAAAACCGCTCTGATTTCCGCAAATTTATTGCTAGGTTTTCCGTATTTTTTGGTTTTGATGACAAGCCTAGTAGTAGCCTAGTAGCAGGCATGGTGAATTAATATGAGAATAGTACTTATAATCAATCAATCTACCTGCCTTTATCCAACTATAAAAACCCCGCCGTAAAGTGCCGTAAAGTGTGAGCTCACGTCGCCTGTGATACAAGTTTATCCTAGTACAGGCATCTAACATTGTATTACCTTTATAAATTATTTCTAAGATTTTATGTTAATATTTTACCAATTTTAATACTGAATAAAAATATTCTATTCTATGTTGAGGTCGGCTTCCAGTCTATCGGAATGCAGCTGAATACTAGTATTTTACATGGAGCAACTATCCATCTGACTTTGACAACCAAGTTGCAGGGTAACACGATACCCCTTCGTAAGACTGGTTGTCAGACTTTTGGGGTTCTGACTACATGTAACAACTGTCACAGATCTACGAATGACATCCGGGACCAACGGCATAACGTGCTTTTAGTAAAGTCGTTGCGAATATTCTGTTTTTTAGTCTCGTAGACTAATTTGACATATTAAGTGATTGTAGTTTGTTTTTTCAATTTGGAATTTCACATTTACAGCTGTCAAATTAGTTTACGAGATAAAAAAAAACAGACTTTATTAATATGTTTATAGTTGAGTTTTTCCGACCACCCTATACATAATAGCTAAGCACTTATGTGCATAATTGTATATAATGTCATTATAAGTGTCATTATAATTATAAATGTAGGTAATTATAGTTATTCCGCTTAACTATTCCTCAAGACTTCAAGAATTATAAAGACCTTGGCAACAGGCAAATGAAGGAACAAGGGTGGGTTTTAGTCAGTAAAAGTCTGATACGCTCTCCCGCTCCACCCAGAGGGGATTTCAAAACATCAAAGTACTTTTTTTTATAAATTGGAATTGTCCGAATTAAGTTTTTATGGAAAGTTATGCCGGTAATTTTTTTTAAATTCGAACAAAAACTGAACGTCTTTTTTTTCTTTTTAATTTAACCAAATCGGTTCAGCCCGTCTCAAGATATGATAAAATTAAATATATATAAAATGAAATTATGTTCGTTGGTAAGCGCACCAACGAACATAATTTCATTTTAATTTTAATAGAGATAGATTTTTGCAATGTTGTAAAACAGCTGATTAAAACTAACTACAATAACGTAAATTAAACTGTCTATATTAATATGTATATTTTATTATGAAAATGCAATCCTAGTAAACTCGTACGAAACATACTTGTAATGTATTAATAATGTATGTCATACGTAAATAGACTATTATACAGTACCTATGTTATCTAACGAAGGGCGATAGCGTGGTAAAGTGTAGCGTCTAAAAAAAATATTACCATATTTTTTATTTTTTTAAGTATAGTAAAATATTCACAAAAAATATTGAATTCATACGGAAAAGAAACACTCTGTACACGCACACTTGTCTTTCTACGTTGAAATACATAAACTACAACTTATACTTTAAAAAAACAATTTTTTTTTGTGGTGTTTTTTTTTTATATAATATGGACGCTAAACTATTATTGCGGGTTAGCGGGAAATCCCTTTGTTAGTTAACATACTGTATTATAATAACTCCATATTATAATTTTAATATAAAAAACTCTGAACAAAAAACCACAATAGTTTTCCAAATAATAACACGCGATAGAAAATTAATGCCACCAACACTTTCTTCGCGAAACCGACAGCAAAATAATGTAATTAAACCAAAAATATTAAAATAATAGCACAACAAACACACCAACATTTACAAATAACATTTCACTTTATAAACAATAAAAATAAATTAAAAAAACACTCACGATTTTTTATTCAGACAAGCGTGTATACTCCTTGAAGTTAGAATACGTACTGAATCCACGAATCATTCGTTCAGCGAATCTAAAAAGACCGAATGACAGATGCTGTGGACTGTTTGCTGTAGATAAGAACGCTGTATGTGACAATTAGATTGAAGGTCATTTTTGGTTTGTTTTGCCGGTTGACTGAACTGTTTTTTGTTATTACTAGTGAGAATGATTCATTATGCTAGTTTGTCTACTCGCGAAAATTTGGCGAGGAGTGTTGACTATACACAATTAAAATTTAGCTTTTTTTTTTCAGGTTGGCTACGGTGATGAATTATTGACAGCTGTCAACTGTGACAGTTACTGACAACCACATTTTAGAGGCTATTTGCAAATAGGTTATTGCCAACGCTAGCTATCAACTCAACAAATATTGTTTATTCATTTATTTATTTAATAGCTTATGTACAAATATAAACAGACAGAAAGCTACGTACGAAAGTGATCCTTATTTCTAAAGAAATCTTAAGCTTATGTACACAGAGCACTATATAGGTAACTAGCTGCACCCCGCGGTTTCACCCGCGTAAGTCTCGATCCCGTGGGAATATCGGGATAAAAAGTATCCTATGTGTTAATCTAGGTTACAAACTCTCTGTGTGCCAAATCCGTTCAGTAATTCTTGCGTGAAAGTGTAACAAAAATCCATCCATCCATACTTACAAACTTTCGCCTTTATAATAATTATTACTAAGATACTTATGTACCTGCGATGGGAGAATAGATAAAAAGAGATGCAGACTTCGTGTTTAAAATTTATAACACAATTCACTTTGTTAAATAAAAAATACAATATATACTCGGACTATTTCGACTGTGGGGTAATTTTAACTTCTGAGAATCATTCAAATACAATTCATCAATTATACAATCAATAGTATCAATTCGTTAGAATTACCCCACAGTCGAAATAGGCCCGCTAGACGTTACTAAGGCGGTTCACACACGGCACCGCGCACCGCGGCGGTGCCGTGTAATTCGACCGCGCGGTCGGGCGGTGTACGTCTGTCGGTCTGTTAGGTATCAGCGGATTTCATAGAGGCCAATGCGACATGAGACCGCCTACCGCGGCGGTTGGCGATGCCGTGTGTTAATCGCCTAACAACCCGTGCGCATTAACATGGCACCTGACTCGGAACTCAATACTCCCCCCGCTACCCGCGCGGCGCCCCGCCGGCGCCGTGCGGGGAAGCGGGGGGAGCTGCAAATGTCATTGAGCCAGGTGCCATGTTAATGCGTACGGGTTGTAGGTACATACACTAAACTCATTTCTGTTCTATCCTCTGATTACATAAATCTCTTTTTTTTGTTTAGTTTTCTATTATTCGAGATCACTTGTTCACTTGAGGAGCCCGTGGCTAAGTAATAACAGCCGCACGAGTCGATCCATCAGGTTAAGCTACGCTTGCCGGGGTTGGTCCTGGATGGGTGACCATTTTCACATATCGAGACTCCTCCGTGCCTCGGAAAGCGCGTTAAGCCGTTGGTTCCGGCTGTCATTTGTGGAACTTTGACAGTCGTTACGGGTCGTCGGAAGCCCGAAAGTCTGACAACCAGTCTTACCAAGAGGTATCGTAATACCCAGTTACTGGGTTGTGGAGGTCAGATAGGCAGTCTCTTCATGTAGAATACTGGTATTCAGCTGCATCCGGTTAGACTGGAAGCCGACCCCAACATAGTTGGGAAAAGGCAGGCAGATTGATTTTGATTCGGGTTCACTTGTTTTTTTCGGATGACATACAAAAAGGATAATTTTCTATGAAAAATAAACCAATTTTTCGTTCTTTTTCATACATTCATGTCTTTTGCTTTTTAACCGACTTCTTCAAAAAGGAGTAGGTTCTCAATTCGTCTGTGTTTTATTTTATTTTTTTGTTTGATTGTTACTCGATTTCTCCGCCAATTATGAATCGAGTTTGATGATTATTTTTTTGTATGGAAGGTCATGCTTCCCAGGTGGTCCCATATAAATTTTATTAACTTTGCTGTTTTGTTAGCTGCTAGTTTTTGAGTTATCATCAATATTACGTATTTTTCCCACTTAGTTTATCTAGACGATGTTTTCATTTACTCCTTCACTGTTATTTTCATCAGCTAGTGGTATTCGAATTTCTGTGGGGTAGGTACCACTACTAAAAAGTGAAAAATAAAAACTTTTGGAAGTCGGTTTTTTTTTGTAAAAAGTTTTTATTGCAAATAAAGTAACAATAATTAACTTCGCCTACGACTCATTTAAATCCATTGTTCATAGCATTCACAGCGCCCAAGGTCGTGGGTTAGATTTCCTGCTCAGACAAAAACTATGCAGTGCAGTAAGGAGCACAATCAAATGCTCTTCGTTAAATTCCAACCTATTTTTTATTTGAGTTGAAGACTTTAATGACACATAACGAATGAGCATAAAGAAAAATTAAAGTAATAAAAACTAAAACGACGACTAAAAAGGTATAAACAAGAGACCACAGACAGACAAATTAAAAATCCGGAGTCTGTGTGACTCCGGATTTTTAATTTGTCTGTCTGTGGTATCTTGTTTATACCTTTTTAGTCGTAGTTGGGTTTTAGTTTTTATTACTTAATTTTTTTTTTAAATTCTTTTGGTGTTAATATATATATTTTTTTGAAATGTGCTCATTAAGCCCTTTCATTTGATACCCAACATGGTACGATTATTTTTTTTTTTTTTAGTTCCTAACTTTATATCCTCTAGAGGGCGCCATTTTTAATTTAATGTGACGTCACATAGCCTATAACCAGCGGACGATCAAGACGCTTCCAACGATACGTCATTTTTCAAATTGTGATGAGTCGTTTACAAGATATTAGGGAACAGATGAACATACATACATGCATACATATATACATACATACCGGTCAAAATCATAACCCTCCTTTTTTCGCCGTAGTCGGGTAAAAATACACCGTGATTTCCACCTCGATTTCCTAATATAATGTATAAGTAGGTATGCCCAATAAATTCATTCTAAAGGTATGTTTCTGAACAACGCTCTCGGCGGTGCTGCCACGTCACTACTTGTCCTCATACATTTTCTATAGGTTTATAGCAGATTACATTCCGAGCACGGCAGCAATATGATGGAGCAATGTCATAGTCTAATAATATATTTCAATTAGGCACATAAAAGGCACTTTTGAACGTCAAAAACAAAGAAATAGAACTGATTCTAGTTGCCCCTTCCAAAATGTAGTTTTCGTATGGAGAAGAATGGGCAAGAAACTCCACCGTACAGTTTGGCAAAAAAGAGTATGATGCGGTGAAAAATGGAATTAAATAATATATTAATAATGATGTTGGCACTACTTTGCCGACAAGTGTTTTGAGTCACCCACAAGCTTGTCAGCAGTTTTTTACGAAAATTATTTTATTCCTTTTCTATTTGTAGTGACCTTTGTGCGATAGTGGCGCCCTCATTATTTCCAAACTCTTTTTTGCCAAGCTGTAACTCTTTTAAAAATGTTTTACAATATTTTGTATACATCAATTTTAAATTTATATGTGAAGACGATGCACCTAAAATAAGATTACTGTACCAGAATGGCGCGCAGCATTGCTGCCGTGCTCGGAACAACAGTCAATTTCAAATGAAACTGAACGTGATCAGAGGGGCAATTCCCGTCACTTTTAAGAACGTTCCCAGTCGCATATCTTTCGTAATCTGTCAATTAAATTAAAAATTTAAAAAACCCCCGACAAAAACAAAGCATTTAAAAAGTAAACCAATAATATGTATTGCCCTTTAAGTTTAATATAAAAGTTGTAGGTAATATTTTGATCCAAGCGTCGTCGCGTCGGGGGACGGCTTATGAAAATAGGAAATTAACAGCAGCTATCCTTTCTACAATAGCATATATTCATTATTCCTAGTGTATGTTGGCGTTTTCATTAGCCGTCCCCCGACGCAACGACGCTTGGATCAAAATATTACCTACAACTTTTACATTAAACTTAAAGGGCCAATACATATTATTTGTTTACTTTTTAAATGCTTTGTTTTTGTCGGGGGTTTTTTAAATTTTTAATTTAACTTTTATTTCAAGCTTTAGTAATATAATATGAAATTTAAATTCATATTATATTACTAGTAGAAACGCTATGATCAACCCGCGGTTCGCCGATATCTGCGTAGCTGTACGTACTTTTGCCACAGTGAAGCTAGTTTCTAATGTAGTCTCATTTCTCTTTCCTACTCCATCATCCGACCCTGATCACCTTCCATCTGTAACCTATTTTTTGAGACCTTTCCAATGAGCCCAAACACGATACCTCTGCTGTAAGTTGGTGAGGGCGTTGGGTATCCTGCATCCAGGTGATGCTGCAGCATCAGTTCAAGGGTACTATATTCTTCTAATATCATTGAAGTAACAGAATTCTAAATTTCCAATCGATTAGACCTGTGAAAGATTCTCACATCCATTCATCCACTAGAAAAGAGCTGATAATCTTCAAATGGCTGAACCGATTTTCTTGAATAATAGCTAAGAACACTCTCGATCAAGTCACCTTTCAAACAAAACAAAAAAAAACAAAATCGGTTCAGCGGTTTGGCAGCTACGATGGAACAGATACACACGTTAAACTTATAACACCCCTCTTTTTCAGTCGGGGGTTAAAAACACAATCAATTTACCAACATTTTTGACAAGTTTGACAGATTGCGCTTTGTATAAGTACGAGAATTGGCCTTCTGTGCCCTGTTTATCAAGTTACAAGTCTACACATTCACAAGTTACCTAGAATGTTAATTTTCGTTAAATTCATAGCTCATCTCTATATTCATAATCAGCCTCAATGTTCCCACTGCTGGGACACGGGCATCATAGCCTTTTCACAACTATCTTGGGGTCGGCTTCCAGTCTAACCGGGTGCAGCTGAATACCAGTATTTTACATCGAGCGGCTGCCTATCTGACCTCCACAACCCAGTTACTGGGTAACACGTTACCCCTTGGTAAGACTGGTTGGTTAAACCACCCAATCCTCGATAAATACCTACATAAGTCAAAGAACGGTTTTTTTTTGCGTTTTCCGCCTTGCTATCCTTTATAAGCTACATACTGGGTTCTAACTCTCAACAACCCACATAATCTGATTTCCGTTGAGGAAATAACGAGTTTATCTACACAACAACTAGTTTTATAAATAAAATATTGTTACAATAGTATCGAACTGAGAGTGATAAAAGCGACACTTTCGTCCCATTTCGATTATTTTTGTGCTATTTTGTAAAGTTCACTTAGATTGGAACCTTACTCAAGTGAGCGCACACAATTCAAAAATTATTTACAAAAAAAAAAAACAACCGACTTCCAAAAAAAAAACAAAAATAGTGAAAAATTACTTTTAACTGGTCAATATCAGATTGTATGTTGATCTAAATAATTATGATTTGCGGCCGTAACAAATATGGATTTACAGAATTATTATCATTAGAATCAGTCACACGTAATCTGTTTGATTTATGCCCTTTTTTTTCATTTTGGGAAATCATCAAATGACTTCTCCCGCTCTGGGTGGAGCGGAAGGGCGTGTCAGACTCTTTCTGACTAAAACCCACCCGTGTTCCTTCAGTTGCCTGTTGCCAAGGTCCCGGCATCCCTTTCGGACTTTCTCGCAACCCTGGATTGATTTATGCCCTAACAAGTGTGACTCCAGATTTTTAATTTGTCTGTCTGTGATGTCTTGTTTATACCTTTTTAGTTGACTTTTTTATCGTAGTTGAGTTTATTTTTATAACTTTTATTTGTATCGTGTTTAGATTCACGTACTCCCTACTCACCATACTGGGGACAAGTTGGCTAACACAATGATAATGGAGTCGGGGTGGCCGATCATTGAACTCGCCCAGTCGGATAAAAAGGCTTAATATGGACGAAATCACGAAACACATTTGATGGGTGTCCATCCAGAACCATCCGTGCCCCGCAAGCACGGTAAGCCGATGGTCCCAGCTGTCATTCGTTTATCTTTAACAGTCATTATGGGTTGTCAGAAGCCGAAAGGTCAGACAACCAGTCTTACCAAGGGATATAGTGTTACCCAGTTAGTTGTCGAGGTCAGATAGGCAGTCGCTCCATGTAAAATACTGGGGGCTTAAAACGGTCACTTTAGCAGAATTATAATATGAAAATATTATGAATCATCGTAAAATGTCACAAACTGACAATTCATGATATGATCTGCTTGCGATTCATAATATGAAATAATTCATCTGTTTGACAGTTTTCTGCTTTTATGTCAAATTAGAGGAATTGCTAATGACAGCTGGGATTCAGGAAATGAACTGCTTTTAGAGGAATTGCTAATGTGGCCGGTTAAGGCCTCCAGGTCAACAACTGCACCCGGTGAGACTGGAAGCCGACCCCAACATAGTTGGGAAAAGGCAGGCAGATTGATTTAGTTACATGATGATAAAACGTTTTGTGACATAATGATACCAAGCGTTCCATTCTTCAAGAACACGTGTAAAATTCTTGAATGACTATAGGTACCTACTTGAGATAATAAACTGATAAGTGATAATGATAAGGTGCTACTGATAAAAATGGCTCATCTCTTGTATATGTAGATAGTATCTTGTTGTATAAGAATCACTTGCTTCAAAAACGGTGAAGGAAAACATCGTGGGGACATCCTTACTATAGAAGGTGGAGAAGACAATACAACATAAAAACTTTTTACAAAAAAAATCAACTAAAAGTGAAGAATAAAAACTTAAAAAAAAAAAAACAAACCCCCTTCCAAAAAAACACTAAAAAGAGATAAAAACTTTTTACAAAAAAAAAACAACCGACTTCCAAAAAAAACACAAAAAAAGTGAAAAATAACTTTAATTTCGGAAGTCGGTGTCTTTGCTTTCCAATTTTCCTGTTATGCCACCGACTTCCGAAATTAAAGTTATTTTTCTCTTTTTAGTGTTTTTTTGGAAGTCGGTTTGTTTTTTTTTTTTTAATCTTTTATTTTTCACTTTTTAGTTGTGGTACCTACCCCACACAAATCCGAATAGCACTACCTGCTATGTAAATAACAGTGAAAGAGTAAATAAGGAAATTGTCTAGATAAACTAAGTGGAAAAAATACGTAATCTTGAAGCTAACTCAAAAACTACGCAAGCAAAGTTAATAAAATGTAGGCCACCTCGGAAGCATGACCTACCAAATAAAAAAAGAATCATCAAAATCGATTCACAATTGGCGGCGTAATCGAGTAACAAACATACAAAAAACATACAGACGAATTGAGAACCTCCTCCTTTTTGAAGAAGTCGGTTAAAAATAAAACTCCGTATATCTACTGACGTTCTTGGTCTAGGTACATTAAAAAAATTAATCAAATAGTTACGATAGCTAGTCAAAGATCGGCAAACCCCATAGTCGGCCCATCACTACTATTTAGTTTGTTTGAAAAAATTACTTTTTTAAATTTCCATGTTAGGATTTATTTGATAGTTCCAAAATACTCTTATGCATTAGTATTGCCAGTGTTTTCATTTATTGTTGTATTGTCGTCTCCACATTGTATATATATTATTATACTAGCTGCGCCCCGCGGTTTCACCCGCGTAAGGCACGATCCCGTGGGAATAGCGGGATAAAGGTATCCTATGTGTTAATCCAGATTATAAACTATCTGTTTGCCAAATTTCATCCAAATCCATTCAGTAGTTTTTACGTGAAAGAGTAACAAACATCCATCCATACTTACAAACTTTCGCGTTTATAATATTAGTTAGATTAATATTATAAATGTGAAAGTAACTCTGTCTGTCTGTAGCGCTTTCACGCCAAAACTACTGAACCGATTTAAATTAAATTTGGTACACACATAGTCTAGAGCCTGAGAAAGAACATAGGCTACTTTTTATCGACATACCACGCGGGCGAAGCCGCGGGGGGAAGCTAGTGAGAGATCATTCTCGACGGCATGTGAACCAAGTCAGCTGCCCAGGGGCGACTTTAGAGCTCTGCCACCACCAGGTTAGTCACTAACCACTCGAGTTCCAGGTTGATCGAGCTCTGCTCGGGTGAAAATAGAGAAAACTAATTTTCCCAGATATGAAACCTACTTAGCTAGACCGATTTTTCGCCCCCATAAACCCCTTTATTGCATACAACTTTCATCGAATTTGTTAGAGCCGTTTTCGAGAACGTGATTATACAAATTCTATACAAATATTGCTCATTTCATAGTATCTATAGGATTCAAACTCAAACTCAAAGCATTTATTTCAAATAAACCAATTACAGGCACTTTTGAATTGTCAAGGGGTCGGTCAGTCAGAAAGATGAAGCTAGTTGCCCATTCCAAAGCGTAGTAGGTTCCTATGGAGAAGAACGGGCAAGAAACTCCACGGACACTCTTTTAAATCAGAATATTGTTACAATATATTGATTTAAAGATACAGAAATAGGAAAACTTACATAATATTTTGTCGGAGCAATGGTGGCCCAGTGGTAACTGCCCCGACTTACGAGTTTAAGGTCGTAAGTTCGAACCCTGACAGGCGCTTTACTTTGTGTAAATTATTTCATCACCACTGCTCTCAAAACGGTGAAGGAAAACATCGTGAGGAAACCGGCATGTCCTAGAACCAAAAATTCGAAGACATGTGACATCTACCAACCCGCACTGGGCCCGCGTGGAGGATTACGGCCCACTCCCTCTCACCGAGAGGAGGCCTGTGCCCCAGCAGTGGGAACATAGGCTCGTTATTCATGTAAATAGACAAGGATCAACCTAGGCTAGGTAAATGATGGTGCACTTAGATGGATTAACTAACCCTAATGTATGATTATTTTTCCGGTGACGCTAAATGGTTTGTTGACAATCTGATAAACATAATTCTATTGTCTATTGTCAATGTGTCATGCACATGGAAGTATTATATGTTCCAAAAGTATCTCATTAAAATGTAAACACATGAATGCTCCACATGAATCCACCTACTTAATGCTAGTTAATTTTTAGTGCCACTTTCAAATTGAGTGCTTTGTTTTGATTAAGTATTTGAATACTTAAACTCGAAATTCTAATTTTTTAGGGTTCCGTACCCAAAGGGTAAAACGGGACCCTATTACTAACTCCGCTGTCCGTCCGTCTGTCTATCTGTCCATCTGTCACCAGGCTGTATCTCATGAACCGTGATAGTTAGATAGTTGAAATTTTCACAGATGATGTTTTTCTGTTGCCGCTATAACTACCAATACTCAAAAACAGAATAAAATAAATGTTTAAGGGGGCTTCCATACAACAAACGTGATTTTTTTGCCGTTTTTATAGATAATGGTACGGTACCCTTCGTGCGCGAGTCCGACTCGCACTTGGCCGGTTTTTTAAATCACTTTAGATGTTTTATATTTGACAATTGAGGTTCATTTTATAACCTCAATTATCGTTGGTGATTTTTCAATTAAAATTTAATAATGTTATTAAAAAAATAAGTAATGTTGGAAAAAGTGGTCACATGCTAAGTTGAAACATTCTAAATACACATTAATTTATTTATTTAAACTTTTCGCACACAAAAAAGTTACAAAGGCGGACTTAATGCCTTAGGCATTCTCTACCAGTCAACCAAGGGTGGTGAAGAGATTAGATGGCGGGTGCTCTGATTGAGAGGAACAAAGAGAAAAAAAAAAAAAAAAAATAAGGAAAAATATATATATCATAATGCATTATAGATAAAACAGTTTTTACAGCACATAAATACGCAATCCACTTGTGATACATAAATACTTACATACATATTTACTATAATATATACCTATAATATATATATATACATATTATACAAATTCAAGGCAGAGAGGTGTATATGACTCTACTCTATTTATTTTGAAAAAATCTCTGCAGTTTCCGCTTAAATGCATACCGACTGGTGGCCGTCCTGATATCAAGAGGAAGCGCATTCCAAAGAAGAATGGACTGAATATGAAAAGAAGAATGAACAAAGTCAGAAGTGTGAGAAGGGCAGAGTAGGAGAAGATTGTTAGAAGAACGCAGATTCTTAGTGTGTGAAGAACATAGATATTGGAAGTGAGACACAAGATAAGAAGGAGGAGTGGGAGAGTTGAGAACGGAGAAAAGCGTGGTCAGAGCACGCAAACTTCTTCTTTGGCGAATGGACATCCATTTGAGCTCAGACCTATAGCTCGAAACATGGTCATATTTCCTCAGGTTGAAAATGAACCGAATACAGTTGTTGAGTAGTCTGTCAAGCTTATCCAACAAAACTGCATTCAAGTCAAAGTAGCACACGTCACCATAGTCGATGATGGGGAAAATTAAAGTCTGCACAAGCATAGTTTTCGTCTTAGCGGGCAAAAAGTTCCTCAGACGATACAGGGATCGCAGAGTACCGCTGACCCTTTGACTAACACTAGAGACCTGGCGTTGCCAGCTAAGTGTCGAGTCCAGATGCAAACCGAGATCCTTCACAGTAGAAGTAATGGGGATGACGGTGCCATTGAAAATGAGTGGAGGAAGAGAGCTGAGCGTCACCCTACCCATCATGCGTGAGCTCCCAATTACAATGGCCTGAGACTTTGAGGGGTTTACTGACACCCCAAAACTATCAGACCACTTTTTGATGGCATCTAAATCTCGGTTTACATCCGCTATAGCGTCTGATAAACCTTCAACCCGCCCAGCTGTATATAATTGTAGATCATCGGCATAAAGATGATACGAACACCGAAGACAGTGAGTTATAAAATTAATGAAGATGGAAAATAACAATGGAGAAAGAATACCGCCTTGCGGAACACCAGCATCCAAATGTTAATGTGTTAGTAATTCCTTTTAGTGAGAGATTGCGTAAGAATTTAATTAAAGTGAACAGTTTGTTTGCACTTTCATAACATACTTTTGAAACTAACTATAATACCATGTCATACCTATATGATTATTATGATCTCCGTTAATCATTGCTTAACATAGCAAGACTAATAGATGTTTTGTTTAGATATTATACATACAATATGCGATATGAGGAGCTCGTGGCTAAGTAATAACAGCAGCACGAGTCGATCCATCAGGTTAAGCTACGCTTGCCGGGGTCGGTCCGTGGATGGGTGACCATCTTTACATACCGAGACTCCTCCGTGTTTCAGAAAGCACGTTAAGCCGCTGGTCCCGGTTGTAATTTGTGGATCTGTGACAGTTGTTACTGGTTATCACGATAACTCTTGGTAAAAACCAAGGGCATACCCAGTGTTACCCAGTTCTGGAGGTCAGATAGGCAGTCGCTCCATGTAAAATACTGGTATTCAGCTGCATCCGGTTATACTGGAAGCCGACCCCAACATAGTTGAGAAAAGACTGAGCAGAAAATGATGAATGGGTTGGTAACTACGAAATAATAGGACCTTCAATATGAAACTATGAATGAATGAATATTATCATAACTATGAATGAATGGACTGGTACTTTTATCAATGACAAATATATGTACAGGAAATTGACTCACAGATTATATTCAAAACGAAAAAAACTAACATATGTATGTAAATATTGATTCTAGAATCAATACTAACGTGTGACAAAAAAAAATAGATAAAAATGGTAAGATATCAGCCACCGTTCCCTTTTCCGCTTAAAGTGCAAATAGGCGCGACGCGACGCGGTGCGACGCGATTCTGGTAAGACAATTTCTAAGAAAACTTCTTAAAAATTGTTCTACCAGAACAAATTACATGACGCAATGAATGTTGTTGAACTGTCAAAATTAAAGACATTGCCATTGTATGTGTGTTACGCTGTACGCATTACTCCGCTGAATTACATAAAAACGTAACTTTAGGCTCCCACAGACAGGCGCGGCCCTAGTACAACGAACACTACACGGTACTACTAGTAACGCGACACGGTGTGACACGACTTTTAACAAAACAATTTTGGAAAAAACTTTACGGCGAACAATGCAGCGGCGTCGCGTCGCGCCAGTATGTAAGAGCCTTAAGGTGGGGTGGACAGGTGGTGGTTCGTTAAACTAAAAGCCGCTAGTAATGCAGTAAACTTGTGGCGCGTGAGTCGCTGACGGAAGAGAATGTTGCCATCAATAAATATTATATTTTTACATCTGCATTGGAACCATTTCACCTTAAGGTTGATGCGCTAGGGTGGCCCGCGAAATTCAAATTTTCTTACGTTTTTTGCAATTTGCAGGTCAGTATCAGGTTGTATGTTGATCTAAATATTATTTGCGACCGTAACAAATATGGATTTACAGAATTATAAACATTAGAATCAGCAATACAACTCTCTAAGTTCATGTAAGTGCATTGAATGACGATTAATTTCATAAAATTTTCATTCAATGCACTTACATGAATTTATTTTATTTCTTATTTTGTTATTGATTATTCACTATGTGCTGCACCGATTGACGTCATGACGTCAACGCCGGCTGTCACTGAAAACCAGCGCTGGGGCTCTGCCTCGCATAGGGCCGCAGCAATATGCTGAGCGATGGCCGTTTTGCGTGAATGTGACGCATATTTCCCCCAACTTGTTATTTTAGTATATTTGTCGTTTCTTAGCGTCATGTTTGCCGTAAATAAACGTATTTTCTTTCTTTATTTCTTCTTTAATGATACTAAGAAACAAATGATATCATTTGCCAACAAACTCGACACACACAACACATCTGTTCATTCACTGTCAGTATTTGTCCTTCTAGGTCATTTTCTTTAGAAATGAGTCTGGCAGTAATTTGATCATTTCTCATGAAAATACACGCCAATACATCGAGTAAATTCTCTATGTAATGCCAATAAGAAAAACCGGCCAAGTGCGAGTCGGACTCGCACACGAAGGGTTCCGTACCATTATCTATAAAAACGGCAAAAGAATCACGTTTGTCGTATGGGAGCCCCTTTAAATATTTATTTTTACCCGACTACGGCGATGAAAAAAGGAGGGTTATGATTTTGAACGATATGTATGTATGTATGTATGTTCATCTGTTCCCTCATATCTTCTAAACGACTCATCACAATTTCACAAATGAGGTATCGTTGGAAGCGCCTTGATCGTCCGCTGGTTATAGGTTATGTGACGTCACATTAAATTAAAAATAGCGCCATCTAGAGGATATAAAGTCAGAAAAAAAAAAAACCTACCATGTTGGGTATCAAATGAAAGGGCTTAATGAGCACATTTCAAATATATATATATTATAACCCCAAAAGAATTAAAAAAAAATTAAAGTAATAAAAACTAAAACCCAACTACGACTAAAAAGTTATAAACAAGACACCACAGACAGACAAATAAAAAATCCGGAGTCACACGTAATCTGTTCGATTTATGCCCTAACACGTGTGACTCCGGATTTTTAATTTGTCTGTCTGTGGTGTCTTGTTTATACCTTTTTAGTCGTAGTTGGGTTTTATATTTGTTGTTATGGCGGCAACTGAAATACCTACATCATCTGTGAAAATCTCAACTGTTTAACTATTACTGTTTATGACATACAGCCTGGTGACAGGCGGACAGACAGACAGTCAGCGGCGTCTTAGTAATAGGGTCCCGTTTTAACCTTTAAAAATGATACAGTTGGCATATTTAGAATCTATATAAACAAATAAACAAAATTGAAATGTCTGTTTGTAATGTCAACATAATAGCTTTTTACTTAATGCATTGTGAAAGTATAATATATAGGTACGGTACCTACTTATAATATAAAAAAAACTGTCTGCTTGTTCCGGCTAATCTCCGAAACGGCTGGACTGATTTTGACTGAACTTTTACTGTCAGGTAGCTAATGTTTTATGGAGTAGGTAACTGTGCCTAATTTTATTTTAAAAGATTTTGGATCCAAGCGGGCGAATCCGCTGGTAGCAGCATTATTATAATACAAGGACTAATAGTAACACAATTGGATACATTATCAATGAACAAATAATACGTGTCGTGACACGAATTACTCGCAAATGAAACAAAATACGCCTGCGGTGTCGCTACCTCACGCACCGCAATGAGACAGATCGTGTGCCGAATATTCGGCCGCTGAATATTCGGCGCTTCGGCCGAGAGCGTGGCCGGGTATTCGGTATTGTTTCCTATCAATTTTTAACAACAAACAACCAAACATTAGAGGTGCCATAAAAAGTGATTTTGCCGAGTGCCGTAATTAGCCTTTTATGCGCCCGGTGCGAGCTGCTATAACCGCGCCCTTGAAATATTTTCTAATCATAACCGGTTCTGACAGTAAAATGGATTGTCTATAAAAATAAATAATAGGTATTGTGAGTGGCCCTGGTCTGGTCATTTCTGCGCCCCTCCAGGGTCTGCGCCCTGTGCCTGGGCACCGCTGGCACCGCCCTAGTTACGGCACTGAACACATCATCATCTTTAACATATATTTATTTCAAAATTAATGCTGCAGTATTTTCGGCATAACGGAGGATCATGCTAAGCAATTTGAGGTAGGGTAGGCTTAAAATTGAAGTTTTTTTTTTTTTTTTTATAAGATATTGCCCCCACACTAGGAATTTCTTCCTGTATCGTGGGTGCGTTTACAAACATAGAAACTCACATACACTAACACCCAGACCCGGAACAACTACTTGCAGATCATACAAATATTTGTTCCGTGCGGGAATCGAACCCAAGACACGTTGCGCAGCAGTCCATAGCTCAGCCACTGCGTCAACCGTGTCGTCTAAAAATGTCTGTCTTATAATGAGAATACGATTTAACAGTTGTCCCTATACGCGACGTGGTTTTGCCCGTCCGAAAATTGAATTTGTCATTTCTTTTAATTACTTGCCGACTCGGACACATTATATAAAGTTGGACACATTGACCGAATTGACACATTTTAATTTCAATATTTTTTTCAATGGCAATACCACCACCTACTACTGCAGCCAAGGTACTTGACAGCATGCTTAATGCGAACCTCGCGAAAATAATCGCCCTACAGGATGCCCAGTTTGGTTTCAGAGCAGGGTTGTCTACTGAGAGTGCCATCTTAAGTCTAAAGCATGCCGTCGGGTACTACACAGCTAGAAGGACCGTATACGGGTGCTTCCTAGACTTGTCGAAGGCGTTTGATCGTGTCGCATACGACCTTCTGTGGGACAAGTTGGGCAGCGCGGGTGTGCCGGGGGAATGTATCTCTCTCCTGAGATTTTGGTATGCAAACCAGAATAACTATGTGAAGTGGGCAGGGGCGCTGTCGGATGAGTACACATTGGAATGTGGCGTTAGGCAAGGTGGTTTAAGCTCACCTCTATTGTTTAACGTTTATGTTAACCTGCTCGTCGAGCGGCTTAGTAGCACACATGTCGGCTGCTACATTGATGATACTTGTTTTAACAATATTAGCTATGCAGACGATATGGTGCTGCTGAGCCCCTCCATAGGCGGGCTAAGGAAACTTTTGTCCATTTGTGAGAAGTATGCGGAGGCTCATGGGTTACAATATAACTCTAAAAAGAGTGAAATCTTAGTATTTAAAGCAGGCAAACCACAGCCTACCCATGTGCCTCCTGTATTTCTCAATGGAATAGCCCTAAAGCAGGTTCAATCGTTTAAATATCTGGGTCACATTGTGATGGCTGACCTCAGGGACGATGAGGATGTTGAGCGGGAGCGCAGGGCTCTGTCGGTGAGAGCTAATATGCTCGCACGCAGGTTTGCGCGATAAACGAGAGAAGTGAAGATTACGCTATTCAAAGCTTATTGCCAGTCCTTCTACTCACGCGGCCTGTGGGCGAGATATACGCAGCGAGCCTACAGAGCCCTGCGCACTCAGTACAATAATGCGTTCAGGATGTTGTTGGGTATGCCGTGGCGGTGCAGCGCGTCTGGGATGTTTGCTGAAGCCCGCACGGATGGTTTCCAGGCCATCATGCGCAAAAAAGCAGCTTCCCTGTTGGCCCGTATACGGGGTAGCAACAACGGTATCTTGAACGCAATATCTTTGCGTTTTGACTGTCCCTTTCAGAATATGTGGGTCATGTCTTGTTTAGGTGTGGCGAGACATGGCAAGTAGGTAAATAAAAAGTGAAAAAATATGTTATTAGGTTAAGTTTTCTATGGGTCTATGCTACCCGAAATAAAGTTTAAATAATAATAATAATAACCCCACCGCCGTATCTCTACGTTGACGTCGTGGTGGGGCTTGCGTGCTCCGAACTCTAGGTCTGTGCCGGTAGAATTTACTTCGCCGAAACGGGTCTAGAGTGAGGAGCCAGACCAAGAGAGATACAAAAACCCGCAGGGCAGCATGTGGCGAGCTGTTGGGCGGTTGCGACCCCACGGACCCTATCTCCCGGGAGATGTCTTGTTCCTCACCTCTGGCTTGCCTTTATTGGCCGGCTAGAGTGAACACTGACGAGGAACAGAGCTCCCACCTCATTCTTGCCTTTATTGGCCGGCTTGAGTGGAGATTCGCAAGAGCAAACGTGCTCGGAGGAAGGAAGTATTCCAGTAAGACGCTGGTAGGGATCTTGACCGTACTTCCGGGATTGTCCTGATAGCCGTGGAATACCTCTCCACTCCTTTTAAGCACCTCAGGACATGTTGCCCCCTTGTCGCTACGACACTTTGTGCTAGCGACCGTTCTGGGGGGCCCATTATTGAGTGTGCAAGTCACCCCCTGCCATTTTATCTTTGTATTTTATATTTAAAAACATTGTTCAGGCAGGGGCCATAGTCTTTCCATAGTTCAAGATTACCAGTTCACTAAACCACCCAAACCCGTAGCCCAATATCTTTGTTTCCATATTCTGCAATTAATAGTCCTACACCAACCGGGGGTTGTCCTTGGCTGCACATGCATTGTGAGAACAGGGATAATCGTCGGTTGGTGCCTAATTCCATTTAAAATTGTCTAAGGGGCCTCTGCAAGTTGGCTTCGGCCCCTCGCACGCCTTCCAAAGGTCCGGGATCCCAGGGTCCCGAGATGTTTAAACATATAAAAAATTATAATAATAATAATACGGACCCGTTAAAAAAAAAAAAAATGTGATAGATATGTGTAGCAAATAATAATAAACTCGATTAGATATTTGTAAAAAAATGTTATTGGACTTAGAGAGTATAATAGACAGCGGATCGGGAAAACCAAACACAATTCTGTAAATACCGTGTAGGTAAATCACAATAACAAAACCAACTTTCAGTGATAATGACACCTTGTACCCAAATATTTGGGTTCGCGCCAAAAATGTAGTAAGATTCAGAGCATTCTCTAGAATTTGCAATGACTACATACTCTCAGTTTATAATAACAAAAGCTGAATCATTTTGATTTCACAATTTGACATCAGTGTTTAGTTTCAGTAGCTTGAAAGGAGATAGTTTTATTTGTTCGGCGATTAGGCCCAACAAAAATTGTGGCGTTTATTAATGAAACGCATGATAATTTGATCCCTATGATCTCTAGATTACAGTGGTAGTAACAATTATACTTCGTCTAACGGGAATACTGAGAAATACGACCATAAAATAATCTAAATCACTAAAAGAGCTTTTATTAAGAGGTTACTGAGATGGTGACCTCATCGATATTATAATTTGCACTCTAGTGCACTCTTTAAACTTGTTTAATCTGCCTAGCCTTTTCCCAACTATGCTGACGTCGGCTTCCAGTCTAACCAGATGCGGCTGAATACCAGTATTGAAACTACAGTCGTTAAACATTTTTATTATTACCTATTATTAAGTGGTGGCCCAGTGGTAACGTCTCCGACTTACGAATTGTAGGTCGTGGGTTCGAACCTAGGCAGGCGCTTTACTTTCTGTAAATAATTTCATCACCACTGCTCTCAAAACGATGAATGGCATCGTGAGGTTACCGGCATGTCCTAGAACCAAAAATTTGAAGACATGTGACATCTACCAACCCGCACTGGGCCCGCGTGGTGGATACGGCCCACTCCCTCTCACAGAGAGGAGGCCTGTGTCCCAGCAGTGGGAACATTATAGGCTGATTATACTTACTTTTGCTTATGTTATATTCATATTTTAACTTTGTTATCTTAGTAGTAGTTGTTGTTGTTGTTGTCTTGTTATTGTGGCTGACTTGTTGTTGTTGTCTTGTTATTGTTGCTGTCTTTTTGTTGTTGTTGTTGTCTTGTTATTGTTGCTGTCTTTTTGTTGTTGTTGTTGTCTTGTTATTGTTGCTGTCTTGTTGTTGTTGTTCGCT
This sequence comes from Lithophane ornitopus, assembly GCA_948473465.1. Lineage (NCBI taxonomy): Eukaryota > Metazoa > Arthropoda > Insecta > Lepidoptera > Noctuidae > Lithophane > Lithophane ornitopus. The sequence continues at coordinate 7,511,078 of OX419640.1, read as the reverse complement.
GTTGTTGTTTTTTTTTTCCTTTATTGTTGGTTCGGCTTCCCATCTAACCGGATGCAGCTGAATAGCACAGTCCATGGATTGCCTATCTGACCTCCACAATCCAGTTACTGGGTAACACGATACCTCTTGGTAAGACTGGTTGTCAGACTTTCTAGGCTACACCCCTTAACGACTTCTTCGTAACGACTGTCAAGCTTGTCATGTCCTAGATTATTTTTACAATCCAACAATTTCGTTGAAATTGCACGTAAAATAATTTTCGGTAATATTTTTGATCTTGAAATTAAATTTTACTCTAGAATATGGAAGTTTGCTCCACGGAAAGTACAATGACAAGGGAGAGGGGAAAGTCATCGGCAAAATTTGTAGCAGACTTCTGTCCGTAAAACGTCAGAAAACATAAAACCGTCTTGCAGAAATCTTTTTGATTTCTATATATGGTAGCTAAAAAAAAAACAGTCCCCAAATTTGCCGCTCCAAAAATCTGCCGCCCTAGGCTCAAGCCTACTCAGCCTGCTGGTAAAGCCGCCACTGGATAGATGGCACCCTGGGGAAGGACATAGGCAACTTTTTATCAACCTACCGCGCGGGCGAAACCGCGGATGGAAGCTAGTAGCCAATAAATCATACTTAACACTATTATAGATAGTAAGTTACTAAAAGAATAAACATTATTGTTGCAAAATGTTTTATGAAACAGGAATCGTCTGGATTCACTTATAAATGCGCATTTATTTAGCAAACTGATCTACCACAACAAGTCGTGAAAAGGTTATTCAAAGGACAAAGTCGACAAGACGTTAGGATTTGATTAATAATTCATGATAAGGACCGTCTATTTTATTGAATAATACATTATCCGCATGTTAATAATGTCCTGTTTGAGTTTCTTGTTGATTTTTGCGGTTATTTTTAGTACCTATGTCTTATAAAGTTTTGAGGTGACTGCGGCAAGGTGGTAAACGTAATTGTTAATCACGCCATCTATTTTCGCGACCAGCAAACAATTCAGATGAAGTTCCGCTACTGGATACTAGATGGCGCTAGCTGTAAACTTAATCTAGTATTAGTAATGATAGTGATGTATTTTTAAAGTGATGCTTTCAATGTCCTGAACACTGTAAGATAATTATGTCTTAAACCAAGGAATAATTTCTGATTTAATTGAAAACATTGTGAAGCAATCGTAATAACAAATTGCATCATAATTAGTAAATGACCTCCACTTTATGCGAATTTGCTATGGGGGTCCAGATCCAGTCACTCTATAGATAGTGCCATCCACAAAGACGCGCCTCACTCCGCTCTGCTCCGTACTAAATTACAGCTTACATTAGGTACAGTAATCGCGGAGTGGGGTCCGTCTTCGTGGAAGGCACAATTTGTACACGCAAACGTCAAAAAAAAAAAAAAAAATTTGAGTACTTGTCCAGTTTTTTTTTTTTTTAATTCATTGTGGAAAAATATTTGCCAGTACCTTTTATATAAAGGGATCCATTCAATTCAACATGAATAATAAATAGCCTCTTTGATGAATGAGCTGTTCCAGGGTGTGTACAACTTACCAGGGGGCCAAGTCTACTAATTTATAAACATGTCTCGCAATGATGAGTTTTTGATAGATTTTGTATGGCAAATCTGTCAAAAACTCACCATCGCGAGACCATTGACACGTTTGTAAATTAGTAGACTTGGCCCCCTGGTCTATTCTAGGGTAAAGTGAGCTTGAAGTCAGCTAGCTGTCATTCCACGTGTCAGCTAGGGATTGACATCTCACTTCACATAAGTTTTAACAGTGAGTTTTTTTTATTTTATATACGGGCAGTATTTGGGTACAGTACAGTATATGGGAAGTCAGAAGCCCAAAATTGCCTTACCAAGAGGTGTCGTGTTACCCAGTAACTTTGTTGTGGAGGTCAGATAGGCGGCCGCTCCATTTAAAACACTGGTATCCAGCTGCATTCGGTTATACTGGAAGCCGACACTAACATAGTTGGGAAAATTTTAGGCAGATTGATGTTATACAACACATAAGTTCTCTTGGACATGTCCTTCCATCCAATTACTAATTCTAACAAAAGAAAAGTTGAATTCAATATCAATAATACATTTTGCTGGACCTTTGGTAAATGGTAATGCTTGACGCAAACTGTACGAACGCCAATATGAAATTCAAATGTTGGGGGAGAATAACAACCGTCGAGTTGTTTTCATGACTATCATGGTTTTAAACGTGAAATGGTGGGCAGCGGTTGAGGATGAATCTGAATAAACAATGCGTGTCGGCAAGCGTAGTGCGGCACGCCCCCCGGCTAGATGGACCCACGACCTTAATTAACAAGGTGGCTGGGACTGGGGATTTAATTATCTTAGTCAAAAGATTGCTGGACGTATTATTGATGTACCACTAATTGTGAAACCGTGGCAACATTACGTAGAGTTAGCGAAACACAAGTCCTTAATTATATTGTGACACAATTTAAAACTTGTATATAATAATATATGACTATAAAATATTATAAATGCGAAAGACGTGAATTTTTTACGCTTTCACGCTAAAACGGCAGAACGAATTTAAATGAAATTTGGCACATGGGTAAACCATGACCTGGAATAGGACATAGGAAACTTTTTATTTCGATATTCCCACGGGATGGCGGCTTACGCGGGTGAAACCGCGGGGTGCAGCTAGTATCTTATAAAGGCATGCTCTAAGATGAGCTGAAAGCATTCACACTTATATCAAACTCAGAAGTCTGTAAGAAACCCTTACAAAATATTTAATTTTAGATTATTTCTGAGTTGAGGTGGAGCTCAACTCAGAAATAATCTAAAATTAAATATTTATGACAAAATGTTTGCACTGACTGGACAGGTCCACTCAAATCTGTGTGGTTCTTTCCTCAAAAGACCATTTCAGACGCTGATCTCTACATGGTCCTCATATGGCCTGACCAAGATTATGTCTGGACTTAAAAAGAGACTGCGACCTCTGAGTTTGTTTCGGCCTTTCTTCTCAGAGTAGTCAGATAGGAAACGCCGACCTCATCTAGCTTATTTTTTAAATATTTTTTTAATATGACGTGTAAACGTTTACCATTAACCACCATTAACCTATTTACAGAATAAACAATTTTATTTCATTTCATAAGCTATCGAAAAGCCTATGTCAATCCTGTTGAAAGTCGTTGTAGAAATACGAAACGGCACTTGTTTAGTCCCGCAGCGGTCTCGAGTCAAACTGTGGTCCCACTTGGAACAGAGTCCACTTAAAACACTAATGATTGTTAACTAGCTTTTTGTTCGCTTATGAACAGAAGACGATCATGTCGGTATGTCTGGAGTTCTGTAAGATGAGTGTATGAATATTTTTATCGAATATTATATATCTTTAGCGAATGTAAATGGCAGATTGCCGTTTTATTTAAAATATAATAAATACTGCCTTAATTGTTGGTCTAGTGGTCGAAAGTCTGCTGAGCATAAGCGCTTCGCTGCGCTTCTATGCGCAAGCGGTGTGCGTCCCTGGTGCGCCGGGAGCGGGCCAGCCCCAACGCTATCCTAGCAATGATCGCTGACAGGCTGGACTGCCCATATGTCCGGCATTGCTGTGGCAGGCATGTTGCTCTTCCAATGCCGGTTAGAAAATTATAATTATTGTGTTTATTTTTATTTTTATCACCAATAATTTAATTGAATGTTTTTGTATAATAATAATAATAATAATACAAAAACCCGCAGGGCAGCATGTGGCGAGCTGTTGGGCAGTTGCGACCCCACGGACCCTATCTTCCGGGAGAAGTCTTGTTCCTCACCTCTGGCTTGCGTTTATTGGCCGGCTGGAGTGAACACTGACGAGGAACAGAGCTCCCACCTCATTCTGGCCTTGATTGGCCGGCTTTAGTGGAGATTCACAAGAGCAAACGTGCTCGGAGGAAGGAAGTATTTCAGTAAGTGCTCGTAGGGATCTTGACCATCTTCCGGGCTCTGGGATTGTTCTGAAAGCCGTGGAATACCTCTCCACTCCTCAAGCACCTCAGGAAGTGTTGCCCCCTTGTCGCTACGTCACTATGTGCTAGCGACCGTTTTCGGGGGCCCATTATTGAGTGTGCAAGTCACCCCCTGCCATTTTATCCGTGTATACCATAACATTGATCAGGCGGGGGCCATAGTCCTTCCATAGTTCTAGGTATCCAGTCCACTATAGCCACCCAAACCCATAACTCAATATGTTTTGTTTCCATGTTCTGCAATAGTCCTACACCAACCGGGGGTTGTCCTTGGCTGCACTTGCATAGTGCATACAGGGATAATCGTCGGTTGGTGCCTCATTCCTTTTGAAATTGTCTAAGGGGCCTCTGCGAGTTGGCTTCGGCCCCTCGTACGCCTTCCAAAAGACCGGGACCCCATGGTCCCGAGATATGTAAACATATACAAAATAATAATAATTTGTTTATTTATAAGAAGGGAAACGTTTACAACAAATACAATAACCATTTAAAATAGAGCACAGTTGCTTATTTGCCTGAACTAGGTTGAACCTGTGCTTCAGGCTAGAAAGTGCATAGATACTTATTTTAATAAATTAACAATGAGTACAAAATTAAAAACTACAATAAAACTTAAGTATATAAAAGCAAAAAGGCATGTTAGCGGTTCTATTTGTATGTTTGTATTGTTATTGAATTGTGTGTCTAATAATTTGTATGAGTCTATTGTTACTTGATTATGAATAAATAATAATAATAATAAGGTGCTGGGTTCATTTCCCAGGTCGGGCAAAGTGATATTGGGTTTTTCATCTGGAATTTCTCAGTAGCAGCCCGGAGACTGGATTTGTGTCCAGTTGATGGCAATAGGCTCGCCCCCTATTACATGGGACTTGAACATAACTGGTGAAATGTGGGTGTACGTACCTACTATGGGTAAACTCTGCCTAACCCCTGCGGGTAAACAAGGCGTGACGTTATATAATAGAAAAAATAAATAAATTTATCGTTCATTGTAGCAATCATTAGTCAGGTATACACATAAGTATTTCAGGGAGAGGAGCTCGTGACCAAGTAATAACATCCGCACCGGGTCGAGCTAAGCTACGCTTGCCGGGGTTGGTCGGTGAATGGGTGACCATCTTTACATACCGAGACTCCCCGTGCCTCGAAAAGCACGTTAAGCCGTTGGTCCCGGCTGTCATTCGTGGATCTTTGACAGTCGTTACGGGTCGCCAGAAGTCCGACAACCAGACTTACCAAGGGGTATCTATCGTATTACCCAGTTAATGGGTTGTGGAGGTCAGATAGCCAGTTGCTCCATGTAAAATACTGATATTCAGCTGCATCCGGTAAGACTGGAAGCCGACCCCAACATACTTGTGAAAAGGCTAGGCAGATTGATTGATTGACACATAGTATTTCAGGGTTATTGTGATGTTGATGATGATAAAATAAAAAACGTCAAATCATTTGCAAGTGTTAACTATAATTTCATTTCTAATTCGTCTATTGATCACAATTTTTATCTAAGAACTACATCGATTATCAAGTCATCATGTTTGTTTTTTTTTGTATAATAATCGAAAATATTCATTTCATTCACTCATATTCATTTCAAATACATTAGTTTTAATTTATCTGTCACTAATTTTAATAAGATTACAATGATTTTTCAAGATTTTAAATCTAATTTAAAAACAAGATGGCATATTTTGGTTCTACAAAAGCGTAAATTATTACTTTGGAAATTGAATCTAACAATTATGAATACTAAATACGATACATTTCTTTGGAAACCCGCCATAGCTTTGGATACAATAATAAAATCATTGAAACTAAAATTATATCGTCTTTTATGAAGAATCTAGTTATTTTAATTCTACTTGATTATAAGAGTTTTTTACAATATTTCCCCTATTAAGTCTATCTTTTATTTCTATTTCTAATGTTTTTACCAGTTTTAAAAGTAAAAATCACATCAAACACTCTTGAATCACAAAAAAATAACCGAAGAAAAGTAAATATAATTAGTTAAAAAAAGTTTAATCTACTCGCTACTAGATGTCACTAAACTAAAAAATTTGAGGCATTTCGAATTAACTAAGTAAAAATTAAAAATACTATTCTTCGGTCAAATTAAGTATAGACAGCCGATTTTGACGAGAAATTCTATAAAACAAGAAAAGGAACTAATAACAGATGATCGATTCACTACATTATAATGAAAACTAAAATACTAAAAAAAATCTAAGGAAAAAAATATATTTTCGTGACTATGGTGCCAATTAAAAAATATTGCTAATGACTAAATGACTTAACAAAATTTTACTATTCGCTAAATAATTTTGAGAAAAAAAAGTCACGATAAATATTTTTTTCTCGACTACACAAGCGTTAAACGATAATCCACCAGGCAAAATACAGTCGTTTTTTTAGGTTCTGAGCCCAATTACCTACATTTCATATATTTTAACGTAAATACCTACTTAACTATTTCTAAACATTGCAATAATGTAAAACATGATGTTCTAAATATCAAACTAAAAGTTTACGTAAAAAAATATTTAAACATTAATAATTGTGAACAGCGAACCTTATTTTATCAGTACATCCATTTCCATAGACTAACAAGAAAGTTTTATTACGTGCCATTTTTTTTAATGTTTGAATTTAGAAAATCAGTAAGTTACCAAAAATATACAAAAAATAACTTAAAAAATCAATTATTTCGAGAAATAAATAGGTTTGAGCGAGTATTTCTTGGTTTTTCTATGTTCTTTGGGTAGAAGTGTCACAGTTTTGGTAATGATACCAGGCTATTATTGTCCACTGCAGGGCAGAGGCCTAGAAGGCACGAGCATTAATCAGCACGCTTGCAGAAGACGGATTGGTAATTTCAGACTTATATTCACTAAGTATAAGTCCAAGGTTTCCAAGCGATTTTTTGTCACAGTGTCAAAGTTGTCAATTACTAGGAAGAATGGCAATGCCAAAATAATAATACCAGCCTATTACTATCCCAGTACAGGGCAAAGGCCTATTCTCAAACAGAGAAAACCAAAAAAAAACTTAATGAAAAAAAAAAAAAAAAATTTGGTTGAAAAATCTAGTAAATGAAGCACTTTTCAAAGTCTGCAAAACGAATTATAAATGGCAATTTAGCAAATCGAAAATATGCTGAACCAAAATACCCATGTATCTAGTATTTTTTTTTTTTTTTACTTATTAAGGGCTGATTTCATCAAAGTCAGATATCTTTTATCCGTGGAATAAAATTGTCGTCTGACAGTTTTCGTATGGAAAAACTGTCAAAAATTCAACATCTATTCGCAGGATAAGACTTATACTCGGTATAAAAGTTTGGTGAAATTCGCCCTTAATGGCATTATAAAAAATATCCAATATTTTTTGTAGATGTTCTTTAAAGACCTACTAACTATATACTAAGCAACATTCTTTTTTCATCCATGACCAATTTTTTATACAAAACATTAAAACAAATCGGGAAAAAACAAGAATTTTATAACTGGGTACCTCTATTGACCTTCTAATTTTTTTACTTCAAATACTATTATCATTTTAAAATTAAAAAAAAATGAAAGGACATACTATCAGTGAACCAGACGACTCTGACATTTCGCGAGAACAAAAAAAGGCCTTATAAAAAAAACCGAATTACGACTGGTTTGAACGAAAATCAACCCAAAAATGAACTACATAACTAATTGACCAACAGCTGAACAGTGATTGGTTGAATAAATTATCAACAGCCATTCGGATCCCTTGATTTACGTTTATATTAAAACGTCAACACAATTTACGTTACAGATACTGGCACGGCGATTGACTATTTCATTTTGACAATTTGACCACATTCATTGCGTTATATACGTTGTCGAGTAGACGAATTTTTCAAACGAAAAATTAGGAATTTCCTTCAAAATCCTTCGGATTGGAAAAAGTGACAGTTTCTACCTTCACCTCTAGCAAAGAACACATAAAAATCAAGCCCAAATAATTTACATTACAACTTAATGTTTCCTCGGTATCAAATACAAGTTATAGGTATCTTTTGGGAGCGCCACACATGCTGGTTTCTGCCGTAGGTCTTCCAAACTCTCTGCTCCTATTTCAAATTCCTGCATAATACTCGCAAACATTACAAAACTCATTGTCGTGACTAAAGTTTGGCCGATGCAAGTCCTCTTTCCTATACTAAAAGGTAAAAAATGAGGTATGTTCCTCTTTACAGACCAAACCTCTTTTTCAGTATCAGCATGCTTTATCGCCGTCGGCCTTTCCCCGTCAGATTCCATTCCCGAGTCACAGAGCGAATTTCTTCGCACCCTGATTTTAGTTTTTTCTAAGAACCGTGACGGGTCGAATTTATCTGGTTCATTCCAATATTCTTCTGAAGTGTTTAGCTCGTAATTGTTGATGAAGACGATTGTGCCTTTTTCTACTCCATAACCTGAGATAGCTGCGTTTTCTGTCGCGACGTGGGGAACGATGGGTGATGACGCGTATCTTAGGCATTCGAGAACCGTTGCTTCAGTGTACGGTAGGCTCTGTCTATCTAGAAGTGTCACTGGCCGCTTACCTTTCGTTAAAGAGTCCAGTTCTGACCGTATCTTCCTGCCAACTTCTGGATCTCTAGCCACAGCCGTCAGGCACAGCATGACGAGATTGCCAACAGAAGAATGACCGCCTAAGAAATCTTCTAACATGAAAATGATAGTATTCCTGTCGACAGTCGGGTCTTCATGAAGTACTTTGAGCAAACCATCCAAAAAATCCTTTTCTGGACTTTCCATGTCTAAATTCAGCTCTCTCTGTTCTACAATTCTGGATAGAATGAATGACCTGATATCCGCGGACCAATTTGACAACTTATCCAAATGCTTCTTGTAGAATGGAGACAGCCAAGGCAAAAAATCGAGAGCATAGCCCTGGTTAATCTCCCAGAAAATTTCATCAAAGTGATCAACGATTCTTTTGAAGTCTTGATCAGTATCTGCATCGAATCTGACATTGCACATATAATGGCAAAACATATTCATTGCCGTAGTCATTAGAATTGGTTTTAGATTGATGCTGGCATCTGAAGTTCTGGTAATACCTTTTAAAGTCTGCATTAGTTCTATGGACTCGAATGTGGCGACGTCGCCGATTCTGGCGAAGTTGTCTGTGTGCTGTTTCGGGCCACAGTGACGACGTGCTAAGTTTCTTCGGCGTAATTGCAAGTTTGACCAATCACAGAGCGCCAATGCTGTAACAAGGAAAATAAAATGTTAGATTGATAATCATAAAGTGTTCGGTCAATCTCAGAGAGCCTGAAGGACGAAAAAGGCTGTCTGGTAGAAAAGGAAAGAAATAAAGAAAATAAATACAGGGTGTAAGGGTAAACTCCGTTGAGGGAGGGAGGGTTCGCGCTCGCAGCCGGTCCAACTGTGTTGAGACGCAAGTTCGTTGCCCTAGCGCCCTAGGGTGAAAAAGGGAAATACTCTTGTTGTAAAATGTAGATTTTCTTTTAAAAAAGGTTGTCATTTTCTATTGATTTTACATTCTATAATAGAAACTAAACTACTGGTTTCAAGGATAACGGTGTTTACCCTAACACCCTGTATATTTATTACATAAATTTAGTGAATTTTAAGGCCCTACCCTACCTCAATTGCTTAGCATGATCCTCCGTTATGCTGAAAATACTGCAGCAATAATTTTGAAATAAATAAATATATGTTAAATTTGAGGATTGATGCTAGGTCCTATGTTTGGCGAAAACACGACTTCATAAAATATTCTCTATAGAAAAAAAATCCAAAGTTACCTCTAAACCGAACTATAAACCGCTGGTATTCAGAAAATACTTCAAAGATCATGAAACTGTATAATAACTGAACTAACTATAAAGCAGGTCTAATTTTTTTTTATAACCTACCATTATTTTACCGTAAAAAGTAATTACCTAAACTATTCGAAGCTTGAGAGCCTCCAGCACCCTACTCCATCTCGCTCTCACTCAGGCTGCGAGTAGTAAGGTACGAGCGAGATAAAATCTGAGTTAGGGTACGGCCTTAAAAATAACAAAACTATTTTATTCTTCGACAATATTATGAGTTTTTATTACATTTTGGTAATGTTATTGCAATTCCTATGTGCCCCTTTCGGATCAGATAGGGTTTTTAGGGTTCCGTACCCAAAGGGTAAAACGGGACCCTATTACTAAGGCTCCGCTGTCTGTCTGTCCGTCTGTCACCAGGCTGTATCTCACGAACCGTGATAGTTATACAGTTGAAATTTTCACAGATGATGTATTTCTGTTGCCGCTATAACAACAAATAGTAAAAAACAGAATAAAATAAATATTTAAGGGGGCTTCCATACAATAAACGTGATTTTTTTGCTCGTTTTTGCTCGATATTGATAATGCCAACTGGTAGACGCTTGAAATATTAATAGAATATTTAGTTATATATTTACTTTAAAAATAAATAAATACATTAAAATAAAACAAATATTTAAGGGGACTCCCATACAACAGACATGATTTTTTTTGCCGTTTTATAGATAATGGTACGGAACCCTTCGTGCGCGAGTCCGACTCGCACTTGGCCGGTTTTTTACATGTTGTTTATGTACTGCAAAACAATTTACTACAGATTAAATAGGCTACATAAGGTGTAAATAAAGCTAGCTAACCATAACTTAAGCCGACGTTAACATAAATAGATACTATTATACATACATTACGCTCTGATTCCTTTAAACTTTTTCCAAGCAAGTTCAAATCAATTATGGGAATTAATGAGTGGTAAACTTGTAAATAAAGATTATAGAACTGCATTATCTGCACGTATGCAGTTCCGTGGCCGACCGACAGACAACACACAGGGGACTTAAAACGGTCACTTTGGTAGAATCATAATATGAAAATATTATGAATCATCGTAAAATGCCACAAACTGACAATTCGTATTATGATCTGCGTGTAATTCATATTACGAAATAATTCATCTGTTTGACAGTTTTCTATGAAGATTCGTATAATGGTCCACAAATTATGAATTGCTTTTATGTCAAATTAGAGGAATTGCTAATGACAGCTGGGATTCAGGAAATGAACTGCTTTTAGAGGCTTTCAGAGATGGGTGACCATCCACAGCCCAACCCCGGCAAGCGTAGCTTAACCTGATGGATCTACCGTGTGGCTGTTATTACTTAGCAATGGACTAATGATAGGCTAGTAACGCTAGTTTTTTGGCTGAAACTAGCAATATAGAATGGATACCCATTCTACGAATTACGTCTTAAAATATAATAGGTATTATTTTTATTCAAAATGAAGCATTTCATAAAATGTGTGTCAAGTTAAGTAGTAAATACCATTCTGTGCGAGGATTCATATTTCGCACAGAATGCTAATAAAAGTAGGAAGTGTACCATAAACAATGTGCGTATTGAATTACACTTTTTTTGGCACTAATATTCATAGCAACAGCTTAGTTTTAAATGTCGAATCCGAAAAAATATTATAATCACGCCTGTTTTGAAAGGGTGAGCAGAGGTGTTTAGTACACAACATTCGTCTATGAGTTTTTTTATCTACTCCTAACTTCTGACGGTGACTCCGCCCGCGAAGAGATCGGGAATTATCCCACGGGATAAAAAGTGTCCTGTCTCCTAACCCAGGTCATGGTTTACCTGTGTGCCAAATTACATCGAATACTGTTCAGCCGTATAAGGGGAACAGACAGACAGAGTTACTCTTTTTTTTTTTTTTGAGATTGGTACACGATCCAATGACTTCTCCCACTCTGGGCGGAGCGGGAGGGCGTGTTAGACTTTTACTGACTAAAACCCGTCACTGATTAAAAAAAGTCTGACACTCCCTCCCACTCCGCCCAGAGCGGGAGAAGACATTTGATGATTTCCCAACCTCAAAAAAAATAGCGATCGCTGTACGACCCAATTCGGTGATTCGGTCGCTGAAGGGGTCCATTCACAGTCAAAATTACTTGACAAGCACGTGATATCTTCATGCTTGTTAAGCAATACGAATGACAGTCATTACGGGTAGTCAGAAACCCAAGTCTGACAACCAGTCTTACCAAAGGGTATCGTGTTACCCAAACTGGGTTGTGGAGGTCAGATAGGCAGTCGCTCCATGTAGAATACTGGTATTCAGCTGCATCCGGTTAGAATGAAAGCCGACCACAACATAGTTGGAGAAAGGCAGGCAGATTGATTGTGGCTTACAATGCGTTAAATTTTTTTCATGAATGAAACGCAACGTGTGTTTTGTAAAATATACAAGTAATAAGTAAATGGCTGATTCTAACTTATTTCAGTATTATGTCTAATGTATAATAGTACATATTTAGTAACCGGATACATGTGTTATAAATGTTACGTCTCGGCTGATAAATAAAAGATGCCTATGAATTGGTGTCATTATAAAATACAATAGACGGATATACAGGGTGTAAGGGACAGCCCTCCGCAAGTTAACAGGGGGCATTCAGCTCCTTATTTTGAATCATATTCCACCGGAAATTTTCTCAGGAAAGTTTTCATTTTTTTTATCGTTTTTTCAGTTACTGTTCGTTTTTTTCAATGTAAAATTACATTCACTGTATACAGCACTCCATTTATGTAAATAAAACAGCTAAAATAAAAAAAACAGCAATGGATGTTAAAATACTCGAGCGCGCCCCGACAAGGGGAGTGCGGCTACGTGGGTTTTGCCACGGCAACGATACATTGCGCGTGAGGTAATAATACAAATCAGGTTTATTTGATTCCCTTGTCCCTGAAATAATTTCATGTACCGGTCGTCTTAATATGATATGCTGAATTCATCCCATCAGTCTGCGGAGGGTTGTCCCTTACACCCTGTATTTATTACCTAACCATTTCATCATCAATGCATGGTGTCATTACACCATAACATTAGGCCTTGCCGGTCAAGCAGAGGTGCAGTTTAGGAAATGTAAGAGAAATTCATGGTTAAAAAACAGAAACAGGTCCACTCAAATCTGTGTGGTTCTTTCCTCAAAAGACCATTTCAGACTCTAATCTACATGGTCCTCATATGGCCTGACCAAGATTATGTCTGGACTTTAAAAGAGACTGCGACCTCTGAGTTTGTTTCGGCCTTTCTTCTCAGAGTAGTCAGATAGGAAACGCCGACCTCATCTAGCTTATTTTATTTTTTTAAATATGACGTGTAAAAGTGATTCTGATATCCTATTTACAGAATAAACAATTTCATTTCATTTCATTTCAGTACCTAGCATCAATCCTCAACTTAACATATTATATTTATTTCAAAATTAATGCTGCGGTATTTTCGACATGACGGAGAATCATGCTAAGTAATTTGAGGTTGTATAGGCTCTTAAGACCTTTGCTATTCGAGTTAAAAAAGCTTTGCCTAAGCTTTGGTCATTTAGGACTTAAATGCGTTCAGATGTGTACCAAACTAAAAAACTTCGGGACAGAATGTTGCTTTTAAATTTTTACCTAAAAATAACAATTAACTAGCCGACCCGCTCCTTCTTCGCACGGTTTTTACGACTTCACAAAAAATCGAGATTTCTTAGTTATATGTAACTTTAATATTAACGTATTATACACATAAACCTTCCGGAATAAATTCTCTAAACGGTGGTGAAAACCTCATCGAAATCTGTTGCGTGGTTTAGAAGAACAACACGGATATACAGACAAACACGAAAAGCGACTTCAATTTATAATATGTATAGATTTTATTTGAAACCAGATAGAAAATTAAATATAATATAATCTTGGAAACGAATTTGACGGCTGCTGTTCAATTGCTTTTTTAATATAAATAAATTGTAACATAAGAATGCACTATTTTACACTAAAACTTATAGAGAAACAGGGGTCAATACTGATATTCAGCTGAATCCGGTTAGACTGGAAGCCGACCCTCATAAATCCCTCACACCCTCATAGTTCAGAAAAATCTAGGCAGAGAAGTTGTCCGCGGACAGTTTGGAATCATATGGAAATCCCGGCATTTTTTCCTACGTACGCGCTACATTTCCATACGATTCCAAACTGTCCGTCGTGTGTTCAGTCAGCGCCTTAACGTCAAATTAGTTTAAAAACAAAAAAAAAAAAACAAAATTAAATGAAGAATACTCACAGTTGTTCCTGTCTCCTGCAAAAAGCTGGTGGAAGCGTATGAAGTCAGGTCGACCACCAAAGAATTTACCATTCTGATTTAAAACCTCGCGAATTAAATCCAGATTATTTACCACCAGACATTTAGTAGTTCCCATTCTTAGGCTGAAAATATCCCCGTATTCTTTAGCCAAATCCGTGAAGGATTGGAATGGGGATTCGTGCTTGCCTAAAAGGTGTAAATTACCTATGATAGGCAGAGGTGTTGGTCCCGGAGCCTCTTTCAAAACCACAGTTTTATTTTCACCGTACTTCGTAACTTTTTTATAAGTAACGGTGTTATTAAAATAAATTTTGTAGACCGCTATTAAGAAGACGGTTATCAAAAAGAGTGCACTCAACATCTTGATTTTTTAGAAAAAGATTTTTTAGAGTGGCTACACCGGTGGCGGGAACGGCTAGTCCGGCAGCACTGACTTGTGTTTGTGAGGGCGGCCATATTTATAGTGAGCGCGCGAAATTTGCATTCGTATTTTGAATTTACAAATTGCAATTGCTGCTGTTTCTGTCAAAATGTAGTGGAACATCTATGGGGAATTAAGTTTGGGAAACGAAAGTAAAGTTTTGTGTTTTATTTGATTTGCACGTTCGATTCTATTGTTTTGATTTCTTTTTTAGGGTTTCGTAAAACGGGACCCTATTACTAAGGCTCCGCTGTCCGTCGGTCCGTCCGTCTGTCACCAGGCTGTATCTCATCAATCGTGATAGTTAGGCAGTTGAAATTTTCACAGATGATGTAGGTATTTCTGTTGCCGCTATAACAAAAAATACAAAAAAAACAGAATAAAATAAATATTTAAGGGGGCTCCCATACAACAAACGTGATTTTTTTGCCGTTTTTATAGATCTAGCTCCCGCCCGCGGCTTCGCCCGCTTGGTATGTCCATAAAAACTAGCCTATGTCCTTTCTCAGGGTCTAGACTATCTGTGTGCCAAATTTCATTTAAATCGGTTCCGTAGTTTTGGCGTGAAAGCGCAGACAGACAGACAGAGTTACTTTCGCATTTATAATATTAAAAGTAAGGAAGTAAGGATGGTACGGAACCCGTCGTGCGCGAGTCCGACTCACACGACTATTTTGTCATGCATGAACCAATAGAGCTCCGGATTTCTAGGAAAGCGGTTCCGTCATAATTATAACGGTATCAATAACGCTCTATATTTGGAATGGACCACCTTAACAGTCTTGTAACTTTTGAAGGGGTTTAGGGCTGGATTTAAGGTGGGGCAATACGGGCCATGGGCCTCCACAATTTGATTTTTTTGTAGATAAAAAATAGTTCACATTCTCAAGGAACCCTTTATTATTTTCTTTTCGTGTACTGAGCTGATGGTCTTTCAAATGATACGTTGAATTCGGTGATACCGAAAACCGACATAATTTTTTTTTGAACACCTGATCAGTACACAATTTCCAAGATCAGAGGCCCTAGACAAAGTGACATTCTATCATCGATAACGATGATGGAAAAGGCAAAAATGTATAGGACTGACAGCTATCGAAAAGCTTATGTCAAAGTCGTTGCAGAAATACGAAACGCTTTCGAAGCGATTGTCACTTGTCTAAGCCTCTCTGGTCTACAAAATCAGCTAATTTACTGCTACATTTTGGTAGTAGCCGCCTTTAAATATGAGACATGACTCCTCAATCCATACGGACTCTATTTGGACAGCCGATATTGTGTGACAGTTCACCGCTTTCATAAGAAACATAAAGTTTTCGAAAATTAACTTTTTTTTTAAATGCTTTCTAATACTTTGCCTAAATAATTTAAAAGATTGGAAAATTTCCACCACAATACTTTAAATAATATATTTGTGTATGAATAACTATGTTTAAATTTAAATTGTCAATAAAAACGTTTGAATAAAAAGACGTTTATCCGAAGGTGTTGCCAGGTAATAAATATTTTGTAATGAAAATGTATTAGTTGGTCTTCGCGCTCATGTCAGCCATGTTTGATTTTTAGATTGTAATTGTAAAACTCTTTCTCAGGTACCTACAACTTTGAGTCTGGATTAATGCTCAGTTGATAGCAATAGGTTCGTCTCCCATTTCATGAGAATTAAACACATAACATTTTACCTCAAATTGCTTAGCATGATCCTACGTTATGACGAAAATACTGCAGCATTAATTTTGAAATAAATATATGTTAAAGTTGAGGATTGATGCTAGGTCCTATGTTTGGCGAAAACACGATTACATACAATTTTCTTGTCTTCTTCAAAGTTACCTCTAAAACGAACTCTAAACTCATACTCAAACTCGAAAGCATTTATTTCAAACTAGCTGCGCCCCGCGGTTTCACCCGCGTAAGTCTCGATCCCGTGAGAATATCGGGATAAAAAGTATCCTATGTGTTAGTCCAGGTTATAAACTACCTGTTTACCAAATTTCATCCAAATCCATTCAGCCGTTTTTGCGTGAATAGTAACAAACATCCATCCATCCATACTTACAAACTTTCGCGTTTATAATATTATTTAGATATAACAATTACAGGCACTTTTGAATAGTCAAGGGGTCGGTCAGTCAGAAAGATTAATCTTATGCCCTAACCGCTCTTTTGACGCTCAAAACCGCTGGTATTAAAAAAATACTTCAAATTAGATCATGAAACTTTTCACCAGTAGTTGAAATGATGAAGGCAAATCATTAATAATGTATTCCCAACTCCAGTTCTTATTATGTTAATCTAATGACGTAAATGCAAAATGATTTCACAAGCTAACAACCGTTACGACTTTTCCAATGATAAAGGGACAGAGAGACTAAAAAAAAAGAATGTAAGTAAAACATTTAACGAAAAAAACTTTTTACAAAAAAAAAAAAACTGTCTTTGCTTTTCAATTTTCGTTTTTTGCCACCGACTTCCGAAATTAAAGTTATTTTTCAGGTTTTTAGTGTTTTTTTTTAAGTCGGTTGTTTTTTTTTTTTTGTAAAAAGTTTTTATTTTTCACTTTTTAGTTGTGGTACCTACCCCACACAAATTCGAATACCACTACCTGGTATGTAAATAACAGTGAAGGAGTCAAACAATATGTCGTCTACATACACTAAGTGGGAAAAATACATAATTATTTAAGCTAACTCAAAAACTACCCAAGCAAAGTTAATAAAATTTATATGGGACCACCTATGAAGCATGACCTACCAAACAAAAAAAGAATCATCAAAATCGATTCATAATTGGCGGAGTAATCGCGTAACATACACAAAAAAATAAAAAAAACAGACGAATTGAGAACCTCCTCCTGTTTGAAGAAGTCGGTTAAAAAAGCAACGGACTTCCAAAAAAAAACACTAACAGTCAGGTCAAGTCAGGTCAAGTCAGGTCAAGTCAGGTCAAGTCAGGTCAAGTCAGGTCAAGTCAGGTCAAGTCAGGTCAAGTCAGGTCAAGTCAGGTCAAGTCAGGTCAAGTCAGGTCAAGTCAGGTCAAGTCAGGTCAAGTCAGGTCAAGTCAGGTCAAGTCAGGTCAAGTCAGGTCAAGTCAGGTCAAGTCAGGTCAAGTCAGGTCAAGTCAGGTCAAGTCAGGTCAAGTCAGGTCAAGTCAGGTCAAGTCAGGTCAAGTCAGGTCAAGTCAGGTCAAGTCAGGTCAAGTCAGGTCAAGTCAGGTCAAGTCAGGTCAAGTCAGGTCAAGTCAGGTCAAGTCAGGTCAAGTCAGGTCAAGTCAGGTCAAGTCAGGTCAAGTCAGGTCAAGTCAGGTCAAGTCAGGTCAAGTCAGGTCAAGTCAGGTCAAGTCAGGTCAAGTCAGGTCCAGTCAGATCAAGTCAGGTCAAGTCAGGTCAAGTCCGGTTAAAATCAAAAATCAAAATCAAAATCAAAATATTTTATTTCACATAAACCTACATGGGCACTTATGAAACGTCAGAAGCTAGGTGCACGGTTCCAATTGGTCGTTTCCTATGGAGAAGAGCCGGCAAGAAACTCCACGGTTACTCTTTTAAAAATAATTGGCTTTTACAATATTTTCAAATTACAGTATTAGTAGGCATGGGAGGACAATGTAGGCCTTTCAACAAGTAAGTACCAGGTACTTAACAAAATAGATGTTCAGTAAATCTACAGTCCAATAAGCCTACAAAGTTCTCACATTCACAAAATAGAAAATAATCTATATAAAAGACAAACAATAAAAAATAAAAATAAAAACCTATTTCAGCCAAATGACGTGATTGCTATTACAACTGTAACAAATTGAATAATTATCATGTCCACAAAAGCTACTAGGAGTTGAAATTAAATTGGAGGTATCTATAATAATAGGAATAATGTCAAATACAATGATTATGTCAAGGATGAATGTAAAGAGAATAAACATGGTAATTTGGGAGCAGTTAATAGACTCTTACATAATTATGCCGTTTATAAGGTACCAGGGAAGCCACATGTGCAGAAGGAATTATTGCCAAACTTCCTTGTCATCAACGTAGTCTTTAATCTTATAATATGCTTTTTTGATAAGGACACGTTTGATATGGGTTTTAAATTTTCCATCGCTAAGTTCTGTAACCGACTTTGGCAACTTGTTATAAAAGCGGATACTGTTTATAAGAAATGACTTGCTTGTTTTAGTTAATCTAAATTTGGGTATGACAATTTCGTGTCTACTACGTGTATTTATATTATGGAAATCGCTTCTTGTTTTGAAAAGTCCTAAGTTTTTGCGAACATACAAAATACTTTCAAAGATATAGAGAGAAGACAGAGTCAGTATATCAATTTCTTTGAATTTGTCTCTAAGGGACTCGCGAGGACTCATTTTATAGATCGCGCGGATTGCCCTCTTCTGTAAAATGAAAATTGAATCTACGTCAGCTGCCGATCCCCACAGCAGAACGCCATAAGACATAATACTGTGGAAATAAGCAAAGTATACTAACCTAGCTGTGGCTATATCAGTCAACTGCCTTATTTTTCTTACTGCATATGCAGCTGAACTTAGTCTACCTGAAAGAGTTCTGATGTGGGCGCCCCATTGTAGTTTTGAATCTAAGGTAATTCCTAAAAATATAGTTTCTGTAATTGCATCTAGTTTCTTGCCATCAAGTTTTAGATTTAGACCCACTTGAGGTACATTTGGTAATGAGAACCTAATACATTTAGTTTTGTTCGCATTAAGTAAAAGATTATTAGCTGCGAACCATTCCGAAAGAGTAGCCAGACTATCGTTGACATGTGAGACATCTGTATCTTTTCTATCTATTTTAAAAATAAGAGAAGTGTCGTCAGCGAATAGTATTATATCCGACAAGTTTGCCATCATGTAAGGAAGGTCATTTATATAAACTAGAAATAAGAAAGGGCCGAGTATTGAACCTTGAGGCACGCCCATTTTAACTAGAGACCCCGAGGACGTCGCCCCGTTAACATTTACTTTTTGCTGCCTGTTTGATAGGTAAGAAAGAACAAGATCAGCAGCTTGTCCACGAATTCCGTAGTGGTGTAATTTACAGATCAGTGTATTGTGGTCGACGCAGTCAAATGCTTTTGAGAGGTCACAGAAAATGCCAATTGCATCCTGGGACTTCTCCCAGGATTCTAAAATGTGACTGATGAGTTTTACTCCCGCGTCTGTCGTCGACCTACCTTTCGTGAAACCAAACTGGTGACTATGTAAAATCTTATTTGAGTTAAAATGTGACAGCATCTGGTCTAGCATGATTTTTTCATAGATTTTGCTCAATGCTGGTAATACAGATATTGGTCTATAATTAGAGGGATCGCTTTTACTACCCGATTTGAAAATTGGTACAACTTTACTATGTTTCATTAAATCAGGAAACGTACCAGTGTCCAAACATTGATTAAATATCCCTGTTAGGACAGGGGCAATAGTTTCAATGATATCTCCTAGAACCTTAACAGAGATGCCCCATAAATCTTCAGTGTTTTTTGAGTTAAGACTTATGAATGCTTTTTTAATTGTGGCAATAGAAATAGGCTTAAACGCAAAACTTGGAATGACTTTAGTAAAGTTTTCTTTGAGAAGAGAATCTGCTAATAAAGATGAAGAGGGGAGAGATTTCGTAACCTCTATTGGGATGTTGGTAAAGAAATTTTCTAGTGTCTCAGCAACTTTTAACTTATCTGAAATGGTTTCATCATTAATTTTTAGAGACAATTCATTCGGGTCACGTGGTTTTGTGTTTCCAGTTTCTTTGTTAATTACCTGCCACACAGTTTTTATTTTATTATTAGAATTATCAATTTTGTTACTTATTAATTTAGATTTAGCTTGTGCGCAGACTCTTTTAAATATCTTAGAATAATTCCTTACATAATTATGAACAACTTGATCAGAAGTCAATGATTTATCGTAATATAAATTATATAAAATGTCTCTGCTTTTTCTAATGCCAGCAGTGGCCCATTCATTAAATTTTAGCTTAGTATTTATTGTTACTTTTTTTACAGGACATGCTTTATTGAATTCTTTACATACTGTAGAAAATAATGTACCATAGTTTATGTTGGGGTCTTGTGAATCAAAACTAGCGGTTACGAGATTGCTAAGAACATTATTATTAAACATTTTTAATTTATTTTTAGTAAGAGGTCTTAACTCAATGGTTTTATCTAAACATAACTTTTTATCTGATTCAAAGGATATAAGTTGACCTGTATGGTCAGACCTGATGCCACTAATTAGAGACGATTCTTTTATTTTACAATTAGTAAATACATTGTCTATGCATGTAGCTGAGGTTGCTGTTACTCGAGTTGCTTCATTAAATATACATTTTAAATTGAATGATTTAAACAGTGAGATAAGCTTACATTTTTCTGGTGAATTTACTAGTAGATCAATATTTAGGTCACCACAAACAAAAACTATTTTATTATTTCTAAAAACTTTAGTTAGTATTTCTTCCATTACAATTAAAAATGAAGACAAGTTTGAGGCTGGTGGTCTATAAACACATAAGAAAGTATGGCCTTCAACCTCTGCACATGCTACCTCACATAAGCGATCAACAGAGCAAGCAGTGATATCCTTCCTTTCCTTATATCTGAAGCTACTATTACATAATACTAAGGTACCACCTCCTATTGAAGATCTGCTGTACGCACTGGCAACTGAAAAGTGATTTACATTAAACAACATCCTATCTGGTTTTAACCAGGTTTCACAAAAACATAAGATGTCCATATGATATTTATCTATTAACATTTCCACGTCTAAGATTTTGCCAGAGAAGCGATTAATATTTTGGTGATACAGTAAAATATTCTTATTATGCTTCTCTTTTGTCGATTCTAAAAGTTTAAAGAATCTGTTACAGTATTATTAGAAGTACTAGATAATACTGTTTCGTCACTTAAGCTAATCTCAGTTAAAACATCAATAACTGCGTGTATATTGTAAGCTAATAAAGTAGCTAATACATGTTGGCTTTTCTTAGGTAAAAACATATGCTCCTGAGTCAACACAAAATCTCTAACAAAAGTGTTAGTATCAAAATACAATAAACGGTCACTATGACGACATGCCAAAATATGCATAAGGTTATTTAGACTGGTTAAGTCAGTTAAGTCAGGTCAAGTCCGGTCAAGCCAACTCAGACAGACAGAGCCGGAGAGACGAGCCTTAGTAACGGGGTCCCGTTTTACCCTTTGGATATGGAACCCTAAAAACAGTGCAATAATGAAATTTCATACAACACTGTTTTGGTTCTAAGCAAGAACTCGTCCTTTGTGATCGGTTTTGTAGTGATTAATGATAACATTACTACGTAGTTGGAAAAAAAGTAAATTTTCCCTTTCTTTTCGTGTTTTTTTATTTTTATTATTATAACAGCTAGTTTGTGTTACTATATTATTTCACCAATATATATAGAGTACTGGGCATTAAAAAATACTTTATTTTTCACTTATTAGTTGTGGTATCTACCCCACACAAATTCGAATACCACTACCTGCTATGAAAATAACAGTGACGGAGTCACATATATAACATCGTCTATACTAAGTGGGAAAAATACGTAATAATGAAGCTAACTCAAAAACTACGCAAGCGAAGTAAATAAAATTATATGGGACCACCTCTGAAGCATGACCTACCAAACAAAAAACGAACCATCAAAATAGACTCATAATTGGCGGAGTAATCGCGTAACATACACACAAAAAAAAAAACAGACGAATTGAGAACCTCCTCCTTTTTGAAGAAGTCGGTTAAAAAAGAAAACGAGTGAGCCTGAAAGTAGTAGCATATGATGTGTAACACAAATATCTTGGCTCACAGTACCAACCTCTTGGAAAATGTGTTGGTACCATCTAACGGCCAGCCATAGCATTTTCCGAGAGGTTGGTACTGTCAGCCAAGGTGTGAGATGATACACATCATAAGCTACTACTGTCAGGCTCACTTGTTTTTTTAGGGTTCCGTACCCAAAGGGTAAAACGGGACCCTATTGCTAAGGCTCCGCTGTCTCTCTATCTGTCCGTCTGTCTGTCTGTCTGTCTGTCTGTCCGTCTTTCTGTCTGTCTGTCCGTCTGTCACCAGGCTGTATCTCATGATTATGAACCGTGATAGTTAGACAGTTGAAATTTTCACAGATGATTTATTTTTGTTGCCGCTATAACAACAAATACAAAAAAATTGAATAAAATAAATATTTAATGGGTCTCCCATACAACAAACGTGATTTTTTTGCTCGTTAATGATAACGACAACAGTTATTATATTCACTTTAAAAAAAAAAAAAAACAAATATTTACTCCCATACAAAAGTCATGTTTTTTTTGGCCATTTTATGGATAATGGTACGAAACCCTTCGTGCGCAAGTCCGACTCGCACTTGGCCGGTTTTTTTATTTTCATCTCATTTCCGAAATTGTAGAGAGGCCGTCTTTGGTCTTATTCTCTGGTCTCTCATATGGCTTGACCAAGATTATGTCTGGACTTTAAAAGAGACTGTGACCTCTGAGTTTGTTTCGGCCTTTCTTCTCAGAGTAGTCAGATAGGAAACGCCGACCTCATCTAGCTTATTTATAATTTTTTTTTTATAATATGACGTGTAAAAGTGATTCCAATATCCTATTTACAGAATAAACAATTTCATTTCATTTCATTTCATTTATTAAAAAGCTAGGTTACTGCTTGCACTACATCTACTAACATCCAGTTTCAGAATTGAGAATTTGATGTTGAGAACTTGTGAAACTCTACTTTAGCATTTCATAAGGTGATAGCGGACATTGAAGGAAAGGAGTGTATTGATTGACGATTTCATGAAATTTTCATTCAATGCACTTACATGAACTTAGAGAGTTGTATTGCTGATTCTAATCTCTTTTGGAGTTTCTTGCCGGCTCTTCTCCATAGGAAACGACCAATTGGAACCGTGCACCTAGCTTCTGACGTTTCACAAGTGCCCATGTAGGTTTATGTGAAATAAAATATTTTGATTTTGATTTTGATTTTAATGTTTATAATTCTGTAAATCCGTATTTGTTACGGCCGCTAATAATATTTA
Source organism: Lithophane ornitopus (assembly GCA_948473465.1). Lineage (NCBI taxonomy): Eukaryota > Metazoa > Arthropoda > Insecta > Lepidoptera > Noctuidae > Lithophane > Lithophane ornitopus. The sequence goes on along the minus strand of OX419640.1, from coordinate 7,487,385 downwards.
GATCAACATACAACCTGATACTGACCTGCAAATTGCAAAAAACGTAAGAAAATTTGAATTTCGCGGACTACCCTAGCGCATCCACCATAAGTAAGGCTTAAGTTTAATAAATTCTCAACTTCAAATTCTCAATTATGAAACCGGATGTAAGCACCTCATCTGAAGAATATTTCTATCCTAACTCGTGGCTAAGTAATAACAGCCGCACGGGTCGATCGATCAGGTTAAGCTACGCTTGCCGGGGTTGGTCCGTGGAAAGGTATGACCATCACCCTCGGAAAGCAGGTCAAGCCGTTGGTCCCGGCTGTCATCATGGATCTTTGATAGTCGTTACGGGTCGTCAGAAGCCTGAAAGTCTGACAATCAATCTTACCGAAGGGTATCATATTACCCAGTTACTGGGTTGTGGAGGTCAGATAAGCAGTCCCTCCATGTAAGATATTGGTATTCGGCTGCATCCGGTTAAATTGGAAGCCGACCCCAACATAGTTGGGAAAAGGCTAGGCAGATTGACTCGTGTGTGCCGTAATTAGCCTTTTAGCGTACGTATTTATAACAAAATACCAAGTCGCTTTCAAATATTGAACTCGAGAAAGTTTAAGATAGAATTACACAAGTGGCTTATTGAATGTAATTTTTACAGTTTAAAAGATTTTATGGATGTGAGATGTTGATTCCTTTTGTTAAAATATAAATTTTTGCATGCTATGTTATATCTTAGCGAAACATGTTGAGCTACTGTAATAATATTAACATCAATGTATACCATGTTTTACGCAAATAAATGATTTACTTACTTACTTACTTACTTACTTACTACTTTTATGCGCCCGGTGCGAGCTGCTTTAACCGCGCCCTTGAAATATTTTCTAATCATAACCGGTTCTGACAATAAAATGGATGGTCTATTGAAATAAATAATAGGTATTGTGAGTGGCCCTGGTTTGGTCATTTCTGCGGCCCTCCAGGGTCTGCGCCGTGTGCCTGGGCACCGCTGGCACCGCCCTAGTTAATGAAATGAAATGAAATGAAATTGTTTATTCTGTAAATAGGATATAAGAATCACTTTTACACGTCATATTATAAAAAAAATTATTAAAAATAAGCTAGATGAGGTCGGCGTTTCCTATCTGACTACTCTGAGAAGAAAGGCCGAAACAAACTCAGAGCTCACAGTCTCTTTTAAAGTCCAGACATAATCTTGGTCAAGCCATATGAGGACCATGTAAATTCGAGTCTGAAATGGTCTTTTAAGGAAAGAACCACACAGATTTGAGTGGACCTGTCCAGTCAGTGCAAGCATTTGTCAGTAATGGCGGAGCTCAACTCAGAACTTAAGGAGCTCAGCGACTCGACGAACAATACCAAAGAAAGGACATTTGGGTAGGCCGCATAAAATTCTCAAATTGCCAGACCATTGATAAAATTAACTGAGAACGAAAAAAAAAATATTAAAAAAATTCACATAGTCCTCACATTCACAATAATAAAATACTTTACAAAGTAATCATGTCATTTTGTATAGAATATTCAATAATGTCAATTTGTAAATAAAAGTTACGGCACGTGTCTAACTGAGATAGGCATTATAAACTTTCCAACCACCTCGTTTTGTTCGTATAATTAGGCCACGACCTCGTTGTTAGACTTAGAATTAGGCGCATCCACATGCCGTGTGTCACGTCTGCACAGGTTTAATCACACCGGAGGCAATGGGAGGTAAGCAGGGAGTAGGTAGGTACTATTCCGGACTCTGGATTTGTGCCCAGTTGATGGCAATAGGCTCGCCTCCTATTATGAAATGTGGATGTACTATACAGGGTGTAAGGGTAAAAAACACCGTTGTCACTCAAACCATGGATAGGTGGAGTTTCTTGCCCATTCTTCTCCATACGAAAACTACCTTTTGGAAGGGGCAACGAGAATCAGTTCTATTTCTCTGTTTTTGACGTCCAAAAGTGCCTTTTATGTGCTTATTTGAAATAATTTATTTGACTTTGACTTTGATTAAAACATTTTAAAAAGTTTATATCCGACACCGTGCTCGCTAGCGAAACAGCTGACTGACTGAGGGGTCACGCTCGCGACCGGTCAGGTCACGTCCCGCGCCACCCACCCGTTTTGAGACGGAAGTTCGTTGCCCTAGCGCCCTAGGGTGAAAGAGTGAAATACTCTTGTGGTAAAATGTAGTTTTTTTTTTTTTTTTTAAGTTGTAATTTTCCAGTGATTTTACGTTCTATAAATGAAATCAAACCACGGTGTTTACCCTAACACCCTGTATATATCTATAAGGTGTATCTTTTCATACACGAAATCTCTTAAGGGGTCATTCTACTCATCATTATGAACAACTTTCACGATGGGACCACCATGTAAAATACTAGTCTTCTTCAGCTGCTTCCGGTTAGACAGGAAGCTTACCCCAACATAGTTGAGGAAAGGCAGGCAGATTGATTGATCTCGAAGGATGCTATTCCCCAGTATCGTCCAATCCCTACCCACGTGAAAATTCCTCGCCTTTCGAACACGTGCTCTAGTATTCCATTCCCAAAATGACTCATCTGTTGGCACGTGCCTGTCTGCAACATGTGACTTCGATACACATGCCTCTCGGTGTTGAATTAAAACTGTCACGTTTTTTACCATGCGGCTTTGTAATCGGTATTGAAAACCGGCCCCAATCTGGTAGAAAGAGCGCAAGGATTTTCGGTCTCATTTTTTTGTATGTAAACAAAGAATTATTGATGAGTAACCAAGTAGGTATCTATAAGGAATTGAGAGAAAAGACATAATTTGGCGATAGGCTGGCCCCTATTATATGAGACTTACCACCTGACCACAGGACATTCCGCTGTAGCGAATTTTCGCGCGGTGAGAACGGCGAAGCGGCTCGTCTTGCGACTAAAACAAATGAATAATAAGTAAAATCTTTTTTAAAACAAGCTTTTAATGAACTAAAAGGATTTCTAGGCTACCTTCCGGCTCCATCATCAGACCCTGAACACCACCTGGTGTCCAAGCACCTGTTAATACATAGCTAATGAGTCCAAACACGATGGTGCTATCTTGTTTGATTGAGGAGTTCCTATGGTTAACTTCCGGCTCCATCATCAGACCAGCTCCATGGTATCATTTTTCAAAATGTCTCGTTAGTTATATAAGTATGCCAAGTTTCAGCTCAATCGGATGCCAGGAAGTGCTTGAAAAATAGATAACAATTGGAGTAACCGGAAACATACGAACAGAGCAAGCTAATATAAAGCTTGTAATATAAAATACAATAGACGTTGATATATTTAGTAACCTATTCCGCTTGACTATTCTTCAAGAGTCCGAAAAACCCTGTAAGAAATCGACACGTGTTTCACCTCTCAACGAGGCATCCTCAGGATGGCGATTGACCAATTGCAAACCAGAACGCGACGTGTTACCACACCGAGCGTGTGGATGCCTCGTTGAGAGGTGAAACACGTGTCGATTTCTTACAGGGTTTTTCGGACTCTTGAAGAATAGTCAAGCGGAATAGGTTACTAAATATATCAACGTCTATTGTATTTTATAATGGATTTCCGCAAGGTCACGCCTTAATCAATTAACTATTGTAATAAAAATGTACTGCCCGCCGCACCGCCCGCCGCACCGGCGCTTTTCGCGCCGCCCGTCCCGTTGCCAGACGGTGTAACATAACTGGCGAAATGTGGGGTGTACTATAGGTGCAATTCTGCTCATCCCTTCAGGTATTACAGGCGTGATGTTATGTATGATATTTTGGCACACACTGCGAAGGAACAAGAAGAAAATCCAAAAAGATATCATCATCTGCCTAGCCTTTTCCCAACTATATTGGGTCGGCTTCCAGTCTAACCAGATGCAGGTGAATACCAGTATTTGACATGTAGCGACTGCCTATCTGACCTCCACAACCCAGTAACTGGGTAATACGATACCCCTTGGCAAGACTGGTTGTCAGACGTTCGGACTTCTGACGTCCCGTAACGACTGTCACTATGCACGAATGACAGCCGGGACCAACGGCTTAACTTGCTTTCCAAAGCACGGAGGAGTCTCGTTATGTAAAGATGGTCACCCATCCACGGATCAACCCGCCTTGCCCGGAATTTAACCCAAGACTGCGTTCAAAATCCCTCCTTGTAACCACGGCACCTACGTGGTATGTTCTTTGTTCCCAAAATAGGCCAATTTTCGAGACAAAGGAGAAATAACAAGTGTTTACAACTAACGGAATTGCGACCTACTCTCTGAACAGTCTAGAAATATTTCAATGACAAGATTTCATCACCCACCTCCTATTCCATTCATCATTTGAGATCTTGCATCTCTTCTTAACCCCCTAAACATCGTATCTCCATCCCTCTCATGCGCAAGAGTTAGGAAACTGGATTGGATTTAGAAATTCGCTTTTTCCGAATGTATAATTGATCAGATTTATTTCTGTAGGACGTAAACAGTTTTTGGAAATGTCGAGGGAAATGCTAGTGGGGTAAAAACAAGGAAAGATTTATGATTCTCTGTGGTTTGACGTCATTTCGGTTTGTTTATGGATGCTTCGACGAATTTTATTGGTCGAATTTTGGGAAGTGATGGAGAAATTGATTTTCACAGGTTGTCGCAATATTTGTGGGCGAATCGAAAACTCCAGAAATACTTACTTTTGAATTATTCTTTTATATTTACTCATAAACATTTTGCTGAATATAATAATATAAGGTTATATACCTATATAAAGTTTCTAGTGTACTTTTTTCTTGCATCAAATTCAAAATGCAATCGCCTAGGAATTAATGAAATGAACCGACCCCAGCGTGGTTTAACCAGACTCACTAAATCGAATGAACCCCAAGATTTGCACTAGCACCTGGAGCCTCATGGTTCAGGGGATACAGAGGCCATTGCATATCGAGGAGGAGAAAGCGGTAAAGGTAGCAGAAAAAATAATATTATTTAAAATTAGCGCCATAGCCATAGATAAGCCATTTTTTTTAAATTTAGATTGTAAAATTGATTCAATATCCTGTTTTTGAGCCTTTATACTACCTCAGCTCAAATTCACACCATGCTACGCGCGGACTGAGCGAAACGGAGTGGGTGCTGGCGACTCCAAGCCTCGAATAGTTGAGGTAATTGCTTTTTAGGGTGAAAATAATGGTAATTTTTAGAAAAAACACAAGTACTGCTTTATAGTTAGTTCAGTTATTATGCAAAGTTTCATGATGTAATTTGAAGTATTTTTCGAATACCTACCAACGGTTTATAGTTCAGTTTAGAGGTAACTTTGGTTTTTTTTTTATAGAGAAAATTTTATGTAATCGTGTTTTCGTCAAACATAGGACGTACACACGGCTACACATCAACCTACACATTTCCAGTATAAGCTGAGCTCGCATTATGCGGAAATCCTATATAATGCGAGATCAGCATAAACTGGAAATGTATAGCTTGATGTGTAGCCGTGTGTACCTAGCATCAATCCTCAACTTTAACATATAATTATTTTAAAATTAATGCTGCAGTATTTTCGAAATAACGGAGGATCATGCTAAGCGATTTGAGGATGGGTAAGCTCTTAATAAACCATTTCATTTTATTGTCTGCATTGAAGGACTTCCTAAAGAAATTAGAAAGTTAAAATCTTATACATGCTTGTAACCTTTAACTGTTTTCATACCCTACTCCACTAACCTAAAAATATAAGAAATAGGGCAGTACACAAATGTAACTAGACGCGTGTAAATGCTTACGCAAGAGTAAGGGACATTTCTAACACTGATGCAATGGTGGCCACACTTTAACGAGCATGATATCAATCTGCCTAGCCTTTTCACAACTATGTTGGGGTCGGCTTCCAGTCTAACCAGATGCAGCTGAATACCAGTATTTTATATGGAGCGATTGCCTATCTGACCTTCCCAACCAACTGGGTAATACGATAATACGATACCCCTTTTCACCCCTTTTTAGACTTTCGAGCTTTTGACGACCCATAACGACTGTCAAAGATCTACGAATGACAGCCGGGACCAACGGCTTAACGTGCTTTCCGAGGCACGGAGGAGTCTCGGTGTATAAAGATGGTCACCCATCCACGACCCACCCCGGCAAGCGTAGCTTAACCTGATGGATCGACCCGTGCGTCTGTTTATTACTTAGCCACAAGATCTTCAAAGAGCATGGTATATTATAATGAAAGAAAGATAACTTTTTACAAAAAAAAAACAACCGACTTCCAAAAAAGTTTTGTTTGGAAGTCGGTTGTATTTTATTTTTTAAGTTTAATTTTTTTCACTTTTTAGTTGTGGTATCTACCCCACACAAATTCGAATATCACTACAGTGAAGGAGTCAAACAATATATCGTCTACTTATACTAAGTGGGAAAAATACGTAATTATTGAAGCTAACTCAAAAACTACTACGTAAGTTAATACAATTTATATGGGACCACCTCCAAAGCATCTCCTATATGATTCATAATGGCGGAGTAATCGAGTACACAAAAAAAAACCTACAGACGAGTTGAGAACCTCCTTTTTGAAGAAGTCGGTTAAAATACGTTTATTTGTGGCACACATGAAGCTAAGAAAGGACAAATATACGAAAATAACAAGTTGGGGGAAATAATATGCGTCCCAGCCATCGCATTACAGATACGGATTTGTTATGTGTCGGCATCTACATCGCCACATGCGAACTACGCACCACACTGACGTCACGCGAAATCCTACATCGCGCAAGCAAAGTTTACCGCGCGACGAGTACCTAGATTAAGGTGTATCTATTCATACACGAAATCTCTTAAGAGGCCATTGTACTCGTCATTATGCATAATTTTCACTATGGGACCAAACCTGAAATCGCGAAAAAAATCAGCCGTACCCTAATGTTTTCATAGCTCGTCAAAATGTAGGGAACAGCTATGAATAGACAACGTCTCGCTACAATCAATTTACCAACATTATTTACAAGTTTGGTAGATTGCGATTCCTGTGTGACGGCGCACCGCGCACGCGGATTGCGGAGCGGATTTGTCAGACGGGGCGTCCTGAGTGACGGCGCACCGCTGTTGTTTGTTGCTATGGCACTACCGTTGCCATAGCAGCGAACCGAAAGACCTAACATTGTAATAACGTCCTGTCAGAATATTAATCACGATTAATTCGTGTTTTTGAGTGCATTTTTTCAATATAAAGTGAAATTTGGTGCTTTCGAATGATACTCATTGTTATAATTATATTATTATAACATAGTAATTAATGAGGATTATGAATTTCTTCAGATCAGATCGTTCATACAAATTTATCGCGGTATGTATAATGAGAAACGTCAAATGCGCAGTGAAATGCGCGCGCCCGCTCGCACTCCGGACAAGCTCGAACATCTAGAACATTTGTTTTATCGTTCGCGCCTGCGCGGTGCGCCGTCACTCAGGACTCAGCCTCAATGTGAACGTATTTTATGTACGAGGCTTCTGTTTACAAGTAACTGTCAAAGACTATCTTACTTACTATACGCTGACAGCTAATCTATACAAGTCTCTGTTTGTACGCTCAGTGTAGCCTGGAATACATTTCGGGGTGGGTTAGGGTTGCCAACTTTTTTTAGAAGAAATTAAGTATTTCTGATTTCAGAGAGGCTAAATACTGATTATTGATGACATCTTTTACCTTCAAGCCACCGGGGCCGCTATGGAGAATATAGGATGCAAGAGCGAGCGAAGCGAGCTCGAAATTTTTAACATCCCGCTTCGAATTACTTAGATTTCTTTCTCTTTGACCGTTCATACAGAAATAGAAGTAGTTTTATCGACTTATGCAGAAAAGTTTGAAAATTAAGAGAATGAAAATTTTAGCACCCCGCCTGTGATACAGACACGCAGAGAATGCTGAAGTTACAGGAGTTAATTCAATACAAAGTCTTACTGCTTTTGTAGATTATAAAGTATATATACTCCATTTGAAATAAGATTAGACGTATAGATAAGCGTTTTTTACATTCCGTTCAACCGATTTTGAATTCTATTGCGTTGGTGGTATGACAAATGGCAGCCGCAGTAGATAGTTGGTATTGTGTAACTTTTTTTGCTTTATTGCCTACGGTATAGAAGTCAAAATCGGTTGAACGGACTGTAAAAGGGTTTGTTTTAATGTCTAATCTTATTTCAAATGTGGTATAGATGCGAAATAGATTACAAGTATATCTGTACGGAGATAGTGCGGAGGTAGCCTACGGTTCGTTCTCTGGATTGAGATTCTAGTTACTTACATTTCAGGGGGGGGTTTGAGCCCCCAATCCTTCCCACTGCCTACGGCCCTGTCTAGGCTCGCTCGACGCTCGACAAATAGCCGAAATCAATTTATGAACAAAATATTGATAAGTTATCAAATACCGAGACGCAGTATTTTGGAATACCGGATGTTAATGTAATATTTTTTTGTGACCAGCCATACTGTTGACCCAATTTATTCAGATCGGTCGAATTTGAGAAAAAAAGCGCCGGAATATTTTAGTTGACCATTTCGACTTTTATTAAGTGGGTTCTGTAGACTATTTAGGTACATATTGAAAGGGTTGAATGAAATGAAATGAAATTGTTTATTCTGAATCACTTTTACACGTCATTAAAAATAAGCTAGATGAGGTCGGCGTTTCCTATCTGACTACTCTGAGAAGAAAGGCCGAAACAAACTCAGAGGTCACAGTCTCTTTAAAGTCCAGACATAATCTTGGTCAAATCATGTGAAGACCATGTAGATTGGTGTCTGAAATGGTCTTTTGAGGAAAGAACCAAACCGATTTGAGTGGACGCAAAAACCCTTTAAATCGTAATAATCGAAAAATAAACGGTTATACACGGTACTCGGTTTATTGTATTTTTTTTTTGTTTTTTTTTTTTATTATACGTCATCACGTCAACGCCGGCTGTCACTAAAAACCAGCGCTGGGGCTCTGTCTTGCATAAGGTCGCAGCATTATGCTGAGCGATGGCCATTTTGCGTGAATGTAACGCATGTTATCCCCCAATTTGTAATTTTTCGTGTATTTGTCCTTTCTTAGCGTCATGTTTGACGCAAATAAACGTATTTTCTTTCTTTCTTTTCTTTCTTTTCTTTCGTTTCTTTCTTTTCTTTCTTTTCTTTCTTTTCTTTCTTTTCTTTCTTTTCTTTCGTTTCTTTCTTTTCTTTCTTTTCTTTCTTTTCTTTCTTTTCTTTCTTTTCTTTCTTTTCTTTCTGTCTTTTCTTTATTTCTGTCTTTTCTTTATTTCTGTCTTTTCTTTATTTTCTTTCTTTTCTTTCTTTTCTTTCTTTTCTTTCTTTTCTTTCTTTTCTTTCTTTTCTTTCTTTTCTTTCTTTTCTTTCTTTTCTTTCTTTTCTTTCTTTCTTTCTTTCTTTTCTTTCTTTTCTTTCTTTCTTTTCTTTCTTTTCTTTCTTTTCTTTCTTTTCTTTCTTTTCTTTCTTTTCTTTCTTTTCTTTCTTTTCTTTCTTTTCTTTCTTTTCTTTCTTTTCTTTCTTTTCGTTCTTTCTTTCTTTCTAACTAAGCAGCGCTGCTTGGTGGCAGCAATATTTTAGGTGGTGGTAAAAGGTAGGTGCTTACTTCCCGGGACAAGCTGCTTCACAAGGACGTCAGCCGGTTAATTCTGGAAAAATCTCACCGAGATAACTGAGGTGAAGTGATCTGTCATTGCACCTGACGCTAAGCTGTAAAAACAAATTTAAAAAAAAATACGGTTTCCAAAAAAAATAAACAAAATGCGAAAAATTACTTTAATTTCGGAAGTCAGCGGCAAAAAACGACAATTGAAAAGCGAAAAAACCGACTTCCGAAATAAAAGTTTGAATTCGAAGTCGAGAACCTCCTCTTTTTGGAAAAAATCGGTTAAAAATCTCACGGTGAAAACTGATGAAGTGTGCCTGAATTGAGCTGTCAATAGTGTCAATCCCTAGCATCTGAAATGACAGCGGACTTCAAGCTCACTTCACCTACTTTTCTCTTTCAGATTTTTACCCGACTACGGCGAAGAAAAAAAGAGGGTTATGATTTCGACCGGTATGTATGTATGTATGTTCATCTGTTCCCTCATATCTTCTAAACGACTCATCACAATTTAACAAATGAGGTATCGTTGGAAGCGTCTTGATCGTCCGCTGGTGGGGCTATGTGACGTCACATTAAGTTAAAAATGGCGCCCTCTAGGGGACATAAAGTCAGAAACTAAAAAAATAAAATTGTTTAATCGTACCATGTTGGGTATCAAATGAAAGGGCTTAATGAGCACATTTCAAAAATATATATATTATAACCACAAAAGAAATTAAAAAAAAATTAAGTAACAGTATGCAGTATGCTGTAGGTACTTTCACGGTAAATTGTTATTGACAGACATAATGATGCCACCGCTGCTCATCCCATCAAATTTACTCACTTAAGAGGAAATAGGGTCGGTCCCCTTTCCATACAAATGCTGTCGCCTGTTTTTCTCTGGTTTATGACCTTAGAGCAATGATTTTTTACAGTAACATAAATATCAACTAGTTCTATGCCCCTATGTTTTCCGTTTTGATGATACATTATCTGTAGAAGCACTAGAACCCTCAGATAATGCTCAAAATTGCATGTTTAGACCGCTATCTTCAGAGGCCTATTGTACAAATTTCACAAATTAATGAAAAAATAAAACATAAATATCCTTCTTATTAATAATATCTTTCAAATTGGTCCAATATTGGAGAAGGAAATAGACGAGAGCCGAACCTCGACTTATGATTTTTTGTATTGAGAAAAGACCGACCCTATTTCCTCTTAAGGATCTCCAAAAATCGCAATTTTACGCGGAAACCATGTTCAGAAACAAATGAATATGCTAAGAGCCGCCGACCTTCCCAGCAAGACGGAACGAGCGAAATAGTCCCGAAAAAAAAAACAAAAAAAAAATTGTTTATGCAACCATGTTTTTTAAGAAAGACTGCGTGTTGCCTGGTTTTTTTGACGGTTTCTTTTTTGGTAATTTATTTATTTTATGTTTAGAATTAGAATATTATATTTATTACCTATCGAACTTGTTGCTATAGCAAACGATCGTAGGTTCTTTTTTCTTCCATGAATTCAGTAGATTTTAAATTGCGTTTTTTTACACGACTGCCCAAAAAGGAGTGTAATGTTTTCAGGGTTCATGTATGTATGTGAGTTTCTTTATCCCACCATAACTTTAAAATGCCTGAACGGATTTGGATGTATGGGGTATCGTTAGAATCTTTACATCACCCCAAGTGACATAGGCTGTTTTTTTTTAAAATCAATATAGCGGCAGTATGGCTCCATTTTTCAAATGTGAAAAACAAAAAAATCTTCAATTATTTACAATGTGATTTGGTTGATAAAAAATAAATAAATAAATCATTTATTTGGACCAAACATTGTACATTTTTTATAAACCTGCCAAACTGCGTGGCAGTTTGTTTGTTTGATAGTTTTAATGTTTGTTTTGTAATTGCTGTTATGTAAAACTTATTAAATAATTATTCTGTACTTGGTAAGTACCTATTCATGGATATAAAAATTACTGGATTTGATCGTAGATTGAAATCAAATTAATGGATTTAAATTAAATTAAATTATTTTCAAGAAGTATTAGATACTAGTTTACAAAGGTTCTAAGTATTTGTTTAACGTTTAAAAACCTTTTTGCAGCATTAATTAAATAAATGAATTTTGGGAAGAAATATTAGCTGCTTCCTAAGTTATTTTTAACCAACTTCTTCAAAAAGGAGGAGGTTCTCAATTCGTCTGTATGTTTTTTTTTTATTTTGATTATTCATTTTTTGTTTGGTAGGTGTTCAAAGGTGGTCCCCTTTAATTTTTATTAACTTTGCTTGCGTAGTTTTTGAGTTAGCTTCAATAATTACGTATTTTTCCTACTTAGTGTAGGTATGTAGACGATATATTATTGTTTGACTCCGTCACTGTTATTTACATAGCAGGTAGTATTCGAATTTGTGTGGGGTAAGTACCCCAACTAAAAAGTGAAAAATAAAAACTTTTTACAAACAAAAAAACAACCGACTTCCAAAAAACACTAAAAACGTGAAAGTAACTTTAATTTCGGAAGACGGTGGCAAACTACGAAAATTAAAATTGAAGAGCAGAGACACCGACTTCCGAAATTAAAGTTATTTTTCACGTTTGTAGTGTTTTTTTTCGAAATCGGTTGTTTTATTTTTTGTAAAAAGTTTTTCCCATAGAGTTGTTTAAACCCCCTTACAGGAAAAATAAAATAAGTCACGAGATTATGTGAAATTATTTATGGTAGGTATATTTAAATATTGTTTTTTTTTTTTTATCATATTTATTTTCTACTAGCTGTGCCCCGCAGTTTCACCCGCGTAAGTCTCGATCCCGAAAATTATCCTATGTCCTATTCCAGGTCATGCTCTACCCATGTGCCAAAGGAGAATGGGCCCCTGCTTATGGGGTTCAGCTGAAGCCCAATAAAAATAAGATATACACCAATAGAAAGAGCTTTTCAAGGGGAACCTTTCCTACTAACACGACTTTTGCCAATTGTTAGTCAGTTCGGAGTAAATGACCCAAATAGGTGTGAATACTTGGGCATCGAAGTTAAGAATTTTTCTTGGTCCAATAGCCATAAGATATACATCAATGGTTTTAGCTTTTTGAGGGGAACCTTTAATACTAACATGACGATTGCCAATTGTAAGTCAGTTCGGAGTTAATGGCATAAATAGGTGACTACTTCGGTATCGAAGTTAAGGAATTTTATTGGCCCAATAGCCATAAGATATACACCAATAGAAAGAGCTTTCCATGAAGAGAACCTTTACTACTAACACGACTTTTGCTAATTGTCAGTCAGTTTGGAGTTAATGACCTAATTAAATGTGACTACTGGGACACCGAAGTTAAGGAATTTTCTTAACCCAATAGCCATAAGATATACACCAATAGAAAGAACTTTTCAAGGGGAACCTTTCCTACTAACACGACTTTTGCCAATTGTTAGTCAGTTCGGAGTAAATGACCCAAATAGGTGTGAATACTTGGGCATCGAAGTTAAGGAATATTCTTGGCCCAATAACCATAAGACATACATCAATGGCTTTAGCTTGTTGACGGGAACCTTTTATACTAACATGACTATTGCCAATTGTTGGTCAGTTCGGAGTTAATGGTATAAATAGATAACTACTGGGGCACCGAAGTTAAGGAATTTTCTTGGCCCAATAGCAATAAGATATACACCAATGAAAAGAGCTTTCCAAGCAGACCTTTTGCTACTAACACGACTTTTGATAATTGTCAGTCAGTTTGAGTTAATGACCTAAATAAGTGTTACTACTGGGGCACCGAAGTTAAGGAATTTTCTTGACCCAATAGCCATAAGATGTACACCAATGAAAAGAGCTTTTCGAAGAGAATAAATAAATGATAAATGATTTATTTCTGTAAGTTGGTTTGTACACACACTTTAACACGTCAATCACATTTTTTTAAACTAGATTAGATGAGAACCCTTGCTTCTAACATAATGTTGCCAATTATTAGTCAGTTCGGAGATAATGACCTAAATAGATAATAAATTGCGCACCGAAGTTAAGGAATTCTTGGCATCCAATAGCCATAAGATATATACCATTGAAAAGAGCTTTCCAGGGATAACCTTTGCTACGAACAAGACGTTTGCCTATTATTAGTCAGTTCAGAGTTAATGACCTAAATAGATGATGAATTTCTATAATGCTTAATTACTCACATTTTATTGGTTTTGGTTTTCTTGGTGTATATATTAGAGCTCTGTAGCTCCTTTCGTACTAACAATTGAGAGAAACGTCATATCACGAAATATTTCCTTTGAAGAGATCTTTCCTTTGGCATATATCTTAACTCTATTGGGGGATGCGGCAGGCTTAACGTAGGCTTAACGATCTGTACGGCCGATCGACTCTTAAAAACATTCTTCCCAAAACGGCATCTAGGAGGCCAACGTTTTGAAATATCCATTTATAGGTTTGCACGATCATGTTTGCGAAGCTCAAAGTTAATAAAAGTTATTTAATTGTCTAAATACCTGAATTTCACTAATGCTTAATTACTCACATTTAGAGCTCTGTAGCTCCTTTCGTACTAACAATCGAGAGAAGCGTGCTATCACAAAATATTAGTCTTGAAGCGATCTTCCCATTGGCATATATCTCAACTCTATTGGGGTAACCGACAGGCTTAACGATCCGTCCGGTCGACCGACTCTTAAAAACATTGTTCCTTAAATGGCATCTATTGGAGACTAATGTTTTAAAATGTTCGCTTATAGGCTTCAAAGATGATGTTTGCAGGGCACTGAACCATTAAAAGGTATTTAATTGACGAAATACCAGAATTCCAATAATATTTAACCACTCACATTTAAAGCTCTGTAGGTCGTTTCGTACTAACGATCAAGAGAAGTCTTCAGAATAAGAAATATTCTTCTTGATGAGATCTTTCCATTGGTATTTATCTTAACGCTATTGGGCTCCAGGGGGCCTAGACAAAATCCCTTTTCTGTAAGCGTTAACGCCAACGGAAAAATCAAATTGTATGGAGTTGACATTAGCTTCAGAGATGTCACGTGACTACTGCTAAATTGTTAGACAAAGTCATTATTCCTCATGCGGAAAGGAACGATGAAGTGAGCGTGAAGTTTAAACGCTAAAAATATTAATCAAAATGGTAGGTAGACAAGTGCCACTTTTGACAAACGTAAATGCTATTTTGGCGGTTCCACAACACGCTACATTAGCGGGAGCTCGGGCCCTGACGCTAACAGTAAATAGTGTCATTTTTGTGTGTTTTTATTTCAAATTAATCAATTAAAATACATAGTTTGAGATTAATACGGGCAGCTAATAATGAAGGAGCATTGCAAGATGGCAAACAAGACTAAATTTATATAAACATAAAATAATAAAATTGGAATTTTCATCGTTTTAGGCCAAATAAACAAAACTTTTGGCGTCTTCGTCATGATCTTCGGCGTATAACTTCTTAAAAGTCCTTCAGGAAATTAGTTTACAAATCTTGAAGCAAAGCTTGTGGCATTGAAAGATCACCATGGCTAAAATTACTATTCATTCATTACAACATTATTGTACAATAAGAATAGGAGTCTGTAAACATGAATTTTGGCACTCTAACACCCTACATATGCAATAAGTATTAATATTAAGGTAATTCGAGTTTATCTATAGAAGAATAACATATGTAAGAACCACAATCATATATAACCACACATATAAGCACCAAGCGCTGTTTAATATTATGTAGATACTCTTTGTTTGGACCTCAGAGAAAAAATACCAAGTATGCGGTTTCCATAGTAATTAAGTAGTTGATTGTCAAACCATCATCTAACAAAAAAATGTTTTATACAATTTTTTATGTTATTTTAAATGATTTCAAGTATATATATATAAGTATAAAATATTGCCAATTGATGTAGAAAAATCCGGAATTTTATTTACATAATATAATGTCGAACAAAACATTCCATAATCTCAAATTTGACAACTGCTACACACTATTCCACGGATATAGAGGGCTCAGACGTATTACAAAATCTAGACAGAGCACTGCGAACAATAAAGTGAAGCATTCAAAACTACACCAAGCTCTGTGCATACACGCTCGAACGCACACATTTACAACCAAACTACACCAAATCGATTATTTACAGCTAGTCTGTCAATGAAGCGTCACGCTGAAACAAATTAAATTATTTTACCGCGAATATGCCGCCTTGTGCAGTGAAAGGGTGAAAAACAATTCTTAAAAAAATAAAAAGCCAGATGGCATCACGTTTCGTAAGTATGTAAACATAAAAACTAGATGAAAATCCATAATTTTAATAGATCAAAATATGACAGCTTGGAACACAAAATCTTAACCAAGTGTTGTCACTAGTATGTGTCACAATTTTCCCTGTTTATTGGATAAATAATTCATGTGATGCGAAACGTAACATTACAGGTTCATTTTTCACATTTGGACATGGAGCCATACTGCCGCCATAATCCTTTTTTTAAACGTAGCCTATGTTATTCGGGATGATGTAAGGATTCAAACATACCCCATACATCCAAATCCGTTCAGGCATTTAAAAGTTATGGTGGACTAAAGAAACTCACATACTTAAATACATAGCGTCGTTGATAGTCCAATTCCGCGTAACTAACATTGTTAAATACCGCGGATGTACACTTTCGCAAATTTTAAAGGAGGGTCAAAAAACAGAAGTTCTAAAAACTAGTCGGCCGAATTTTTTCGTTCCCCTTAATCATATCAAAATTCGGCCGATTAGTTTTTAGAACTTCTGTTTTTTTTGCGAAAGTGTACATCCGCGGTATTTAACAATGTTAGTTACGCGGAATTGGACTATCAACGACGATAGGTACATGAACCCTGAAAACATTACACTCCTTTTTGCAGTCGTGTAATAATAAAAATGTAGTTACTTTTAACTATTGTTTTATTTTCTTGTCGGAATCAAGCGAGGTACCTATAAACAATTAAAAAAATATATAACGCTAACCTATCTATTTACTTGGCCAGTCCCCCGCCAGTACTTAGACAAAATATTAGGGTAATGAGTTTTTACTGAGCGGCAACACTCACTAAGTGCAGACATGTTTACGAAACCGGCTTCATGTCACTGTTAACAGCGCTCTGTCTAGATTTTTTACTTCGTCTGAGATCGAGGGATATGGCTTGGAGGCGTGGTATATGTCGCCAGACCTTGGCCAACCTGGGTGTATATGCGCCTGACGACGGTGCGCACCGTGTATTCTGTTTCCATCGAAACGTGTCACTGTCATTTCGTATTTTTACAAAATGCCGAATTGTTCCGAGCTTATTTGCAAAAATAGGACAATTACAACAAACCTTAAGACAAGTGGCGTGTCCTACCACCGATAAGTAAAAAATCAAAGCATTCATTATAATATTTAAGGATATTATAAATATTTAATTGTGACCTCAGTGACATTTCAAAACGATGCATTAGTGGTGTGCAGCGCTGAGATATGGATATCGATAATTGTTAGTTGTTCTTAGGGATTTATATAATATACGAATATTTGCTAATTAATCTATATTAATTAATTTTATATTATAAAGCTGAAGAGTTTGTTTGTTTGTTTGAACGCGCTAATCTCAGGAAGTACTGGTTGGCATTGAAAAATGATTTTTGTGTTGGATAGTCCATTTAACGAGGAAGGTTACATAACATCACAGGCTATATAACATCACACTACACTACGACCAATAGGAGCGGAGCATACATGAAAAAGTTGCAAAAACGAGAGATAAAACTTTTTGAGAGCTTCCGTTGCGTGCGCTACGTAAACAGTTTAAGTTACGCAAATATCTCTATAACCTTTTTTATGCTAATCAAATTTGTTCGAAATTAATGCTTTATTTCCGAAGGAGTTTTAGCAACATAATGTTAACTCTTATTCAAATAAATAGTTTTAACATCAAGGGTATTTATGTATCAGTAAAATACTTTTTAATTCATTCGAATCGGTTATTTAATTTTGAAGTTATCACTAGTATAAATATGCAATACGCGAACCGTTCGACGCCGGGCGCCGCCGCCGCGCCGCTGCGACTTTCCCTACTCTAGAGAGGAGAGGATGGGCACTCGAGTAGACCATGACCTGGAATAGGACATAGGATACGTTTTATCCCTATATCCCCACGGGACCGTGATCGCCCTACGCGGACGAAACTGCGGGGCAAAGCTAGTATAAAATAATATTATTGGAGTTTGTTTACTCCTTAAGAATCGATTTTCATATAAGGCCCCCGGAATGGATATTTTATGAGAATAGAAATTTATAGAAGCGTAACACTTGTTTTATTCGTAAATAACACGGATAAACATTTTGAAAAAAAGTGTAGATATTCAATTTTTTTTTTTTTTTGTAAATATTTTACACTATTTTTCAAAATTTTTACATATTTTACACTTCGATCTAGTTATTTCAGCCGTTTTTTTTGTTGAGGTGTTATTTTTATGCATTTTATTTCAGTTTTAAATGACTTTTGAATTATAAATTAGATTTTACTTAGTTTGGTTTTAATTACGTCAAAATACGCCCAAAAATACTTCTCTTTTTTGCAGTCGGTTTTCATCATAGATATCCTGTTTTCATCGATATTTTTATCGATCAAATATTTATATCAACCTCTCATCCCTAGTTGAGGCTAGAGTTGCTTGTGTGCGTACAGTCGCTGTATCTATACTTTCTAATGCCCGCCCCTTTTGAGCATGTGTGCATTAAATAAAAACAAATGTGTGCAGTATGTATAGCCTTTGCTTTTGTGTGCGTTTCGGGAGTGGGAAAAAGGTGGCGATACTTGAACTTGAACAAATATAGATAGAAGGCATATCTCCGGATATCTATGCACTATTCCAATAAAGTGTTTCGTGTGACGCTGCGGAATAGGCGTATCGCAATCTCTGTGTAACTTGTCTACCATTATCTTCACGCTAACGTCAATTCCTTAGCGTGAAAGGCAAAACGTGAGCAGAAAACGCATGGATTTTGTCTAGGCCCCCAGGGCAGAAAGGCCCAATCTCCTTTGCAGCATTAATTAAATAAATACATTTTGGGAATAAATTAGCTGCTTCCTAAGTTAGTTTTTTATAAAGAGTTGTTTAAACCCCCTTACAGGAAAAATAAAATAAGTCACGAGATTATGTAAAATTATAAAAGGTTTTTTTTTTAAAATCATATTTATGTTCTACTAGCTGCGCGCCGCGGTTTCACCCGCGTAAGTCTGGATCCCGTATGAATATCGGGATAAAAATTCTATGTCCTATTCCAGGTCATGGTCTACCCATGTGCCAAATTTCATCCAAATCCGTACAGCCGTTTGAGCGTAAAAGCGTAACAAACAAACAAATAAACAAACTCACTTTCGCATTTATAATATTAGTTAGGATTCCGAACGGATACCATTGTTTAAATTAACACCAAAACAAGTTCAAAGATAAAAGGTACAATCAGTATAAATAATTGATTTTTAACAAATACCAGTGGTATTAGTTTTTGGTATTAAAATGGAATAATTCGATTTCAAGAAATAGTAATTCAATAACTTAAGGAGTTATATTACTAATTCTAATCGCATCAATTAATTAAGTAGTAAAGGGTGTTTTTGTAGAGGTTTTTTACAAATTCAAAATTAAATAAAACACCAAAAAATAATTTTCATTATCATGGTATTGGTTTTATTTAAAAGATATTCTTATGGCATTAGTACTTAAAAATGATTTCGGGCATATGGGCGCCACGGCTGAATGAAGCGTAATCGGGAAGTCCAATATTCGACCACTTGTCGAGCAACTGGGGCCGTATATAGGCAATAACGCGGCAAATATTGGCTTCCAAGCGGTCCAACGTCTGTGGTTTATCTGTGTAGACGTGTGAATTCACATATCTCCAAAGAAAGTAATCCATAGGTGTGAGATCACACGATCGTGGGGGCCTGCTCACAGGTCTATTACGCGAAATTATGCGCTCTTCGAATGATAATTTTGTTATGTTAAGGATGATGCGCTAGGGTGGCGTAAAAACGTAAGAAAAATTGAATTTCGCGGGCTACCCTAGCGCATCCACCTTAATGTTACATTATTAAAACTGAAGTAAGTCTACCTATCCATTGTGAAATGGCAAAACGTACTGACCACAAATATACCGCCAACTGTCAAATTGACAATCATTAGAGTGATGCCAATTAAAAACCAAACCTCTAAGAAATACACCCGTTATAAATCTCTAGGATTATTAATCGTTATCTTAAGTAAATATTACATAGATAATTATTATTCAAAAGAGACGTGACCATCGATCGCATAAACCTGTTTAGACATAGGCCTAATAAAACGAACGTAATAAAAACAAATATATGTCAATTAAAAACACATTCTTGTTCTATAAATAGTTCACTGATATTCATTAATTCATTAAGTCGCGGATAAAATTTCGAGAGCGCCCTAGGCAAGTACCTCATCGACGCAACATAGCGGACATACAGCGTGCCGCTTTAATGGTGACATTAATTTAACACACTTATACGATTTCGCGTATTCATTTTATGAAAATATTTGAATATCATTAAACGTTATTATTTATTGATTTATTTTAAACTTTCTAAATTACCTACCGAGGTCATTTGCCGGGGTCACGGATCATATGTAGGCGAATAGAAGGATAGCCGCGCAATTTCTTAGAAATTATGTCGACAAAGAATCGGACCTATAGAACGTAAGCCAGCTGGTAGGTAGCTTCATGAATGAATCTTTTACACAGAGTGATCTCAATTTTGGTTACGTTTTTATTATTTAGTTGGTTTGAAAATTTAATTTTTTCAATTGACCAATTATTTGATTTTATTATAATTTTTATGTTTACTGGCCACTAGCCCTACCCTTTTGTTAAATTAGTGTCGCCATCGTAGCGGCACGTTGTATAATTTAAAATATTTTTTTTGGTCTCAGTCTATCGACCTACATACCAAGTTTCATCACAATCGGTTCAGTAGTTTATTGCATGAATAAATAATATAATTATCCCTATACACAGACACACACTTTCGTAGATATATGAGTAGGGATAATGAGGTAGGCCAGGAAATATGTGATGAGAGTAAAGAAAGCAAGATGGGACCAAACGAACATGGAAATCCATGATGCCTCTCTGGGAAACGAAATGAAATGAAATGAAACAGATCTGACTGTGTGTGTTGACAGATGATCGTTTGTTATCATTAATTTAGTATCTTACTCACTTCTGTTATAAAATCAGGCGATGTAGGAATCATCAAAGAACTCTCTACATCTATATTGAATTAAGTCATCATCATCTGCCTAGCCTTTTCCCAACTATGTTGGGGTCGGCTTCCAGTCTAACCGGATGCAGCTGAATATCAGTATTTTACATGGAGCGACTGCCTATCTGACCTCCACAACCCAGTAACTGGGTAATACGATACCCCTTGGCAAGACTGGTTGTCAGACTTTCGGGCTTCTGACGATCCGTAACGACTGTCAAAGATCCACAAATGGCAGCAGGGACCAACAGCTTAACGTGCTTTCCGAGGCCTCGAGTTCTAATATGGCAGTGCTACAGTTTGGTGTTCTAATTAATATTCTGAATTTGCAACCTTGAGCGACCGCTGCTTGCTCAGCCCTATTGGCAAAATAGTACCTAAACGAGTTTTTCGAGAATATCCACTCTCCACGGTCATCTAGGATATAAATAGTCATATAATAAAACCGGCCAACTGCGTGTCGAACCACGCACAAATATGGGTTCCGTAGTTGGTATGAATTTATCCCAAGAACAAATTTAATATTGTAGTTGAAAAACTTACATTTGCAACCGCATTTATTATGTAAGTTGGTCGATTTTTACTCGGTAACTTGTAGAGCCTACTTACTTAGCCGTGATAGTTTTCCTTTAATTTGGTTATTTCAATACTACTGCCGTGATTGTTTTCACATATCTAAAACCAACCATTTCGCTGGAACACACACACACACTTGACTCTAAAAAAACTTTTTACAAAAAAAAAAACAACCGACTTCCAAAAAAAACACTAAAAAAGTGAAAAATAACTTTAATATCGGAAGTCGGTGTCTTTGCTTTTCAATTTCCGTTTTTTGCCACCGACTTCCTAAATTAAAGTTATTTTTAATTTTTTTGGAAGTCGGAAGTTTTTTTTTTTGTAAAAAGTTTTATTTTTCACTTTTTAGTTGTGGTACCTACCCCACACAAATCCGAATACCACTACCTGTTATGTAAATAACAGTGAAGGAGTCAAACAGGATATCGTCTAGATAAACTAAGTGGGAAAAATACGTAATATTGAAGCTAACTCAAAAATTACGCAAGCAAAGTTAATAAAATTTATATGGGACCACCTCGGAAGCATGACCTACCAAACAAAAAAAGAATCATCAAAATTGATTCATAATTGGCGGAGCAATCGCGTAACAAACATACAAAAAAAAAAAAAAAAAACATACAGATGAATTGAGAACCTCCTCCTTTTTGAAGAAGTCGGTTAAAAAAAATAGCAATTTAAAGCTTCATATTTCGCCAACGAATCCCTGAATCCAAAAATGCTTTTACAAACTCATAATATTTTTAATAGACCTTTCCAAAAACACCCACGTTACGTGTAGGTGAGGTATACACGGCTACTACATTTCCAGTTTATGCTGGTCTCGCATTATATAGGATTTCCGTTTAATGTGTAAACTTAATGTGTAGCCGTGAGTACCCTAAAACATTTTTTTCCTGATTTTATTTTACCACTTTGTCGGTTTGATTTATAAGTATACCAAATTACAGCTTTCTAGTACTAAGTATAAGAGTCTCTAAGCTAAGTCGCGGACAGACAAACAGACGGACTTGGCAAAACTATTAGGGTTCCTTGTTGACTACCTGCAACTTTTGTCAGAAACGTAATTTTAATCAGATAAATAGTTCACGAGTTACAGCGAAGTCACACATTTTTACAATTCGCAAAATCGCTACATTTTTTCTCAGAATTTTCATACATATATTTTTTTTACTTATTTCCGCATAATAGTGACGGTATTTACAGAAGTTTATAAATTTTTAACCGATTTCCAAAAATGGGGAGGTATTTCTATATTCGAATTTTGTTTTTTTAAATGTATTTTCATCGTTATGTTCGTCAACTGTGGTCAAACTTTTTACAAAAAAATTAACTGACTTCCAAAAAAAATACACAAAAAAATTAAAAATAGCTTAAATTTCGGAAGTCGGTGGCAAAAAACGAAAATTCATAACGATATGCACCGACTTCCGAAATTAAAGTTATTTCGAATAATTTGATAAACTTTTGTATAAATGGGCTAATTTTCCCATAGTTAAAACCTTGGGGTCTATCAAGGCTTTTTCCCAACTATATTGGGGTCGGCTTCCAGTCTAACCGAATGTAGCTGAATACCAGTGTTTTGCATGACTGCTAAGCACAGGGTCTTGAGTTCGATTTCCATGTCGGGAAAAAGTTCCATTAGGAATTTCTTAGTAACAACCCGGAGTTTGGAAGCTGACGGTGTGATACCGCATGCCTCGGAAATCACATTAAGCCGGTCGTATCGCATTGGTGTCCCATCGGATTAAGAGAGTGAGGGAAAAGAGAGTAAGTACAGTCACGAGCAGTGTGTACACACTCAAAATTCAATAGCGATTTTCTCGTCCTATTACGATTACAACGACGAGATAAGACTTATATCATAATAACCGGGGTGCGAAAATACTATTTCCGAAATAACACAAGAATAAAATAAGGTAGGCGAAAATCCTTTGTAAAACTTGCTAAGTGTATATGTTATGGACCAAGTGATTATTAGGACATTATGAAAAATGCCCGGGCAGTTTGAAAAATGCCCAATATGAGAGGGCAATGTGATAACAACTATTGAAATAATCAAATTGACCGGGCATTTTTTATAATGCTAGTCACCTATGGGGCAGTATAATTAAAACCAGATTTTAATACTAATATTTTAATTTCAAACGTAGAATCAATCATCATTTCAGTCGAAAGACGTCCACTGCTGGACATAGGCCTGGTATCCTGCGTTTTTGCCAAAAATTGTTTGGCAGATTATCACTTGCCAACCAACGTTTCGCCGATGTTTCACTTTGACAACTAACGATTAGCAAATGTTTGTATGACAACGTTTCATTTGGTAGAATTATTGTAATGCTGATTATTATAATAACACAAAACGTTTGGGACATATATCATTTGTCAAACATTTCAATCTTAGGTTACGATATGTTAGGTTAGGTTAGAGTATGACAACATTTATCATTTGTCAAACATTTCAAATCTTAGTTACGATAGGTTAGGTTAGGTTAGAGTATGACTAACAACGCACGAGCCGAGTGAGCGAAGCGAGCGTGCCGCGTCAGCGAACGGCGATGTGCCAGAAGCGAATCGCTTATGTAAAAGGAAACAGTTAAGCTCACTGAGCACTCTTCAACACACTCACTCATTTTAATTGAACTACTTGAAAGTTGGCATTCTGCCACTTAAGTTTGGCAATACTTCGGGCTATGTCGGACATGTCGGTTACCTTGGTTCTCCTACGGATCTCTTCATTTCAGAATCAATATTTAAAATAAAATAAAATATTTCCATTCATAGACACTCTGCTGACCTATGATGACTTTACCATTATTAAATGTTAAAACTGACTGGTCGGACTGGAGCGGGCGCGGCTCCGAAATGCGAGCCCCCACCCCGCGCGATACCCGCACGTGCAAAATACCTGTGTATTATCAGATTGCCCAAAGACCACAGGTCAATATTTATAATGACGAGGCAATGTGATAAATAAGGAAGTTCAAATTATAATTTATTATTTTGCCCTAAGTAGCTTGTCATTATTCATAATGCGCGGGCATTATGAAAAATGCCCGTATTTATCACTTGGTCCATAACATATACATGCTGAGTTGGACTCCCATTTGGTGCAACGTTGAGACGTACATCGCGCTTTGTATGTTTCGTTATTTTTTAAAGTGTGTCATAGTTCGTGTCTAGTTTTCATTGTTTTTTTTTTATAGGCACTTTGTAGCTATTAATAATGTATAGTTATTATTTTAACCGTGCTTTTGTATGCACCAAATAAATGTTTTATCTATCTATCTACATATTAATGCTTGGATTATCATCTCCCGCGCCGAAGATGGAGGAGATTTTTTTTCTTTTTTTTCATTGATACCTTTTGTTAACAGACCCTAATGTCATTGCAGCTTTCAATGCAAGATGGCGGGGAATCTGGTTGTTTTCCAGACATAATTAAATTCTTGTCATTATTCTTCAAAGAAACTCGGAACCCTCTCTAACACCGCGTCCTAACCCAAAGCGACTATCACGCGAGAACGCGATGGTCACGGTCGTTTACTATAATGCATACTATGACATAAGTACTCGCGCGATCAATCAAGTCGCGTATGTACATCAATATTCCCCCGCATCCTGACTAAAAAGACAGTTCGCGCGAATACGCTATCGTCGCGTTCATATGTCACTCAGTTCGGAAAACCGGAAAGTGCCCTCTGCCGACTTACTATACGCATTCGGGTTCGCCGAAAAAACTGAACGCGACGATCGCATACTCGCGCGACGATCGCATTGGTTCGGTTCGGTTAGGTTAGGTTAGGGTGCGCGTTACCCCAGAAAAATAATGTCGAAAACGTATGCGTTACTATGCATTTGCACCAGAAAACATTCAACATGTAGATGTTTCGAAACTTGTCACATGAAACAAATCTCATTACTTGTTTTGGTGAACTTGTGTTCGCATTGTACGAAACATGAGTAGGTCTTAATACAGATGTCAAGATTTGTTGTAAACTGCGTTCGCACTGTCTAGAAACATACACAATAGATATATTTTGTATAGAGATTTGTCACGTTTGCGTTCGCACTGTTGTTTGTTTACGTCAAATTATGTCTCGCAACTTGTCTCTTGCTTGATGTTTAGTGTTATCCGAGTATGGTGGTAAACATCCCGTATTTAAATCGGAAATATAAAGACTGGTCCAAAGTAGACACGATGAAGTTTATAGAGCTTTGGCAAGGTTTTCCATGTTTGTGAAATACAAAATGTGCGGACTATAAAAACCAACCAAAGTGTCAAAACAAATCTTACAACATGTTACTAGATTCATACAGATACATGTTGATACGAAATTTGTGGCATGAACATGTGGCGAAACATGTCGAGTGATATGAAATGTCAAACATGTTTCCCGTCAACAAGTTGCGTGACAATACGAACGCGAGTCGATACATTGATAGAAAACAGAGATTTCAACATGTTTTTATGTGAATGTTTCGCCAGTGCAAACGCACGGATACCCCAGCAAAATAATATCGAAAATAGTCATTTAAATCTTATAAGTATTAAGTTGCCCAGCTTCTTTAATTATTGCGCACATTTTTAAATTGTTGCACTTGCACTGGAGTAATATTTAAATGACTAGGTATTTTCATTATTTTTCTGGGGTAACGCACACTTGGTTAGGACGCGGCCTGAAAATTGCTAAGCGAACGTAGACCATTTTCTAATACAAGCAATATTAGCAAATGATTAAAAAGATTTTATAAATAAACGTGTCGTATAATTTGCTCACGTTCCGACTTAGTATTTTATGCACATATATTATATTACACATGGGTTTAACTTAGTTTTTACATTAGGCATCTATTTTGGAGACTTTGTACCTACATAATATGTAGGGTTGGCCTGCTAAACCAGTTGCTATATGATCGCAGTCCACTGTTGGCCATAGGCATATCTCCGCCTTCCGCATCCAGTCTATCCTAGCCACCATTTAAAGGTCGTTGGTCCAGTATTGGGGGCTGTCACACACTTCGCTTGGCGATACGCGGTCTCCACACCAGGACTCGTCTGCTCCCTGCCACGGTTGCGGGAAAGTCCGAAAGGGATACCGGGACCTTGGCAACAGGCAACTGAAGGACCACGGGTGGGTTTTAGTCAGTAAAAGTATGAAACGCCCTTCCGCTCCGCCCAGAGAGGGAGAAGTCATTTGATGATTTCCCACATCTACAAAAAAAAAAATGCTCGTCTGCTCCATCGGCCATCGGTCCTTAGACAAACGTAACCAGCCCACTGCTACCTACTTAAAATATAATAATTAATTAAGAATTTCTTTAAGTTCAATAAAAACTTTTTTACAAAAAAAACAAACGACTTGCAAAAAAAAACGGTTTTTGCCACCGACTTCAGAAAAAAAGTTATTTTACACTTTGTAGTGTTTTTTTTGGAAGTCGGTTGTTTTTTGTTTGGTAAAAAAGTTTATATTTTTCATTCTTTTTAGTTGTGGTACTACCCCACACAAGTTTGAATTGGCACTACTTGCTATGTATTAACAGAGACAGGAACTTAAAACATCATCCATATAGGCTATGTGGGAGAAATACGAATTATTGAAGCTAACTCAAAAACTACGCAAACAAAGTTAATAAAATTTATATGGGACCACCTCCACCTAACAAACAATAAAAACTAAAAAAAAAAAACAACCGTCTTCCAAAAAAAACACAAAAAAAATGAAAAATAACTTTAATTTCGGAAGTTGGTGTCTTTGCTTTTCAATTTTTATTTTATGCCACCGACTTCCGAAATTAAAGTTATTTTTAATTTTTTTTGGAAGTCGGTTGTTTTTTTTTGTAAAAAGTTTTTTCTTCTTCACTTTTTAGTTGTGGTACCTACCCCACACAAATCCGAATACCACTACCTGCTATGCAAATAACAGTGAAGGAGTAAATAAGGAAATCGTCTAGATAAACTAAGTGGGAAAAATACGTAATATTGAAGCTAACTCAAAAACTACGCAAGCAAAGTTAATAAAATTTATATGGGACCACTTCTGAAGCATGACCTACCAAACAATAAAATAATCATCAAAATCTATTCATAATTGGCGGAGAAATCGAGTAGGTAACAAAAACACAAAAAAAAACCTACAGACGAATTGAGAACCTCCTCCTTTTTGAAGAAGTCGGTTAAAAAAATAATTATCAAAATCAATTCATAATTGGCGGAGTAGGTAATCGCGTAACAAACGAACCTTTTTATAAAAAGAACATACAGTCGAATTGAGCATCTCCTCTTTTTTGAAGTAGGTAAAAAAAAAAAAAATTACACTTCAAAAATATATTATGTTTTAAAACTAGATCCGACTAAACATGTCACATAGTCTTCGAATGTTTGGTTCTAGGACATGCCAGTTTCCTCACGATGTTTTCCTTCACCGTTTTTAGAGCAGTGGCGATGAAATCAATTACACAAAGTCCGCCTGCTTGGGTTAGAAGCCACGACCCATAACTCGTAATTCGGGGGCCGAAATCACTGCGCCACCACTGCACAAGGCAGTCACTCCATGTCAATCTGCCTTGCCTTTTCCCAACTATGTTGAGATCGGCTTCCAGTCTAACCGGATGCAGCTGAATACCAGTATTTTACATACAGCGACTGCCTATCTGACCTCCACAACCCAGTAACTGGGTAATACGATACCCCTTAGTAAAACTGGTTGTCCGACTTGGTCTTCTGACTGTCAAAGATCTACAAATGACAGCCGGAACCAACGGCTTGCGTGCTTTCCGAGGCACGGAGGGATCTCGATTTGTAACCCATCCACGAACCGACCGCGGCATGCATAGCTTAACCTTCGATTGACGATTATTATTTAGCCACGAGCCCCTCTTTAATAATATACGTCAGCTAAAGATGAAAATAAGATGTCAAAGCCAAGGACAAGACTGCATAACACTTAACACCAACGTCAAACTAAAAAAAGAAAGAAAAAAAAGTAGGTTCGAACGAAGGAGATTTTAAAGATGTATGAGAGTCGCAGGCATTTAAAAGAAGCCAGTAGCAAATACTAATTAAAGCTCAAACTTCAAAATCAAAAGTAATTTCGTCGTTGATAGTCCAATTCCGCGTAACTAACATTGTTAAATACCGCGGATGTACACTTTGGAGGGTCAAAAAACAGAAGTTCACAAAACTAATCGGCCGAATTTTGATATGATTAAGGGGAACGAAAGGGTCCTAGACTCAAGTTCGTTCAAAATTCGGCCGATTAGTTTTGTGAACTTCGGTTTTTTACCCTCCTTTAAAATTAGCGAAAGTGTACATCCGCGGTATTTATTTTATGTTAGTTACGCGGAATTGGACTATCAACGACGATTTATTGAAATTAGGCTGTTAAACAGTACTTCTTGAACGTCAAAATTACTTTTGACAATCCCCCAAAACGCCCGCCCTTCACTGACAGCCGGGACCAACGGCGTAACGTCCTTTCCGAGGCTCAGATATATCTCGGTATGAAAGGGATACTTTTACCCATCCACGGGCCGACCGCAGCAAGCGTAGCTTAACCTTCAATGGACTCATGTGGCTGATATCATTTCTTCACGATTAACCCAAGAAAGTCCTAAAAAAAACAATAAAGAAAGAACGAAATAAATTTTAAAAAGAAAACAGGTAATAATTCACGGTCAAAAAATATTGGCTGTGAACAAACGTCAGTCCGCGTTCTAAATTCAAAAACACAGAATAGACTATTCATTACGGTTGACAGTGACGCACGAATGTCATCCATATTGTATTATGATGTTTTTCGTTCGGATATTCGTATGAGTGGTGAATTATTAAAATATTTTTGTACCTAGTTACTTTTTAGGGTTCCGTACCTCAGAAGGAAAAACGGAATCCTTATAAGATAAAAATCAAAATCAACACATTTATTCAAACTAGGCTGAGAATCAGCACTTTTCGAACGTCATTTGTTCAAACGCACGCCCTTCACCACTTCCTAGTGCTTTAGCTGGTGAGAAGAAGTGGCGCATCAAACTCACCAGCTCCAGATCACTTCGTTGTCCGTCTGTCTGTCTGTCATTCTTTCAAGACCCTTTTTCTCAGGAACGCGTGAAGGTCTCAAGTTGAAATTAATATAAAATACATCTAGGGCACCTTGGAGCTCTAAAAATAAAAACGGCCACATATGCGACACATTTTGATACTCGTAAAGAAAAGTTTTAAAACTAAAAGTAACTAAAAAGATGTAAACAAGACATCACAGACAGACAAATTAAAAATCCGGAGTCACACATTTTAAGGCATAAAGCTAAGAGATTACGTGTGACTCCGGATTTTTTATGCTATCAGCGGACGATCAAGACGCTTCCAACAATACCTCATTTGTCAAATTATGTTGAGGAGGTTAGAAGTTATGAGGGAACATACATGAACATACATACCGGTCAAAATCATAACCCTACTTTTTGCTTCGCCGTAGTTGGGTAATAATTCAAAATCTATAGGGTACTTCCCGTTGACCTAGAATTATGAAAACAAGAAGCGAGGTGAGTAAAGGAAAACGTCTGAAAATCGATAATTTGTAGTTTTATCCTCAAAACAAATGAAAAACCAAGAGAGCGCTGTCAACAGTGACGTGAGGCCGGTTTCGTAAACATGCGTGTACTTATACCCCATTTGAAATAAGATTAGACATTAAAACAAACCCTTTTACAGTCCGTTCAACCGATTTTGACTTCTATACCGTAGGCATAAGGATAGCATTAAAAGCAAAAAAAGTTACACAATACCAACTATCTACTGCGGCTGCCATTTGTCATGCCACAAACGCAATAGAATTCAAAATCGGTTGAAAGGAATGTAAAAAAGGCTTATCTATACGTCTAATCTTATTTCAAATGGAGTATAGTTGATTGTAAATTTGTGCGTGTGAGCGTGTAGGTGTAGTTTTGGCATGCTTCACTGTATTGTTCGCAGCATTCGTCTTATGGTTTTATCAAACAATTTTTTTTTTTGCGATTCCATACTTAGGTACTTTTGCAGTTTCGAATTGACCGCGATTAATCGACATGGTAATAATGGGAAAACATTTTTTTCAACTACAGTACCTATTGGTAAGTTTGTTTTTGGGATAAATAAATTCATCCCAACTACGGAACACTTCATTGTTCGTGGTCCGACACGCATTTGGCTGGATTTATATAAGCTAGGTTTGGAGGTAGGAGGTATTTTTTCTTCTATTTTCGCGACAGACTTCCTGTTTGCTTATAGAACTTAAAATATAAATACATAAAGTCCATTTTAAAACAACACGGCAGATGAGTTTTCATCGTAGTTTATTTTGCCGCTAAACACGATAGATATGGATTTTCATAAGTACCTACAAACATTGCCGGCCAGGCGCTCGCATATTATGTATTCGACCTGAGGCCCTAGACAAAGTGACATTCTATCAGCGATAACGATGATGGAAAAGGCAAAAATGTATGGCACTGACATAAGCTATCGAAAAGCTTATGTCAGTTCTGTTGAAAGTCGTTGTAGAAAAACGAAACGTTTTGGAAGCGATTGTCACTTGTCTGAGCCCTCAGTACCTACAGCTTTTTCGATTTATCTAGCTTAATTTAACTACCTTCATCTTCCTGACTGACCCCTTGAAAATTCAAAAGTACCTGTAATTGGTTTATTTGAAATAAATGCTTTGAGTTTGAGTTTGAGTTTGATTTATCTCAAAGAAGGTTGCCAATAGGGGGCGAGTGTAATGGCTTTTTTCAGCGTACGTTGTCCCCTCCCTTCCTTTCGTTCCTTCTTCCCTCCCTTCTGAGCATTATGTGATCAATACCCAATACCCAGGGGGCCTAGACAAAATCCCTTTTCTGTAAGCGTTAACGCCAACGGAAAGAACAAATTGTATGGAGTTGACAGCAGCAGTCACGTGACATCTCTAAAGCTAATGTCAACTCCATACAATTTGATCTTTCAGGTCAGTGTTATCAGTTATTGGGTTTTTCCATGTATATGGGGGAAATGCGTTAAAAATGAACTTTGCTGTTCGGTTTAGTATGTTTTAGCGATCTTTTCCATTCTATCGTGGACCACAGCGTACATGAAATCCTTGCATAAAACAAAAGCAACGACCCATGGAAAATTAAGTAATTTCAAATTCAAATTAAGTAAAATAATATTTAACATTCTACGTCTAGCCGAACGCATTCGAAAATCCAACATGGCGTCCTAACGGTAGCGTTCAAAACAGTGTCAGCCAATTTAATTTTACAATATGGCGGTAAATTTATGCATTTATTCGGGACGTACGAACTGACTGAAGTAACAGTTACTGAATTATTACATATGTTTAGTTTAACCAATTTAATGCAATCGTATGAGGCCTTTTCGGAATTAATTTTTAGTTACTGGTAATCTAGAACGTTGATCATGCATGAATCTCAATTTGAAACGATTGAAATAGAAAAAAACAGATTTTAAACTGAATTTTTATTATATATTATATATTTCTTTCATATTTTTTTGTTTTGTGATGTTTAGATATCTAAAACACTTCTGTGATGCGTAGTTACCATGTGGCGATGTAGATGCCGCCACCAACATAGCTTTCGAAATTGGGAGGACTACAGCATAGGATGCGGTGACAAATGAAACTAAATATTTTACTTATGTAATGAAGACCAATGATGTTTTTTTGGACGATTCTTTTACTCCTTTCCCATTTGAAGTGACCTTTGTGCGATAGTGGCGCCCTCATTATTTACAAACTTTTTTTTTGCCGAGCTCTACGTCATTAATATGTTGTTTTTTTTTATTATAAAACCAAAGGAATGTACTTTTACCTTCCAGGATTATACACCCATCTATCTATTGTATAAGCGATATTAATAAGCTCCGATGGCCGTGACAATTATTGATTATCTCACCAAATATTTACACCGATACTGATAGTGAACGATAAAATGAATTTGGAAGAAGTGACTGGGTCATCTAATGCAACGATATTGGTGCCGATTCTATTGTTCACAAACTAAACTAAAAGTTCAGTGCATCTTTTTCTTTCTATTTCATTAAGAAAAGGACAGCAGATAAATTTTAGTTTAGTCCTGTCAAATTAATCAGCGCCTGACGTATATTGACGTAATTTTAGTAGGCAAGTTTTTAATCGCGTCTAAACTTGTATGGAGTAGTGACAGTTAGACAGGACTAAACAAATTTTTTTCTTCTGCCCTTTTCTTAATGAAATAGAAAGAAAAAGATGCACTGAACTTAAATTTAGTTTAGTTTGTGAACAACAGAATCGGCACCATTATTCATTTATTTATTCAAGTAACAATGATTCATACACTACATAAAATAAATTACACATACGACAAACAATCGTACAAAATCAAAACAAAACAAAATCCAAATATTTTATTTCACATAAGCCTACATGGGCACTTATGAAACGTCAGAAGCTATACTCCATTTGAAATAAGATTAGACGTATAGATAGGCCTTTTTTACATTCCGTTCAACCGATTTTGAATTCTATTGCGTTAGTGGCATGACAAATGGCAGCCGCAGTAGACAATTGGTATTGTGTAACTTTTTTTGCTTTTAATGCCTACGGTATAGAAGTCAAAATCGGTTGAACGGACTGTAAAAGGGTTTGTTTTAATGTCTAATCTTATTTCAAATGCGGTATAGGTGCACGGTTCCAATTGGTCGTTTCCTATGGAGAAGAGCCGGCAAGAAACTCCACGGTTACTCTTTAAAAAATAATTGGCTTTTACAATATTTTCGAATTACCTACAGTGTTAATAGTTATGGGAGGTCAGTGTAGGCCTTTAAAAAAGTTTCAGGTAGGTTAGGCAAAGCCTACACCGTTCTCACATTCACAAGGTAGAAAAGATTTCTACAAGAAGAATACAGCGTACCGCTTTAATGGTGACATTAATTTAACACACGTATACGATTTCGCGTATTCATGTAATGAAAATATTCTAATTTCATTAAACGTTATTAGAGCGGCGGAGAGCAGTGGTGGCCCAGTGGTAACAGCCACGACTTACGGGTTGTATGTCGTAGGTTCGAACCCTGACAGGCGCTTAACTTTGTGTAAATTATTTCATCGCCACTGCTCTCAAAACGGTGAAGGAAAACATCGTGAGGAAACCGGTATGTCCTAGAACCAAAAATTCGAAGACATGTGACATCTACCAGTACCAACCCGCACTGGGCCCGCGTGGTGGATTACGGCCCGCTCCCTCTCACAGAGAGGAGGCCTGTGTCCCAGCAGTGGGAACATTATAGGCGGATTATGATGAAACGTTATTATTTAGGTACTGATTTATTTACAACTAGCTGCCCGCCCCGCCTTCGCACGGGTAGCACTAAGTACTTATCTACGGCGCACCTATCCTACCTACCTACCTACCCGACCTACCTACCTACCTACCTACCCTGCCCTACCTACCCGACCTACCTACCCTACCCTACCTACCTACCCTCAATAGATTTCGCAGCGCACGCGATGTAAAGAATATTTTAGGTTATTTTTTTACACCTTGGGTTACATTATTGGAGTTTTAGTAAGGATCAATAATCTTTTCTAGAGATAAATATAGCCTATATTACTGAGGGTGAATGTAGCTTTCTAATGTTGAAAGAAATTTTGAAATCGGCGCAGTAGTTTTTGTGTTTATTCATTACAAACATACACACAAAAATACAAACATACAAAAATACAAATCTTTCTTCTTTATAATATTAGTGTAGATTTTCTAAATTACCATCTTGGAACAACCTGCACTTAAAGAACTGTAGCGAAGAGGTCATTTGCCGGGGTCACCGATCATATTTAGGCAAATAGAAAGAAAGCCGCGCAATTTCTTATAAATTATGCCGCCGACAAAGAATCCGCCGATAGAACGTAAGCCAGCTGGTAGGTAGCTTCTTGAATGAATGTTTTACACAGAGTGACATCAATTTTGGTTATGTTTTTATTATTTAGTTTGTTTGAAAATGTAAAATTTTCAATTGACCAATTATTTTATTTTATTATAATTTTTATGATTACTGGCCACTAGCCCTACCCGTGTGAAATTAATGTCGCCATTGTAGCGGCACGTTGTATAAATAAGATACTAATAAATTTAAAATTTAAAAAAGTCCCGACAAAAACAAAGCATTTAAAAAGTAAAAAAAATAATATGTATTGGCCCTTTAAGTTTAATATAAAAGTTGTAGGTAATATTTTGATCCAAGCGTCGTCGCGTCGGGGGACGGCTCATGAAAATAGGAAATTAACAGCAGCTATCCTTTCTACAATAGCATATATTCATTATTCCTAGTGTATGTTGGCATTTCCATTAGCCGTCCCCCGACGCGACGACGCTTGGATCAAAATATTACCTACAACTTTTATATTAAACTTAAAGGGCCAATACATATTATTTTTTTACTTTTTAAATGCTTTGTTTTTGTCGGGGGTTTTTTTAATTTATATTTTATTTCCAGCTTTTTAAATTTCATATTATGTTACTAGTAGAAACGCTATGATCAACCCGCGGCTCGCCGATATCTGCGTAGCTGTACGTACTTTTGCCACAGTGAAGCTAGTTTCTAATTTAGTCTCATTTTTCTTTCCTACTCCATCATCAGACCCTGATCACCATCCATCTATAACCTATTTTTTGAGACCTTTCCAATGAGCCCAAACACGATACCTCTGCTGTAAGTTGGTGAGGGAGTTGGGTATCCTGCATCCAGGTGATGCTGCAGCATCAGTTCAAGGTACTATATTCTTCTAATATCATTGAAGTAACAGAATTCTAAATTTCCAATCGATTAGACCTGTGAAAGATGCTCACATCCATTCATCAACTAGAAAAGAGCTGATAATCTTCAAATGGCTGAACCGATTTTCTTGAATAATAGCTAAGAACACTCTCGATCAAGTCACCTTTCAAACAAAACAAAAAAAAAAAAAATCGGTTCAGCGGTTTGGCAGCTACGATGGAACAGACAGACACACAGATACACAGATACACAGATACACACGTTAAACTTATAACACCCCTCTTTTTCAGTCGGGGGTTAAAAATAAAAACCTATGTAAACCAAATAACATGATTGCCATTACAAAAAGCTACTAATAAAGACTTGAAATTAAATTGTAGTTATAATATAATGTAAAATACGACAACAGTCGTTACGGGTCGTCAGAAGCTTGAAAGTCTGACAACCAGTCTTACCAAGGGGTATCGTTTTACCCAGTTAATGGGTTGCGGAGGTCAGATAGACAGTCGCTCCATGTAAAATACTGGTATTCAGCTGAATCATTTTAGACGGGAAGCCGACCCCAACATAGTTGGGAAAAGGCTAGGCAGATTGATTGATACGACAAACAAAAAGGTTCGGCAGAGGTGTAGGTACCTATAGTACACCCACATTTCGCCAGTTATGTTTAAGGGCGCACCCTACCTCAAATTGCTTCGCATGATCCTCCGTTATGCCAAAAATAGTGCAGTATTCATTTTGAAATAAATATATGTTAAAGTTGAGGATTGATGCTAGGTCCTATGTTGGCGAAAACACGACTACATAAAATTTTCTTTTTAGAAAAAAAAAACCAAAGTTACCTCTAAACATAAAATACATAGGTACTTCGAATTAGATCATGAAACTTTGCATAATAACTGAACTGTCTATAAAGCAGGTCTTATGTTTTTAATTTTTCTAACCTAACCTCGAGTTTTCGAAGCTTGAGAGCAGCGTTACCAACTCCAAATAATGGATTACGATGTTTCCAGTTTAAAATTACGGTAGATTTTAAAAAGTCGTGCAAAATTACTTTGATATTAAAAAAAAAAAAAAAACTCTTATTCCATAAATCTTAATTCGTCGGAATTTCACAAAAATAACTGTGTGACCATGATCATTTTTATACATTTCAGTATTTTTGTCTCTTAGAGCATGTCTTCTGACGGGACAAAGTTGACACAATTTTTTCCACCATCAGATTCACTATGATTACTTTCTATTTTAATTTATTTGCAAAACAGATTCCCTTTCAACGCAGATTTATTACAACGCAATTACGCAAAGTACATCTGAATAAAGAAAGTTGATAATAAAAAGGTTAAGAAGTCTGTCAATTAGGCAACTCTTTAATTTTTACGTATTCTATTGGTTCAAACTATTATCTATGGTTGAAGAATTCCCCCTAGTTCATTGATATACTAGTTCACTGCTATTTAAAATGTTGCCATGTTATGACAACAAAAATACATTCAATATTCCATCTGCCCAATTACGGTGTTTTTTGACACCGTAATGAAATTACTACGGTAGACGGTGAATCAATGCTGAATACGGTGTTTCTACCATAATTACGTGGCAACGCTGCTTGAGAGCCACCTAGCGCCCCACTCCGTCTCGCTCTCACTCAGGTCGCGAGTTGTATGGTGCGAGCGAGATAAAATCCAAGGTAGGGTCAGCCTTAAGTCCCATGTAATAGGGGGCGAGCCTATTGCCATCAACCGGGTACAAATACAGATTCCAGGCTGCTGCTGAGAAATTCCTGATGGAAAACCCAATAACACTAAGAACGACGGGGCATTGGACGGGGTATCTCTACGGCATGTGAAGCCAAGTCAGAGGCCCATGGGCGGCATAAAAACTCTGACACCAGGTTAGTCGCTAACCACATGAAAAGAAGAAGAGACTCTGCCCGACCCGGGAATCGAAACCAGGACCTCATACTCAATGTAGCGTTTGCGACCACTAAACTAAACAAAATAGGCGGTCAATCCTTATGAAATTCCCACTGCCTTTAAGTCCTGATAAGTAATACTCCAAAAGCTTGTGCAGGAGTGGATTCACATCAATAGAGTAATGAGTAAAAAAATCTTTAAAAAAAAAAAACAGCTTCCAAAAATAAACACGAAAGAAGTGAAAGAAAAATAAATTTAATTTCGGAAGTCGGTGTCTTTGCTTTTCAATTTTCGTTTTTTGCCACCGACTTCCGAAATTAAAGTTATTTTTCACTTTTTTGTGTTTTTTTTGGAAGTCGATTGTTTTTTTTTTTGTAAAACAGTTTTTATTTTTCACGTTTTAGTTGTGGTACCTACCCCACATAAATTCGAATACCACTACCTGCTGTGTAAGGAGTCAAAATATCATCTACATAGACTAAGTGGGAAAAATACGTAATTATTGAAGCTAACTCAAAAACCAAGATAGCAAAGTTAATAAAATTTATACAGGCCACTCGGGAAGCACCAGCTTTCAAATAAAAAAACTAAAAAAGAATTCGGTTCACACAGTCGAAAGTTCTAGGGTAAAAAACGCAAAAAAAAAAAAAAAAAGTCTGTTTGATTAAATTATACAGTGGGACCAACGGGAATTAAAAATAAAATTATAAATCATTCCCGTTCGTCCCACTGAGGAAGTCAGTGGGACGAGCGGGAATAAATCTACACTAATATTATAAAGAGAAAAGATTTGTATTTTTGTATGTTTGTATTTTTGTATTTTTGTGTGTATGTTTGTCACGAATAAACTCAAAAACTACTACGCCGATTTCAAAAATTCTTTCCCCATTAGAAAGCTTCATTCACCCTGAGTAATATAGGCTATATTTATTGCTAGAAAAGATTAGGGATCTTTACTAAAATTCCAATAATGTAACCCAAAATGTAAAAAAAATAACTAAAATATTCTTTACATCGCGTGCGCTGCGAAAACTATTGAGGATAGAATAAAATAATGTACTACGACTTTGCAGAACACATTATTATTTACAAAAAATTCGCGACAGCATAATTATGTCTATTATAGTTATGCCACAATAAGAGTTCTTTTATTTGAAATTTTAATTGAAATAACGCCGCTAGAAAAGGCACTTTATTTGTATCTTGGTATTAATCCTTATCAAAATAAATTACTTAATATTTAAGACTGCTTCAATACCTTTATATAACTTTTTGAATTATTCAATTCGGACATTGTATTCGAAAGATATCACGAGTTTAAAAATGTAAGTATAGCTCCGAAAAATATCGGCTCATACATTCAGTATACAATGGCTTTTTTGATGATAACACAGTAGATAGGTTGGTAGGTATGTATGTAGGGTAGGTAGGGTAGGTAGGGTAGGTAGGGTAGGTAGGGTAGGTAGGGTAGGTAGGGTAGGTAGGGTAGGTAGGGTAGGTAGGGTAGGTAGGAGTGGTAGGGTAGGTAGGGTAGGTAGGGTAGGTAGGGTAGGTAGGGTAGGTAGGGTAGGTAGGGTAGGTAGGGTAGGTAGGGTAGGTAGGGTAGGTAGGGTAGGTAGGGTAGGTAGGGTAGGTAGGGTAGGTAGGGTAGGTAGGGTAGGTAGGGTAGGTAGGGTAGGTAGGGTAGGTAGGGTAGGTAGGGTAGGTAGGGTAGGTAGGGTAGGTAGGGTAGGTAGGGTAGGTAGGGTAGGTAGGGTAGGTAGGGTAGGTAGGGTAGGTAGGGTAGGTAGGGTAGGTAGGGTAGGTAGGGTAGGTAGGGTAGGTAGGGTAGGTAGGGTAGGTAGGGTAGGTAGGGTAGGTAGGGTAGGTAGGGTAGGTAGGGTAGGTAGGGTAGGTAGGGTAGGTAGGGTAGGTAGGGTAGGTAGGGTAGGTAGGGTAGGTAGGGTAGGTAGGGTAGGTAGGGTAGGTAGGGTAGGTAGGGTAGGTAGGGTAGGTAGGGTAGGTAGGGTAGGTAGGGTAGGTAGGGTAGGTAGGGTAGGTAGGGTAGGTAGGGTAGGTAGGGTAGGTAGGGTAGGTAGGGTAGGTAGGGTAGGTTACCTACCTACCTACCTACCCTACCTACCTAGGTAGGGTAGGTAGGTAGGTAGGTAGGTAGGGCAGGTAGGTAAGGTAGGTAGGTAGGAGGTAGGTAAGGAAGGTAGGTAGGAGGTAGGTAGGGTTGGGTAGGTAGATATGTTGGTAGGTGTAGGGAGGTAGGTGTAGGGAGTAGGTGTAGGTAGGTAGGTATGTAGAGTAGGTAGAGGGCAGGTAGGTAGGGTAGGTAGGTAGGGCAAGGTAGGTAGGTCGGGTAGGTAGGTATGGTAAGTGTGCCGTAGATAAGTACTTAGTGCTACCTGTGCGAAGCCGGGGCGGGCAGCTAGTTTAATATAATTTACTAAATTCCAGTTCGTCCCACCAGTGGGACGAACGGGAATACACAGGCCATTTTTTGAAGATGGTTATAAAAAAAACAATAACAAACAAAAGCTAACAATAACAAAACTACGCTAGGCCACTCGAGTTGATTGTATATCAAGTTTTAATGAGTGCGGCCGCGCCGAGGTTTTGTGTCAAATATTTCAAGGACAACCCTTTAATTTTTGCAATCTCGAGCAAGGAGGCCCAGGTTGTTTTGGTACGCGTAAGCAGGTCAACGGATACAGATAAAACTCGTTGGGGTATAACCGGTTACATATATTTTAAACTAGCTTCCGCCAGAGGCTACCCCCGCGTGGCATGTGTTGATAATAAAAACATTTTATAAAACAAAAAACCTTAATTAACATGCAGACGAATTGAGAACCTCCTCCTTTTTGAAGAAGTCGGTTAAAAAGAAACAACCGACTTCCGAAAAAACAAAAAAAGCTGTATCTTTGCTTTTCAAATTTTCGTTATTTTCCACCGATTTCCGAAATTAAAGTTATTTTTCACTTCTTTTGTGTTTGTTTTTTTGGAAGTCCGTTGTTTTTTTTTTTGTACAAAGTTTTTACTTTTCACTTTTAAGTGTGGTACCTACCCCACACAAGTTCGAATATCACTACTTGCTATGTACACGGACGGAGTCACATAAAACATCGTCTACATATACTAAGTGGGTAAAATATGTATTATTGAAGCTAACTCAAAAACTACGGAAGCAAAGTTAATAGTTTTATTATTGTAATGTATCTTGTTGGTAATCCTTAAATAAATAAATACAATTTATATGGGACCACCTCGAGAGTATATCCTTTCGAACTAAAGAGAATTTTTTAAATCGGTTCACAATTTATTTATTTATTTAAACTTTTCGCACACAAAAAAGGTACAAAGGCGGACTTAATGCCTTAGGCATTCTCTACCAGTCAACCAAGGGTGGTGAAGAGATTAGATGGCGGGTGCTCTGATTGAGAGGAACAAAGAGAAAAAAAAATAAAAAAATAAGGAAAAATATATATATCATAATGCATTATAGATAAAACAGGTAATAAGATAATGCATTATAGATAAAACAATTGCCGAAAATATCGACGAACATAACAAAAAAAAAACCGGCCAAGTGAGAGTCGGATTCGCGCACGAATTTGTTGTATTTGTTGTTATAGCGGCAACAGAATTTATACATCATCTGTGAAAATTTCAACTGTCTAGCTATCACGGATCATGAGATACAGCCTGGTGACAGTCGGACAGACAGACAGCGGAGCCTTAGTAATAGGGTCCCGTTTTACCCTTTGGGTACGGAACCCTAAAAAACGTACTGGCGAACATAGAAACTCCTCCTTTTTGGACGTAGCCTATGTCCTTTCGGCTGCCATCTATCTCCTTGCAAAATTTTGTCGAAATCCGTTCAGTGGTTTAGGCGTGAAATGGTAACATACAGACAGAGTTACTTTTGAATTTGGTGGTGCGGATGTTGGAGACTCGTGGCCAACTAATAATAACCGCGCGTGTCGATCAAGGTAAGCAATGCTTTCTGAGGTCGTCGGTCCGTGGACGGATGACCAATCATTATGGTACCATTTCTTTGCCGATGGCAGCAGTATAGGCGATGACGTATCGCCGCGACACGACACGACTGGTTTCTATGAATTTCTATGAAACCGACGTGTCGGTAGCTACGGAAGGTATTTCATAGAAATACATAGAAATCAGTCGTGTCGCGGCGATACGTCGCTTGCCGATGCCGCCTGCAGTCGACTATAGTTCACGTCACGTAAAACGAGCGCTCACATACACTTCTGCAGAACCTATACCCCATCTATACTAATATTATAAAGCTGAAGAGTTTGTTTGTTTGTTTGTTTGTTTGAACGCGCTAATTCTTTTTGTGTTGGATAGTCCATTTATCGAGGAAGGCTATAGGCTATATAACATCACGCTACGACCAATAGGAGCGGAGCATAAATGAAAAATGATGCAAAAACGGGAAAAAATATTCCTTTTTGAGAGCTTCCGTTGCGTGCGCTGCGTAAACGGTTTAAGTTACGCAAATATCATGTATGATGGAATTGTTCCTCTTTAAAGTTCTAAAAAAAAATCCGTGCCAGCATATGTTTATCTTTTAAGATTGACTCACTATAACCTTTTTTATGGTAATATTTTTTTTTCGAAGTTAATGCATTTTTTGCGAAGGAGTTTTATCGACATAATATTAATTCTTATTCAAATAAATAGTTTTAACATCAAGGGTATTTATGTAGCAGTAAAATACTTTTTAATTCATTCGAATCGGACATTTAATTTCGAAGATATCACGATATAAAAATGCAATACGCGAACCGTTCGACGCCGGGCGCCGCGCCTCCGCGACGTTCCCTACTTTAGAGAGAAGAGGATGAGCACACGGGTAGACATGACCTGGAATAGGAAATAGGATACGTTTTATCCCTATATTCCCACGGCATGGACATCTACGCGGGTGAAACCGCGGGGCACAGCTAGTTTGAAATAAGATTAGACATTAAAACAAATCCTTTTACAGCCTGTTCAACCGATTTTGACTTCTATACCGTAGGCATAAGGATAGCAATCAAAGCAAAAAAAAGTTACACAATACCAACTATCTAATACGGCTGCTATTTGTCATGCCACCAATGCAATAGAATTCAAAATCGGTTGAACGGAATGTAAAAAAGGTTTATCTATACGTCTAATCTTATTTCAAATGGAGTATAAGTGTCCAGCGTTCTTTTTGCTGGAAGAACCTTTACTTCTAAATACTCAATTCTTTATTGCATTACATAATGTTGTTAAATCAGTTGGTAGGCTTAAAATTAATGGTACAATTATGGACCCTGTCGGGCACAGCATAGTAGGAGAGAGGAGAAAGAGCGCTTTGTTCGTTTATAATATTTAGGTATGTATTCTGGTAATTGTATTTTTATGTAATTTCTACTTTTCTTTCTTAATACTTTCTATTCTAAGTCAATATTTTAACTTTAACTTCTGAGACCCCTCCGTTTCTGGAAAAACACGTTAAGCCGTTGGTCTCGGCTGTCATTCGTAGACTTTTGACAGTCTGTAGCTTCCCCTGTCCTTAGCTCGTCTTTTAATAGTGCTAAACTCCAAGTCGCATATATACTGGGTGTTAGGGTAGACACCGTTATCCTTGAAACTAGTGGTTTGGTGTCATCTATAATATACTTTTTCTATGAGACTAACATTGAAATCGCGAAAAAATAATCAGCTGTTCCATACATTTGTGTTCACTTAAATCGACAAAATGTATGGAACAGCTGATTTTTTTTTTGCGATTTCTACCTTGGTCCCTTAGAAAAAGTATATTATAGATGACACCAAACCACTAGTTTCAAGGATAACGGTGTCTACCCTAACATCCAGTATACTTATCTAGTTTTCGTATAATTTGCTATCGACACAAAAGTTCACGTAAACAAAGATGGCGGTTCAGCGACGGTAAACTAGTAAACAGAGGCCCAAAAGTCTGACAACCAGTCTTACGAAGGGGTATCGGTTACCCAATAATTGGATTGCGGAGATCAGATAGGCAGTCGCTCCATGTAAAATACTAGGTTTTCAGTTGCATCCGGTTAGACTGGAACCGACCCCAACATAGTTGGAAAAATCTCATATCACCCCTATTCTATTAATGTATTTTAAATCATATGGCAGTTACCCTATTTTTACAAACGTTTATACATGACAAGATTTGATCTCTCTCACTTATTTACGTAAATTAGTGAGAGAGGTACCATTACCACAATAAACAAAAATATAAAGAAACTCCCCACTTGACACAAGACGTAAACCAAGGAGCTCCAAAACCCAGAAAGCCAAAAACAAACTCCTTGCTTCCAAAACTGAACCTGTAAAAAATCTATCGAATATAAATCAGAGCATCAATTGAAGGATGTATACAGTACGCCGCGAGCCTTGGTTGAACGCGCACGCATACCTATGCCCTATATTTTTTTATAATTAACGTTATCTGTGTTTTCGCGCGCTTTTCCGTTAAAGATGGCGTTTTGACAGGTATGCTTTTTTAAACTTTTTTTTAAATTTAAGTGTTGTTTAGCCTTGTTCTGTGTGCATGCATAGCATCACACCTGCATTTCCTAAAGAGGTTGGCAGAGGTACAGCTATAATAGAGCTTCAGTCTTCTTGGATCACTGCCTTCAGTTCTGGGAATTCTTCTTTTAAATTAAACGCGGGCCAAATCAAAATCAAAACATGTTCTTTTTTTCGCGATTTTGGAATCGTTCCCATAGGAAAGTGCATAAGATAGCATAGTGTCTGTGATTATGTAAGTATAGTAACTATCATCGTTTAAAATAATTAACACTATTTTTGACATTATTCATTATTAGATAAGTACGGTAGTTTTTTTTTAAAGAAATGGCAAACCAAAACGCGCTCCCTTTTTTTTTGATGTATAATTATTACTTATACTAAGTAATATTTACTGTTAGTTTACTATCCTTCATAAACACAGATAATTTAAAAATACGGCGTCGATAAAAATACTATAAATGTGATAAAAACCTTGTAGATTGTAAAATATAATCCTACTACTACTTAGTAGGTACTTTATATTTTACAATTCAGTTCTTTTTCCCGCAAAGAAACGAAATAAAATTGTTTAATCTCAATTTTTTTTTTCAACCTAACGTGATCAAAAACTTTTATTTATTCAAATGTATCCGTGCTTTCCGAAGCACGGAGGAGTTTCGGTATGTGAAGATAGTTACCCATCCACAGACCAACCCCGGCAAGCGTAGCTTATCCTGATGGATCGACCCATGCGGCTGATTACCCTATTACATAGGTACGACTTAAAACATATCTGGCGAGATGTGGGTGTACTATAGGT
The DNA here is from genome assembly GCA_948473465.1 of Lithophane ornitopus. Lineage (NCBI taxonomy): Eukaryota > Metazoa > Arthropoda > Insecta > Lepidoptera > Noctuidae > Lithophane > Lithophane ornitopus. Next base: position 7,442,850 of record OX419640.1, on the reverse strand, counting down.
ACTCCTCTGCCTGCCCCTCGGGGAGCACAGCCGTGATGTTATTTATTATGCTATAAAAAAACATTTTGTGTCTCTAACTCAATCTGTGTGGTTCTTTCCTCAAAAGACCATTTCAGACACCAATCTACATGGTTTTCACATGATCTGACCAAGATTATGTCTGGACTTTAAAAGACACTGTGACCTCTGAGTTTGTTTCGGCCTTTCTTCTCAGAGTAGTCAGATAGGAAACGCCGACCTCATCTAGCTTATTTTTAATATTTTTTAATATGACGTGTAAAAGTGTTTGTACACACCTACTTACAGAAATAAATCATTTAGCATTTGTCATTCGAAATCTACGTGCAAAAGTGCATTTTATCCGCTAGCGTGGAAAGAGTTTTTAAAATTCGAACCTTTCTATTCAACAATTTTCTATACCGCCGGGTCCACGGGTAATGCATCAATACTTATTTCATGTCAGTACGCCAACCTCATTTTTAGAATAATCGCACTGGCCAGCACGATAAACGCATGTCGCACGAAAATCGCTCAACGGAAGTTTTCACTTCAAAAAATTTTTCATAATTTTCTTCTGTATAATCAATTCACTTTCCACCATTTGGGTTTATTTAGCAGCGCAGAGTTAGTGCAAGCGGTACATAATTTTGAATTGAGCTTTCTTCGGAAAAAATTGCGCGAAAGGTATCTACATTTGTATACCCGTGCGGCTGTTATTCCTTAGCCACGAGCTCCTCTGTTCAGTAAGAGGAACATGATTCTTAATATTCAAAGTAATGAACATTACGAAACACAAAACATTTAAGTAATTCAATTATTGGAAGTGCCTCCGCTGCCGGCGCCGGTTGCTAAATTGGCTGCCGGCGCTGACTTTGGTTGTCAATTTGGCATAATTAAAAAAGCATGTAATATTTTTTTACATAATTAATATAATGTCCCTATTCGAGTTATAAAGTATATACTTACTACCCGGAACCGCACTAGTTAGATTAGATCAAATATTTGTAATCGCAAAAAAAGGTTAGGTTAGGTTAGAACTGTGACTCCCTACGCCAAAAACGACTAGATTGTACAGAAAAAAATATATTAGTCAGGGTTAGTTAGTTGGGGTTCTGAATACTGGAAGAGTTTCCATAAACGCCGCGCCGCCGGTGTCCATTATGGGAGCTGGCGGTGACATTACTGCCGGCAGCCGAGATTAAAAACATCGGCTGCCGGCAGTAATGTCACTGCCGGTCGCCAATGGCGTTATTTTTGGGAGCCGGCACTCCCTAAATTATTTGCCATAAGTCAGTTAGCACACGCGTTGCCACAGTTGTCTCCGCTGTGGATCCACATATACCACTATATCCACATATACGAACTAGAGGTCTTTAGTTTTAGCGATAGGTTGAGTTGACTGATTGACACTTCATTTACACATCACACATCATTTTGGTGTACCTATCAGATCTTCGTTGCATGGCCTTGTATTTTTATCGCCTGTTTATAAGTACGTATTGTAAAATGATACGCATTCATGTAATTTTGCGTTCGATATCGTAACTCAAGCGATATTGATAAGATTCGATGATGGAGAGAAAGGCAATTGCATGCAGCTGAAATGAGAATGTTAAGAGGGATGTGTGGTGTTACACGAATGGATAGAATAAGAAATGAGTACATAAGAGGAAGTCTGAAAGTGGCACCGGTGACTGGAAAATTGTGCGGAAATCGGGTGCCACGTATGGGCATGTGATGCGAAGGAATGAGGAAAATGTTGTGAGGAAAGTTTTGGGTATGAATGTCGATGGCTTTAAGAGTGGGGAAGACCAAAGAAACGATGGATGGACTGTATGAAATATGATATGGCTAGAAAGGGGGTGACTACCGAGATGACGGCTAATAGAGAAGTATGGAAGAAAGGGACATGTTGTGCCGTACACGAATAAATTGGGATTAGGGCAGGAGAATGATGGAGGGACTCGTGCCCAAATAATAACAGTCGCATGGGTCGATCGAAGTTGCGGCGGTCGGTTCGTGTACCTACCTTACCTTGCTTTCCGAGGCACGGAGCTATCGAGCTCCTATGGAAAGTTGGTCACCCATCCACGGACCTGTTGGATCGAATCTTGGGGTTACTTAGCCATGAGATCCTCGTTGCTTTACTTGATCAACCGATCAATATGGGTCAAAGGTCAGTTAGCTTTGGTCAGTGATCCGATAACAATTAATATTCACATGTTTATGTGTAGTCTCCACTAGTAATGGCAATTAATGCGATTTTTCATTAATTTCATTAGCATGTGAATTCTTGAGTCTTAGCATAATAATAGTATAAAAAATTACGAATAAATTCACTTAGCATTTCACAGTATTTCGCAACTACATTTCATTTGCTAAATGCTAAATGAGTACTCACTTGCTAACAATGAATGTGAATGCTAATTAATCCATCACTAGTCTCCACTCAAGCGCATCGATTGTAAAAGCTATACTGCGATATGCTTGAAGCTTTTGAAGAATTAATATAAAATTAATAGCAATGATGACTAGCGTTGCCAGGTGTCCCGATTTGCGTGGGTCGTGCCGATTTTCAGGTGCCTGGGGACGCGTCCCGATTTGTACCTGATCGGGACACTAAATGTCCCGATAAATCAATACATGTCCAGGACGACTCATTCGCATACGCGTCAATGGTCAACGTGATTGAAAATCAAAAAATTGAAACGTTCTTCGACATGGCTCACCTCTATGAAGAAGTATTTAAAGTCAAAGAAGTAATGTCTAGTGAAGGCAGCAGTGCAAAACAAAGACTTGACCTTGACACAATATTTTCAAAGACAATCAAAATGTCTTTTTAACCCACTTCTTCAAAAAGGAGGAGGTTCTCAATTCGTGTTTTTTTTTTTTTTTTTTTGTATGTTTGTTACGCGATTACTCCAATTATGAATCGATTTTGATGATTCTTTTTTTGTTTGTTAGGTCATGCTTCCGAGGTGGTTCCATAAAAATTTTATTAACTTTGCTTGCGTAATTTTTGAGTATTCGGATTTGAATATTCGGATTTGTGTGGGGTAGGTACCACAACTAAAAAGTGAAAAATAAAAACTTTTTACAAAAAAAAAAAACAACCAACTTCCAAAAAAAAACACTAAAAAAGCAAAAAACGGAAATTGAAAAGCAAAGACACCGACTTCCGAAATTAAAGTTATTTTTCACTTTTTTAGTGTTTTTTTTGGAAGTCGGTTGTTTTTTTTTGGTAAAAAGTTTTTTTGTGTCCCGATCTAAAACCCAAAATCCCGATTTTTTTTACCTTCTGCCCCGATTTAAAACAAATCGGACCTGGCAGCACTAATGATGACATATAAATTATTCTATTTGGTATTAAAGAGGCCCTAGAACGATGACATAAGCTATCGAAAAGCTTATGTCAATCCTGTTGAAAGTCGTTGTAAAAATACGAAACGCTTTCGAAGCGATTGTCACTTGTCTAGGCCCTTTGGACAACAATGGCGATAGCGCATATTTTCCACCAACTTGTTATTTTCGTGTATTTGTCCTTCCTTAGCGTCATGTTTGCCGCAAGCCGCAAATAAATGCATTTTCTTTCCTTCTAACAAAGATATTCTTGATAACATCTACTATCGGTGGCCGTGGCAATTTATTTATTATTCTATAGTGCTGAATCATAATAGGCGTCATATCGCACTGCGCCTATGTAATCTGTATTGCAGGTGAGTAATTGATTATTTTCGTTATCGAAAAGCGCCGAAACTTGTGACAGGATGACACATTGACATCGATCGATAATAACATAACACATTTCTATATCAGTAGGTACCTATGTACTTAAATCCAACTTTAAATATCATAAATGTGAAAGTTTGTATGTTTGTTACTCAATTACGCAAAAACGGCTGAACGGATTTGGATGAAATTTAGCACATAGATAGGTCATAACCTGAATTAACACTTCATCATCTGCCTAGCCTTTTACCAACTATGTTCGGGTGGGCTTCCAGTCTAACCGCATGCAGCTGAATACCAGTATTTTATATGGAGCGACTGCCTATCTGACCTCCACAACTCAGTAACTGGGTAATACGACTCCCTTGGTAAGACTGGTTGTCAGACTTTCGGGCTTCTGACGACCCGTAACGACTGTCAAAGATCTACAAATGACAGCCGGGACCAACGGCTTAACGTGCTTTCCGAGGCACGGAGGAGTCTTGGTCATATTACGTTATTTACAGAAATAAATATCATTTATTATCATCAAATGTTATCAGTGCATCAAGAACATGACCTATATACACATAAATAATATGCAATTTAGCAGTGTGTGCAAGGTCGCTATTTTGCCTATAATTCAGCTGCTTACATTGTTATTGACATTTGACACTTACACGGGTTTTGCGGAAAAGTGTCAACGCAGCTATTTAGAGTGCGTTTCATCAAATACTTCCTATGACGTAATGTTGGCTCCACTTTTGCAGGACCAATACGAATACGCTACGCCGCCATGGCGCTATAATAGGTCCGTTTTTAGGGTTCCGTACCCAAAGGGTAAAACGGGACCCTATTACTAAGGCTCCACTGTCTGTCTGTCACCAGGCTGTATCTCATGAACCGTGATAGTTAGACAGTTCAAATTTTCACAGATGATGTATTTCTGTTGCCGCTATAACAACAAATACTATAAAACAAAATAAAATAAATATTTAAGGGGGCTCCCATACAACAAACGTGATTTTTTTGCTCGATATTGATAACGGCAACAGGTAGACGCTTGAAATATTCACAGAATATTAAGTTATATATTCACTTTAAAATAAATAATTAAATTAAAATAAAACAAATATTTAAGGGGGCTCCCATACAACAGACATGATAATGGTACGGAACCCTTCGTGCGCGAGTCCGACTCGCACTTGGTCGGTTTTTTTAGTTTAACAGTGGAGCCTTATTGATGAAACACACTCTACACTTCCTATAATATCCTATACGTCATTTTAGGCCGTTTGAATGCCCAGATTAAACATAATTGAACCCCAATAAGACGTCTCGGCGGGACGCGGGAAACGGAGCCATATACCTCGCGCCGGAACGTGTTCTAATTGAGTTTGTGTGTAAAAAACGCGCGGGGGGACGTGTCTCGAGACCCACGCCCCGGGGCAGTGTGAATGATACTTTACACAGCTTGAATGGGAATAAAGCCCACGATACACTTAGCAGACGTAGGTACTCGTGATCGCGAACATTGCTGTTAAAATTTGGCCTCGCTCTTGTACTTAACCCTATATTGATGAAGACATATTGTACACAAACTTATAACATTTTTATTTACTACTAGATAACCCGGCAGACGTTGTACTATCCTTACATTTCTATTCTATTTCTATCCGTCAACAGATTTTCCGAATTTTCCAATTTTCCCGGCAAATTTTCATTTTTTTTCTGTCCGTATTCGGACTATTACGATTCCTCTTACGCTGATGTCGGTCCCGTACTTCGGTCGTGCGTACGTATACAACATTATTTTTTCTTTATGCTAAACCCGAAAAGGGGTCAATGTACCCATCATTTTGAACAACTTTTTCTATGGGACCAACATTCAAATCGCGAAAAAAAAAACAGCTGTTCCATACATTTTGTCGATTTAAGTGAACTCAAATAAATGTAGGGAACAGCAGATATTTTTTTCGCGATTTCAATGTTGGTCCCATAGTAAAAGTTATTCAAAATGATGAGAACAATGACCCCTTTTCGGGTTTAGCATAAAGAAAAAATAACGTTGTATATACATTGTGTTCTATATGGCACCATACTGCGACGCTGTCGCTGCGACGACACCATATTGCTACGCGTACGAGACCGACATCAGCGTAAGAGAAATTCCGGCCATAAGAACGAACATTTAAAAAAAAATGCCAAATTGGTCCAACCGTTCTGAAGTGAAGCACTCACCAACGAACAACATTTCATTTTTATTTTATAGATAACCATAGCCCATGTGATCCATTGTTTTTTTACCATAAACTTACAATAGCGTTTCAATGATAAATTGCCGTAAACAGAATCGGTTTTGTAATAAAAATAATTTTATCAAAGCAATTACTTACCTACCGTCTTTATAGTTGTGGTACATAATATAATTCATTACCTATCTGATTCGTATAGCTGTAAAATAATACATAGATTTTATTTCCTCTTTTCAGATGCAAGGAATTCTTAAGTCCACCATCATAAAAACACAAATTCAAAATGGCCGACTTCTGCGACACCGCTGACGGTTTTTTGAAAAAGGAACTTACATTTTCCGAATGTCAAAGTGCGATGCAGAATAGACAATTTAAAAAAGATTTTATCTTCTTTTATGTGAATTTAGTATTTATAGTTTTAAAAAGTGTTTTTGATTTTATTTGTGAAAATAGTGTGTTTATAGTTTGCGCTGTGGTTATATATTTTTTATTTCTAATAATTTATAAAAGTTATATCAATCCTGTGTTTTATAAAAAAGTGAGTATTTTTCAGAACTTTTATATTCAAGTACCTCTTTGGTAATTTTAACAGTGGCTGCCGATTATGTGGTCTGAGTTCGATTCTCAGATTAGTCAAAGAGCCAATGGACAGTGAGGACACAATTTCGAGTCTCGGTGTTACCCAAAATGATTGTTTTTTTCTGTTGGAATCAAAATTACAGTACATAAATTGAACGTTCGAACAATAAGATATTCCTAATAGGTATTTGCTATTCTAATAATATGTATGTTTATAATCCTAATCCTAACTATAAAATAATAATTATTATAAATGCGAAAGTGAGTTTGTTTTTTTGTTACGCTTTCACGCTAAAACGGCTGAACGGATTTCGTCGAAATTTGGCACATGGGTAGACCATGACCTGGAATAGCACATAGGATACTTTTTATCCCGATATTCCCACGGGATCGAGACTTACGCGGGTGAAACCGCGTGGTGCAGCTAGATAATAATAATTCTCAAACACATGGAAGGTCGAACCAAATAGTAAGTATTTATTAGAATGGTCTTATAAATCCCCTTTTTAAATATTTAAAACACCATTTTTTCAGGAACTAACAGAAATCGGTTTCGAGCACATCGCATCGGGTCCAGACCGTGACAGACAGATATCTAGAGCTCAGGCTACAAGACGGATGGGTAGTAAGATACCTCCTCCTTATCCTAATGGATGGTTTGCAGTGGCAGAGAGCAGAGATCTGAAAGTAGGCGGGGTTAGCGCCGTTGATGCCGTAGGTGAGTAGCGCCATCTGTTGTTAAATAGCGGAAGATTTTGGTAATAATTTTTGTGAGAGTAAACTAAGGGACAATAATAACCCAGTTTAGTGAATGAAGAGAAGTTCGCGACGCCATATTTAGTTAATTGTTTATTTGATTTTGTATAGTTAGTTTTAATCAGTAATTTAATTTATTATAAGTAATGTAAATAGTTAGTATAGTTTGATGATGGAGTTTATCAGTTTAAGGAAAAAAAAAATTAAGAAAGTATTTGAAAATAAATAAATTATTATACTTTTAAATAATTTTAAATAGGTATCTCATTTATAATGAGCAAATCCCACAGGGTAGATTGTTGCGCTATAAAATATTTTGTGATGTGCTCGAGCTAGCTATGTTAGCAGGCGCCATCTATTATCGACTAGCAGAAACTAAAACAAAATGCCTTGTTTGGTTTTTTCGCATTATTCCAAAAAAATATAATTATACCTACCAATTAAAAAAAAAACTTACGACCAACAGAACGACCCTCTTCTAGAGCTGTTCACAATAATTTACTATCATTTATTTGCATTCTTAAGTACCTACTCAAGCATTTCATTTAGATAGTTCTACAGATTTCTTTTGTTTTATTTCAGGCCAAAACCTCTGTGTCTACCGCGGAGAAGACGGTGTCGCTCGCGTCGTGGACGCCTACTGTCCTCATTTGGGCGCCAACTTAGCAGTCGGTGGCAGTGTCTGCGGGAACTGCATCGAGTGTCCCTTCCATAAGTGGAGGTTTGGAGAAGATGGCGCGTGTGTTAGTGTACCGGGGGTCGAACATGGTGAGTACAACACTCAAGGGTTAAACAGTCGAGCAATTTTTGAATTTCGAACTTTATTCCGACAACGTTCGTAGTTCTAATTACACTGCTACAAGGTGGTTTTATCGCGTGGCAAAAATCGGAACTAACGCCGACAGTGGGCGCTTTCGGCCGCTTATACACGCTAAGAAATTTCACCATGTCTGCTGTAGATAGGACCAATTCATCATGTACACGACAAGAATTTTGTCGGATCTAGGCACGAAAACCCCCCGCCACCCGCCCCGCGCCCCTTCTGCACCGCAGCAACTTCGCGCGTCGTGTTTAGCGCCGAAGCAGTGTGTGTAGAAACCAGGGATGTTGCGGATGCAGATTTTTTCACATCGTGGCTCACATCCGCGGATGCGGAGGCGGATGTTTAGATTGTTTAGATTTTTTTTATTTTTTTTATTTGTGTCGGTGGAATAATAAAAAAAAGATAGTATATTTTTATTACATATAAATAAATTTTATATATATTTGTTTTTATTAGTAAGTAAAGTTAAAATTTGGAGCATAATAATTAATAAAAAGTAATTTTGCCGCCTTTTCGGAGTCATGTCTATAAAACGGGTGATAGACGTGCGAGCAAGTCCGCGTACTTATAGCTCGGCGAGCTTACTCGCCCGTGTGTCATGCTAAGTACGCGAACTTTAAAACCGCCGAGTAAGTTCGTCGGCGATCCAACAGGTTTGAAATTTTGCTCGTAGCCAGCCTTGGCTCGTTGTCTGTCATCGCCGCGAGCCGCGAGTCAATTTAACAATGAAATTTTGAGCAAGCTTCACGTGTGTCACCGACGGCGAGCCGAGTAAGCTCGCGAACTCAAAAACCCCGTACTTTTTCCCTCCATGACTAAAACTACTCTTCTCCCACAGCTCCAAAAGGCGTATCAATAAAACAATGGACAACAGTTGAGATGGACGGCGCCATCTGGATCTGGTATGACGCAGAGAACCGGGAGCCGCTGTGGAACATGGCAGAAGTCCCAGAACTGAAGCATTGGGGGTACCGGGGGAGTAATGAGTTCACTGTCAGTGCTCATATACAGGTTAGATATGAGTTTATCACTACCCTTTATGTACGGCATCATTATCATGCCCCTTGCCTTTTTGCAACTATGTTGGTGTTAAAAAATACAATAGACGTAGATATATTTAGTAACGCTTTCCATCTCTACTCACGAGACTCCTCCGTGCCTCGGAAAGCACGAGCCGTTGGTCCCGGCTGTCAAACGTGGATCTTTAACAGTCGTTACGGCTCGTCAGAAGTCTGGTCCCGGCTGTCAAACGTGGATCTTTAACAGTCGTTACGGCTCGTCAGAAGTCTGACAACCAGTCTTACCAAGGAGTATCGTATTACCCAGTTACTGGGTTATGGAGGTCAGATAGGCAGTCGCTCCATGTAAAATACTGGTATTCAGCTGCATCCGGTTAGACTGAAAGCCAACCCCAACATAGTTGGGAAAAGGCTAGGCAGATTGATTGATTCCGCTTAAATATTCTTCAAGAGTCATAAAAAACCCTGTAAGAAGTGACTCGCTCTGCGTCCAGCGCTCGGTGTATTCTGGTTTGCGACTGGTCAATCGTCATCCTGAGGTTGCCTCGTTGAGAGGTGAAACACGTGTCGATTTCTTACAGGGTTTTTTATGACTCTTGAAGAATCGGCCGCGAATCCACCCTCGGCCTAGTTGGATAAACGGAATGTATAGGCTTAGGGTGGATTCTCGGACATAGGATGGATTTTTTGGGGTGGATAAATGGAATAACCCGATAAGTGAGACCTCAAGGGACCTAGGATTATGTATCCACCATCTCGTTATGACATCGTGTATCTGTACTGACGATTAATATTTATAATTCCAGGAGATACCGGAAAATGGCGCCGATGTCGCCCACTTGAACGCGGTACATTCTCCATCATTAATGTCAACTTTAGGAGAAAAATATCCGTTGTTGTATGATTTAATAGGTAAGCAATCTTCTATACCTACTTGAGGCATAGTATACTCACCTTTTTTCTGTAGAGGTGGGCACACAGAAAATCCTCAACACCATAGAGATATATTTCAGTAGAGTGCGCGAATTGCACAAATCGCTTAGTGCGCTTCGTAGGCAAGTGAGCTATTACTTATATTGATAAGTGCATGACAGATAGGGATGTGCAATTACGTGCCACTCGGCAACGAGCTATCGATATGTTTTGTCGATAAGCTGTGAGTGTGATCGTTATATTGTAGGTTGGGTTTAGTCATAATTATATTTATAGATATTATTTGTAGTGATTTTACAACAGGAAATTCTCCTACCAGGGGGCCTAAAACGGCCAAATTAGCAATTCCTCTAAAAGCAAATCATTTCCTGAATTCCCAGCTGTCATTAGCAATTCCTCTAATTTGACACAAAAATAATTCATATTATGTGGACCATTTTAAGAATCTCCATTCGTATTATGAATCGCACACAGATCATAATATGAATTGTCAGTATGTGACATTTTAGGATGATTCATAATATTTTCCTATTATAATTCTGCCAAAGTGACTGTTTTAAGCCCACAGGGGGCCACATTGGCAATTCCTCTAAAAGCAATTCATTTCCTGAATTCCCACATGCCATTAGCAATTCCTCTTATTTGACATAAAAGCAATTCATACATTTGTGGACCATTTTACGAATCTCCATAGAAAACTATCAAACAGATGAATTATTTCGTAATATGAATCGCACGCAGATCATAATATGAATTGTCAGTATGTGACATTTTACGATGATTCATATTATTTTCTTATTACGATTCTGCCAAAGTGGCCGTTTTAAGCCCCCAGCTTAATGCCTATGGTATAAACATTCTGTGTTATTATTATTCCAGGTTATCACGTATGGTCAGCGAATTGGTCTAAAAATGAAGACCACACAGCGGATATGACTTTGACTCACGACTACAGGATAATGAAGTACGATCTGGGCCATGTTGATGTCAAAGTTACGCAGGTATGCAGCAGTTCATCCATACTATAATATCCGGGGGGGTCGGCTTCCAGTCTAACCGGATGCAGCTGAATACCAGTATTTTACATGGAGCGACTGCCTATCTGACCTCCACAACCCAGTAACTGGGTAATACGATACCCCTGGGTTAGACTGGTTGTCAGACTTTCGGACTTCTGACGACTCGTAACGACTGTCAAAGATCCACAAATGACAGCCGGGACCAACGGCTTAACGTGCTTTCCGAGGTATATTACCTACTTTCCATACTAATATTATTAATTCAAAAGTAACTCTGTCTGTCTGTCTGTATATTACCTTTTCATACCTCAACCACTGAACGGAATTCGACAAAATTTGACAAGGAGATAGATACCCTGGGGAAGGATATAGGCTACTTTTTATCGACATACCGCGCGAAGCCGCGGGCGGAAGCTAGTAACATAATTATAAAAGGTGAATCTTTTCATACACTAAATCTCTTAAGGAGTCATTGTACTCATCATTATAAACAACTTTCACTATGGGACCAAACATTAAATCGCGAAAAAATAATCAGCTGTTCCCTATATTTATGTTCGCATAGCTCGTCAAAATGTAGGGAAATGCTGGTTTTTTTTCGCGGTTTACAATGACAGGGGTAATTGTAAGCCCGGGTCGATGGCGCGTCGTGTTCCACGCGCGCCTCAAAGAGATGTCAGCACACCTGACGGGGTCCGTTAGGACCGATGCCTGCCAGGGTTGCGGAATAGTCCGAAAGGGATACCGGGACCCTGGCGACAGGCAACTGAAGGAACACGGGTGGGTTTTAGTCAGTAAGAGTCTGACACGCCCTTCCGCTCCACCCAGAGCGGGAGAAGTCATTTGATGATATCCCAACCAAAAAAAAAAAAAAAAGTGGTCATTGTAAACATTGAAAAAAATATAAGCGATTTCGTGTATGAAAAGATACACCTTATAAATAATAATCAGCTTATAACCTGGATGAACCAACCATAACAAATATTGAGACCCCTCCGTGCTTTCTAGGGTTCCGTACCCAAAGGGTAAAACGGGACCCTATTACTAAAGCTCCGCTGTCCGTCCGTCCGTCTGTCTCCAGGCTGTATCTCATGAACCGTGATAGTTTTACAGTTGAAATTTTCACAGATGATGTATTTCTGTTGCCGCTATAACAAAAAAAAACTAAAAAACAGAATAAAATAAATATTTAAGGGGGCTCCCATACAACAAACGTGATTTTTTTGCCGTTTTTAGGGTTCCGTACCCAAAGGGTAAAACGGGACCCTATTACTAAAGCTCCGCTGTCCGTCCGTCCGTCTGTCACCAGGCTGTATCTCATGAACCGTGACAGTTAGACAGTTGATCACAGATGATGTATTGTCGCCGCTATAACAAAAAAAAACTAAAAAACAGAATAAAATAAATATTTAAGGGGGCTCCCATACAACAACTTTTATAGATCGACTCGCACATGCCCGGTTTTTTTAAAAGTAAAATCCTTTCCTTTCCTCAGATAGGTCCCGGCCTCGTCCGCCTCATGCTGAATACCCCAGTAGGACCGATCCTAGTGTCACAATCAGTAACGCCACTCGGCCCGTTGCTACAGAGGGTCATACATCGGATGTTCTCGCCAAGATACAACGCGCCCTTTGCAGCGATGTCGGTCAAATCTGAGGGGCATATGGTGAGTTTTGTGTTTTTAACCGACTTCTAAAAAGGAGGAGGTTCTATGTATTTTTTTTTTGTTTATATAAGTTCATCGATACTTTCGACTTTCTTACTACATTCTTTTTTATTTCGAAAGGGTACTCCCGAGGTGGTCCCCTATAAATTTTATTAACTTTCCTTGCGTAGTTTTTGAGTTAGCTTCAATATTACGTATTTTTCCCACTTGGTTTATGTTGACGATGTTCTATGTGACTCCGTTACTGTTATTTACATACCAGGTAGTGGTATTCGAATTTGTGTGGGGTAGGTAGGTACCACAACTAAAAAGTGAAAAATATTTTTTTTTTTTTTAAAAGAACAACTGAGTTAAAAAAAAAAAACACAACAAAGTGAAAAATAGCTTTGTGTCTTTGCTTTTCAGTTTTTGTTTTTTGCCACCGACTTCCGAAATTAAAGTTTCATTTTTTTGGAATATCACTTACTTATGTATGTACTTAAACACATTGGAAGTGGTGAAGGGTGGGCGTTTTGGTGAAAGTCAAAATTACATAAGACAGTCCGTCTTATTATGTAATTTCGACTTTGGATTTTTGAAAAAAATTGTGTTTTTTTTGGAAGGCGGTTGTTTTTTTTTGTAAAAAGTATTTATTTGTGAAAAGTTTTTATCACCAGGAAGTGGTGAAGGGTGGGCGTTTTGGTGAAAGTCAAAATTACATAAGACAGTCCGTCATGTAATTTTGACTTATTTTTTTGAACACTTGGTTACCACAAGTAAAACGCGAGTCGCTTCGTGAGATAAAAAAAATACTGTACAGACTGTGAATTACCTATCAGCGCGACACTCTTTTATTTATCCGCTCGACTGTCGATTGGCCTTTATAAGGTGAAAACAATTCAAATTCTGTTGTCTCGTTAGGTGACAGTTGGAGGTTTATACGAAAGAATTTAAAACTAATTCTCTCTTCCACAGTTCGAACGTGACATCTTAATCTGGAACAGCAAACGTTTCGTCTCCGCTCCTGCTTACGTTCGGACAGACAAAACGATTCGCGCGTTCAGGAGTTGGTTCTCACAGTTCTATAGCCCGCATAGTGTATCCTTTAGGGAAGCCAATCAGAATACTCTCGATTGGTGAGGAAGTTGAGAAGGACTTGACAAATACTAAGGGTAGACACCGTTATCCTTGAAACTAGTGGTTTGGTTAATATACTTTTTCTATGGGACCAACCTTGAAATCGCGAAATAAAATCAGTTGTTCCATACATTTGTGTTCACTTAAATCGACAAAATGTATGGAACAGCATTTTTTTTTTGCAGCTTATTTTTTTTTTTTTGTTTACCCTAACACCCTGTATATCGAAGCCTGTATACTGTATACCACAAGCAATGACAGTCTACGCGAGCATTACAAATTTGTAAAAAAAAAAAAAAAAATCGCGGGCCCTAAGGCTCTAGACAGACCGACCGACCGGCATTTCAACTACACTTCTTGCTCAATGCAATTAGTATGACTGCAATACTCGTAATTTGTATCGAACTGCATTCAAACTGCTAAGAAGATCATTCATTTTCGAATAATGAAAGAGTCGGCCAAGTAAAAAAAAAAGATATATTCCGTTAAAACATGTTATTCTCTTCACTTTTTACTATTGGGCCAAACCTGTGGGCCAATTCCCTGCGCTGATAGACGATTTTCAAAAATATTGTTGTCAGTAGGTATATTTTGTAGTTAAAATAATTAATAGTAATGAAATTAATGTAATAGCTTGCAGTAACAAAAATTTTAAGGGAAAAACGTACTCTTTCGGAATATACCTTTTTTTTTGTTTGGCTTTGACTTTTTTGATTTTGACTTTGACTTTCACCTGTAGCCCAGAAATGTATGGACGTAGAATGATCTCCTTTGCAGTTGGAGTGCAGTTGAAATGCTGTCCGTTGATGGCAGCCTTACAGTCCGGCTCTCAGAGAATGTTTTCTTGACACCTGTCATTTTCATACCGAAACGAATGTGTTTTGCGAATTTAATCCTTGACTAGAAATTGCCCAACTGACAGCTGTTAGGAACGCATTCTCTCGGCGCGAAGGCCGGACTAGTAACGACAAGTTTTTTTTACAACTTTGACAAGTTTTCAAGTTCTGAGTTCAGAAACCGCGGGTACAAAAAAACTAATTAACCCGCGATTTCTCATCAAAAGTGACAAGTAAACAAAAATGTCACTTTTGAAATAGGTTCCAAGTTTCTTCTTTCGATAATCCTACTTTCGAAGCAAGAAACTAGGTACCTAGGTAAACAAATACAAAAAAAGAGCCAGTTTAATTTATACATACGTATTGTTTCGTAATGAAATGACTGTAGGATAGTACCTAATTTTATAGATGTGTGATTATTTTGTTAGAATTTACGATCTAAATATTTATGTACCTACGTTAAAGTGTTTTGTCTGTTGTCGTAACCGTGCGTTTGCACTGGCGAAACCTTCACATATAAACATGTTGAAATCTCAATTTTCTGTCAATGTTTCATACAATTTTTGACAGGAACTAACTACAGACTTCAACATGTTTTGTCATAAATTAAATGTGAATGTTTCGCCAGTGCAAACGCACAGTTACCGTGCATTTGCACTGGCAAAGCATTCACATTTAAAAACATGTTGAAATCTCTATTTTCTGTCAATGTTCCAGAAAATATTTGACAGGAAATAGAGATTTCAACATGTTTAAGAGTGCTTCGCCAGTGCAAACGCACAGTAAACAACGCGATCATCGTCCGATTATGCGATCGTCGCGTTAATTTTTTTCGGCGAATACGAATGCGTGGTCGCGTCTACAGAGGGCGCCTTCCAGAGGCCCTAGACAAAGTGACATTCTATCAGCGATAACGATGATGGAAACGGCAAAAATGTATAGGACTGATATAAGCTATCGAAAAGCTTATGTCAATCCTGTTGAAAGTCGTTGTAGAAATACGAACCGCTTTCGAAGCGATTGTCACTTGTCTAGGCCCTCAGTTTACCGAACAAATGAGTGAGGTATGAACGTGTCGATCACATAATCGCGCGAAGATTTTTTTTTGAGACGGGCTGTAAATCGTATTTTTTTAGTTATTTTGTTAGAAAAAGCCTAAATGTGAATTGATGCCAAATCGTACAATTAAACTAAATAGTACTTATTTTACATAAAATGTGTTTCATTGTAATCAAATCCAATAAAAGCTAGTTGCGTACAGTTCCCCTCAACACCGCTTGA
Organism: Lithophane ornitopus; assembly: GCA_948473465.1. NCBI lineage: Eukaryota > Metazoa > Arthropoda > Insecta > Lepidoptera > Noctuidae > Lithophane > Lithophane ornitopus. Next base: position 7,426,859 of record OX419640.1, on the reverse strand, counting down.
ATCGAGCTGTATGTAGTACTTAAACAGCCCATACTCATCATCTGCGTCGGCTTCCAGTCTAACCGGATGCAGCTGAATACCAGTATTTTACATGGAGCGACTGCCTATCTGACCACCACAACCCTAGGTAACATATACAAATGTGATGTTTGTTTTACTCAAAATACTTTCATCTTTGAGTACTTAGTAGTCATAATTATTAACGCGAAAAAAAAATCTGCCTTTCCCTACATTTAATGTTCGCATAGCTCGTCCAAATTTTAAGTAACAGAAGATTTTTTGTTTTCGCGGTTCTTTTTTGGTCCGATTGGTCCCACATTGAAATATGTTCATAATGATAGGTAGGTATTCACTTCATGGAAAATCTATTAAAATATTCAACTAGGTAACATCCGGTTAGACGTTAGACTGAATTAGACATCGTCATCGTCTGCCTAGTGTCTGACTAGGCAGACCATGATAATGCGCTAATAAAAAACTGCAACACGTTAGACCGAACCGAAGAGGAGCTCGTGGCTAAGTAATAACAGCCGCACGGGTCGATCCATCAGGTCAAGCTAGGCTTGCCAGGGTTGGTCCGTGGATGGGTGACCATTTTCACATATCGAGACTTCTCCGTGCCTCGGAAAGCACGTTAAGCCGTTGGTCCCGGCTGTTATTTGTAGATTTGACAGTCGTTACGAGTCGTTAGAAGCTCGAAAGTCTGACACCAGTCTAACCAAGGGGTATCGTATTACCCAGTTACTGGGTTGTGGAGGTCAGATAGGCAGTCGCTCCATGTAAAATACTGGTATTCAGCTGCATCCGGTTAGACTGGAAGCCAACCCCAACATAGTTGGGAAAAGGAAGTGCCTCCGCTGCTGGCGCCGGTTGCTGAATTGGCTGCCGGCGCTGACTTTGGTTGTAAGTTTGGCGTATGGAGAACATATGCAGTGTAGCCATAATTAAAAAAACATGTAATAGAGCTTTTTTTTTTACATATTCCAGTAATAAAATCATAAAGTACTACCCGAAACCGAACTAGTAAGATTCGGTTTAATCATTTTAATCGCAAAAAAGGTTAGGTTAGGTTAGAACTGTGATCCCCTACGGCCAAAAACGACTAGAACGGCCAAAAATGCAGAAAAACATATTTTAGTTACGGTTAGTCAGTTGGGGTTCTGAATACTGGAAGGTTTCTATAAACGCCGCGCCGCCGGTGTCCATTATGGGAGCCGGCGGTGACATTACTGCCGGTTCCCAATGGCGTTATTTGTGGGAGCCGGCAGCGGGCACTCCCTTTGGAAAAGCCTTGGGCTAGGCAGATCATGATCGCGGCATACGCTGGCAGAGTGTGCCGCTTGGGAGGAGCCGCGCCGTGCCCTCATCTCAGAAGTAGGCAGTGACTTGTCGCTGTCGGCCGTAGTCAATGCCATGGTTGGCAGCGAGGAGTCCTGGGACGCGGTGGTTTCCTACTGCGAGACAGTCGTCTCGCAGAAGGAGGCTGCGGAAAGGGAGAGGGAGATCTCATCCACTCACCCGGCCCGCAGCAGGCGCACCGGGCGTCGGCGGAGGGCGGATAACGCCCTCTTCCAGCCCCCCTAAATGGGTCCAAGGGTGACGGACTCGGGGACGTCTGTCGCCCCCCACACATCAGGACCCGAGGTGGCGGTGCGTAGTGTTCCACGCGCGCCCCTCGACGTCACGGGGGAAGTCAAACACCTCACTCCCCCCCCTGACCCGAGGAGGCCCGCAGTGGCGGGCCGGCACCAGTCGGGGGTTGCGGAAGATTTTTACGTTCCCGCGACCCCCGGCGTAGGTGTGAGTCGGAACACCGGGGTGGTTTTTAGTCAGTAAGAGTCTGACAGACCCCTCCGCCCGCCCCAGGGTGGAGGACATCCATGAGGATTTTCCACGCCGGAAAAAAAAAAAAGGCAGGTCATGATAATGCTCGTTGGTAAAATAAAAAAAAGTATTTACACCTTAATTTTTTAATAAAAATTAATAGACACTCCTTTGCAAAAAAAAACGGGCAACTTAGGGCGGGTACACATAGAACGTCCGATTTACAGGTTCGTTTAAACGTATATGTTATTAGCGTATGTAGTTGTATGAGCCAGTTCACACACATGACAGTATTCCGGATCCAGTAAAAAATCCCACACAGAACGGATACTGATCCGTTTTATCGGATCGAAACCCCGTTTTATCGGATCGAATCGCGCGAGGCTTGGCACGGGGGTGCGCGGGGTGCGGTGTGCTGCACACAGCCGCCATCGAACGAAAGTCTGTTAAAATCGGTCCTGTAAATGCTGTGTGAATATTACCTCCAGTAGCGACGGACCAGTTAAAAAGGATCCTGTAAAATCGGACGTAGGTACTATGTGTACGCGCCCTTAGGTAGTAATATTTTTACTATAACTTTTTTCATACCCAGACTTCTTTTAAGTTCCAATACAGTAAAATAGTTTAGCTATTACTTAAAACCTCTTTACAACTAAATTATTACCAATAATGTAGAAAAATCAAAACCACCCGTTTATTTTGCAAAGGAATGTAGAAAGAGAGATTTTAGTCATTTTTTAGATGAAGTACCTAAATATTATGGAACCACATTAACGTCAGTGGCAGCTCTAAACTCAGAGTACTCTATAAACCCATCATTATTTTTGTCAGTCTGTTTCAACGCTCCTTCCACCATTTCCTCCAAGTCAGTATCTTTGTAAGTTATGCCATTGTCTTTATCAGCTTCTGAAAAAAATTAAACCATAGAGAAGACTTTTTTTTTTAAATTACCAACTTTAAAAAATTCAGGTCTATTTTTTAATCTCGTAGACTACTTTGACATTTCTTTGTCTTTACAATTTGGAGTTTGACATTTGCACCTGTCAACTTAGTCTACGAGATTACAGACTTTAGACGTTAAGGTTGATGCGCTAGGGTGGCCCGCGAAATTCAAATTTTCTTACGTTTTTTGCAATTTGCAGGTCAGTATCAGGTTGTATGTTGATCTAAATATTATTAGTGGCCGTAACAAATATGGATTTACAGAATTATAAACATTAGAATCAGCAATACAACTCTCTAAGTTCATGTAAGTGTATTGACTGACGATTTCATGAAATTTTCATTCAATACACTTACACACAATTTCGCGGGCTACGCTAGCACATCCACCTTAAAGCGTTCAGTTCAGTAGGTCGATCGTCCTCTGCTATGTAGGATGTGCACGGCACATAATATAAAAGTACTCTGTGATGTGCACGGAGAGGTTTGCCACGTTAGCTGCGCGGTACATTTGTTTACCAGCCACGCATTCATGCGTAGCGTGGTCAGTGGTCACAGAGTCACATTCGCAGAGGTCGACCTGCCTACATTTTCATACAAAGTGAATAAGTGAAGCTAAGTCCATGTGCGTAGCTTCCGCTCAACTTTATTTACATTAAACGTTTACGTCGAAAATAGTCATTTAAATCTTATAGATAATTAGTTGCCCAGATTCTGTAATTATTGCGCACATTTTTAAATTCGTTGCACTTACACTGGAGTATGGAGTAGGATTTATATGACTATTTTCGCTACATGCATGAGGCCGGATGAAGAACAAATTATATTGGGGAAGTTTATAATTTAGGTACAAAATACTCACCAAGAATCATTACGATTATATAAAACCTGTAACTGAATTGTAAGTACTTAAAAGACGACCGATATAATTTAGCAGTACCGAACTTCGCGCAGGAGGCTGCGTGTGCGCAGTAAATTTTTTTAGGAACCAACTGGTGTTATGGGGAGAGTGTGAGCGAGAGAATATGCGCCTCTGTTTAGACCTGCGAAGTATTATCGGCTATATAGTACACTCGCTGCGCCCCGCGGTTTCACCCGCGTTAGTCTCGATCCCGTGGGAATATCGGGATAAAAAGTATCCTATGTGTTATTCCATGTTATAAACTATCTGTTTGCCAAATTTCATCCAAATCCATTCAGCCGTTTTTGCGTGATTGAGTAACAAACATCCAAACACACAAACACACAAACTTTCACATTTATAATATTAGTTGGATAAAAAAAAAAACAATGAATAAAAATAATAATGTAGGTATTTATTTTAAATAAGGGTAAAAAAAATAAAAGTTACAAAGTAGGTACTTAAGAAAAAATTACAACAAAATTGAAGGGATATAATGACACGACGCAGAACATCGACGCGCAAACTGAATTATATGATTCTAGAATCGAGAGTTCATAGACTTTCAAGCGGTTTTTTTTTTTTGGTAAAAAAAACTGTTTCATACAAAATTGGAACGTTGGTTAGTGGTCTAGAAGCACTGCGGGCCTAGACAAGTGACAATCGCTTCGAAAGCGTTTCGTATTTCTACAACGACTTTCAACGGGATTGACATAAGCTTTTCGATAGCTTATGTCAGTCCTATACATTTTTGCCTTTTCCATCATCGTTATCGCTGATAGAATGTCAGTTTGTCTAGGGCCTCAAAAGTCAGTGACTCTAACGTCCTTTAAAGGTGCCTACATACATAGGTACTCTTTCTATATTATGAGGTAGTCGTTCGAGCAGAATTTGGTGCGGGACTGCAGGATGATCAAAGCGTGGGTCTCTGTGAGTGCGGGATTGTAGCGTCAGGAGATGGGTATGTGGGGAGCCCCCATCCTTCGGATTGTGAAGGAAAATGTTTTACGCAAGAGGGAATATGCATGTGTTTCAAATAAGGGTCAAGTATTTATTTTTATGAACTAAGTATATAACTTTAGAATTAGCCTCCATCAATATTTTTGAATAATATTTCTTTTTGAGCGAGAAATTAATTTTTAAAAGGTGCAAAAAAACTGTGGGAATTTAAGCGACGCTATTTTACGCGACGGTCAGAGCGGTGACGTAACAGTCTATGACAACAATATAATGTCAATGCGTTTTGTAGGAGTGTTTGACATTGACTTGACACTTGTTTGTTACGTCACCACACCAAGCGCGCCAAATGGAGGGCGTTTCTATATCCCGGGTCGGTTGGATATTTTAAACATTTTTTGGCGTCGAATTTTTTTAAACTATTATTTGGCGATGTAAACTATCGAATAAAAATATTTAAAAAATACATGCATATTCCCTATTGGGAAAGATAAGACCGGGGTCTTATTGTCGGATTTTATTGTAAAAGGCAAGGGCTCGTCATAATCTCTTATCTAGCCCCAGACAACTCCTTCTCTTTCTCAGCCTTTTTAGCCTTGTAATCACTGATCCTATACTCCAGATAGTCAACGTATCCGTCCTTGTTAATGTCTGTATGTTTGAACACATGTTCAAGAAGTTGTTCCAGCTGTTCGTCTGTATATGTCTGATGGTTTTTGTCGACTTGTCCTGAAATTATGAAATAAACACATGACGATCGTGAAAAACAAAAAATGAAACATAACCTACATGATGTTTGAATTTTCGAACCGAACAATACGCGTTGTGCGTTATTCCCTAAAAATTGAACTTCATGCATAAAAGTTACAAAATAATAAACGATAATGACAATACTTACCCCAGTTTCAAGTAGGGTTTTCATTCATGCTTATACATTCACAAAACATTTTCTGTCTCATGTTATATTCATGGTTTGACAGATTACGGCCCGCCCTTACACTAAATGGCTCAAGTATATTTCGTTTTTTAATCTTAATCTTAATGATTGTTTCATTTGAAATGTCAAATTACTCTACGAGATTAGTTTTTTCATTGAATTTGACATTTGCACGTTTCGTCCCACAGGCGTCGTCCCACTGGTGGGACGAACGGGAATTTAATAAATAATATTAAATTTATTCCCGCTCGTCCCACTGACTTTCTCAGTGGGACGAACGGGAATGATTTATAATTTTATTTTTAATTCCCGTTGGTCGCACTGCATAAAGTGTTTTGCACAGAATACCGTCTTGTATGCATGCAACGTACTACAGAAATAAAAAGTATTCTATGTATACCCAAGTCGTGGTCTACCCATGTGCCAAATTGCATTTAAATCATTTTAGCCGTTTTAGCGTGAAAGTGTACCTAACAAATAAATAAACAAACAAACTTACTTTCGCATTTATAGTATTAGTTAGGGTAAATAAGTGTAAAATTTAACAACAACCAGACTCAAATTATTCAATGGGACCAACGGGAATTAAAAATAAAATTATAAATCATTCCCGTTCGTCCCACTGAGAACGTCAGTGGGACGAGCGGGAATAAATTCAAATTCACGGTCAAATTAGTTTACGGGATTTAAAAAACGAACTGTAGAGATGTGCATCTATCATTGTTATAATTACTAGACATTCGCTTGTTACGATTTTTTTTTATCTTAAATAGATATGCGCGTTGTTCTGGTAAGTAGGTAGTTAGTTTATTTGCGGACGAAGACAATTAGACATAGGCTTCGGCCAGGCTCTACGATCATTTAACTTATCCGTTATATTTGTGTAGCATCACAGCCACATTGTCGCGCAAAGATTCGTGTCACGCACGTTGCCGCAATAAACTTAGTGTTCGATTTACGAAGAACTTTATTGGCCACACAGTTAAAAAACTTCACAGTTCCGCATAAGATTTCACTTGAATGATTCGCAATAGGTTGTCCAGAGGGCCTAGACAAATGACAATCGCTTCGAAAGCGTTTCGTATTTCTACAACGACTTTCAATAGGATTGACATAAGCTTTTCCATAGCATATGTCAGTCCTATAAATTTTTGCCTTTTCCATCATCATTATCGCTGATAGAATGTCACTTTGTCTAGGGCCTCAGATGTGTCGCGAGGACGCTAATCTTCGCTTTATCGCGACAATGTGGCCGTCAAGGATATCGATTGTCTAATTAATTTAGTCGTCGCATCTGCGGCAGACGGTCTGCCACCATCCAATGACTAATTCATTGAAAAAATTAATGATATTACTTATTTTAAAAATATGATAATTTTTTTTTTAGAATGTATACGCTATTCTATTGCAGGTTACCGGGAACGCCCTTCGTTATACTGTGTTATTCTATACAAATATGGCTCATTTAATATTATAGGATGAATTACAAAGCGACAAAAACCAAACATACTTTTACAAGCGTATTTTGACTCGTGTAAATGGTTTTATTCTGACATGTACAGTCGGCTGCACATCGGTGGTAACACTTTGACCTTGAACTGGCCTCAACATAGTACGGAGTTCAATTAGGGATTAAGGGGCTAGCTTAAGGTGGATCCACAGTGGTAGCCCGCGAAATTAAATCTTTAACCTACAATGACTACAATTGAAAAGGTTTTTGTCGACGGAAGAATAGACAAAATGACAGATTGTGATCTGGGGATCCACCTTAAACTGGCTTTGTTACCACAGACGTGCAGCCTAATTTACCATAGACAAAAATATGCTTACATTTAGCAATAACCAAAACCACAAACCAGTGTTATGTTCCATTCCCAGTGTTCCTAGCAATGATATTATTATTCCTAGGAATAATTTTATATCCTTTTTTTTGACTGTAGAAATCATCGCGTAAAGAAAAAGTGTTATGCTCCCTCCATGCGACTTTCTCCCTCTCTCTCTTTCTATTATATACGAGTGTGTGTGCACGGGGGTCCCCCGACCGCACAGTATTTTTTTTCTAATTTGTTACTTTTTTCGCAACTAAAGAGGACGGTTTTTTTTTTTGGAAAATTCTGCAGCTATAACTACAATTTCTCGTAGGTTTCATAACTATTGTTATTTTTTATTTTTTCAACAAAACTCAATCTTTTACAATAATAAATAGGTATACCTATATTGAATAAAATAAAATAAAAGTTTTTTTTTAAATTCAATTCTTATTATTTCCAGGTACTTTGTTACGTTCATCAACACGTTTCTTATATTCTCTCCACGATATGTACCCGTCATCGTTTAAATCCATGTCCTTCATCGTTCTATCTGTCATGACTTCCAATTCATTATCTTTGAATACAATCGTATCCTTTTTTTCTTCGACTGAAATTGGGTAAAATATTATTGTAGTTACGAGTCTTTCACGGTTTGAGATGTCTCGAAGATTTTTTTGTGATAATTAATTTAGAATAAATATATTAAAATTATAATTTAGAGTAGCCCCGGCTTTTTTTTTTGTAAGTAACACGGTACGTGTATAAAAATTAAGTATTCGAATAAACAGATATTGTAAAAAAAAAAAACCGCTAACTAAAAAAGAGGGTTGAAAAAAAAAACATAGTACTTAGTGTACTTACATACTTTCTTTTAAGAGTTAACAAATCTATCTACAGAAAAAAAGAAAAAACAATTAAATCAATACAAATTTTATTGATATTGACACCGTCTTACACTATTACTTACAGTTACACAACCAATAAAAAAGAGAATATGAAAAAAAAAAAAAAACATAACACTCTTTTATCACACAAAGTCGGGAAACTAAAAGTGAAGAATTGAAGATAAAAAGGTCTTTTTTCTTAAAAAAAATAATGAGTTTAAGCCTTTTCATACCCAGGATTTATTATAAACAAGTTGATAGAAAAATAATTAATAATTTAATTTCATATTATGGAAGACTACTTTATACATTTTTTACACATTCACAATGGCTAGAACAAGTCATAAGAAAAAAAAAACGAGTTTAAAATCAACATAGTATGTTTTGAGACTTTATTTATTAAACACATTATATGTGCAAAAAAATTACTTGACACATTATAGTAAAAAATAATAATAAGTATTTAAAAAAAAAATAACTAGACATAGTGGAGAGAAGGTACGTTTAAAAATAAAATTAAAACTTTGTATTACCTATTTTTTTAATGGATAATTACAGAAAAATAAACCAACTATTTAACAATCACAAAAGAAACAGATCTAATAATTCGATACTTTTATAAAGAGAACTTCGTATTTGAGAATTAAAAGAATATTAAACTAACCGAATTTAATATAATAAATTCGATTACTTTAATAATATTTTTTTTTTATTAGAACTCCTTGTATTGACTCCTCTCAGATTTTGACAAATCGTTTACACATTAGGGATGACGACTAATATTAGATATGTTCGAACAAATAATGTAATTTCAAAGAACGTATAGTAACATGAGATAATCGAAAATATCTGTAAAATCGATGGAAATACGGAGAAGCTACACGTTTTAAAAGGTTTTGGAAGGGACGATTCCCGTCCTTGTCGCGCGGTACGGACAATACATGGCGCAACAGTGCCGAGAGAATGCGTTCCTGTCACCTGCCAGTTGGACAATTTCTAGTAGTAATAAGGATCAAATTGGAAAAACTGACAGGTGTCAAAATGCATTCTCTCGACCCCGACTACCGTATGAAGTTACACAGTCAAGTCGTCACTTCTGTGATTGTGTCGTCTTTGTCTATCAGTTATTTTAAAACGTTTATAACTTGGTATTTTTAAGATTTTAAACTTTGTATAATATTGCTTGTAAACAAATATTTTTTAGTTACAAATTAAAAAAATGTCATCAACCCTATTGGGATATGTTATTCTTTGTATAACTATTATGGTATGTCTATGGCCGAAATAACAATAAATAAATTGGAAGATCATTTTTGAGCAGGATTTAGAGACAAAATATACAAATAATTTATAAAATATTGAATTTGAACAATTATTTTTTCTTGTTTGGTTGGCACACAAGTATGAATAATGTACCTTTTAGTTACCTAAGTAATTACAAATGTTTACCATCAAATAAATTAGACATGGCAGTATTTTTTTTAAATAAAAATCTTCAGTTACAATTCTTACGTGTTGGAAAAAGACAGATATAACTATTTCTTGTCTATAACTGTCTGAGATTATTGACAGCTAACTGTCAAAGTCAGCTTCAGTTTGTCACGGACTATACTATTTCTTTCACAGTAATTTTACCTCGGACAGCATCCTAATTTTGAACCTTATAGCAACGAAGTTATAGATTACTATGATTTAAAATATAAAGTAAAATAACTGTGAAAGGTCGTATGCTAGGCTGGCTCATAGTATTATAAATATTTCAAGTATCACTTAAATATACAAAAATATTTAATTTACAGAAAACAAGAAAATTAGGTAGCGCGGTATACAAAAATATTTAATTTACAGAAAACAAGAAAATTAGGTAGCGCGCACAAGATCGACAAAAAAGTCGCAAGTGTCAATCGTGAATTAGTCTTATAACATGTTCTCATTCTTATATCAAAAATTCTTATTTATTTAAAAACTGCATCAAAAAAGTATTTTATACAAATCTCAAACATGTTCAGTTCATTTTGTCTCCGGAATGTAGCGGTATAGTCGAGACTAGATAGCATTGCAAGGACTAAAAAAATGAGAAGGAACTAGATTTTTTTTAAACTGTCCAGTAATTTTTGAGTTTATTTATTACAAACAGAAAAAAAAAAATCTCTTTATAATATTATTATTTAAATAGAAGAAGAAAATAAGGATTTTTCAAATTCAATAAAACCAAGGCCAAGGCAAGCATTGTTGCCATAATAAAAAATGCTTAGACGGATAAGTTCCAACCAATTATTTTTGGTTACTTTTCTCATGGACCAAAAAGGATCACGTCCTTTGATCAAATTAGTTATGACAATCAATGACGGAAAAAAGCTGAACGGATTCAGATAATATTTAGCACTCAGATAGAACACATCATGTATTACAACATAGGATACGTTTCTATCCGAGCTTGTAAGGTACCTTAAAATGCGTGTGAAACAGCCAGGACCAAGAATCGACGGAAGAATAGACAAAATGACAGATCGTGATTGTTTATCTGTCATTTTGTCTATTCGTCCGTCGACAAAACCCGTTTCTACGGTGGTCATGCTTCGCGTGCTGTATTCAAATGAGTTTTTACCGTGAAACTATAGTTTCCTAAGAAAGCGGTGAATGGTCACACAATTACGGCTGTCCAATTACAGAGCGTCTTTTGACACCTTTAATCTCATATAGGTACTGGTGAAAATGGAAGATTTTCATAACGTCGGCTTATATTAAGACGGAACCGCTTTCCTAGGAAACCAGAGCTTTAAATGCTGCCTAGCCCCTCCCCCCCCCCCTAAAATGCTACCTAGCCCCACTACACAAGATTTTTAAAAATTATTTTCCGCCCTCCTTCTGCTGACTTTTTTGCTGCGCTCTCACGAATTCAGGATAGTCAATGTATCCATCCCTGTTATGGTCATCCATATTTAAAATAGGGTCTATTAAGTTAATTAATTCGTCATCTCCGAAGATTTTTTCGCCTACGGGTGGCGTACCGGATTGTGGAGCCTGTTTGTGGCCTTGCTCTGAGTTTTAAAAAGGTGAAATGTCAATGTGACAGCTCGGAAGGAGGGAGTTTCGATTTTTTTTAAATGTCAAAGTGACAGTGAAAGATCGTTAGCGGGTATTTCAAGATGACGCGTTGTTTTTTTTTTTAGAGTAACGGATTATTTTTTATTTTTTTTTGTCACATTTTTTTTTTTTGTAATTATTGGAGTAGCGTAAATTAATGACACAATTTGACATTATTATTACAATATTGTTAAAAATACATAAATTTTCATTAATTTAGATCGAAATTATATAAGAATAAAGGTATAATTAATTAAAAATACCCATATTGTTTACCGAAACGAAGATGGCGACCAAGTGATGGTATGACCCCAAGCGGCAGCGACGACACACATAGAAAAGGAGACAAACACACAATGAGTTTTTATAATACTTAAATTATAATACTTTTTTTATTCTTGCCATTTTTTACAGAAGAAGGATTTTTTTTTTTTCATTAGGAAATAGGTTTTTGGGTATATAAAAAGAGCAAAAATAATCATGATTAAAAAAAAATATTTGCCTAACAATTTTTTTTTTTAAAATAAATGAAAGTATTTTATTTCCTTAGTTTTAACCAGTTACCCTTAAAGCATAACATGTAACCATTCTTTTGCCCGTACAACTACCATAGCCCAACATAGTATGTATACATAAAATAAATAACTACAAGTACAGAAAAAAAATAACTTCTCCTAGAATAAATCCGAACAAGTAAATATATAAAAGAGGACTAAAAATAAAAACAAAGATGAAAATATAAATTAAAAAAGTAGAAAAATGTAATCTACGAATTTTGTTTTTTTTTCTATGAAAAATTTCCGACTTGCCCAAATTGACATATTTTCCCATATACCTATTTACGGGACCTCTGCATACCCTTTTTATGTGCGTATAATACCACGCGCGTAACACGTTTTTATCTTACGCGCGTAACGCAACAAGGAGCCCCGATTATATGGACTCGGCCCGGTATCTTATCTTTGCTCGATTATTTACGCACGTAAAACGCCTTACCCTGACACGTGCCCCTGACAGGTTCTAAGAGTTAACTGTCAGACACATTTAGATGGTTTGATCTGACAATCCTCGTAGAACTTTTGTTGCATAACAAACCCATTAGTCCAGCTTACTACTCCACAAAAAAAATGCGCCGCATTGTTTTTTAATGGGGAATTTTACCGGTTTATTAAATGGAGCGCGGGCGGCCGTTGTTTATCTACAAGTCATAACTTATGTACTCGGTAAAAAATTTGCTAATTTATAATGAAATTGGTGTAATATTAGTAAAAAAAAAAAAACTTGAATTTTGACTTACAATTTTTTTTTTTTTTTTTGTTAATGTTGTTGCAGTACCTATGTGCCATTTTTGGAACGAACAGGGTTTTTTACATATTGAATATTAATTAGGTAATTATAAATAATGACATGTGACATCTACCAACCCGCACTGGGCCCGCGTGGTGGATTACGGCCCACTCCCTCCCACAGAGAGGAGGCCTGTGTCCCAGCAGTGGGAACATTATAGGCTGATTATGTTATGTATGTATAAATATGACTCACCGTGCCAATGTATAAGAGACTTGATAAGCTCGCACCCATCCAACTTGTTGTTATTATCAGCGTCGTGCATCTTAAAGTAATGGAATTGTAGCTCTTGTTCCGACATCTTTGACGTGTCAATGGGCACCTCCATATGTTCCTGAATATGGCTGTAAAGGGAATAATTTATTTATTACTAACTGCGTGCACACCCGCGTAACTCTCGATCCCGTGGGAATATCGGGATAAAAAATATCCTATGTCCTATTCCATGTCATGGTCTATCCCACTTTTTTTTTTTTTTGAGTTTGTGAAATCATCAAATGACTTCTCCCGCTCTGGGTGGAGCGGAAGGGCGTGTCAGACTTTTACTGACTAAAACCCACCCGTGTTCCTTCACTTGCCTGTTGCCAAGGTCCCGGTATCCCTTTCGGACTTTCCCGCTACCCTGGCATGGTCTACCCCTGTGCCAAATTTCATCCAAATCCGTTCAGCCGTTTTAGCGTGAAAGCGTAACAAACAAACAAACACACTTTCGCATTTTTTAAATATTAATTAGGATTTATTGTTGAAGATGAACCGAGTGCCTTGACCATCAATACCGACAAGCTTTGAACATCAGTAGCTTAGAGCTTTCACCATCAAAAGCGAAGAGCTCCGACCATTAGAAGTCAAGAGTCTGGACCGTTAATAGCCAAAACTAAGAGCTTCAACCAGCAATAGTTAAGAACTTTGACCATCAGTAGCTTAGAGCTTTCACCATCAGAAGTGAAGAGCTCCGACCATTAGAAGTCAAGAGTCTGGACCGTTAATAGCCAAAACTAAGAGCTTCAACCAGCAATAGTTAAGAGCTTTGACCATCAGTAGCTTAGAGCTTTCACCATCAAAAGCGAAGAGCTCCGACCATTAGAAGTCAAGAGTCTGGACCGTTAATAGCCAAAACTAAGAGCTTCAACCAGCAATAGTTAAGAGCTTTGACCATCAGTAGCCTAGAGCTTTCACCATCAAAAGCGAAGAGCTCCGACCATTAGATGTCAAGAGTCTGGACCGTTAATAGCCAAAACTAATAGCTTCAACCAGCAATAGTTAAAAGCTTTGACCATCAGTAGCTTAGAGCTTTCACCATCAAAAGCGAAGAGCTCCGACCATTAGAAGTCAAGAGTCTGGACCGTTAATAGCCAAAACTAAGAGCTTCAAACAGCAATAGTTAAGAGCTTTGACCATCAGTAGCTTAGAGCTTTCACCATCAAAAGCGAAGAGCTCCGACCATTAGAAGCCAAGAGTCTGGACCGTTAATAGCCAAAACTAAGAGCTTCAACCAGCAATAGTTAAGAGCTTTGACCATCAGTAGCTTAGAGCTTCGACCATTAATGGACAAGGACCTTAACCATCTTTAACTAACAGCTGATGGTGGAAGACCATCAGTTATTAACGTCTTTTTTTAAATTTAAAGGATTGACCGTCCTAGATTACACCCTGAATAAAATTATTATTTAACATAATTACCAAAAAAAAATGGCCAATTCTTTTCGTTTTTCTTTTAAATGAATAATTTTCACACTTACTCTCTTTCCTGATTGATATTAGCGGGGTTCAACAGCTGGGGGTCTGGAATTAAAGAAAAGAAAACATTAGTATGATTTATGCACTCTAAGCTTGTTGGATAAATTCATCCCAACTACGGAACCCTTCATTGTGCGTGGTTCGACACGCTCTTGGCCGGTTTTCATTATAATGTTAGTAGGTACAGTCACGGACTTTAATTGATGGGCCACTTTCAAACTTTTCAATTTTGCAGTTTAATACATTCACGAGATTACACGATTGAACACGAACTTAAATCGCATGCTCGTAAACAAGATGACAAATAACTAGTAATCGGAAATAGTGTTATTCATAGAGGTTGACTAATAAGTTCTCAATAAAAAACAAATACAATGTTTATCGAATCTATTTGATACTGACCTCCTTTGAATCAGAGCTCATTAACTCGATAGTTCTGAAAACCTATCCGAAGACAGTGACAGTTGAAATGTTGATGTCAGAGACGTTATTTTCGAATTTGTCGAAATGACTAATTAAAATTTCTTCGTACGCTAACGTTACTATGGCTACGCTAAAACAATCGTCGCTAGGTTACGGTTGCTAGACCTGCAATTGGTTGACTTTGGGTAGTCACTCTGCTGTCTAGTTTGTAGTTCTGGCTCTCAGGTTAGCCAACCGGTAAAGATATTAAATATAATTTTCTTCTTCTATAATACGAAGACATGACTTTCCGTGTCTGGATGTACGAGTATAACCGACTA
The DNA here is from genome assembly GCA_948473465.1 of Lithophane ornitopus. Classification (NCBI taxonomy): domain Eukaryota; kingdom Metazoa; phylum Arthropoda; class Insecta; order Lepidoptera; family Noctuidae; genus Lithophane; species Lithophane ornitopus. The sequence continues at coordinate 7,411,689 of OX419640.1, read as the reverse complement.
AGCCCGATTTTCATTACAAGGCGAACAGTGCCAAGTGGCTTATCAATTAAAGTCCATGACTGTACGTTCCCGTGGGGCGTGAGTTATGTTCCGACGTCAGCACGGGCGAAACCGCGGGCACAAACTTTCATCAAATAAAAAAAAAATGAGTTTTCATTACCTCCATGATGAGCATGTCCATGTTGTTGTTGTTGTTGTTGTTGTTGCTGCTGTGGTGGTTGTTGGAACTGTTGTTGAGGCGGCTGCTGTTGTTGTTGGAACTGTTGCTGTTGTTGCTGAGGGGGAGGAACCTGGTACTGTTGCTGTGGAGGGGGAGGCGGAGGCTGCTGGTACTGCTGTTGTTGTTGTTGGTATTGTTGCTGGAAAAGTTTTGAATAATAATCGTTAACAACTTATTTTTAAGTTGACAATAGTAAAGGCTCCCACAAATAGGCGCGATATCGTGCCCGCGATATCACGCCAGTTTGCACGAGGCTTAAAAGAGGATAAAATATTTTGAAAAGATTTTAGTAAATAAGGCTAAGCTACTTTGTGTAAGTAATTTCATCACCCCTGCTCTCAAAACGGTGAAGGAAAACATCGTGAGGAAACCGGCATGTCCTAGAACCAAAAATTCGATGATATGTGACATCTACCAACCCGCACTGGGCCCGCGTGGTGGATAACGGCCCACACACACACACACTTCACATATAATTATATAATTGATGTATACAAAATATTGTAAAACATTTTTAAAAGAGTAACAGTGGAGTTTCTTGCCCATTCTTCTCCATACGAAAACTACCTTTTGGAAGAGGCAACTAGAATCAGTTCTATTTCTTTGTTTTTGACGTTCAAACGTGCCTTTAATGTGCCTATTTGAAATATATTATTTGACTTTGACTTTGACCACTCCCTCTCACCGAATGGAGGCCTGTGTCTGTGTTCCAGTAGTGGGAACATTAAGGCTCGTGCAAACAGACGCGAAATCGCGGGCGCGACAGGCAGCGGTACCTTTGTCGACAAAGGTACCGCTGCCTGTCGCGCCCGCGATTTCGCGTCTGTTTGCACGAGCCTTTATAGGCTGGTTCAATCAATCTGCCTAGCCTTTTCCCAACTATGCTGGGGTCGGCTTCTAGTCTAACCGGATGCAGCTGAATACCAGTATTTTACATGAAGCGACTGCCTATCTGACCACCACAACCCAGTAACTGAGTAATACGATACCCCTTGGTTAGACTGGTTGTCAGACTTTCGGGCTTCTGACGACTCGTAACGACTGATAAAGATCCTCAAATGACACCCGGGACCAACGGCTTAACGTGCTTTCCGAGGCACGGAGGAGTCTCGATATGTGAAAATGGTCACCCATCCACGGATCAACCCCGGCAAGCGTAGCTTAACCTCATGGATCGACCCGAGCGGCTGTTATTACTTAGCCACGAGCTAGGCTGGCCTGACTATAGGCTGGTTATGAGACAAAATAATGTTAGAATTAAAAACTTACTTGTTGCGGGGGCGGTGGCGGCGGCTGTTGATAATTCTGTAAAATATAAAATAATGTAAAATATAAAATAATCAATATTTATATTTGGCGAATTGATATTAGTGGCGTAAACTAACAGCCGGTTTCTGATTTAAGTATTTGAAGTTGAGAATTTCTCAAACTCTAGCATTACTTAAGGTGATTCCTTTCATGTCACCCGCGAAATTCAATACGTTTTTTGCAAATCAATTTTAGGAATCACCTTAAGTAATGCTTAAGAAGAGTTTGAGCAATTCTCAACTTCAAATACTTAAATCAGAAACCGGCTGTAACAGTTAAAAGATAACATTCATTCATAAGTTATCAATTTAAATATGTTTTTAGTTTATTATACTATTAACGAAACCATTAAATTGACATAAATCATAGACCTAATTGATAAGTTAATTACTAATTTTATGTGTTTTTTTTTTGTAGATAATAATTGCTAATTCTCTAAAAACTAACTTCTTTATCTATACTTCTATACTAATATTATAAAAAGGAAAGATTTGATTGTTTGTATTGAATAGGCTCCGAAACTACCGAAACGATTTGAAAAATTCTTTCACTGTTGGGAAGCTACTCAAACCCCGGCTGACATAGGCTAAATTATATTTTCAAAAAAATTAGGGCTGCTTACTAAAACTCCAATAATGTAACCCAAGGTGTAAAAAAAATACCTAAAATAGCCGTAGATAAGTACTTAGTGCTACCCGTGCGAAGCCGGAGCGAGCAGCCAATTTTGAATAAAGGTTCCATATTCAAACTAGAAACCCTTAGAACATCGATATTATCATGTCGGTCCATCTGTCTGTCTGTCTACTGTATGTCAGTCCGTCTGTATGACAGTATGTCTGTCTGTCTATCTGTCAGATCTTCTGTCTGTCTGTCAGACTGTCTCTCTGACAGTCTGTATGTCTATTAGTCGGTCTGTCTGTCAGACCGTCTGTCTCTCTGTCAGACCGTCTCTCTGACAGTCTGTATGTCTATAAGTCCGTCTGTCTGTCAGTCAGACCTTCTGTCTGTCTGTGAGACCGTCTGTCAGTCAGTCAGACCGTCTCAATGACAGTCCGTCTGTCTGTCTGTCAGACTGTCTCTCTGACAGTCTGTATGTCTATCAGTCCGTCTGTCAGTCAGATCGTCTGTCTATCTGTCAGACCGTCTCTCTGACAGTCTGTATGTCTATCAGTCAGACTGTCTGTCTGTCTATCAGTCCGTCTGTCAGTCAGATCGTCTGTCTATCTGTCAGACCGTCTCTCTGACAGTCTGTATGTCTATCAGTCAGACTGTCTGTCTGTCTGTCAGACCGTCTGTCTGTCAGAACGTCTGTCTGTCTGTCAGACCGTCTCTCTGACAGTCTGTATGTCTATCAGTCAGACCGTCTGTCTGTCTGTCAGACCGTCTGTCTGTCTATGAGTCCGTCTGTCAGACCGTTTCTCTGACAGTCTGTCTGTCTGTCACTCCATCTGTCTGACAATCTGTCTGTCTATCCATCCGTCGAAGAATGATCAAAACATCAGAAAACTTAAGTTGTTTTTCAGTGGACTTAAAAAATAATGTTGTATTTCATAGTATCAATATAAAATACAAAGCGGACATGAAAATAGACATTGCTAACTACTTATTCATGCTAAAATACTATTTGGCTGTACTTATATATAGTGTCCGACCGAAAGTTCGGTTTCGGTCGAGTTTCGGCAAAAAAACGAGTTTCGGTTTCGGCGGCAAACCTGCCGAAACTACGACCGAACCCGAAACTGCATTCGGGAGTTCTCGCGCTGTGATCGGTCTTGTTCGTCGCCTTAAATTCCATCCAAGCGAGTAAGCGACGAAGACATTTTACCTCGTCCACGTCCCTAATCATGTCGTGACTGGCTAGTGTTTGCAGTTCGTTTTGTTTGTTGTGATTTAAAGATATAAAAATAAAGACTGACTGATTATAATAACGTCTTCTTTATTTTTCCCTCAAAACATCCATCCTTGTAAGCAAGTTTCGGTTTCGGTTTCGGCCGAAACTAAGACTGTTGCCGAAATTCGGTTTCGTTTTCGGTTGTAAAAACCAGTTTCGGTTGGACACTACTTACATATTATTTTTACTTTTATTTAACTAACCTTGAGATCAAACGTGACAAAATAAGAAATATCATATCATCACATTCTTCAGAAATTGCTGTGTTAGTAGGTTTTATTCAAAGCATGCATAATTTTATGAAGAGATTTCATTAGCATATTGTTACTTAATCTGCATTCGCGGTTTAGTTTCCAAAAATGTAAACAAATACGAGTTTTAGGAAAAACAACTGTAATACCAACATATAAGGTTCAGTTTGCGCTACAACTTAATATTTTTTTATGACTTTTTTAACAGTACTAGTTAGTCTAAAATCAACTTAATTTATACTTGGATAAAGTTAATGTTTGTTTGAGTGGAAATAACATCAAATTGAAACAAGGAGTTCAAAAGACCTTACATACATTATGACGTCAGCCTCATTCGGTGACATAGTAATTATGCAGAATACATAATATTAATAAATATGTATCACTAACTGAGCAGAAAGACGTAGTTCTGTCCAAATTTGAATCATTATCATCTGCCTTTTCACAACTATGTTGGAGTCGGCTACCAGTCTAACCGGATGCAGCTGAATACCAGTACTTTACATGGAGCGACTGCCTATCTGACCGCCACAACCCTTGAGTAATACCCCTTTGGTAAAACTGGTTATCAGACTTTCGGTCTTCTAACTAGGCGTAACGACAGTCAAAGATCTACGGAACCCCAGTTACTGGGTAATACCCATTGGTAAGACTGGTTGTCAGACTTTCAGGTTCCTAACTAGGCGTAATGACTGTCAAAGATCTACGAATGACAGCCGGGAACGGTTAAACGTGCTTTCCGAGGCACGGAGGAGTCTCATTATGTAATGAACTAATGTTCGATGATCACGTATCCACGAACCGATCGCGAGAAGCGTAACTTGACCTTCGATGGACCCGTGTGGCTAGGGTTGCCAACCGTACTTTATAATAACGTATCCTACTTTATTTTCGATAAATAGAGTCTGGCCACCGAAAGCTGATCCTGAAAACACGAACAAAATTTTAAAAAAACAAGACGAAAATACTTTATTTCGTGAAAAGAAAAACTCATATAAAATATGAGTGTTACCCATACCAAGGAAATTACTGAACTATTTATTTCAAAAAGAAAATCTATTAATAATGAATTAATATCTATTAATAATAAAGAACTTATTATATTTTTTACAAATGGAAATCTTAAAAATGGATCTGATTTATTTACTCTCTGTTCCCGCGACTACAGCTTTTACTGAGAGTTTTTTCGAATATTAAATGAATCTGAAGTGGCGAGAAGAAAGAAACAGATCATCCATAAATCTAATAAAAAAACGAGTTATTTATTTATTTAAATCTCAAATTTGGTTTTAAAATTATTTTGCTGAAAACTATTTGGCTAAACTGCTTTGAAACTTTCAAACAGAAAAAATTGTTAGCGTTTGCTAAAAGCAACTAAAAATATGTAAGGGTTATAAAAAAAAAAACATAAATACGAAAAATACCTTTTTAAATACTTTGTTTTTCCTATTCAAAGAACGTAAATGATATTTGTGAGTTGGCAACCCTATGTGTCGCTGTTATATTACGAGTTATTCGTAGGAAATCAGTAGCACCCATGCTCACATTTTTTTTATCAGTTGGAACTAATTGAAACATAAGCTGAATTTGTTATAATTATAATTAATTCTTTTTAATCTCCTTTCGAATTACAAAACCGGCCCATTGCGTGTCGGACCACCCGTAGTTGGGATGATTTTTTTCCCAAAAACAAACTTAACATTGTAGTTGAAAAACGTGTTCTACTATAAGTCACGGTCAATTCTCCAACTGCAAATGTTAGTATATTTTTTTTTTATGTTATAAAACTACAAATTAACCATTTTCGGACTTTTCCTTTACTTGTGCTGTGATACCTTGCGTTTTGCCAAATTTTATGATTCTAGGTCAACGTGAAGTACCCTATATTTTTAGTTTTGATTTATTTGCGAGTATCGAAATATGTAAGATGTATGGAGAAGCTCGTGGCTAAGTAATAACAGCCGCACGGGTCGATCCATCAGGATAAGCTATTCTTGCCGGGGTTGGTCCGTAGATGGATGACCATCTTCAGTTGAAGGTAAAAGCCGTTGGTCCCGGTTGTCATTAGTGTATTTTTGACAGTCGTTACGGGTCGTCAGATGCCTAAAAGTCTGACAACCAGTCTTACCAAGGGGTATGGTATTGCTCAATAACTGGTTTGTGGAGGTCAGATAGGCAATTGCTCCATGTTAAATACTGGTATTCAGCTGCATCTGGTTAGACTGGAAGCCGACCCCAATATAGTTGGGAAAAGTCTAGGCAGATGATGAGTGTTATTCAAATATTATTGTTAACTGTACCTTTTTATTTTACAGGCCTATAAGATTCCCTAAACTGAAATAAAGGCCTCACCAAGCAAACTTGCTTATATTTTAGTTTAAAATGGTAATATCAATGATAGCAGTAAAGATTTTAAAAAAAAAGTTTTTCATTAAAAAAAAGTCAAATATTCAACCATGGAATAACAAGTCATAAACTAATATCAAAAGAGTCAAAATCTGAAAATAACTAATGTAATAAGGATAACTATAGTAAGTATAATTCATGATGTTCTTAGGAATATGTTAAAGATTTAACAGTTCATTTAGATACTTTTAAACAAAATAAATCTAGGATTCGAGCACATAATTTATGTTCATTCTTAGGTTATGAATCTTCGTACATAGACCTACCTACCATCATGCCCACTTTCACTTTTTTCACTTTCAGAAACACAACACTTTTGGACATTCTGCCCATACCAATGGTAATTAAGACATAAAAACTTTTTTAAACTAACCTGATAGTTCTGTGGAGGTACTCCTGGGGCTACTTTCTGCTGATATTGCTGGGATATCGTGCACTGCAGCAGTGCAGCCAAGAATAAGAATCTCAACATTTTAATATCTGAAAACCAAATACAACAATCACCGCGTGAGCTCACAGCCAAAAGAACCTATCAAACAACTTTTTTGAATTAATATTTACCGCGACAAGCAAAGGCAAGGCTGTAGTAATAAAATTATGTATTCTTTTTTTTTTTACTTTTAATTCGGTGTGAAAGAAATGTATGGAAAATTAATTTTACCTGTGTAAGTAAACTTCTGACGTGGAATATGGGTGATAATATCCTTATCGAATCGATGTATTGATAATATATTACGCTATTTTCACCGTATGTCGATGTGTTTCGCAAACGTTTTCAAAAGATACCTGGCTGGGATTCCTACACGTCACGTCATTTACTTTTTGACATTGACGTAAGACGTTTGTGTTTCTTTTCAAGATTGATTGCAAATTTCTTTCACATTTTTTCACATTCAAACTAGAACTCCAGGTTCTTTTAGCACTTGAATGACATTTACAAGGGCATTGATGGAAAAAGTTTTTTAAAAAACAAGATGATGGCTGGCGGCGTCAGTTTCAATTTTAGACACGGGGCAAAAGATCTTTGTACAACTACTTAATTTTATCATAGTTTGGCACCTAGGCTTTTGAGCGGTACAAAGCAACCAACCACATAACCATTTGCTTGGTAACTTGTAGCAAGCAGTCTAAAGTGAGTGATAGACGTGAGTACTTAAAGTACGCGGTCTTTAAGTTCGCGACCTTACTCGGCTCGCAGTCGGTAACACGCGTGAAGCTTGCTTAAAATTTCATTGTCAAATTGGCTTGCGGCTCGCGCCTCTCGGCGATGACAGACGGGTGAATAAGCTCGCCTTTAAGTACGCGTACTTGCTCGCACGTCTATCACTCCTTTAAGACTATTTATGTTCAATGGTCTAAGCAATCAACCAATTCAAGGTAAATAATGTAGAACACAACTCAATAATCACATCAAAAAATTTATTGGTATTCGTAAGACTTAGTTGAGCTTTTTAAAGTTTAAACAGACATAGCGGAATATGTTTATGTTCTAAACATGAATGGTAGTATGTACGATGTGATTTATACTAACTTAATATGGTGATAAACGTGCGTACTTAAAATACGCGGTCTTTAAGTTCGCGACCTTACTCGGCCCGTAGTCGGTGACACACGTGAAGCTTTCTCAGAATTTCATTGTCGACGCGGCACGCGGCTCGCGGCGATGACAGACGACGAGCCAAGGCGGGCTACGAGCAAAATTTCAAAACTGTTGGATCGCCGACGAACTTACTCGGTGGTTTTTAAGTCTGCGTACTTAGCATGCCACACGGGTGAGTAAGCTCGCCGAGGCATAAGTACGCGGACTTGCTCGCACGTCTATCACCCGTTTAAGGGCGGTTTTCCCTCATCTTCCTACGCTTGTCCCATGTTACTTAATCGGGTTTCCCTGACAAGCAAATATCAACATTGCGTTTTGCGTCTTATAAAATAACGTCGAAAACAGTGCGATTGATGTTCTCTCGGTCTAGAGTTTCAACTTTATGTCAATTTAGACAAGGTTGATATTTCATTGCCAGTGAAAACCGCGCTGCGTTGCGCTTCGCCAGATATGGCTTAAGGCGGATCCGTAGATGATCTCTTGTCACTTATTTATTTAATCATAATTAGGGGTTATTCCGTTTATCCACCCCAAAAAATCCACCCTAAGATGGATACTCGGAAACTTATAGCCAAAAATTCAACCTACACCTATTTAAATAAACGTTTAGAGGCTGGTGGATTCTCGGGCGCACGTTTCCGAGTATTCACCTTAGAGTAGATTTTTTGAACGAAATAAGCCAAAATTAGAGGCCTAGGCTAGGCTGCGATTGCATTGACACTATAATGGTGTTTAAAGTTCGTCACAAAAAAAATTGCATGAATAAAAAAAAACTAGTTAAGTACAGTCAGCTGCACGTTAGTGGTAACACTTTGACCTTGCACTGGCTACGGAGTTTCAGTATACGGAGGTTATGTTACCATTGACTTGCGACCTACTGTACTACGAAGTAAATAAACAGATGGGTAGGTACTAATTTTAAATCAATTTGTATTTGTGAAGCATTTCCACAGGAAAATCATTATTCATTTTTCGGCATCTGGCGACCATTTCGGGGAATCTGTTATGTTTAAAATAGAAGATGGCCAGCTTGATGTCTGATTGTAGTTTTAAATCTTCAAATTCGCTGCGGGTTCTGTTGTTGGTCGTCAAAACAAGTTCGCGGTCGCGTTGGTCAATAAACATTTCCATGGAGGTCGCGTTATATTTATCGTCTAATGCATTTCCCTGTATTGTGATGCTGTTAACTATTTTCTTCCAAGTATCCTCGTTTCCCGATGCCATCGTGGGATCTGTAAAGAACATTTCTATCACGACCATGCTAAAACGGGTGATAGACGTGCGAGCAAGTCCGCGTACTTATGGCTCGGCGAGCTTACTCGCCCGTGTGTCATGCTAAGTACCCGGACTTTAAAACCGTCGAGTAAGTTCGTCGGCGATCCAACAGGTTTGAAATTTTGCTCGTAGCCAGCCTTGGCTCATCGCCAGACACCATCGCGAGCCGCGAGTCGCGTTGACGATGAAATTTTGAGCAAGCTTCACGTGTGTCACCGACGGCGAGCCGAGTAAGGTCGCGAACTTAAAAACCGCGTACTTTAAGTACGCACGTATATCACCCACGTTTATTGATGCCAAAAAAAATCTGCACCCTAATTGTGTAACACACTTGCAATCACAATCTGAATGATTTTGAAGGATTAGTAGCTAATCCATTGCATCATATGTTCGAAAAAATTGTCTGCTCCACAATGTAAATAACGCAATGAATGTTGTTGAACTGTCAAAATGAAAGCGATTGCTACTGTGCGTGTGTTACGTAATTACCCCGCAGCGCCGAAAATCCATTGAGCCGTTAAGGCGTGAAAAGGTAACAGACAGACAAACAAACAAAAAGAGTTACTTTCGCACTCATAATATTACTAGCGGTTGCCCGCTACTCCGTCTGCGTGTACTTAGTATTTCATTTTTTTTTTTATACAAATGTCCAGGGGGCCAAGACTTCTAATTTACTAACGTGTCAGTGGTCTCACAATGATGAGTTTTTGACAGGTATGCCATACAAAATCTGTCAAAAACTGATCATTTAGGCGTGAAAGGTAACAGACACTGTACAAATTTTAATCTCGTAGACTAATTTGACATTTGCAATGTCAAACTCCAAATTGAAACAACAAACAACAATCACTTGTCATAACCATTTGTATCGTCACAGTGTCTTGTTTTCTTTTCTCTTCTTATTTTATTGTTTTTTTGTATACTGGCACCTTGTGGCTATTTATTAAGGTTGATGCGCTAGGGTGGCCCGCGAAATTCAATTTTTTTTACGTTTTTTGCAATTTGCAAGTCAGTAACAGGGTTTATGTTGATCTAAATATTATTAGCGGCCGTAACAAATATGGATGTAATTAGTTGTTATTTATTCGTGCTTTTGTATGTTGTGTTTTGTTTATGTCTTTTGTGTGCACCAAATAAACTTTTTATCTATCTACTTGATATGTCAAATTAGTCTACGAGATTTAAAAAACAGACTAGTCATTTTTGCATTTATTTAAAGTACTAGCTGTGCCCCGCGGTTTCACCCGCGTAAGTTTCGATCCCGCGAGAATATCGGGATAAAAAATAAAAATCCTATGTCCTATTCCAGGTCATGGTCTACCCCTGTGCCAAATTTTATCCAAATCCATTCAGCCGTTTTAGCGTGAAAGCGTAACAAACAAACAAACAAACTCACTTTCGCATTTATAATAATTAGTTAGGATTTATTATGTTATAACAATTGTACTTACATAAATACCTACATTATTTTAAATTAATTTGTTTACTAACCGTGCGTTTGCACTGGCGAAACATTAATTACAACAAACATGTTTAAATCTCTAGTTCCTGTCTAAAATTGTATGGAACATTGACAGAGAATAGAGATTCCAACATGTTTTGTCGTGAATGTTTCGTCAGTGCAAACACACGGTTAGGTTTACTACAAATACATTCGCATAGCAATAATTGGCAGTCTATTATCTGTTTACGCGGTAGTGCGCCTTTTGATAATACCTATATCACGCGCGTTAAGAATCAAATCACCGGAAAACTCAACAGCACCTTTCGTAACCGGCGCATGACTTATTTTCAACTTAATCAGCATTAATTAAAATATCCCTTCCATTGGGGCCCAAGTCTTCAGGCATTGGATCGTAAACTACCACGCAGGCCCAGTGCGACTTGCGCATCGCATGCTCAACCCTAATGTTGGTCAGAAAGACGCACAACGATTACGCAGGCATCGACCTATATAAAGCAGGGAAATACCGCCGCGCTTCCCTGTAGTGTTCGAAACCGCAGTATAGCGGCACTCGTATTGCGCGGCATTTGTTCAAATTTTATCACGAAAATTACTCAAAACATATTTACCTAATGGCGTTTTCACGGTGGCTCGTCACGGAGATGACTTTTTTACTATATTTAGCACAGTTTTTATGTTTTAGAGTATCGTTAAATTATTATTTTAGAATGAGTGCTGTAAGATGAGACTCGCGTGGCCTTCGGAAAGTGTTGGTTGGCGTGTGTGGAGGGCGCATGCGTAAAAAAATGAATCAATAACCGCGACCCCGGGTAAATAAAATAAATACTTTTATGTAATAAAAAAAAATGTGAACGACTCCTGTTTTAAAGCTTTTTTGGTAGGTCAGGCTCATTTTACTTTTGAAAATATAGAAAAAAAATTCGCGCGCCAACGTGTGTCATAAAAGCTAGGTATGTTTTTAATGCAATAAATTAATATGAAACGAAAAATCTATAACTTACAAGTTTTTATGCGTCCGAAGACAAAATTTCAAAGTCTCAGATATGAATTAATAAAAGCCTATGAAATTGCACTGGTGCACTCTCTTGGAGCTGCGGCCACTGACGGAAAGGTCTCGGTCAATGAAGAGCGATTTCGATACCTACGTTGCATTTATTGAACTATCGAATACGCGCGAATATTCAATCATGTTAACGCACAATATCATTTTATGAGGTTTCGCCTCATTTCGACTAGACTTTTCAATCATGTGTGTTTCCGATGTCCTTGAATAAGAATTGATTATGAATTGCAATTATAACACTGAATTTAAGTTGTAACCGGTTTTAGGTGTAAAACAGGCTTAAAAAGTTTCTAAATCCTTTTTTTACAAGTAAAACTATTTTTATTTATTTATTAGGATCTCCAACAAAAGATGTACACAGGACATGACAAAAAATTATGAAACGGATTGATTCGGAAACCGGAATGCTTGCTTTACCGTGCGTTTGCACTGGCGAAACATGCAAAGAATTATTACAACTAAGCTAACTAATTATTCGGTGTTATGATTTTATTGCATTTCATAATCATTATTTTAGACAGTTGTCTTGTCATCTAGCCATATTTCATATTTACCTACAGTAATTTTGCCAAATTAATCAAAACAGCGAAATATTTGACATCTTTTTGCGACGTTGCCCACTTTCAGAATAAACGCTCTAAGACTAAGGCTGGCCGCATATGTACGGTTTCCTGATTCGGAAACCGGAATGCTTGCTTTACCGTGCGTTTGCACTGGCCAAACATTGTATGGAACATTGACAGAAAATAGAGATTTCAACATGTTTTGTCGTAAATATTTCGCCAGTGCAAACGCACGGTACCTATCAAAAATGTTCATATTCTAATTTGACATTTCAAGTGATTGTTCTTTGTTTAGGTATTCAATTTGGAGTTTGACATTTGCCTCTTGTCAAATTAGTCTACGAGATTAAAATTTTTACAGTGTCTGTTACCTTTCACGCCTAAAACACTGAACAGATCGTTATGAAAGACAGTCTAACTGCCGCCTGTCTGGTGCCTGGAAAAGGGCTTCTTTTCGGTCTGGACATTTGATCGACAGAGGGAAGCGACCGGTTAAAAAACAGACTGTATGTACACACGTTTGTACATTTTCCGAACGGAACAATACCTGACCTTCGTTCGAATCAGGAAACCGTATGTATACGGCCATCCTTCAGGTCTCCTAATCAGGAATCCTGATCAGGAAACTGTACGTATGTGGCCGGCCTTAAAGGGGTGATAGACGTGCGAGCAAGTACCTACGCGTACTTATGCCTCGGCGAGCTTACTCGCCCGTCTGTCATCACCGCGATCCGCGAGCCAATTTGACAATGCAATTTTGAGCAAGCTTCACGTGTGTCACCGACGGTCGCAGAACGTAAGTCGCGAACTTAAAGACCGCGTACTTTAAGGTGGATGCGCTAAGGTAGCCCGCGAAATTCAAATTTTCTTACGTTTTTTGCAATTTGCAGGTCAGTATCTAAGTACGCACGTCTATCACCCACTTTAGACGGAGATTCGGTTTTCTGACAACCACAACAACGTACTACGGAATCTTAAAATTCTTAATTGGCGACACTCCTAAACGCAGCTCTAAAAGTCAAAATCAAATAGTGTCAAGTCAACTGTCAAATCAAACAGACAAAAAGTCAAAGAACCGGTCTGCTGAATTTGTGTTTTTGTGTTTTGTACGCGCGTTATTTTGCAATTTGAAGCAATTTACAGATCTATCAGTTCTTCAGTCAACAGTCGCTGCAAAGATGGATGATGAAGAACCCGTACGTTTGTCTGAAGGGATAAATATCAGGTAACACTCGTTAACTAGTATACCTTTTACAAATCCCATTTCAGCACGTTACTGCTTTCATAAGCAATAAGTTGTACATAATGTGTTAATTTAATTGCAATATTGTCGACCACATAATCTCTTTACCTAGAGGAAACCGACATTGCCAATAAAACCTATCTCTCTAGACCTTCAATGCTACTTCCTATTTTAAATTTAAAATAAGAAATTTGTTTTTAAACTATGAAATACGCACCACATAATGTACCTACCCGGCCTATCAATGTTAAGACATACGCGGCATGCGAGTAGTTTGCGGCTCTTATAAGACACAATTTATGAGTCCCATACATTATTATCAAATCAAAGTCGAGAAAACTGAGATAAAATTATTACCTTCTAGCTACGGCCCGCGGTTTCACCCGTGTAAGTAACACTTGATCCCGTGGGAATATCGGGATAAAAAGTACATCCTATGTCCTATTCCAGGTCATGGTCCAGCCATGTCCCAAATTCCATCGAAATCTGTTCAGCTGTTTTAGTGTGAAAGTGTAACAAACAATCTCACTTTCGCATTTATAATAGTACTACTTGTACTATTGGTATGTCGATAAAAAGGAGCCTATGTCCTTCCCTGGGATGCCAGCTATCGCCTTGCCAAATTTTATCGAAATCCATTCAGTGGTTTAGGCGTGAAAAGGTAACATACAGATAGACAGAGTTACTTTCGAATTTATGATATTAGTACGGATAGTTAGGATTACTGTCCCACCGCTGGGAAGAGGCCTCCATATTCTCTTTCCACCTCTCTCGGTCCAGGAGGCCTAGACAAAATCTCTTTTCTGTAAGCGTTAACACCAACGGAAAGATCAAATTGTATGGAGTTGACAGCAGCAGTCGTGTGACATCTCTAAAACTAATGTCAACTGCATATAATTTGATCTTTCCGTTGGCGGTATCGCTTACAGAAAAGGTATTTTGTCTAGGCCACCTTAGCTGCCAAGGACCAATCTTATTAAAGGAATCCAGCTGATCCCGCCATCTCCATCTGGGCCAGCCACAATGACTTAGATGACTTTAAATCATATTATTTGTTTTGTGTTACAGACAACTAATGGAGGGGAAGCCTGCTGAGTTCTCTATAGACCTGGATTTCAAAAAGAAAAAAGGAATATCGTTAAATTTTGATGATGATGATGAAGATTTCAGGTGAATATACCTGTCTACACTTTTTTCCTTTAAAACAACAGCTATATTCCATTTGAAATAAGATTCGAAATTTAAACTAACCTTCTTACAGTCCGTTCAACCGATTTTGTCTTCTATACTGTAGACATAAGGATGACATTAAAAAGGTTACACAATACCAACTGTCTACTACAGCTGCCATTTGTCCTGCCCCCAACGCAATAGAAGTCAAAATCGGTTGAATGGACTGTAAAAAAGGCTTATTTAAATGTCTAATCTTATTTCAAATGGAGTATAGGTAGAGTATACTACAACTTATTGGCAGATACAGATCTACAAGTAAAAATATTTAATCTTCTTTTCGCGTGGTTATTGACTAACCAGACGCCCTAGACAAAGTGACATTCTATCAGCGATAATGATGAAGGAAAAGACAATAATGTATAGGACTGACATAAGCTATCGAAGAGCTTATGTCAATCCTGTTGAAAGTCGTAGAAATACGAAACGCTTTGGAAGCGATTGTCACTTGTCTAAGCCCTCTGGTGTCAGAGTTTTAAAGCCGAGAAATATCTCACCAGCATGCTAAAAAGCAATTACCTAAACTATTCGTACCTTGGAAGCCGCCAGCACCCCCCCGTCTCGCTCTCACTCAGCCCGCGAGTAGTATGGTGCGGGCGAGATGAAAGTGAATTTAAGTTGAGGTAGTATAGGCTCTGAATAAGGGTGCCAAATGGTAATGAACCTATTTTTTTTTAATTTTCAGTGAAGGGGACGATACTTTGAAGGTAATAGAACAGTCGGCAGACAAGATGATGTTGTCCTCTCCCGAATACCACTCATTTGAACAGCTAGCTTCTAAGATGGTAAACTGTGATCCCAACGGCGATGTGAAACTACTGATTATTGAAGAAGGTACTTAAATATTAGTACAGTACAACTTTTTTCTTAATATCCCTCGGCAAACTTCGTGTTTAGTCAGTCGTCGAATTTCTATTAGTTGCCCTTTGCACTTGGTGTACTGGAAGCCCTCATCAACTTGGAAGTATATAGAGTTGTTAATACTCTTTTAACTTAATGTAATTTATTTTACACACGAAATTCAAAACAAAACAACAGTAAAGTACTTAGTTCATCATCTGCCTAGCCTTTCCCCAACTATGTTGGGGTCGGCTTCCAGTCTAACCGGATGCAGCTGAATACCAGTATTTTGACCTCCACAACCTAATAACTGGATAATACGATACCCCTTGGTAAGACTGGTTGTCAGACTTTCAAGCTTCTGACGACCTGTAACGACTGTTAAAGATCCACAAATGACAGCCGAAAGAACTTAGAAGTTTCTTTTTTTTTCTTAGACTTTTTTTTTTTTAAGTACTTTGTTCTGATTTCAAATTATTATACACGATAAATCTAATAATTGATGGACATGGAAATTAGCATTTGTTTGTATTCGGAAACGCGACGATTATTGAGGGACATTAAGAAAAGATTTGTACTGGACAGTATTTTTATCTTACGAAGCGACGCGCATTTTACTTGTGGTAACCAAGTGTACTAAAACGCTGTGAATCTCGATACAAGACTGACACTAGACTAAAAAATCCCTCGTTGGTCTACAAGAGGTCCTAGATTCGATTCCCAGGTCAGGCAAAGTTTTATTGGGTTTTTCTATCTGGAATTTCTCAGTAGCAGCCCGGAGTCAGGATTGGTGCCTGGTTGACGGCAATAGGCTCGCCCCCTATTACATGGTACTTAAAAATAACTGGTGAAATGTGGGTGTACTATAGGTACACCTCTGTCTAACCCTTCGGGGATTACAGGCGTGATGTTATACATATTAAGCCCAGTTTGTTTTTTTTTTTACAGGAGATGGCCCCTTGGTACCTTCGAATGCAGAAGTGATAATCCACCATGCAGCTTATTACGAAAGATCCGATATTCCTTTCGATACTACCTTGACGACGAACAGGGGACAGCCACTTGTGAGTATCCACTTTCACTCTCATTAGGATCTTGTCTTGACTTGTGATATCTTGTTTATAGCTTTACATTGCTTGTTCTCGAAAAGAGCGGTTTCTAAGCAGCCAAATTGTGCGGAAAGTGCCACTTTTTCGCACTAGTGCTTTTTACTTTTCAGTTTTTTTTAACTCCGTCATCAGCCCGACGTTGTTTTTGTTTTAAATAGTATGTGAGAAGGGGCGGGAGCGGGGCGCGGCAATAACACTAATACTTCATTAAACGCGTTATTAATTACCTACTCTAGATTTAGATTTAGATCAATATATTAATTTTCTCGCACAATGTGTAATAAAACGTTGTATGATACACGTGTGTAACATGATTTCCGACTCGTGTCGGCTGATAAACTCGCTCGCTTCACTCGCTCGTGATACAAAAATGTCCCTCGTCGGAAATCACCTTCTTTCCGCACTTATATCATAAATAACTATTTAGTTAACTTTTATGTTTTAGTTTTTATAACTTTTTATGCCTTACAAGCCTCCGTCTTGTGCGATATCTGGCCATGTTGGCCCTACAAACGCCGTGTTGTACCTCGATGGCGATGTCCTCCCTAAGCACGCGTAGCATGACCACCGTAGAAACGGCGGAAGAGTAGACAAAATGACAGATAAACAATCGCAATCTGTCATTTTGTCTATCCTTTCGTCGACAAAACCCGTTTTTACGGTTTTCATGCATGCAGGCGTCTAAAGTCTGTTTTTAATCTCGTAGAATAATTTGACATTTCAAGTGATTGTTGTTTGTTTTTTCAATTTGGAGTTTGACATTTGCACCTGTCAAATTAGTGTACGAGATTAAAAACAGACTTTAGATAACTAATTTAGTCCCAATAATTCATTATAATTTTCCCGAATTTTCAGCGTATCCGCATGGGCGTCGGGAAGATGCTACCCGGCATAGAAATCGGGCTGACCCATGTCAAGGGCCCCAAGGCTCGTTTCCACCTGCTCTTGCAGCCAGCGGCGGCGTGGGGCCCACGGGGTGTACTGCCACTAATACAGCGCAAACCCGTGCTGTTAACGATCTCGCTATACGATGTCCGTTGCGTCGATGCTGGCTCTAGGTGAGGAAATTTACAATTATTTGAGTTGAAAAAATCAAAATCAAAAGTCATATATTCAAACTACTGAGAATCAGCACTTTTCAAAAGTCAAAACCCAACTACGACTAAAAAGGTATAAACAAGATACCACAGACAGAAAAATTAAAAATCCGGAGTCACACGTGTTAGGGCATAAATCAAACAGATTACGTGTGACTCCGGATTTTTAATTTGTCTGTCTGTGGTCTCTTGTTTATACCTTTTTAGTCGTAGTTGGGTTTTAGTTTTTATTGTTTAATTTTTTTTAAATTCTTTTGGGGTTATAATATATATATTTTTGAAATGTGCTCATTAAGCCCTTTCATTTGATACCCAACATGGTACGGGTAATATATTTTTTTTTAGTTCCTCGCTTTGTCCTCTCAGAGGGCGCCATTTTTAATTTAATGTGACGTCACATAGCCTATAACCAGCGGACGACCAAGACGCTTCCAACGATACCTCATTTTTCAAATTGTGATGAGTCGTTTACAAGATATGAGGGAACAGATGAACATACATACATACATACATATATATATAATAATATATACCGGTCAAAATCATAACCCTCCTTTTTTCTTCGCCGTAGTCGGGTAAAAATTACATAAGACGGTCCGCCAAAATCGTCCACGCTTCACCACTTCCTAGTGCTTTAACTGGGAAGAAGAAGTGGCGCAACAAACTGTCCAGCAGCACACCTGTCTTTTGATTTAGAGAAAAAAAAAAACTATACAATAGTATGCAAAATCAGTTACAATACGTTACAGTACAGTACAAATTATTAGCCATATGTCAGCTAGCACACGCCAATATACCAACCACAAAAAGTCCAAAACAGACAAAGAATGTCTCGCTGACGCGTTCATAAAAATACAAAAATTCAAAACGTTTTGTGATATTTCGCGACGGCATGTGAAGCCAAGTCAGAGGCCCATGGTCATCTCTACCTTGTATATCTGTAACGCTTTTGTTGACTGTACATGAGTTCAAGCCATTGATTTTTCACCACTGCAAAAGCTCCGTAAGAAAATGGCTAATTGAGAAATCGTATGACGAAATCGAAATCCTGCTTGTCCCACATGCCTAAGACAGATTTCCCCTCATTTAGGTTTATAACCCACATATATTCTCTACACATTCACATCATCTACTCACACAAACACCACACTCAACTCCCACACCACACTCCACACCTACCCCAACACACACACTCTTTCACTCACACACGTTTTGTTTTATTATTTTTAATTTACTGTAACTCTTTTTATCTACTTAGAATATCATAATATTATTATGTTATCCCCATGAGCCATGTAACTGTTGACTACTATTTACCCTAATGGAATCACTGGTTCCCAAGTCACAGGCTATAAACCTAGTTTGGGAGCCAGGAGATAAACTTTATGATCGTCGTGCTGTATCTCTCTATTGTTGTATTCACCTCTGTAACAACTTTTTTGAAAATAAACATTATTATTATTATTGAATGTAGTGTAAGATTTAAAATGCATATCATTCTATCCACAGATTCAACGACCTTCCGAAGGCAGAACAAGCAAAATTCGAAACGACAATTAAAACAATAAAAGACGTTCGCGCAGAAGCCAAAGACCTGTTCACCAGACACAAGTACTTGCAGGCCATAAAGAGTTACCAACAAGCTCTGTCTGTTCTCTCACTCTCTCGCCCGGAAAATGAGAAAGAACAAGCGGAAATCAAAGATCTGAAAGTCACAATATATGTCAACTTAGCAATTTGTTACTATAAAATAAAAAAACCAAAATATATCATAGGTATGTGTAAACATATTGACAGGTGTATCGACATCAATAAGCATTGTAAAGGCATCTTTTATTATGGAAGAGCTTACGAATTGTTAGGCAAGACTGATGAAGCAATATCTTGCTACAAAAAAGCGCTAAAAATCGAGCCAAAAAACAAAGAAATCGGTCAATGTCTGGCAGAATTAGACGAGAAAACAAAAAAGTCTGCGGTAAATGAGAAGGTTATGTGGCGTAAAGCTCTAAGTAACGCACCTGAGGTTGAAAAAAAAGTAGTTTACACTGTCGATGACGACTTTAAAAATGGCGTCGCCGACATGTGTCAAGATTTGGCGGCAAGAAGTGACTTTGCTAAATTCGATTTGCCAATGGGTTTGAGTAGAGACGAGATCATTTGTATTAAAGATTTGACGAGCCAGTTTAAATGTTTAGAAGTTCTTGAAGATGGGGATGGTAAAAGAAAAAAGGTGTCTGTTATTAAAAAGGTTTAATTACCATATAAACATATACTTGTATTTAGTTTAGGTTACAGAAAGATTCTGTTTGAATATGAGACTATTAAGAGACTTGTAAGTTTAAAAAATATATATTTAATCTTAAGTATTACTTTTGTTACTTATGTACACACAGCTAGCTACACATCAAGCTATACATTTCTAGTATAGGCTGATCTCTCAGTGTACGGAAATCTTATACAATGCGAGCTCAGCATAAACTGGAAATGTATAGCTTGATGTGTAGCCGTGTGTACCATAAATATTTTATACCAATAAGGTTACCTTTTGGAATATTTTTAAGTGTTAACCGACAAAATGACAATTCTCAAACTCAGTACAGCCACGCACAGTCTTTTATATAAGTACGATTTAGCTATATTATTTTTAATGATCGTTATAGTCCAATATAAGTTTTTTTATGAAGGAAAAATTAGAAAAGTGCCCTGGAAAATATTCAAATTCGGGAAAAACGGAACATCCCTTTTCTATGGGATTTTTTATGAACTCAATCAAGATTATATTGATCTGTGGGAGTCGTCTTTCGAGTCAGATAGCGAATGAATATATGATTAAGCCTATCTTTACAATAGCAAAGATAAAAGGAGAGTTATGTTGATCAGTTGGGTTGTATACCCCGACTCAAACTTAATGGCAGCTCGGAATATGAGATGAGTCACTGCGCAGTAACGAATTCATGGGTCAGCAGGGGTGAGAGGTGGTGTACTGCGCAGCGAGAAGCTCGCTCCCGAGCCCGCCAATAAATTTGAATCAAACTGTAATGAGTTTGAGAATGCGGTTGGCAACTGTCAAAGTGGCGCTAGCAATGGCGTAACCAAAATTTATGAATTTTAGGAACATTTGATTTGATGGTCTGCTTTCCTTTCTCTTAAAGATGCACATCGTTTCTTGATAACCGCCATGTCGAATACATGCGTTTTCATAACAGCCGCTCCACTGTCGATTGGCCTTTAGAAGGCGATAACAATTAAAATTCTATTGGTGTCTCGTTACTGACAGATGGAGGTCTATATCAATAATTAAAAAAAAAAAACGCAGTCAACAAAGGAAGCCAAAACAACACAAACTTGACAGGTGAAAGCTATACTAGCGCCATCTATCTAAAGTTTTCACCGGCCAACTTCATTTTGTAGTGACTATCTCACCGTGGGTACTGACCGGTGTTACGGACCGTAATGTACCACTCGCAGCGAGCATGTTACGTTACGCCGTGCCCAAAAATCCGATATTTTGGAACTCTGCTCGCGCGTGCTCCAGATTCGCAAGACACTGTGCGCTCGTGACGACTTATCTCGGCGTACTGACAGAACAGCGTAACACTCAAAGGGATTCGCCAAAAAACCGCCAGTGGTCGGTCGGAGCACCCCAAACGAACAACGAGCGGCTCTTTGCTCACGTGTTCGTGCTCGTTTCCACGTACTGACTGCATGAATGCTCGCTTTGCAACATATTACGTTACACCCCGTAACACCGGTCACTACCCACATTTATTATGATTGCCCACTGAACACCAAAATGCTCGAGCATGCACATGTTGTCTAGTTGTCAAGGTATTGAGTAACATTTACGAGAAAATACACCACAAGTAATTATTTGCAAGCTATTTTCAACTCTAAACTAGTTGTGATTTAGTTAATTTTCGATTACTGTTTATCAATGAAAAAACTGCTTGAGCATTTTTCTGTATGTGCTGACCCATAAATAGTCGAACATAAGACCATAGCATATACTAATAATGTATTTTCTCTGCCTACGAAAAAAAAACAAAGAATTTATGAAAACCTAGTCATTACAAAATTACTAGCAGACAGAAAAATACCATTGTTTTTTAATTAAAAGTAGATTTTTATATTTTTTAAATAAAAAAATTTGACTCCTTAATGTATTATTTTTCTTTTAAAACTAATTATTATTGTCTTATAAAGAAAGGGTGCATTACAGGCCTTATTATGATAAGTGTGTGTAGATCGCTTATAGCGATAAGACCGCCCATTGTGTCACCCTATTTTATTTTTAGGGTTCCGTACCCAAAGGGTAAAACGGGACCCTATTACTAAGGCTCCGCTGTCTGTCTGTCCGTCTGTCACCAGGCTGTACTCATGAACCGTGATAGCTAGACAGTTAAATTTTTTTCACAGATAATGTATATCTGTTGCCGCTATAGCAACAAATACGAAAATACAGAATAAAATAAATATAAGTTTTATTATTTCTACATTTTATATCTCTATTTTTTATGGTGTCCATAAATAATAAAGAGTATTCTATTCTATTATGCATGGGCGTACCCAGGGGGGGGCAGCTGAAAATCTCGCAGAATAACCTCGCCTAATTACTAATAAATACCTCATGTTTCATGTAGGTGTGTTTGTGTAGTGTGTATGAAAAAAACAGCCGCGGACGATCAGACCTAAAAAATCTGACCTGCCCCCCCCCCCCCCCCCCATAGACCAGAAGCTGGGTACGCCCATGCCATTATGTAATAAGAAAGAAATACAGAACTAGCTTTTTTGAAGTCGGTTATAAAGAGGCTGACCAATAAAAATCGTGGATACACTTTATGCAATGATGCTCAATAATGTATGCATAAAGACAGGCAGAAAGCCAACCCCAACATGGTTGGGAAAAGGCGACGGAGATTGAAACGCAGGTAGGAAGATGATGCTACGGTCTACAATTAATTGAATTGGCCTACGATTATCCGTCTAAACCAAGGAACATATACTCACCTACGGCGAGGTCTAAACTATGTCATGTAACTCATGTAGGACGTCCCTGGCTAGCTGGAGCGACCGAGCAACTATCATCGTGGGGTGACTGACCGGTAAGAATAAGAATACAGGAATAGGATAGATAGAGGCCCAGAGTCGAGCAGAGGTGTGCGATTAATCCTACAATAATGCGGAATGTGTAACCATTTTAACTCGATAAAGACAATGCAAGAAGTAAAAATATTTCTGACAGTAGAAACAGTGACAGAAATATTTTGAAAATAAAGTGGTTTGTTTAACTGTCAATGGCCTAAAAGCCCTATATTCTAGTCAATAAATAATAGTGCAATGCAATTCATTCACCATTTTATCAATCATTCACTTCACTCTTCACTCACTCGATCAAGAAATAAACTTGTCATAATATCAAAATTGTCAAAAAAAGTTCGACTGATACAGGGACGGTGCTTAGTTTTTAACAAAATTAATCACATTTATAATTCTTTCTTTCTCTCAAACACTGTAAATATAACATGTAAGTTTAAAACAATTTATTTAAATATTTATAAACATCATATTTTACTAGAAATTCAAAGGCCAAAAAAATATTGCTTTGCTTGGCATAATATCGCTTTGGCGGGTAGAAAATGTTCGAAGCACAGCAAAAAGTATTGTGATAAGTTTACCAGTACTATTTACTTCATTTGGGCGTCGACACCATGAAAATTTAGTTGACATCCATTGTTTTTACATCAGAATATGAATTTTTGGCGTATGCGATTTTCCTGTGCCTACTACCGGGTTATCGCGCAGCCCCTCACCACCCCACAAGGTCACTACGTCATATCAATACTCTTACAGCATTGCGAAACCTAAAAGCTGTACCATTAAGCCTCTTGACACTTTATTATATCAGCAATTTGTTCACGTTCGCAGCAGGTTCTGAAAGTAAAAAAAACTTTATGTTAGCTAAGAATTTGTTACGAAAATCGGGAATAAAAGTGCAGGGGTGTTACCTGTCCCATTTCTAATCCGTCACTAGCGCGCGCTCATTTTCCACCCCCCTATTCGTTTCGACCTGCGCCTAACACACATTTTCCTGCAAAATTTCGCGATTTTAGACTTTAATCACGTATAAGTTTACGCATTTTTGTACAGTATTTAGAAAAAATACTGCAAATTACGGATGAGAAACTTTGGTTTCATTTTAACTTTTAGTGTTACCATCATAGCTAGGCAAAGGAATTACTGTGGCTGATGCATGATGCCATACGAAGTGAAAGTCTTCATCTGTCATTGACATTAGTAGTGGTTAACCTTATTTTTATTAACCTTTTTAGAAACAGTGAATTAATAACAATGTAAACATTCTCCAATCACCAGTAAAATTCATCTGCGAAGTCCGGTAATTATCATTGCTTTAATAAACTCTTAGTCGTTTTGTTTGTATCACAAATTTTTGGTATGTGTTTACATTGGTAAATTGAAAGCTTTAACACATTGGTTGTGACATTGAAATGTTTAGTAAAAACAATCAGAGTTTTTATCATAATTGAGTTGTATCTTGTAACAAGATGATTGGTTTCTCATTTCACTAGAATGCAGAAATATTAAGGTAGCTTTAGATCAAATGAATATAGAGCTAGAACGAATGCACAGAGCATTGTTTTTTTGTTGCTTTTTGGTGTAATTGACAATTTGTTTTCATCATGTACACAAAAATAATACCAACAAACAAGAATTGGAATTCTTGCATTATGGTCTAGAGATGTTTATTTAGATGACAAAAAAGTGCCTACTGCTCATTCGTCGAGTGTCTGTGGCCGGTTATAGATTAGCTACACTATGTCTGACTTTAGAGTGATGTAATACTTGTAGGTTGTGCATTTTGATAAATGCTTTATCAACCTGTTTTATCTATAATGCATTATGAATGATATTTTTTTTGTTTTTTTTTTTTCTCTTTGTTCCTCTCAATCGGAGCACCCGCCATCTAATCTCTTCACCACCCTTGGTTGACTGGTAGAGAATGCCTAAGGCATTAAGTCCGCCTTTGTACCTTTTTTTGAGTGCGAAAAGTTTAAATAAATCCTTACTATCCTTAAATCATTACTAATATTATAAATGCGAAAGTAACTCTGTCTGTCTATCTGTCTGTCGCGCCTTCACGCCGAAACTATTGAACCGATTTAAATGAAATTTGGTACACAGATAGTCTAGAGCCTGAGAAAG
Source organism: Lithophane ornitopus (assembly GCA_948473465.1). NCBI lineage: Eukaryota > Metazoa > Arthropoda > Insecta > Lepidoptera > Noctuidae > Lithophane > Lithophane ornitopus. The sequence continues at coordinate 7,386,907 of OX419640.1, read as the reverse complement.
GACATAGGCTACTTTTTACACGACTGCCCAAAAAGGAGTGTAATGTTTTCAGGGTTCATGTATGTATGTATGTATGTGAGTTTCATTATTCCACCATAACTTTAAAATGCCTGAACGGATTTGGATGTATGGGGTATCGTTAGAATCCTTACATTATCCAGAGTGATATAGGATACATAAAAAAAAAAACAATATGGCAGCAGTATGGCGCCATTTTCAAATGTGAAAAAAATAAACTTCAATTATTTACAATATGGGTATCCAATTGAAGGCCTTGATGAGCACATTCCAAAACTAAATTGTCACTAAAATGTATAAAATAAAAATAAAGAATTCAAAAATTCGGGGGACCTCTTAGCTTAAAAAGTGTTCCATAGAACGGTCTCCCAACTGCAATGACAATTTTATCAACTTGTTTTTTACTTTTTAGGTCGTTTTTTAGCAGGGTAGTCGTGTTTTTTAATTATTTATTATCGACATACTACGCGTGGCTGAAGGGCCGTGGGCGAAGCCGTGGGTGGAAGCTAGTAAATAATAAATAAACATCACGCCTGTATTCCCCGAAGGGCTAGGCAGAGGTGTAGCTATAGTACACCCACATTTCGCCAGTTATATTTAAGTCCCATGTAATAGGGGGTGAGCCTATTGCCATCAGCCAGGTCAGTAGATTTAGCTCAGAGACTAGTTCAGTTCAACGACTTCTCGTTGAACGGCGCGGCGTTGAATAAAAACCGTTGAATGAATTAACGGTTTACTTTGTAAGTTGACATTAGTGCACGTTAACTCGTTGACGAATTTAACTAGTTGATCAACTAGTTGACGAACGTAAATCAACGTTGACGTTTCGTTAACGGAAAAACCTTCAACGACCCATCGCTATATTTCGGTTCGAGGTTCTCAATTCGTCGGTATGTTTTTTTTTTTTTTGTTTGTTTGTTACTCGATTTCTCCGCCAATTATGAATCGATTTTGATGATTCTTTTTTTTTATAGTAGGGCATGCTTCCGAGGTAGTCCCATATAAATTTTATTAACTTTGCTTGTGTAGTTTTTGAATTAGCTTCAATATTACGTATTTTTCCCACTTAGTTTATCTAGACGATGTTTTCATTTACTCCTTCACTGTTATTTACATCAGCTAGTGGTATTAGAATTTGTGTGGGGTAGGTACCACAACTAAAAAGTGAAAAATAAAAACCTTTTACAAAAAAAAAAAACTGACTTTAATTTCGGAAGTCGGTGGCAAAAAACGAAAATTGAAAAGCAAAGACACCGACTTCCGAAAATAAAGTTATTTTACAGTTTTGAGTGTTTTTTTTGGAAGTCGGGTTTTTTTTTTTTTGTAAAAAGGTTTTTATAGTCACACCGACCAGCCTTGGTCATACATGAAGTCATGCTTTCTTCCTCACACAGAACTCCTTTTGCTTCCTTTATGTTCATACATGACCACCAGTGTCCATGTATGACCATACATGGACACTGGTTGCGAGTACCACAGTTGCGGTTGCGTTTTCAGATCTTGTTTTTATTTTGAACTAGCTGCGCCCAGCGGTTTCACCCGCGTAAGTCTCGATCCCGTGGGAATATTGGGATAAAAAGTATCCTATGTCCTATTCCAGGTCATGGTCTACCCATGTGCCAAATTTCATCGAAATCCGTTCAGCCGTTTTAGCGTGAAAGCGTAAAAAACAAACAAACTCACTTTCGCTTATATAATACTAGTTAGGATACATTTTTATTCTGTGGTCCTGAGGCCCTAGACAAAGTGACATTCTATCAGCGATAGGTAGGTAATAGGTAATACGGGCTGGTATCCGCAACTCCACGTCAAAGCGCGTATTTTATCAGCGATAACGATGATGGAAAAGTCAAAAATGTATAGGCCATAGGACTGACATAAGCTATCGAAAAGCTTATGTCAGTTCTGTTGAAAGTCGTTGTAGAAATACGAAACGCTTTCGAAGCGATTGTCACTTGTCTAGGTCCATTTCCCCTCTTGTTTTATTTTGTTTTTTTTTTGGCCCAGTGACAATGGAGCCGCAGCCGCATGACATGATCTCCTGCCCCTACAACATGTCACATCAGGTGGAGCACTATAGGATGCATATCCATTTACAAAAGTGTCGGAAACAGCATCCGAACAGTGGGAAAGTTAATTGCCCGTTCGATGCCACACATGTGGTCAACGAAGTGGAATTGGATGTAAGTATTTATTTTTAACCCCCGACGGAAAAAGAGGGGTGTTATAAGTTTAACGTTTGTATCTGTGTGTCTGTCTATTCCATCGTAGCTGCCAAACGGCTGAACCGGTTTTGTTTGAAAGGTGACTTGATCGAGAGTGTTCTTAGCTATAATTCAAGAAAATCGGTTCAGCCGTTTGAAGATTATCAGCTCTTTTCAAGTTGATGAATGGATGTGAGCATCTTCCACAGGTCTAAACGATTTGAAATTTAGAATTCTGTTGCTTCAATGATATGAGAAGAATACAGTAACTTTGAACTGAAGCTGCAGCATCACCTGGTATTTGCAGGATACCCAACTCTCTCACCAACTTACAGGACAGGTATCGTGTTTGGGCTCATTGGAAAAAGGTCTCAAAAAATAGGTTACAGATGGATGGTGATGAGGGTCTGATGATGGAGTAGGAAAGAGAAATAAGGAAATATTTGTGTCGGGGCTTTTTAATTTTTAATTTATGCTTGTATAACTTGGTTTAAACACGCTTGGTTTAGCACGTCAAGCCGTTGGTCCCGGCTATCATTTGTAAATCTTTGACAGTCGTTCCGGGTCGTCAGAAGCAGGAAAGTATGACACCCAGTCTTACCAAGAAGTATCGTGTTACCCAGTGACTGGGTTGTAGAGGTCAGATAGGCAGTCGCTTTATGTAAAATACTGGTATTCAGCTGCATCCGGTTAGACTGGAAGCCGACCCCAACATAGTTGGGAAAAGGCTAGGCAGATTGATTGATCTCTACCTGTTTAGCATACTTGCTAGTCTCTGTCTATTGAATGGTTTAAAATAGATTTGTACAGTCTTCTTTGACTGCCTCGTTGGTGAAGTAGTTGCTAGGGCTACTGCTAATCAAGAGGTCCTGGGTTCGATTCCCGGGTCGGGAAAACTGTTATTAAGGTTTTCCGTCAGCAATCTGTCAGTAGCAGCCCGGAGTCTGGATTCGTGCCCAGTTGATGGCAATAGGGTCGTCCCCTATTACATGGGACTTAAACATAACTGGCGAAATGTGGGTGTACTATAGGTACACCTCTGCCTACCCTTTGGCGAAAAAAGGCGTGATGTTATAATATGTTATGAGTCATAACATACACTTATAATGACATAATATAAAGCAATACACTACCAGTATAAGCTGACCTCGAAATCTCGAATTGTATAGGTCAAGTCTTGATAATCGGTCTAGCGCGATAGTGTACTAATAATAATAATATTGTAGGCTATAGAAGCTGAATGGCATATTTTTGCCACCTATAATGTTTGACAACTCAGTCATCCCGTTTAGCTCCGCTGTTAAGAATCATGGTCTGAATGTCGACACATGTCTTGACTGGCAAAAGCACGTCACGACTGTAAGTAAAAAAGTCACCGGAACGTTGCGTTCGCTCTATCGGTTGAAAAATCTTCTACCATCACGCGTAAAGGCAATGCTTGTACAGTCCCTAATCTTTCCCATAATAGACTATGGTGATGTGTGTTACTACGAACTGAATGCAGATCTACTCAATAAACTTGACCGCCTTCTAAATAACTGCATTCGATTCGTTTTCAATCTTCGTAAGTAAGATCATGTGTCTGCGCACCGTTTGCTTTTAAAATGGTTACCCATACGTCAGCGCAGAGAGTTGAGGGCGCTGTCTATGTTGTATTCTATACTCGACAAACCCACTTCTCCTTCTTATCTGACTTGCCATGTTCAATACCTATGCTCTGCCCATAGTAAAAATCTTCGTTCCACCAACAATCTTCTTCTACGATGTCCTTCTCATCGCTCTGGTTTTATTCACTCTTCTTTCTTTGTCCAGGCGGTATTTCTTCTCTGAATATCAGGATGGCAGCGAGTCGGTTATCTTTCAAAGTAGCGGCTCGTGAACATATTCGTGAGAAGTTGGCAGAATCTATGCGGCGCTGATTTGCTGGGCTTGTTTTCTCCTTCACCTATCGTTATTTCTCGTGACAAAGTTTATTCTGTTTATATGTATGTATTTAAGTATATATGTATTACTATTTATCCTTTTTCGAATTATCTATCCCGTATGTTGCACCTGCCATGTTTGTCTCTGCATCACCCTAAGGTTGACTGGTAGAAAATGCCTCAGTCCGCCTTTGTACAGTTTTATTTTTTATTTTTACTTGTGCATAAAGTTTTAATAAATAATAACCCCCGTATTGCCATCAACCGGGCACAACTCCAGGCTCTGGGTTGTTACTGAGAAATTCCAGATGGAATAACCCAAAAACACTGCCCAACCTGGGAAAAAAGGGATACCGGGGCCCTTGGCAACAGGCAACTGAAGGAACACAGGTGGGTTTTAGTCAGTAAAAGTCTGACACGCCCGTCCGCTCCGCCCAGAGCGGGAGAAGTCATTTGATGATTTCCCACCCTCAAAAAAAAGGTCCTCATGCTCAGCAATTAGGCTGCTTTTCCACCAGAGATGTGCTATCCAACTATGCTGCTAGGATGTAATAGCTAAGCTGTGAAACTATGTGACCGTTTCCACTGAGCTATGTAGCGGTGCGAGTAAGATGTGCTATGAAGATGCGCCGCCGCAAAGATGAGCAGCTCGAGCTATGCGATGTATCGAAAGTAGCACATGTGTGTGAGCACTATGTATTTACCTAAGTACTTTAAAGCTACCATTTACTAGGTACTTTCATTGACTTGAATGTGCCCTGGCGGCTGAGAGTATGTCATGCTCACTTTAATGTCTCGCTGATGGTGGCGTGTGTTGGATCATTAAGTTCCCTTCAAAATGGTTGAGCTGAATGGTGCTGATCCATGCGTCATGTTCGTGAACGGGCGCCGTCAGTAGGGACTGGTCATCTCTTAGCTGCCACGGCTTATTTTAATTAATTTTAATTTTTGAATTGTTTTGTTTCTTTTTTATCGTTTAATTACGGACTCTTAACGTGCACGTTTCTCTACATTGTACCTACTCACATGTATCATTTGAACATAAATGATGTAACCAATATATTGTAACAATATTCTGATTTAAAAGAGTGTCCGTGGAGTTTCTTGCCCTTTCTTCTCCATAGGAACCTACTACGCTTTGGAATGGGCAACTAGCTTCATCTTTCTGACTGACCGACCCCTTGACAATTCAAAAGTACCTGTAATTGGTTTATTTGAAATAAATGTTTTGAGTTTGAGTTTGAGTTAGGGAAGCCGCACCAGTCGCGACCATCCATAGTACGCATCCATAACACGCATCCTTCCATATAAAAACCGGCCAAGTGCATGTCGTACCATGCACAATGAAGGGTTCCGTAGTTTGGATGAATTTATAAAACAAACTTAATATTGTAGTTGAAAAACTTGTTCTCCGATACAGAATGTCCCATACATTCTGTATCGGAGAACAAGTTTTTGATTGGGAAAACATGTTTTTACAACTGCAAATTTAAGTTGGTCGATTATTACTCGGTAACTTGTGGAGCCTACGTAGCGGTGATAGTTTTCCTTTTAATTTCGTTATATATACTACTGCCGTGAATTTTTTCACATTATCCAATCCCAACCATTTAGCTGGCAGGGGGGGGACACTTGCCTCTAACAAAAATGAGCACTTTTAAGCTTAATATTCCGCAAACGGATTCCTGAATCCAGAAATGGTTTTAACAAACTCACATTGTTTTTAAACGACCTTTCCAACGATACCCCACATAATGGGATTGACGAGAAAAAAAAAACCATCCCCACTTTAAATGTAGAGGAGGTACGCAAAAAAAAAAAAAAAAATTACGATTTTTTTTTTACCACTTTGTCGGCGTCGTTTATATGTATATCCATACCAAATTACAGCTTTCTAGTACCAACGGTCTCTGAGCTAAGCCGCGGACAGAAGTACAGACGGACATGGCGAAACTATAAGGGTTCCTTGTTGACTTCGGAACCCTAAAAACATATCTTAGTTGAATCCGTTTCCACCAGTGCTAAGCTATGTGCACCAATGAATATAATTAGTGGATATCAAACGCATCCATAGCATAGCACATCTCTGGTGAAAAAGCACCCTCACGCTTGGGGCATTAGAATGATCATGTTGGGGTCGGCTTCCAGTCTAACCGGATGCACCTGAATACCAGTATTTTATAAGGAGCGACTGCCTATCTGACCTCCACAATCCAGTTACTGGGTTACACATTACCTCTTTGGTAAGACTAGTTGTCAGACTTTCGGGCTTCTGACGACCTGTAACGACTGTCAAAGATCTACGAATGACAACCGGGACCAACGGCTTAACTTGCTTTCCGAGACACGGAGGAATCTCGATATGTAATAGATTGTCACCCATCCAAGAACCGACTGCGGCAAGCGTAGCTTAACCTTCAATCGACCCGAGCGGCTGTTATTATTTATTCGTGACTACCCAACGGTCAATATAATCTGGATACAAAAATTGTTACTTGTATAAGGAAAATACAACTAACAAATAGGTACTGATTTTCCTTAAACATTGTGCATCTGTGGTTTAAAAAAAATGACGCAGTGTAAGGATATTTTTGTTAGTTACTGTAACTGTCTGTAACTGTCCCATTGGACGACAAAAACCTCTTATCATATAGAGGAAAATAAAGCATTTATCGCCACGCCTCGGCTAGCCAACCTTGATGCATGAATTTACAGGAACATTGGCTATCAAAATGCGAGACGTGGCAAAAAAAAAAAACGAAGCCCAGCCACATAGGGAGGAAAAATACAATTAATAAAAACTTTTTACAAAAAAAAAAAAACAACAGACTTTAATTTCGGAAGTCTGTTGTTTTTTTTTTGTAAAAAGTTTTTATTTTTTACTTTTTGGTTGTGGTACCTACCACAAATTACTTGCTATGTAAATAACAGTGACGGAGTAACTTAAACCATCGTCCATATAATTATGTATACTAAGTGGGAAAAATACGTAATATTGAAGCTAACTCAAAAACCACGCATGTAAAGTTAATACATTTTTAAGGGACCACCTCTGAAGAATCATCAAAATCAATTCGAAATTGACAGAGTAATCGCGTAACAAAAACAAAACATACAGACAAATTGAGAACCTCCTCCTTTTTGAAGTAGGTTAAAAAGTCGGAGTTTAGTGAACGCACGTTTTGTTTTTTTTTTTCACTTGAAATGAAATTAAAGTACTTTTCACTTTTTAGTGTTTTTTTTTTAATGATGCAGTTTCGTATAACTATTAAAATACTCTTCCAAACCAACATAGGTTAGAGTGCTAGAAAAGCCACACATCGCAAAAAAATCCACCCTGTATAATGTTTTTCCTTCTCTGTCCCACAGTACCATGTATCAACCTGCCCCAAGCGTCACATGCTGGACACCCAGCTGTACGTGATGGATGACGACAGCCGTCCCGTCGTACCCGTCATACATTCTAACCAAAACGATTTTGCAGCGGATGACTGGGACAATGTGAGTATGAAAGCTGGGAATAAAATTTTGAAAGCTGGGGTTTTTTAACAAAAACACTCTCAACACATATACACAACCAAATACACTCACATCACACATACACAAACAAGTACACTCAAATCACACATACACAAATAAATACACTTGCATCACACAAACACATACACTCCCTTACTCCCATCACACATACACAAACAAATACACTCGCATCACACATACACAAATAAATACACTCACATCACACATACACAAATAAATACACTTGCAACACTCATACACTCCCTTACTCCCATCACACATACACAAACAAATACACTCGCATCACTCATACACAAATAAATGCACTCACATGACACATACACAAACAAATACACTCGCATTACACATACACAAATAAATACAGTCGCATGACACATACACAAATAAATACAGTCGCATGACACATACACAAACAAATACACTCGCATCACTCATACACAAATAAATACACCCACATCACACATACACAAATAAATACACCCACATCACACATACACAAATAAATACACTTGCAACACTCATACACTCCCTTACTCCCATCACACATACACAAACAATTACACTGGCATCACTCATACACAAATAAATGCACTCACATGGCACATACACAAACAAATACACTCGCATTACACATACACAAATAAATACACTGGCATCACTCATACACAAATAAATGCACTCACATGGCACATACACAAACAAATACACTCGCATTACACATACACAAATAAATACAGTCGCATCACACATACACAAACAAATACACTCGCATCACTCATACACAAATAAATACACTCACATGACACATACACAAATAAATACACTCACATCACACATACACAAATAAATACACTCACATCACATTTACACAAACAAATACACTCGCATCACACATACACAAACAAATACACTCGCATCACACATACACAAACAAATACACTCGCATCACACATACCCAAACAAAATACCATACAACACCTGAAATCATCTCTAGTCTCCAGTCTGTAAGTCGTACCCCGAGCCCCAAGATACAGACTAACTGTCTAGTTTGGGGCTCACTGGTAAATAATTTGTGTAACCTATACCCCATTTGAAATAAGATTAGACATTAAAACAAACCCTTTTACAGCCCGTTCAACCGATTTTGACTTCTATACCGTAGGCATAAGGATAGCATTAAAAGCAAAAAAAGTTACACAATACCAACTATCTACTGCGGCTGCCATTTGTCATGCCACCAACGCAATTGAACGGAATGTAAAAAAGGCTTATCTATACGTCTAATCTTATTTCAAGTGGAGTATAGCTATAGGTAATATTGTAACCTGTAATCCTGCTTACTGTATTAATTGGACAATAAACGATTTTCTAATTTTCTATTTACAGGAGCCACACCACACTACTTACAAGCCAGACTTCTCGAAAAAGGGGGCTCACGTGATCCAGAAAATCAAGGGGGCTACCCCTTCAGAGCGTCGTAAGGCTCGAATGGAAGGCATCAAGAATTATAAACCTATGGAATAGAATGTATTTCTGAAATAAAGTTCTGAGGATGCGCTACGGTAGCTCGCGAGATTCAAATTTTCTTAAGTTTTTTACAATTTGCAGGCCAGTATCAGGTTGTATGTTGATGAAAATATGATTCGCGGCCGTAACAAATATGGCTTTATAGAATAAAATACAATAGACGTAGATATATTTAGTAACCTATTCCGCTTGACTATTCTTCAAGAGTCCTAAAAAACCCTGTAAGAAATCGACACGTGTTTCACCTCTCAACGAGGCATCCTCAGGATGACGATTGACCAATTGCAAACCAGAACGGTGTGGTAACACTTGAAGAATAGTCAAGCGGAATAGGTTACTAAATATATCTACGTCTATTGTATTTTATAATGGATTTCCGCAGTCACGCCTGAATTAATTAACTAGCTTTATAGAATTATAACCATTACAATCAGCAATACATATTAGGTTAAAATTGACCTCAAAAATTCATGAAATAGTCATTCAATATAGTTTTCAGAACTTTGAGAGTTGTATTGATATTATAATTCGAAAAATAAATATTTGATACGGCCGCTAATCATTTAGATCAACATACAACCTGATCATCATCTGCCTGCCTTTTCCCAACTATGTTGGGGTCGGCTTCCAGTCTTACCGGATGCAGCTGAATACCAGTGTTTTACATGGAGCGACCTATCTGACCTCCACAACCCAGTAACTGGGTAATACTATACTCCTTGGCAAGACTGGTTGTCAGACTTTCGGGCTTCTGTCGACCCGTAACGACGGTCAAAGATGCACAAATGACAGTCGGGACCAACGGCTTAACGTGCTTTCCGAGGCACGGAGGAGTCGGTATGTGAAAATGGTCACCCATCCATGGACCAACCCCGGCAAGCGTAGCTTAACCTGATGGATCGACCCGTGCGGCTGTTATTACTTAGCCACGAGCTCCTCATACAACCTGATACTGTCTTGCAAATTGCAAAAAATGTAACAAAATTTGAATTTCGCGGTTTACCCTGACGGTTTCGGCTTATTGGCCCACACACTTGTACCGGAAAGCGGTGCCGTCATATTATAACGGTCGTCATGTAAATCTGTCATTTCCGCCAGTATTTGGCTTGTCCAAAAACGGTCTGTATTTGGGTAGCCGATATTGTGTGACCGATCACCGCTTTCTTCTGAAATTAAAGCTTTAACGAATGTAAAACAGTGTTTCTGACAATCGTTTGAAACTGACAAAGTGATGTTTTAAATATTTTTAGAGTTAAGAGAGTTGATTCTAAAAGTTGGCAACGTCGTAAATAACGGTCAAATATTTACCAGTTTTGATTATTTTGGCAATATTACTTGTATGGAACTATGACATATCGCTAACTTACTAGAATATTAATAATGAATTGCAATTATAACACTGAATTTAAGTTACAACCGGTTTTAGGTGTAAAAAAGGCATTTGGAAAGTTTCCAAATTTTTTTTTTACAACTAAAACTAAATATTCGGTGTTATGATATTATTTATTGCATTTCATAATCAATTATTTAGTCCACTAGTTAGCTATATTTCATATTTCCATACAGTAATATTGCTAAAATAATCAAAACAGGTAAATATTTGACAGTTATTGCGATGTTGCCAACTTTTAGAATCAACGCTCTTAAATGTATTTAGTTGTGGCGCCATCTACAACGCCACATGCGAACTAGGCTTCACACTGACGTCACGCATAACCATGCATTCCGCAAACAGAGTAAGGGCCAGCGCCCACTGGCGGCTCGGCACGGCTTGGGATTTTTATGCGACGAATAGAAATGTCACTTATTGAAATTTCAATGGCAACGATGCAGCGGTATCCTTAGCCGTGCCGTGACTTCTTTAGGCATCACCATTGAAATCTAAACTTTATTTCCATATAATTAGGTTATACACGGTGTAAGGGTAAACACTGGTGTCACTCATACCATGGGTAGTTGACTTAAATATAAAAATAAATGACCGAGTAACAACAACAAAAAAAAAACGTTATTTTCATTAAAAGATCTTAAGTTTCTATCCGACACCGTGGTCGCTAGCGAAACAGCTGACTGAGGGACGCGTCGCGCTCGCGGCCGGTCAGGTCACGTCGCACGCCCCCCACCCGTGTTGAGACGCAAGTTCGTTGCCTTAGCGCCCTAGGGTGAAATACTCTTGTGGCAAAATGTAGATTTTCTTTCAAAAAACAGTTGTAATTTTCCATTGATTTTACGTTCAACAAATGAAACCAAACCACTTGTTTCAAGGATAACGGTGTTTACCCTAACACCCTGTATTTTTATTCGTCGCCTAAAAATATCTTGCCATGCTGTGTAGCCAATGGGCGCGGCTAAGGCCGCGCCCATTGGTCAGTTAACTAATTACAGTGGTACCCAACTGATAAGGCGCGTCGTGAATCTTCGTTCGCACAGGAAAGAAAGTATGGCCCGAAGATTAACGAAAAAATGCTTAAAACTTACAATCAACCTTAGATCACTACTATAAGGTTCATAATACACTGCAGCTGTTAGTTCCGTCTCACTCGCAAATATGGCGGCTGACTAACATGCCACGCGGCGCGCGCTAACATGGCGGCAGCTGCCGACCAATAGCAGTACAGGAAAAAGAAGCGCGGTGCGTGGAGCGTGCCGATTGGTCAATAGCATTTCCCGCGCTTTGAAAATTCATCTTCTGCGCAGGTACATCGGTCATCAGTTGAGTTAACTACTGTACGTACATTGTCAATATCTTTCTTCAGAATATCTATTTTATATGTCTATTATCTAAATTGATATGTTTGTCATTTTTGCCAATGATTATATGTAATATTGTAATATAATTTCCGAATGTAAATAGTTTTTTTTCTGCCACAATTTTAGTATTTGTAAGTACCGCGAAGATCGTAAGTTCGATTAAGTTTTAGTATAGGGATGATGACAAAAATCTTTTTTTTTTGTCCATTATGTAGATTATTAACAAATATTGAAGACGTATTTTTTCTTTTTTTACGTAATTGAAACATTATGACGATACATTGCGTTAAAATGTGGCATGAAGTCACTCACGCGTTGCTAGATTTTATACTGAATTGTGACGTAGCGAGCCCCCACTCCCCAACTTTTATGCGTTTTATCTAAGTCATTTTTGATTAATATGATAAAGCTAAAATTACTTGTCTAATATTTTTGTATTATCTCACTGACGGAATAAACAGGATTTCTATTTGTTTTTTTACCCAGGCACCATCCCTATACACTAGTAAAATGGCTATCAATGTACAGTTGCAGAAACTATTTGGTATAAAGGCAAAAATAGTAATTTTTCCACTACACAGCCAGTACAGTACAACTATATTCTTAAGTCCCTCGTCAAACTTCGCGTTTCGTCAGTCGACTAAGACTAAGATCGACTTGAAAGTCGATTAAGAGCGTCCGGTGTGCTCCAAATGCAAAGTGCAACTGATAGAAATCCGACAACCGACGAAACACGAAGTTTGCCGAGGTACATTAAGAAAAAAGTTGTACTGTACTCATTTTTGAAGTGAAAACTTGTTAATGCGCGTTCAGCGACATGCCAATGTTAATTATATCTGTAGCTATGAGTATGAGACGCTTGGCCAGCACTGAGAGCATAAAGTTGTCACTTAATGTGTTGTGTTGTGTCGTGATGCTGGACAGACCAATCAAATGAATCTGTTATGGGCCACAGCGAGTTTCGATTGGTTCACACGACTCAACATAATAAAGCTTAGTTTTCACTTCTGCCGGCAGTTCCCAGACTGCCTATGTTTTTTAAAGCTTATGGCATACTTATGAGAGTACTACTCGGCACACTCACAACACAGTTTAAAATTTGTTTCAAGTTAAGGCGGGTCCAGACTTTGTTATGTAATGTAATGCGAATAGTGTGTTCGAATCGCTGTATGTGTTCGACTGCGAGAGCCTTTGTGTTCGCGCTAAAAACCGACAGCCGATGGATCAGCGCGAGTGTTATATGTAATGCTCGTAGTGCCGTCCCCACGCAGAATTCCCGTTAGATTACATTACACACGCTGGACCTGGCTTTAGATTATTGTTTTTGATACTACCTACCTACTTGTTGCATTAAGGTTCGTGCAGACTACCGTGACTTGTTGCGCGACGCGACACCGGTAATTGTTCTACCGTGAAGTTTTCTCAGAATTTGTTTTGTTAAGTCGCGTCGCGCCTGTTTGCGGGAGCCTTAATATTTTTACAAAAAAGTGATCTACGCCTATACTTAAAAAGTGCTTATATATTTTTAAATATAGGTAAGTTGCATAATTATAAAATTAAGTACCTTAGCTTACATGACATGCGTTCAAACGCATAAAAATATGTATAATATTTTTTAAATATAAAATAAAAATATGTACGTACTTGTAATTATTTCTTTGGTTTAGCAGAAATAATCCTTTACTTTTAAATATTTTTTCTCATAAAAGCGCGTCCTATTTAAAAGCGATGGTCGCGCGAATACGCGGTCGGTCGCGTGAAAACCGGAAAGCGCCCTCTGTTGGTTCGACCACGCGTTCAGGTTCACCCAACAAAAAGTTGGATCGATTGTGTGTGTATTCGCGCGACGCGATTGCTTTTAATTATGACGTGGCGGGGTATGGACACATTTAAATGTTGTGACTATTTCAATCAGAAGTTACCATATTTTTAAATAAATGTCTATAATGTAGCATTTGTTTGATTTTAACTTTCGTAACCACCCTTTGTATGGTAGGACGCCCTCAGGCTAGGTGGAGCGACGTCGCAGGGTGGTTGGTAGCAGCTCACAGCTGGATGAGAGCTACCGAGAATAGAGTTAAATGGCGTGCAGTTGGAGAGGCCTATGTCCAGCAGTGGGTTCCTGTAGGCTGGTGATACCACTTTTCTTGGCTTTGTTATAATAAATCATAGCACTACAAAGAGTTAATCCGTTTATCCGCCCCATAAAATCCACCCTGAGGAGGATACTTTGAAACATGTCCGAGAATCCACCCTAGGACTAGTTGATGGTGGTGCGTCTGTTGGATCATTCGGTTCCCTACAAAATAGTTGAGCTGGATGGTGCTGATCGACGTGTTATGTTCGTGAACGGGCGCCGTCAGTTGAGACTGGTCATCTCTTATTTGCCAGAGCTTATTTTTAATCTTATATTTTGATTTGTTTTTGATTATTTTTTGTTTTACATCGTTCTCACATATAGAAGCAACAAGAATACTGTACCCAGGATTTTGTAATATCTATATCCATTTTTAATAGAGTGTCCTTGGAGTTTCTTGCTCGTTCTTCTCCATATAGTTTTGGAATGGGCAACTAGCTTCAACTTTCTGACTAACTGACAGACTCTTTGATAATTCAAAAGTGCCTGTAAATGGTTTAATTGAAATAAATGCTTTGAGTTTTAGTTTTGAGTTGGATAAACGGAATCTATAGGCTTAGGGTGGATTCTCGGATATAAGTTTCCAAGTCAGTTTCCGGATCAACAGAATTACCCACTACAAAGTAAAGGCTTGGTCCTTGAATATAGGGACGTACATACACTCATGCCTTCTTCCCGTGGGGGTATGCAGAAAATAGAATGCTATTATCTGCTACAATCCATAGTCCTTTTGGTTTGTTTGTGTTCATATATCTGGTCATACACGCAGGCCAGTTGCGAGTACTACGCACCTGACCATTCTGAAGAACATCACCATATGGTAACTATATGTCCTAGCTAGCTGGTGATAGCTGAAAATGAGCCTAAATATTATTATATTAGTTAGTCAATTAAAATAAAAAAGCAACAAATTTAAATAAATAAGTATTTTTATTATTTATCTCCTATATAATCTTCGTCCATTTTTTCAAACTTTTCCTTCATATCATCTGGCACTTCTATGGCTGACAAATCTTCTGCGCCAACCTCTTCCTCTTTTTGTATTAAAATATCAACTACGTTCTCACAAGACAATTTTACTTTCGGATCTTTCTCCCATTTGTGATATTCTCTTAAAATATAATACACTCCATTGTCTCTTAAAATCTCTCTACCTTTACGTCTCATGCATAACTTGTTAAGCGTTTCCAGAATCATTTTGCGGACATCTATATCGCTGTCCCTCTGTTTCTCTTTTGGCAAATATTGCAGTGAAATTGGTAGGGTGTCCATTTCCTCATCGTCATATTCTTCACCACCCATTAAAGGGTTAAGTAAGTATGTTAATAATTCCATCTCATTGCTTAATAAAAAGTCATGAAATTCTGGGTCAAAAGACAAGTTTCTTAGCGTCCCCATTGCACCACCTCTCCTTATGTTTGAAAGCTCATAGCTACAAAATGGCAGCAGTTTTATTAATGGAATGTGAGGGTTTTCATCTGTCAACCATTTGCGTATACGATGGCAGCATGATAGATTTGAAATTATTGGTCCAATGAAATTTAAGTTAGATCCTTTTTTGTTAAAGTTTATGTTTACGTAGGCATTTAAAATGTCATTTAAATGTGGCATAAATGTGTCTATTATCGCATCGAGTTCTGTTTCTACCCGAGTAATGTTTGACAAGATCATAGCTGCGGCGTCCGCATCTTTTTTTTCTGGATTCAAAACATAACCTATAAACAATTTTACTATGTTTCTATTTTCGTCTGATTTGAATTTGAGCAGCTCTATAACTCCTTTTGCACTCGCTGTGATATTGACTAGTATTAATAGGGCGTTTTTGGCGATTACTTCCACTTTATCGTCGGTTAAAGTAAGAATACTTTGTATTATTTTTTCGCGCGATAGTAAAGTGTTGATACCATCTTCACTACCTGATAGTCCCACTAAATGGTCCACCGCTATGTGTTTTAGGTCTATCCGTGATTCAGGCTTTAAGAATTGGAGTATTTCGTCCAGTGGATCTGCTGCCATGATTATATTTTTCGCAAAAATTGAAAAATCTAACCTTATTCCGTAAAACAACACGTTTACGTCAATCACATCATCACATGTGTCAATGTGACGTGACTTGACTACTTTGTCGTTTGATCAACGTTTCGTTATTCATGGTTAGTAACGTGAAACACTGTTAATTATATGTTTCAAATACAATAACTTTCTATACATGACAATTTTATAATAGAGTCTGACCAACGAAAGCTGTCCAAGAAAAAAGGCGGCAATTAAAAAAAATCAAGAGCTGTCAACCCACTGCTTAAGCGGACTCGATACTATTTATTATTCAAGACATAATAAGCGATACTTACATCAGTATTTCATATTTATATAATAATTAGACATGTTAAATTGTATTTAGAAGTGAAATAAAATATTCAACAGATAATAATTCGTGGACAGCTTTCGTTGGTCAGACTCTAATTGCAAGAAATATTTATCTCTCATAAATGTCAAATGGATTTATAGAAAAGAGTAACTGTTTATTGCCATCTAGTATCGAGTAGCTAAACTAACATAGACGGGGAAATGATGACGAGAAGAAATAATAGATGGCGGTAGAAGTCTTTTGTATTTTCGAGAGGGAGACCATCTATCCCAGGGCGGAGTCGGGTTCCTGGTAAACAAATCTCTTTGTGATAACGTTGTGGAAGTCTCCAGTGTCTCGAACAGGGTAGCGTACCTCGTAGTGAAGTTAACCGAGAGGTATAGCCTCAAGGTTGTTCAAGCGTACGCACCGACCTCGGCACACTCGGATGACGAAGTGGAGGAAATGTTTGACGACATTTCCAAGGCTTTGCATTCCACCACTAAAGCCCACTACAACGTTCTCATGGGGGATTTTAACGCTAAAGTGGGAGTACAGAATTGCAGCGAATCGGTAGTAGGATCCTACGGGTTTGGCAGTAGGAATCATAGGGGGCAAATGCTTGTCAACTTCCTTGAGAAGGAGGGGGGGGCTTTTCTTGATGAATTCCTTTTTTAAAAAACAGCCCCAAAGGAAGTGGACATGGCGAAGCCCCGACACTATGACGAAAAATGAGATAGACTTCATCATAACGGATAAAAAGCATATATTCAGGGATGTCTCGGTGATCAATAGGTTCAATACCGGCAGTGATCACAGACTTGTTCGAGGCTCTCTGAATATCAACTTCAAGCTCGAGCGAACTCGTTTGATGAAGTCTAGGCTCCGCCCAAATATGCTCCAAACTATGTTGGGATCTGAAGCGTTCCAGTCAGACCTGGAGAACCGATTCGCTGCCGTGGAATCCACAAATGACGTCGACCAGGCGTTCGACCAAATGGTGGAAATCCTCAGGGAAGAAGGTACGCGATTTTGCAAAATGCGGCGTAAGGGCAAGAAGTCGAAACTTTCGGAAGAGACTCTGAAGCTTATGACGGAACGACGTGAAAACCCACCTATCACTTCGTCAGAACAACGGGCACTCAACAAAAATATTAGAACATTGGTACGACGTGACCTCCGACGCTGCAATACACGCTCTATAGAGAAAGCGATTGAGCAAAATCGGGGGTCGAAAGTGTTCGTCCAATCACTCGGGAGGAGCCACCTGACGAAGCTGACCACATCTAGTGGGGATACCGTCGTTTCGAAGCCGGAGATCCTTTCGGAAGTCGAAAACTTCTACGGCCAGTTGTACGCATCGCATGCATCTCGACCTGATCCCGAAAATGAGGATTCCAGAGCCACCTTAACCCGCCATTTCACGGAAGACCTGCCAGAAGTCAGCCAAGATGAAATCGAGGCGGCTCTTAAACAGCTTAAAAATGGAAAAGCCCCTGGTGAGGACGGGATTACGACTGAGCTCCTGAAAGCGGGAGGAAGTCCTGTACTGAAGGAGCTTCGGGAGCTTTTCAACTCTGTCTTGTTCTCTGGGAGAACTTCAGAAGCGTGGCGAAGGAGCGTGGTCGTTCTCTTCTTTAAAAAGGGTGATAAGACCCTTTTAAAGAATTATAGACCCATTTCGCTCCTAAGCCACGTATATAAGTGGTTTTCAAGAGTCGTCACGAATCGTCTAGCGCGAAGACTCGACGAGTTTCAGCCGCCAGAGCAGGCCGGGTTTCGAGGAGGATACAGTACCATAGACCACATCCACACAGTGCGGCAAATTATACAGAAGTCCGAAGAGTATAATCGGCCCCTATGTCTTGCTTTTGTGGACTATGAGAAGGCTTTTGACTCTATCGAGACCTGGTCTGTTTTGGAGTCTCTGCAGCGATGCCAAGTTGACTGGCGATACATCCAAGTGCTGAGATGTCTTTATGAAAACGCGACAATGACCGTCCAAACTCAGAACCAGCAAACTGAACATATCCCCCTGCGTCGAGGTGTGAGACAAGGGGACGTAATTTCCCCGAAATTGTTCTCTAACGCATTGGAGGATGTGTTTAAGACGCTGAACTGGGAAGGACGCGGCATTAACATCAACGGCGAGTACATATCACACTTGAGATTTGCAGATGACATCGTCATAATGGCTGAGTCGCTGCATGACTTGCAACAGATGCTGAACGGTCTAGTTGATTCTTCTGTACGCATTGGTCTCCGGATGAACTTGGACAAAACCCAAGTTATGTTCAACGACCACGTTAGTCCGGGACCGATTGCTGTCAATGGCGGTGCTCTCGAAGTTGTTCGTGAATACGTTTACCTCGGGCAAACTCTGCAGTTTGGTAAGAACAACTTTGAGAAGGAAGCTAACAGAAGAATTCAGCTGGGCTGGGCAGCTTTTGGGAAGCTCCGTCGAGTCTTCTCGTCGAGTATTCCGCTGAGCCTAAAAACTAAAGTCTTCAACCAGTGCGTCCTGCCTGTCATGACTTACGGAGCCGAAACGTGGACACTCACGGTACGACTGGTCCATAAATTCAAGGTCGCTCAGCGAGCTATGGAACGAGCTATGCTTGGAGTATCTCTGAGAGATAGAATCCGGAATGAGGTAATCCGGCAGAGAACCAAAGTTGTTGACATAGCTTATAGAATAAGCAAGCTGAAGTGTCAATGGGCCGGCCATATTAGCCGTAGAACTGATGACCGTTGGGGTAGACGTGTTCTTGAGTGGAGACCGCGAATCGGCAAACGTAAGGTAGGACGCCCTCAGGCTAGGTGGAGCGACGATCTTCGCAGGGTGGCTGGTAGCAGTTGGATGAGAGCTGCCGAGAATCGAGCTGAATGGCGTGCAATTGGAGAGGCCTATGTCCAGCAGTGGACTGCTATAGGCTGATGATGGTAGAAGTCCAAACAAATAAATTACAAGGTATTTCTTTTTCCGAGAAGCACGCAATTTTACATTAGTATACTTACTATTTATTTACTAGGTGTTAGTGATATGATATTGAACCATGTATCATACCTACTTTATCCTATTCGTGTGTAATACCTCCAGTCCCTACAGAATACTTTTTTAATAACACGTTGATGACTCAAACCAAGTAAAAACCAAGTCAGAGCGCTGACAACAGTGACGTGAGGCCGGTTTCGTAAACATGTGTGCACTTAGTGAGGTGTTGTTTGGCTGTAAATGTGTGTGTCTGTAAGCGTGTATGCGCAGAGCGGAGCTGCGGAGGTGTAGTTTTGGCATGCTTCACTGTATTGTTCGCAGCGCTCTTTCTTGTTTATTTGGTCTGAGGTTGATGATAAATATGTCAATCAAGTGATAAATAGGTATTTCTAGCAGGATTCTAATTAAAAGAAAAAATATATAGTGGTGTATGACATTCTCCGTCTCCTCTCGTAACAACAGACCTCTGTGGCGGGCTGTCACTATTCACTAACATGACAGCCTGTCAAGTGGTTGGACACATTGACATAAACGACATGTCATTGTGTGACCGGTGACGGCCACCCGCCAGTACCTACCCAGTACCGCAGCAAGAGGTAACAGCCACGGGGGTTGTGGCCGGTGGCTCGTATACGCCTTCCCTAATGCGGGCCACACATCATCTGCCTAGCCTTTTCCCAACTATGTTGGGGTCGGCTTCCAGTCTAACCGGATGCAGCTGAATACCAGTATTTTACATGGAGCGACTGCCTATCTGACCTCCACAAACCAGTAACTGGGTAATATGATACCCCTTGGTAAGACTGGTTGTCAGACTTTCGGGCTTCTGACGACCCGTAACGACTGTCAAAGATCCGCGAATGACAGCCGGGACCAACAGCTTAACGTGCTTTCCGAGGCACGGAGGAGTCTCGTTATGTGAAAATGGTCACCCATCCACGGATCAACCCCGGCAAGCGTAGCTTAACCTGATGGATCGACCCGAGCGGCTGTTATTACTTAGCCACGAGGCACACATGTAACGATATACTTGCGCAAGTTTAGACTTGCACAAGTCTACGTGACATCGAATGGCTCGGATACTTGTACTTATTCATCCCACACACGTTAAGTTACACTTGTGCAAGTCCAATTTTGCGCAAGTATATCGTAATTTGTGTGAGCTGTGTATAAAATCTAAAATTCTGGAGGCGATACTCAATCCGCTCGCCCCGTAACTAATTCAAATAAATAAAAAACAAAACCTCGCGTGTTCTGCCCTTTCTTGTTCCACGATAACCTGAACCTTTACTTGTAAACGATTATCTTGATCGATTTAGCTTTACTACTTGGTTCTCGTGATTTTATCAGGGTTAAACTCTGCCTACCTACTGGTTAAATATCACGCTTAGCGGTTGGAGGGGTCAGCAGACACGTAAAAAATAAATTGATATATTTTTTTCGTAGGTACGACACTTTAAAATGTCATTCGCTTTTGGGCTCTTTGTACATAATATATTCTTGTAATAGTGATTTGTTTTTTTGTGTCCAAAAAAGATATATAATAAAACTAGCTGCGCCACACGGTTTCACCCAAGTCTCGATCCCGTGGGATTATCGAGATAAAAAGTATCCTATGTCATACTCAAACTCAAACTCAAAGCATTTATTTCAAATAAACCAATTACAGGCACTTTTGAACTGTCTAGGGGTCGGTCAGTCAGAAAGATGAAGCTAGTTGCCCATTCCAAAGCGTAGTAGGTTCCTATGGACACTCTTTTAAATCAGAGTATTGTTACAATATAATGGTTAAATAATTTAAGTTGAAATTAACGTGATTGTGAGTACAATGTAGTGAAACGTGCACGTTAAAAGCGTCCGTAATTAAACGATAAAAAAGAAAAAAAACAATTCAAAAATTAAAATAAACTAAAATTAGCCGTGGCAGTGAGATGACCAGTCCCTACTGATGGCGCCCGTTCACGATCAGCACCATTCAGCTCAACCATTTTGAAGGGAACTTAATGATCCAACACACACGCCACCATCAGCGAGACATCAAAGTGAGCATGACATACTCTCAGCCGCTCTGTCCTAATCCAGGTCATGGTCTACTTAGAAAGCTATTGTCTCGCCGCTATCTTAGAAAGCTATTATCATTTGTCATGCTCTGAGCGGCATCGTTTCAACTGGTTCGAACTCACTGAAGAACCGGTAAAATAAAGGTTCTAAAAGGTTCCAATCCAGATTCTTCGTTCCGGTTAGGATTCTTGGTACCGGAACCACTAAATACCGGTTCTTTACCCGTATACCGGTAAAATAAAGGTTCTTAAGAAAAATAGGGTGAGTCCCCTCTCCATACAAACGCTCTCGCCTATTTTCTCTCTGGTTTATGACCTTAGAGCAATGATTTTTTACAGTAAAATAAATATCAACTAGTTCTATGCCCCTATGTTTTCCGTTTTGATGATACATTATCTGTAGAAGCACTAGCACCCTCAGAAAATGCTCAAAATTGCCTTTTTAGACCGCTGCGCTGTCATCAGAGACCTATTGTACGAATTTGACAACTATTAATGAAAAAAGAAAACATAGGGGCACAGTAAATATCCTTTTTATTCCATTTATACAATATCTTATCTTATCTTATCAATATCTTTCCAATTGGTCCAATATTGGAGGAGAAAATAGACGAGAGCCGAACCTCGACTTTTTGTATACTGGTTGTCAGAATGTTGACCTCTTAGCATACCTAATCAATGATTATTCGAGGCCTTTGCCCTTTACCGGCTATTATGGTCTCATTTTAAGTTTCTTGGATCATTAAGTTCCCTACAAAATGGTTGAGCTGAATGGTGCTGATCCATGCGTCATGTTCGTGAACGGGCGCCGCCAGTAGGGACTGGTCATCTCGGCTGCCACGGCTTATTTTTAATTTATTTTCATTTTTGAATTGTTTTTTATCTTTAATTACGGACGCTTTTAACGTGCACGACTCTTTTTTTTTTACATTATTCTCACATGTTTAATTTCAAAATGAATGATGTAGCAATATTTTGATTTAAAAGAGTTTCTTGCCCGTTCTTCTCCATATGAACCTACTACGCTTTGGAATGGGCAACTAGCTTCATCTTTCTGACTGACCGACCCCTTGACAATTCAAAAGTACCTTTAATTGGTTTATTTGAAATAAAATAAATGTTTGAGTTTATTAATACTACCTTGGTCTACCAAAATCGGAAAAGAATTACTTATCTAAAGCCCTATTGAATGGCTGCAAATTACATAACTTGACAGCTAAAATGATCCATCATATCCGCCATACCGTTCTTATCATAGATCTAAATGAAAATAACTCAAGGTGCCTCTAACCTTTCGCAATAAAAATACCACGTCATTTTGCCGCATACGTAAGCGTTATTACGTCACTCTACGTCAGCATTTAAGGCCTACCTTACCTCTACCGTACCACGTACTGTTACCTCGCTCGCACCATACTACTCGCGGCCTGAGTGAGAGCGAGACGGAGTGGGGTGCTGGTGGCTCCAAGCCTCGAATAGTTTAGGTAATTGATTTTTACGGTGAAAATAATGGTAATATAAAAAAATAAAAAACATAAGACCTGCTTTGTAGTTAGTTCAGTTATAATGCAAAGTTTAATGATCAAAGTTGAAGTATTTCTTGAATACCAACAGTTTATAGTTCGGTTTAGAGGTAACTTTGGATTTTTTTCCATAGAGAAATTTTTATGTAATCGTGTTTTGTCAAACATAGAATCTAACATCAATCCTCAACTTTAACATATATTTATTTCTAAATGAATGCTGCAGTATTTTCGGCATAACGGAGGATCATGCTAAGCAATTTGAGGTAGGGTAGGGCCTTAAGAGTATAGTCTTTTTAAGCCAAGGGACAAATAATAACAGCCGCAAGGGTCGATCGAAGGTTAAACTACGCCAGCTGCGGTCGGTTCATGGATGGGTGGCCATCCATTACATATCGAGACCCCTCCGTGCCTCGGACGTTAAATGCTGTTGTTCCCGGCTGTCAATAGACCTCCATTGAAAGTGTTATTGGTCGTCAGAAGCCCAAAAGTCTGACAACCAGTCTTACCAAAGGATGACGTGTTACCCAGATTCGAGTTGTGGAGGTCAGATAGGCAGTCGCCCTATGTAAAATACTGGTATTCAACTGCATCCGGTTAGACTGGAAGGCGACCCCAACATAGTTGGGAAAACGTAGGCAGATTGAGTTTTGGTACGCCAATAACCCAGATTTCCTGCTTTCTGAGGATTAAAAAAAAAAAACTTTTACACGGAATCCAGGGAATTTGTCAAAATCTAGCACCTAAGGCTCCTATGTATGCGGGAAACTCCGAATGCGGGAAAGTCCGAAAAGAAAGAAAAATGAAAAGGGATACCGGGACCTTGGCAACAGGCAACTGAAGGAACACGGGTGGGTTTTAGTTAGTAAGAGTCTGTCACGCCCTCCCGCTCCACTCAGACTCGTTCGATGATTTACCACCCTCAAGAAAAAAAAAAGCTCCTATGTAATCAGTTCTTCGTTTTTTTATAAGTATTGTAATTAGGTATCGTGTTTTTCTCTGAACTAAATAATGTTCATTTTATTTATTTTTATTTTACATAGTCGTTGGTCCAGGCTTTAGTTTTGTCAGGTCATATGAGGACCATGTAGATAACTGTCTGAGATGGAGATGGTCTTTTTAAGGCAAGAACCACACAGCTTTCAGTGGACCTGTCCGTCAGTGCTGCATCAGCCTATAACGTTGCCACTGCTGGGACACAGGCCTCCTCTCTGTGAGAGGGACTGGGCAGGAGTGGTTTACTATGGGAGGTAGAAATTAGACAAAGTAGTGTAACTAAGTATTTATTATAATTCAATCAATCACACAAAAAGGAAATCACACATAGCTTTAAGGTGCTACGAATTTGATATCTTGTAGCAACTCTTTTATTTCCTGTAGCAACTCTCGTAGGAGCTCTTGTAGCAGCTGTCGTAGCAACTGTCCTAGCAACTGACGTAGCAACTGTCGTAGCAACTGTCGTAGCAACTGTCATAGCAACTGTCGTAGCAACTGTCGTAGCAACTGTCATAGCAACTGTCGTAGCAACTGTCGTAGCAACTGTCATAGCAACTGTCGTAGCAACTGTCGTAGCAACTGTCATAGCAACTGTCGTAGCAACTGTCGTAGCAACTGTCGTAGCAACTGTCGTAGCAACTGTCATAGCAACTGTCGTAGCAACTGTCGTAGCAACTGTCGTAGCAACTCGTAGCAACTGTCGTAGCAACTGTCGTAGCAACTATCATAGCAACTGTCGTAGCAAGTGTCGTAGCAACTGACGTAGCAACTGTCGTAGCAACTGTCATAGCAACTGTCGTAGCAACTGTCGTAGCAACTGTCGTAGCAACTGTCGTAGCAACTGTCATAGCAACTGTCGTAGCAACTGTCATAGCAACTGTCGTAGCAACTGTCGTAGCAACTGTCGTAGCAACTGTCGTAGCAACTGTCATAGCAACTGTCGTAGCAACTGTCGTAGCAACTGTCGTAGCAACTCTCGTAGCATCTCTCGTAGCAACTCACGTGGCAACTCTCGTAGCAACTCTCGTAGCAACTATCGTAGCTTTCTCTATTTATTCGATAGAATTTAAGTTACGTTTTGTTCCTGCGTTCGTGCTAGGGATGTGCTATGGGTCCTCAATTTTCAACTGCAATTTTTTAATTTTGGCAAATATCGTCAGACATTAAAACTAACCGACTAGGCAGTCGCTCTATGTAAAATACTGGTATTCAGCTGCATCCGGTTAGACTGTAAGCCGACCCCAACGCAGTTGGGAAAAGGCTAGGCAGATTGATAGAGCAATGGGCTTAATTTTGACAGTTCAGCTTAAGACACGTTCATTGCGTGATTTGTTGACGTTGTTGAGCTGACGAATTATTCAGACTTAAGAAGCAATGGTTTTGCCATATCCTTCAAAACTCTCCGATTGCGATTGAAAGTATGTTACACAATTAGGCTGCTGAAGTTAGTGTTATAACACGCCAGCACTAAATTCTACAATTCTAAGGGTGTATGGGTAACACCGTTGTCACTCAAACCATGGGTAGTTGACTTAAATATAAAAATAAATGACCGAGTAACAACAAAAAAAAAAAACCTTATTTTCGTTAAAAGATTTTAAAAAGTTTCTATCCGACACCGTGCTCGCAAGCGAAACAGCTGACTGACTGAGGGAGGGGTCGCGCTCGCGGCCGGTCAGCTCACGTCCCGCGCCCCCCACCCGTGTTGAGACGCCAGTTCGTTGCCCTAGCGCATAGGTGAAAGGGTGAAATACTCGACTGGTAAAAAGTAATTTAAAACAAAGAAGAAAATCGTAATTTTCCAGTG
The DNA here is from genome assembly GCA_948473465.1 of Lithophane ornitopus. Classification (NCBI taxonomy): domain Eukaryota; kingdom Metazoa; phylum Arthropoda; class Insecta; order Lepidoptera; family Noctuidae; genus Lithophane; species Lithophane ornitopus. Next base: position 7,361,080 of record OX419640.1, on the reverse strand, counting down.
ATTTTACGTGCTATAAATGACACCAAACAACTGGTTTCAAGGATAACGGGTGTTTACCCTAACACCCTGTATGTCTTAATAATATGGCCTACACATTACAATGCCGCAAAGGAGTTCAGTTAATGACGTCAGCAGTGCGTGTATAACCTATTTTATTTAAATAATGATTTCGCGCGCTATTTTTAGTTTCACGCTATTTTTGATTCATAGACAAAAGAGGGTGAACTCGCGTCAAGAGGTTATAATTTATGGAAGAATATGTATTATTATTATAGGAGAAAGAATTTACCAAAGAATCAGAGAAAGCTATATTTATTAGTTATTTATAGCATAGGTATGTGCGGTAGTTAAAAAAATAATGTACTGCCAATTTATACAAGTTCTAATAACTCAAAAGCGTAAAGAGTTCATCGAACTCGTCATTATGAACCAGTTTTATTTAATGGAGCCAACACATGTTCCACACATTTTGTCAAGTTATGTGAACATAAATGTATGGAACAGCTGTTTTTATGACGTAATGTATTACTTAAAACGGTCACTTTAGCAGAATCATAATCTATTCTATATACTTAATATTATAAAGCTGAAAGGTTTATTTGTTTGTTTGTTTGTCATAGGATACGGGATCGAGACCTACGCGGGTGAAACCGCGGGGCACAGCTAGTATGAAAATATTATGGATCATCGTAAAATGTCACCAACTGACAATTCTTAATATGATCTGCGTGCAATTCATATTACGGAGTAATTCATCTGTTTGACAGTTTTAATGGAGATTCATAAAATGGTCCACAAAATATGAATTGCTTTTACGTCAAATTAGAGGGATTGCTAATGACAACTGGGATTCAGGAAATGAACTGCTTTTAGAGGAATTGCTAATGTGGCCGGTTTAGGCCCCCTGACCTCCTCAGATTATCCCTTCAGCGAATAAAGGCATGTCATTGCTTATTTTTTATTTATACAGCTTGTAACAAAACCTTGTCCGATCCGAAGGGGCACATAGGTACTGCAACATTACCAGTTTTTTTTAATAATAAAAAATAAAAAAGTTATTGCAATTTGAAATTCACATTTTTAGTACAAAAATTACCCAAATTTTCTGCAAAGGTCATAATAATATGATATGACTTGATTGAAAAAATTACGAGGCGATTTTATTTGCTTTTTTCCAAAAAACTACATGTAAGTATAGACTTTCAGTATGATTCATCAACACCCTCACGGATCAGTCAGAGTTTTTATTACACCCTGTATAACGGGTGTATACAATGTGGAGACGACAATACAACAATAAATGAAAACACTGGCAATACTAATGCATAAGAGTATTTTGGAACTATCAAATAAATCCTAACATCGAAATTAAAAAAGTCATTTTTTCAAACAAACTAAATAGTAGTGCTGGGCCGAGTATGGGGTTTGCCGATCTTTGACGAGCTATCGTAACTAAACTATTGGATATATTTGATTAATTTTTTGTATGTAGACCGAGTACGTCATTAGATATACGGAGTTTCATTTTTTGTCGTATTGTCGTCTCCACTTTGTATAGACGCTTATCGAAGCCGAAAGTCACTTGTTATCATTTGTTTGTTCTGGACCATACCTGGGAACCTTCTGGTTATGGAGATATTGAAGGTCAAAGTTCCAAATTTTCCAGACGTTTTCAAAGAAAGAAAGTTATAAATATTTTAACTTAATTTTAAATACCCCCGCAAACCCTGAACTGTTGCATGCACACATAAACACAATGTTTTGCGTGCGTTACGCACTACCGTAAACAGCGATTTTGCACACCAAAAATAAAAGTAGTTTCCCAGCAATTATTTTTATGCAATGTTGGTTAATTTGATGTACAGAATGCGTAGTTGACGGCTATGTTATGGGTCTTTTTACACCCTGTATAAGGATTGCCAAAGTACAGAGACCATTTCAGACGCTAATAATCTACATGGTCCTCATATGGCTTGACCAAGATTATGTCTAGACTTTAAAAGAGACTGCGACCTCTGAGTTTGTTTCGGCCTTTCTTCTCAGAGTAGTCAGATAGGAAACACCTCACCTAGTTTTTTTTTTTTTTTTTTATATGACGTGTAAAAGTGATTCCGATAGCCTATTTCAGCATAAACAATTTCATTTTTAACGGACTTCTTCAAAAAGGAGGAGGTTCTCAATTCGTCTGTATGTTTATTTTTATTTTTTTTATTTATGTTACGCGATTACTCCGCCAATCGATTTTGATGATTCTTTTTTTGTTTGGTAGGTCATGCTTCCGAGGTGGTCCCGTATAAATTTTATTAACTTTGCTTGCGTAGTTTTTGAGTTAGCATCAATATTACGTATTTTTCCCACTTAGTTATTTTTACAAGCAAAGTTAATAAAAATATGGACGTAGTTTATCTAGACAATGTTGTCATTTACTCCTACATTGTTATTTACATCAGCTAGTGGTATTCGAATTTGTGTGGGGTAGGTACCACAACTAAAAAGTGAAAAATAAAAACTTTTTACAAAAAAAAAAACAACTTCCAAAAAAAACACTCAAAACTGAAAAATAACGAGTATCCGAGTATCGGAAACTCAAACTCAAAGCATTTATTTTAAACTAGCTGCACCCTGCGGTTTCACCCACGTAAGTCTCGATCCTGTGGGAATATCAAGATAAAAAGTATCCTATGTGTTAATCCAAGTCATGGTCTACCCATGTGCCGAATTTCATCCAAATCCATTCAGCCGCTTTAGCGTGAAAGCTTTATAAACCAACAAACTCACATTTGCATTTATAATAATAGTTAGGATAAACCAATTACAGGCACTTTTGAATTGTCAAGGGGTCGGTCAGTCAGAAATATGAAGCTAGTTGCCCATTCCAAAGCGTAGTAGGTTCCTATGGAGAAGAACGGGCATGAAACTCCATGGGTGGTGGAGGTCAGATAGGCAGTCGCTCCATGTATATTATTACTGGTATTCAGCTACAGCCGGTTAGACTAGAAGCCGACGACAACATAGTTGGGAAAAGGCTAGGCAGATTGATTATAATTTTTGCTCCTATACGATATCCGTTATCGTGGAGCGTCTAAACTAACGGTTTTCAAAAAACATTTCTTTTTTTCTTCACTGTTATTTATTTATTTATTTATATTTATTTATATATTCTTTATTGTACACCACAAAAATATATAACAAAAAAACAATAACAAACACTACAAAATATACAATGGGCGGCCTTATCGCTATCCGCGATCTCTTCCAGGCAACCTTGGAATGGACAGTGATTTGCCTGGAGATAAAATGGGGCTGTCGTAGGTGCAAATAATAAGTCTACAATATACTAAAATAGATACACATATACATACATATCCTAAATAATAATAGATACATACATACATACATACGAAATAAGTATATAAGCAACGAAAAATAAATGATGACTATAGATAATTACACAGTTACGAAAACAAGATCACAACGACAATTAATGTTCCTTAACGAGTCTTTTAAACACTAGTATCGACTGCGCGCGTTTTATTTCTACTGGCAATGCATTCTATATGTCCTTCCCCGGGATGCCATCTATCTCCTTGCCAAATTTTATCGAAATCCGTCCAGTGGTTTAGGCGTGAAAAGGTAACATACAGACAGACAGAGTTACTTTCGAATTTATAATATTAGTATGGATTGTACATCTAACACTACTATACTAGATAATAATATGTACAAGTTTATAAAAAAGGGGGGGAAATAATAACTATAGTGCATCAAAAAATTCGTCCGCATCGTTGGCAGCAGGATAAGTCCCCAAAAGGCTGGCAGCACTGCCACGTTGTATGGTAATGCTGATTCTTTTAGCCGAAAAATAGGCCAGCCCTCTGGTCATTTTAAATAAATTAATTTCGACTTGATAAAAAGAATCGATCTTTTTAAAGCAAAGCTTAGGTACATTCGTGATTCATAAACATCGGAATCATGCGTGAGTATGATACATTGTATCACTGATAAGGTGTTATCATACAGCTGCGAAACCAGTGGTGAAGATTATCGATATATTTAGTAATCTGGAACACCTGCATAATTGCCTGATAGTACGTAGATTGAGGAACGTATAGACAGAATCGTTGAGCTCCTTAAGTTCTGAGTTGAGCTCCACTATTACTGACTAATGCGTGCACTGACTGGACAGGTCTACTCAAATCGTTGTGGTTCTTTCCTCAAAAGACCATTTCAGACGTTAATCTACATGGTCCTCGGCTTGACCAAGATTATGTCTGGACTTTAAAACAGACTGTGACCTCTGAGTTTGTTTCGGCCTTTCTTCTCAGAGTAGTCAGATAGGAAACGCCGCCAACCTCATCTAGCTTATTTTGAGGACAAAAGTTCCATGTTTTTAGTATCTCAATGCGGTCCACGGACAAAAAGTTTTTAGGAAAATACAAAAAAAAAAATCTAATGTAATGATTAATTTGCTTATTTTTAATATTTTTTAATATGACGTGTAAAAGTGATTCCAATATCCGATTCACAGAATAAACAATTTCATTTAATGTCAGACACGGGCGTTTGGTTATAAAAATGGCTGTTTGAGTTCGGATATTCCAGTTAAAATGAAACGCCATGCCATGGTTTATCATTTCTGCCTAAAGACGTCCACTGCTGGACATAGGCCTGCCCCAAGCAACGCCAGCTCGACTGGTTCTAGGCTTCTCGCATCCAGCGGATTCCTGCGGCTTTCACACAAGGTCATCGGTTCACCTTGTTGGCTCGCTACGTCTTCCAATACGTGGTCGCCACTCCAGAACCTTTCGGCCTTTCGGTTTTGCGAGCAATATATTCTTCGGGCTATGTCGGGTATCTTGGTTTTCCTGCCATCAAAATAATCTGTGTAGCAAAGTTTTGCATGCCATTTTATGTTATAATTAAATATGTTAAGCTACTAATCTGCCATTGTAAGAACTTTGTAACCATATTTATCTGCAAATAAATCTTTGACTTTGACTTTGACTTTGATCTCTTCATTTCTGATCACGATCGATACGACGATTTCATTATGTTTCTCTCAAACGACACAAAAATTCGTTGCGACGTGTGTAAGTGTAAGTGTTGTAACACTTACACTCGCGACAATCTAAGAAGTCCGTTTTGACGTTTTGTTCCCGTACTTGTAATAAAACGTTAAGCCCTGAGAATCAGTTTTAAGCAATGTAGATAAGTCGTCGATTACAAACTCTCTAAGTATGTTCAATCGATATGTCTCGAGAATCAGTTTAATAAGAAACACATTTTTTTTTCGTCACTACACAAAGTATTTTTATAGCTGTCAAAACGGACTTCTTAGATTGTCGCGAGTCTAGTGACAGCTTCGGAGACACCATACGGGTCGACTTGAGAACCACCTCCTTTTTTTTCGTCGGTTAAAAAGACAGATATTTTTAATCGAAGCCCAGTCTAAAACTTCCGATATCTCTAACGAACTACGCGATTATCTCCTAAAATATTAGTATTATCGATGTAATGATAATTTTTCATTCGGCTTATTATTAAAACGTGTCTCGCCTCAGGGCATAGTGTTTAGAGTATATTTATGTAATTAGTTTAATTAATAGTTAATAGTAATTTATAAAAATGGTGTCTGAAAAAGTTTTTTTAATATTAGGTGAGTTTTTTTAAATAATTATTTGACCACAAAGCAAAGAATCGCCTAGCGCGCAATATGAACAAAATTCGTGGTGCTGAAAGTGCGTTAGGCGCATACTTCTGTCACGGACAGCCTTCAAAGCCATCGTGATAAGTGTCGTTGTGCGAGAAAACGGTGAAAAACACAATTGGTTTGTATGGAAAGTGTTGACAATGCCGGCTCTACCAGCGGCTGCCGAAGCGTCTCCGTGCAAACATCCGAACGTACAAACTTTCACATTTATGATATTAAGTAAGATTAACTTGAAAAATTCAACGGATTTACTGCATCGCTCTCTCGCACTGATCAATTACAGCTCCACAATGTCAATATATATATATTTATATAAAAAAGGATATTATTGGGCTTGAATTCCCCCTCCGCTGACGTCGGTCGCGTACGCATAGCAACGTAGTATGCGCCGCGGACGTCAGCGTCGTAGTATGGTGCTATATAGAACACCATGTATATACGTACGCGCGACCGACGTACGCGACCGACAACAGCGTAAGAGGAATTCAAGCCTACAAATCCAATCAAAATATTTTATTTCACATAAACCTACATGGGCACTTATGAAACGTCAGAAGCTAGGTGCACGGTTCCAATTGGTCGTTTCCTATGGAGAAGAGCCGACAAGAAACTCCACGGTTACTCTTTTAAAAATACAATACAACAACACAATATTTTACAATATTACAATACAATACAATGTTTACATAGTTATTATTTATGTATAAACAATATATTATAAAACTATTACTCAACTGATTAATATTTATAATATTACAATATACAATACAACAATACAATACAATACAACTTTACAATATTTTCAAATTACAGTGTTAGTAGGCATGGGAGGACAATGTAGGCCTTTCAACAAGTATCAGGTACTTAACAAAATGAAAGCCTTATATCTTTACTTGAATAAGAGGCTTTTGGTTGCTCTATATTTGCGTTTTTTAGTATATATTTCGTTTGTAATGTGCGTTTTGTTTTTGCAGAATAAACAATTTTTCTTTGTTTCTTTATAATTTTGGTTAAGGTGGATGCGCTAAGGTAGCCCACGAAATTCAAATTTTCTTACGTTTTTTGTAATTTGCAGGTCAGTATCAGGTTGTATGTTGATCTAAATATTACTTGCGACCGTAACAAACATGGATTTACAGAATTATAAATCTTTAGAATCAGCAATACAACTCTCTAAGTTCATGAAAGTGCATTGAACGACGAATTCATGAAATAGTCATTCAATTCACTTACATGAACTTTAGGAGTTGTGTGGCGGTATCTACATCGCCACATGCGAACTACGCATCAAAGACCTGACGTCAGACAGACGTCACATAAATCCTGCATCGCGCAATTAAAGTTTACCGTGCAGAGGACATATACGAGAACCCAACATCAATCGTTGGGCAGTTGCCCGCCAGACACAACACCTGTCTGGTCGGAGGATCCTCCCTTTTCTATGGAGTATAAGTGAACTTTACACCCTGTTCCTCATACCCCTAAAATTGTATTGCTGCAAAAAATGAGAGAAAATTTGAATTTCGCGGGCTACCCTAGCGCATCCACCATAACCCTTTCTTTTTCTCCACAGCCTGCATACTGCACAGTCACTCGGTCCTGTCAATCTGGTCGTGTACCGAGGACACAGACTGCTCGTCACCATCAGGGTCTGTCTGTCAATCCGGGATGTGCGTCTGTCCAAGTGGACAGCAGTTGGTTCTGAGCGGAACCACGTGTGCTAGCCGTAAGTAGATATATTCTTCTGCTTTAACCGACTGGTCTGACTTAGTAAGTAAGTAAGCATATTTATTTGGATAAAAACACGGTTTAAAAACATGGTAAAAAAGTACAATTTAGAACAAAACATGTTTTACCAATATAATCATCAGTATGCAAATTTTTCAGTTGGTTACTTACATTAACATTTTTTGTCAATGAAATCCTTAACACTATAGAAACTATTATATTATATATACAACTACTTGTTGCCCTTGACGTCGTCTGCGATTCAGGTTGAAAAGCCTATGTCCTTCTCCGGGTTATGGTCTATCCATGTGCCAAATTACATCAAAATCCGTTCAGTTTTAGCGTGAAAGCGTAACAAACAAACAAACTCACTTTCGTCACAAATTAACATTAGAATCCACAATACAACAACTCTTTAAGTTCTTAAAAGTGTATTGAATGAGTACCTATTTTATGAAATTATGTCATTTGGCACTTATACGAACTGAAGGAGTTGTATTGCTGATTCTAATGATTATAATTCTGTAAATCCATATTTGTTACGGTCGCGAATCATATTTTAATCAACATACAACCTGATAATGACCTACAAATTGCAAAAAACGTAAGAAACTTTGAATTTCGCGGACTACCTTAGCGCATCCCCCTTGATGTTAATTATTTGTCCCACTTTATGAAGGACGAGTCAAATCCAGGGACACACTCGGACTCCTTTTATACATATAGCTGTAATTTTTATGATTATATTATAGATTATTCTATATCTATCTATCTATCTACTATAAGTACTGAAGGCCATGAGTCATATTTAAATCAATATACAACCTAATACTGACTTGCAAATTGCAAAAAAACGGCCACGTGCGAGTCAGACTCGCGCACGAAGGGTTCCGTACAGTTATCTATAAAAACGGCAAAAAAATCACGTTTGTTGTATCGGAGCCCCCTTGAATATTTATTTTGTTCTGTTTTTTAGTATTGTTGTTATAGCGGCAACAGAAATACATCATCTGTGAAAATTTCAATTGTCTAACTATCACGGTTCATGAGATACAGCCTGGTGACAGACGGACAGACAGACAGACAGCGGAGCCTTAGTAATAGAGTCCCGTTTTTACCCGACTACGGCGAAGAAAAAAGGAGGGTTATGATTTTGACCGGTATGTATGTATGTTCATCTGTTCCCTCATATCTTCTAAACGACTCATCACAATTTGACAAATGAGGTATCGTTGGAAGCGTCTTGATGTCCGCTGGTTATAGGCTATGTGACGTCACATTAAATTAAAAATGGCGCTCTTTAGAGGACATAAAGTCATGAACTAAAAAAAAAATATTGTTTAATCGTACCATGTTGGGTATCAAATGAAAGGGCTTAATGAGCACATTTCAAAAATATGTATATTATAACCCCAAAAGAAGAAGAAAAAATGAAAGTAATAAAAACTAAAACCCAACTACGACTAAAAAGGTATAAACAAGACACCACAGACAGACAAATTAAAAATCCGGAGTCACACGTAATCTGTTCGATTTATGCCCTAACACGTGTGACTCCGGATTTTTAATTCGTCTGTCTGTGGTGTCTTGTTTATACCTTTTTAGTCGTAGTTGGGTTTTATACCCTTTGGGCACGGAACCCTAACAACGTAAGAAAATTTGAATTGCCCGGGCTACCTTATCGCATCCCTCTTAATACGAAACTATTATTTAATAAACATTTTATTCCGCCAGCTGCGCCGTACTTAACATCACCTTGTATGGATGACCTTCAGTGCTCGAATCTGCTCACCAACTTCCAATGTCGTCGGGATGAAGGTGCAACTAATGCAGAAGGTTAGTCTAGGAATAACATTCATCAAGTCTCCTGCCCTTATCCCAATTTATTTGGGATCAGACAGGGTCGACGCGACTGAAGGAGGAGGCGGGACGCGTGAAGGAGAGGCAAAGTTTGCGCCCTCACGCCCCTAACCGCCGCCGGTGGAGACACCCTGGGTGTCGGGAATCCCAGGCGGATTCCCGGCCACCACAGGCGCGGGCCTGCGGACGGCGAGCAATGGGTAGCTCGCCGTCCCATAAGGACCCAGGCCCGGGTCGATGGCGCGTCGTGTACTACGCGCGCCTCAAAGAGATGTCAGCACACCTTACGGGGTCCGTTAGGACCGATGCCTGCCAGGGTTGCGGGATAGTCCAAAAGGGATACCGGGACCCTGGCAACAGGCAACTGATGGAACATGGGTGGGTTTTTGTTAGTAAAAGTCTGACACGCCCTTCCGCTCTGCCCAGAGCGGGAGAAGTCATTTGATGATTTCCCAATACACAAAAAAAAAATGGGGTCGACGCGACTGGCTATCAGAGGGCCTAGACAAGTGACAATCGCTTCCAAAGCGTTTCGTAGGTATTTCATCAACTACTTTCAATAGGATTGACATAAGGTTTTCGATAGCTTATGTCAGTCCTATACATTTTTGCCTTTTCCATCATCGTTATCGCTGATAGAATGTCACTTTGTCTAGGGCCTCTGATCTCCACAACTCAGTTACTTTACTGGGTTGGTAAGACTGGTTGTCAGACTTCGGGCTTCTGACTACCCGTAACGACTGTCAAAGATCTATAAATAACAGCCGGGAGTATAGTGCTTTTTGACGCACGGAGGGTCTAGGTATAAAATGCAAGGTCACCCATCCATCAGAGGCCGATCTCGGCAAGAGATGCTTAACTTTAGCCTCGAGCCACATGTCTATCACAAAAAAAAAATCACATAAACCTACATGGACACTTATGAAACGACAGAAGCTAGGTGCACGGTTCCAATTAGTCGTTTCCTATGCAGAAGAGCCGGCAAGAAACTCCACGGTTACTCTTTTAAAAATAATTGGCTTTACAATATTTTCAAATTACAGTGTTAGTAGTTATGGGAGGACAATGTAGGCCTTTCAACAAGTACCAGGTACTTAACAAAATAGAAGATGTTCAACAAATCTACAGTCCACTAAGCCTACAACGTTCTCACATTCAAAAAATAGAAAAGAATCTATATTAAAGATAAATAATCAAAAAGTAATAAAAACCTATTTAAACCAAATGGCGTGATTTAAATCGTCTTCTCCTTTTCAGCAGGTCTATGCCATTGTCAAACAGGCTTCCATTACTTCATCGGCCGCTGTTGGAAGACGGTTGACTTTGGAGGTGCCTGTGATAGGAATGAGGAGTGTTTCGGAGCCCTCAGGGACCCTTACAATATGGCCTGTGAGGAGGGCATTTGTACCTGTTCGAGCGGGTACTATGAAAGGCAGAGGGGGGAGTGCAGGAAAATTGGCCATGGTGAGTGTACTTTGGATTAGAATGTATTGAAATCTATGGTCCAGATTGTGTGTTGCGACAATCTTCTTGTGTGAACAAGAAACAGAATGGTGTGTTAATCCAAGTTCGGACAATAAAATGGCGGCGAACCGGACGGGTGTTGAATAAACGAACATTTACTTAAGTTATATAGAACACAATGTATATAAGCACGCGCTACCGACGTACGCGACCGACATCAGCGTAAGAGGAATTCAGGCCAGGTTTTGGGCGTGTACCTACCTATATCTCGTAGGTCTTACAAGTCGATTGATTCACATAATTTGATAGTAGAAACGTAAGCTTGTTGTACGAATGCGTAGGCGCGGGACTTACATACAAGAGGCGAGCGGCGCGGTTGAGGTGACGGTGCGGCGCAGGCATTGCGCCGTTTCTGTCATATTTCATACAAAATGTATAGGAGCGACGATACGAACCCCGCCGTCTGTGTATTTGCCGCGCACCGACGCTCCTCTACATTTTGTATGAATTATGAAAGGAGTGGCGCACCGCCCGCGCCAAACGGTCGCCATGCCCGCGCCGCTCGCCTCTTGTACATATCCCGCGCCTTAGGTTACTTTGGCATTGTTTTAAGGAGCTATGCAAAAACTTGGCACCATTTAATATTTCTTTATTTATTTTCCTGACCAAAGACCTCCTGTATGTTAATATGTCAGTAGATTGTAAACTCTAACTAGTATTTATATTTGCAGCTGTTGGTGACGGCTGTATCTTGAATGAAGACTGTCAGTTCACTAACGGAATCTGTGACCCGTTGAACTTCATATGTATTGACAGTACAAGCCGTGAGTACCTACAATAATTTTGTAAATACCTTGATAGTTCGCTAACACCCGATTTATTTAACAAAAATTAAGCATATAATATTATATAATTTACAGTTACGAGTCATATACAATGTGTACTAAATTAGGTAACTAAATTAGGTAATGCACATTATGAAAGTAGTATGTTCAGAATTGTTTACTGAATCCATTTCTGTCATGTTTAGGGTTCCGTAGTAAACAAGGAACCCTTATAGTTTCGCCATGTCCGTCTGTCCGTCTGTTCGCGGCTTAGCGCAGAGACCGTTGGTACTATAGAAAGCTGTAATTTGGTATGGATATACATATACACGACGCCGACAAAGTGGTAAAAAAAATCGTTATGGTCGTTACACCTTCCCTACACGTAAAGTGGGGATGAGTCAGTCAATACACTTACATGAACTTAGAGAGTTGTATTGCTGATTCTAATGTTTATAATTCTGTAAATCCATATTTCTTACGGCCGCAAATAATATTTACTTAGATCAACATGCAGGGTGGTAGGGTAGACACCGTTATCCTTGAAACTAGTGGTTTGGTGTCATCTATAATATACTTTTTCTATGAGACCAACCTTGAAATCGCAAAAAAAAAATCAGCTGTTCCATACATTTTGTCGATTTAAGTGAACACAAATGCATGGAACAGCTTATTTTTTTTTCGCGATTTCAAATTTGGTCCCATAGAAAAAGTATATTATAGATGACACCAAACCACTAGTTTCAAGGATAACGGTGTCTACCCTAACACCCTGTATAACCTGATACTGACCAGCAAATTGCAAAAAACATAAGAAAATTTGAATTTCGCGGGCTACCTTAGCGCATCCACCATAAAGACAACGAGTTCGCTATCGAATTGTGTGCTGTCATTTGAGTTCCAAGTGAACTTTAGAATAACACTACTGTCGGTGAATAGATGTTTCATGAAGGGTTTGTTAATGAGTTCACTGACCAAAAATAATCGGCTATCGTTGTGTGAGATAGTACTTAATATGTGATCGATAAGAAATTGAGTAGGTACAGAAACGGATGTAGGCAATGATATTATATTAAACAGATATGTTATGTGCGCGGAATCGTGAAGGCTCGAAAACGTCCTAATTGGGACGTATTGACTTTAGTCTGCGACACGCATGGCGACGAGTAATACGCTTAGTTGAAGCAGCTGCACTAGCTGTCTCTTTCTTTCTAGTTGTTTTTATCAAGCCATCTCTTTTCTATCATTTACTTGTAGTCAAATGTAAAATGAATGAAAAGTGGGTATGTGTGCTGCCACTGCTGCGCGGAACACTTTTTTCGCTTGTTTTGTGAGTGTATAATATAATTTATCTGTTAATATAATATCATTGGATATAGGTGAATAAGCTGTGATATCTAATGTTCAAGTGGACTTCTCATCTTTATTATCTATAAGATAGCAGGAATGATTATCTGATCTATGGTTGGTCACTATTATCAAGATGAGTAGGTGGACTGTTGACCACAGTATGTCCTAACTATACAATATGTTATGTAACGAGGGGCGTTCCCGAACCTGCAATAGTATAACGTATTTATATATATGCAAAAAAAATATTACAATTAAAAAAGAGCTTTTATTTTTTATAGTAAAATATTCGCAAAACTATTAAATTGATAAGTAAAAGAAACACTCTGTACATGCACACTTGTATTTCAACGTAGAAAGACAAGTGTGACAAGTGTGCGTGTACAGAGTGTTTCTTCATGTATAGACGCTAAACTATTGCAGGTTAGCGGGAACTCGCTTTGTTAGATAACATACTGGCTTTCGGAAATACTAACCATACTTTCTCTTTTCCAGCCACCACATTCTCTCACGTAGTAAGAACCAACGCCACCTCTAGAAGTCTCTCTAAATCTCTCTCTAGAAGCCACGGCAACACCTGTGACGCCACCAACGAGTGTCCGGAACCTTTCCTGTGTTCTGCGTTCGGTTTCTGTGTGTGTCCGAGAGGATACTACCCTAATGCTGCTGGTACCACGTGTTTTGCTGGTAAGACAAAGTTTTTTTTAAAGTTAAAATGTTGGAGATAAGCCAGGCTGAAGTGGGAGTGAGCGGGCCAGCTGTCCCGAATGCACCGGGAGAGATGGGCAAAGATTGTCACTCACTGGATGCCTGGGAGGACATTGCCGTCGAGGTAGACCGCGGCAAAGGTGGTGTGACGATGTGATAATGTTTGTCAACATGGCTAGAGATCGCACAAGACAGGAGGCTTGGAAAGAGAAAGGAGACCTTTTGCCCTGCAGTGGGACATGATGTAGGAAAGTAAAAAACTGCGTGCATGTCCCTATTTACCCAACTAATTTTGTATAATGTAATTATAATTTTGATTTATTCACGTACTAGCTGCGCCCCGCGGTTTCACCTGCGTAAGGCACGATCCCGTGGGAATATCGGGATGAAAAGTATCCTATGTGTTAATCTAGGTTATAAACTATCTTTGTGCCAAGTTTCATCCAAATCCGTTCAGTAGTTTTTGCGTGAAAGAGTAACAAACATCCATCCATCCATCCATACTTATAAACTTTCGCGTTTATAATATTAGTTATACTCCATTTGAAATAAGATTAGACATTTAAACAAACCTTTTTACAGTCCGTTCAACCGATTTTGACTTCTATACCGTAGGCATAAGGATAGCATTAAAAGCAAAAAAAGTTACACAATACCAACTATCTCAATAATGAAATGAAAAATATGACGACACGCTTTTGCGTAAACTACGTCATTACGGTGTGCGAAACGAAGCCCTCAACGTTATAAATTCTTATTTACAGAATAGGTTCCAATGTGTTGAAAACCAAACCAGTTCAGTTAGGTGTACCTCAAGGCTCCATACTGGGTCCATTCTTGTTTTTAGTGTATATCAATGACTTACCATTCTATCTAAAGGGTGTCTGTGAAGTTGTACTGTTTGCAGATGATACTTCTCTTATTTTTAAAGTAGACAGGAATAGGCAAGATGTTGACGATGTAAACAGTGCACTCTCAATGCTAACGGATTGGTTTACGACAAATAACCTAGTTCTGAATGCCAAGAAAACGAAATGTGTAAAGTTCGCCTTACCAAATGTCAGAAATCTAGGGCCCAACATCATCTTAAATAAAGAGGTGCTTGAAACTGTAAACTCGGCAGTTTTTCTGGGGATAACAGTAGATGCCAAACTTCAGTGGGGCCCACATATATCGAGCCTAGCGGGGAGGAACAGTCGGCCGCTTACTCCGTCAGAAAAGTAAGACAATACACTGACGTTGATACTGCTCGGTTAGTCTATTTTAGTTATTTTCATAGCGTTATGTCCTACGGTATTCTGCTGTGGGGCAAACCTGCTGACATTCAAAATATATTTGTCTTGCAAAAACGAGCTGTTCGAGCAATTTACCAGCTAGGTGCCAGAGTTTCTCTGAGAGATTTTTTTAAAGATATTGGTATTCTCACGGTGGCATCACAATTCATCTTCGCCAACATCTTATATATTAGGCAAAATATTCACTTATACACTAAAAACAGTGATATTCACAGTGTTAACACTAGGAATAAGGACAAACTACGAGTTCCTTTTCACCGGCTTCATAAGGTTCATAACTCATTTGTTGGGCTTGGTATAACCTTTTATAACAAGCTACCCTCTTCTTTGCTAGATTTGCCTTATAATGCGTTTAAAGCTAAAGTAAAATGTAACCTTTGTTCAAAGGCGTACTACTCTATTAACGACTACTTAAATGATAAGAGTAGTTGGTCGCTGTGATTAACTCAAGACAATGTTTATGTTCTTTCTCCAGAATTAGTTTACCCACTGACAGGTTATATGAGTTCATATAATTTTTTTATTTTATTTTATTTGGTCTGTATGTATAGTCAATTTATTTTAATATTATTTTTAATTAATTAAATTAAAAATAATATTAAAATAAATTGACTATTGTTGACATAATCTACTCATAACAATGTGTTCTGTATGAGTTGTATTGCAATATGTGGTTAGCTAGCGACATCGACAATTGATAATTATTATTTTTGCCTGAGCAACCGGCAGCAGGTTCGTCATGCTCCCTTAGATGTCACTGCTTGCGGTAGCGTCGGGGATCGGGTTGTCTCCTTCCCTCAAATATGGCGAGGGGGGTAATGGCTGATCTTTGCGTTATGCTCGTGAACGGGTGCTGCTTGTGGTGACTGGTCGTCTTGCTGATCTCGGTTTTGTTAATGTTATTAGTAATTAACGTTTTATTTATTTTACTTCGATGGTCCTAGTTTATCATTTATAACTTCCAGTTACAGCTATATGTAAGCGGGCACGCCTTTGTGCCTGGAGGCTTTTATTTAGGTAATTTATGTTTAACTTTTATTTCTGCTTGAGTAGTTCTCGTTTTTTTTTTAATCTTTTTTTTTTGTGGTTGGTATATCGGCGTGTGCTAGCTGACATATGGCTAATAATTAGATTTAAGTTTTATGTATGAAATGTAAATGATTTTGTATACTTTTGTATAGAATCAATTTTTCTCTAACTGAACAGACAGCTGTGCTGCTGGGAAGTTTGTTGCGCCACTTCTTCTTCCCAGCTAAAGCACTAGGAAGTGGTGAAGGGTGGCGTTTTGGGGGACTGTCTTATGTAATTTTGACGTTCAAAAAGTGCTGATTCTCAGCCTAGTTTGAATAAATTACTTTTGTTTTTTTAATTCTTTTATCTACTGCGGCTGCCATTTGTCATGCCACCAACGCAATAGAATTCAAAATCGGTTGATCGGAATGTAAAAAAGGCTTATCTATACGTCTAATCTTATTTCAAATAGAGTATAATTACTTCACAAATTAATATCGATATTATCAATACTTTTTGTAACAAGAAAACGATCTTATACAGGTTGTAAGGGTAAACACAGTTGTCACTCAAACCATGGGTAGTTTGACTTAAATATAAAAATAAATGGCCGAATAACAACAAAAAAAAAAACGTTATTTTCATTAAAAGATTTTAAAAAGTTTCTATCCGACACTGTGCTCGATAGCGAAACAGTTGACTGACTGAGGGAAGGGTCGCGCTCGCGGCCCCCGTGTTGAGTCGCAAGTTCGTTGCCCTAACGCATAGGATGAAAGGGTGAAATACTCATGTGGTAAAATAAAGATTTTCTTAATAATAACAATATAAGTTGTAATTTTCCATTGATTTTACGTTCTATAATTGAAACCAAACCACTGGTTTCAATGATAACGGTGTTTACCCTAACACCCTATACAAAGGTTTTGTTTTTGCTTTCAAAATCGGAACCCTAAAAAAGAGAGTATTTTTCTTTTGCATCCTATAGAATCACCATTTCTTTGCAAAAATCTAATGTTTTATTATCTCCCCAGAGCTCGGCACCACTTCTTCGGAGGAGCAATGTGATGGTTTCCTGGCTCAGGTCACAGACGGCGTGTGCGGCTGCCCCGCTAATGTGTACTTCCATGAAAACATGCGGGACTGTGTTAAAGGTTGGTTCCCTTATCAATTAAAAAAAAACAACCGACTTCTTAATGATGAATAATAAAATATCTTTAATTTCGGAAGTCCGTGTCTTTGCTTTTCAATTTTCGTTTTTTGCCACCGACTTCCGAAATTAAAGTTATTTTTCCCTTTTTTTTGTGTTTTTTTTTGTAAAAAGTTTTTAATTAAAAATATGATTGACGTGTAAAAGTATTTGTAGAAACCTACTTACAGAAATAATTTTAAAAGTAAAAATTTATCATTAAAAGCATCTCCGTTTAACCAATCCCTATGTCCCAGCAACTCGTCGCATCACGGACTCGTGTGTGGACGACCAGATGTGTCATACCTTCGGAGCCGCCACGCGCTGTGGCGAACCGCAGGAAACATTGTATTTCCGCAACTGTGAATGTATCCCAGAGCAGGCAGTGTGGGATGCTGACAGAAATATGTGCAGATTATTTGCTGGTAAGTGTCAAATTCACAGCAGCTCAAGGCTCATTTTTTCACAGTCCTTTCACAGTTATTTACCCGACTACGGCGAAGCAAAAGGAAGGTTATGATTTTGACCGGTATGTTAGTATGTATGTATGTTCATCTGTTCCCTCATATCTTCTAAACGTCTTATCACAATTTGACAAATGAGGTATCGTTGGAAGCGTCTTGATCGTCCGTTTGTTATAGGCTTTGTGAAACACATTCAATTAAAAATGGCTCTCTAAAAAGTCATTAAATAAAAAATCATACCATGTTGGGTATCAAATGAAAGGGTTTAATTAGGTAGGACATTTCCAAAATATATATATATAGGTAATTTAAAATATCAAAAAAATAAAAATATGGTTATAAAACTAAAACCCAACTACGATAAAAAAGTCAACTAAAAAGGTATAAACAAGACATCACAGACAGACAAATTTAAAATCCGGAGTCACACGTATTCTGTTTGATTTATGGCCTAACACGTGTCTTGTCGTGGCTGTTTGTGATCTGTTTGTCTTGTTTATATCTTTTTAGTTGACTTTTTTATCGTAGTTGGATTTTAGTTTTATTTACTAATATTATATATCCTGACATACATAGTGTGTCCGCGAGGCTTTACGGTCGGGCGGCGAATAAACACACATGTGTGTCCAATAGGCTTTAACGGTATTGATATATTATTCGTTCCCGTTGGCTCGTTGGTCTACTAGTCGCGACTGCTGAGCCTGAGGTCTTGGGTTCAATTCCCAGGTTGGGAAAAGAGCTATAGGGTTTTTTCATCAGGAATGTCTCCGTAGCAGTCTTGGAGTCTGGATTCGTGCTCGGTTGATGGCAATAGGCTCACCCCCTATTACATGGGACTTGAGCATAACTGGTGAAATGTGGCTGTACTATAGGTATACCTGTGCCTAAACTTTTTGGGGAAAACAGTCGTAAACTAAAACAGCACATAAAACCTTTATAATTAATTTAATTATTTTTTTCCTCTCTGAAATCGTTCAATTGAATTAAAGTCAATCAGTTGGGGTGTCTGAGGTCGCATTTAACGTTACACGTTGTATACAGTATATTAACCAACAAAGGGTGTTCCTGTTAACCCACAAAAGAATAGCGTCCACACTTAAAAAAAAAAAACAAAATTAAAAATATATATATAAATATAAGTAATGAGTTCACTAAACTTTTAAATTGATACGTAAAAGAAACATTCTGTACACGCACACTTGTATTTCAACGTAGAAAGACAAGTGTGCGTGTACAGAGTGTTTCTTTTCCGTACTAATCAATTTAATATTCTTGCGAATATTTTACAATAGAAAAAGAAAAGATTTTTTTTGTTTTTTATGGTAATTTTTTTTTTCATATGTATACGCTATTCTATTGCAGGTTTGGGAACGCCCTTCTTTACATAACAAACTGTAAGTGTATATCTTCTTTCTCAGGAATCGGCGATATCTGTACAGAAGATAGTGACTGCTTGGCGGGTAACTTGGAGATCCTGTGCATCACCAACGACGAAGGTCAGGGCATATGTACTTGTCCCGAAGGTACCTCTAACATAGATGGATTATGTCTTACGACTGGATTATGTGAGTAGATTATTATATTATAATATTCTTCGTAGACCCTCTCGTAGCACGCGTAGCCAATTTGCTACGAAAAGGCACAGCCACCATTTTGATTCGAGGTTCACATTAGGTCGACAATTTTACCGATGGCCGACTATCGGGTTATAATGTTCAGACTACCTACCGCACTAGTTGCCGTGCTGGTACGACCTAATGTGAACACCCCCGTCGTTATCCGCTCCAGTTTTGAGCTCGCCGTAGGTGAGTATTATGTTCCTTTGTTGTGAGTTGGCTTCTGTGCACAATGGACGACAACAACGTTCTGGTTGTAATGTGACATTTAAATACAAGATAGAAGAATTGTTAATTTGTAGTTAATTATTTTAGTTCATTGTTTATTTGTATAGTTAGTTTTAATCAGTAATTAAAATTTTATTTACTTGTTTGTTGTAAATAGTTTGTTAGTTTATGTAAAATATTCTTAGTTAATAATTATAAAAACTTTTTACAAAAAAAAAACAACCGACTTCCAAAAAAAACCACTAAAAAAGTGAAAAATAACTTTAATTTCGGAAGTCGGTGGCAAAAAACGGAAATTGCAAAGCAAAGACACCGACTTCCGAAATGAAAGTTATTTTTCACGGTTGTATTTTTTTTGTAAAAAGTTTTTAGTTGTGGTACCTACCCCAAACAAATCCGAATACCACTACCTGCTATGTAAATAACAGTGAAGGAGTCAAACAGGATATCGTCTAGATAAACTAAGTGGGAAAAATACGTAATATAGAAGCTAACTCAAAAATTACGCAAGCAAAGTTAATAAAATTTATATGGGACCACCTCGGAAGCATGACCTACCAAACAAAAAAAGAATCATCAAAATCGATTCATAATTGGCGGATTAATCGCGTAACAAACATAAAAAAAAAACATACAGACGAATTGAGAACCTCCTCCTTTTTGAAGAAGTCGGTTAAAAATGAATAAATACTATCACAAAACAATTAAAGACAGAAGAAAAGACAAATGAAATATAAATGGCGAGAGCGGGTGTGTGTGTGTGGTGACGGGCGTGTGGTTTTGCCGATGCGAGTGTGAACGGCGCTATACAAAGCCGCATGCCAATATTATATCCGATCCGACAGAAATGGTGGCTGGCGTGGTAAATGTGTCATTGCCGACAGTTTTGTCATCAGGCCTAACATTTATTTATCCATTTATCACAAACACAACTATCATTACAGGCAATAATCCTAATGCGGTAGCGTGGTCTTTACTTAAAATCATCAATTACAATTTATGCTACTAATTATGTATTAGTATAACACAATACAAACAATGTTTCCTTTGTGAATTCATTCAGTGAGCAATTAAAAAACTCATCCTATCAGCAGTGTCATTCAGTGTATGCAGAATACTCGACTCGTTCTGTCAAACTTGATGTTTTCTCTACAAGCCCTAACATGGCACCTGAGTTATCTCGACTTTTGACAGTTCAACACGAGTTATCTCTTATTTTTCTGTCATTTAGTAATTTTTGTCTAATTCGTCACTTTTCTCGTTTTCTGACAGCGCTGCCATATAAAATACTTGACTCGTTCTGTCAAACTTGATGTTTTCTCTACAACACATGGCACCTGAGTTATCTCGACTTTTGACAGTTCAACACGAGTTATCTCTTATTTTTCTGTCATTTACTCGTCGTCGATTTTTACGACGAGATGAGTAGACAAAATTATTACACAAATAAAAAAAAAGCTCAATAATTACGTGGCAGTTTCTTAAATTGTACTTATTTAGTCATAATTTTATTTTGCAATATAATATGTAATATATAATAATGAAAAAACTTAGTTTTAAACTACTATTTATATTGTGAACGAAAGTTCCTTTCGGCAGCCGCGAGAGAAACTGTGGCGGAGGGGAGTAATATTAAGTAGATGAGCATCACTCAATACACTCAATACATCACTTTCATTAATAACCAGTTTTGCCAATTATGGTGATTAATGAAGTATAGGAATTATGGCTGTAGGTACGGCAGTATCATACCTTCGTTCATTCTATTATGGGATGGTGATTAACTACGTTTAGTGTTTTGTGGTTATAATAGCGAAATCAACTCCAGCTGCATATTTAACTGAACGTCAGTCCTTTTGGCAAGTGTGGTGACAACATTTGCAATAACACGGGTTTAATGGTGATTGTACATATCAACCTTCGCTTTATCAAATTGCGATCATCGGCCCCTTTGTTATTTGTGGTGATTATTTAGTGAGTATACAGGCTGAAATTTAATTCATTGGCATTATTATCCACGTACCTATTCTATACTTCTTCATTTAGGATCTTAATACTTATCGAAAAATAAATGATATTTAAACTTATATTGTGCCACTAATTTTAATTTCCGTCATTTTTTATTTTAATTTCGGTATGCCAAAGGAAAATATTTAATTTTATTTAAAAGAGTCGATTACAAAAGAGGTGGACGTAAAATTAATGTAGTACATACTAATTCCATGAGTCGAATGAATGAAACCGAACCTCAAGCTGATGTTGCTATCATAAAAATGATTTGTTTTTAATAATTTGCTACATCGGTATCTCGTCATGAGATAGAGAAGTGTCAAAGTGCCTTTTTCAAGCTTACTCGTGCGTAACGGTCATGTTAGGGATTAGAATGACCTCATAATCGACGACAAATTTCGACGAGAGAGAGAAAAACGAGAAAAAGAGCGTTCTCGCGCTTGTCATGTTGTGAACAGCGCTATTGAAATACATATTATGCCAATTTGCTTCCGACACCTTTGTCGTTCCGGTAAAACTGTCGTTCCGACCTAACGTGAACCCAGGGCGGGTTCACATTAGGTCGGACCCCAAACTTGAATTGTTTTGTTTCTTTCAGCGCTTGGTGAAGAGTGCCAGGCGACTCAGGAGTGTACGGAGACTGAACATACTGTCTGTGAAGGAGGACTGTGTTCCTGTGGCGTTGGATATCAAGAACGCGACGATATCTGCGCTCCTAGTAAGTAACAAAAAATCATTAATTAAATTATTATAAACTACTAGCTACACCCCACGGTTTCACCCGTGTAAGTATCGATCCCGTGGAATATCGGGATGAAAAGTATCCTATGTCCTATTCCAGGTCATGGTCTACCCATGTGCCAAATTTTATCCAAATCCGTTCAACCGTTTTAGCGTGAGAGCGTAACAAACCAACAAACTCACTTTCGCATTTATAATATTAGTTAGGATTAGGATAGCAATCTGCCCCTGGTTCGTACGGGTGCAATGGCGAATGTATTTTACATACACATAACAGAAACCTTGCGAAATAAATGCTCTTAGGCTAAGAACTCACGGAGCGGTTTTGTCCCGCCTGCCGCGGTGGTGGAACTGCGGTTTTATTTCTAAACTCACGAGGCTGGTGATTTGCGCGGTCACGCAGCCGTCGCGGTTTAGATACAACACCAGAACCGCCCGTATTGCGAACATCGCCCGCCAAGTTTGCGGGCGATGATCGCAAGACGGGCGGTTGTGCAAAATGGCTTCTGATTTATTGTCCCCCCGCCCCACCGGCTACTGCGATCACCCGCCAAGCGATCGTAGAGCGTGCGGGCGCAACCCGCTGAGGCGGGTGACTGCCACCCGCGCGATTCTATAAGTTGCCCGCTGGTACCCTGGGACCCGCAAACAGCAGCGCGCGCCGCGGGTGTACAACGCTTCGTGAAATGTGCTCTTACTTTTTGCATATAAATCTACATCCAAAGATAAAGAAGTGTAGAAAAATACACCATAAAAACTTTTTCCAAAAAAAAAACCGACTTCCAATAAAAACACTCAAAACTGAAAAATAACTTCAATTTCGGAAGTCGGTGTCTTTACTTTTTAATTTTCGATTTTTGCCACCGACTTCCGAAATTAAAGTTATTTTTCAGTTTCGAGTGTTTTTTTTTGAAGTCGGTTTTTTTTTTGTAAATTTTTTTTATTTTTCACTTTTTAGATGTGGTACCTACCCCACACAAATTCGAATACCACTAGCTGATGTAAATAACAGTGAAGGAGTAAATGAAAACATCGTCTAGATAAACTAAGTGGGAAAAAATCGTAATATTGAAGCTAACTCAAAAACTACGCAAGCAAAGTTAATAAAATTTATATGGGACCACCTCGGAAGAATGACCTACCATAAAAAAAAAGAATCATCAAAATCGATTCATAATTGGCGGAGTAATCGGGTAACAAACATACAAAAAAAAAAAAACATACAGACGAATTGAGAACCTCCTTCTTTTTGAAGAAGTCGGTTAAAAAGAGACGGCATCTATTTTCTGATAATTAACGCCCCTTTCATACGGCAACATCCCGTTTTTTGCTGGATCCCGTTTAGTAGTGTACGTATTTCAATAATTAATAGCATTCACACGAGTGTCCTGTTTACAGTAACCCGATCCGTTCGAATTTGACATTCGGTTTGGCCACTAAAAACTGGATCCAGTTGTCCAGTAAAAAACAGGATCCAGTTTAATTACGCGTATAGTTTAATGGAAGTGTTCCCACATTTCCTACATACCGTTTTTTAGACTAATCTAATAACCACTCGTTGCTCTACTGCAAAAAACAGGATGCAAACTACTGTAACACAAACACCAATGATTTTTGCGGGACACAGTAAAAAACCGTTCCCGCAGAACTGGATGGCTGTGGGAAAATGCCGTAACAACCAAACTTTACCCTACCTACCTACAAACCTACCTACTTACATACCCACCTATATTCCCTACCTAAACCTACTTTAAGTACGAACCTTATCCTGAGATAACGAACACAACAAAAAAATAATGATCAAAATCGGTCCAGCCGTTCTCGAGTTTTAGCGAGACTAACGAACAGCAATTCATTTTTATATATACATATAAGAAGATATATTTCCTCAAATTCAACATCCAACATGTGCTACTCATCGAAACTTTGTTGGAATTTGCGTACCGAAGCCATATAAGTAACAGCAAGATAAGCATCGCACTAACATCTTTCTATTCTCCCTAGCAATCGGCAGTCCGTGCCTGCTAGATACCGGCTGTGCCATAGAGCATACAGTCTGCTTCAACAACACAGGCGTCCTGACCTGTCAGTGTGGTGGAAACTTTTTGGAATACAGCGATACATGCTGGCCTGGTAAGTTCATATTAACCTGTTTTTTTTTTAAATGTGAAGCTTCTTAGTATCAGTTCACACCGCGACGCGACGCTGCGCGCGCTTTTTAACAGTTATGGAACTTATTTTCTTCACGAAAAGGTGACAAAGAAACGAAAATTTAAAAGCAAAGACACCGACTTCCGAAATTAAAGTTATTTTCACTTTTCAATTGTTTTTTTTTTGGGAGTTGATTGATTTATTTTTTGTAAAAAGTTTTTATCAGATACTTTTGGAACGGACTATACTTAATCACGTTTCTATATTCAAAAAATATTTTCTTACGATCTTCCTTTGTTTTCAGCATTAGCCGAACACACGGAGGAGTGCAACGTGACCCTCCAATGTACCGAGCTGCTGGGCAGTGGGAGCAACTGCACGAACAACACCTGTGTGTGTAGTGACGATCACCACTTCAGAGACGGACGGTGCTGGCCTAAGACTGGTTAGTACTGTGCTTGACGGCTGCGCCAAATTGGCCCAGCTATCTAATTGGGTAACTTATTTTCGTCCTCCACGACCGAGAGAATTGCGTCGGATCCGCACTTCTACGTCGGTTAATCTCCACGAATGAGCGATTATTCCGCCAGCGTATCGTCGCGACTCGTAACGTAATCGCCGCGTTTCCGCGTTAAGACAGCGCGCTCGCCACGTTCCGTGCCGAGAGCGCGGTGGACGCGCCGCCACACGGTGGGCTGAAAATCGGCTTTCATAGACTTAGGGATTTCAATTTGCAAGTGCCGGATTTTTTGCTGGATATTGCTTCTATTAGTTATTACTATAAACAAAAATTACACCCGAGTTAATTCTGCACAAAAACGAAGTTTTTTTTTTTTTATAGTAGGTACTAAGTAACTAATAGAAGCAATATCCAGCAAAAAATCCGGCACTTGCAAATTGAAATCCTAAGTCTATAAAAGCCGATTTTCAGCCCACCGCGTTTCGCTCGCACTCGCCGCGCTTCTCTCGCTCGTAGGGTCAGCCCTTCTATGAATGTATAGAAATTCGTGACACGACGATAATATCGCGGCGATTCTCGCTCGTGGAGGCGGGCCCTAATCTGTGTTCAAATATTCAAATAAAAAATAGATAGTATTTGTATGTGTGTGTGTGCATTCGTTTCGTAAAATCACACTTTCCCTCGCCCTTCAATGAAAACTTCAATGAATGCTCCAATTTTCTAACTCTCTTCACCCATTCTTGCATTCTCTTGATGAGGTCACAATGACAACTTAACCTTCCGACTCAGGATGCTATTTTATATTTATTTGTAAAAAAAACTGTATCGTTCTTTTGAGCTTCGTCGTAGTCGGATAAAAATGCCCCGATATACAGGGTGTAAAAGTCCCATCACATAGCCGTCAACTACGCATTCTGCGCATCAAATTAAGCAACATTGCTCAAAAATAATTGCTGGGAAACGACTTTTATTGTTACATTGTGTTTATATGCATGCAACGGTTCAGGGTTTGTGGGGGTATTTAAAATGATGTTATATAACATTTTAAAACTTGCTTTCTTTAAAAAATTTCTGAAAAGTTGTAACTTTGACCTTCATTATCTCCGTAGCCAGAAGGTTCCCAGGTATGGTCCAGAACAAAAAAATGATCACAATGACGTGAATAACAAGTGACTTGCGGCTTCGTTAAGCGTCTTTTTACACCCGTTATTTTGATACTTATAACCACCAGACCAGATAAGTTTTCATTGTGATATAGTTCTAATATTTCTACCATTTGTTCCCAGGTCTATTTGAAACGTGTTCCAGAAGTAGCGAATGCTACCTTGGCGAAATTACTAGCCGAGTTCAGTGTAGGAACAGTATTTGCCAGTGTTCCTTCGACTTCCCTTACTCGGAGGAGCTTCATACTTGCAGTAAGTAACTTTAAAATTGTTTATTTCATCTATTGAGAATAGAATACTCTTCTGTATAACCTAGTAATGGCAATTAATACGATTTTGCATTAATTTCATTAGCATGTGAATTCATGGGCCTTACATGATAAATGCTATTGCTATAAAGCTAATTGCTAATAGCTAAAATGACGATAATTATGTGAATTTTGTTAATATGCGAATTGAAAAGATCGTTCGCTTTAGGAAGTCTCTTGGCGTGTATATATTGCGTACATATTAGCGTGTATTATCTGTTTAAGTACAATAAAAAGCACAAGACGAAAGAATGTAATTACTGTATAACGAATACGTAAACTAAACTCTCACTATCACTTGCCAAAACGTACTGAATTTTGAGACAAAATGACGCGCGTCACGCGCTTTCCACACATTCACAAATTATAATTAAATAATTCGGCATTCATTCAATCAATACACGACCCTAAGTACGCGCAAATCAAAGATAATAATTTATCAATTGCTTAACCCATTCTTCGCAAGTTCGCAGCACCTGCACTCGCGAACGTGGTCACGTTCACGTGAAACAGATAGATTTAGTATTCCGGACTTGTGGGTGCGACGGAGAGCGCACGCTACCACTGCGTGCGTCGACGTATAATAGTATGAAAAATTACAAAACGATAAATTCACTTAGTATTTCACAGAATTTCGCAACTGCATTTCATTTGCTAAATCCTAAATGGGAATTCACTTGCTAACAATGAATAGGAATGCTAATTAATCCTTCACTAGTATAACCTGCCAACGCGTATGTATGTGGTCTACGGTGCTAAAGCCTTTACGGAATCCGGCTTGTTAAACCTGCGCGCGAGACGGTTCGTGATGACTCTTGAAAACGACTTGTAGATTGTAGACATGGCTCTGGGGGCTTAAAACGGTGACTTTAGAAGAATCATAATATGGAAATAATCATGGTAAAATGTCACAAACTCACAATTCATAATATGATCTGCGTGTAATTCATTTAGCGAAATAATTCATCTGTTTGACAGTTTTTTAAGGAGATTCGTAAAATGGTCCGCAAATTATGAATTGCTTTTATGTCAAATTAGAGGCATTGCTAATGACAGCTGGGATTCAAGAAATGAACTGCTTTTAGAGGAATTGCTAATGTGGCCGGTTTAGGCCCCCTTACCTCTAACTGCCGAAACACAACAATGCTGTTATCATTGGTGTTATGGCGACGGACTTAGATAAGATGGTGGTAGCTAGCCAGGCGGACTTACCACCACCACCACAGAATAAGACCAAACCGAGCAGAAAAAAAATTGCCCCCACTGGGAATCGATAGTGGGATCTGTGGGTCTGAAACTGGTGGTTTAACCACTAGACCACAGGGGCGGTTTTGCAGATAGACAGGGGGCCTAAAACGGCCACATTAGCAATTAAAGGCGTTCGTGGTGCGTGTACCGAACTGTTATCTGCCCCTCGTCATGGAAGAAGACTTTTGACCGCAGGACGTGGTGTTCCGTCGCTTCCGCGGACAAGTACCACAGGACAGCACATAGACAAGACAAACTAGTGCAAAGTGAAGTGCTACTAACATAGTGTTAAGCCTTATTTATTAACACAAGTTTTTCATTTATAATATGTATGTCTAGGTTAAGGTATTTTTCTATGGGCCTGTGTCGCCTGAAATAAATGGTATTATTATTATTATTATTAATTCCTCTAAAAGCGATTCATTTCCTGAATTTCCAGCTGTCATTAGCAATTCCTCTAACTTGACACAACAGCAATTCATAATGGGTGGAATTTTACGAAACTCCTTAGAAAAAAAGCGCGTCGAACAGATGAATTATTTCGTAATATGAATCGCACGCAGATCATAATATTATGAATTGTTAGTTTGTGACATTTTACGCTGATTCATAATATTGTGCTATTATGATTCTGCCAAAGTGAGTGTTTTAAGCCCACAGATCGTTGTTTGATGTGACCGACCGCTAGTTCGTGGTCTCGCTGGTGGTTGCGTTGTGGCCGCGACGTGGCCATGATGTGGTCGGTTGCATTTCACGGTCAAATGTGGTCCGTGTGATCAAACTATTAATTTTCGTCAAATTAGCGCCCGTCCACGTGTTGTAGTTGTGGTGTGGTTGCGGTACGTCTGTTCGGGCCCTAAGTAATTCTTTTCTTTTTGTTACAGCCGGTGTCGACGGTTATGGCTCCAGTCCCGGTGCCTCATCAGCATCTGTTGCAGTTAGCAGTGTATTCACAATAGTCTTTAGCTTATATTACGTTTTTTTACTTTAAAAATCAAATGATACGTCTAAAGCATAAAGGTCTGTTTTTAATCTGTTAGACTAATTTGACATATCAAGTGATTGTTTTTTTTGACATTGCATCTGTCAAATTAGTCTACGAGAATAAAAAACAGACTTTTATAAGGTTGGCGCCAAAATGACATTGACAAGGTGCGTTGCATGGTAAACATTTGTGAACTTGCATGGAATTAGTATGTACTATATTAAAAGAAATTCATGGAATTAGTATGCACCGCAGAAATGAGCCGGTATGGCGTGAAGGGTAACAAACAGACAGGAAAACAGATTTACTTTCATATTTATTGTGTTAGGTAAGTCTTTTCAATTAATGTTAATAATTAATTCCATAATTATTAGAAAAAAGAAAGATAGAAAAACAAGAAATAACGCACAAATCTACAACAAAACAGAAAAATAAAAGAAAAGGAACAGAAGATAAGAGAGATGGAGGTAGATATACATAAGATATCTAAGATATATATATTGTAAGATTAATTTAATTTGTAAATATACTCAACGCTTTTTTTTTTATTTGTGTTAATAGTGTTTTATTTCGTCAAGCATGTTGGTCTCGGCTGTCATTCGTAGATCTTTGACAGTCGTTACGGGTCGTCTGAATGTCAGAAGCCCGAAAGTCTTACAACCAGTTTTACCAGTCTTACCAAGATATCAGTATTGTATTGTTGTTTTGTGTTTAATGTGAATGTGTTAATTTTGTATTTGAGGTTGGCCCGTGTCAGGCTCTTACTGACTAAAACCCACCCGTGTTCCTTCAGTTGCCTGTTGCCAGGGTCCCGGTATCCCTTTCGGACTATTCCGCAACCCTGGCAGGAAGCTGCGCAAACGCTGCGCGCACCTTCGGGCAACGGAAGGTGCGCGCAGGAGGTGTTCGCATTCTGAAAGGGCAATGGGTAAGGACGCAAAATGTCAAATATTTCGCTGTTTTTAATTAATTTGGCAATATTACTGTATGAAATATGGATAAATATTGATTATGAAATCCAATAATTAATATCGTAACACTAAGGGGTCTATTCATAAACGATGATTAAAGTGACGTTCAAACGTCAAAAATGTATGATTAAACAGTCGCTAATCATTACTTAACTTTAAGCGACGTTTATAAATAAACCCCTTAATATTTAGTTTTAGATGTAAAAAAAGTATTTGGAAACTTTACAAAAGCCTTTTGTACACCTAAAACATTACTTATATCCATTTAGGTCATTGCAATTTTTTCATACAAATTTTAAAATTAATATACCTAGCTGAACCACCGTCCTGGCGTCTTTTACGTTCTTATCATTTTACAGAATCTCTAATACATTTTTAATATACTTTTTGTTCTGTAATTAATTATAGAGAAACACATAATTTGACATTTTCGTGCATAAAATATGATTAAATATCAATTAGGGGTACAAGGTTTGTCTTTAATTATACCTTTATAGCTTTTGCCAACAAATATGGCCGCGTATTATTTAAAAGCAATCGTCGCGTTCATAAATGTCACTTTTGGTTCGGTAAATGCGTGGTCGCGTCGACAGAGCGCGCTCTGTTTCCGGTTTTCCTTACAAAAGTGACATTTGAACGCAACGATCGTTTTTATAGAAGACACGGGATACGTTCGTTTAGGTAGAAACTTTATTCCCATTTGCTTGGAGAATTTCGTAAGCCTTTATTATATTCAATTGTTGCTCAATTGTCGATTGGAAAGGCGAATGAGAAGGCCTGTGTCTAGTTAGTGACAGTTGGAGGTTTATCGTCACTACTGGGGGATTAAAACGGCCACTTTCGCAGAAGCATAATAGGAAAATATTATGAATCATCGTAAAATGTCACAAACTGACAATTCAAAATATGATCAGCGTGCAATTCATATTACGAAATAATTCATCTGTTTGACAGTTTTCTATTGAGATTCGTAAAATTGTCCACAAATTATGAATTGCTTTTGTGTCAAATTATAGGAATTGCTAATGACAGCTGGGAATTCAGGAAATGAATTGCTTATAGGAATTACTAATGTGGCCGTTTTAGGCCCCCAGTTCGGCCGTCGTCGAGAGAATGCGTTCCTACACCTGTCAGTTGGACAATTTCCAGTAGTAATAAGGATCAAATTCGCAAAACACATATTCGTTTGTATGAAAATGACAGCTGTCAAGAACTCATTCAGCATCTTCCGTCATTATTTTGCGTTTCTATCATGCATCATACGTTTTTTTTAAATAATTGAACCTCCTTTTAAAACTACCTTTTCTGTCAGTTGGTCGCAGTAACTAAACTAGGGCCCGACCAAATGGGTTAGATTAGGTTAGAACTGTTACCAACCGTTCCTGGCGGTGCCGGGAAAGCGGCTAGCGAACGCTACATCCAAGTAGGTTGCAGTTATTTAGATACTTAGTATTTTTAGGAGGAGCTCGTGGCTAAGTAATAACAGCCGCACGGGTCGATCCATCAGGTTAAGCTACGCTTGCCGGGGTTGGTCCGTGGATGGGTGACCATCTTTACATACCGAGACTCCTCCGTGCCTCGAAAAGCACGTTAAGCCGTTGGTCCCGGCTGTCATTTGTGGATCTTTGACAGTTGTTACGGGTCGTCAGAAGGCTGAAAGTCTAACAACCAGTCTTATCAAGGGGTATCGTATTACCCAGTTACTGGTTTGTGGAGGTCTGATAGGCAGTCGCTCCATGTAAACTACTGGTAATCATCTGCATCCGGTTAGACTGGAAGCCGACCCCGACATAGTTGGGAAAAGGCTAGGCAGATTGAGTATTTTTAGGACCCCAAAATAGGGATTAGTTGAGGGTCACAAAAAGAGGCGCAATAATTATATTAGAGTTCAATAATCTTTAGTAGCGCGAAATAGGAATTATTGGAGATCCAATTGTATGCATGGATTTTAAATCCCTCTACCGACCTCCTTAGATCCTAGCGCGAATACTCAAAGCTCCTGAACTCCTAACCTTTTCGGTAACATGAGCTTGCGTGCCAAGCAAATCTGAGTCTAATCGATCGACCGGAAGTTTGTAGGGACGGCCTGAGGTGTGCTTATCAACAAACTGGGCCTATGGTAACGTTTAACAGTAGTGTAAGCGGCAGGTAAGGGTGGCAAGCGGTACCAACCTTAAGCCAGCAATACATGTTTGTCATAGCTCGCCGAACGAAGGCGAGGGGCACGCAGTCAAAAGTGCCTTGGTATATACCTACTTTGATTTCGAAGGAAATGGCAAACATAACATAAAATCATTACTACGAGTAGATAGTCTTTCATTGACTTGAATGTGGCGTCTGAGAGTATGTCATGCTCACTCAAATGTCACGCTGGTCTTAATGAGGGAACTTAATGATCCAACACACACGCCATCGTATGTGTTGGATCATTAAGTTCCCTTCAAAATGGTTGAGCTGAATGGTGCTGATCCTTGCGTCATGTTCGTGAACGGGCGCCAGTAGGGACTGGTCATCTCTAAGCTGCCATGGCTTATTTTTAATTTATTTTAATTTTTAAATTGTTTTTGATCTTTTAATTACGGACGCTTTTTAACGTGCACGTCTTTTTTTTACATTGTTCTCACATGTATAATTTCAAAATGAATGATGTAACCAATATATTGTAACAATATTTTGATTTAAAAGAGTGTCAGTGGAGTTTCTTGCCCGTTCTTCTCCATATGAACCTACTACGCTTTGGAATGGGCAACTAGCTTCATCTTTTTGACTGACCGACCCCTTGACAATTCAAAAGTACCTGTAATTGGTTTATTTGAAATAAATGCTTTGGGTTTGAGTTTGAATCACGCCTGTTCCCCGAAGTGTTAGGCAGAGGTGTACCTATAGTGCATGCACATTTCGACAGTTATATTTAAGGAGCTTGTACAGTGATAGCCTAGTGGTGTGACCGTCAGACTGCCAAGTCATAGGTCTCGAGTTCGAACCCAAGACACGCACCTCTGACTTTTCGGATTCATGTGTGTATTGTATAATATCACTTGCTTTAAAACGGTGAAGGAAAACATCATTGTGAGGAAACCGACGTGCCTGAGAGATATTCCTCGACGGCATGTGAAACCAAGTCAGGTGCCCTTGGGCGGGTTTAAAACTCTGACACCAGGTTAGTCCCTAACCACACGAAATGAAGATAGGGGGCATCGAGCACAAATCTAGACTCCGGGCTGCTACTGAGAAATCATAGATGGTAAAACACTGCGTGACCCGGGAATGGAAACTAGGACCTGCTCAACAGTAGTACTTGTGACCACTAGACCAAAGAGGAAATCCGATGAAATGATTTTGAAATTATAAAAAAAAAAAAAACATACAGACGAATTGAGAACCTCCTCCTTTTTGAAGAAGTCGGTTAAAAATTATTTTATTTTCTGTAAATAAGTTTGTACAAAAACTTTCACACGTCAATAATATTTTAAAAACCAGATGAGGTCGGCGTCCTATCTGACTACTCTGAGAAGAAAGGCCGAAACAAACTCAGAGGTCACAGTCTCTTTTAAAGTCCAGACATAATCTTGGTCAGATCATGTGAAGACCATGTAAGTAGATTGGTGTCTGAAATGGTCTTTTGAGGAAAAAACGACACAGTAAATGGTAAATTCGGAATCAATATAGGAGTTTGATGCACACCTGAATATGACTTGTCTTGTTTGACAAAGAAGTATTTTAGCTTCGATTACCTAGAATCGCGACAGTCTAAGATGTCCGTTTTGACAGCTATAAAAATCCTTTGTGTAGCGATGAAACACAAAAATTGTTTCTTAAACAGCGCGCCGCTACAATGGCGACATTAAATTAACACACGGGTAGGGCTAGTGGCCAGGAAACATAAAAGTTATAATAAAAAAAAATATTCGAAAATTGAAAAATTTTACTTTTCAAACAAATTAAATAACAAAAACATAACCAAAATTAAGATCACTCTGTGTAAAAGACTGATTAGCTCATGAAGCTACCTATCAGCTGGCTTACGTTCTTTCGGCTTTTCGGTACTATGCTTTGATGTCGGCATAACTTCTAAGAAATTGCGCGGCTTTCCTCTATTCGCCTACCATATGATCCGTGACCCCGGCAAATTACCTCTTCGCTACAGTTCTTTAAGTACAGGTTGCCCCAGGATGGTAATTTAGAAAATTGAAAATAAATCAATAAATAATAACGTTTAATGAAATTCAAATATTTTCATAAAACGAATACGCGAAATCGTATACGTGTGTTAAATTAATGTCGCCATTGTAGCGGCACGTTGTATACTGATTCTCGAGACATGTCGATTAAACATACTTCGAGAGTTTGTAATCGATGACCTATCTACATTGATTAAAACTGATTCTCAAGGCATAACGTTTTATTACAAGTACGAGAACGAAACGACAAAACGAACTTAGACTTAGATTGTCGCGAGTGTAAGTTCTGCGTAAAATTCATAAAGTCATCAGAGACGGTTACATCTAGTTACATCAAGGCTTTCCTTGGTTAAAATGAACAAGTAAAATGTAATGTAATATATCTAAAAATGTTATCAATTAGTTTCCATTATGAAAACATAACTTCTTTTCATTCCAACGAACTCAAAACAGTTGTCAAAAAAACCGGCCAAGTGCGAGTCGGACTCGCGCACGAAGGGTTCCGTACCATTATCTATAAAAACGGCAAAAAAATCATGTTGTTGTATGGGAGCCCCCTTAAATATTTATTTTATTCTGTTTTTTAGTATTTGTTATTATAGCGGCAACAGAAATACATCATCTGTGAAAATTTCAACTGTCTAGCTATCACGGTTCATGAGATACAGCCTGGTGACTGACGGACAGACAGACAGACAGACAGACAGCGGAGTCTTAGTAATAGGGTCCCGTTTTACCCTTTGGGTACGGAACCCTTAAAAACCACCCCCAACCTCTGCTGACAAAAAAATTCGATTCTCAAATTGTATTACTTTATTTCTTTTGATATGTACTCCATTCCTGACATTACTCCTAGTAACTTAGCGCTATAATACGAGTCGAAAATTCCTAATTACCAACTAAAGGGCAATCACGCACGCCGTGGCACGAAAGAAGGTTACTATAAGTAGGAAAAACCTCCTTTGTACCCGCGAAAATAAGCTCTGTGTTACCTGTGGTAAGTTTGACAGTTG
Organism: Lithophane ornitopus; assembly: GCA_948473465.1. Lineage (NCBI taxonomy): Eukaryota > Metazoa > Arthropoda > Insecta > Lepidoptera > Noctuidae > Lithophane > Lithophane ornitopus. The sequence continues at coordinate 7,326,405 of OX419640.1, read as the reverse complement.
CGCGCGGAACGTTGGTGGTGGTTTATTTTTTTAAACCAGTGGCAGTGCAAAGCATGTGTCGTGTTATGCCAAAGGTCAGATCGTTAGGCATATTATGCCCTTTCTTTAGTGGAGGGGAATGAATTTTTAACGGTTGAATCGTTTACTTGAGTTTAATTGGAAAACCGTTGTTCCTGGTTACGGAAAGAAATACTTCGAAACATTTTTGAATTGTGGAATTTCTAAGGCGGCGATTCGATAATTGGACGAGAATTGAGAGTGAAATTTCAAGGACGTTTAGGCACATTTTGTTAAATGAGAGAGAAGAAAGATATTACTATCACTGTCTCTCACTTTTTAGCTCTCTTATTCTTTATTTACTACTATTATCTCATATCTGATGTTTTACAGACAGAAGTCTGCTACAAATTTTGCCGATGACTTTCCCCTCTCCCTTGTCATTGTACTTTCCGTATAGCAAACCTCCAAATTCTAGAGAAAATTTTATTTTACGTGCAATTTCAACGAAATTGTTGAATTGTAAAAATAATCAAGGACATGACAATTGTAGAGGCAAGGACGGCAAAAACTTTACAGCCTATACCTTGAAAATTTGTAAATCCGCCACTATTCACTGCTCACGGTCCTGCACGCGCATTTTTTTTAAATTGAAGACGATGATCTAGTTGAGAGGGAATTTAATGTACAGTCTGGGATTTGTAAGCAAATTGAACAGTTATGACCGTGATATTGCGTGCCATTTCATGCAAATCATTGGACACGAATCATATTTTAATCAACATACAACCTGACATTGACGTACAAATTGCAAAAAAATTAAGAAAAAATGAATTTTGCGGGCAACTCTCGACTCTTTCTCCTTAAGGATAAAGACTGTTATCGATTCTGAAAGCTCCTAGTTAGCTACCTACAAACCCTCAGAAATAAAAAACCAAGACAGAGCGCTGTCAATAGTGACGTGAGGCCGGTTTCGCAAACATGTGAGCTCTTAGTGGGGTGTAATTTGATTGTAAATGTGTGCGTGTGATCGTACCACGGAGCGGAGGTGTAGTTTTGGCATGCTTCACTGTATTGTCGCTCTGTCTTGGTTTTTTATTTGGTCTGATCTACCAACCTAACAAAGTAACAACGATTATACTCCATTTGAAATAAGATTAGACATTTAAACAAACCTTTTTATAGTCCGTTCAACCGATTTTGACATCTATACCGTAGGCATAAGGATGGCATTAAAAGCAAAAAAGGTTACATAATACCAACGCTCTACTGCAGTTGCCATTTGTCATGCCACCAACGCAATAGAAGTCAAAATCGGTTGAACGGACTGTAAAAAAATGTCTAATCTTATTTCAAATGGAGTATAGGTACTTTTAGGTTTATTAACCTTTTCTACTTAATTAAAATTGATGTCTTTGAAAAAAACCAATCGACATTGCCGATGTCCTATACTGCCTTGTCAGAATAAAAGTTCAAAGGCATTACATTCAATTTGAAAATACACCATTTCTATGTAAACTGACTTCGCAATGTAATTAATTTAATGTTACTTGAGGTTTCGTGGATTCTTCATTCACTTAAAAGGTTATCGTAAATACCTACCTATTCATATAAAAAATGTGAAAGTTGGGATGTTTGTTACTCAATCCTGGGGGCCAAAAACACCCAATTTGGCAGAATCATAATAGAATAATTGTAGAATCCTGTTGATCCCGTATTTAACTGATTATATCACTACACTGGTTCATCACAAAGACCAACCTCTCGTGACGGCACGCTTCAACTTCCACCATTTCCCGCCATTCGTAGTGAACTGACAGTTGACATTAGTGACAGCATCCTCATTGCTGGAGTGCATGAGATAGTGTTTACATATTTAATAAATAGATACACTACAATAATAATTATGAATCATCGTAAAATGTCACAAACTGACATATCATAATATTATCTGCGTGCAATTCTCATTACGCAATTCATTTGTTTGACAGTTTTGTCTGAGAATTCGTAAAATCGTCGACAAATTATTCATTGCTTTCTGAAGTTTAATTAATTATTTACCAAAATAAAACATATTAGCCAACGTATTACCCGTCGCGCTAGTTTCTTAGTTTTACCAAGGGTTAGAACAAATTATGGTAAAATAATGCTGACGTTTGAAGGGGCACAACCTTCTAATAAAATACCCTCACACATAAAAAATTTTAACTCATTTAATGTATTCAAAACTCAATTAGCTCAATTTGTAATTGCGAACAATAAGTCTCCTCAAATATGAATACATCAGATTGGTGTATTAACGACGAATTGTAATTATTGTTTAAGTTAATCTGTTGTTCTCAAGTAAACGAATTTGTATTCTTTACTGAGAATAAATTCTTTAAACCTAAGTGTAATGTTAAGTTAAAATTAGATAGTTAATTGATTCAGGCGTGACTTTGCGGAAATCCATTATAAAATACAATAGACGTAGATATATTTAGTAACCTATTCCGCTTGACTATTCTTCAAGAGTCCTAAAAACCCTGTAAGAAATCGACACGTGTTTCACCTCTCGCGAAGTGTCGCGTTCTGGTTTGCAATTGGTCAATCGTCATCTTGAGGATGCCTCGTTGAGAGGTGAAACACGTGTCGATTTTTTTTTTTTTTGTATTTCTTACAGGGTTTTTTAGGACTCTTGAAGAATAGTCAAGCGGAATAGGTTACTAAATATATCTACGTCTATTGTATTTTTTTAAATTAGATGCTGAAGGAAATCATCAGGGATTCAATTCTGGCTGGCAGATGAAGAAAAATTGACAATTAATTGACCTTGCATGGACCTTGCCTATGATGCGAGTAAAACCACGGGCAATAGCCAGTAGCGAATAAATTTTAATGTAGTCTATGGTAGTTTTCCCGCCAACTTGGATTCGCAAACATGGCCGCTAGCTGTCAAGATTCCCGCGCTCCGACATGTTTGATCAAGAAGGTTGTAGTGCAATTATTTTAAGTGGTATCTACTCTACCGGTGTTGAAATATTCTTGATCTATTTCTGTACGATAGAACTGAACTGAAAGACATTTTATGCGATACTTATTTTCGTTCGATACTTACTTGTTGATAGTCATCATGGCGTTTTTAACCGACTTAAAAAAAAAACTTTTTAGACTTTCGACTGGGTGAACCGATTTTGATGATTCTTTTTTATTTGAAAGCTGGTGCTTCCCTTGTAGTCCCATATAAATTTTATTAACTTTGCTTGCGTAATTTTTGAGTTAGCTTCAATAATTAGGTATTTTTCCCACTTAGTATATGTAGATGATATTTTTTTTGACTCCGTCACTGTTATTTACATAGCAGGTAGGTACCACAACAAAAAAGTGAAAAATAGGTTACTTTAATTTCGTAACTCTGTGGTAGAAAAAAGCAAAGACACCGACTTCCGAAATTAAAGTTACGTATTTTTCACTTTGTTAGTGTTGTTTTTTTTTAAATCTTGAACTCCAATTTGGGGATATGTTAAAGGAATTATATGATTTTGTTTGTATTTTTTTTTCTTTTATTACGACAACGTAAGGATGTTTCCACATGTGAGTTATAGATTTCTGCCATGACGTAATACTAACCTGAAGTTATTACCCGCATGCAATACACTCATGTACTAACACTTTGCAAGCGTGTTCCGACTGTAATTGTTAAGTGAAGTTTTCTTTATGTCGAGCATACAATATGGCGATTGACGAATAATTGCTCGTTCGTACAATCTAAGCGTCTCCAGAAGTTTCTATAGTAGAAATACTATGGTACGATAAAATAAACTTAGAAATCTGTATAATTTATGTTAGAAGCCTTGCTGCCTCGCTGGTCAAGCATAACAGTCGCAAACGCTACTGCTGAGCATGAGGTTTTGGATTCGATTCCCAGCTCGGAAAAAATGTTATTGGGTTTTAGTAATCCGTAAGCGTAACCACTAGCCATCAACGTAACCACATCGGAAATACTAGCGACAACGCAACGAAAGAAGTTGCAGCGACACTATTTCACACACCACAGAGACCCTAGACAAAGTGACATTCTATCAGCGATCTAACGAAGATGGAAAAGGCAAAAATGTAAGGAGTGACATATGCTATCGAAAAGCTTATGTCAATCCTGTTGAAAGTCGTTGTAGAAATACGAGACCCTTTCGAAGCCGATTGTCACTTGTCTAGGCCCTCTGGCTTGCCCACATTTTGTCCCTGCGATGGAGTGTGGTTGTGGTAAGTGTGAACGGGCCCTTAGATGAAATGAGCTATCATTCAACCTGATGACGGATGGACACTATTAAAGTCAAAGTAAAATAATTTATTTCAAATAGGCACATAAAAAGCACTTTTGAACGTCAAAAATAAAGAAATAGAACTGATTTTAATTGCCCCTTAGTTCTGTATTGACATCTCACTTCACTTATACTCCATTTGAAATAAGATTAGACATTTAAACAAACCTTTTTACAGTCCGTTCAACCGATTTTAACTTCTATACCGTAGGCATAAACATGGCAATAAAAGCAAAAAGGATTACACAATACCAACTGTCTACTGCAGCTGCCATTTGTCATGCCACCAACGTAATAGAAGTCAAAATCGGTTGAACGGACTGTAAAAAAGGTTTATTTAAATGTCTAATCTTATTTCAAATGGAGTATAAGTTTCGACGGTGAGAATTTCTACAGAAGAGATTGGTTGGTTGCACGCCTGTTCAATTTACGGTTATAGTTTACAGCTACAAGAATGTAACTTCTTGGATATAAATTAAACACTAAACGTTATTAGTATATGTACTTCAATACATTGCATGACGTTAATTAGTTAGTCAGACCAATAGCCTACCTAAAGTGTGGTCGCAGTCTTAGCGAAGCGGAACCGTAAGCGGTTCTGAAGGAAAGCTGTGAAGGTGGGATGGGTGACGGTGTAATGGTGTGATGTAAATTATCTGTAAGGAGAAGAACAATCCGCCGCCGCTGGAGACACCCTGGGAGTCGGCGGATTCCCGGCCACCATAGGCGCGGGCTTGCGGACGGCGAGCGATGGGTAGCTCGCCGTCCGATAAGGACCAGGCCCGGGTCGATGGCGCGTCGTGTTCCACGCGCGCCTCAAAGAGATGTCAGCACAATTGGGGGGGTCCGCTAGGACCGATGTCTGCCAGAGTTGCGGAAAAGTCCGAAAGGGATACCGGGACCTTGGCAACAGGCAACTGAAGGAACACGGGTGGGTTTTAGTCAGTAAAAGTCTGACACGCCCTTCCGCTCCGCCCAGAGCGGGAGAAGAAAATCGGGGAAGAACATTTTCGAATTAGTCGTTTTGTTTACTTTCATTCAGCTGCCAATGGATTTCGCCGCATAATTAATTAATTGTCGCATTTTTGCAACAATTTATTGAATTAATAAATTAATTGAATTCAATTAATTGTTAGGGCACATCATAGTGTTGATAGACAACAGACAGTGTATTTATTATTATTTAATGAAAAGCCACCATTTCTATAAAAAATTCCGGCCACGTGGTCTATTCTATAAAAATGTCGACGTGAAAACTGAAAGGTGAAGTGAACTGTCAATAGTGTCATCCCTAGCATCAGGTGAAGTCAGCTCACTTCACCTAAGTTTTCACTTTGAGTTTTTTACAAAAAGCTTTGAAAGGTAGATGTAGAGAGCCTTAAAACTATGCTTTGAAGAATCTCTTTCAGTGCTACCACGCCTTAACGACGTCATATACATTATAAAGGCTTAATTCCTACAATAATACTATTTTCGTGTTATTTATAGTGCAAAGTGCTCCCAATATAGGCAGGCCTACACCTACATACGTTTTATGCGCTTAGAGAGTTCAAGACTAAGGTAATATTGAACCAACGGTGGTTTTAAAATGAAGATTTTTTATGTTTGTTTTTTGGTTTGCCACATTCGCAAGCGCGTTAAGCCTTTGGTCCTGGATCTTTGACAGTCGTTACAGGTCGTCAGACGCCGAAATCTGACAACCAGTCTTACCAAGGGGTATTACCCAGTTACTGGGTTGTGGAGGTTAGATAGCCAATTGTATCAGCGATCAATCATCGATAGTCCATAGCTATCGCTTCCTCCTCGGCGGAGCCATGGGATAAGTGAATAAAACCCTTCCTTGATCTCATTTTTTCATCGTATTACAAAACCCACTGACGGGAAAATGGACGACATACTAACATTTGCAGAGACACTAACAAAATACACATTTATTAGCAACTAAGGTGTCCCGACAGACGTTGCCCTGTTCAGTTTCAATAATTTATATACAAAATACCAATAGAAAATGCACTTTCAATTTTTAATGCAGTTTTACCGAAATTTTTCGTAAACTTTTCAAATTTTCCTTTCCTTAGAAACCTAATTCTGACATCGTTATGACAGCCCTAGAACGTGGTTGATTTTTTTTTTACCATAAAAATCTAGCATTGCCATATAACGTGGCAATGCTGCCAGCCTTTTGGGCACTTTTCCTGCTGCCAGTGATGCGGACGAATTTTTTGATGCACTGTACTGATTATTCCCCCCTTTTTTATGTACTTGTACTTACATATTATTATTATTTTAGTGTTAGATGAATATTTACTGAATTATTGTAATAAATTAAGGTTAGGGAGATTAAAAAAAATCGAACTAGGTACTACGAACATTTTAAAACAAAAAAAAAACAATTTGGCCAGCCGTTGTCAAGTAATGCGCTTGCAAACGAACAAAATTTCATTTTTTATTATTTTTAAAGGCAAGCGCAAATGGCAAACTTAAAAAACACACAATGCTTCCTTGCTACGCAGTAGGTTTGTAACAAAGAGGTACGATAACATAAGAATTATTTTTTCCCCCTTTCCCCCCCTTTTGACCCCGAAACGTAACGTCGGATATAATATACAGCGGTGGGGGCGACCCCTAATTTTATACCATATACAGGTTGTTGTTAAAAGTTGTTAAAAGTGTTCCTTTTTTGTCACCTTGTGGCCAAGTAACAGCCGCACTGGTCGATCCATCAGGTTAAGCTACGCTTGCCGGGGTTATTCCGTGGATGACCATCTTCACATACCGAGACTCCTTCGTGTCTCGGAAAGCACGTTAAGCCGTTGATCCCGGCTGTCATTCGTGGATCTTTGACAGTCGTCACGGATCGTCAGAAACCCGAAAGTCTGACAACCAGTCTTACCAAGGGTATCGGATTACCCAGTTACTGGGTTGTGGAGGTCAGAAAGGCAGTCGCTCTATGTAAAATACTGGTACTCAGCTGCATCCGGTTAGAGGGAAAAGACAGGTAGATTGATTGTTCTGCATCAGTTACGATTGTATTGAAGGGCTCGTGGCTAAGTACAGCCGTAACAGCCGCACGGGTCGATCGAATTTATTAGGGATCGATGCCTTTTTCCAATGTTTACGCTTCATTAAATTATGTGATAAAATAAGTGCGAATTTAATAATAAAACTCTGCATATGGTGCAAATTTATGGGATTTTCCGTTGCTAATTTATTATGTTGAATGGTCTGAAGGATAGACAAAAAAAAATATTGAAAAAAAAACAACCTACTTACAAAAAAAAAATCAAACAACCTGTATACGAAGAAACTACAGCAACCTTGCGTTCTACCTTGGTCTTTAGTACCGCGGCAAGCATCGTGCAACTTAGACGCAAGAGCTAACTGTAACTATATCTGAACTCAGTCTCATTTTAGACACCACATAGTCTAAACGTGAATTAAAAGTAAACTAAAAAGGCCAAAACTAAACAGAGAAATTTAAAAAAAGAAAAACGTTTGTCTAAAAAATGGAATTCTAAAATTGAATGTTTTAAATCGTTGTTGATTAATGCGAACGCACGCTTTTGCACTTTTGTTTTTGGTTTCGTTATTTTTTTGAGCGTAGATATTAACCTGTTCCAAGAACGGTTTTTTTTTTCTGTGTGTATACATTAAGTACTTTTTACTATTGTGTATGTGTAAAGCAAACATTTATATTAAAAATTCAAGAAACGGTTACTTACTTTGATTATCAAATATTATTTCAACATTGTTTTAATGTTTAGATACATTTTTATAATGTGATTTTCGAAAAATAATCTTCTCCTTGTACTTACTTATCTTTAAAAAACAAAATAAAGTTAAGCAATAATTTTATAACAGTTTCAATAGATATTTCTTAAAAAGCTTTTTTATGCTAATCACCGCTGCCTTTTGCACTGATAAATATATATTTCTACCAATGTAAATAACTCAAACACAAATCGTTCTTATTTTTGGTTGATCAACGAAAAAACAATGTTTTTAAGACTAAGTCCGTAGATCTGATATTTTCTGATTAAAGTATTTACCATAGACGCTATTTTCATCTTTGGTAAGTAATTAAACATGATTTCCAGTATTATTAGTTGATCAATCAAAGAAAAAGTTAAATAATGTAGATATAAACAAACCGGATATAATTTTATAAATTTATTACATTTTCTCTAATGGCTACACACATGTTTGAATTATAAAGTCATTATTTTAAACCAAAGAAGTAAAGTGTGTTTGTTTTGTAATGTAAACATATTATTCTATCGGAATCGGTTCTGTAGTTCCGAAGATTACCCAAACAACATACAAACTCACAATTTTACATCTATATATTATTACTAGCTTCCGCCCGCGGCTTCGCCCGCGTGGTATGTCGATAAAAAGTAGCCTATGTCCTTTCTCAGGCTCTAGACTATCTGTGTACCAAATTTCATTTAAATTGGTTCAGTATTTTTGGCGTGAAAGCGCAGACAGACAGACAGTCGGAGTTACTTTCGCATTTATAATATTAGTAAGGATTAATTAATTAAAGTACAGATAATATCATCCAAGTACGCACTGATTAACATTTACTGCAAAAATCTGAGTATTCTGAGTTGTGAGTTATAGGAGCCGACGCGTCGTATCATAGAACATATTCACGATAATTACTTCGGATAGAGAAATAGTCTTAGATTGCATATGAGACGAGGAATACTTTTTGAAAAAAAAAAAGGGAACTGGTAGTATCCTTTACGTTATTCCAAAGAAAAGTCTGTAACCAAAACAATTTTCGGGGCCGTATAAGTGCCAAAGTCATAATGCTTTCCGAGCAAAATAACAATGGCACGTACTCTCTCTCTTCGTCTTGAATAGCTCCATCTCTTTTATTATTCAAATGCGTATTATTTTATTTAATTAATATAATTGCTAAGAAAAACTGGCTAAACAAACACACTTTTGCTTTGTTCGATATTTAATTTTTATCACCAGAGACAAAATATTTGGCTGACGGGTGTGTGGTCATAATATTAATGATTTTTAACAATAAGTACCTAATCCTTTGAGGTTTGATCAATATTAGTTTAAATTAATTTACTGAGATGGTTTTACCTTTATTAAGTATCTGGATCAGAGGATAGTTCAATATTAACAGGATTCTTCTGTCTGCCCTCATAATGTATAATATCAAGGGGACAGTGAATTCCATTATCTAAATGTATTATTGAATGCACCTTCTTGTGTTTACAAAAAAAAAAACAGATTTTGAACAAAAGAAAGTAAATATTTACAAGACTTCTCATCTATCGTCCCTATTCAAGATTTAAAACATATTTTGTTTGTAATAATTACATAACAGAGATTTGTAAATTATACTTTTGTGTCCCAATAAATCGCATTCACATATTTTGTTCTGAAATATGTTGATCAAACCTTCTAACAATTATTATAGTTAGACCATTTATGTATTCACATAACTTCATAATTTTACTTCAGTTTTCAACGTTATCTAATAATATTACAATCACAGAATATATTCTACGAAAAAAATCAACACAAAGACGTTATAAGTTATAACGAACCATTTTTATGTTGTTTTTAAAAAATACTCCAAAAGTAGATCTGCCTCCTGAAAATTATACTTTTGAAGTATTTTATTAACGATTCTGTGAAAGTCACACCGTCAAAACATAGGTGAAGTGACCCGTTAATATTGTCAATCCTAGCATCAAGTGGGATGACAGTTCACTTCATACTCACCTCACCTAAGTCTTCACGGTGATATTTTTACAGAATACTTAGTACCTACTTACCTACTACAGTTGAAATCTATTCCTTTGATCTAAATCTGCAAAAAAAGCCTCATTTAACATTTTTGGTCTAGCTAACAACCTAAACCACTATAACAATTCGTTCTTTAGTTAAAAAAATATTAATATCACCATCGCCCACCATTTTTATATAACGTTCATTTATTATTCTGACAGCTAATATATTCAAAATGGTGGCTTATTGTTACGCGGGCTATTAGTAAAAAGGCCCATGAAAAGAATTAACCTAGCTGAAGTGCTATTTTCGTAATTATAGGGCTTCAGGTTGACTTTCAAATTTCGAGTCATTGGCTACTTTTGTTTTTTGAATTGCCATTTGATGTACGGACGTAGCTGTCAGAATAATTGATATCAATTTTCACTATTATGATGTCATTATCGGGTAATACCAGTGTTTTGTAAATGACTAATTCTGACAAAAATTATGCGATATTGGCATGAAATGCGAGTAAAAAGCGCCAAATTACTTTTTGACACTTATTAAATTTAAATAATTTTTTTAAACAGACAATAAATAATTAGGTTTGAAAATCAAAAAGGTACTTTGACGCACTTTCCGCATAAAAAAAAAACAAAAAAGAAATCAAATCGCAGTTCCAAATTCGAACCGCCATACCATAAACAAGGACATACAACGTAACCATCCGTCGGTCATCCGATTTTCGTGAACGTAAACTGTTGCGTTTCAAAAAACGAAAATGTTTGGAATTTTTGAGATGTGCCGGAAGCAAGTTGCCGCTCTCATTCTGCCACTTGTGTTGGCATCGCTGACGGGTTACTCCTCCGAAGCACTCAGCACTTTTGGTGTCTCCAACACGAAAGCGCCGTCGCCGGCAGCGCCAACAGCACCACCCGGTAAATATATTTTTTTTATATAATGGGACATTTCACACTGCACATCCACAGATTGGACTAGAAAAAAAAAACACTGATCACTGTTTAAAAACAAACATGGTTCTGAAACAAAACACATTTTTTATTTACACATTATGTGTCATGTTTTTGAGTGTTAGAAGCACGAGTGGTTATTTTTAATACTTACAGGTACATACAGAGGATATTTTTGTCCCATTATATGAAAAAAAATGTTTGCCCAACATGCACAGGCGATTCACTAGAAGACCTTTGAAATAAACAATGTAGGTTTACATGAATTGAAATAACCTACAAAGCTTTATTCACAAAAGAACTTAATAACGTTAAAAACACTAAACAATCTGTATTATATTGTACATACATGACATTTTTACACAATTTCTTTACACTTTTTTTCCAAATTCAAAATTAACGGTTTTCATTTGCAGAATCGGTTTACAAATTAAAAATGTGGTGTAGGAAACCTAGTTTTTTGCCTATTTTTGGGTTCTTTTGGCTGATTGGACAATGTTTCGGAGCATTTAGTCCTGTTTTTGGCGTTATTAAAACTGATCCTCCTCTCAAAACACCGGCGCCTACTCCGCCGTCGGGTAAGCTTTTTTTTATATAATGGGACCTTTTTCTTTCATATTAAAATAAAAATTTAAATAAATTGACTTGTACAGATTAAATAAACTTAAAGAATAATAAATATTATATTATTTCATACATATTTTTGTAATTGGTGTCTGGCTTGTAAATATCTGCGTTTTAATTTTTTTATCGTATTAGTAAGTGTTTATACAATGTTCGAAATTGTTATTATTATTTTCAAAATTTGAACTAATTTTTTAACTTGTGTGATAATCGTCTATTAGTCTCATTATATAAATATACAGTAACGGCGGTGTCACAACGAAATATTTAAGAACCCAGAAGACACACACACCATCGATTTATAAAACAACTTTATTCACTTTTACTCTTTAGAACCTAGTTGACACACAAAATTCCTCTGATTACAAAACGAAAAAAAATTTTGATTGAAGTATTGAAGTTTTCTTTTTAAAATTTTGCCAATTAAAAAAAAATAGGGAACCGCGCGGTGCAAGCACGGATCTTTAATGAGTCACAAAAAAGGCGAAAAAATTGAAAATCATCGAATTTTGGTCAAAGATTTCGATGTTGATGATTTTTGTATTTGTCCTCACCGTATCTAAGGCGTGTAAAGAAACAGAAACGCGACCATCTTTTGACGCAGGGTCAATTTAACTTATATTTTTAGGGTCGGTGATTTTATCCACATCTTGTCGAATAATATTGTTAAATCTGTTGATTTAGGTCGATAAAAAAATCTGTACTTGCACCGCAGCTTTAATTTCAGATAAATAATCATACTTTCATTTGTGATTCAGAGGAATATGGAAACACAAAATAGACGCCTTTTTAATACAAAGCAAAACATTGATATTGATTTAGGCTGATACACTAAAACATTTTAGCCGTCTCGCTCAAGAAAAAAACACTGCTTAGCATCACATTAGGTACTACGACAATTTGACAAACGAATTGGCGCCAAAAGTCAGCCATCTTTATTCCTTAATCAACATAATTATATATTTTTTCCATAGACAACTGTTACAAACCTTTTTATTATCAAAACGAATTAGAAAAACACAGCAAGGTATTACCAGTGTAAAAAAAATGTGGTGCAAGAGGCAAATGTTCGCCTTATTGCCTATTATTATAGTCGGTTGGCTAAACATACAGTGCACAGATGGGTTTGGTATCTCATCTTTTGGGAAGGCCAATACGGACCCACCAAAACCTGCGACAACTTCCGCCGCCCCGGGTAAGAATTTAAAACAATATATTTCATACAACAAAAAAAAGCTTTCATACATTTTAAAATAAGAATTCCATACACTCACATAAACACACCTACAACTGCTATTTAATAAGCATGAGACAAGATGTGAATAAAAAAAGAAGCTTAGTTGTCGATGTTTTAGGATTATGTTACTTTTAAGGTGTATTTCCTAGGAACTCTGTGACAGAAATACGTTCAACAGCATTCGGGGACACTCCAGATATACTGAAAACGTCTAAAAACAAAACAATACAAAAATTCTGACGCACAAAACATACAAAAATATCAGACAACGCAACGAGAAAACGATACAAGAGAACTAACAAAAAAGCTCTGCTATATAAATTACGTCACTTTGAAAATTACTGACACCACACCACATCTTAACAATTGTCTATTACCTAAATAATATATAAATATTAAAAAGTAACAGTAAAAGTTATTTAAATTTTAAATAATTTGGATATGTGATTTGGTTGATTAATTTTTTGAGGCAAAACCCTGCTTCCTTTCGTTCCAAAATTTATACCACAAAATTGTCTAAAGCGAACAATACTGGGAAGACAACATAGCCATATTCAAGCACTATTCGATATCCATCTTGAACTATTTGTAAATATCTAAAATCTTAGATAGCTTTACAAAATTCACTTGTAGCGAAATTCGTTCATTCATTAATAAAAAGAAATTCATAAACAAAAACTAACCACATAATTATAAAATAAAAAACTTAATTCAAAAATTACCCGCCTTATTTTCAACCATAGACAAAAGATAAGCTTTAAAAAATTGTGAATAAAAAATTCAAAAGCGTACTTTTTCGCGCGTTGAGATGTGGTGTCAACGAAAGCCCGCGGTAATTTTATCCTTGCTTCTTACTGGCTGGATAACTGGACAATCTGATGCCCTAACTACTTTCGGGAAGAGTAATACTGCTGGACCAACCGTGGCACCAACATTGGCCCCTCGTAAGTATGTTAAGAGAGTTACGTTAATTCGAACTTCAAAATTGTTTGAAGAGAGTTGCGATAGTTCGAAGTTCAAAATTGAAGATTTTTGGAGACAATATAATAAAGTAAAATATGTGGGGTTTATTTTGGATTATATAAAAAAAGAAAGACATTCCCTACAATCCCAAATATTTTGGCTCATAGGGTGAGATTTGGTACCAAGTACGTTTTTATTAGTCCCAGGGCTGCAGGAAAGGCCGAAAGGGATACCGGGGCCCTTATTGGCAACAGGCAACTGAAGAAACACGGGTGGATTTTAGTCAGTAAAAGTCTGACACGCCCCCCCGCTCCGCCTAGAGTCTGTCAGACAGTTTTATTGGGGTTTTCCAATAGGAATTTCTCAGTGGGTTATTTATCGATCTCTTCTCTAAAAATGTTACCGTGAAAACTTAGGTGTAGTGAGCCGTCATTCTACCTGATACTTGGGATTGACACAATTGAGGTCGTACGAGCTACATCCCTGCCTGGCCCATCGGGGAATACAGGCGATGTGTTACATTAAGCAAAACTTTCGTTTAGACTTGAATTCGAATTAAAGTAACTCTCCTTACCCTTGTAGTTTGACAATGTGAATGCTTTTTCTTCATGTAACCTAAGACATTTGTGCACGTTTCAAATATTGCACATTCAATGCAAGAGCACACAAATAAATGCCTAATAATCTGCCTCAGCGTAGAGAATATTAACAAATAAAATCATTTTTTCGTTTGAGATAAAAAGATGGGATTTAGTAAATTTTTTTATTCTGTCGAAATTCTGCCTGAATTTGGAACAGCTCGGAAAATAAAGCTTGATAATCATAAAAAAACTCCTTGAAAGATAAATTATTTCGTATTGACCTTTTTAAAACAGCGGCCATTTTTTATTCTACTCCAAAGGAAACATAAATAATTATCATGTCGAATTATTGTATGAACATTAAATACATATCATAATGGCACACATCGTGCAATACTTTAATTTGACATTTATGGCCAATTATGATAAATTAAATAATAAAACAACACATTGAAAACCGTAAAGAATTTTAGTGACCTATTCATAAAATAAGCGAAAAAGAATTTGTTAAAATTCTCTATGGTGTAAAACATTATTGCACTTTTATAGTCGTTCTTTTTTCAAATATATTTCAGCCAGTGTAAGTAAAAATCCTGATAAAATTAATTATTTAGTATGTAATGTGTTTAGAAATATGCAGTGTTTTGTTTAGACTTCGATACGTTGTTAATCAGGCAGTTGGTATTTTAGAATGTAAGTAGATCAAGAAGAAAATGTACAGAAATAGATAATTTAACTAAAGTCTGTTTTTTAATCTCGTCGATTTATTTGACAGGTGCAACTGTCAAACTGCAAATTGAAAAAAAAACAAACAACAATCACTTGAAATGTGAAATTAGTCTACGAGATTAAACAACAGACTTTACCATCAACTGCCTAGCCTTTTCCCAAATATGTTGGATTCCAGTATATATATATTTATTTATATAACTATATTATTTTTGCAAGCAAAGCCTGTGTCGGCCTTCCCGCCAATGTCTTTAGTGACTTAGAAAATCAAAACGTGGCCATGTCGGAGCCTCTTGGCAAGCTCATGTCGTCTATATCAATATGTCATATCTCTGTTAGGCTGAGTCCTGAGTGACGGCGCACCCCGTAGGTGGAATGAGCGGCGGATAAAACAAATGTTCGAGAGATTCGAGCTTCTCCGGAGTGCAAGCGGACGCGCGCATTTCACGGTGCATTTGACGTTTCTCATTATCCATGCCGCGATAATTTTGTATGGACGTATACGTAAGAGATCGAAATATCAAATTCATAATCCCCATTAATTACTATGTTATCCATACACTATAACAATGAGTATCATTCGAAAGCACCAAGTTTCACTTTATATTGGAAAAATGCACTCAAAAACACGAATTAATCGTTGATTAATATTCTGACAGGACGTTATTACAATGTTATGTCTTTCGGCTCCTTGCTATGGTGACGGTAGTGCCATAGCAACAAACAACGGCGGTGCGCCGTCACTCAGGACGCCCCGTCTGATAAATCCGCTCCGCATTCCTCCTGCGCGGTGCGCCGTCACTCAGGACTCAGCCTAAGGACTGACGAGTTCGTACACCACAATGGAATTTGGTGCTTTTTTCACCATCATTTAGAGTATTTATTCTGGAATTCATGTGTATAATTAATAATTATTAATATTTAATTTAGAGAATAGAAATCTCGATGTTTTGACATGATTGTCACCCGTGATATCTAAAGGGCTAGAGCGTGCACTGTGGTCCGGTGGAATGTGGTGCGTTATTTCTGCCGTACGGTTTATCAAACGCAATGCGGTGAAAAAATGCCGGTGAAAAAAATTCACGCTTTTCGTACCCAAACAGTTGGGTGCATTCCTTGAAAGCCTTAGGCTGTTTTTCCACCGCACTGTACACGGGACGTCAACGAGAACGAGATGACGGCGCGGAATTATCGACAGTACATTAGCTATCGCCGCGTTTTTCTCCCTAACTAGCTTTGGAATGGGCAACTAGCTTCATCTTTCTGACTGACCGACCCCTTGACAATTCAAAAGTACCTGTAATTGGTTTATTTGAAATAAATGCTTTGAGCTTTGAGTTTAAGTTTTCTCGTTTCTCGTTGACGTCCCGTTCGCAGTGCGGTGGACGTGTTAAGGCCTATTAAGGTCTACTTTTTTGTAAGATATATAAAGACTAACTAGGACGTATCCAAAAAACAAAAGGATATCCACAGCTTGGTGGGTGTCTTGGTGCGTTTTTTTCACTGCAGTGCGTCGGTAATTCATATAACTCTATCCGATAAAAAATAAGTGCGATGGTTTCACCGCAAATTTGCAGCGGGACTCCGGGACGCTCACTGTTATTTAATGGTTATATAAATATTAAAAAGTAACCGTAAAAGTTATACAAATAATTTGGATATGTGATTTGGTTGATTGATTTTGTAATGCAAAAACCTGCTTCTTTTCTTTCCGAAATTCGTACCACAAAATTTTCTAAACCTAACAATACTGACAATACACCTTAACCACATTCAAGCACTAATCGTCAGCTATCTTGAATTATTTGCAATTATATTTAAAATCAACTTAAAAATACCTTTGCAAAATTCACTTGTAGCGAAATTCGATCTCATTGATGAGAAATACAACTCATACACAAAAAATAAAATAGAAAATATAAAACCCAATTTCTTAATTAAAAAATTACCCGCCTTATATTCTACCATAGACAAAAAAAGTTAAAAAAGTTGTGAGTCCAAAATTTAAAAGCGTTCTTTTTCGCGCGTTGTGATGTGGTGTCAACGAAAGCCCGTGGCCATTTTATCGCTGCTACTTATTGGCTGGATGACTGGACAATCTGATGCCCTTTTTAACTTTGCCTTAACTTTCGGGAACAGCAATACTGCTGAACCAACTGTGGCACCAACATTTCTTCGCCCTGGTAAGTATGATAAGAGTGTTACGTTAATTCGAACTTCAAAATTGTATTTAATAGAATTGCGATATTTCGAAGTTCAAACTTTGAATATTTTTGGAGGTACATTGTGGAGTTTCTAGTAAATATTTGGGTTCTCTTTCATAAAAAAAAAACTAAGTGGATTAAAAAAAAAGAATTTTGAAGATGAGATTACCAAGTACCACCACCACGGTTTTTATTAAGGGAGTGCCTCCGCTGCCGGCGCCGGCTCCCAAAAATAACGCCATTGGGAACTGGCAGTGACATTACTGCCGGCAGCCGATGTTTTTAATCTCGGCTGCCGGCAGTAATGTCACCGCCGGCTCCCATAATGGACACCGGCGGCGCGGCGTTTATGGAAATTGTTTTTTTTTTTTGTTTAGTATCCATATGTCCATTATGGGAGCCGGCGGTGACATTACTGCCGGTTCCCAATGGCGTTATTTTTGGGAGCCGGCGCCGGCAGCGGAGCCACTCCTAATATTTAATTTAAATATAGTACAATAGACTAGTCTGTTGTGCAGTGTCGTGCCTAGGGGTCAAAATCAGGACAAAGAGACAGGTTTTTTACGATTAAAAAAAATAGCCAAGTGAGCGATTTACGGATTTTCTATGTTGTTCATGGTAACACCATTATTATATAGAGTTTTTTTTAAATTTTATTGATAGGCTTAATTTTGAAGGCAAGCCGGGCTTTTGGGCTTCTATGGAAGGAACGCCACTGCTATTGTGATGTAACCATTGCACTCGTGCGAAGTACGAGTGGGTCGCTAGTGGAACTACTCCTGGTCAAACTACTTTTTTTTTTGGTAATTGAGCCGGTAAAATTCAAAACAATCATTTGTGTTCTTACAAAACTGTCACTTTGACAAATGATCGTTCGTAATATTACCGTCAATTGTTTCGTTACCAACCTTCAAATTATAACTACTAACGTCTAAAATGAAATATGATGCTCAAATTGTTATGTAGACTGTTCACGATATGACCTTTATTTTATTAGGTACCAACGGAAAAGGGGTCAATAACCTTGACAGTATTTTATTTATATCCACGGTTCGCCTTGCCTGTGCTAATATTATAATAGTTAAATAATCAATCAGCCTATAACGTTCCCTGGGACACAGTTCTCACCACGCGGGACGGTTGATGGCCGTAACAATATCACCATATGTTTGGCTCTATACTCCATTTGAAATAAGATTAGACATTTAAATGAGCCTTTTTTACAGTCCGTTCAACCGATTTTGACTTCTATTGCGTTGGTGGCATGACAAAAGGCAGCTGCAGTAACTTGGTATTGTGTAATCTTTTTTGCTTTTAATGCCATTCTTATGTCTACGGTATAGAAGTCAAAATCGGTTGAACGGACTGTAAAAAGGTTTATTTAAATGTCTAATATTATTTCAAATGGAGTATAGGATATCTCAGTTTTAAGAACTTATCTGAAAATAAAAACAGAAATCGCGAAAATCGGATAAATGATTTCCGAGTTATGAGTACACTAACGGGCAGATAGAGCCGTTAGCTGTTTATGATAATACAGGGTGTTAGGGTAAACACCGTTGTCATTCAAACCATGGGTAGTTGACCATAATATAACAATAAATGGCCGAGTAACAACAAAAAAAAAACGGTATTTTCATTAAAAGATTTAAAAAAGTTTCTATCCGACACCGTGCTCGCTAGCGAAACAGCTGACTGACTGAGGGAGGGGTCGCGCTCGCGGCCGGTCAGGTCACGTCCCGCGCCCCCCACCCGTATTGAGACGCAAGTTCGTTGCCCTAGCGCATAGGTTTAGAGGGAGAAATACGCTATTGGTAAAATGTATTTTTTTGTTAAGTCGTAATTTTCCATTGATTTTACCTTCTTTAAATGACACCAAACCACTGGTTTCAAGGATAACGGTGTTTACCTTAACACCTTATATATTACGTTAGCATGATAAACTATTTCACCAAAAATACATCTACAATAAACTATTTCACCAAAAATACATCTACAATAAACTGTTTCACCATCGTTTAGAGAATTTATTCCGGAAGGTTTATGTGTATAATACGTTAATATTAAAGTTACATATAGCTAAGAAATCTCCATGTTTTGTCAAGTCGTAAACACCGTACGAAGTAGGAGCGGGTCGCTATTTAAAAGTAAAACCAAGTTATTTTTCGATTAATAAATTTTTTATAAGACTCGAACTATTGTGTTATTGCAGTATATTCGAGCATTAAGGTGAAATGGGGCTGACGAGAGTCGAGGGGGGTGGTATGACCCCGCCCGCGCGCAATTCTAGTGCACTATGTATACATAATCAGCCTATAATGTTCCCACTGCTGGGACACAGGCCTCCTCTCTGTGAGAGGGAGTGGACCGTAATCCAGCACGCGGGCCCAGTGCGGGTTGTCACATGTCTTCGAATTTTTGGTTCTAGGACATGCCGGTTTCCTCACGATGTTTTCCTTCACCGTTTTGAGAGCAGTGGCGATGAAATAATTTACACAAAGTAAAGCGCCTGTCAGGGTTCGAACCTACAACCTACAACTCGTAAGTCGTGGCCGTTACCACTGGACCACCACTGCACTATGTATACAAATATTTAATTTTAAAATTTTATTTGTGTTTATATAGAAAAAATAAGTCCATAATCCCTTAAAGTATTTAATAGTGAACACGTAGACAACATTTTATTACAATTGCTTTGATAACAATCGAATGGAATAGGTTTTTCTCTTTCAAAAAGCAGATTTTAAGGAAACTTTGCGGTTTTTTTGTATCGAGGAAAGTTTTGTCAATCGTGTTTCGGGCCTCATACTTCACTAAAGACACTCTTCAATTTTCGTAATAAAAAAAAAACGCAAATGCATTGTTTTTTTTTAGAGAAACATTGATTTTGCGTGATGTCGAAATGCGTCAAAACATGTGCTTTGGAACCATATCACCTTAAACGGCTATAAAGCAGCTCAGCTATGAAAAAAACCTGTCGTTACTCAGGCCCTGGACAAAGTGACATTCTATCAGCGATAACGATGATGGAAAAGGCAAACATGCATACGACTGACATATCTATACCAACCTAGCCTTTTCCCAACTATGTTGGGGTTGGCTTCCAGTCTAACCGGATGCAGCTGAATACCAGTATTTTACATGGAGCGACTGCCTATCTGACCTCCACAACCCAGTAACTGGGTAATACGATACCCCTTGGTTAGACTGGTTGTCAGACTTTCGGACTTTTGATGACTCGTAACGACTGTCAAAGATCCACAAATGACAGCCGGGACCAACGGCTTAACGTGCTTTCCGAGGCACGGAGGAGTCTCGATATGTGAAAATGGTCACCCATCCACGGACCAACCCCGGCAAGCGTAGCTTAACCTGATGGATCGACCCGAGCGGCTGTTATTACTTAGCCACGAGATTCTCCAATGTATAGGACTGACATAAGCTATCGAAAAGCTTATGTCAATCCTGTTGAAAGTCGTTGTAGAAATACGAAACGCTTTCGAAGCGATTGTCACTTGTCTAGCCACTCGGAGAGCCTAGATCTATCAAGTATCTACTTAAACAATAACCTTACATTCTAATAACTACCTATAAAAATCCAGACTACCTCCTAATACTGTACAAAAACCATAAACAATCTATATTCAAGTGCGTAGATACTAAACCCTGTTCGAAATACAAACGAGAACCATAAACAAAGACCTTCTAGAGGTCAATTGTCTTTGCTAAGTACGTCTATGGGTTACCAGATGGCACAAAATGGTACAGAAAGCATAAAATACTATATTGCATGCTTTGGAAAAATTATGGTTGTATTTTTTATAGAATAAAGCTGTCATATAAATCTATGATTCGACGTAGAATAAGCCTTGGTAGAAAAAACACGCATTTATTTTTGTCTATGGGTAAAACATAGTTCTGATTTTCAGCCTGTATTATATAGTATTTAAGTAATAAGATACGCACGGATCAATCCACGAGGTTAAGCTACGCTTGCCGGGGTTGGTCCGTGGATGGGTGACCATTTTCACATTATCGAGACACCTCCGTGCCTTGGAAAGCACGTTAAGCCGTTGGTCCCGGCTGTCATTTGTAGATCTTTGGCAGTCGTTACGAGTCGTCAGAAGCCCGAAAGTCTGACAACCAGTCTAACCAAGGGGTATCGTATTACCCAGTTACGGGTTGTGGAGGTCAGATAGGCAGTCGCTCCATGTAAAATACTGGTATTCAGCTGCATCCGGTTAGACTGGAAGCCGACCCCATCATAGTTGGAAAAAGGCTAGGCAGATTGGCAGATTGACTAGAGCTAAGTACTAATAAGAGCGGGTGCGCGATTACTCGCTAGCCTAACTAATATTATAAATGCGAAACTGAGTTTGTTTGTTTGTTACGCTTTCACGCTAAAACGGCTAATTTAGATGAAATTTCGCACATGGGTAGACCTTGCCCTGGAGAAGGACAACCCATAGTTATGGGTTAGCTCAGTGAACAGTTAGCAGTTGCTAACTGTTCATCCTGGATTATGAATATACAGTGGGTATGTTAACTAACAAAGGGCGTTCCCGTTAACCTGCAATAGTATAGCGTCTATACATGCTAAAAATATATTACCAATAAATAATAATAAAAAAAAAACTAGTAGTATTCACAAAAAATATTAAATTCATACGGAAAAGAAACACTCTGTACTCGTAAACTAGTCACACATGTCTTTCTACGTTGAAATACAAGTGTGCGTGTACAAACAGTAAAAAAGGGGCACTAACAAAATTAATAATTTATCAAAAAAACGAAAATCCATACGAAATATTACAAAATTTGAAAGTAACTCTGTCTGTCTGTACCGCCTAAACCGCTCAATGGATTTCGACGAAATTTGCCAAGGTGATAGATGGCACCCATGGAAAGGACATAGGCTACTTTTTGTTTAAAAAATAATCCTACAGGGGGTGATATAGGGGATGAAAGTTTGTATAGGAAACCTAGCATTTCTTAAGTATCCAGGTAGTACGTTCCCGTGAGACGAAATCCAACGACCACGCGAACGAAGCCGCGGGCCAAATAAAGTAAAAAATAAATTTAAAAAATTGTACGTCCTGTGCGAAGGCAAAAAAGCTCAAAGTCATCATCTGCCCAGCCTTTTCCCAACTCTGTTGGGGTCGGCTTCCAGTCTAACCGGATGCAGCTGAATACCAGTATTTTAAATGGAGCGACTGCCTATCTGACCCCTACAACCCAGAGTAACTGGGTAATACGATACCCCTTGGTTAGACTGGTTGTCAGACTTTCAAGCTTCTGACGACCCGTGACGACTGTCAAAGATCCACAAATGACACCCGGGACCAACGGCTTAACGTGCTTGCCGAGGCACGGAGGAGTCTCGATATATGAAAATGGTCACCCATCCACGGACCAACCCCGACAAGCGTAGCTTAACCTGATGGATCGACCCGAGCGGCTTTTACAACTAAGCCACGAGCTCCTAGCTCAAAGTATGATCATGAAAATAAAATAAAATAACCTCCATTTTAAAATGTCCTTCTCCTTGAATTCAAAACTTAAAAGCTGCAATTTTAAAACGAAACTCGACAGTAAATCAGATAAAAACGTGGTAATTTTCTTTTAAAACTTGAATTCAAGTACAATATGCAGATAAAATAACTACTTAAAATAACATAAAACTAGCTAGTTATGGGAATTGTACTGAATTGTACCTTAGTAATATAAATACAATAAAACAAGTAGATACTAGATATCCTAAATAATAGATACATATATACATACCATACGAAATACGTATACTGGGTGTTAGGGTAGACACCGTTATCCTTGAAACTAGTGGTTTGGTGTCATCTATAATATACTTTTTCTATGGGACCAACTTTGAAATCGCGATAAAAAAATCAGCTGTTCCATACATTTGTGTTCACTTAAATCGACAAAATGTATGGAAAAGCTGTTTTTTTTTTGCGATTTCAAAGTTGGATCCATAGAAAAAGTATATTATAGATGACACCAAACCACTAGTTTCAAGGATAACGGTGTCTACCCTAACACCCTGTATAAGCAACGAAAAATAAATAATGACTATAGATAAGTTACGAAAACAAGATCACAATGACAAGTAATGTTCCTTAACGAGTCTTTTAAACACTAGTATCGACTGCGCGCGTTTTATTTCTACTGGCAATGCATTCCACAAACGAGCGGCCTGGACAGCAAAGGAGCCGAGGAAAGTTGTGAAATGCATAGGCATCATCTGATGACCTTAAAAATTTCGTGTGGGAGAGTCACAAAGAAACTGGAAACGATTATTGAGATACAAAGGGGTGAGAGGGGAAAAAAGTACTAAATAAAAAAATAGTCAACAAATAAACTATTAGTAGGTACTTATGTATAAAATACAATTGTTTTATGGAAAACTAGCTGCGCTCCGCGGTTTCACCCGCATACGTTTCAATCCCATGGGATTATCGGGAAAAAAGTATCCATGTCTTACCCCATGACGAATTTGTATTTACCTATATACGGTGTATCTTTTGGAACAGTGGGCCTAATACGGCCACATTAGCAATTCCTCTAAAAGCATTTCATTTCCTGAATTTCCAGCTGTCAATTTCTCTAATTTGACACGAAAGCAATTCATATTATGTGGGACATTTTACAAATCTCCATAGAAAACTGTCAAACAGATGAATTATTTCGTAAAATGAATCGCACGCAGATCATATTATGAATTGTCAGTTTGTGACATTTTACGATGATTCATAATATTTTCCAAAGTGACTGTTTTAAACCCCCAGATTATATGTAAATTTCATCCAAATTCGTTCAGTCGTTTTAGCGTGAAAGCTTATAGATTGTCCACTCTGAAATGAATCTAAGGCGCATCAATTTTGGCGTATTTAATTTATTAGTCAATTGTTAGTAGTCCATAGAAATGAGTATCATAATCAGCCTATAATGTTCCCACTGCTGGGACACAGGCCTCCTCTCTGTGAGAGGGAGTGGGCCGTAATCCACCACGCGGGCCCAGTGCGGGTTGGTAGATGTCACATGTCTTCGAGATTTTGGCTGTAGGACCGAGACTAGAAGATGTTGTCAAGATGTTTTCCTTCACCGTTTTGAGAGCAGTGGTGATGAAATAATTTACACAAAGTAAAGCGCCTGTCTGGGTTCGAACCTTCGACCTACCAATCGTAAGTCGTGGCCGTTACCACTGCTCCCAAGTGCTCTAAAGAAAGAGAAGAGAAAATGAGTAAAAGAGTTGGTTTATTTTGATTTTAGCTCCATTAATGGATCATTTCATTATATCGAATTAAAAAATAGCTGGATTGAATTGATCGCGGCCTCCATAAGTACGTAATGCTAAATTGTACATGTACCTGTTTGAGAATAAATAAAATAAATAAAAAAAGTTATACATACGGTCTTCGCACGGTTTTTACGACTTGACAAAACATCGAGATTTCTTAGTTATACATAACTTTAATACTAACGTATTATACACATAAACCTTCCGGAATAAATTCTCTAAACGATGGTGAAAACCTCATCGAAATCTGTTGCGGGGTTTAGAAGAACGTTTATAGACAAACATGAAAAGCTACTTTAATTTATAATGTACTAGGCATGCTCACGGCTTCGCCCGCGTGGATGTCGGTAATTATATACTAAAACCTTACCCGAGAACCACTCTACCCATTAGTGAAAACAGCATGAAAATCGGTGCAGTAGTTTTTGAGTTTATCGCGTACAGGACGTCAGACAGACGCGGCGGAGGACTTTGTTTTATAATAATTAATTTATAATATAATGTATGTATAGAAGTTGGTTCTCAACTTCAAATTCTCAATACAGTTTATAGCTGATACCCGCGATTTCGTTGGGACACACAGTTTTTGAACTATGTAGGTTTACGAGGAAATCGTTTAATTTGCCGCGGGTCCTTCATAAATTACGTAATTTGACCTTATGACCTAAAATACCAACCTCACGCAATTTCCCAACCACGCAACGCCTCTATATTTACTCCAATCCAACTAAAACGCCCTCTAAGTTAAATTATTCACCAACCTAGTTCCGCTGCTCGGTAATAGATGGCGCTGTCCGATAGCTATCGGAAGCAGTTTAGATTTACACGTAACAATCACCATTTTATCTCGATCTCTTGATAGACGTTGTTAAAAGGCATACGGAGGTCAGTTTAAAATGGTTTCTTTGCCTGCAACCGGCCACTGTATCTGCTGATTTGAAATTTTAATCGGAATTTGAATACAACAGCATGTTGTACTGGAATAGACTCTATTTATTCGCTATTAAGGCTTGTAATCGTTTGTTAACGGGTAATCATATCGCGTTTGTTGTTTTAATCAGAGCTGCTACAGCTCTTAATTATAATTAGCAGCTGTACCTACTTTGCCCGTATTTTGTACGACATTGAGCTGAATTAATCTAACAATTTAAATTCAAATCCAATCAGAATAAAGTGGATACTACACTACACTATCATATCTATGATCATAATTCTGTGCCTCCTGTAATGAGTGATTTTAGTCGAGTCGTACCCTTTTTGTAATTTTTACATAGAAATTATCAGAAAAAAAATGCGTTTTTTTTTGGTCTAACTCACGTTCTTTTATCTGCTATAGTTTCGGAGATAGTTGGGTGCAAAAGGATTCAACTGCCAGGATTTTGGCCAAAAAATCGTGAATTTAGATATATGTCAAGTTGTAACCCCTATAAGTAATTGCTCCACACATTTTTTTTCGTGCTTCATGGTAAAAGAGCGATTATATTAATTTTCACGTTTTATTTTTCAGTATATTTATCGACAACTTATATGTGCAACATAATATAACTGTACTTGTATAATTTATAACGTAATTTTAGCCCATATTGGAAATACAAAAAGGTACAACTTAGGTACAGGTTTTTCATGAATTACTTTAGAACTATAATATGTAACATAACAATTAAAATGCACAGTGAATGTTTTTATCTACAAAATAAGGTACTTATGTCTAGCCTAGTCCACTTAGTCCACGAAATGGAATTTTTGATATCTTGTTTTTTTTTCTTCTGCAAAGTGTTGTATATTTATGAGTCATAGATATAATGAAATTGTAAAATAGACATAATGAGGGGTAAGGGTATATCCTA
Source organism: Lithophane ornitopus (assembly GCA_948473465.1). Classification (NCBI taxonomy): domain Eukaryota; kingdom Metazoa; phylum Arthropoda; class Insecta; order Lepidoptera; family Noctuidae; genus Lithophane; species Lithophane ornitopus. The sequence goes on along the minus strand of OX419640.1, from coordinate 7,299,894 downwards.
CACATTATATCGTTTACCTATTTATGAAGCTCACAAATTACCCATAAATTATGACTATTTTATAATTTCATTAGATCTATGTTCATAGACATACTAAAAAAAAAAAAGAACCTTCAGTCGTACAAAAAACACTTATCTGAACACTAGGCAGTCCAGCGTTAAAACTATACTCCATTTGAAATAAGATTAGACATTTAAACAAACCTTTTTACAGTCCGTTCAACCGATTTTAACTACTATATCGTAGGCATAAGGATGAAATTAAAAGCAAAAAAGGTTACACAATACCAACTGTCTACTGCAGCTGCTATTTGTCCTACCTCCAACGTAATAGAAATCAAAATCGGTTGAATGGACTGTAAAAAGGTTTGTTTAAATGTCTAATCTTATTTCAAATGGAGTATAGAAGAAAGAGTGTAGAACTCGGCACCCAAAGTAAGATTTAAGTTGTTTTAAGGGTGCCAGCGTCCTCGCCTATAATTTGAACAATGTTAGTGTAATACCCTCCTAAGATTTCATCGCTATGCCGTTGCTGCCAGCTGTCGTTCGTAGATCTTTGACAGTCGTCTGTGTGTAGATCAGATAGGCAGTCGCTCCATGTAAAATACTGGTATAAAACTCCATTCGGTTAGACTGGAAGCCGACCCCAACATAGTTGGTAAAAGAAGGCAGATTGATTTTTTCGCCGGCCCTAGTTCCATATAGAATCCAAAAGTAGTCCCTTTTTAGGGTTCCGTACCCAAAGGGTAAAACGTGATCCTATTACTATGCCTCCGCTGTCGGTCCGTCTGTCACCAGGCTGTATCTCATGAACCGTGATAGTTAGACAGTTGACATTTTCACAGATGATGTATTTCTGTTGCCGCTATAACAACAAATACTACATAAAAAACAGAATAAAATAAATATTTAAGGGGGCCATACAACAAACGTGATTTTTTTGCTCGTTTTTATAGTTAACTAGCTTCCGCCCGCGGTTTCGCTCGCGTGGTATGTCGATAAAAAGTAGCCTATGACCTTCCCCAGGATGCCATCTATCTCCATGCCCAATTTTGTCGAAATCCGTTCAGTGGTTTAGGCGTGAAAAGGTAACATACAGACAGACAGACAGAGTTACTTTCGAATTTATAATATTACTAGCTGCGCCCCACGGTTTCACCCGCGTAAATCTCGATCCCGTGGGAATATCGGGATAAAAAGTATCCTATGTCCTATTCCAGGTCATGGTCTACCCATGTGCCAAATTTCATCCAAATCCGTTCAGCCGTTTAAGCGTGAAAGCGTAACAAACAAACAAACAAACTCACTTTCGCATTTATAATATTAGTTAGGAAGTTAGGATAGTATGGATGGTACAGAACCCTTCGTGCGCGAGTCCGACTCGCACTTGTTTAAGAACTAGTCTAAGTCTATACCCCATTTGAAATAAGATTAGACATTAAAACAAACCCTTTTACAGTCCGTTCAACCGATTTTGATTCTATACCGTAGGCATAAGGATAGCATTAAAAGCAAAAAAAATTACACAATACCAACTATCTACTGCGGCTGCCATTTGTCATGCCACCAACGCAATAGAATTCAAAATCGGTTGAACGGCATGTAAAAAAGGCTTATCTATACGTCTAATCTTATTTCAAACGGAGTATAAATAATTAAAAGGCTAGGCTGATTGATTGTTTGAGTCAAATACTGTGCTGCGTCCACAGTTAGTACAAGATATACATAACTGGCTTGCCTACCTAAAGTGTACCTATGTAATAAATTGCTAACACTACTAGCAAACGCCTACATTAACTTGTAACTAAAAAAAATGCACAGGTATTCTTAAAACGCCATTTTGTATAAGAATGCCATGACTTCGGATAATTTTCGGACATTTTTTATTACTAGCTTATTTAACTACCTTGCTTGGGGCCTAAAACGGCCACTTTGGCAGAATCTATAGGAAAATGTTAAGAATCATCGTCAAATATCACAAACTGACAATTCATAATTAGCGTGCATTTTATATTACGAAATAATTCATCTGTTTGACAGTTTTCTTTGGATATTCGTAAAATGGTCCACAAATTATGAATTGCTTTTGTATCAAATTAGAGGAATTGCTAATGACAGCTGGGAAATCAGGATATTAATTGTTTTTAGAGGAATTGCTAATGTGGCCGCATTAGGCCCCCTGATCTCGGGCCGCGTTCAAAACCTAAGGCCTGTGTCCCAGCAGTGGGAATATTATAAGTTGACTATATAATGTATGTATGTCTGTATGCCTGCCAGTCCTAACGGGTAGTTAGAAGCACAAAAGTCTGACAAGCAGTCTTACCAAGGGGTATCGCGTTACCCAGGTTACCCGTGGAGGTCAAATAGGCAGTCGCTCCATGTAAAACACCGGTATTCAGCTGCATACGGTTAGACTGGAAGCCGACCCCGACTAAGTTGAGAAAAGGCAGGCAGATTGATTTTGACAACGTCAGGAAATAAAAACATTTTACAAAAAAAAAACCGACTTCCAAAAAAAACACTCAATACTGAAAAATAACTTTATTTTCGGAAGTCGGTGGCAAAAAACGAAAATTGAAAAGCAAAGACAAAATGACTTCCGAAATTAAAGTTATTTTTCAGTTTTGAGTGTTTTTTTTGGAAGTCGGTTTTTTTTTGTAGTTTTTATTTTTCATTTTTTAGTTGTGATACCTACCCTACACAAATTCGAATACCACTAGCTGATGTAAATAACAGTGAAGGAGTAAATGAAAACATCGTCTAGATAAACTAATTGGGAAAAATACGTAATATTGAAGCTAACTCTAAAACTACGCAAGCAAAGTTAATAAAATTTATATGGGACCACCTCGGAATCTACCATACAAAAAAAGAATCATCGACATCGATTCATAATTGGCGGAGAAATCGGGTAACAAACATACAAAAAAAAAAAAAAAACAACTTACAGGCGAATTGAGAACCTCCTCCTTTTTGAAGAAGTCGGTTAAAAACACAAACAATACTTTTTTACCATATCACCTCAAAATCGGCCGCGACTTTCTGAGTTGTAGGTCGTAGGTTCGAACCCAGACAGGCGCTTCACTTTGTGTCAATTATTTTCATCAACACTGCTCTCAAAACGGTGAAGGAAAACATCTTCTAGTCTCGATCCTACAGCCAAAATCTCGAAGACATATGACATCTACCAACCCGCACTGGGCCCGCGTGGTGGATTACGGCCCACTCCCTCTCACAGAGAGGAGGCCTGTGTCCCAGCAGTGGGAACGTTATAGGCTGATTATGCTTCGTAATGTCATCATTTTCTTGCCCTTGTCCCATGCCACTCGCCACTGTAACGGCTAGGGCTTTGCAGGTAGGCTGCGCAGGCCGTTAACGGATAGGTAGGTAGTGTAGAGAGATAAATAAAACCAGCTGGGTAGATTAATACATATATTAGTACACAGGTAGAGTACCACAGCTAGGTCGCGGGTCACGGTAGCGTACATATGTAGCGTGCACGTGTCCAGTCCTTAGTCAGGACGTAGAAGCCCGGGATGTAGAAGCCGGTATGTAGAACCCTGAAAGCGCATTAGGGAGCGCATGTCAGAAGCGGTTCAACTAGCACCAGCCGCGTGCAATGTGCCAGCCTCCTTCCATTCTTTAGCGACCAAGAACGGTATGGGAAGCACGATAGGTAAGCTGCATCTGCATCGCAGATCGACGCATCACGTTTTCTTCTTCCACTCTCCCCTGTCAACCGTCACGATTTCTTACGATCTTCATCGATTTCTTACAGGGTTTTTTATGACTCTTGAAGAATAGTAAAGCGGAATAGGTTACTAAATATCAACGACTATTGTATTTTTTCACAGAGAGGAGGCCTGTGTCCCAGCAGTGGGAACATTTTTTGGCGCAGCCGTGAGGCACACTCCCCTGATAATGTCCTACTTTACCTTCTTATTTGTTTCTTTATTTTTATTTTGTTATCTGCTGTATATTATGTATATTGTGTCTTTTAGTCTGTGCTGAATAAATGTATTTTCTTTCTTTCTATTATAGGCTGATTGTGCTAAGCTATGCTATTGTATTTTGTAACCCAGATTATTTTTAAACTCAAGGCCCGCGCAACCTCGCAAACAAAAACCAATAAAAAACTGCGAGACAGTGTATGTTACTAAGCATTTATGGTCTTCCTTCTAACCTTTGGAGTCCTATCATATATTATGTTATGCCCCCGTAATTTGCATATCTCGGCACGCGATGTTGGCTCTTGGCCGTTGGCGTTGGGGACAAATGTTTGTGCCAGACATTTTACATAAATATACATGACGTTATCTTGGCGTTAATAGAGGTGGATCGGATGTATTTTGTTTTGTGAAAGGAATATGTGGTTAAAATAAATATGTAGGTATATACTGAAAATTATACAAAGGTCTACAAACCATTATATTGTGTAAAAGTAGGGAATCTACTTGCCTTTTCCCCACCATATTGGGGTCGACTTCCAGTCTAACTGGATACAGCTGAATACCAGTATTTTACATAGAGCGACTGCCTATCTGACCTCCACACACCACCCAGTAACTGATTATTGTCAATTCTCGACCTAAAATCTCTCTAATAATGCTCAAATTGCTTAACATGATCCTCCATTATGCCGAAAATAATGCAGCATTAATTTTAAAATAAATATATGTTAAAGTTGAGGATTGATGCTAGTCCTATGTTTGGCGAAAACACGATTACATAAAATTTTCGCTATAGAAAAAAAATCCAAAGTTACCTCAAAACCGAACTATAAACCGCTGGTATTAAAAAAAAAACTTCAAATTAGATCATGAAACTTTGCATAATAACTGAACTAACTATAAAGCAGTTCTTATGTTTTTTTTTTTTTTAATTACCTTTATTTTTGCCGTAAAAAGCGATTACCTATACTATTCGAGGCTTGGAGCCGCCAGCACCCCTCTCCGTCTCGCTCTCACCCGCGAGTAGTATGGTGCGAGCGAGATAAAAAGTGAATTTGAGGTAGTGTACGCCCTTAAGTAGAGTTGTGTAGCTAGATAGATTTTGTAGACTGTCATTTTAGGTATACCTGTCACTAGTATGCCAGTAGGTACTTAGGTACATAATTAAAGCCAGTATAATCATAATTAAAAATATTAAAATAATTATTAATATTTATAAATAAATAAATAATAATAATTCACGTTTTTTTTAATTATAATATTTTTAATTATGAATATTTATAAATAAATAAATAATAATAATTCATGTTTTTTTTTTAATTATTATTCGTTATTTATTTTCGTTCTTATCTATTTACATTTTTAAATATTTTTATTAAAAATAATTATTAACATTTGTAAAATAACACTACTGTTAATTTTCCTGCAAAAATGAATGTTAATATGCTATGATAAATGTAAAAATATTCGAGGGGATACAGGTTTTGCCTAGTTCGGCTACAGAGCGTTTATTCTGAAAGTTGCAAACGTCGCCGTCGCAAATAACGGTCAAATATTTACCTGTTTTGATTATTTTAGCAATATTACTGTATGGAACTATGACATATCGCTAACTTACTAGAATATTAATAATGAATTGCAATTATAACACTGAAGTTAAGTTGTAACCGGTTTTAACTAAAACTAAATAAAATACAATAGACGTACATATATTTAGTAACCTATTCCGCTTGACTATTCTTCAAGAGTCCTAAAAAACCGTGTAAGAAATCGACACGTGTTTCACCTCTCAACGAGGCATCCTCAGGATGACGATTGACCAATTGCAAACCAAAACGCGACGTGTTACCACACCGAGCGCTGGACGCAAAGTCCACTAAAGTAAAGTGACTTTGCGTCCAGCGCTCGGTGTGGTAACACTTGAAGTATAGTCAAGCGGAATAGGTTACTAAATATATCTACGTCTATTGTATTTTATAATGGATTTCCGCAAGGTCACGCCTGAATCAATTAACTATCTAAAACTAAATATTCATTATTATTTATTGCAATTCATTATTTATATCCTAGTAAATTAATTAGCGATATTTCATATTTCCATACAGTAATATTGCGAAATTAATCAAAACAGCGAAATATTTGTAATCTATTTGCGACGTTGCCCACTTTTAGAATAAACGCTCTCAAATTATTTGTACTCAGAACTAACCTAGGTTGAATTAGTAAAACAATCTACGAAAATAAATATTTATTATTTATTTAATTAAATCTGAAGTACGTTCCAATTTGCTTATTCTTTCGTGTGTTATGTTCCAGCCCGGCCATGCTCAAGGCAGGCAGAATGCGCGGGCATCAGCAGCAGTTCCTGCGTCCGCACTCACTACGACCCGATCACTCGCTGCCTCTGCGGCGACAACCAGCCTCCCGTGAATGGACAATGCGACTCGCAGACTAAAGGTAAACATTAGTTCATGAAACAGTCAATCACAGTGGCGGATTTACCTATCAGCAGGCTGAGTAGTCTTGAGCCTAGGGCGGCAGTTTTTTTTTTTTACTACCTCATATAAATCAAAAATATTTCTGCATGACGGTTTTCTGTTTTCTGATGTTTTAAATATAGAAGTCTGCAACAAATTTTGCCGATGACTTTCTCCTCTCCCTTGCCATTGAAATGAAATGAAATGAAATTGTTTATTCTGTAAATAGGATATTGGAATCGCTTTTACACGTCATATTAAAAAATATTAAAAATAAGCTAGATGAGGTCGGCGTTTCCTATCTGACTACTCTGAGAAGAAAGGCCGAAACAAACTCAGAGGACACAGTCTCTTTTAAAGTCCAGACATAATCTTGGTCAAGCCACATGAGGACCATGTAGATTAGAGTCTGAAATGGTCTGTTGAGGAAAGAACCACACAAATTTGAGAGGGCCTGTCCAGTCAGTGCAAGCATTTGTCAGTAACCGAGGAGCTCAACTCAGAGCTTAAGGAGCTCAACGACTCGACGAACAATACCAAAGAAAGGACATTTGGGTAGGCCCCATAAAGTTCTCAAATTGCCAGACCATCGATAAAACTAACTGAGAACGAAAAAATATAAAAATAAAAATCCACATAGTCCTCACATTCACAATAATTAATATACAATACTTTACAAAGTAATCATGTCATTTTGTATATAATATTCAATAATGTCAATTTGTATATAAAACTGGTAGGTATATTTTGATGATTTACCACAATATTCAAAATGTCACAATGCTTAGCAGAGCGAGCAGCTCAATCCCATGCTTTTTTGTCTTCTAAATAATCTGAAATTTTATAGTACCCTTTTCTACAAAGTTTGGTTTTAATACAGCTTTTAAATCGTTTAATGGGTAAGTTTCGTATTTCAATGGGAAGTTTGTTATAAAAGCGTATACATTGACCCATGAACGAGTTGTCTACTCTTGGTGACGAGTGCGATGTACAGCAAGATTGTGTTTATTCCTGGTATTAAAACTATGAAAATCGGACGTTTTCTTAAAATTTTATATATTTTTGTGTACATACAATAGGTTTTCAAGTATATATTGTGAGGCTACAGTCAGAATATCTATTTCTTTGGATTTTTCTCGAACGGAATCTCTTGGGCCTAGGTTGTAAATGGCTCGAATAGCCCTTTTCTGTAAAACAAAGATAGCATTAATGTCCGCACAGGCTACCCATAGAAGAATCCCATATGACAGAAGACTATGAAAATAACTAAAATAAAACATACACACATTCTTGACTTAGTTGATTATTTTTAACTGTTTGTAAGCGCCATAAAGATTATTTATTCACGTTTACCAAAAGCACGCATTACCCCGCCATATTATTCGTACATGATTGAACTTTGATTAGCTCAAAAAATACCCAAAAATTATTTTACATGCAATTTCAACAAAATTGTTATATTCTAAAAATAATCTATACTCCATTTGAAATAAGATTAGACGTATAGATAAGCGTTTTTTACATTCCGTTCAACCGATTTTCAATTCTATTGCGTTGGTGGCATGACAAATGGCAGCCGCAGTAGATAGTTGGTATTGTGTAACTTTTTTTACTTTTAATGCTGTCCTTATGCCTACGGTATAGAAGTCAAAATTAGTTGAACGGACTGTAAAAGGGTTTGTTTTAATGTCTAATCTTATTTCAAATGGGGCATAGGACATGACAATTGTAGAGGCAAGGGCGGCAAAAACTTTACAGCCTATACCTTGAAAATTTGTTAATCCGCCACTGTCAAGAGGTTATATGAATTTCGAGAGTTGTATTGATGATTTTTATGATCGTAATTCTATAAATAAATATTTGATACGACCTCGAATCATAATTTAGATCAACACACAATTTGACACTGACCTGCAAAGTGTAAAAAAACGTAAGAAAATTTGAATTTCGCGGAGTATTTGACGCTTTCGCCTGAATACATCAACTGCCATTACCTTAACACTGAAAGACGTATTTAACCCTTATCATGCTCAACAATTTATTTAAATACCTTTCAAAAACCCACTCCAGCAACGTTTCATGTCGGAAAATCATAATTGTAGCTACTTTCGGGTAAATTATAAGTTAAATTAGAAGTCTTACTTAGTACTTATATTTGAAAGATTATGATCTTTTATTTATGTTTGACACGTAAGGTTTTGAATGCTTACAATTTTACACGAACACTGTACAGTTTTCTTTAATTTGGTCCGGATAACAGTTCAGGGTCGGTTCGGCTGTTCATTATAATGGTTTAATGTTATTATCAGGGCTGGTATAGGCACAGTATATATACGTAACAGTATTATGTGTTCATAAAAAAAGCCGAAGCGACGCGCTTCGAAATCTCAATGTTGCGCGGCAGTTACGCACGGACGTGGAAGGTACCGGAGGATATAGTACTGTTACTCTATTATACTGTGGTATGGGTCTATGGGCTTACGTGATTTAGATCCAGGAGTGTAAGAAGTTAAATGGGGTGACGTTTGATCGAGGCTAAGATTATACGAGGCTTGAAGGTTGGCTACTAAAGAACCGATGACAAATTATAACGGCCGGGGTAAAATGTACGATATTCGTCACGTTAGCTTAAAACGTATTGAAAATTTCTTCGAGTAAAAACCGGGTCAGTAAATCCCCTACCAAGGGTTTACTCTCTGCCATGAGTATGGAGAGCGAGTCGTAGGTCGTAGGTTCGAACCCTGACAGGCGCTTTACTTTGTGTAAATTATTTCATCGCCACTGCTCTCAAAACGGTGAAGGAAAACATCGTGAGGAAACCGGCATGTCCTACAACCAAAAATTCGAAGACATGTGACATCTACCAACCCGCACTGGGCCCGCGTGGTGGATTACGGCCCACTCCCTCTCACAGAGAGGAGGCCTGTGTCCCAGCGGTGGGAACATTATAGGCTGATTATGCATGAGTATTCATGACTGTGGAGTTCCACCACTGCCCTCAAAAACGGTGAAGAAAAACATCGAGAGGAAACCGGCATGCCCTAGAACCAATAATTCGAAGACATGTGGCATCTACCAACCCGCACTGGGCCCACGTGGTGGATTACGCCGTTTCCCCACGATATTTTCCTTCACCGTTTTGAGAGCAGTGGTGATGAAATAATTTACACAAACGACGCACGACCTACAACTCGTAAGACGTTACCACTGGGCTACCACTGCTCTCTCACGAGATCAGTGGGATGCGATGGGATTAAGGTTGTTTTACGTTTTTTGCAATTTGAAGGTCGTCATGTAAAAAAAATGAATTTCGCAGGCTACCATGGGCTACCCCAAATCTGTGTGGTTCTTTCCTCAAAAGACCATTTCAGACGCTAATCTACATGGTCCTCATATGGCCTGACCAAGATTTTGTCTGGACCTTAAAAGAGAGAGACCTCTGTGTTTGTTTCGGCCTTTCTCCTCAGAGTAGTCAGATAGGAAAGTCGACCTCATCTAGCTTATTTTTATTTTTTTTAAGTCAAGACTTCTTTAGGCGCGTTGAGCACTTTTTGGGTGAACAAAAATCATGAAACTCGCGTCATCGTCACCCCTTGATGATTTGTTTTTTTAGCGCCATCTACCTTCTACCGTTTGAATTACGTTGAGGTTGAAGTGAAAACCACTTTAGGCGCGTTGGGCACTTTTTGGGGTTAGAAAAATCAAGGGACTCGCGTCATCGTCACGCTTGAAGAAATGAATGAATGTTACTTAGTTTTCACTTCTATCGGCAGTCACCGAAGACTGCCCGCATGTTTTTTTTTGTTTTAATATGTCGTTATAGTGATTACGATATCTTATTTACAGAATAAACAATTTCATTTCATTTCATTTCTTCCTCTTCTTCCCCACAGCCCTCTACCATGTTTGCGCCAACAGTGACGAATGTAACGATGGGCTGATCTGCGGCACTCCGAACATCACTGGCACTGCACCACTGCATCTCAGAGTGCATGCGCCCTCAGAGAAGATCTGCCTCTGTGACGCCGAAACTGGGTTTACTGAGAAGGAGCATACTTGCAACGGTAAGTAGCATTAATTCCCTTTTTAACCGACTTCTTCAAAAAGGAGGAGGTTCTCAATTCGTCTGTATGTTTTTTTGTGTATGTTAAGCGATTACTCCGCCGCAGATACGAATCGATTTTGATGATTCTTTTTTGTTTGGTCGGTTCAGAGGTGGTTTGGATTTTTAATTGAAAAAAAAAAGCATATGAGTCTGCTATCGGTACCAACAGTAGGTACTTATATGTTTAAATAGCCGACTATTTTTTCTTGATTAGATCAACCTACATTAACAGTCTACAGATAACAATTTTTAACCAATTGCTATTCAGGATATGGTTAATTTGCTGTGAGTGCACCTTGAAAAATTTTGTCATACTTACCATAGCCTTATAAATCTTATAATAGTAGCATACCTTTCGATATATTCCTGCATGTGAGGAAGAGAGAAACTTATGTCATTAGTGGGGGGCCCGGGGGGGGCCTTAGGGATACCAGAACGAACTTCATAATTGTGATGACCTGAATCCATTGAGTACCCCGTAAAATTCACGGTCCGCTAAACACGAATTGAACTAGAAGATGAAGATGGCCGGAAACCCCGGAAATAGGTTAGCTTCTTCAGGAGCTATATGAGATATTCTATCAAAAATGTCTTTCTGTTTTGTAGTATTTCAAGTTCTAGGCTCATCTTATTTGATACTAAATGGTGTATCCCTACAATCAACCACCCCATATATTTTATTATATTAAACGTATTTTATCAAGCAAATATATTTTATTATATCTAACGTATTTTATCAAGCAAATATATTTTATTATATCTAACGTATTTTATCAAGCAAATATATTTTATTATATCAAACGTATTTTATCAAGCAAATATATTTTATTATATCTAACGTATTTTATCAAGCAAATATATTTTATTATATCTAACGTATTTTATCAAGCAAATATATTTTATTATATCAAACGTATTTTATCAAGCAAATATATTTTATTATATTTGCTTGCGTAGTTTTTGAGTTAGCTTCAATATTACGTATTGTTCCCACTTGGTATGTAGACGATGTTAGTATGTGACTCCGTCACTGTTATTTACATAGCAGGTTGTGATTCGAATTTGTACGGAAATCCTATACAATGCGAGATCAGCTTTTACTGGAAATGTATAGCTTGATGTGTGGCCGTGTATACCAACTAAAAAGTGAAAAATAAAAACGTCGGTGGCAAAAAACGAAAACTGAAAATCAAAGACCAACTTCCGAAATTAAAGTTTTTTTTTCACTTTTTTAAATGTTTTTTTTGGAAGCCGGTTGTTTTTTTTTTTGTAAAAAGTTTTTGCGTAACGATAATGAGAAATATCTAGCTAGTACAAATGCCACACTGTCCCAGGAAACGTGGTTATTTGTGTCTCGCTCGCACCTGGTAGAAATCCAGTGGTTACATCCCTTTTTCTTAAAGGCCACGAGAACTAGCTTCAGAGACTTTGGCGGCTAGTTTCTTTCACTGCAGACGGTAGATTATATTACGCATAATGCTGGGGCCACATTGTCGCGTTATCGCGAACTAAACTTCGCGCGCTCTCTCTCGCTCACCGCTCGACGTCACGCTGAGCAACAGAGAGCGCGCGAAGCATAGTTCGCGATAACGCGACAATGTGGCCCCAGCATTAGCGACGCTAATGCGTTGACGCTAATGAAAACCATTATTTGGATTCAGGGATCCGTTTTCGAAATATTAAGCTTTAAAGTGCTAATTGTTGTTAGAGTCAAATGTCCCCCCCCTGCCAGCTAAATGGTTGGTTTTGGATATGTGAAAAAATTCACGGCAGTAGTATATATAACGTAATTAAAAGGAAAAATATCACCGCTACTTAAGCTTCACAAGTTACCGAGTAATAATCGACCAACTTAAATTTGCAGTTGCAAAAACGTTCTCCCATACATTCTGTATGGGAGAACAAGTTTTTTACCTAAGATGTTAAGTTTGTTGGATAAATTCATCCCAACTACGGCACCCTTCATTGTGCGTGGTTCGACATGCACTTGGCCGGTTTTTTATTTGGTCTGAGATGTATAGTTACATAATTAAAATAATAATTTAAAAAATTAAAATTTATTTGCTGTTTTATATTTCAGCTGCCGAAATCCTGAAGACGTCCCTTCTAGCCATCTTCCTGGTGTCATGCATAAGAAAAATCTTAGCTTATTAATTTAATTAATTCACTGATTTCATTTCATACCTTTTTAGTGACCATCACGTTTTTAAGGGCATTGGAAAATCCGGACTATAGCTAACTAATTAAATACCCAACATTTAAAAAATCAAAATACGAAATTTATATTTTATTTACGGAATCAGAAAGTGCGCAGAAATCGAGAACAGTGGTGGCCCAGTGGTTACGGTACAGGCACTTAAGCAAAAGTTTTAGCATAATCAGGCTATAAAATTCCCACTGCTGGGACACAGGCACATATACCTCCACTCTGTGTGCCTCTTGAATCACCAGTACTCTCAAAACGGTGAAGGAAAACATCGTGAGGAAACCGGCATGTCCTAGAACCAAAAATTCGAAGATATGTGTCATCCAGCACTGGACCACCCCCGTGCATTATGGCCCACTCCCTCTCATAGAAAGAGGAGACGTGTGTCACAGCAGTGGGAACATTATAGGGTGATTATGCAATCAGAAAGTCCAAAAACAATCCATTAAGTTTTTTTTTAATTAATTCTTACGTAGGTACCGGGTTTTCCAAATGTAGAGTTATTTATAGATTATAATTCACGAGTTTTTAGCAGTAATTTAAAAAAGATATATGTAAAATAAAATTTTACAATAAAAAAAGCCGATAAAGCTGAAATATATTTGCGAATTTATTCATTTATTTTCACTTGAGAATTTAGTACAAATACACATATCTTAGCTTTTAAATAAAAAGAAACTAAAATTGCTTAGACTAAATACATTAAATAATAAAAAGAGAATTACTTAATATACGTCCATTAATTGTAAGTTTAATGTAAATAGCTTTAATATCAAAATTAAATTAGGATTCATTCATTATTTTACAGAATGAACAGACAGCAGTATTTTTTTTGTAAAAAACAATTCATAAAACAGCTACGTCTAGTGAGAAAAATCTCGCATTGAGAAATTGAGAAAGATTGTAATCAGCCAGGAGGCCAAGTCTACTAATTTACAAACGTGTCAGTGGTCTCACAATGATCAGTTTTTGACAGATATGCCATACAAAATCTGTCAAAAACTGATCATTGCCAGACCACTGACACGTTTGTAAATTAGTAGACATGGCCCCCTGTCCGTTTGAGAGCTACAATGCGACATTCATACGGATTGCGGATAAAAAAGTCCCTGATTAAAAATAATAAAAATAAAAAAAGTTTTCAATCTTATAACATCCTCTTTTTGCGTCTATCAACTAAATGGTTGCTCAAAAAAACTAGCTCAAATTTGAATAAAATTTATCAGTTTGCTCAAATTCGATGACAATGCTCAAGATTTTGAGTAACTTATTATCATTAGCCTAAAACAGTATACTGCAGGCCTCTCCAATGGGACGTCATTTAAGTTCATCCACGACTACGCTCAGCTGCTACCAGCAACCTTGAGAAGATGTTCACTTCATCTATTCCCTTAAATCTTAGCTCTTTAAATTATAATTATAAGGATCATAATGCCGCCAATGGTCTACTTTATTTTTCATTTATTTCTCAATAACTGTGCTTAAGTTATACAGCCAGTCTTACCTGGGGGTATCGTATTACCCAGTAACTGGGTTGCGGAGGTCAGATAGACAGTCGCTCCGTGTAAAATACTAGTATTCAGCTGCATCCGGTTAGACTGGAAGCCGACCCCAACATCGTTGGGAAAAGGCTGGTAAATCCTGATTAACTGAAGTAAGGAACACAAAAAAAATAGTTTGTCATTGATTAAACATTGTCTGTTCATTCCGTGAATAAAAGCTTAAAAGTAAAGCTTAATTAAAATAGCATAAGAAGTAATAATAATATTAACTTGTGTTTAGAGTGAGCAAAAAGCATTTTTTTATTTTATTATTTTTATAATAATAAAATTTAGACTAAGGCAGGTGAAGACATTTATAAATTTAATTCAAAATATTTTATTTGTTTATTGATTTGTGACGAGGAGCTAGATGGCTAAATCATAACATCCGCACGGGCGATCGAAGGTACGCTACGCTAACGCTTGCCGCGGTCGCTTCGTGGATGGGTGACCATCCATTACATATCGAGACCCATCCGTGCTTCGGAAAGCCCGTTAAGCCGTTGGTCCCGGTTGTCTTTCGTAAATCTTTGACAGTCGTTACGGGGTAGTCAGAACCCATAAAAGTCTGACAACCAGTCTTACCGGTATCGTGTTACCCAGTTACTGGGTTATGGAGGTCAGATAGGCAGTCGCTCCATGGAAAATACTGGTATCCAGCTGCATCCGGTTACACTGAAAACCAACCCCAATATACTGGGTGTTAGGGTAGACACCGTTATCCTTGAAACTAGTGGTTTGTTGTCATCTATAATATACTTTTTTTATGCGACCAAATTTGAAATCGCAAAAAAAAAACAGCTGTTCCATACATTTTGTCGATTTAAGTGAACACAAATGTATGGAACAGCTGATTTTTTTTTGCGATTTCAATGTTGTTCCCTTAGAAAAATTATATTATAAATGACACCAAACCACTAGTTTCAAGGATAACGGTGTCTACCCTAACACCCTGTTGTTGTGAAAATGTAGGCAGATTGATTAATTTGTGACGATATATGGATATCCAAATTAAATATCTGATCATCTAATATAGAAGTATCCCTAAATAATAAAAATAATATATAACTGGTCACCCTATCTGCCTCTCTAAAACAGTACCTAGTTTATAGTAATTATCTTTTATTTAAATTCAGTACCTAACAGCTAAATAGTTAATAAAAACAATTTTCGTAGAGCCATTTTTATAATAAATAAATAGAATCATTAAAAAAAAAACTTAATCAAAACTAAAGCTAAATGTTTTAATTTAATAAAATTATTCTAAAATAATGCATTTTAGAACTTTATTGTACCTAAATTAATTGTATGGAAACATTCTCAGAACTTATTATAATAATAATTGAAACTGTAGAACAATTTTTAGAAAATAATAATTATTACCTATGTATAATGTTTGAGAATTAATAAAGAGTTTAAAATTTTATGGCAGTTTTTGTTTTATTTTTAAGGGCTAAAATAATCACATACAGCATCTAGAGTCTGGCCAACGAAGGTCGAATCTGAAAACACGCGCGAAATTTAAAAAAAACAAGACAAACAGTCTTGTTTTCTGCTATCAGCAGGCGTAGCATGAGCACCGTTTTGTCGACGGAAGAGTAGACAAAGATGACGTTTCGTGTAGACAGTACGACGGCAGCAAAGTAGAAAGAGTCAACTGCACTTATTACAAAATTCACTCTTTTACATAATTCGACTAAGAATTATTTGTATTGTCATAGGCTTTTTTTTCTGCTTGATTCTCAATTTTAAGTCACGTCAACTACAACAATTTATCTCAAAGTGTCTTAACTATTTCCTTGGTACTTATATACTAAATGGCCTATTAACTAAATGATGTAAAATAGGAGAAGAAAGCTTTGTTCTTTTATTAATTATCACAGGTTTGCGTTCAAAACGCACCCTTGTAAAATCATGATTTTGTAGATAACCGTTTATACTTTGTGGCCGTCGAGTAGAACTTTTTCTACTGGCGATTCCAAAATCAAATTGTCTTCACTACTTTAAACAAATTTCAGTTGCCAGTGCGATTTTGACAGTTTGAGTAGAAAACTTTCTTCCGAAATAGTCTACATATAAAAAGACATAGACAAAGATCGTAAGAAACGAAAGACAAAATGACAGATTGTAGAAGGATTTCTACGGTGCGATGTCAAAAATGAAGAAACTTAATGTCACTTTGTATAGAAAAATATGTCTATTCTTCGTAGAGATAGAAAGCGTCATGCTACGCGTGCAGTGTGGTCAATCAAGAGTAAAAAAAACATCAGCAGTCCCATAGTTGAAGTACAGAAATGAGACGACTCGGTCGGTTTATAATCACTTATATTATTACATACTAATATTATAAAGCTGAAGAGTTTGTTTGTTTGTTTGTTTGAACGCGCTAATCTCAAAAACTACTGGTTGGAATTGAATAATTCTTTTTGTGTTGGATAGTCCATTTATCGAGGAAGGCTATAGGCTATATAACATCACGCTACGACCAATAGAAGCGGAGCATAAATGAAATATGTTACAAAAACGGGAAAAATTCTTCCTTTTTGAGAGCTTCCGTTGCGTGCGCTGCGTAAACGATTTAAGTTACGCAAATATCATGTAATGATGGAATTGTTCCTCTTTAAAAGTTCTACAAAAAGTCCGCGACAGCATATGTCTATCTTTCAAGATTGACTCACTATAACCTTTTTTATAGTAATCAAATTTGTTCGAAATTAATGCATTATTTGCGAAGGAGTTTTATCCACATAGTATTAATTCTTATTGAAACAAATAGTTTTAACATCAAGGGTATTTATGTAGCAGTAAAATACTTTTTAATTCATTCGAATCGGACATTTAATTTCGAAGATATCACGAGTATAAAAATGCTATACACGAACCGTTCGACGCCGGCGCCGCGCCGTGCCTCCGCGACGTTCCCTACTTTAGAGAGGAGAGGATGAGCATATGGGTCGACATGACCTTGAATATGACATAGGATACGTTTTATCCCTATATTCCCACGGGATCGAGACCTTCGCGGGTGAAACCGCGGGGCACAGCTAGTTAATAATACATGTGTAGCAATGGTAGCTCAATTAGGACTGCTCTTCCCGTTCCCTCTCGTAGCGCTGGGATGATTATGGCGTAGCACCAACGTCATGACGTAGCAGACAGGGTTTTGGGGGTTCAAAATTGAGGAAAATTGCTGTTCTAAAAATAATACTCTTTTTAAAAATCTGTACTATTTTTTTACCCTCTCGGAAATCAGAAATACTTAATTTCTTTAAAATAAAGTTGCCATCCTTAACCCAAATGAATTCCTGGCCTGGCCAGGCCTGGTAGTAGATGACGTCATGACGTAGCAGATGACGTCATGACCTAGCAGATGACGCCATGACGTAGCAGATGACGTCATGACCTAGCAGATGACGCCATGACGTAGCAGATGACGTCATGACCTAGCAGATGACGCCATGACGTAGCAGATGACGTCATGACCTAGCAGATGACGCCATGACGTAGCAGATGACGTCATGACCTAGCAAATGACGCCATGACGTAGCTGATGACGTCATGACCTAGCAGATGACGTCATGACGTAGCAGATGACATCATGACCTAGCAAATGACGCCATGACGTAGCAGATGACGTCATGACCTAGCAGATGACGCCATGACGTAGCAGATGAAGTCATGACCTAGCAGATGACGTCATGACCTAGCAGAAGACGTCATGACGTAGCAGATGACGTCATGACCTAGCAGATGACGTCATGACGTAGCAGATGACGTCATGACCTAGCAGATAGCTCCTACTGTTGCCCTATTTATGGACATGACAAAAGCATTTGACCGCGTTAAAATTGACATACTATTGGATAAAATCTATGCAATCGGCATTAGGGGAAATGTACATAAATTAATAGAATCTTATTTAATTGACAGACTACAACAAACTGAAATAACATACATTTGCCCAAAAACGAAAACTATGACAGTATATAAATCTAACCTGAGGAAAGTCAAATATGGCGTACCGCAAGGTAGTGTGCTGGGGCCATTGCTTTTCCTAGTATATATTAATGACATACCAACTGTAACCGATAATCTCATGACTCTATTTGCTGATGACAGTACCATTCTTTTTGACTCTCATGGCAAAAATGACATTCTTAAAAATATAAATTTGACTCTAAAAAATACAATTAATTGGTTAATAAGTAATAATTTAAAAATTAATATTAGTAAAATAAAAGCCATTAATTTCAGACAAAGACCAGCAATAGAGGATTTAAACATTAATTGTGATGACCACATAATAGAAGTAGTAGAGTCAACAAAGTTTTTAGGATTACACATAGATAACAAAATGACATGGAAGAAACAAATAGAACACGTATGTAATAAATTAAACAGTTATTCTTTCGCTCTACGTAATCTCAGTAGAATCGTTGATATTACAACCTCTATAATTACTTACCATGGTTATGTATCGTCTACTCTTCGATACGGTGTTATTTTTTGGGGCAATTCCACTGATCTGGAAACTGCGTTCAGGGCACAAAAAATATGCGTAAGAGCTATATGTAACCTAACCCAAACGGACTCATGTGAGCCTCATTTCAAAAGATTAAAATTATTGACACTGCCCAGCATCTACATCTATGAGACAGCACTATTTATCCACCGCAATCTTGAACTGTTTGAGTATCGCACAAGAGCGCGTCACGCAGATAAACTATGCGTTCCACCAGGGAAAACCGTACTCCTTTCTAAAAGCTTTGTATGCATGGACCCTAAAATATATAATAAACTACCTTTAATTATACGCAGTTCAAATAATGTTAATCAATTTAAAAAGAAACTTCAATCTTTACTTATAGATAAGGCTTATTATTCAGTTAAGGAGTACTTCGAAGATAAAATGTAACTCAATCATTGTTATTAATAGTAATCCAAATTTAAATTTTTCGTTGAAATAATTGTAATCTACCCAGCATAATTCTTAAATTAATCTAAATAATTATACTCTTATTGAAATTGACCATTTATTGTAACATCATCATGACGACTATTTGTGATGGATTGACTATCAATGTATAATTGGTATTTTTTAAGATGTGATCTAATTGTTTAAATACTATAACCCTATATTATAATTTGCATGCTAACATAAGCTGAATATGGTGAAACCATACCTGTGTAACACCTTTGTAAAACCCATATTATGCGAATAAACTTGATTGATTGATTGATTGACGTCATGACGTAGCAGATGACGTCATGACCTAGCAGATGACGCCATGACGTAGCAGATGACGTCATGACCTAGCAGATCACGTCATAGCGTAGCACCGCACAGGGTTCTGGCTGTATCTCCAGTATTTCTTACAGAAGGTATTGAAGTTTTGTATGGAACAGTTGATAATTTTTCAATCACGATGTTGGTCCCATGGTTTAAGTTGTTCAGTTTGATGGTCTGTGCCACTGGTACCATACCGTTATTAAATAGGTACGTCATGAAATTTGAAAAAGAAATGTGAAAGGTGTCAGTTGTTACAAATACCTACGGATGGAAAATTAGTTTTGTTCACTCCCGTGAACTGTTATTAATAATTTCCAAATCACTAAAGCTGATTAGAGAGTTCATGTAATATGTTTAAAAACTGCTCACTTTGCAAGCAGCGCATTCAACCCACAAAATTCTGTCCGATGTACATTTTTTCCGACACATTGTAATTCTGGTGTGCAAAATAATATAAATAAATTCAGTACAACAGAAATAAAGCGTGTTTTTTTTTTTTAAAGACCCACGGTGCGTCATCCTAACAGCACTGAGCATTATGTTTTTTTTTTTAATAAGTTTATTCGGAATTATGACTTCACGAATGAACTATTATATTTTTAGTTACAGCAACGCCATCTAGTATTGAGTAGCTGTATGAATACAAACTTGATACTTCTTTATTATTATTGCTGAACGTCAGTAGATGTCGCTAAATTAAGTTTATACAATAAAATAAATAAAAATGGGTAACGAGGAATAGGTACTCATGTAATGTATGTTATTTAAATTTCAATAATTATTATAAACATATAAGTAACAACAGTAAAATTCAAAGTGTTGTAAACATTATAGTGGTCTTAAAAAAAACTCTTAGTATTAATTTTAAAAGACCAAAGAGAAATAACTTTACCGTAGTTTATGTAATTTGATTTTCGTGGTTACATAACATCAAAGATTAAGATTACGCAATAAATTATCGAAAGCAACGTGGACATCATTATTATTTTGTGACGTCATAAAGACTATCCACAAATTGTCTTAGATATTATTAGTTAATTTCGACCATGCATACACAGTGGTTCCGTGGTGTAGTGGTTATCACATCTGCTTTACACGCAGAAGGCCGCCAGTTCGATCCTGGCCGGAATCATATCTTTTGTTGATTTCCGTCATTATTTTTATAGTTTTCAACATTTTTAAATTTTGTTTAATTAGGGTATTTGTCTATTCATTTTGTAGAATAAGTTAACCTCATCTACGGCACAATCACCTTTGTATGACATTTTTGTGGTTTGAGAAAAAACGTGGCGAATTTTTTTTATGCGTTGGCGATCATTCAGGCCAATTACCCGGTGAATCGGAATACAGGGTCAAATAAAATTAGCTAGCGAAACTTCGCAGACGTGATTGGTATCGTTATTATTATAAGTAGGCCTACATGACAAAATAAAAATAATGTTTTTTTTTGGGGTCAATTACCGCTGGTACTGTTAATGGTCCGTACTGGTAATGCAAGAGTTACCAGACAGCGCGCAAAAAATAATATTTCACAAACAGCCTGATGACAGACGGACAGACAGACAGACAGATAGATAGACCCTTTGGGTAAGGAACCCTAATTCGTACCCAAAGGGTAAAACGGGACCCTATTACTACGGCTCCGCTGTCTGTCTGTCTGTCTATCTACCTGTCTGTCTGTCTGTCCGTCTGTCATCAGGCTGTATCTCATGAACCGTGATAGTTAGACAGTTGAAATTTGCACAGATGATGTATTTCAGTTGCCGCTATAACAACAAATACTAAAAAACAGAATAAAATAAATATTTAAGAGCAAAAAAATCGTGATTTTTTTGCTCGTTTTTGCTCGATATTTATAACGGCAACAGGTAGACGCTAAAAGACCAGGCCCGCGTCGTGTTCCACGCGCGCCTCAAAGAGATGTCAGCACAATTGGGGGGGTCCGCTAGGACCGATGTCTGCCAGGGTTGCGGGAAAGTCCGAAAGGGATACCGGGACCTTGGCAACAGGCAACTGAAGGAACACGGGTGGGTTTTAGTTAGTAATAGTCTGGTTTGATGAATTCCCAGCCTCAAAAAAAATATGGTAGACCTTGAAATATTCACAGAATAAATAGTTATAAATTCACTTTTAAAATAAAAACAAATATAAGGGGCCTCCATACAAAAGACATGATTTTTTTGCCGTTTTATAGATAATGGTACGGAACCATTCGTGCGCGAGGCCGACTCGCACTTCATCGGTTTTTTTGGTCCACGAAATGCAAAAAAAATTTTTTACAAGTTCTGGTAAAATGGTGAAAATGTGGCAGCTCCACCGAAACCGGGTTTAAAAAAAAAGAATAACTTGAAATATGGGTGTACTATGGGTACACCTCTGCCGAACCATACAACAACTATTAACCACACAACGTTGATTGAACGACAATGGTTGATTTTAGAAAATTCGTATAATTTGATGACTTCATGATTATTTATATCAATTTTCAAAAATCCTCCCACAAATACTTTTTAGACCCTTTTCACCCTGTTAAAGAACGAATTTAGAAAATGTATACTACATTAGTTTTTGTTTATGCTAAACCCGAAAATGTGTCATTGTACTCATCATTTTGAACAACTTTTTCTATGGGACCAACATTGAAATCGCGAAAAAAAAAAACAGCTGTTCCATACATTTTGTCGATTTAAGTTTACACAAATGTATGGAACCGCTGATTTTTTCCTCGCGATTTCAAGGTTGGTCCCATAGAAAAAGTTGTTCAAAATGATGAGTACAATGAACCCTTTTCGGGTTTAGCATAAACAAAAACTAATGTTGTATAAGTAATTATCATTCTTAGTTTTTATTAATAATAAATTATTAATTTTGAGTTCATTTGTTGGTTGTGACGATATTTTCTTTCTTTCTTTCTTTTCTTCCTTCTTTCTTTCTTTCTTTCATTCTTTCATTCTTCTTTCTTTCTATTACCTACTTACTTATTGAGACCCCTCCGTGCATAGGGTCAATCAATCAATTTATTTACGCCCGAGTACTTATTTCCTTTTTGCTCAGATGTCGTTGATCTAGCTACAATTTTATTGTTTATAATGCCAAAGGAAAACGACTAGCCCTGATGTAGATGATACTAATTGTATGCATAAGTAATTTGTAAGGAATAAGCTACACTGTTCGAACAACGAAGTATGAAAAGTGAGAGGGGCAGAAATCTATAATAATAGGTCTTTACCTATGAAATTGCCGTTTTGTATGAAAAAATTTAAACGAATTTTTTTCATGAATTTTTTATTTGTATTAATCGAAGTAATCACCCATGCAATCAATGCATCTTTGCCATCGTAGTGGCAGTTTATTGATGCCCTTCTTAAAGAAATCAGCTGGACGGGAGGCAACAAATTCTTCAAAGGCATTTTGTACTGCCTCTCGGGTATTGAATTTTTTTCCCGCCAAGAAGTTATCCAAATTCTGGAAAAAGTAGTAGTCTGTAGGCGCAAGGTCTGGTGAGTAGGGCGGATGACGGAGAGCTTCCAACCCCAGTTCTTGCAACTTGGAGACCGTCTGCTGTGCAGTATGAGGTCGCGCGTTGTCGTGCAGGAGCAGCGGAGACGAGCGATTGACCAATGCTGGTTGGAGATGCGCCAGCTTCTCCATCATTGTGTTCAGTTCTTCACAGTACACATCTGCAGTAATGCTCACCCCGTTTGGTAAGAAGCTGTGATGAATCACACCGGCGCTAGACCACCAAACAGTGACCATCACTTTTCTATGGGTAAGTTTTCGTTTAGGGCATTGTTTAGGTGCTGAACCAGGATCCAACCAACTTGCTGAGCGCTTGCGGTTATCAAACAGAATCCATTTTTCATCGCAGGTAACAATGCGGTTCAAAATTCCTTCATTTGTGTGTCTGTTGAGCAGTGCAAGGCACGTCTCGACGCGTACTTCGCGCTGGCGATCATTGAGTTCGTGGGGGACCCATTTGTCAAGCTTTTTTACCTTGCCAATTTGACGCAAATGGACCAATATTGTTTTGACGCTAACGTCGAAAGCTGCTGCTAATTCAGCCGTAGATTGTGTATCATCAGCTTCCACAATCGCCTTTAATTCGTCATTGTCGACCAAAGTCTTCGGACGACCGCGAGGTTCATTTTTCAGGTCGAAATTTCCAGAACGGAAGCGAGCAAACCAATAACAGGTGGTGCGTTGGTTTGTAGTGTTAGCTCCGTAAACGTCGTTGATGTTGCGTGCCGCTTGTGCCGCGTTGCTGCCACGACGGTACTCATATTCCATAATTACTCGAATTTTTAACGTATCCATGATGACGAAAAAGATTGAAATGCGATGAAAATGTAACACTAATCAATAAAGAAATGACTACTTTTGGAAAAAAAAATCCATGTTTTTAAAATAAAATTAATTTGAAATTAGAATTCTTAGCCAAACAAAAATTATTTTGATTTGAAATGGCCAGTACTGCAGAACGGCAATTTCATAGGTAAAGACCTAATATATACCTTCATACTTAAACATACATTCATTTACATCAAATACAAATAATAAAATCAAATAAAAAAACAGCTTTTTACTAAATACATATTTTACGAAAGTTTAAACGATAGGACATGATAGTCTAATCAAGTAAAAGAAGCAGGTAGTGATGGCAATTTTGGACCGGAGTCGATGGAGAAAGATTGTCCGTTTAAAGGGGTCCAGTGACCACGATCCTCAGTAATGAGGGACCGATTGAAGAAGAGAGAAACGGAACTTTAAAAAAATTTTTTTTTTTTTCTGTTTGTTTCGGAACTCGCTGGACTCGCGCTCGCCGAAATAGCTGGACTGATTTTGACGGGACTTTCACTGGCAGATAGCTGATGTTATATGGAGTATCTTAGGCTAGTTTTATTTTACAAAAAAGATTAGGGTTCACGCGGGCGAAGCCGTTGGTAGTAGCCAGTTAATTATGTGTTGGAGGACTCATCTGTCTAGCCCTTTCCTTAATATGTATATCGCAGCTTCCAGTCTGACCGGATGTAGCTACATACCGATTTGTTATTTTTCATGGAGCCACTATCTGACATCCACAAACCAGTTACTGGGTAATACGTTAGTTCTTGGTAAGACCGGATGTCAGAATTGCGGGGTTCAGACCCGTAACGATTGTCACCCATCCACGGACCGAAATAAATAAATTTAATTTTCTCCGAAATCGAGGATTGGCCAGGTTTCAGATTTCGCCCTGAAGTCTAAATTGGTTTCAGTTTTCGCCCTAAAGTCTAAATTAGTTTCAGTTTTCGCCCTGAAGTCTAACCTGATATCAGTTTTCGCCCTGAAGTCTAACCTGATATCAGTTTTCGCCCTGTAGAAATACGAAACTTTTTCGAAGCGATTGTCACTTGTCTAGGCCCTCTGGTATCAGTTTTCGCCCTGAAGTCTGTACTGGTTTCAGTTTTCGCCCTGAAGTCTAACCTAGTTTCAGTTTTCGCCCTGAAGTCTAACCTAGATTCAGTTTTCGCCTTGAAGTCCCGTTCCGAAAAATAAAACTCCGCCTCTAAGATGACCCACAGACCATAAGTTACTAACTAGCACAAGTAGCTCCCACATTTGCCAACTCCTTCATAAAACACAAGCGTAAAGTATTAAGTGGTAAAAAATACTTGATAAACCTGCTTTAAGATGATACTCTGTATAATTTATTTCCTCAATGTGCTCTTAGCTTTATTTTTGTAATAATAATATTATGTTGCTTTGAAAATCCGGTTTGATTGACTTTTTACAACCTAGTACCTCGTCAGGTTTTCGCCGCATAAGACGTGTTGCAAGTTCCTAAAGTTATTATTTTTATTAAA
Organism: Lithophane ornitopus; assembly: GCA_948473465.1. Lineage (NCBI taxonomy): Eukaryota > Metazoa > Arthropoda > Insecta > Lepidoptera > Noctuidae > Lithophane > Lithophane ornitopus. The sequence goes on along the minus strand of OX419640.1, from coordinate 7,274,482 downwards.
ATTCTCGTGATAGGTGAGTGATTTTGTTATTATTATTTTAATTTTCGAATATAAAAATTAGATATCTAGATAAGATAGCATCTGCGATATCAGGAAAAACTGGAATTTACGCAGGTAAAGTTTTTTAGATCCTGTGTTTTGAACTTTCAATTTCGTTTTTTTTTGTTTTTTATTATTATTTCTACTATTCTGTGTGAAGGTCATTGCATTCCCATTTTGATTTTTTTTACATCTTTTTTGGCAAAAGAATTTTAGACTGTTCGTTGAGCCAGTATCGAAGATAATGAAAAAAAATGCCATTTAAATAAATTACAATATTTGTGCCAGTGATTCAATATCAGCTTCATATATTTATTACAATCTCTGCGTAAGGGGTAATGGTAATCGTCGGAACTACTATGATCTGATTCCGAGTGTCATAGGATATATTTATGTTAAAACATGTTTATTTCCACCCTTTTTTATAATATATACTACTTATTTTTTAACCGACTTCTTCAAAAAGGAGGAGGTTCTCAATTCGTCTGTATGTTTTTTTTGTTTAAGTAATCATATGGTCATTTTATTTCTCTAAATGGGGTTTAAATCTAAATACTAACTCTAACAAAACTAACTATTACTAATATTAATTAAAATAATAATATATTACAAAATTAATTTTAATACATACTTGTACATATTATTACTTACTATTCTTTTAACTCTAAAAAAAACTTAAATTTCGTACGGATGAAGTCGTAGGCAGTAACTAGTTTTTTTTTTTTTTTGTTTTGTACATTTAAGCTTGTACATAAGCTTTTAAATTATGTAAGATTATCTCGGAAATTCAAATTAACTTAAGGGGGATGCGATAAGGTGGCCCGCGAAATTCAAATTTTCTTACGTTTTTTGCAATTTGCAGGTCAGTATCAGGTTGTATGTTGATCTTAATACTATTTGCAACCGTAACAAATATGGATTTACAGAATTATAAACATTAGAATCAGCAATATAACTCTCTTGGTTCAAGTAAGCGCATTGAATGACGATTTCTGAAATAGAAATGCACTTACATGAACTTACTGCAAAAAACGTAAGAAAATTTGAATTTCGCGGGCTACCTTAGCGCATCCACCTTAAGTATAATTACCTAGTTTAAAATACAGATTGTTAGGTTGAACGAGGGACAATCTGTGTACGGGAGTGTAGTACCCATGAAAATTAACAACTATTTGTTACGGGACCAAATAATAGTATGAAAAAAAAAACAGCTGTTTCAGCTGGGTTATACAAGGTATTTTTTTATCTAACTAATATTGGCTGGATGTTTGTTACTCTTTCACGCAAAAACTACTGAACGGATTTGGCACACAGATAGTTTATAACCTGGATTAACACATAGGATACTTTTCATCCCGATATTCCCACGGGATCGTGCCTTACGTGAAACCGCGGGGCGCAGCTAGTATCCGATAACTCTAGAATATTAATGAGACCATGTCTAAAAAACATCATAAAATTATCGAAAATTCTAAACCATAGTATAGAATTTTGGTTTTTTGCCACCGACTTCGAAAATAAAGTAATTTTTCACTTTGTAGTGTTTTTTTTAGCACGTTAAGCCGTTGGTCCCGGCTGTCATTTGTGGATCTTTGACAGTCGTTACGGGTCGTCAGAAGCCCGAAAGTCTGACAACCAGTCTTACCAAGGGGTATCGTATTACACAGTTACTAGGTTGTGGAGGTCAGATAGGTAGTCGCTCCATGTTTAATACTGTTATTCAGCTGCATCAGGTTAGACTGGTAGCCAACCCCAACTTAGTTGGGAAAACGCTAGGTAAATTGATGGATTTCTGCAAAAAATCATCAAATTGTGATTGTGTTTAGCAGTTTCCGAGAGAAATTACCAATGAGACGGGTTAACTTTCTCATTTCATTTATTTATGTGCGGTTTTTCCCCGTGAATGTAAAAGCTACCTACTGGGAATTACGCGAAGAGGATACAGTTAATTAAGGTGGGCGGCTGCATCCTCCTTATCCTCCTCTAATAGGCTTAGGTACCTACACTGTTTATTTCCATGATGATTGAAAATATCCTTATAATTAGGTACCTATTTACCTGCCCTTTTTAGGGTTCCGTACCCTAAGGGTAAAACGGGACCCTATTACTAAGACTCCGCTGTCTGTCTGTCTGTCCGTCTGTCACCAGGCTGTATCTCATGAAACGTGATAGCTAGACAGTTGAAATTTTCATACATGATGTTTCTGTTGCCGCTATAACAAAAAATACTAAAATACGTTTTTGTAGATAATGGTACGGAACCCTTCGTGCGCGAGTCCGACTCGCACTTGGCCGGTTTTTAGAGTTCCGTAGCCAACAAGGAACCCTTATAGTGTCGCCAATATGTGGGTCTGTCTGTCTGTCTGTTCCGTAGCCAACAAGGAACCCTTATAGTGTCGCCAATATGTCCGTCTGTCTGTCTGTCTGTCCACGGTTTAGCTCAGAGACTCTTAGAAAGCTGTAATTTGGTATAGGTATACATATAAATCATGTCGACAAAGTGGTAAAATAAAATCGTTTTTTTTTGTGGTACCTCCTCTACACGTAAAGTTAAGTTACAATGTTAAGTTTGTTTAAGAGACTGATCATCATCTGCCTAGCCTTTTCCCAACCATATTGGAGTAGGCTTCCAGTCTAACCGGCTGCAGCTGAATACCAGTATTTTACATGGAGCGACTGCCTATCTGACCTCCACAACCCAGGAACTGGGTAATACGATACCGCTTGGTAAGACTTTCGGGCTTCTGACGACCCGTAACATCTAGGCTGCCAAAGATCTACAAATGGCAGCGGGACCAACGGCTTAACTTGCTTTCCGAGGCACGGAGGGGTCTTGGTATGTAAAGATGGTCACCCACCCACGAACCAACCGCGGCAAGCGTAGCTTAACCTGATTGATCGACCCGTGCGGCTGTTATTAATTAGCCACGAGCTCCTCCTACCTACAACTCGTAAGTCGCGGCCGAAAACGAAGAATTTAACCTACTGTTTATCGAGACAGATAATATTAACAAAATATTGGCATTAATTTGTTTTTTACCCGACTACGGCGAAAAAAAATGGAGGGTTATGATTTTGACCGGTATGTATGTATGTATGTTCATCTGTTCCCTCATCACAATTTGACAAATGAGGTATCGTTGGAAGCGTCTTGATTGTCCCCTGGTTATAGGGTATGTGACGTCACATTAAAATTAAAAATGGTGACCTCTAGAGGACATAAAGTAAGGAACTAAAAAAAAATATTGTTTAATCGGGTATGTTGGGTATCAAATGAAAGGGCTTAATGAGCACATTTCAAATATATATATATATATATATATATATATATATATATATATATATCATAACCCCAAAAGAACAAAAAAAAAAAAACCGGAGTCACACGTAATCTGTTTGATTTATTTATTATAACACGTGTGACTCCGGATTATTAATATGTCTGTCTGTGGTGTCTTGTTTATATATTTTTAGTCGTAGTTGGGTTTTAGTTTTTATTACTTTTTTTTTTTAATTAAGTTAAGTCCAAGCAAAAACTTCTGAAATAAACTTCAAAATGTCAAAAACCGGTGTAGGTCCCCTAAACCACTATTTAAGTATACCGGTTTAATATTTTTATTTTAAAAACAAACCAAATTTTAAACAAAGCCTGCTTGTGTCAATTTTTAAGGAAAATCATGCAAAAAAAATTTAGCCCGTATATTATTCTAAATTTTAAAAAATCCAATAATATGTGGGTGTATAAGAATGTAGGTTAAAATACCTATGGTACAAAAAGTTGCAAGGGGCATGTGTAATGGTATTGATAAATGATTTTATTTATGTAAGTAGGTTTATTCAATTTATTTCATCAAGTAACCATGACTCATTTGTTAGTAAACGTATCATAAGTTAGAACTTAATTAAGATAATTTTAAACAAACACTTCAATCATTTTTGTAAACTAGATGGTCTTTTCCTATCTGACTAACAAACTCAGAGGTCGCAGTCTCTTTTAAGGTCCAGACATAATCTTGGTCAGGCCAGATGAGGACCATGTAGATTAGCGTCTGAAATGGTCGTTTGAGGAAAGAACCACAACGACTTGAGTGGACCTGTCCAGTCAGTGCAAGCATTTGTCTGTAATCGTGCAATTCAACTTAGAACTGAAGGAGCTCAACGATTCGACGAACAATACCAAAGAAAGGACATTTGTGTTGGCAGCATAAGTTAACAGTACGGTCTTAACCCAGCGCCGAACTTACCCCCAGCATACTCTATTTTTCACACCAAAAATAAAAGTCGTTTCCCAGCAATTTGGTTTACAGAATGCGTTGTTGATGCGGCTATGTGATGGGTCTTTTTACACCCGATATTTTTAAGAGATATCATCATTTTTAACGGACTTCTTCAAAAAAACTTTTTACAAAAAAAAACAACCGACTTCCAAAAAAACACAAAAAAAGTGAAAAATTACTTTAATTTCGGAAGTCGGTGGAAAAAAAACGTAAATTCAAAAGCAAAGAAACCGACTTCCGAAATTAAAGTTATTTTTCAGTATTTTAGTGTTTTTTTTTGGAAGTCGGTTGTTTTTTTTTTTGTTGTTCTTGAATACGAATATAATCAAGTATTGTTCCAAATGCTCAGTAAATAGGAAGATTTTGCTTTTTTGTATTGACCATGGAGTATCGTGTTACCCACAGTTACTGGGTTATGGAGGTCAGATAAGCAGCCGCTCCATGTAAAATACTGGCATGCAGCTGCATCAAAAAAAAAGCCAAAATATGCCAAATTCATATGCAAACATGTATTTGCATAAAATCCGGTCTTTATCCGTAAGCTTTCCTTCTAATTGCACCGTTCGGGTATTAAGGATAAAAGTATCACTGATTATTTCCTCTTTCCAAAATTTACAATGAAAAACCCAACAATATAATCTTTAAAGAAGGAAAAATGTTGAGCCACAGTTCACAGACCTCAAAACGGTTGATTCCAAATCGTAAGTACCTATACCTGCTTAAAAATGTATTTTCAACTCACAAGCTCGGAAAGATTCTGTTTGTCATTCAAAATCTGCGTGCAGAAGTACATTTTATTTTTATCCGCTATCGTGGAAAGAGTTTTTAAAATTCGAACCTTGCTATTCAATCATTTTCTATACGGCCGGGTCCACTGGTAATGCATTAAGTAATAATTATTTCAGGCCAGTACGAAAAAAAATCGCTCAACAAGCCTAAAGAACTTTTCACTTCCAAAAAAAAACTTGGTTTAATTTTATTCTTATAAAATTCACTTTCCATCATTTGGATTTGTTTACAAGTGCAGTTAAAGCAAACGATACATAATGCCGAATTGAGCTTTCTTCCGGAAAAATTGCGCGAAAAGTACATAAAAGCGTACAATATTTGTTCATTGCATGGAGACACCTAGCATTTTCCTCGCTGTAGTGAGGTGAAAAGTTGTGTGTTTCGCTCGACAGCAAACTTATTCTGCGTCTCGTACCTTTGAAACCTTCGCAACGCTCAGGATTCTATATTCCTAAAATCCTTCGCTTGCACAGGTTTTAATATAGGTACCCGCTCGAAAAAACAATTTTGCAGCATTGCATAACAAATAACTATTGTTATAAAAATGCAAAAAAATAAAAAATGTTGATCTAAACAGGTGCCATCTTTGTTTTTATTTACAAATCATTAAAGTGTGTGTGTGTAAGGTTGCCTGGAAGACATCGCAGAAACCGATAAGGCCGCCCATTGTATGTTTTGTAGTGTTAAATTTGTTTATTTTCGCTATGTATTTTCTGGTGTACAATAAAGTATATATAAATAAATAAATAAATAAGTGTCCAGTTAAGTTTTTATGACTAACTGTCGACTGTTTTTTTATCTCGTAGACTAATTTAACATTTTAAGTGATTGTTGTTTGTTTTACAGAATTATAAACATTAGAATCAGCAATATAACTCTCTAAATTCATGTAAGTCCATTGTATGTTCATGTGAATCCATATTTGTTACGGCCGCAAATCATATTTAGATCAACATACAACCTGATACTGACCTGCAAGTTGCAAAAAACTTAAAAAAATTTGAATTTCGCGCGCTACCTTAACGTATCCCCCACAAATACAAAGTGGTAAAAAAAATCCTTACTCGATACGTTTATTTGCCATCACCTTTTAGAAGTATGTTAAAAAAAAATCTTATACTAATCGGTAATACAATTTTTTAACCGACTTCTTCAAAAAGGAGGAGGCTCTCAATTCGTCTGTATGTTTTTTTTTTGTTTTTTTTTTTGTTTGTATGTTACGCGATTACTCCGCCAATTATGAATCGATGTTGATGATTCTTTTTTTGTTTGGTAGGTCATGCTTCAGAGGTGGTCCCATACAAATTGTATTAACTTTGCTTGCGTAGTTTTTGAGTTAGCTTCAACCAGGCAGTGGTTTTCGAATTTGTGTGGAGTAGGTACCACAACTAAAAATTTAAAAATAAAAACGTTTTACTAAAAAAAAAACAACCGACTTCCAAAACAACACTAAAAACGTGAAAAATATCTAACTTTAATTTCGGAAGTCGGTGGCAAAAAACGAAAATTGAAAAACCAAAGACACCGACTTCCGAAATTAAAGTTATTTTTCACGTTTTTAGTGTTGTTTTAGAAGTCGGTTGTTTTTTTTGTAAAAAGTTTTTTATCATACATTAATCGTCTGACGTGATTGTGACATAAAGTTTTAATAATCCAAATCTTAATAGGTTTCACTCAAAAAGGGTGGGTTTGCATACGCGGGGGATACCTTCTTTTGCGCGGGGCCCGTAGCAATTGCTACTCTTGTTACGTGGTCTACCTAAATTGCATGGATGAGGAGACAAAAGACACTTTCCTTATAAACCATGCCTGTCACCATCACTATTGCGCCCGCCCCAATTCTTGCTCGAGCCAGTCCGCACCGTTGGGCCGGTAGCTTTAAATTCTTCCCTTATTCGTCATGATCCGATCTAGCCTACTGTTCCTTGCCCTCCTCGAGCGACGCTCTAAGCCGACGTCCGTAGCCCACAGGGGGTGCCCTTACGGTCTGGCCACGGGGAACGGGCGGGCGTCGAGAACGGCGATGCGGCGGGAGTCCATGCGGCACGGTTTGCACGCCACGAGGGCGAGCAGTTGTGTTCGACAACGCGACCATACACTTAATTGTTACCAATAACGGTCCGTAAATTATAGGAATCGACCATAACCCAACGTCCTGTCATTTATTTGTAGATTTTTGACAGTAGTTTTTTACGGGTCGACAGAAGCCAGAAAGTCAGAGGGCCTAGACAAGTGACAATCGCTTCGAAAGCGTTTCGTATTTCTACAACGACTTTCAACAGGATGGACATAAGCTTTTCGATAGCTTATGTCAGTCCTATACATTTTTGCCTTTTCCATCATCGTTATCGCTGGCAGAATGTCACTTTGTCTAGGGCCTCAGATTAATCAGTCATAATAAGGGGTATATCGTGTTACCCTGCTTGTGGAGATCAGATAGGCTGTTTCTTCATGTAAAATACTGGAATTCAGCTGCATCCGGTTAGACTGGAAGCCGACCCCAAAATAAATGTAGTTTGCAAAAGCTACACAGTTGATGATATCAATAATCGTCATTGCACAATATTATAATAGGTAAGTAAGTACCAAATTCATATTCTGCAATAAAGTACTTTCCGTCGGTTTTTTAGAGGTTCATTTAACATAATACCTAACTAATAAGTAACTATGAGGAAAATTAATCAAATACTGTTCTGGTTTTTGTTAAAAAAACGGAGAAACGTTTAAAGCAGCTTAAATATAGCGTTTTATTGTGAACATTCCTTTGAAAACTGGTTTCCAAATGCTTAAAGTTTCATTATAATAATTATTATTTGTATAGATAAAACGTCATTCTTTTCCGGAAGTAGACGATCAATCGACCATCTACTGCCGAAAAATAGGAAAGCGCCCTCTATCGGCGCGACCACGCGTTCAAATGTGCGAAAAAGCGGTAAATTAAAAATAGGTTTATTTGTTTAAAAAAAGTATGCAACATTAGAAGCCCAAAAAGCTTTTTGAGGTTCATTCATTTAAAAAGGTTTTCATTATTAGAAGGTCAGAGGGCCTAGACTAACTGACATTCTATGAGCGTTATCGATGATGGAAAAGGCAAAAATGACGCTTTGATGACAGCTATTGAAAAGCATATTATGTCAATACTGTTGAAAGTCGTTGTAGAAATACGAAACGCTTTCGAAGCGATTGTCATTTGTCTAGGCCCTGTGTTAAATATATCCCATTCATAAATACGGACTCTCACAAATATAACTTAAGTTCAAGCCTTCATTAGATATCGGTAGAAGAAGAAGCTTTAAGGGAGGTCAAATATAAGACGCAGTATTCTCTTAATGCGTCATATTTTTGTTGTTAGCACGCTAAGCTCAAGACATCTCGTAAGATCCTAATTGGCTCTGTATTTAGATACTTATTAAGTGGATTGTATTTCGTGCGCTTACCCACGTCACAGTATAAATAATGAACAGTATTATGTATCGGCAGTGACCTTGAAATAATTACCTGCGGCCGCTCGGTAGATAAACTTTCCGCGTCCGGCGTAACTAACACGCACTCGATACTTAATAAAGAAGTTAGATATTCTTTACTCATTTTTTTGACACTGACAAGTTATACATCTTCATATAGGCTGGTTGTTTAATGACATATTTGAAACAGTTTGTGCTCGAACAGTAATATTAGCTTGTTGTGACAAGCAACCACAGTCAGAAATCCGGCAATGTGGCGCCGCACACATGTGCCAGAACACACGAAATTCTTTAACTCAAAAAAACTCTTTACAAAAAAAAACCGACTTCCAAAAAAAAACACTCAGAACTGAAAAATAACATTAATTTCGGAAGTCGGTGTCTTTGCTTTTCAATTTTCGTTTTTTGCCACCGACTTCCAAAATTAAAGTTATTTTTCAGTTTTGAGTGTTTTTTTTGGAAGTCGGTGTTTTTTTTGTAATAAGTTTTTATTTTTCACTTTTTAGTAGTGGTACCTACCCCACAAAAATTCGAATACCACTAGCTGATGAAGCATGACCAAAAAAGAATCAACAAAATCGATTCATAATTGGCGGAGTAATCGAGTAACAAACATACAAAAAAAAAAAAAAACATACAGACGAATTGAGAACCTCCTCCTTTTTGAAGAAGTCGGTTAAAAAACGTGTTTATCCTCGGTCACCCACCATATTCCCCTGACCTAGCGCCTTGTGATTTTTCCAAGAATCTAAGAAAAACTAGAGGGGAAAAGGTTTAAAAGCAAAGAATGCACCGGCTGCCTATAATTTCGAGATTGCTGAGGTGTCTAAAGAAGAGTGGTCAGAGGTTTTTTTTTTTTCAATCAGTTCTTGCGTATGGAATAGTGTATACGTGCATCCTTCGAAACAATCGATACTGTAATAAATATCTAATAAATTTGATAATTTGTGAGTAGGTATCTAATTTCTTTTGGCATGACCCTCGTACTGTTCCTTATTTATACTGTGTCCACGTACTAAATGCACCTTGTTTAAATTCAAAGTATGCCTCTGCAATTTGACCCTTTTGTAAACTAGAGATGAGAATCTTTTAATGAGGCTCTCAAATTGATGTTTATCGCTTCTTCTAAAGTATTATAATTCCCAGACTGACTCGTTGGTCTATGGTCGTAAGCGCAATTTCGACTGAGCGTGGGGTTCTGCAAGATAGTTATGTAACGCACATAAAATTACAATTGATCGCAATGGGTTTCATTTGACAGTTCACCCACGTTCATTGTTTTTTCAAGCAGACGATTTTTTCAAACCTTTAAAGCAATGAGTTAGCTGCAATCTCCTTCAAAATGATTCAGATTATGATTGATCATGTATTACGTGCTGGTTTCAGTTTTCGCCCTGAACTCTATACTGGTTTCAGTTTTTGCCCTGAAGTTTAACCTATAGTTTCAGCTTTCGCCCTGAAGTCTACACTGGTTTCAGTTATGTTTTGTGTGTTACACAATTATGGATCTCGTGCACTAGACGGTCTCGACTCCGGCCAGTCGTGGCCGTCTGGTGGTTTTGTATTGTCTGTGGCCAATCGGCCGTTGTTACCTGCGCGATTTGTATCGGTTTCTTTAGTTTACCAGGAGGCCTAGACAAATGACAATCGCTTCGAAAGCGTTTCGTATTTCTACAACTACTTTCAACAGGATTGACATAAGCTTTTCGATAGCTTATGTCAGTCCTATACATTTTTGCCTTTTCCATCGCTGATAGAATGTCACTTTTTCTAGGGCCCCTGGTCGCTTCGACCATTGGTCGTGGTCTTGGCCATCTAGTGCGAAGAGCAATTTCTCAGTAGTAGCCCGGAGTCCGTATTTGTGTCCGGTTGACGGCAATAGGCTCGCCCCCTATTACATGGGACTTAAATAGTAAATGGTGAAATGTGGGTGTACCTACTATACAGCTCCTACTGTTGGTTAGAGTACCTTAGGGCAATAGCGCACTAGCGGCCAAGCCGCAGCGGCCAGGTCGCAGCGGCCAGCGAGATAGATACATTAGTATGAATTCGCCATGGAGAACGCCCCCCCGGCCGCACGCGGCTACTGACCATCTTGCTGGCCGCTGCGACCTGGCCGCTGCGACCTGGCCGCTGCGGCCTGGCCGCTAGTGCGCGTCTGGGCTAAGGCCTGAAGCGCACTGGTGATTTAATACTTATGTATGTATCTCCCTGGCCGCTGCGACCTGGCTGCTGCGACCTGGCCGCTAGTGCGCGCCTGGCCTTAGAGTAGGTGAGCGTCAAATTTTATAGCGGCTCTGAAGTGTGCTACACGATGCGCACTACTTCACCACTTCACCCCTCATGTCCTTTCTTTGGTATTGTTCGTCGAGTCGTTGAGCTCCTTAAGTTCTGAGTTGAGTTACTTACAAGTACTAAACGAATTATTTGCACTCAACGTGGCAATGCCGCCAGTCTCTTGGGTACATTACCAGCCGACAGCGACGCGGAGGAATTTTTCGACGCCATACTTTAGATATAGTTCTAGTTAGTTAGTTAGTTCTTTTAGTTTTAGTTTTTTATGTAAATAGTTAGTTGTGTTATGTATATATTGTCTAAAAACGTCAAGCACCTAAACAACCCTCGACAGCCTGAAGTAACATGTTTTTTTTTTGTTTATTGCAGATCCTGAGTAAATATTATGGTGTGCTAATCCTTTTCGAGACAACAATAAAATGAAGCGGATATTTTTCCTGTTTATTTTCCTCTTGACATCGGCAAGGGGGCAGAGAGGTTAGTCAATCCCTTTTTTTTACTTAATTAGTATTAATTGGGTGGGCTTGTCGCTAAATAAGTACCTAATAACAGCAGCACGGGTCCATCTTTAAGGTTAAGCAACGGTTGCCGAGGTCAGTCCGTGGATGGGTGACCCCTCCGTGCCTCGGAAAGCACGTAAACCCGTTAAGCCCGGCTGTGATTTATAGATCTTTGACAGTCGTTACGGGTCGTCAGAAACCCGACAGTCTGAAAACCAGTCTTACCAAGGGGTTTCGTATTACCCAGTTACTGGGTTGTGGAGGTCAGATAGGCAGTCGCTCCATGTAAACTCTAATACTGGTATTCAGCTGCATCCGGTTAGACTGGAAGCCGACCCCAACATAGTTGGGAAAAGGCTAGGCAGATTGATTGTAGTTTACTATAATGAGTATAAGTACTTTGTCTAGTTGTGGTTCAAAACACGATATCGAAAACTTCACTCGATCAAAAAAAATCGGGAGAGGCGGCTAAATCGATGATTTTTTACCCGACTACGGCGAAGAAAAAAGGAGGGTTATGATTTTGACCGGTATGTATGTATGTATGTTCATCTGTTCCCACATATCTTCTAAACGACTCATCACAATTTGACAAATGAGGTATCGTTGGACGCGTCTTGATCGTCCGCTGGTTATAGGCTATATTACGTTACATAAAAATGGTGCCCTCTAGACGACATAGAACTAAAAAAAAATAATTGTTACATCGTATGTACCATGTTGGGTATCAAATGAAAGGACTTTGCGCAAAAAGGTAACATTTTTTTTTTTTTGATTCAGTACTTAAAAAACCTTACTATCACATAAAAACAATATTAGATTAACCATACCTTGCCTAGTTGCAGCCATGAATGCACTTCAATTAAATATGACGGTTACTTGTAGAAATAAATGTTTTAATATTCACTACAAACTCATGAACGTTATCGGATAATTCCTGATGTGGGTATAAAGTAAACTTTGAGCTGATGCACTGGACAGCAGATAGCAGATACTGATTCAGTATTTGTAGAAATGATGTGATACATTCTTAAGTCTACCCTTCCATAGTTTATTTTTTTAAATATCCTCATTTTGAAAATCGAGTTTTGAGCGTTACGTTGTATGAACGGGTCCCAGTGTGCGTCGCGCCAGCGTGGCCTGTGGCTAAGTATCGGCTGTGAAATGCTCTTACCTACACGTAGGGATATCCCCTTAGATCATAAGTGGTCGTGACGTAGATGCATCTCATTTATCTACAAAATAAACACGTCATGTCATCATAGGAGCTTTCCCTAAACGCATCGCATAAAGGCAAAGTCTACTCAATGTAATTTTTAACCTACTTCTTAAAAAAAGGATCAAAAATTTTTTTTTTTTGTATATCTGTTACGCGATCACTCCGCCAATTATTATGTATCGATTTTGATGATTATTATATAAAAATCAATACAAATTAAAGTTATTTTTCACTTTTTAGTGCTTTGGTTGTTTCCTTTAACTGACTCAATGTTATTTTTTAAATAAGTAAATAAACAAAGCTCTCGATATAATGTTTTTATTTATACTTCATGATTAGTTATAACTTATATTAAATATTACACAAATATTTTATTAAGAGCTAAGTACCTACATACTTACAAACACAAAGTATTTGAACTTAAGTACATAAGAAAGCACTCAGGAATCCGCTGGATGGGAGAAGCACAGACCCGGACGATGTAGCAACGTTTGGGAAATGAAATAAAATCAAATTCAATTGTTTATTCAGTAAGTAGTATATTGGAACCACTTTCACAAATCAAAATTTAAATAAAAATATTTTACAAAAAAAAAAAAACAACCGGCTTCACTTTTTAGTTGCGGTACCCCACACAAATTCGAATACCACTACCTGCTATGTAAATAACAGTGACGGAGTCAAACAATATATCGTCTACATACACTAAGTGGGAAAAATACGTAATTATTAAAGCTAACTCAAAAACTACGCAAGCAAAGTTGATAAAATTTATATGGATCCTCTGAAGCATGACCTACCAAACAAAAAAAGAATCATCAAAATCGATTCATAATTGGCGGTAGTAATCGCGTAACATAAACACAAAAAAAAAAAAAAAACATACAGACGAATTGAGAACCTCCTCCTGTTTGGAGAAGTCGGTTAAAAAAAAATGTTTAAGTCGGCGTGTCCTATTTGATTACTCTGAGAAGAAAGGCCGAAACAAACTCAGAGGTCGCAGTCCCTTTTAAAGTCCAGACATAATCTTGGTCAGGCCATATGAGGACCATGTAGATTAGCGTCTGAAATGGTCTTTTGAGGAAAGAACCACAACGACTTGAGTGGACCTGTCCAGTCAGTGCAAGCATTTGTCAGTAATGGTGGAGCTCAACTCAGGCCTTGAGGAGCTCAACGGCTCTGATTCGGGGAAACCTATGTCCAGCAGTGGACGCCTTTCGGCTGATTAGAGGATGATGACTCATGAAACACGATATCCCCGATATTCTGATTCGGATGTGTGTGTGTACGTGTATGCGGTATGTCCTGACGCTACTCGTCTTCACGCACAAATCACAGCGTGTTTGTACACTTGGTTACCACAAATAAAACACGCGTCACTTCGTGAGAATACTTTACCCGGTTTGTTGTACCCGAACGTACCCAGAAGTCGCTACCCACTTTAAGGCGGCGCCAGACACGGTCACATATTTCAACACTTTTTTGAACACTTTTGACGTACGGTAATAAATGCGAGATCAAACTTTGATCAAATATCCAAACACCCGTGCCTCACAAGTGTTCAAATTAGTGTTCTCCTGTGTGTTGCTGTATCTGGCGCCGTTATTATGGATTGCCGGGTCAGTCAAAATGTATGTTCAATGACATTGAATTGAACAGCCCGAGTCAAAAACTTCAATCCTTAGGCTAAGGAGCATCATTAATGGTGCCGATTCTCTTGCCACAAAATTCTCTAAACTAAACTAAAAATCACTAAAATTTAGTTTAGTCCTGTCAAACGATCAAACTCATTCTGAAATAGACTATAAATGACACAACTTAACTATAATTTAGTTTGACAGCACTAAGACTGGCACTGAGTTTAGTTTAGTGAAAATGCTATTCTGAATTTGACGATATTACCTAAAATTTTGTCCTATATGTAAAATCCTCTAACTAAATCTGACTATATTTAATCGCGATTAAAAATGTGTGGAATAAATTAGATGTCATGAACTAAAATTCAAACCAACACCTCGACTTCAGTTACAAATGTACTGTATTTTTTTATTTTCTTTTGCTTATATCTCGAAAACGGTGTGTCCTATCGCAAAAATAATGAAAATTTCGAGCCCCTTTGGAAAACCCTTAAACCCCTAATTCTCAACATGTTGGTAATTTTTTTTTAGTTGGTTAGTTTAGTTCGGTGCCGATTCTCTTGCATACACAAGAGAATCGGCACCATTATGACGAATAAGGAAAATTAAATACCTACTCGATAAAAAAACATTGTTTATTATTAAATTAAATTCCGTGATAATAATAATGACTTGATTGGCATGCATGTCGACAATTAAATTGCTTAGCACCTACCTAGATTTTTTATTTTATTTTCCTAAGGTAAGCTACGTCTACACTATATCAATCTGCCTTGGGGTCGGCTTCCAGTCTAACTGGATTCAGCTGAATTACTGAATACCAGTATTTTATATGGAGCCTCAACATTAGTTACTTGGACAACGCGATACCTTGCCAGCCTGCCTTCAATCATTGATTTTTTATTAAATTAAAATTATGACTGCTGGAAAAACGGTTTTATTGTTTAAATGAATTTATAAACAATATTAAATAATCTTTTTTAAATTAATGTGATGATAAACCGCTTATGAATGTATTGTAAAATTAATAAATATTAGAAAGATACATTGTAATGTTTTACATGTCATAATTATGTCAGACTCTGTACTAAAGATAGTTGGGAAAAGGCTAGGCAGATTGATGTCTGACTATGTATTAGGAACTTATTACCTACTGACTTTAAGACCAACACTACACACGGCTACACATCAAGCTATACTTTTTCGTACAATGCGAGGTCCGCTTATATTGGAAATGTATAGCTTGATCTTTAGCCGTGTGTTGCAAATATAAAAAATCCTTTATTTAGATAAAATAAATTGTTTTTCTTTGATTCCAGAGGGAGAGTCGTGTGTAGATGAGTATACGAACTCAGTTGGAAGGTGCACAGTGATCAGTCGATGTGAATCAGCGAGAAAAAACTTTCTGTAAGGTTTACAACTATTTTAATTTACCTTTTTTAAATTATACAGGGTGTTAGAGTAAACACCGTTTTCCTTGAAACCAGTGGTTTGGTGTCATTTATAGCACATAAAATCAATGGAAAATTACGACATTGTTTTCTTCTTTATTTTAAATTACATTTTACCACTCGAGTATTTCACCCTTTCAATTATGCGCTAGGGCAACGATCTTGAAATTTTTTAATGAAAATAACATTTTTTTTATTGTTACTCGGTCATTTATTTGTATATTCACATCAACTACCCATGGTTTGAGTGACAACGATGTTCACCCTTACACCCTGTATAGTGGGTAAGTTAAATGCAATTGTTTTATAACAGACTTAAAAAAACCGGTCAAATGCGAGTCGGACACTCACATGAAGAGTTCCGTACCGTACAAAGATCGACAAAAAAAAACGCCGAATAAAAGACTTCACTTTTATTAAATTTTTAACCGACTTCTTCCAAAAGGAGGAGGTTCTCAATTCGTCCGGATGTTTTTTTTTTTTTTTTTTGTATGTTTGTTACTCGATTACTCCGCCAATTGTGAATTGATTTTGATGATTCTTTTTTGTTTGGTAGGTCATGCTTCCGAGGTGGTCCCATATAAATTTTATTAACTTTGCTTGCGTAGTTTTTGAGTTAGCTTCAATATTACTTATTTTTCCCACTTAGTTTATCTAGACGATTTCCTTATTTACTCTTTCACTGTTATTTACATAGCAGGTAGTGCTATTCGGATTTGTGTGGGGTAGGTACCACAACTAAAAAGTGAAAAATAAAAACTTTTTACAAAAAAAATCAAACCGACTTCCAAAAAAAACACTAAAAAGAGAAAAATAACTTTAATTTCGGAAGTCGGTGGCATAAAACGAAAATTGGAAAGCAAAGACACCGACTTCCGAAATTAAAGTTATTTTTCTCTTTTTAGTGTTTTTTTTGGAAGTCGGTTTGTTTTTTTTTGTAATAAGTTTTTATTATTATTTGTTGTTATAGCGGCAATAGAAATACTTACCTACACAATCTGTGAAAATTTCAATTGTCGGCGATTCCAGTGCGGGTTGTCAGTTGAAATCCAACCGCTGTCAGTTGAAATCCAACCTCCCTTTTTAGTTCTAGGACATGCCGGTTTCCTCACGATATTTTCCTTCACCGTTTTGAGAGTAGTCGAGGTATCAGAACTCATTCTCTCGGCGGTCGGAGTAGGTACACACTAGGTACTATTTTGTCGAATTGACATAACCATTTTGTTTTTATTTTTTCCAGTGAAAGCCGAATTCTTCCAACATTTTGCTCATACAACGCGTTCGGCGACAGGATAGTCTGTTGTCGAGATGGCTCCAACATCCTCAATGCACCTCCAACTAAAGTTACAGAGTGAGTATCATAAACTAGGGCTTAAAATATCCGTTCATTTTTACTATCCGGATAATACGGAAATTTGTTGTTTACTATCCGGAATATCCGGATAATGCGGATAAAACGGATATTTTTTAGTTTTTATTATAATATAAAACTAATAAGCTTTTGTAACACGTTTTAATCAGTCTCTCAAGCTAAATGATAAAGTAATAATAAACTATATCAATATTTCAAGTAACAACCACATAAAAAACTAGTTCTTTTTTTTTACCCGACTACGGCGAAGAAAATAGGAGGATTATGATTTTGACCGGTATGTATGTATGTATGTATGTTCATCTGTTCCCTCCTATCTTCTAAAGCACTCATCACAATTTGACAAATTAGGTATCGTTGGAAGCGTCTTGATTGTCCGCTGGTTATACGTTTTTTTACATAAAAATGGCGACTTCTAGAGGACATAAAGTCAGGAACTAAAAAAATATATTGTTTAATCATACCATGTTGGGTATCAAATGAAAGGCCTTAATGAGCACATTTCAAATATATATATATATATATATATATTATAACCGCAAAAGAATTTAAAAAAAAAATTAAGTAATAAAAACTAAAACCCAACTACGACTAAAAAGGTATAAACAAGACCCCACAGACAGACAAATTAAAAATCCGGAGTCACACGTAATCTGTTCGATTTATGCCCTAACACGTGTGACTCCGGATTTTTAATTTGTCTGTCTGTGGGGTCTTGTTTATACCTTTTTAGTCGTAGTTTGGTTTTAGTTTTTATTACTTTTTTTTAATTTTATTATATGTACAATAAAACACCGATGCTCACAAATAATTTGTATCTATGCTTCTTATACTAAAAACAATTCTAATTAAAAATGTGATCTTACATTTATCACAAATCACAACATCTAATGAATCTTCATGGAAGTTCTTATAGGTACCTACTACATAACTTGATCTCTTTTTTTTTTTTTTTGGTTGGTATATCTTCAAATGACTTCTCCCGCTCTGAGCGGAGCGGAAGGGCGTGTCAGACTCTTACTGACTACAACCCACCCGTGTTCCTTCAGTTGCCTGTTGCCAGGGTCCCGGTATCCCTTTCGGACTATTCCGCAACCCTGGCAGGATAACTTGATCTCTGGGACATAATTATGTCAAACTGATATCCCTGGAATTCATTTGAGTCCAATTCAATTGAATTCAAAATCAATCCAAATCATGATGATCGCAATCATTCAAATGGGAAATTGATTTGATTCAATTTGAATTCTTTTGATTCATTTGAGTCTTTGTTTCATTTTACTGACAGCTGTCGTAGAGCTCAAGCTTTCTTTTATGAAGTATAAATGGTTACATATTCTGTATCAGAGAATTCATAACAGAACCAGTATTATGAGACGTTATCATCATCATCATCAGCCTAAAGTAGTCCACTGCTAGACATAGGCCTCTCCTATTGCACGCCATTCAGCTCGATTCTCGGCAACTCTCATCCAGCTCCATTCTCGGCAACTCTCATCCAGCTGGTAACAGCTGGATGAGAGGCCACCCTGCGAAGATCGTCGCTCCACCTAGCCTGAGGGCGTCCTACCTTATGTTTCGCGGTCTCCACTCAAGAACACGTCTACCCCAACGGTCGCCGGTTCTACGGCTATTAACGGCAGTCTATTGCCACTTCTGCTTGCTTATTCTGTGAGCTAAGTACGAGTATATCCATACATTGGTTCTCTGCCGAATCACCTCATTGCGGATTCGATCCCTCAGTGACTCCAAGCATAGCCCCGTTCTATAACTCGTTGAGCGACTTTGAATTTATTTTCGACTCCGTAAATCGTAACAGGCAGGAAGCACTGATTTAAGCCTTAGTCTTTACTTCTTTCCTGCCAGGGTTGCGGGAAAGTCCGAAAGGGATACCGGGACCCTGGCAACAGGCAACTGAAGGAACACGGGTGGGTTTTAATCAGTAAAAGTCTGACACGCCCTGCCGCTCGAGAAGTCATTTGACGATTTCACAACCACAAAAAAAAAAAACTTTATTTCTTTATGCTCTGTGGAATTATACACCGAACGATCGTATAATCGAGTGACGATCGCTTTAAATAGGACGCGGGGTCAGAAGTGTGAAAAAGAAACAGAGGCCCTAGACAAAGTGACATTCTATCAGCGATAACGATGATGGAAAAGGCGAAAATGTATAGGACTGACATATGCTATCGAAAAGCTTATGTCAATCCTGTTGAAAGTCATTGTAGAAATACGAAACGCTTTCGAAGCGATTGTCACTTGTCTAGGCCCGCAGAAACACGACTATATTTTGACGCAGTAGGGCGAATCTTTGGGTTAGAGATATTTAATCCATCCTGCTGGTTCTTGAAGCAACTAACTATCTAATTGCGTAACTTAATTTCGAATTTGTTTCATTTTGACAGTTCAAGAACATCCATTGCGTTTTAACGTTTTGAGCAGATTTTTTTTTAAACTTATGAAGCAACTAGCTTTTGCCCGCGGCTTCGCCCGCGTGGATGTCGGAAATTATCCCACGGGAATGTGCTACCGGGATAAAAGTATCCTATGTCCCATAACCCACGTGGTCTGTCTAGGCGACCTAGGCGTTACGGCGTAAAAGTACAGACATGAGACAGCCAGTAACTTTATATATTAGTGGTAGTCCATATCTATACTGTGGTGATAGTGTGGATAGTATGGACAGCAGTATGAAACTGTCGGAAAGATTAATGAAAAAATATTGTATAAAGATTAATGAAAAATCTATGGCATATTGTATGGACGATGGAAACTAAGGCGAAAGCTTTGCGGGAGCCTGCGAAATTCAAATTATCTTATGTTTTTTGCTTTTTACAGGTCAGTATCAAGTTTTATGTTGATCTAAATAATGAGTCGCAATTGTTTTATCTAATCTAACTAATATTGCAGGAGTTGTATTCCTGTATCTAATGGTTATTATTCTGTAAAGCTACTTTGCTACGATCGCGAATCATATTTTATTCATATTGACATTCGAAACTTACCCATTAAACGATTTAAAAGCTGTATTAAAACCAAACTTTGTAAAAAAGGGTACTATACAATTTCAGATTATTTAGAAGACAAAAAGCATGGGATTGAGCTGCTCGCTCTGCTAACATTTTGTCATTTTGGCATTGTGACATTTTGAATAAGTACTATGGAAAATCATCAAAATATACCTACCAGTTTTATATACAAATTCACATTATTGAATATTATATGTAGGATATTGACAAATGATTACTTTGTAAAGTATTGAATTATTGTGAATGTGAGGATGAATGTGAATTTTCGTTCTCAGTTAGTTTTAACAATGGTCTGGCAATTTGAGAACTTTATGCGGCCTACACAAATGTCCTTTCTTTGGTATTGTTCGTCGAGTCGTTGAGCTCCTTAAGTTCTGAGCTGAGCTCCACTATTACTGACAAATGCTTGCAGTGACAGGACAGGTTCACTCAAATCTGTGTGGTTCATTCCTCAAAAGACCATTTCAGACTCTAATCTACATGGCCCTCATAGGGCCTGACCAATATGCCAATATCTGACCTAGGTATGTCCGGACTTTAAAAGAGACTGAGTTTGTTTCGGCCTTTCTTCTCAGAGTAGTCAGATAGGAAACGCCGACCTCATCTAGCTTAATTTTACATTTTTTGATATTATTACGACGTGTAAAAGTGATTCCAATAACCTATTTACAGAATATACAATTTCATTTTAACATACAACCTGTCTGACACTGACTTGCATATGGCAAAAAACTTAAGATTTGAATTTCGCGGGCTACCGGCGCATGCCCCTTAAGAAAATCGCATCATTTGCACAACGCCATCTATCGAGTAAGTACTCACTGGTAAACTCAAACTCTTCGTTCCAAGCCAAGAGCCAAGTAGTAATAACTTTTGATTGAGTGGACAGATTCTCAAGATACGGACTATGACTATATTCTCAATCCCTTAACGCTCTTGAAGAGAGTTCCGCAACAATGTCAATAATAAGTAGGTACTTACATGTGAATTTTAAAATCAAGAGGGTAAAGAAGGGTTTTTACCCTCATGAGGGATGATTTTAGAAGAACATAACTCTTTGTTGGTTACAAAAAGCATAAATTTTCACAGCCCTAAGTTAAAAAAAAACTGGCCAAGTGCGTGTCGAACCATGCACAATGAAGGGTTCCGTAGTTGGGATGAATTAATTTATCAAACAAACTTTCGCAAAGTTTTATTGTCATTACGTCTATGAGCGTTTACTGTCCCTCAAAGTGTAGTTAAAAAAATATTGTAGTTAAAAAACTTGTTCTCGCATACAGAATGTTTGGGTTTTTGCAACTGCACATGTAAGTTGGTCGATTAAAAGTTTTTGAGCTAAGTCGCGGACAGACAGACAGACAGACGGACATGGCGAAACTATAAAGCTTCCTTGTTGACTGCGGAACTCTAAAAATGATAGGTTTCCCATAAAAACTTTCATCCCCTATATCCCCTCCCCCCCCTTAAATTTGTTTTTGAGAAAATAATTGCCTATGTTCTTCGCCGGGATGCCATCTATCTCTTTACCAAATTTTATCGAGATCCGTTCAGTGGATCAGGGGTGAAAAGGTAACAGAATTACAGACGGACAGACAGACAGAGTTACTATCGAATTTATACTTTTAAGCATCGATTAGTATGGATTATGTGTTCAATTCAAAATGAGCCAAACACTCGATAATTATGAATTCGGCGAAATTCATTCTTCTACGGAGACTCTTAACACCTTAACACCGCGATTCAGAAAATGACGTTAAATGAACAACGCCATCTATCGAGCACGAAGTGATACTGTCAAAATATATGGGAAAACGTTCGAACACTCTGTAAGGTATGTAGAAAAGATGTAGGGTTCCATGACTGACTTGACCTGACTTGACTTGACTTGACTTGACCTGACTTGACCTGACTTGACCTGACTTGACCTGACTTGACCTAACTTGACCTAACTTGATTTGGATTGAGTTGAGTTAACCTTGAGCAGGTATATTTTATCGTAGCAGGTACATTGGTAGTTGAAAGAAAAGTAGATTACGTTCCTTGCTAAAGTGAGTAATTAATGCACTCGTGTTTATTTAGTAAGCGCGTTCGTGCCTTAATTACTCACTTTTTGCTCGATGTAACAATCTACAATTTTTAAGAAATTAAAATTTATCACCATTTTTTCATGATTAATATTTGTATCATGATTTAAAAGATAGATAGCGTCACCTATGGCACTACTACCAAACAATGGATTTGGAAAACTTGAATTAACCAAACTTTAGATTGGGTAAATTCACAATGTATCGCGTTATGTTTCCGCGCGAAGTATGTGAACATATGATGATTATGATCGTGTGTTACACACGTTCTCACAAACCTACCTGATTTTACGCTAGTGTCATTTTACGACAATAGATGTCGTTACGTGTATCTACATTACGTACTTAATGAAAATTTCTTCTTGAATACTTTAAACTCTTATATCTTTTGATATTTTGAAGCGATTGCGATGAAACAAAAACTAAATGAAACATCGAGTTACACACAATATTTGAGTTTATAAGTAAACCATATTGATTTCGTACTTTTTACGTGATACTGGAACAATCAAACAAACGAACAGACAAATAGACAAACAGATAAACAGACAAACAGACAAACAGACAAAAATTCCAAAAATGGTAGAAATGGCATCTGTTGGTTATTCTTGGACACTCCAGCTAGGTTTTTTTTTTTTTTTTTCATTGTACAGAAACGCCTCGTCTACAGATTTATTATATGTATAGATGGATAAGCATTTTGTTTCAAACCAGTTCAAATTCAAATTCATTTATTTCGTGAACACAGGGTACATACAGTAGATGTTTTCATAAATAATAAGATCCGAGCTGTGCTCCGCCAAAAGGCATACAAAATTTTAACAGGTTTTACATGCATAAAACAACTATTTCAAAGTAGGTGATATCACAAAAAATATAGATTAAGTATGTCAAATTTAGATTAAATTGTTAAAAATATGTCAGTTAAATAAAGTAAAAGGGCCAAACAATACAAAATGAAAAAATTATGTCATTCAGAGTACGATTGATCGTGTATTATGCAAATATGGTGCAAGTCTATACAGTATGTTAACTACCAAAGGTCGCGGGCGTTTCTGTTGCCCCGCAATAGTATAATAGCGTCCATACATGCTAAGAAAAAACAAATACAAATAAAAAAATAAAAAAATACCTATTAGTAGTGAAATATTCACAAAACTAAAATTCATACGTAAAAGAAACACTCTGTACACGCACACTTGTATTTCAACGTAGAAAGACAAGTGTGCGTGTACAGAGTGTATCTTTTGCGTATCAATTTAATATTTTTTGTGAATATTTTACTATACTTAAAAAAAAGGTTGTTTTTTTTTAATGGTAAGTATGTTTTTTTTTTTTTGTATGTATTGGCGCTATACTATTGCAAGATAACGGGAACGCCCTTCGTAAAGGTGCGTACAGACTATATAATAAGGGGTATTAAAACACGAATGTGGATTTATCACATGAGTGTTTTAATACCTAATTATTTACAGTTGCATAAAAGATGAAATATCTACACACATGATATGAATCTTCTATAAAAGGTTCTTTGCAATACTAATATGGAACAAAAATGGAGGGATACGACGCACGTGAATTCGAATTTTTCGAATTCGAGTAAGAGATGCTTTTTTGTTTTAAATGACGGTGCATTGTTAGTGAAACGCGCCTGCGTGACAATGTTCTTTTTTTGAAATGAGTTGCATTATGAAATTTAGTACAACATAATAACACCCGTTTGGATGATATTATGGTTACTATGACAACATTAAAACAACCAGTGTTTTAATGTTGGCAATAAGCTAACTGTTTCAGAAACTTTTATAGAGGATTTATAGCATGGGTGTAGATAAAACATGCTATATATAACATAACAAGGTGACATAATAAACAAGGTTACATAATGTGGACGTGTTATAAAATACAAGTTATATAATATGTTACATAGTCTGTACGCACCTTTAGATAACATAATGTTATATTGTTTTTATTGCGCAGTGACCGGCCTATCTGGGGTAACGCTGGTGATTTAAATGACCGCAGAAGAGTCAGCGAAAGAAGTCAGTATTTTATTTATTTACCCTCTTCATTTTTACTTATTTTAGTGTATCACAAGATCACGTATTAGTATAATGTTATGGACAAGTGATTATTAGGGCATTATAGAAAATTCCCGGGCAGTTTGATGCCCAATATGAGAGGGCAGTATGATAACAACTATTGAAATATTCAAATCGACCGACGGCATTTTTTATTATGCTAGTCACCTATGGGGCAGCACAATTAAAACCAGGTTTTATTACTATTATTTTGATTTCAAATGTAGAATCAATATTTCGAATCAAATAAAATCTTTCCATTCGTAGACACTCTGCTGACCTATGATGACTTTACCATAACTATATACCTGTGTATTGTCAGATTGCCCAAAGACCACAAGGCAATATTTATAATGATGAGGCAATGTGACAAATAAGGAAGTTCAAATTATCGCCCTAAGTAGCTTGTTTTGTTGTTGTTTTCATAATGCGCGGGCATTATGAAAAATGCCCGTATTTATTACTTGGCCCATAACATATAATAATAACTGTGCATGCACGCTCACACGTACACATTTACAAGCATTTACTTACAATCAAACTACACTGTTGACAACGCTCTGTCTTGGTTTTATATTAAACTAGCTGCTAGCCCCGGCTTCCCACGGGTAGCACTAAGTACCTATCTACACCTACCTCCCTACACCTACTTACTTATCTACTACCCTACCTACCCTACCTACCCTACCTACCCTACCTACCCTACCTACCCTACCTACCCTACCTACCCTACCTACCCTACGTACCCTACCTACCCTACCTACCCTACCTACCCTAAACCTCACGGAGCCCGAGACCTTTCCAACGAATGCAAAACCGTGGAAATCGGTTCGTGCGTTCTGGAGTTATAGCGTCAGGAAGGAAAACCCGACTTATTTTTAACCGACTTCTTCAAAAAGGAGGAGGTTCTCAATTCGTCTGTATGTTTTTTTTTTATTTTTATATAGTAGATTTGAGAAAAAAATAATAGGGCTCCATTATGGCTCTTACAAAATAAGCTGGCGGCGTCTGGCCACGTGCCAAATATTCTCATACAAACATAAATAATAAACATTTTTTTTTTTTTTTTTTGTTGGTTATGTAAAATAAATAAATAAATTCCAGAATGTGAAGAATACAGCCGAAGTGTCGTAAAAAAAGTAGGTTACATACCGCTGATACCCGACCCAGAGGCGTTCTCCGTAACCGAAGCAAATTGTGAATACACTGGAGTCGAACTTATAGTCGGAGGGGAAAATGCTAAACCTGGGGAGTTTCCGCATATGGTGAGTTTCACGTGGGTGATAGTAGTAATGGCAAATAATGCGATTTTGCATTAATTTCATTAGCATGTGACTTCTTGAGCCTTAGCATGATAATTGCTATTGCTATGCTTATTGTAATACTTAATATGAAGATAATTGATAATAATGAAGTATGTGAATTTTGTTAATATGCTAATTAAAAAGTGCGTTCGCCTTAGGACGTCTCCTGGCGTGTATTTATTGCGTAGGTACATATTGGCGTGTATTATCTATTTAAGAATATCTAACGCTGCGTGCGTCGACGCTCTGACGTATAAAAAACGTACAAAAAACGAGACGAGACGAAAGAGAACGAGACGTATGAAAAATTACGCATAAATTCACTTAGAATTCACAGAATTTCGCATTTATATTTCATTTGCTAAAGGCTAAATGAAAATTCACTTGCTAACAATGAATGCGAATGCTAATTAATCCATAACTAGGTGATAGACGTGCGTACATAAAGTACGCGGTTTTTAAGTTCGCGACCTTACTCGGCTCGCCGGCGGTGACACACGTGAAGCTTGCTCAAAATTTCATCGTCAAATTGGCGGCTCGCGGCGATGACAGACGACGAGCCAAGGCGGGCTACGAGCAAAATTTCAAACCTGTTGGATCGCCGACGAACTTCCTCGGCGGTTTTAAAGTCCGGGTACTTAGCGTGGCACACGGGCGAGTAAGCTCGCCGAGCCAAGTACGCGTACTTGCTCGCACTTCTATCACCCCTTTAAAGTTGTCATGACCTGCATCATCAGCCTACTGCTCTCAAAACGGTGAAGGAAAACATCGTGAAGAAACCGGCATGTCCTAGAACCAAAAATTCGATGATATGTGACATCTACCAACCCGCACTGAGCCCGCGTGGTGGATTACGGTCCACTCCCTCTCACAGAGAGGAGGCCTGTGTCCCAGCAGTGGGAACATTATAGAATGCTTTTGCTATCATCTGCCTACACTTAGCCTTTTCCCAAGTATATTAGGATCGGCTTCGAGTCTAACTTTGTGCAGATGAATACCAGTATTATACAAGGAGCGACTGCTTAGTACGCATAACTATAATAAGCCTACGATTTTCCCACTACTGGGACACAGGCCTCCTCTCTGTGAGAGGGAGCGGGCCGTAATCCACCACGCGGGCCCAGTGCGGGTTGGTATATGTCACATGTCTTCTAATTTTTGGTTCTAGGACATGCCGGTTTCCTCACGATGTTTTCATTCACCGTTTTGAGGGCAGTGGTGATGAAATTATATACACAAAGTAAAGTGCCTGTTTGGGTTCGAACCTGCGACCTACACTCGTAAGTCGCAGCCATTGCCATTCGGCCATCACTGCTCCACTAACCCGCACTGGGCCCGCGTGGTGCATTACGGCCCGCTCCCTCTCACAGATAGGAGGCCTGTGTCCCAGCAGTGGGAACATTATAGACTGATTGTGTTTGGGCACCACTGCTTGCAGCGACTGCTTGTCTGACCTTAACAAGTCAGTTTGTTAGCCAACCAATAACTTTTCTTAAACTGTTATCATTTTCTCTGTACAGGCAGCAATCGGCTGGGCAGATTTTAATGGAGGCTACAAATTCAGCTGTGGTGGGGCACTCATCAGTCCACGATTTGTGATCACAGCTGCACATTGTAACAGGGACAGCTCTGCGCAAACACCTGAACCCGTCATAGTCAGGCTAGGTGATCAGAATATTGATACCAATGTCAGAGATGGTGCTGATCCTGTTGACGTAAGTTTTTTTTTAATACATACAATCAAATTTATTTATTCGGCGGAACTACACAGATGAAGAGCTCGTGGCTAAGTAATACCAGCCGCTAGGGTCGATCCATCAGGTTAAGCTACGCCGGGGTTGGTCAGTGGATGGGTGACCATTTTTACATATCAAGACTCCACCGTGCCTCGGAAAGCACGTTAAGCCGTTGATCCCGGCTGTCATTTGTGGATTTTTGACAGTCGTTACGAGTCGTCAGAATCCCGAAAGTCTGACAACCAGTCTTACCAAGGGGTATCGTATTACCCAGTCCACAACCCAGTAACTGGCAGTTACTGGGTTGTGGCGGTCAGTCGCTCCATGTAAAATACTGGTATTCAGCTGCATCCGGTTAAACTGGAAGCCGACCCCAACATAGTTGGGAAAAGGCTAGGCAGATTGAGTGGAACTACACAGATGTGACCAAAAAACAACACGTCGTGTTCGGTTTCGCGACTGGTCAATCGTCATCCAGATGCCTCGTTGAGACGTAAAACACATCGCACCTCCGCTTAAATAGTGTCGTAAGTCAAAAAATCAAACTTTCGAGAAAAAGGTGTTTGAAATTTAACTTTCCAAAGAAACTTTCATTTAACATTATAATGACACTAGTGCTATCTGAGACTACATCACTATCTGAGATAAGATTTTGACGTTTTCTGAAACGAATGGTACAATAAAAAAGGTTTAAATTATTTTAGAGTTGTAACTTGTGACTTTATAACACTATTTGAGCGGAGGTGCGACATGTCGATTTCTTTCAAATTCATAATAATAATTCAAAACTTGGCAGGTCTGAACATAGGCATTACGATCTTTCGCGCAAGTTCTCTCACACACGCGTCATGTCACCATTTGGTTCCTAAAAATATTACTACGCCGCCCTCTGCGCGAAATTCGGAACTGCCAAGTTATATCAGCCGTATTCTACAGCTGATTTCGGGGTCAGCGGCGGCTGTTACATAAGTCGTTACAGTCACATCTTTACTTGTAGTTACCAAGTGTAGAAATCAGCGGGCCAACTCTATTAATTTACAAACGTTCCTATGGTCTCTCTATTGTGAGTTTTTGACAGATTTTCCATACAAAATCTGTCAAAAATGTCAATATGGCGAGCCATTGCAACGTTGGTAAATTAGTAGACTTAGGCCCCTGGGATGTGGCGGATGCAGATCTTTTCACATCCGCGGATTTTTGTAGACACATCCGCGGATGCGGATCTTAAGACATGTTTTCCAAATGTCACTTTGCGACGGAACAGGGCATTTTAAATCACTTTTTAGGGTTCCGTAGTCAATAAGGAACCCTTATAGTTTCGCCATGTCCATCAATCTGTCTGTCTGTCTGTCCGTCTAGGTCTGTCCGCAGCTTAGCTCAGAGACTGTTGATACTAGAAAGCTGTAATTTGGTATGGGTATACATATAAACTACGCCGGCAAAGTGGTAATAAAAAATCTAAAAAATTTTTTTTTTTTAGGGTACCTCCCCTTCACTTAAAGTGGGGATGGTTTTTTTTCTCGTCAATTCCATAGTGTGGGGTATCGTTGGAAAGGTCATTTAAAAATATGGGAGTTTGTGAAAACCATTTTTGGATTCAGGGACTCAAACTCAAAGCATTTATTTCAAATAATCGAATTACAAGTACTTTTGAATTGTCAAGGGGTCGGTCAGTCAAAAAGATGAAGCTAGTTGCCCATTCCAAAGCGTAGTAGGTTCATATGGAGAAAAACGGGCAAAAAACTCCAGAGACACTCTTTTAAATCAAAATATTGTTACAATAATATTGGTTACATCATTCATTTTGAAATTAAACATGTGAGAACAATGTAAAAAAGGAAAAAAAAAGAGACGTGCACGTTAAAAGCGCCCGTAATTAAAGACCAAAAACAATTCAAAAATTCAAATAAATTAAAAATAAGCCGTGGCAGCTTAGAGATGACCAGTCCCTACTGTCCAAATCGTTGCAGAAGCTCCGCGGTTGCGGTTATCCGCAACATCCGTGGTACAAACACCGTTTGACTGAGCCCCTCTTGTTAATAATTTAATTTCTTTATTACAGGTAGCAATCCGCCACATACACCAACATCCAGACTACCGCTCCCCAAAGGTCTACGATGATATAGCCTTACTCGAGTTAGTGTTTAATGTCAAGTTCGGCCCAGCCATCCGACCCGCTTGTCTCTGGAACAAGAATGACCTGGGCGGTCATAAGACGGTCATCGCGACTGGTTGGGGGGTTGTTAATCCTCGTAAGTTTTTATGTTAAATATTAACCTTATTACCTCAAAACCGTGTTTATCAGTTGTTTAGCCTAAACACCTTTTAAACACGACATTTCTTTATGGGGGATGCACAAAGGTAGCCCGCGAAATTCAAATGTTCTTACGTTTTTTGCAATTTGCAGGTCATTATCAGGTTGTATGTTGATCTAAATATTGTTAGCGACCGTAACAAACATGGATTTACAGAATTATAATCTTTAGAATCGGCAATACAACTCCTGTTGTCGTAAGTGCATTGAATGACTACTTCATGAATTCGTCGTTCAATGCACTTTCATGCACTTAGACTACCTTAGCGCATCCACCTTAAGGAGTTTGACATAAAACTGACAGTAGACACGCGTCAGACACATCACTTAGAATAGGGTTAAATCAAATAAAAAGAATAGGTACTCTAACTTTGTAAAATACTGGCTGCAACGGGTTAAACTGGAAGCCGACCCCAACATAGTTGGGAAAAGATGATAGACTTTATCAAAAACTTTTGTGAAGTGAAAACTTCTTCAGGCTCTTTATGGATTCGCGTCACTGCGCGCCGCAGTGCTGTAACATAAAACATAGATGGCGCTAATACCAGTTTAAATTTTTCACTCTGTTTTTTTTTCAGTTACTAGGCAGACTGCCAAGGAGCTACAGAAGGTATCACTGTCTATTCTGGACGTTGGATTCTGTAATAAATCACTGAAGATGTTTCACAATCGTAACTGGTTGAGCGGATTCATAGATTCGCAGATGTGTGTTGGTGACCTAAGGGGCGGGAAAGACACTTGTCAGGTTGGTTGAAGTTTAGTTTTTTATTGTTGCTAGTCTACTACCTATCTATCGCGGATGATGGCAGCGATTTTTTAGGAGAACATAAAGCCTGTTTTGTATTCTCTTTTAATATTTTGACATTGCAAGTGATTGTTGTTTGTTTTTTCAATTTGAAGTTTGACATTTGCACCTGTCAAATGAGTACGAGAATAAAAAACACACTTTCTATTGCAGGAAATATGGCTGTAACTTTGCAGTTGACTTTTTAGTTGTAGTTGGGTTTTTTATACCTATGTAGGTATATTTTGGAAATGTACTAAAGGCACCATTAAAAAAAATTAAGATTGTCCTCTAGAGGGCGCCATATTCAATTTATTACGCCACATAGCCTATAACCAGCCGATGATCAAGACGCTTCCAACAATACCTCATTTGTCCATAGAACATACATACATACCAGTCAAAATCCTTTTTGCCTCGCCGTAATCGGGTAAAAATAGCAACTCATTTTACTTTCCACATTTCAGGGTGACTCGGGCGCTCCCATCCAAGTGGTTTCCAGAGAGAACTCCTGTATCTTCCACATCGTGGGTGTTACATCCTTCGGCAAGAAATGCGCAGAAATAGACAGACCCGCTGTGTACACCAGGGTCTCCAGTTATATCGACTGGATCGAGAGTGTAGTGTGGCCCGGACAATAATTCATAGACTTAAATAGGTTTTTAAGATTTAAATAAATAGTATTTAAGACAGAAAAAGTGTTTTATTTATACGCCAAGTTGTTTTACTAAGTAACTCAGGGGTGGAGGTTACGTACAGTCTGACTGTCGAGAGAATGTGTTCTTTACAGTTTACACTCTGTGTATTCTGTAAAAATCTTACCGTGAAAACTTAGGTGAAGTGAGCTGTCATTTCAATAGGGATTGACACTATTGACTCTTCACTTCCAGCTCACTTCACCTAAGTTTTCACGATAAGATTTTTACAGAATAGATCAGCATTGCTATTCTGTAACTATCTCACCATGAAAACTTAGGTGAAGTGAGCTTAAAGTGAACTGTCACTACCTTAGCATCAGTAGGTGTGCTAAGTTTTCACGGTGAGATGGTTACAGAATAGCAATGCAGCTGTCAGTTTCATTGTAACGAATGTGTTTTGCGAATTTGATCCTTCTAACTACAAAAAATTGTCCAGCTGGCAGGTGTCAGGAACGCATTTTCTCGACGGCCGGGCGGCCAGACTATAGTAACTAATATCTTACTTGTGGTTTAGTTACAAAAAACACTCACGTTACTATTCACTCACATGATCAGTCACACAAACCGCTCTATTCTGTTAAAATCTCACCATGTAAATTTAGGTGAACTGAGCTGTCATTCGATCTAGAGACTGGCATTATTGACAGCTCACGTCACCTACGTTTTTACGGTGAGGTGTTTACAGCATAGCCTAGCTGATACTAGAGACTGGCACTGTTGACAGCTCACGCCACCTAAGTTTTTACGGTGAGGTGTTTACAGCATAGCCCGGCTGATACTAAAGACTGGCACTATTGACAGCTCACGTCACCTAAGTGTTTACAGTGAGGTGTTTACAGCATAGCCTGGCTGAAACTAGAGACTGGCACTGTTGACAGCTCACTTCACCTAAGTTTTACAGAACAGATCTGAAGTGGATATATCCAATCCACTCATGTTAAGACTTGGATAGTATAAACTACTTCTGTTGCTGACTATACTTAATTATATTCTCCTTTTTTTGTGAAAATGTGCAATAAAACAGTACATCCAAATTCATTCAGCCATTTTAGCGTGAAAGCGTAAAGGCTCTTGAAAACTGGCGCGACAAGGCACGGTAACACTGCCTGTCGCGCCCGCGATATTGCGCGTTTGTGGGAGCCTTAGCGAACAAACAAATAAACAAATTCTCTTTCCCATTTATAATATTACTAGCTGCGCCCCGCGGTTTCACCCGCGTAAATCTCGATCCCGTAGGAATATCGGGATAAAAAGTATCCTATGTGTTAATCCAGGTTATAAACTATCTGTTTGCCAAATTTCATCCAAATCCATTCAGCCATTTTTGCGTGATTGAGTAACAAACATCCAAACACACAAACTTTCACATTTATAATATTAGTAGGATACCTAGGTAGGTACTTATTACTAGGTCCGACTTGCTAACCCGACAGACGTTGTTTCACTGTCATGTCTCCGAATTTTCCAATTTTAGCCACTTTTCGAATCAATCTTTCATAAAAACCAGCACCCTAATTGCGTAGGTAATACAGGATGAATCACAATTTGAATCGTTTTGAAACAGATTGCTAATTAACTGGTTCATAAGTTCGAAAAAAAATCTGCTCAACAACGTAAATAACGCAGTGAATGTTATTGAACTGTCAAAATGACAGATTAGGTTTCAGAACAAATAGTCTTAACCGTTCACGAAAATGAGTTAGCTGATTCGGACTATTAGGAACATTATAAAACGAACAACAGCCAAATCGTTCCAGCAGTTCTCAAGTGAAGCAGCATTTAATTTTTACATATGTATGTCGCAGACAGATTGTATGATTCGTCATTTTACAAATTTAGGCATTTCGCTCGCGGTTATACATGCAAAAAAAATATTACCATAATTTTCGTCAATACATGCTAAATACAGTGCACAGAGTGTTTTTTTCCGTATCAATTTAATATTTTTGTGAATATTTTACTATGATAAAATAAAAATTATGGTAATATTTTTTTTAGCATGTTTGCAGATTATCGGGAGCGCCCTTCGGTAGATAACATACTATATGATAGCATAATCAGCCTATAATGTTCCCACTGCTGGCACACAGGCCTCCTCTCTTCGAGAGGGAGTGGGCCGTAATCCACCACGCGGACCCAGTGCGGATTGGGAGATGTCACGTGTCTTCGAATTTTTGTTCTAGGACATGCCGGTTTCCTCACGATGTTTTCCTTCACCGTTTTGAGAGCAGTGGTGATGAAATAATTTACACAAAGTAAAGCGTCTGTCAGGCTGCGAACCTACGACCGCGAAGTCGCGGCCGTTACCACTGGGCCACCATCACTGCTCTCACTATTATAAATATTATAATATGCCGCAATATTTGATAGACAATTCAAACGTCACCAAAAACCCGGCCAAGTGCGAGTCGGACTCGCGCACGAAGGGTTCCGTACCATTATCTATAAACATGGCCAAAAATCATGTCTGTTGTATGTTCCTTAAATATTTGTTTTAAGTTAATTTAATTATTTATTTTTAAAGTGAATATATAACTAAATATTCTGTGAATATTTCAAGCGTCTACCTGTTGCCGTGTGCCGTTTTTTTTTTTTGCTCGTTTTTGCTCGATATTGAATCGAGCAAAAACGAGCAAAAAAAAAAAAACACGTTTGTTGTATGGGAGCCCCCTCAAATATTTATTTTATTCTGTTTTATAGTATTTTTTGTTATAGCAGCTACAGAAATACATCATCTGTGAAAATTTCAACCGTCTAACTATCACGGTTCATGAGATACAGCCTGGTGACAGACGGACAGACACAGTGGCACCTTGCGCCACCTGTTCACCTGCGCTGAAACTCGAGTCTACGCAGCCGGATTGAACCTCATGCTTGCACAGCATGCTCGGAACCTAGAGCCTGTGCCGATCATTGAGCCTGCGCGGCCGTCTCTGAGCCTCGAGCCTGCGTCGAACCTTGAGACTGCTCCGAACTTCGTGCCTGCGCTCTCAGTTCCGAGTGAGTTCCAAGTTAGTTCCGACTGAGTTCCGATTCAGATCTGGTACAAGACAGTAGACTGAGTAGATCATCAGTACTCGCTACCTTTGACAGTGGAATATAGTATTTTCATTTGAGTACCGTGGTCCACCGTCCGTCTTCACAGTGACTAGTGTCCGATTTGTCCAAACCAAAGTAATAACTTTGGTTTGGACATAATAATATATAACATTGGTAGGATATTATACATAGCAGCTGCACTAGCTAACTCTTTTTTTCTTGTTGTTTTTATCAAAGCCATCTCTTTTCTATCATTTTTACTTGTAGTGAAATGTAAAATTAATGAAAAGTGGGTAGGTATGTGTGCTCCCGCTGTTGCGCGGAATACTTTTTCGGTTATATATGTATAACATATATGTTAATATAATATCATTGGTCCAACCTGTGTCATATGATGGGTCACCCTACAATAACAATCAATGTCGAAATTATATCAATTGAACCAATTGCCAATTTGCCTTAGACATTTTGAATAACCGCGAGCGTTTGTAAACGGACGGCGCCGTTTGTAAAATGACGAATCATACAATCTGCCTGCGACATAACATAAGTAAAGGTAGGTAGATTAAAAATCCGGTTTGGCATTTTTAATTTATAAACTAGTTTTGCGTCCAACTTTTATCATTACAGACGTGTTTTATTATCCAAAAGTCATTGTTTTTGTTAAAGTTCTCGTACCTAATAGGTGAGTTTGTTTGTTATAATTCTTGAGTAATTCTTGACCGGTTATTTATCGGGCCGAAAGCAACTCGCAGAGGCCTGTTAGAGGTTTTTAATTAAATGAAGCACGAATCGACGATTATCCCTGTTCGCACTATACAAGTTCAGCCAAGAACATCTCTAAACGGTTGGAGGTAAGACTATTTCAGGATATGGAAACAAAGATAATGGTACCGATTCTGTTGTTCACAAACTAAACTAAATTTAAGTTCAGTGCATCTTCTTCTTTCTATTTCATTAAGAAAAGAACAGAAGATAAATTTTAGTTTAGTCCTGTCAAACTGTCACTACTCCAAACAAGTTTAACCGCGATTAAAAACTTGCCTACTAAAATTACGTCAATATACGTCAGGCGCTGATTAATTTGACAGGACTAAACTAAAATTTATCTTCTGTCCTTTTCATAATGAAATAGAAAGAAAAAGATGCACTGAACTTAAATTTAGTTTAGTTTGTGAACAAGGGAATCGGCACCATTGTTATTTTTTTGCCTGCAAACATAACATATCAATAACATCACACCTTGTTTCCCCGAAGGGTAAGGCAGAGGTGTACCCAAACTTAGTACCACTCCATTTGAAATAAGATTAGACGTATAGATAAGCCTTTTTTACATTCCGTTCAACCGATTTTGAATTCTATTGCGTTGGTGGCATGACAAATGGCAGCCGCAGTAGATAGTTGGTATTGTGTAACTATTTTTGCTTTCAATGCTATCCTTATGCCTACGGTATAGAAGTCAAAATCGGTTGAACGGACTGTAAAAGGGTTTGTTTTAATGTCTAATCTTATTTCAAATGGGGTATAGGTACACCCACATTTCACCAGTGCAGTTTAAGCCAGGCACAAATCCAGACTCAGTGCAGCTACTGAGAAATTTCAGATAGAAAAAGTTTAAAAAAAAAACAAAACTTCCGAAATTAAAGTTATTTTTCACTTTTTTTTGGAAGTCGGTGGTTCTTTTTTTGGAAGCCGGTTGTTTTTATTTTTATACAAAGTTTTTATTTTTCACCGTTTAGTTGTGGTAGCTATCCCATACAAATTCGAATACCACTACCTGCTATGTAAATAACAGTGACGGAGTCACATAGAACATCGTCGCACGCGTAGCATACGTAATATTGAAGCTAACTCAAAAACTACGTAAGTAAAGTTAATAAAATTTATATGGGATCTGCACCTACCTACATACCCTTTCGTACTAAAAAAGATTTTTTTAAACAGGTTCACAAAAGGCGAAATTATCGACGAACAAACACAAAAAAAAAAACATACAGACGAACGTTCTCCTTTTTGAAGTCGGTTAAAAAGTGAAAAATTACTTTAAATTCGAAAGTTGGTGTCTTTGGTTTAGAATTTTAATTTTTTGCCACCGACATCCGATAAGTTACTTTCCACTTTTTAGTGTTTTTTTTGGATGCCGATTGTTTTTTTTTGTACAAAGTTTTATTTTTCACCGTTTAGTTGTGGTAGCTATCCCATACAAATTCGAATATCACTACCTGCTATGTAAATAACAGTGACGGGAAGATAAAACATCTCTGTCATCATCTTTTTTCAATTTTCGTTTTTTGCCACCGACTTCCGAAATTAAGGTTAACTTTTCTCTTTTTTAGTGTCATTTTTTGGAAGTCCGTTGTTTTTTTTATTAAAAAGTATTTTTTTTTTAATGTATAACTCCTACACGCACAGGCCTCCTCTCTGTGAAGGGAGTGGGCCGTAACCGTAGTGCACCAAGGGTGCCCTGTGCGGGTTGGTGTAAGTCCCACGTATTTGAAATTTTGGTTCTGGTTATGGTTTACTCACGATGTTGTCCTTTATCGTAACATTAATTAACATGTTTTTTTTATTTATTTCAGATCCTGAGAAAATATTATGGTATACTGATCTTTTTGGAGTACCTACCAGAGATAAAAAAAAAATCATTGGATCTTTTTCCTATTTATTTTCCTCTTGACATCGGCAAGAGGGCAGAGAGGTTAGTTAATGAAACTATTTTGGGGTTGGTTTCCAGTCTAACCAGATGCAGCTAAGTAGCAGCATTGTACATAGGGCGACGGCCTATCTGACGTCCACAAGCCAGTTACCTACTGGGTAACACGATAATCCTTTATCAGAACAGACAGACAGACGGACATGGTGAAACTATAAAGCCTCGTATTCATGGTAAACATTTGTTTAGCAACATGGTTGCATAAACATGTTGCCGAATTGCTGTCAACATATTGCGGGCAACACTTGTGTTGTGGAGTTAATCACGCCATGTTGCAGAGTTGACGCCCGGCGAGCGAAAACATCAGTTTATCAACAAATGTTGACGTATGTGGACGTGTTTGCAACTGTTTATAAACATGGCGGTAGTGTGGAGCAACGATAAAATTATTACATAACAAAACTACTTCCTCGGGCAACATTTGAACGCAGACTGGCGTATGTGGACAACCACATTGATTTAAACAAAGTTTCCAGCAGCATTCTCGCCGTTCATATCAACAACGTTGATCAACTTTTGCTAAACAAATGTTTACCATGAATACGAGGCTTAAGGGTACCTTGTTGACTACGGAATCCTAAAAATAAAATTTATAATTTTATTTCAGAGGGAGAGTTGTGTGTAGATGAATATTCGAACACAGTTGGAAGATGCGCACTGATCCATCGATGTGCATCAGCGAAAAGTGATTTTAAGTAGGTAAGTTTTCCGATTATTTTTAACAGACTTCTTAAAAAGTGAAAAATAAAAACTTTTGAGAAAAACAACGTTTGGAAGTCGGTAGCAAAAAACGAAAATTGAAAAAAAAAACCACTTCCAAAATTAAAGTTATTTTTCACTTTTTTACTGTATTTTTTTTGGAAGCCGAATTTTTTTTTTTTTGTAAAAAGTTTTTATACCAATAGGTAGTATTGTCTATTATATTGTTGGGGTACTTTGTAAAATTCAGCTGCATCTGGTTAGACTGGAAGCCGATCCCAACATAGCTGGGAAAAGGCTAGGCAGATGATGAGGTAGTATTGTCTAGTGACTTAAACAATTGGTAAAAATTGACAACCATTTTGTTGTTATTGTTTCCAGTCAAAGCCGAATTCTTCCAACATTTTGCTCGTACAACGAGTCTGATGACAGGATAGTCTGTTGTCGAGATGGATGGAGTGTTACAGAGTGAGTAACATAGTCATCATTTTGAGATTGAGACCATCCTGGTAACAGTTAACCGCTCTACAGCAGCCCACGGCTAAGCTACGTACATACGTGTACGTGTAGCTTCGCTTTGTATGAAAACGAAGGCGGTATCGTCCACTGCGACTCTCGGTCATGCTACTCATGCTACGCACGGATGCGTGTCTGACAAACAAATGAAACGCGCAGTGTAGATGGAAAGAACGAAATATAAAATGACAGATTGCTAGATTTTTTTTTCTTCAACCTCCTTGCGAAAAAATACTCGTTACAAACTCCGATTTGATTGGTCACATTTTCGACAAGAAGTTTAGCATTAGATTATAAACTGTTACGTGTTCCTTGCTGTCATTTTTAAATTGGCGCTATTTTAAATACTGTAAGTTTTACGAACA
Organism: Lithophane ornitopus; assembly: GCA_948473465.1. Taxonomy (NCBI): domain Eukaryota; kingdom Metazoa; phylum Arthropoda; class Insecta; order Lepidoptera; family Noctuidae; genus Lithophane; species Lithophane ornitopus. The sequence continues at coordinate 7,236,074 of OX419640.1, read as the reverse complement.
CAAAGTTTAGTAAATCGATTGAAAATGCATTCAAGTGATGAAGAAGATGTGTTAACACCTGATTTTATGAAAAAGAGGGCGGACGATATAGTAGAAAACCCAACAAATCACTGCTGATTTACACCAAAGCCAACAATGAGTTTTGCAAATGGAAAAATGAAAATCAAGCTTCTGGCACATTCAGAATCTGTTTTCCTAACTTATTTTAATGAGTTGTCGAAGAAAAAGAAGTCATCGACATTATGTAGTATGTATTTTATGCTACGGTGTGCTATAAAAACAAGGCATACAATTGACATAAAAACATACTCGAAGTTGCCAGTTCTTTTTCTCGTAGTCATGGTATAGAGTATTGTAGGCAACTCTTGAATAAAACGGATTTATATCGAGGGCCATGAATCACTCGCGTCGTGGATTCTAGCACTTGAATCACTTAACTTGCTCATGACTCATCTATGGCCCTCACTTTAAATCCGTCCTTTATTCAATAATTGCATAATATATGGCGCCATGTCAAAAATTAACTAAAAAAAATGATTGCGAGCGAAGCGAGCTCGAAATTTTTAGCATCCAGCTTCGAATAAGTAAGGTTTTCTTTCTCTTTGACCGCTCATACAGAAATAGAAGTAACTTTATCAACTTAATATGCAGAAAAGCTTGAGAAGGATAATGCAGAAAAGGATGCAAGAGCGAGCGTAACGAGCTCGAAAATTTTCGCACCCCGCCTGGGAGAGGCTGGGGGAGGTTAGAATATCTCAGAGAATGCTAAAGTTGCAAGAATTTATTCATTATAAAGTCAGATTCGATAAAAATACAGTATTTAAGCAAACTTTTACTGGTATTGTAGATTATAAAGTACGCCTATGCGAAATAGATTACAATTATCTGTATTAGGAGGTACCCGATCTCTGGATTGAGATTCTGGTTTCTCGCATTTCGGGGGGAGTTTGAACCCCCAAAACCACCCCCCTGCCTACGGCCCTGCGACTAATCATAATAGCTGGGACAATGCGATGTAGTCATATTTTTTTTATATGGACAAAAGAATTCAGAATTAATTTTAATTTTATACTTTTTTCACGAAGGGAGTGTTTTAGGTACGTAAATAATTGTGACATTTTTTAATGAAAACTTGAAAAAATAAAATCATGTTCCAGTTGATTTTTGACATGGTTTCATTAATAACATAGATTTAAGGGATTTAAAAAAAAACACGTTGTCCAAGTCACTGTACACATATTTAAGTGTCTCTAAGTCACTTTGTATGGGGAGCGATTGTCTATTCCATAGATTATACACTTAGGTAAGTACATAAAAGTATATTCCTTGTAGAGCAGTGATAGAGCTATTCATGCATCATTGGACGTCTTTCGACTGATAAAATGATAATGATGATGAATGCACCTGCACTATACTCCATTTGAAATAAGATTAGACGTATAGATAAGCCTTTTTTACATTCCATTCAACCGATTTTGAATTCTATTGCGTTGGTGGCATGACAAATGGCAGCCGATAGTTGGTATTGTGTAACTTTTTTTGCTTTTAATGCTATCCTTATGCCTACGGTATAGAAGTCAAAATCGATTGAACGGACTGTAAAAGGGTTTGTTTTTATGTCTAATCTTATTTCAAATGGGGTATAGTTTATCTAATTAGCTAATCCGTGTGTTTCTAATAGCTTGGTGGTATTTAATCTGTCCAGTCGGTTCTTGAAGAATGAAGCTTTAATGATAAATACGAGTACATAGGTACATTGTTTTTATATCACAGTGACCGGCCTATTTGGGGTAACGCTGGTGATTTAAATGATCGCAGAAGAGTCAGCGAAAGAAGTGAGTGTCATTCTTTTACCCTCTTTATTTATTATTTTCTCTCTTCTCCTCTCTCTTTGTTATATTTTAGGAAATAAAAGAAAGAAAGATAATACATTTATTTAGCACAGACAGAGCACACAACACAACGTAACTACAAATAAAAAAAAAACACAATTAAAACAACAATTTAAAAGTTTCTCGCGGCTGCGCCAAATATGCGCCCATTTTCGTGTATCACGCACATCACGCCTATATACCCCTTAGGGCTAAGCAGAGGTACGCACTACGGTGGTTACTATGCTGATTCTAATGTTTATAATTAGTGCTATTACTGATTTTATAATTAGTGCTATTACTGATTCTAATGTTTCTAATTAGTGCTATTACTGATTCTAATGTTTATGATAATGAGGTATGTATGAGATAATGTAAATCCAAGAAAATTTGAATTTCACGGGCGAAGCTTTCGCATTGCTTTCGTATTGTGTATTCATTTTATACTTTATATACACTCTATACGGTCAAAAGTACCCTTTGTCCTTCCCCGGGATGCCATCTATCTCCCTGTCAAATTTTATCGAAATCCGTTCAGTGGTTTAGGCGTGAAAAGGTAACATACGGACAGACAGACAGAGTTACTTTCGAATTTATAATATTATATAGTAAATATAGTAATATATTATGGATTGTATGCTGCACTAGTGGACTTCATCTCATCGCTGAAAACCAGCGCTGATGGGGCTCTCTGTCTCGTATACATAGAGTCCCAGCATTATGCTGAGCGATGCCCGTTTTGCGTGGATGTGACGCATATTTTCCGCCAAATTTTAGTATTCTTTTTCAGTTTTATAAACGCTAGTTAAATTTCAAAATTTCTATTCATAAACGCTATTTAGCGCTAAGAGGTCGCTAAGCAATTGATGAGTAGCTGTCAAAATTAAACACCACCGGTCCACTGTTAAGAGGATGCTAAGAGGCAAGATGGCGGATTTTATTTGAATCAGCTGATCGATCCAATAGGTATATTGTATTGCTTCGAAGTAATTTTGATCGTAATATCGAGTTGTGCCTTAGTATATATGGATTTCGACAATCTTTTACAGGATTTCAGAACGACGTAGACAGATTACATAATTTTGAAACGCCGCCCGACAGGAACTTCACCTACAAAGCTCATTTAAACCCACTACGAGAATGATTACCTATTATATAATATTCTTTATTCGAATTACACAGTCATGATGAAAGGATTTCTGGAAACCTCAATTTGGAGGAAGCTCAGTAGGTGTTAAGGAGATTTGAAGAGAATCGAGTTCGTGAGGAAGCTCATCGGAAGTTATTATCCAATGTGTTATCCCATGTGCGCCTTCAGTTATTGAGCCAGCTCTAAGGCCCAGAACTAAAGAAATGCTACGCAAGAAATTTTATAAATAAGACTGTTTGTGTTTATTTTTTTCTTTACTTCATGTTTACTGCAAATAAACGCATTTTCTTTCTTTCTCTTGTTTTTTCAATACATTTCACAAAATTTTAACCAACGTCAGCGCCAGCCTATCAAAGTCATTCAAACGTCAAAAAATTCTTGTACAACCCGTGCGCATTAACATGGCACCTGGCTCAATGACATTTGCAGCTCCCCCCGCTTCCCCGCACGGCGCCGGCGGGGCGCGGCGTGGGTAGCGGGGGGAGTATTGGGTCCCGAGCCAGGTGCCATGTTAATGCGCACGGGTTGTAGCATTTTTAGACGCCTAATATTCTTTTTTCTTTCCAGAATGCGATGAATACAGTCGTAGTGTTGTAAAAGAAGTAAGTTACATACCCCTGATACCCGACCCAAAGCTGTTCACCTTATTCGAACCAAATTGTGAATATACGAGAGAACCACCTTTAATAGTCGTCGGTGGAGGAGAGAATGCTGAGCCCAGGGAGTTCCCGCATATGGTGAGTTTATCACCATCATCTGCCTACTGCTCTTAAGGCCAGCCACGGCGGTCAAGTTTTGAAATATTCATTCGTTATTTCGAAAGCAGCAAATCCATACAAAATGCCGGCCACTTTTTACCCGACTACGGCGAAGAAAAAAGGAGGGTTATGATTTTGACCGGTATGTATGAATGTATGTATGTATGTTCATCTGTTCCCTCATATCTTCTAAACGACTCATCACAATTTGACAAATGAGGTATCATTGGAAGCGTCTTGATCGTCCGCTGGTTATAGGCTATTTGACGTCACATTAAATAAAATGGCGCCCTCTAAAGGACATAAAGTCAGGAACTAAAAAAAAATATTGTTTAATCGTACCATGTTGGATATCAAATGAAAGGGCTTAATGAGCACATTTCAAAAATATATATATTATAACCCCAAAAGAGTTAAAAAATAAAGTAATAAAAACTAAAACCCAACTACGACTAAAAAGGTATAAACAAGACACCACAGACAGACAATTAGTTTTTATTAATTTAATTTTTCAAAAAAAAAAACGGAAAATTCAAATCAAAAAAATTCGAAATTTCAAATCAGTATGTACCTATGTAGCCGACCTAAAAATGTGAAGGATAACATTGTGAATAAACCAGTGTAGCTGCATCATTATTCCAAACTACGCGCGTCGCGCGTCGCGCGCACCAATCAATTATTGGCCACCGCGGAGCCCTAGCGCTCTACGCTGCTGCCGCCACCGCGATGGTGGCAATGGCGCCCCCGTCGTGAATTTCGAGAACCAAAGACTAATATATATAATATTATAATATATATCTATACATTAATAAATCTGTAGACGAGGAGTTTCTGTACAATGAAAAAAAAAAAAAAAAAAGTAGGTGGAGTGTCCAAGAATAACCAACAGATGCCATTTCTACCATTTTTGGAATTTTTGTCTGTTTGTCTGTTTGTCTGGTTGTCTGTTTGTCTGTTTGTCTGTTCGTTTGTTTGATTGTTCCAGTATCACGTAAAAAGTACGAAATCAATATGGTTAACTTATACACTCAAATATTGTGTGTAACTCGATGTTTCATTTAGTCTTTGTTTCATCGCAATCGCTTCAAAATATCAAAAGATATAAGAGTTTAAAGTATTCAAGAAGAAATTTTCATTAGGTACGTAATGTAGATATACGTAACGACATCTATTGTCGTAAAATGACACTAGCGTAAAATCAGGTAGGTTTGTGAGAACGTGTGTAACACACGATCATAATCATCATATGTTCACATACTTCGCGCGGAAACATAACGCGATACATTGTGAATTCACCCAATCTAAAGTTTGGTTAATTCAAGTTTCCAAATCTATTGTTTGGTAGTAGTGCCATAGGTGGCGCTATCTTTCTTTTAAATCATGATACAAATATTAATCATGAAAAAATGGTGACAAATTTTAATTTCTTAAAAATTGTAGATTCTTACATCGAGCAAAAAGTGAGTAATTAAGGCACGAATGCGCTTACTAAATAAATACGAGTAATCTACTTTTCGTTCAACTACCAATGTACCTGCTGCGATAAAATATACCTGCTCAAGGTTAACTCAACTCAATCCAAATCAAGTTAGGTCAAGTTCAGGTCAAGTCAGGTCAAGTCAGCTCAAGTCAGGTCAAGTCAGGTCAAGTCAAGTCAAGTCAAGTCAAGTCAGTCATGGAACCCTACGTCTTTTCTACATAGCTTACAGAGTGTTCGAACGTTTTCCCATATATTTGACGGTATCACTTCGTGCTCGATAGATGGCGTTGTTCATTTAACGTCATTTTCTGAATCGCGGTGTTAAGAGTCTCCGTAGAAGAATGACTTTCGCCGAATTCATAATTATCGAACATTTGGCTCATTTTGAATTGTACACATAATCCATACTAATCGATGCTTAAAAGTATAAATTCGATAGTAACTCTTAAATTTTAAATAAATTAAAAAAAAAAAAAAAAAAAAAAATTTGGAGAGATAGATGGCATCCCGGCGAAGAACATAGGCAATTATTTTCTCAAAAACAAATTTAAGGGGGGGGGGATATAGGGGATGAAAGTTTTTATGGGAAACCTATCATTTTTAGAGTTCCGTAGTCAACAAGGAAGCTTTATAGTTTCGCCATGTCCGTCTGTCTGTCTGTCTGTCCGCGACTTTTAATCGACCAACTTACATGTGCAGTTGCAAAAACCCAAACATTCTGTATGCGAGAACAAGTTTTTTAACACTTTGAGGGACAGTAAACGCCCATAGACGTAATAACAATAAAACTTTGCGAAAGTTTGTTTGATAAAATAATTCATCCCAACTACGGAACCCTTCATTGTGCATGGTTCGACACGCACTTGGCCGGTTTTTTTTTAAGCTAGGGCTGTGAAAATTTATGCTTTTTGTAACTAACAAAGAGTTACGTTTTTCTAAAATCATCCCTCATGAGGGTAAAAACCCTTCTTTACCCTCTTGATTTTAAAATTCACATGTAAGTTCTTATTATTGACATTTTTGCGGGACTCTCTTCAAGAGCGTTAAGGGATTGAGAATATAGTCATAGTCCGTATCTTGAGAATCTGTCCACTCAATCAAAAGTTATTACTACTTGGCTCTTGGCTTGGAACGAAGAGTTTGAGTTTACCAGTGAGTACTTACTCGATGGCGTTGTGCAAATGATGCGATTTTCTTAAGGGGGATGCGCCGGTAGCCCGCGAAATTCAAATCTTAAGTTTTTTGCAATTTGCAAGTCAGTGTCAGGCAGGTTGTATGTTAAAATGAAATTATTTATTCTGTAAATAGGTTATTGGAATCACTTTTACACTTCGTAATAATATCAAAAAATTGTAAAATTAAGCTAGATGAGGTCGGCGTTTCCTATCTGACTACTCTGAGAAGAGAGGCCGAAACCAACTCACAGTCTCTTTTAAAGTCCGGACATACCTAGGTCAGATATTGGCATATTGGTCAGGCCCTATGAGAGCCATGTAGATTAGAGTCTGAAATGGTCTTTTGAGGAATGAACCACACAGATTTGAGTGAACCTGTCCTGTCACTGCAAGCATTTGTCAGTAATAGTGGAGCTCAGCTCAGAACTTAAGGAGCTCAACGACTCGACGAACAATACCAAAGAAAGGACATTTGTGTAGGCCGCATCAAGTTCTCAAATTGCCAGACCATTGTTAAAACTAACTGAGAACTATAATAAACATCCACATAGTCCTCACATTCACAATAATACAATGCTTTACAAAGCAATCATGTCATTTTGTCAATATCCTACATATAATATTCAATAATGTGAATTTGTATATAAAACTGGTAGGTATATTTTGATGATTTTCACTTATTCAAAACGTCACAATGCCAAAATGACAAAATGTTAGCAGAGCGAGCAGCTCAATCCCATGCTTTTTGTCTTCCAAATAATCTGAAATTGTATAGTACCCTTTTTTACAAAGTTTGGTTTTAATACAGCTTATCGTTTAATGGGTAAGTTTCGAATGTCAATATGATTAAAATATGATTCGCGATCGTAGCAAATTACAGAATAATAACCATTAGATACAGGAATACAACTCCTGCCATATTAGTTAGATTAGATAAATAAATATTTGAAACAACTGCGACTCATTATTTAGATCAACATAAAACTTGATACTGACCTGTAAAAAGCAAAATCATAAGAAAATTTGAATATCGCAGGCTCCCCCAAAGCTTTCGCCTTAGTTTCCATCGTCCATACAATATGCCATAGTTTTTTCATTAATCTTTATACAAGATTTTTTCATTAATCTTTCCGACAGTTTCATACTGCTGTCCATACTATCCACACTATCACCACAATATAGATATGAACTACCACTAATATATAAAGTTACTGGCTGTCTCATGTCTGTTACTTTTACGCCGTAACGCCTAGGTCGCCTAGACAGACCACGTGGGTTATGGGACATAGGATACTTTTATCCCGGTAGCACATTCCCGTGGGATAATTTCCGACATCCACGCGGGCGAAGCCGCGGGCAAAAGCTAGTTATATAAATATTTATTATAAGTGTGAAAGTTTGTGTGTTTGGATGTTTGTTACTCAATCACGCAAAAATGGCTGAATGGATTTGGATGAAATTTGGCAAACAGATAGTTTATAACCTGGATTAACACATAGGATACTTTTCATACCGATATTCCCACGGGATCGAGACTTACGCGGGTGAAACCGCGGGGCGCAGCTAGAAGACTAATAAGTGCTGTGCTGTGATTGGTTTATTCAAAATGTTATATTTTTTAAGTTGCCTGCAACCCGCAATTGATATTTTATTTATAGGTATTTGTATTAGTAGCTATAAGCTTTTCTACAATTAAGCCAGTACCGTTTAGTGCCTTGAACTGGTCGTTTCTCTTCATTACCTCAGCTCCTAACACTGGTGTTATGCATGTCCTAGAACCAAAAATTTAACGATTTTTTTTATTTTTTGTTACCTCATAAAAGTCGAAAAGGTTTACGCATGACGGTTTTCTGTTTTCTGAAGTTTTACAGATGCACAAGTCTGCAACAAATTTTGCCGATGACTTTCCCCTCTCGCTTGTCATCTATACCTTGAAAATGTGTAAATCCGCCTCTGATTTCGTTAAATCGTATTAAATATCAAGTAGGTATCGAAAATGTATCAAATACAATAAATTTACCAATAGCAACACCGTAAAGGCCACTGGCTAAAATTGTTGGAAATCAGAGCCGTAAAAAGTACGTGGACCTTTTTTTCCTAGTTTGGTTTCTAGAAAACCAATACAATTGAACTTCACAAAAAAAAAACATTTAAGTAGGAAGGTACTAGGTTTCTTTTTTAAAATTAAAAAAAAATGTATATTCATATATACAACGTTATTTTTTCTTTATGCTAAACCAGAAAAGGGGTCATTGTACTCATCATTTTGAACAACTTTTCTATGGGACCAACATTGAAATCGCGAAAATAAAATCAGCTGTTCCATACATTTTGTTGATTTAAGTGAACACAAATGTATGGAACAGCAGATTTTTTTTCTGAGTGACTGTTGAGTACAATGCCCCTTTTCGGGTTTAGCATAAAGAAAATAACGTTGTATAAATCTGACATTTCAGGCGGCTGTCGGATGGGCAGATTTCAAAGGAGGCTACAAATTCAGCTGTGGTGGGACACTCATCAGCCCACGATTTGTGATCACAGCTGCGCATTGTTACAGGGACAGTACTGCAAAGATACCTGAACCGGTCATAGTCAGACTAGGAGACCACAATATTGATAACAATGTGGATGATGGCGCTGATCCTGTTGATGTAAGTTTATTTTTATAAGGATCTATTTTTTTACTTATACAGGGTGTTAGGGTAGACACCGTTATCCTTGAAACTAGTGGTTTGGTGTCATCTATAATATACTTTTTCTATGGGACCAACCTTGAAATCGCGAAAAAAAAATCTGCTGTTCCATACATTTGTGTTCACTTAAATCGACAAAATGTATGGAACAGCAGAATTTTTTTTTGCGATTTCAAAGTTTGTCCCATAGAAAAAGTATATTATAGATGAAACCAAACCACTAGTTTCAAGGATAATGGTGTCTACCCTAACACCCTGTATTATATTTAATGGTCACGTTTGTTGCTAAAACTGCATTATGACGAAAGCGTCAGGGTAACCCGCGAAATCCAAATTTTCTTAAGTTTTTTGCAATGTGCAGGTCAGGGGGCTATTTCTACTAATTTACAAACGTGTCAGTGGCCTAACAATGATCAGTTTTTAGGGGAATGAGGAACAGGGTGTAAAGTTCACTCATCCACCATAGAAAAGGGAGGATCCTCCGACCAGACGGGTGTTGTGTCTGGCGGGCAACTGCCCTACGATTGATGTTGGGTTCTCGTATATATTTCCACTGCACGGTAAACTGTAATTGCGCGATGCAGGATTTATGTGACGTCAGGATGACGTCAGGTCTTTGATGCGTAGTTCGCATGTGGCGATGTAGATACCGCCACAAGTTTTTGACAGATTTTGTATGGCATATCTGAATATCTGAATGACTATTTCATGAATTTGTCGTTCAATGCACTTTCATGAACTTAGAGAGTTGTATTGCTGATTCTAATGTTTATAATTCTGTAAATCCATATTTGTTACGGTCGCAAATAATATTTAGATCAACATACAACCTGATACTGACCTGCAAATTACAAAAAACGTAAGAAAATGTAGGTTCCACGGTCCAGTTTAGCGCATCCCCCATAAATAGCTACATGCCTATTTATTCTATTACAGGTACTAATCCGTCGCACACATCGACACCCAGACTACCGCTCCCCGAAGGTCTACAATGATATATCCCTTCTTGAGTTACTGGCTGACGTCAAATTGAGGCTAGCCATCCGACCCGCTTGTCTCTGGACCAAGAATGACCTGGGAGGTCATAAGACGGTTCTCGCGACTGGATGGGGAGTTGTTAATCCTCGTAAGTTTTTTTATGTTAAATATTAAGTGCCGCAGACATAAACATCACTTAAAAATAAGGTAGGTACACACGGCTACACATCAAGCTATACATTTCCAGGTTATGCTGATCTCACATTGTATAGGATTTCCGTACAATGCGAGGTCAGCTGGAAATGTATAGCTAAATAAAATGAATACCTACTCTAATGTGGATAATATGCAATTTAAAATAAACTAACTAATATACACCATTTATAATTTGAGAATGCGTTGAAACCTGTCAGCTGAGCACGATTAGTTTTTAATCTATCGGTATCTTTAGATTACAAACTATTAAAAAAATGTAACCAGCCAGGCGAGCTATTTAAAATATTCACGATTCACGATCTGACCTCAGCATACTAGGCAGTTATGGTCAGTTCTAACAAAAACCTCTTTTTTCGCAGGTACTCAGCAGACTGCCAAGGTGCTACAGAAAGTATTACTGCCAGTTCTAGAAGTCGGTTTCTGTAATCAAACATTGAAGAAGAATCGTAACTGGTTGCACGGATTCATAGATTCACAGATGTGTGTTGGTGATGTAGGGGGGGATAGAGACACTTGCCAGGTTGGCGCAATCACATACTTTTTGTATTTTTTTGTGGTCGCTTGTGGTGTTTGCTATAATATGTAAAACGGAATGCAGTGATTTTTCTAAAGAGGGTGATAGACATGCGTACTTAAAGTACGCGGTTTTTAAGTTCGTCACCTTACTCGGCTCGCCGTCGGTGACACACGTGAAGCTTGCTCAAAATGCCATAGGCTCGCGGCTCGCGGCGATGACAGACGACGAGCCAATGCGGGCTACGAGCAAAATTTCAAACCAATTGGATCGCCGACGAACTTACTCGGCGGTTTTAAAGTCCGCGTAATTAGCATGACACACGGGCGAGTAAGCTCGCCAAGTCATAAGTAGGTAGGTATGCGTACTTGCTCGCACGAGCACCAAGAATGCAGGAGAAAAGCATAGCATGTCGGCAGTAGGAACACGCCAAGTTGCATCCGATATAGTCCGGCCGTGACAGAATGAGATCCTGACACCTGTCAGTTGGACAATTTATGTACAGTACCTACCTAGAGTCTGGCCACAGAGCACTATACAACGTGCCGCTACAATGGCGACATTAATTTAACACACGGGCTAGTGGCCAGTAATCATAAAAATTATAATAAAATAAATTGGTCAAATGAAAAATTTTAATTTTCAAACAATCTAAATAACAAAAACATAACCAAAATTGAGGTCACTCTGTGTAAAAGATTCATTCATGAAGCTACCTACCAGCTGGCTTACGTTCTTTCGCCGATTCTTTGTCGGCGGCATAATTTCAAAGAAATTGCGCGGCTTTCCTTCTATTCGCCTACACATGATCCGTGGCCCCGGCAAATGACTTCTTCGCTACAGTTCTTTAAGTACAGGTTGCTCTAAGATGGTAATTTAGAAAATTGTAAATAAATCAGAATAATGTTTAATGAAATTTAAATATTTTCATTAAATGAATACGCGAAATCGTATACGTGTGTTAAATTAATATCACCAATTATTATCAATTAAATCAATTATTATTGTGAATGTGAAGACTATGTGGATAATTTTTTTTTTTTTTTTTTTTTTTTTTTTCGTAGGTTTGTTACTTTTTAATTAATATTGGTCTGGCAGTTTGAGTAATTTATACGGCCTACCCAATTGTCCTTTCTTTGGTATTGTTCGTCAAATCGTTGAGCTCCTTAAATTCTGAGTTGAGCTGCACGAATACTGACAAATGCGTGCACGTGCACTGACTGGACAGGTCCACTCAATCTGTGTGGTTCTTTCCTCAAAAGACCATTTCAGACACCGATCTACATGGTAATCTTGGTCAGATCATGTCTTCACATGATCTGACCAAGAAGATTATGTCTGGACTTCAAAAGAGACTGTGACCTCTGAGTTTGTTTCGGCCTTTCCTCTCAGAGTAGTCAGATAGGAAACGCCGACCTCATCTAGTTTAAAAAAAATGTGATTGACGTGTAAAAGTGTTTGTACAAACCCACTTACAGAAATAAATCATTTATCATTCAAATGAAATAAAATTTCACGTACTTATCAACACGGATTATCGTACAATGTATATAAATAAAGTCTTGTTTTTTTTTTAAATTTCGAGTTGTTTTCAGGCTAAGCTTTCATTGGGCAGACTCTAGTAATAAGGATCAAATTCGCTTGTATAAAACTTACAAGAACGCATTTTCTCGAACCTTGCCAGGGGCGCCGACTTCGTGGGTGCTCGGGCACTCCGGATCCCACAAGTGGTATATAGTAATTAGGTGCGGAGTACTACGTCGTGGGTACTCCGCACCTAACCATACTATACTACACACAAAAAATTACCTACCCATTTATTTTCCCAGGGCGACTCGGGCGGCCCTATCCAAGTGGTTTCCAAAGAGAATCCCTGTATCTTCCACATCGTGGGTGTGACATCTTTCGGCAAGAAATGCGCAGAAATAAACGGACCCGCTGTGTACACCAGGATCTTCAGCTATATCGACTGGATCGAGAGTGTAGTGTGGCCCGGACAGTGAGAAGGTTGTGAATAGTAGTTTTTTAGGGGTATGAGGAACAGGGTGTAAAGTTCAGTCATCCACCACAGAAAAGGGAGGATCCTCCGACCAGACGGGTGTTGTCTGGCTGGCAACTCTCCAACGATTGATGTTGAATTCTTGTATACAATATGTTTTTGTTCTTTGTTTGTTCTTGTATACACTCTAATTGCGCGATGCAAGATTTGTGACGTCAGGATTTTTGTGTGACGTCAGGTCTTTGATGAGTAGTTCGTATGTGGCGATGTAGATACCGCCAGTTTTAAATAAAAAGTAATTAAAACATCTTTTTTAATAAGTACCTCAAGTTGTTACTGAGTGGTGTATTACACTCATGTGACAATACAGTCATTATTCTCCTGCCCTCATTACAATTTGTTTGGAGTCGGCGGAACATGTATTTTTGTTTTCAATACGTGTCTGTTAGTCGTCATACATCCCGATAGTCGATACACTACACTCTTGTCATGACAAATACTCACCACCAGTCCCTCAAGAGACCACAGTCACTCACATGATCAGACACTAGTGACCACACTCATTCATGTGGTCAGTCATTCATGTGATCACATACACTAGTGACTACACTCACTCACGTGATCACTCACTCATGTCATCACAGGCACTAGTGACGACACTCATTCATGTGGGCAGTCATTCATGTGATCACATACACTAGTGACTACACTCACTCACGTGATCACTCACTCATGTCATCACAGGCACTAGTGACGACACTCATTCATGTGGTCAGTCATTCATGTGATCACATACACGAGTGACTACACTCACTCACGTGATCACAGTCACTCATGTCATTACTGGCACTAGTGACGACACTCATTCATGTGGTCAGTCATTCATGTGATCACATACACTAGTGACTACACTCACTCACGTGATCACTCACTCATGTCATCACAGGCACTAGTGACGACACTCATTCATGTGGTCAGCCATTCATGTGATCACATACACTAGTGACTACACTCACTCACGTGATCACTCACTCATGTCATCACAGGCACTAGTGACCACACTCACTCATGTGGTCAGTCATTCATGTGATCAAAGACACTAGCGACTACACTCACTTACGTGATCACAGTCACTCATGTCATCACAGGCACTAGTGACGACACTCATTCATGTGGTCAGTCATTCATGTGATCACATACACTAGGGACTACACTCACTCACGTGATCACTCACTCATGTGACCCCACTCACATCGCGTGAACACATACACTAAGTTGGTGTACTACTTTTGTTACTGACTGTACCTTATCATTTTTGATGAAAGTGTAAAATAAAATAATGCATTTTAGTAACTACTAACAATTTTTATTAAAATACAGAAGTAAACATTTTCACTGTGATTATTTTTATAACAATTTAATGTGGAAGAAAAGGTTAAATTGACCTTTACAACTGTTAGCAAGTAATTATTTCTAATTACATTATTATGTACAAAAATATTACATGATCTGCTTATAAATCCTTGCTGACAGGAAAGCCACTAGTATAGCACCATTCTAGTCTGTGACCCAAGAGTTAACAGAAAAACCTTTTTACAGAAATAAAACAACCGACTTCCACAAGTCGGAAGACCAACTTCGAAAAACTATCGGAAATTTTCAATTTTCGTTTTTTGCCACCGACTTCCGAAATTAAAATTATTTTTCACTTTTTTTGGAAGTCGGTTGTTTTTTTTTGTAAAGGTTTTTATTTTTTACTTTTTAGTTGTGGTACCAACCCCACACAAATTGGAATACCACTACCTGCTATGTTAATAACAGTGACGGATTAACTTAAAACATCGTCCATATATAATACTGCGTCTCTGTCTGGGGAAGTGCCGGAAAAAGCCTCATGATTTACGTTGTGAGAGCTCAGAGGGCACTTCTGAATGTCACTTTTAGGAAACCATTCCGATTCTCAACTGACAAGCTTTACAGGGAAATCCAAGTGCTCCGCCGCGAGGCATCTTTTCATTGTAACTGCAACCGTTCGCACTCACAAGTCCCTTCCCAAAAGAGATGATTATAGCGAAATTCTGTCATCGCTTTGACAGAATTTCGCTATAATCATCTCTTTAGAATTCCAACTCCACCTGCGAAGTCCCTTATGGCCAAACGGAGTCCAGCTTACTCTCATCCACACACATTTGAACAAGGTCTCTAAATCACTGAACATCAAAGATTTGCCACCCACTCGCCTAAAATTTGTGCTAAAGAAATGGCTTCTGGAATTGACATACATCGAGACAGAATCACTTCTCTAACTATTTATCGACAAGCCAAAGCGCCAGCAAACATCTATCTCTCACACTTTCACCTTCACATACACTCACACACGCACATACACAAAATAACACACACTTTAATTTGACGCATCTAGTCTGTAAACTGACATATTCTTTCTGCTCAATCGCACTCCCACCCCCCAGATTCAAGCCCTGCTTAGTTTGGGGGTCAACGGTCAAACCAAAATATTGTGATGTTCAAAGAAACTTAACGTTGTCTACGATCGATGTCCTTCATCACCTTTTTCTTTTTGCCAATAATCTTCTTTGTATTTTTTATTTTGTATTTGTATATTATACTAAGTAGGAAAAATACGTAATATTGAAGCTAACTCAAAAACTACGCAAGCAAAGTTAATTAAATTTATATGGACACATTTTTTTTTGTGGCCTGAGAAGATAGCATGTGACCCCCCCCCCCTATCCGTTCAAACAAGTGTTCAAATATGTGACTTCGTCTGGCACCAGCTTTAAAAGACCACGCATAACTTTTTACAGAACAGTCCGATTTGAACGATTCTTTTTCTAATGGGGAATACGTCGAAGTTGGTCCCATGTAAAATTGAAAACTAAGATCCTACAAGGGTAGAAAAATTGGGGTTGATTGATTTTTCACATACTGACATATATTTGTAAAAAAAATTGCTTGTCGATTCATATTTGATTTATTGTTTTTTTTGCGAACTAGGTTTACTACTTCTCCTTCAGTTTTAGTCCATACCTACATGTCCAATGTATATATAATATCATTAATTCATTATACATAAATGCACATAGCATGCTATAGAATACAAACAAATAAAATTTCCGCTGAGGTAGTAATAAACAATCATTTTATATCTTCAACTTCATACGAATCTCTTCACTAGAAAAGCACAGCCAATAAAAAAAAAGGTATACCATAATCAGCCTATAATGTTCCCACTGCTCGGACACAGGCCTCCTTTCTGTGAGAGGGAGTGGGCCGTAATCGACCACGCGGGCCCAGTGCGGGTTGGTAGATGTCACATGTGTTCGAATTTCGGTTTCTTCACGATGTTTTCCTTCACCGTTTTGAGATCAGTGGTCCGTGGAGTTTCTTGCCCGTTCTTCTCCATAGGAACCTACTACGCTTTGGAATGGGCAACTAGCTTCATATTTCTGAGTGACCGACCCCTTGACAATTCAAAAGTGCCTGTAATTGGTTTATCCTACATATTATATAATATTATAAATGGGAAAGTTTGTGTGTTTGGATGTTTGTTACTCAATCACGCAAAAACGGCTGAACTATAACCTGGATTAACACATGGGATACTTTTTATCCCGATATTCCTACGGGATTGAGACTTACGCGGGTGAAACCGCGGGGCGCAGCTAGTTTGAAATAAATGCTTTGAGTTTGAGTTTATAATTTACATAAAGAAAAGTGCTTGCCTGGGTTCGCACCATACTTTTAAGTCGCGACCATTTCCACTGGGCCACCACTGGTCTAAAAAGAAGGTATGCAGCCCCAACTACTTATTGTGTTTGCTGGACTGCTGAATAGCCAATTGTAAGACTTGGTCATCGCTTCTTTGATTTGTGCCTAAAAAGTTACATTACCAAAGCCAAAAGTCCATCCATAATATTCGAAAGTAACTCTGTCTGTATGTTACCTCTTCACGTCTAAACCACTGAACAAATTTCGATAAAATTTGGCAAAGAGATAGATGGCATTCAAGGGAAGGACATAGGCTACTTTTTATCGACATACCACGCTGGCGACAATTACTGAATGCAATACAGAATAATATTTAAAAAATCTAAATTTTTCATAAAAAAATCCTAAACAACCAGAGTATAATCAACCACAAAAGTTTTAGTAAAGCTACCCTTACACAAATGGTAGAAACAAGCTATTACATGTGGCAACATTGCCAATAAAAACAGATACAGATTCTTCTCTATGGGCGGAGAGCTGCCAAAGGGATAGAACCATAAACCTCTTCGATTCCCGTCCCTTAGATGATGACTGCTGTAGGCCAGGATCAGCATAAAGGATAAAAGATATAGGTTTAATTTTTTTTCTAAGTAGCTGTATAAAAGTATTAAAGAAGTTATTAGCAGCCAGAAGGTGGTACAGTGGAAGATTCCTCTGCTTTTTAAGTTCGTCATGTCCTGTAACAACAGAGAAAATAATTTAAATGTTTGTATTAAGAATGCAAGACTGCCTGTAGTTGCTAGAGTGACTGCTGAGTGTAAGGTCCTTTATTTTTTTTGAGGGTAGGTACGTAATCTTCAAATGACTTCTTTGGCTCTGGGCTGAGCAGAAGTGTCAGACTTTTATTGACTAAAACCCACCCGTGTTCCTTCAGTTGCCTGGTGCCAAGGGTCCTGGTATGCCTTTCGGACGTTCCCGCAACCCCTGCCAAAGAGTGTAATGTCCTAGGTTCCCTTCCCGGGACAGGCAGTGTTACTGGATTTGTTTATAAGGAATTTCTCAGTAGCAAGCCGGAGTCTAGATTTATGGCACCTTTTACAAGGGACTTAAACGTAACTGGCGAAAAGTTAGTGTACTAAACATCGTGTCAGAAATATGTGGTAATATTTAAGGGTCAATAAATAATAGGTCAGTGCCTGTCCCGGGAAGGGAACCTAGGACATTACACTCTTTAGCAGGGGTTGTGGGAAAGTCCAAAAGGGATACCGGGACCTTGGCAACAGGCAACTGAAGGAACACGGGTGGGTTTTAGTCAATAAAAGTCTGACGCGCCCTTCTGCTCCGCCCAGTGCGAGAGAAGCAATTAGATGACTTCCAAACCTCAAAATTTAAAAAAAAAAAAATGGTCTATGCCATAAAACTGAACAGCTATCTCCATAGGACCAACATTGTCTTTATAATCAGCTTATAACACTGCTGGGACACAGGCCTCCTCTCTGTGAGAGAGAGTGGGCCGTAATCCACCACGCGGGCCCAGTGCGGGTTGGTAGATGTCACATGTCTTTGGATTTTTGATTCTAGGACATGCTGGTTTCCTCGCGATGTTTTCCTTCACCGTTTTGAGAGCAGTGGTGAAATAATTTACACAAAGTAAAGCGCCTGGCAGGGTTGGAACCTACGACCTACAAGTCGTAAGTCGCGACCGTTACAGCAAAATTATCAGCTGTCTCCCATACAAAACTTCAATATTTACCTTGAAGTTTTGTATGGGACAGCTGATAATTTTTTCGTGCTGGACTCAAATGTTTAGCATAGCTGATTATTTTTTCACGATTACTACTAATAATAATTTAAGTCCTGTACACCGAAAAATAATCACTTAACACTAAAGTTACAGTTCCACCTGTGAGTAATTTGAAACTATGAACAGTATGAACTCACCTTTATATAAATAGATCTAGCAACAAAAGCATGGTCAACATCAATAAGAGATGACACGATCGTACAAAAGGTCACATTTAACGCACTGGCTTGTAAATTTAAATTGTTATCATGGCTGAAAAATATTAACGAAGATAAAAATCCAAGACTTGCATGCACCAAACTGTCTGCAATAGCGCGAAATGTAAAAGAATTTGAATATTTTGATCGAAATACAATAAAATCTCCGATGTAAGCGGTAAAAATGATTGCCAAAGTAAGGATAACTTTTAAAACTTTCATGTTTATGTTTTGTTCACCATTTTTTGGGTTGTATTGATCATTTTAGGTTTTTGTACGGATGGTTTAGTTTGTATATGTAATTAGTTTTGATGATTACATAGTTAAATTTGTGAATAAGACTGTTTTTATTAATGCTTTTTATCGATAACAATACAATACACTTGATTGATATTTTATTGCAATGTTTTGGTTGATGGTTGCGTTCGAATACAAAGTTTCTTCAGCAGATTCAGCGCATCAGCGGACGAATTACAATAATAAAAAAGAATATGCTAGTAGTCCAGTTTCAGAGAAGAAAAAAAGTCGCAAGCAAGTCAAAAAATTCAATGCAGATTTTTATTTGCTGCGATTAAGTAAGAAATAAGATTACTAAATTCAATAAACTTAATTTTACTTCTGTTTAACATTTGTACTCAACTTAGTTTTCAAACGCACTACTGCCACTACTGGTGATGTCAAAATGACATAAGATTGGCAGTGTTGTTTTAAAAAAATCTTTGTATCCCTAGCACAGGTATTATCTTGAACAACCACATCTTAGTTTATTTCAACCTCTTTTGTTGTTATACGAACTTGATGGGCTTAGCTATGACTAATTATTATAACCACTAAAATAGACCAATCTGCGGGAGCCATCTACAGCTGCAGCTTCTAGCACTGTTAGTAGATTACCATTTTTTACATCAAAACCTTGCATGTCTCACGAAGAAAAATTATGAAAAAACATAACCCTAGGTACCTTGGCAGTCCGGGTAAAAAGCAGTAACACTGTTATCGTCACAATACTGGTTGCAGTATTGTATAGTCCTCCAGACCGGATTTCGGCCACGGCAAGTAGTAAGGCAAACAAAAGCATAAAACCTCTAGTTTCACTTTCTTAGACAAGGGACTTTTCAGTCAGCGTGATAATAAAATAGTCTGGAGATATTTTTTTCCCTATTTCCGCCGATATCGTTACGTTCCCATGCGAAGAATCCGATTGGTGACCGTGCGTGTCGTTAAGTTCGGGAATGCCTACCCTGGGCATAGGTGTCCAATATTTTCCTTTCTGTGAAGCATTAAAATGTCTGTCCACACATCAGGGCCGTGCCCGGGACGTGACAGGCAGGGCCGTGGCGCATAGACAAGCCAGCCAGGCGCTGAAGCTCCTTCGCCGGCCCGGACCCGGGTGTGTGTGAACGACTTCAAAATGTGTATACACCTATTTTTTTTTTCAACCCCTGAAAATCACAAAGCACGGTCCGTCCACGTCCCAGGCACGGCCCTGTGTTACGTGTGGATACATAGACCTTATAAATAGAAAAATACTATTACTATTAGTATTTATACAAAGCCACACCTTAATTCCGATTGGTATGTTGACTCAAATGAATTACTAACCCTCCATTAAAACTTGAACTCTTCAAAGAAACATCTTCTTTGAACGCAAAGACCTAAGACTTTGGTTATCTTTACTAGTGTGAAATAAACTCTATTTTCAAATATTTTATTTGCACGGAGGGGTCTAAGTCACTGGCTATGTCTTTAATACCTGAAACCTTATCACTTATTATCATTATCAGTCGCTGCATTAGCTATCAGCTTGGGTTGCTAACTCTTACATCCAAATCTACTTCCTAATGTTTTTACCTTTTTATATACGTCAACGTTTTATATAAAAAAAAACTATTATTAAATTATGTATACTCACTTTTTACTTCATATTAGGAAACTAGCCTTTGATTTGGCGCAAAACAAAAAACAATATACAGTTTCTGAAAACGACTAGAGATAAGAATGTAATTTACTTATATAAACCTACTGTTCATAGTATAAAAAACGATAAAATACTTTTTCAGTATATTTAACACAAAATCTACTAAAACTACAACTCTTAGTCGATTTAAAACTTTAAAACTAAATATTACACCTGGCTACTAAATTAAATTTCTCCTGAAAACGGCGAAGGTTTCTCACGCGGCAACACTCGACAATCAACACTACTGCGAACTGAGCGATATGAGATAAAAAGTTTGTTAATTCACTTCGTATTTGTACAACGTGCGGTTTCGAACCTATTATACCAAAAGGTTCTTATAACCGAATTAAAAGTTTATCAAAATGCGTGAAATAGTGCATGTACAGGCTGGACAATGTGGAAATCAGATCGGATCCAAGGTCAGTAGTTTTTTCCAGTTTATTTTATAATTTTTCCAGAATAATTTCTAAAGACAAAGTGGTTAGCAGCACTATCTGTCGTAGACAAGAAATGCCTCGAAATATCACGCGTTCGAAATTCAATTTGCATAAAGAAAATTACTCGTGAAGACAAAATGACTGCACCTAAGATGGACCATCGTGTGATGTGCTTGGCCCGTAACAGGTCAGGATTTGTCATTGAAAATACCGTATTCTGCATAACGACAATTTTTCAAAGGGCTTAATTTTGATATCAATAACGGGGCGTGGATGTAAATTATATATCAAGGTCATTTTTAATAGTAGCTACCTACACAAATACTGATAATTACGAATTAATCCATGCCGGGTATTCAGATAAACATGTACTTTTAAAGAAATTGCTAAATGGTTATGCACCGGTTTGTAATGCAGATGCAATGCACCCCCTAATATTATTATTGGTTGACCTACTTTCCAAGAACTTGCATGAATCGAAACGTGTTTTTGTCGCATTACGCCGCGTTGCAGTGCAATTCAATTTAACGCCATCTATTATCGAGTAGGTGAACTAACTTGCGTAACATCTAGAAGGTTATGAAAAAAAACCTACTTGATGTTATATTGTTTTGTTAATTAATAATTAAACCCTTTTCCTTCTAAACGTTTTATAAATGAAACAATGTTAATATAATACTTCCTTCTCACTTGAATGAAATAAAATGACAGGGACAAATATAAGGCCTGATTTTTATATAGAGCAATAGGTATTTACTTTTATAAAGAGAATAATATTTTTTATAGGACTCTCTCTTAAAAAAATATCAAATACCTACCTAAGTCGTTTTGAGGTCTTTTTTTAACAATATAATTGTTAACAAAGTATAAACAATATATAAAAGAAATTATTGTAAACTTCTTTTCAACAGTTTTGGGAGATAATTTCGGATGAACATGGGGTAGACCCTAACGGTTACTACATAGGGGAGAGCGATTTGCAGCTGGAACGCATAAGCGTGTACTACAATGAGGCATCCACAGGTGAGAGATTTATTTATGCTTTTTGTTATTATAATATAGGGGTGGGGTGCTGCTGACTATACTTCGTTCACAATTTAGTTGCCAAACATATAGTAGCATATAAGTATGTGTTTGGAATACAAAAGTTCACTCTGCGCAACAATTTATTTTATTTTTTTAAGTTTTACTCTAGTCATTATGAAATCAACTTAAGAATCACCAAAATAAATCATATATTAAATCAAAATCGGTCCACAATTGACGAAAATGTCGATGAACATATATAAAAAATATATTTATTTACAGACGAATTGAGAGCCTCCTCCTTTTTAACCGACTTCAAAAAGGAGGAGGTTCTTTTAAGAAGTTAAAAATGATGCAGGCCATGTGCACGACAGACTCGATCACACATAAAATATGTCGTCTGGCGAAAGGTTCAACAGTCGATTTGCTCTAAAAGTCGATAAAAATAAAAATGATATTGTGTCTCGTTAGTGACAATTAAACTCTTAAGGTTTTTTTTAATTTTTTGTTTGCCAAACGACAAATGTACTAAGGGCCTGTTCATTTATTACGTAAAACGATTTGAGGTGGGTGGGGGTCCGAACAAGTCTTATTATTCTTACATGGGGGTGGGAGGTAAGATCGCAAAAATTATAAGTTTTTATATTTATGCTACAAAAAGTAGCAAAAAAAAAAAAAAAACTTTTGCTTACTTTTTTGATTTTGGTAGATACTGATCTTATGGTGACTAGAAAAATAGACGGCAAAAGACCTAGAGGCTGAAGCCCCAAAAAGTGGTCGGATCAAATATCCGAGTAATTGGCGATACATATCAGTGCCGCACCCCACCAGGCCACTGTTCGTAACAGATGGAAAAAGACCCTTCACAAATAATATTTTTTGAATAGAGAGATCTTACGTAAGATTGAAAGGAGGTTCATCCAAGTCTTATTTTTTTTACTTAGGAGGAGGAGGGGTCATAAAGTGGTAAATTTTTTCTTATGTAATTAGTAAAGCGATTCCCGAATTTATAAAAGGAACATAACCACCACTTTTGGTGAAGCATACATAATGGTTACCCCGTGCGAACGTGGGCTCACTGACATCTTGACCTGCCCTGCAAACAGCCGACCAATGGGGCTCAGGTATTCAAAAAACTTTAGTATATCACCATTCTTAATTGGGTCGTAGAGGTCATATTCCGGTCAACCTTGCGAAGAAAAAGCTAATTGGATGACCGATGACGACTATGACAACCTTGAGCCTACTTAGTACTGTTCGGTAGCGTAAATTGATAAATTGCTTTAAACCACATCTCTAAGGGACGTTGTTGAACGTTAAAGCGTTAACGACCAAAAAATATAGAAAATACTTCATAAGATACTAGCTGTTGTCCGTAATTTTGTCCGCTTGGATTTATGAATTCCCTATACGAACTTTAACACACCATTTTTACATCTTTCAATTGATACAAAAAAAAAGTTATAAAACTAAAACCCAACTACGTCAAAAAAGTAAACTAAAAAGGTATAAACAGACAAATAAAAAGTCACACGTACTCTGTTTGATTTATGCCCTAACACGTGTGACTCCGGGGTTTTTTTATTGGTCTGTCTGTGGTGTCTTGTGACGATGACCTTATTAGCTGACTTTTTTACGTAATTGGGTATAAGTTTTATAACTTTTATTTTTATTTAATTTTTTTTTGGGTTATAATATATTCTTGAAATGTGCAAATTAAGCCCTTTCATTGGACACCCAACATGACATCATTATTTTTTTGTTATTATAATATTCAATTTAATGTGACGGCACATAGCCGACGATCAAGACGCTTCCAACGACACCACATTTTTCAAATTCTGATAAGTAGTTTAGAAGATATCTAGCGTATAGCGATCAAAATCATAACCCTCCTTTTCGCTTCGCCGTAGTCGGGTTCTAAATAAAAGATACCTGCCCACCAATGAACGTAAACGGTGAAGGAAAACATCGTGAGGAAACCGACATGTTCTAGAATCTAAATTCTAGAACTAGAACAAACAGATCGAAGACATTACCCACGCTGGGCCCGCCCGCATTGTTTATCCACAGCCCACTCCCTGTCACATTAAGGACACCCGAGTCCTAGAAGTGGAACGTTATAGGCAGATTATGCAATGTAATGACGCACCGATATAAATAAAGATGAAATGCTGTTCCTTGTTAAGCACATCTCTTGAGAACGGCTGGACCGATTTGGATACGTTTTGTTTTAAAAGATTCGTTAGAGTCCGAATTAGGATTTTATGAAAAAACAAATTGGAAAAGGTTCTCGCAAAAATGTCAAATTCGAGAAAAACTGAACGTACATTTTTACATGAACTCAAGACCTTTGGACGGACACCGATGTCGGATCAGTTAGTTGTTTATAATATCTCTCATAATAATGTGTGTCATTGAATTGCGTTACTAATTCCACATAAATGTGTTAGCTCATAGAAATATAACGTAACATGACGTAACTGTTCTACTACCTATATAATTTTTATTTTAAACAGTAGTGATTCATACATAGCGTAGCGTTGTGTCACGTGAAACAGCAATTTTCTATGAGATCGGTAGAATGGTAGAGAGTAGTGGTAGCCCAGCGGTAATGACCCCGACTTACGAGTTTTGGAGGGCGTGGGTTCCAACCTAGGAGGCGGTTTACTTTGTGTAAACAATTTCATCATCACTGCTCTCAAAACGGTGAAGGAAAATATCGTGAGGAAACCGGCATGTCCTAGAACCAAAATCTCGAAAACATGTGACTTCTACCAACCCGCACTGGGTCCGCGTGGTAGATTAAGCCCGACTCTCGGAGACAGGACGCCTGTGTCCCAGCAGTGGGAACATTATAGGCTGATTATGCCTATGCGGTAGAATAGAATGTTTACAGTGCTTTCAGTTATTTTATGTTAGTAGATAGATAGATAGATAAAACGTTTATTTGGTGCACACAAAAGACAACACAACATAAAAAGCACGGTTAAATAATAAATATATATCAGCTACAAAGTGCCAATTTACAAACAAAAAAAAAACAAGTCTACAACCAGTTGCTGGTTGCTGGACTGAGGGAAGTTGGGTTGCCCCAATAGCAACCCTATTGCAACGAAAATAAAGATTGCTGTAATATTGATAGTGATACAAAATGCGTGGAAAAATATCTGAAAGGACTCTGGATCATTTTGATACTCTACAACCATCTTAGTACACAAAAATTATGCGACTGACTGATGACCTTTTTTTACACGTTCAGAGGCTCTTGTAGAGATCCGTTTCTTGACCAGATAACGAACCGTTTTTTATCACCATTATTGCGGTGGTGTTGGAAGTGTGTAGGTTTGTATGGGCCATCATACAATTGTATAAAACACTGTCCGTTTTCCAGACGACTACAAGCGGCCTCAGGCTTCCGGTTAACCGGGACCGGGCCAGCGGTGTTACTACACCGTATATGGATAACAGTGCTCATCCGAAGCATAAAGACGTAGAATTATGTGAACGCACGAAATAGTTTTTTTTTTAAAGTTGTCCTATAGATAGAGAATCAAGAATAAAGACAAAAAGGTTCTTATATGACTAAAAACATACCTTTTCTTAAAACTTGAACCTCACACAAAACACTGGCTCAACATCACTGACCTGCACTAGTTGCACTCCGCGTGGCGTCATCGTGATGTAAACAAGTCTGTTTCTAGGCAACGCGATGATGTAATGATTATGGCGCTGACGCATACGTTATTCTCCACGGTATGATGCACATGAGTAACTATTGAGAACGTACTAGAGTTCTACAAGGATCTTTTGGCGCCTGAATAACATTGACAGGAGGGCGTTGTTTGTAAACATTTGTGAAATTGTCACAGAAATTGTATTGACAAAACAAGGTGGCGGCGTTAGTTCCGATTTCGGCCACGCGCCAAAAGGAAATTATGGCGTTGTATAATATACATTATGTAATTGAGTATTTATTAGATTTGCACTTTATGATAATATGCGCTAAGATAAGACTGCTATGATAATTTACGTATAATTAAATTATATGTATAAATTGAAAAGTTACAAATAAAGAATACGGGGTAAAATATGAAAAAGTGCAATTGAAACAACTTGTTTTTATCATTATAAACAACTTTTACTATGGAACCATGGAACCATGAAGTCGTATATAAAATTAGCAATAAAAAAAATTAAAAACAGCCGTTCCTAATATTTTTTCGTGTTATGCGAAATTGAATTTAAATTTTGGTCTCTTACTAAAAGTTTATAATAAACAATGGGTACAATTACAATGACCTTTTCAGCTTTTCAATTTTACCTTCTAAATAGCAAAACATTGGCAATATGTTGTTAAAAACCTACGTCGGTGTAGCTAAAACTAAAAGCATTTATTTCATTTAAAAACATTACATTTCTATTTCTCAAATATTCGCCGAAAAAGTGTAAGTGTCTTAGAAAAAGATCTACAGAATTACCATCATTTCAATAAATTAAAAGTCAATTTTCTTTTTTCTTCTAGGCAGATATGTCCCTCGCGCGGTGTTGGTGGATCTGGAACCTGGTACTATGGACGCAGTCAGGGCGGGGCCATATGGACAGCTCTTCAGACCCGACAACTTCGTGTTCGGCCAGAGTGGAGCCGGTAAGTAACGCCATCTAGCGACGAGTAGCAGAACTAATTTGTTCAGATGTGTCAGGAACCGGAAAAACTTGTTTGGAAATCGGTTGCCATGGTATGGGCATGTAATGTAGTGGAATGTTTTGATTATGAATGTGGGTAGCTATATCAGTAGGGGAAAACCAAAGAAACGATGGATAAACTGTGTGAAAGATGATTTATGGCTATAAAAGGGGATGACTACCGAGAAGACGACCAATAAAGAAGTATGGAAGAAAGAGACATGTTGCGCCGACCATGAATAGGTTGGGATAAGGGCATAGAAATGATGTCACTATGGTAATTTCCTATTCGGGCTGAGTGGTGCCGCTAAGTAACGCCATCTAGCGGTGAATAGCTGAACTAATTAGTTAAGATGTGTCATTATGAGTATTCTATTAATTAATTCTGATGCAGTCATTTGTGTTATATTTATAGGCCAGATTGCATATTGTTGGTGACTGATTATTATATGCAGTTAGTGCTAAACTATTAATTGAGGACACTTGCACTAGAATTTAGATTTTTAGATGATTTGAAACTGAACATTTCGAAAAAGAATTCCTTTGCTTTGGTTTACCTAATATCCTAACTAATATATCCATACTAATATTATAAATTCGAAAGTACCTAACTCGTGTCTGTCTGTCTGTATGTTACCTTTTCACGCCTAAACCACTAAACGAATTTCGACAAAATTTGGCAAGGAGATAGATGTCACCCTGGGCGGAAGCTAGTCCTAACTAATATTATAAATGAGAAAGTGAGTTTGTTTGTTTGTTACGCTTTCACGCTAAAACGGCTGAACGGATTTGGGTGAAATTTGGCACAGGGGTAGACCTTGACCTGGAATAGGACATAGGATACATTTTATCCCGAAATTCCCACGGGATCGAGACTTACCCGGGGCGCAGCTAGTTATATTATAAATGCGAAAGTGATTTTCTATGTTTGTTACGCTTTCACGCTAAAACGGCTGAACCGATTTTGATGAAATTTGGTATGGGAATACTTTGAACCCTGGGGAAGGACATAGGGTACTTTTTATCGACATACCGCACGGGCGAAGCCGCGGGCGGAAGCTAGTTTATATAGATAGAAAGATTATTATTGTACCTTTGTTAAACAAATGTAAAATGACTTATAACTTATTTCATACAATAATATTATATTCTTTTGTTTCTTGAGAATTTATGCAAAGCTACCGAACACAATAAGCACGATGCGGAGAGATCGTCATGTTGTTTAAACTTGATATTATAATATTAATAATTGATTGATTATACATAACTAGCTGCGCCCGCGATTTCCCTCACGTAGGTCTCGATCCCGTGGGAATATCGGGATAAAAAGTATCCTATGTCCTATTCCAGGTCATGGTCTACCCCTGTGCCAAATTTCATCTAAATCCGTTTAGCCGTTTTAGCGTGAAAGCGTCACAAAAAAACAAATAAACTCACATTCGTATTTATAATAATTATTAATACTAGATTCCACCCGCGGCTTCGCTCGCGTACGTTGATAAAAAGTACCCTATGTCCTTCCCCAGGATGCCATCTATCTCCTCGCCAAATTTTGTCGAAATCCGTTCAGTGGTTTAGGCGTGAAAAGGTAACAGACAAAGTTACTTTCGAATTTAAAATATTAGTATGGATTGATTGATACATAATGGTACTTAAACATATTATAGCGAAATGTGGGTGTACTACAGGCTGAAATTGAATTCATCTATCTTAAGGGGTCATTGTACACATTATTACGAACAACTTTCACGATGTGATCAACACTGAAATCGCGAAAATAAACAGCTGTTCATACATACATTTTGACGAGCTGATGCGAGTCTTTTTGCGATTTCAGGGTTGGTCCCATAGTGAAAGTTGTTCGTAATGATAAGTATAATGACCCTTTAAGAAGATGTGCATGGATTTAATTTGGAAGAAAGAAAATATATTTATTCAGCACAGACTAAAAGGCACACAATATACATAATATACCGCAAATAGTAAAATAAAATAAAGAAACAAATAAAAAGGTAAAGTAAGACATTATCAGGGGAGTGTGCCTCACGGCTGCGCCAAAAAGGCACAGTTCAGCAAAAATGCCAGACAACTAGTGCCTGACGCTGGTTTTCAACCGGACCCGAAAGTGTGAAGTGGCGGATGCAAATCAGTTTTATATTGTGATGTGTGTATGCATACCTACTTAAATTAAATAAAACAAAATAAGGGTCACATAATAATAATAACGAAGTACACACTTATATACCTACATAATTAGTGTGATTGTGTATAAATTGTATTGCAGACCAATTAAAAAATAAATAAAATAAAAGACTGATAAATAAATAAATGAGACAGATGCATGCTAGACCATTGTTGTTGATTGATTGTTGATAGGAGGTATGTAAATAAAATAAATAATAATTTAATTCTGTATAGGTACTCCTCTGCCCAATCCTTCGGGGTTTACAGGCGTAATGTTGATAGATTAGTATTTGTTTCAATACATAGCGACCATAGTGTGCTTAGTTGATCGTGCACGTTTCTCTACATTGTACTCACATGTATAATTTTAACATAAATGATGTAACCACTAACCACGGTGTCCGTGGAGTTTCTTGCCCGTTCTTCTCTATAGGTACCTACTACGCTTTGGAATGGGCAACTAGCTTCATTTTTTTGACTGACCGACCCCTTGACAATTCAAAAGTGCCTGTAATTGGTTTATTTGAAATAAATGCTTTGAGTTTGAGTTTAGTCGGTGTTTTTTTTTCTTTCAAATTATCTGACTTAGTTTTTACCCGACTACGGCGAAGCAAAAAGGGGGGTTAGGATTTAGACCGGTATGTATATGTTCATCTGTTCCCTCATATTTACTAAACGACTCATCACAATTTGACAAATGAGGCATCGTTGGAAGCGTCTTGATCGTCTGATGGTTAAAGGCTATGTGACCTCACATTAAATTGATTATGGCGCCCTCTAGAGGACAAAAAGTCATGAACAAAAAAAAACAAGTATTCTTTTCGATTTATGCCCTAACACGTGTGACTCCGGATTTTTAAATGTTGTTTAAAATCATCTTCAAATCAAAATATTTTATTTCACATAAGCCTACATGGGCACTTATAAAACGTCAGAAGCTAGGTGCACGGTTCCAATTGGTCGTTTCCTATGGAGAAGAGCCGGAAAGAAACTCCACGGTTACTCTTTTAAAAATAATTGGCTGTTACAATATTTACAAATTACAGTGTTAGTAGTTATGGGAGGACAATGTAGGCCTTTCAACAAGTAAGTACCAGGTACTTAACAAAATAGATGTTCAATAAATCTACAATCCAATAAGCCTACAAAGTAGAAAATAGAAAATAATCTATATAAAAGACAAGCAATAAAATAAAACAATTTCAACCAAATTTGACGACACGGTTGGCGCAGTGGCTGAACGATGGACGGCTGCGCAACGTGTCGCGGGTTCGATCCCCGCACGGAACAAATATTTGTATGATCTGCAAGTAGTTGTTTCGGGTCTGGGTGTTAGTGTATGTGAGTTTCTATGTTTGTAAACGCACCCACGATACAGGAAGAAATTCCTAGTGTGGGGCAACGTATTAATAAAAAAAATGACGTGATTGCTATTACAACTGTAACAAATTGAATAATTATCATGTCCACAAAAGCCACTAAGAGTTGAAATTAAATTGGAGGTATATGTTTATACCTTTTTAGTTGATTGACTTTTGTCTTAGTTGGGTTTTAGTTCGTCGTTCATTGACTTGAATGTGCCCTGGCGGCAGAGAGTATGTCAAGCTCACTCAAATGTCTCGCTGGTGGTGGCGTGTGTGTTGGATCATTAAGTTCCCTTCAAAATGGTTGAGCTGAATGGTGCTGATCCATGCGTCATGTTCGTGAACGGGCGCCGCCAGTAGGGACTGGTCATCTCTGCCATCATCATAGCTGCCACGGCTTATTTTTAATTTATTTTAATTTTTGAATTGTTTTTTATCTTTACGGACGCTTTTAACGTGCACGTCTCTTTTTTTTCTTTTTTACATTGTTCTCACATGTTTAATTTCAAATGAATGATGTAACCAATATATTGTAACAATATTCTGATTTAAAAGAGTGTCCGTGGAGTTTCTTGCCCGTTCTTCTCCATAGGAACCTACTACGCTTTGGAATGGGCAACTAGCTTCATTTTTTTGACTGACCGACCCCTTGACAATTCAAAAGTACCTGTAATTGGTTTATTTGAAATAAATGCTTTGAGTTTGAGTTCTATAACTAATTCAATCATTGTAATGCATTTTCTATACCAATTTTATTATTTTTCATAACTATAACATAAAATTACTTCATCAGGTAACAACTGGGCCAAAGGACACTACACAGAGGGCGCTGAGCTCGTCGACTCCGTCATGGACGTCATTCGGAAGGAAGCCGAAGGTTGCGATTGTTTACAAGGTAATAAACTATTAATATTTGTACCTACAACACAACAGGGGGCCTAAGCCGGCGACATTAGCAATTCCTCTAAATCTCACAAAGGAATATTTTTTCCCGTTTTTGCAACATTTTTCATTTATTCTCCGCTCCTTTTGGTCATAGCGTGATGTTATATAGCCTATAAACTTCCTCGACAAATGGACTATCCAACACAAAAAGATTTTTTCAATTCCAACCAGTAGTTCCTGAGATTAGCGCGTTCAAACAAACAAAAAAACTCTTCAGCTTTATAATATTAGTATAGATTTTGACCTCTGAGTTTGTTTCGGCCTTTCGTCTGAGAGTAGTCAGATAGGAAACGCCGACCTCATCTAGCGTATTTTTACTATTTTATAATATGACGTGTAAAAGTGACTCTAATATCCTATTTACAGAATAAACAATTTCATTTCTTAAAATTTCGAAATGGTGAAGGAAAACATCGTGAGGAAACCGGCATGTTCTAGGACCGAAACATCGAAGATAATATATGATTACGGCCCGCTCCCTCTCACAGAGAGGAGGCCTGTGTCCCAGCAGTGGGAACTTTATAGGCTGATTATGTATTCATTTATACTAACCATATTCCTCGTCTACCCAGGGTTCCAGCTGACGCACTCACTCGGCGGCGGTACTGGCTCCGGCATGGGCACCCTGCTGCTCAGCAAGATCCGTGAGGAGTTCCCAGACAGGATCATGAGCACGTTCAGTGTTGTACCCTCGCCCAAGGTGAGTCATCATCTATATCTACAGGGTGTCCCTGGCAGTATGGATCAGATCAAATAAGGTTATTTACAAACTTTGTGACGCTGAGAATTTTTAGTCCGCTAGAGAAACTTTTTCTCAAGATCAAAGCTTTTGCAGTAAATGTTTTTATTTATTGAACAAATGTTTTCTAGCTGCGTAAAATTATTACCACAGGAAAGGACAACTTCTCTACAACATCCTGAAAAATAAATAAATTGATAGCCCAGTTGGTCATAACTTTTTTGAACCGTAAAAAATTACACCGACAGACCAGGGGGCCTAAACCGGCCACATTAGCAATTCCTCTAAAAGCAGTTCATTTCCTGAATACCAGCTGTCATTAGCAATTCCTCTAATTTGACACAAAAGCAATTCATATTATGTGGACCATTTTACGAATCTCCATAGAAAACTGTCAAAAAGTTGAATTATTTTGAAATATGAATTACACGCAGATCATATTATGAATTGTCAACTTGTGACATTTTACGATGATTCATAATATTTACCTATTATGATTCTGCCAAATTGACTGTTTTAAGCCCCCAGAAATGACCTTGCCCACGCCCCCATTCGATTTGATCCATACTTCCAGGGACATCCTGTATATCTATACATATTATAAAGTCGCTTTTGGTGTTTGTCTGTATGTCCGCTTGGTTCTTCTAAACCAGGCAACAGGTTTTGATGAGATTTTCACCATCGTTCAGAGAATTTATTCCGGAAGGTTTATGTGTATAATACGTTCATATTAAAGTTACAGCATGTAACAAAAAGCTTGTCCGAACCGTGAGGGTGTTGTTAAGAATCATACTGAGAGTATATTTATGTGGATTCTTTTTTTAAAGAAAAATAATCCATCAAAAAAAAAAAAAAAAAAAAATTTTTTTTCTCAATCGGGATTTTTACCGGTTTATTACATTATAGTATAGTAGCAATTTCATTATAAATTAGCAAATTTATATTAAAAATTAAAATTAATTTATTTATTAAAAATGTGAATTTCCAATAGCATTTTTTTTTTTTTTCTGTTAATATTATTGCTGTACCTTTGTGATCTGATCGCACGGGGTTTCTGTTATACGCTGTATAACTAAGAAATCTCGATGTTTTGCCAGGTCGTAAAACCCGGCAGCGAGTCGCTAGTTATTCAATAATCAATGAACTTTGTCTCCAGGTGAGCGAGGTGGTCCTAGAGCCGTACAACGCCACGTTATCAATGCACCAACTGGTCGAGAACACCGACATGACATTCTGTATCGACAACGAGGCGCTCTACAACATCTGCTTCAGAACGCTGCGCCTCGCCAGCCCTAGTTATGGCGACTTGAACCATCTGATATCGGTGAGTTTATTAACCACAAGGTGGCAGTGGCGAAAGCTCTATAGAACACGATTCCTACCGGCTTCCCTTTGGAGGTTCGCATCAGCAAGTCTACCGCTATTGAACAATGGCACAGTCAATAGCGGCTACTATTGCCAAAAATATAGTTAGGTACACAACTACTTTGCGTCCAGCGCTCGGTGTGGTAACACGTCGCGTTCTGGTTTGCAATTGGTCAATCGTCATCCTTAGGATGCCTCGTTGAGAGGTGAAACACGTGTCGATTTCTTACAAGGTTTTTTAGGACTCTTGAAGAATAGTCAAGCGGAATAGGTTACTAAATATATCTATATCTATTGTATTTTATAATGGATTTCCGCAAAGTCACGCCTGAATCAATTAACTACTACTACTATTTAATTCACCATAACATTCAAACAACAAAAACGCCTATTTCTAGCTTTAAATAACAACAAAAACAAAAAGTGTCCTAAAATAACCCGGCGCTAAAACCTCAGAATAGAGAACTAAAAATTCATACAATAGCGATCCCTTCATGACGTTACTTTAGGTCACGTGACACCGCTTGGTAAGGACGAGAGCAAGCCGGTGTACACCGGGTTACGATAGAGACAGATATAGAAAAATACGTCAGCGAGAACGGGATGGAGGAATATTGCACATTTTATTTCGTTTTCACCTGTTCACGTGTATTTTATTCGATTCTTTATATTCCTTTGATAATTTTAAAATGATACTTAAGAGTTTATTTCTGTTAAAAAATTAAAGTTATTTAAAAAGCGTCTGTTTGGTTGTGCTACTTGGCAACAGATGGTGTTAAATTAATTTAAGCAAAGTCTTTAATTAATTTTTACTTTATTCATAAGTAAGTGCGGTCAGGCACCGCTTCGGCTTCACTCTCACAAAACTTGACCCTTCGCCGCTGCAAGGTGGACCTGGGGCCCTAAACCGGCCACATTAGCAATTCCTCTAAAAGCAGTTCTAAGCAAGCTAAAAGCAGCAGCAGACTTTAAAATCAGCAATACAACTCTCTATACTCCATTTGAAATAAGATTAGACGTATAGATAAGCCTTTTTTACATTCCGTTCAACCGATTTTGAATTCTATTGCGTTGGTGGCATGACAAATGGCAGCCGCAGTAGATAGTTGGTATTGTGTAACTTTTTTTGCTTATAATGCTATCCTTATGCCTACGGTATAGAAGTCAAAATCGGTTGAACGGACTGTAAAAGGGTTTGTTTTAATGTCTAATCTTATTTCAAATGGGGTATATGTTCTTGAAAGTGCATTGAACGTAGAATTCATGAAATAGTCATTCAATGCACTTACATGAACTTAAGGAGTTGTATTGCTGATTCTAAAGATTATAATTCTGTAAATCCATGTTTGTTACGGTCGCAAATAATATTTAGATCAACATACAACCTGATACTGACCTGCAAATTGCAAAAAACGTAAGAAAATTTGAATTTCGCGGGCTACCCTAGCGCATCCCCCTCAACTTACTCCATACTCACTTCACCTAAGTTTTCACGGTGAGATGGTTACAGTATAGACTGGCTGGTGGAATGACGGGTCACTTCACATAAGCTTTCACGTTCAGATTTTTACAGAATATTGGCTGGATTAATGAGAGCGTTTTTTTTTTATTGCATTTCATCAGAACTAAAGTCCACTGTCGTTATACTATACTCCATTTAAAATAAGATTAGACATTTAAACAAACCTTTATTTATACAGTCCGTTCAACCGATTTTGCCTTCTATATAGGCATAAGGATGGCATTAAAAGCAAAAAAGGTTACACAATACCAGCTGTCTACTGCAGCTGCCATTTGTCGAGGTTTGAGTCGTAGGTTCGAACCCTGACAGGCGCTTTACTTTGTGTAAATTATTTCATCGCCACTGCTCTCAAAAACGGTGAAGGAAAAACATCGTGAGGAAACTGGCATGTCCTAGAACCAAAAATTCGAAGACATGTGACATCTACCACCCCGCACTGGGCCCGCGTGGTGGGTTACGGCCCGCTCCCTCTCGCAGAGAGGAGGCCTGTGTACCAGCAGTGGGAACATTATAGGCTGATTATGCAACGCAATAGAAGTCAAAATCGGTTGAACGGACTGTAAAAAAAGGTTTATTTAAATGTCTAATCTTATTTCAAATGGAGTATGTGCTGTGTGTTCAATAACATACGCTAATGATCTCAAAAACTTTCAGCTCACAATGTCTGGCGTCACTACTTGTCTCCGTTTCCCGGGACAACTGAACGCTGACCTCAGGAAGTTAGCTGTCAACATGGTGCCATTTCCCAGGCTTCACTTCTTCATGCCAGGTTGGTTATGTTCAAGTTTTATGTGTATATTTACAATTATTGTATTGAAGATGCTGACTCACAAACAAATGCAAGGGGCCTAAGCCGGCCACATTAGCAATTCCTCTAAAAGCAGTTCATTTCCTGAATCCCAGCTGTCATTAGCAATTCCTCTAATTTGACACAAAAGCAATTCATAATTTGTGGACCATTTTACGAATCTCCATAGAAAATTGTCAAACAGATGAATAGGGAATAATTATGCATGTGATTCAAATAAGGGTCAAATATTATTTTTTTATAAAATATATTACTTCAGAATTATGACTCCATCAATATTTTTGAATAAAATTTATTTTTGAGCGAGAAATAAATTTTTTTAAAGTGCCAAAAAAATTGTGGGAAATTCAAATGCTTGAAAAGCGACGCTATTGGTCAGAGCGGATGTGACGTAACAATGTATGACAGCAATCAAAATGTCAATGTGTTTTATAGGAGTGTTGGCCATTGACTTGACACTTGTTTGTTTGATTTAATAGAATGTGATGTCACCACACCAAGCGATATTTTAAAAAAAAATTAAGTACTTCATATTGCTTTTTTGGCGTGTTTTTTTTTTTTTACTATTATTTGGCGATGTAAACTATCGAATAAAAAATCCATGCATATTCCATATTACTTCGTAATATGAATTACAAGCAGATCATATTATGAATTGTCAGTTTGTAACATTTTACGATGATTCATGATATTTTTCATTCAAATTATTCTGCTAAAGTGACCGTTTTAAGCCCCCTGTTTAATTCAAACTTAATGGTGGCTCGGAAATTAGCTACTCGCTGCGCAGTTTCACACATGAAATTGTTACTGCGCAGCGACTCGCCTCATGTTCCGAACCGCCATTAAGTTTGAATCGTATTTGTTGTGCGTTGTTATTGTTACCTGTTGTTATTACTTCCAAGGCTAGTACTTTGTTAGTAGCAAAACGTAAGTACCATGGAGCCGTTTAGTATGGTATGATGTATGTTGACTTGAAATAGCATGGCAGATGAGAGTATGTCGTGCTCACTTAAATGTCTCGCTGATGGTGGCGCGTGTGTTGGATCATTCGGTTCCCTACAAAATGTTTGAGCTGGATGGTGCTGATCCACATGTCATGTTCGTGAACGGGCGCCGTCAGTTGAGACTGGTCACCTCTTATTTGCCAGAGCTTATTTTTAATCTTAAATTTTGAATTCCTTTTGATTATTTTTTGTTTTACATCGTTCTCACATATAGAAGCAACATGAATACTGTACCCAGGATTTTGTAATATCTATATCCATTTTTAAAAGAGTGTCCTTGGAGTTTGTTGCCCGTTCTTCTCCATAGAGATCTACGTTTTGGAATGGGCAACTAGCTTCAACTCTCTGACTAACTGACCGACTCTTTGACAATTCAAAAGTGCCTGTAAATGGTTTAATTGAAATAAATGCTTT
The DNA here is from genome assembly GCA_948473465.1 of Lithophane ornitopus. Lineage (NCBI taxonomy): Eukaryota > Metazoa > Arthropoda > Insecta > Lepidoptera > Noctuidae > Lithophane > Lithophane ornitopus. The sequence continues at coordinate 7,199,056 of OX419640.1, read as the reverse complement.
GAGTTTGAATGTTCTCTATATATTTTCTACAATTATCATTTAATAACACGAATGTAAATATATTCCAGGATTCGCGCCACTAACAGCCAGGAACGCTCTCACATTCCGCTCACAAACTGTGCCTGAACTGATGAGTCAAGTAAGTTCAAGAATAGTCAATCGGAATAGGTTACTAAATATATCTACGTCTATTGTATTTTAAAATATTTTAATTTTGATAAATTAAAGTCGCTTTTCGTGTTTGTCAGTATGTCCGCGTTGTTCGTCTAAACCACGCAACAGATTTTGATGAGGTTTTCATCATCGTTTAGAGAATTTATTCCGGAAGGTTTATGTGTATAATACGTTACTATTAAAGTTATATATAACTAAGAAATCTCGATGATTTGTCAAGTCGAAGCAGGAGCGGGTCGCTAGTTGATATATAATTTGTAAGTCATTATAGCCTTGGGGTCTAGCATAATCAGCCTAGAACGACCCCACTGCTGGGACACAGACCTCTCTGTGAGAGGGAGTGGGCCGTAATCCACCACGCGGGCCCAGTGCGGGTTGGTAGATGTCACATGTCTTCGAATTTTTGGTTCTAGGACATGCCGGTTTCCTCACGATGTTTTTCTTCACCGTTTTGAAAGCAGTGCTGATGAAATTATTTATCATTTCATCATTCTCCTCCCCTTATCCCAATCTATTCATATCATCTTTCACACAGTCCATCCATCGTTTCATTGGTCTTCCCCTTCTCTTAAAGCCATCGACATTCATACAAAACTTTCCTCACGACATTTTCCTCATTGGTCGATGATACAATAGTTATTTATATCCCGTATCTAGACAAAAACGACGAGAACAATCCATTTGATACAGTCATAATATGTCTCACCTTCCAAGCCTTCCTTCAAAATAGTGCTCTCCACTCACTACTAGATGGCGCTGATTCCAACTATTTCTCCTCAGATGTTCAACTCATGAAAATCTCGTTACTATACAAGGTGGAGACGACAATACGACAAAAAATAAAACTCCGTATATATAATGTCGTTCTCGGTCTACATACAAAAAATTAAGCAAATATATCCAATAGTTTAGTTACAATAGCTAGTCAAAGATCGGCAAACCCCATAGTCGACCCAGCACTACTATTTAGTTTCTTTGAAAAAATGACATTTTTAATTTCGATGTTAGGATTTATTTGATAGTTCCAAAATACTCTTATGCATTAGTATTGCCAGTGTTTTCATTTATTGTTGTATTGTCGTCTCCACATAGTATATTATTTTGACTGTGTACAGTTATAAGCACTAATATGTATACACTTAGTAACTTTTAAAAGTGATTTTCTCCTACTGAATTGATTGTAACTTTATGTTATAACGAACATAGTACTTTGGAACCCATATTGTTATGAAATAGGTATCATCTCAAAGTTGCAATCGTAATTCCGCGAGAAAATCAGATGTTGCGAGATAACATTAATTGCGCATCAGTAAGTCCGTCTAGCGCGTTGCCAAATAAAATGATATTGGTGCCGATTCCCTTGTACACAAAATAAACTAAATTTAAGTTCAGTGCATCTGTTTCTTTCTATTTCATTAAGAAAAGGACAGAAGATAAATTTTAGTTTAGTCCTGTCAAACTGTCACTACTCCAAACAAGTTTAGACGCGATTAAAAACTGGCCAACTAAAATTACGTCAGGCGCCGATTAATTTGACAGGACTAAACTAAAATTTATCTTCTGTCCTTTTCTTAATGAAATATAAAGAAAAAGATGCACTGAACTTAAATTTAGTTTAGTTTGTGAACAAGGGAATCGGCACCAGTGCCTCCGTGTTTAGACTACGGCCGAGTTTTGTAACAACGTGTTATAATGATAGCGTATAAAATAGCGCGCTAGAAAAATATACTTTATAGTCTATAACACGATTGTAGTTTCTAGCGGATTTAAGCATCACTAATAGCCACCAACATTGTTTGAAACGGGCATCTTTCTGACTGTCCGACTCCTGGACATCTCAACACCTCAAAAGTGCCTGTAATTTGCTTCAAACTAGTACCCTCCACTCAATACTAGATGGCGCTAATCGCAAGTATTTCCCTCTCAGATGTTCAACCCCGGCAACATGATGACGGCCGCGGACCCGCGTCACGGCCGCTACCTCACGGTGGCGACCATCTTCAGAGGGAGGATGTCCATGAAGGAGGTAGATGAGCAGGTGCTTGCTGTACAGAATAAGAATTCGAGGTAAGTGGAACAGTCATCTAATTCTAAGTGATGAGGGAAACTTTACGTGCTTGAAATAGGCATTCTATCCCGAATAATCAGTTTTTCTTCACTTCATAAGTTATTTAGTGATTGCATAATTATGTCTTCTGCCTATACAGCGTGTAACAAAAAACCTCTCCGATCCGTGAGGGTCTTGTTAAGAATCATACTGAGAATCTATTTATGAGGTTTTTTTGTTTTTAAAGAAACTTCTCCTATTTTTTTTTCAATGGGGAATTTTACCGGGTTACTACATGCGGCGCGGGCGGCCGTCGCCTAGCGGGTGTCAACAAGTCATAACATATGACCTTTGCAGAAAATATGTTAATTTATAATTGAAATTGGGGTAATTTTGTTACTAAAAATGTGAATTTCAAATTGCAATAACTTTTTTACTTTCAATAAGTTTTTTTTTTTTGTTATTATTTTCTGGTTTGATATTGCAGTACCTATGTGCCCCTTTCGGAATGGACAGAATTTTTGTTACACGCAGTGTATCGCAAATGACCAATTATTATTACTAACGGTAAGTTAAATATTTCTTCTCCGTCCACAGTTACTTCGTAGAATGGATCCCTAACAACCTGAAGGTAGCCGTGTGCGACATTCCGCCGCGCGGCCTCAAGATGTCGGCCACGTTCATCGGCAACAGTACTGCCATACAGGAGATCTTCAAACGTATCTCTGAGCAGTTCACTGCTATGTTCAGGAGAAAGGTGAGCCATCAATCTGTCCTTTGAAAGGAATCATCTGAGGGCCTATACTCCATTTGAAATAAGATTAGACATTTAAATAAACCCTTTTTACAGTCCGTTCAACCGATTTTGACTTCTATTGCGTTGGTGGCATGACAAATGGCAGCTGCAGTAGACAGTTGGTATTGTGTAAAATTTATTGCGTTTAATGCCATCCTTATGTCTACGGTATAGAAGTCAAAATCGGTTGATTAAATGTCTAATCTTATTTCAAATGGGGTATAGACAAGTGACAATAGTGAATATGCATGTGATTCAAATAAGGGTCAAGTATTTTTTTATAAACTATGTTACTTCAGAATTATGCCTCCATCAATATTTTTGAATAATATTTCTTTTTGAGCGAGAAATTATTTTTTTAAAGTGGTAATCACTGTGGGAAATTCAAATACTTGAAAAGCGACGCTATTGATCAGAGCGGATGTGACGTAACAGTCTATGAGAACAATCAAAATGTCAATGTGTTTTGTAGGAGTGTTTGACATTGACTTGACACTTGTTTGTTTGTTGTCATAGACTGTGACGTCACCACACCAAGCGCGCCAAATGGAGGTTTAAATAGCCCGGGTCGGTTGGATATTAAAAAAAAAAAAAAAATTGTTGCTTTTTGGCGTCGAATTTTTTTACTATTATTTGGCGATGTAAACTATCGAATGAAAAAATACATGCATATTCACTATTGCTTCGAAAGCGTTTCGTATTTCTACAACGACTTTCAACAAGATTGACATAAGCTTTTCGATAGCTTATGTCAGTCCTATACATTTTTACCTTTTCCATCATCGTTATCGCTGATAGAATGTCACTTCACACTGTCTAGGGCCTTTGGTTTCATAAAATACTAGCGACCTGCCCCGGCTTCGGCACGGGTGCAATTTGCATGTGAAGACTGTTCTGTTCACGACACGTTGTGCACAAGTTCTGAGCAGTAACCTAACAGGAAGTACTAGGCTTGCATGAATTCACGATAGTATCTCATGAGTATTATAAACCTCTTCTTTTTGTAAACAACGTGTAACGTTAAATGCGCAAAACCTCAAACACCCCAATTGATTTTTATTTCATTCGACCTATTATAGTGAGAAAAAAAATTGTAAAGGTTTTATGTGCTGTTTTAGTTTTACTGGCAATTCTGATCGTTTCTTGCGTCTGCGACGATGGTCTATCGAGCGAAGGGTCGTCACCGGGCAGCTGCGCCGCGCTTGCTTGACCTATTAATAAATAGACACGGCAACGTTTTCGATGAAGAGTTTTATTGTAAAATGTGACCGATATTAAAAAGAGGTTCAATTGATTCTGCTCGTTATTCTGATCAAACTATTTTCGGGTTTTGCGCATTTAACGTTGCACGTTAATATTACCTAATGTATAGCCTACTAGTTAGGACCCGCGGTTTCACCTGTATAAGTCTCGATCTCGTAGGAAATGTCCTAACCCAGTCATGTCATGCCATGTGCCAAATTTCATCCAAATCCGTTCAGCCGTTTTAGCGTGAAAGCGTAACAAGCAAACTCACGCATTTATAATATTACTAGCTGTTGCCCGCGACTTGTCTGCGATCCAGGATGAAAATTAACATTATGTCGTTCTCCAGGTCATGGTCTACCCATGTGCAAAATTTCACTAAAATCCGTTTAGCCGTTTTAACGCGCATAAAAAACAAACAAACTCACTTTAGCATTTATAATAGGGCTAGCTTCCGCCCGCGGCTTCGCCCGCGTGGTATGTCATTAAAAAGTAGCCTATGTCCTTTCTCAGGCTCTAGACTATCTGTGTACCAAACTTCATTTAAATCGGTTCAGTAGTTTTGGCGTGAAAGCGCGACAAGCAGACAGACAGACAGACAGAGTTACTTTCGCATTTATAATTTGTATTAGTAAGGAAGTAACGATTTCTTAAATTCAATAATTATTTAATTATTGATAACCTGAAGTATATTTTTACTAACCAACATGTGATACATTGCAGGCTTTCCTCCACTGGTACACGGGCGAGGGCATGGACGAGATGGAGTTCACGGAGGCAGCCAGCAACATGGCCGATCTGATCTCCGAATACCAGCAGTATCAGGTACAGCATACTTTTCTTCAGCGTTTGGTGTCGCTTCTAATGCTGGCACCACACATTGGTTGAGACTTGACACCAAATCCAATGTTAAGCAAAATCAGTAAAATCCTGTCCAAGCCACACATAATGGAGACAATGATCCAAGGCTCAAATTATGTCCAATGTGTGGCCCCGACATAATGCTGTAAATTCATTCAAAACTCGACCACATCTTGATAGAACTGTCTAGATTGCAGTCATGAGCAGATACAGAACTGATTTAAAAAAAAAATTGGCCCATATTTTTTTTTTTTTGTGTAGTTAGGGTACCCTGGCCAATATTGGTATGGGTTAGTGTGGCCAACAGCGGTACCGTGGCAGCGGTTAACCAGCGATGGCTAAGTAATAACAGCCGCACGGGTCGATCTATCAGGTTAAGCTACGCTTGCCGGGGTTGGTCCGTGGATGGGTGATTGATCTTAACATACCGAGACTCCTCCGTGCCTCGGAAAGCACGTCAAGCCGTTGGTCCCGGCTGTCATTTGTAGATCTTTGACCGTCGTTACGGGTCGTCAGAAGCCCGAAAGTCTGACAACCAGTCTTACCAAGGGGTATCGTATTACACAGTTACTGGGTTGTGGAGGTCAGATAGGCAGTCGTTCCATGTAAAATACTGGTATTCAGCTGCATCTGGTTAGACTGGAAGCCGACCCCAACATAATTGGAAAAAGGCTAGGTTAATTCATAATTAATACCTCTAGGGGCTTATTTTTTTTTTTTTTTTTTTCAGGAGGCAAATGTCGATGATGACGAACTATTTGACGAGGAAGAAGAGGCACAAGATGAGTACGCAGGCGCAACAAACACGATGGAAATGATTTAATTGAAAACAACAAACAACGTGTTTTATTAACATATATATCTTTAATTATTATTATGTTATAATTTAAGATTAAAATCGATAATTTTGTGCACGGTTTTTAAAAGTTTTAAAACGGATCGTTAAAATTACTATTCGTTTTTCGTACGGGTTACTAACCGTTAATGGTTAATTAATAGCCGATTCCTATAATTTACGGACGTTATTGGTTAAAATTAAGACTTGTATCTTTACCAATAATGAAGCAAGGAGCTCATAGATTTGCATAGTAGAACCTCCCATATGGAAGTAGCTATCACAGGTAAAATAAGCTTACGAATCTATTTATATGCCCAGTTTGGTAATAAAAAAGCTACCATTGGTAATTACCAATGGTAGCTTTTTCCAATGGGTAATTACCAATGGTAGCTTTTATCAATTGGTAATTACCCATGGTAGCTTTTATTAATTAGTAACCAAAACAATTAGTTTTTTTATAGGAACTGAGCATGTCTATTGCATCTTCGTAATACTGAAACACAGTTTTCACAATCCTTTAATGTTTTAAAGGCATATAGAGAAAACTGCTTTCGCAAACTTATCTGATAACGATTGGTAAGTAAAACGACTCGTTATCAAACTTATAGGAACCGGGCAAATCCATTAAAATCAATAATTTATCAGTGTGTTCATTATTTCCAGTTATGTGAGCAGAATGAATGTTTATAAATAAAAAGTCGCTTTTAGATCACTTTGAGATAAATTAGGCTTTTTTAATTAAAGGTTTGATACGGGACAAGTTTTTGTAGTACGAACTATGAAGGGAGTAATTGAAATAACTAAAAAATTGGTTGCCTGTAAAGTCGGTATACGGGCGAAAGTTTTACGTGACAACGACTTTGAGTGGTAATTTGAGTGGTATGTCTGTCTCTCTCGCTCTTAGGCGGGCTAACCATGCCCGAGTGGAAGGGACGCGTGCCTCTCACTCGCTCTCATTGTGAGCGCATAACGTGAGCGGAGCGTAACGCAGTTTCTTGAAGTGTCACCCGGCAAACCAGTTTATAAGACGTTGTCACGTCAAAACCTAGGCAAAAACGTCAGGCAAGCCCGCTAAATTAAAATTTTCTTAAGTTTTTTTGCAATTTGCAGGTCAGTATCAGGTTGTATGTTGATCTAAATGTGATTCGCGACCGTAACAAATGTTTATATATCTATACTAATATTATAAAGAGGAAAGATTTGATTGTTTGTTTGCATTGAATAGGCTCCGAAACTACCGAACCGATTCGAAAAATTCGTTCACTGTTGGGAAGCTACACTATCCCCGGGTGACATAGGCTACATTATATTTTCAAAAAAATTAGGGCTCCTTACTAAAACTCCAATAATGTAACCCAAGGTGTAAAAAAAATACCTAAAATAGCCGTAGATAAGTACTTACTGCTGCCCGTGCGAAGCCGGGGCGAGCGGCTAGAAGAATTATAATAATAAAAATCATCAATAATCATCTATACTATTGAATGGCTATTTCATGAAATAATGACATTTGAGGCTAATTCTAACTTATGGAGTTGTATTTTTTATTATTATAATTATATAAAGCTAAATTTGTTACGGTGGCGAATCATAATTTTAATCAACATACAACCTGATACTGACTTGAAAATCGCAACAAAACGTAATAAAATTTGAACTTTCACCATTAGAGGTTTTTTAATTGGTTCAATTTAGGGCGTTCACTAAGTTCGCGCGTGCGCACGGAGCGGCGCCCGCAACACGTACAGACCGTCACACGCGGCCTCAGAGCGGCGCCCGCTACACGTACAGACCGTCACACGCGGCCTCAGAGCGGCGCCCGCTACACGTACAGACCGTCACACGCGGCCTCAGAGCGGCGCCCGCTACACGTACAGACCGTCACACGCGGCCTCAGAGCGGCGCCCGCTACACGTACAGACCGTCACACGCGGCCTCAGAGCGGCGCCCGCTACACGTACAGACCGTCACACGCGGCCTCAGAGCGGCGCCCGCTACACGTACAGACCGTCACACGCGGCCTCAGAGCGCTGCCTATATTATCTTTCGCTACAAACACGCGAGGGCGCACCCGCCGCGTGCGCACGCGCGACCCTAGCGAATGCACTTTGTATAAGAACATCTCGTGCCGTAAAAATATTAGCCAGCGTCAGTAAGGTGGGATCAAGGGGCCCACCACCACCTCATACAGCAGTATTATTATAATCTTACTTCGTGGGGGAAAGAGATGGAGTTATACGTCCTGTAGAGCTTCATCTCTTTCCTACACTGAAGTAATATTAAAATAATACTGCTGTTAGCGATGGTGGCAGGCGCCTAGGGCTAGCTGCCCAAAGTACACTTGTCTCGATGTAACTATATAACTGTTTACGCACTATCGTAGTGATTCCTAGATCAGGCGCTTTTTACATACAGCAGCTTTATTAATTTAAATCAACGTTTTATTTTAAAAGATCCAGTTTTTTTTTAGTTAAAAAAAAACCAGTAACCTTTTAAAATAAAACCCCATTTTTAAAAACCGTTTCATTTATTTAAGAAACCGTGTTTTTTTTATAAACCGTTTTTAGCCATTTTAAATTATAATCGTAATGTTAAGCTATTGTTTGTTGAGCTGTGTTGAGCGTTTAGATGACGGCGAGTGTTGTCTTACTATTTTTTAAATAAATGAAAATTGTGTAGAACTGTTTTTTTTCATTACATACATTCATCCCTCTTACACCTACTGTGTTAGAAATTCTAACCGCCAATCAATCTGCCTAGCCTTTTCCCAACTATGTTGGGGTCGGCTTCCAGTCTAACTGGATGCAGCTGAATACCAGTATTTTACATGGAGCTACTGCCTATCTGACCTCCAAAACCCAGGTTCCGGGTAATACGATACCCCTTGGTAAGACTGGTTGTCAGACTTTCGGGCTTCTGACGACCCGTAACAACTGTCAAAGATCCACAAATGACAGCCGGGACCAACGGCTTAACGTGCTTTCCGAGACACGGAGGAGTCTCGGTATGTAAAGATGGTCACCCATCCACGGACCAAGCGTAGCTTAACCTGATGGATCGACCCGTGCGGGCTGTTATTACTTAGCCACGAGCTCTTCCAAAATTCTAATCGCATATTAAATAAATTCTAAAAATGTGAACGCATACCGACATGAATAGCAAACTTTATTTTCTATGTCTTAGAATTCAAAATAGTACGCGTGAGTCATACATCTAACGCCTGAGGAGCCGTTAGATGTATGGCTCAATACTTTAATAACTTTGTACCTTATGTCACTGATTATAAGACGTATTATTCAGTGCAATGCTCTCTTTTTGCGCAAAACATAATTTATCAATTAGAGTCTGGCCAACGAAAGTTGATCCTAAAAAACACGCACGAAAAAAAAACCGGCCAAGTGCGAGTCGAACTCGCGCACGAAGGGTTCCGTACCATTATCTATAAAAACGGCAAAAAAATCATGTCTGTTGTATGAGAGTCCCCCTTAAATATTTGTTTCATTATAATTTAACTATTTATTTTTAAAGTGAAAAAATATTTAAAAAATTCTAAATATTCTGTGAATATTTCAAGCGTCTACCTGTTGCCGTTATCAATATCGAGCAAAAAAATCACGTTTGTTGTATGGTAAATATTTTTTAAATATTTTTTTATTCTGTTTTTTAGTATTTGTTGTTATAGCGGCAACTGAAATACATCATCTGTGAAAATTTCAACTGTCTAAATATCACGGTGGCGGAGCCTTAGTAATAGGGTCCCGTTTTACCCGTTGGGTACGGAACACTAGAAACAATGCTGTTTATCCCTGTACATAGTGCGATAAAAGGTGTTGATACTTCAAATTTTATTTTATTTTAATGGAATTAAATTTCAATTATCAACACTCTATCACAATCGCCCTATGTATCGGGATAAACAGTCTTGTTTTTTAAAAAAAATTCGCGCATGTTGCAGGATCATCTTTCGTTGGCCATACTCTAGCGACCCGCCCCTGCTTCCCAAGGGCCGGCGCTAAATTGGCGAGGCGCAGCGCAGCGCGGATGGCATTGCCAAACAAAAATCAACATTACAAGGCTTAAAATAAAGTCGGCGCACTTGGCGAGGCGCAGCGCAGCGCGGTTGGCAGTCAACTGTCTTTCCCCAAGTCATTGCCTTTTCCCAAGTATGTTGGGGTCGGCTTCCAGTCTAACCGGATGCAGCTGAATACCAGTATTTTACATGGAGCGACTGCCTATCTGACCTCCACAACCCAGTAACTGGGTAATACGATACCTCCGGTAAGACTGGTTGTCAGACTTTCGGGCTTCTGACGACCCGTAACAACTGTCAAAGATCCACGATTGACAGCCGGGACCAACGACTAAACGTGCTTTTCGAGGCACGGAGGAGTCTCGATATGTAAAGATGGTGGAATTAAATTTCAATTATCAACACGCTATCACAATCGCACTGTTTCGGGATAAACAGACCTGTGCGGCTGTCATTAATTAGCCACGAGCTCTTCAGCAGCGCGGTTGGCAGTGCCAAAAAAAATCAACATTGCATGCCTTAAAATAAAGTCGGAAATAATAACAAACAGAATAGACAAAATACGTGTTTATTTCCCAAGGTCATCGTAATAGGACCAAGCGATGTTCTGTCCATTATTTTGTTTCGAAGTTTGCTTGCTATTTTCCTGCTGTGACTTCTTAGCGAATAGGTTCTGGAGAACTCTTAGCATCTCTGAAAGGAAGGCTTCCGCATCTTTCACCTGTAACATACGATCGAACATCACGCTAGCATTTCCCGAAGGATACAAAGCAGATATAGGGCAGTGCCCTATACTGGGTGTTAGGGTAGACACCGTTATCCTTGAAACTAGTGGTTTGGTGTCATCTATAATATACTTTTTCTATGGGACCAACTTTGAAATCGCGAAAAAAATATCTACTGTTCCATACATTTTGTCGATTTAAGTGAACACAAATGTATGGAACAGCTGATTTTTTTTTCGCGATTTCAACTTCGGTCCCATAGAAAAAGTATATTATAGATGAATAGATGACACCAAACCACTAGTTTCAAGGATAACGGTGTCTACCCTAACACCCTGTATATATTTGACAGGACTAAACTAAAATTTATGTTTTATCCTTTTCTTGATGAAATAGAAAGAAAAAGATGCACTGACTGAACTTAAAAGTTTAGTTTGTGAACAACAGAATCGGCACCATTATTATAAAAAGATATAGGTAATAGGTACTTAGCTCTCGTCGTCATTCATTCTTAGTTTCCCCCCAACGAATCTTATGTCTTATACCCGGAATACGACACGCCCGTAACTTCGGCCGAAACTATTAACTTCGTGTTTGGGGAGTAGACCCCCTGCGGGGTAATTGCGTATCACACAAGACTTACCGTAGCATGGCTTTAATTTTGACAGTTCAACAATATTCATTGCTTTATTTACGCTGTTGAGCAATGGGTAATAGCAATGAGCTAAAAACTAGCTTCAAAATCATTCAGATTGTGATTGAAAGTGTATATACGCAATAATGTTTACAAAGTACGGGCAGCAAACAGCTACTGCCACATTACATCAGAGGCCCTAGTGTGAGTTTATTTTAACCATCTCGACTTAACGCATCGACCGCGTTTGGCGCTCCAATTGGCCCGTCACCAGTGAAGGCCATTGAAGGGCCAATCGGAGCGCCGAATGCGGGCGATGCGTAAAATCGAGATAGTTAAAAGAAAGTGACACTAGGGCCTCTGCTCGACTCGCCCCGACCGGTCACGCGCTGAGTAGTATTTATGTATAGAGTCATATTGCACGATGAGTGTAGCTGCCTTGACACTGGCAAGCTCGCCAAGCTCTAGCTGTGTACTAGCTGCCTACCTACTTGCTGCGGTCTTGTGGTGTGATGGGAGAAGGCGAGTAGTGAGAAAAAACACAAAGACTCGCTCATGTAACTCGTATGATACGATCACGCGGTGAGTAGTAGTTTATATGTTAATTAACAAAGGACGTTCCCGTTAACGCGCAATAGTATATCGTGCATATATGCAAAAAAAAATATTAACAATAAAGGTTTTTTTTTTTTAAATATAATTACTGAAATATTCAAAAAACTATTAAATTGATACGTAAAAGAAACACGCACACTTTGTGTTTCTTTTCTGTATCAATTAAATATTTTTTGTGAATATTTTATTTAACAAACTTTTTGTTTACGTTAATATTTTTTTTTGCAGTCATAGACTTTTATGAACGCCCTTCGTTAGATAACATATTGTTTATATATACAGCGTGCCGCTACAATGGCGACATTAATTTAACACACGGGTAGGGCTAGTGGCCAGTAAACATAAAAATTATAATAAAATAAAATAATTCGTAAATTGAAAAATTTAAATTTTCAAACAAACTAAATAACAAAAACATAACCAAAATTGAGATCACTCTGTGTGAAAGATTCACTCATGAAGCTACCTACCAGCTGGCTTACGTTCTTTCGGCTTTTCGATACTATGCTTTGTATAGTTGTCATTTGTCGGCATAATTTCTAAGAAATTGCGCGGCTTTCCTCTATTCACCTACCATATGATTTGTGACCCCGGCAAATGACCTCTTCGCTACAGTTCTTTAAGTACAGGTTGCTCCAGGATGGTAATTTAGAAAATTGTAAATAAATCAATAAATAATAACGTTTAATGAAATTCAAATATTTTCATAAAACGAATACGTGTGTTAAATTAATGTCGCCATTGTAGCGGCACGTTGTATAGTAACATAACTTTAAGTTGGCCAACACGTAACATAGCCTAAAGTGATTAAAGGTATACCTTCTTTTTTATTATTCCAATGTCTTCCCGTTTCGGGGTTGTTGTTTCAGCTTCAGACATTATGGCTGCCTGTTAAAGATTACAAACAAACATACAATTGACAGACAACGTAAAAGTTGTCTAAATTTGGATTTGTTATGGTGTAAAATGAGTGCAGTAGTAGGTAGGTGTGTATTTTTTATTAAGTAAGTATTATTTTTATACTCAAATATAAATAAATAAATAATAATAAATTTGGTTAACTAAAGCCATAACTATTTATTTAAATTAACTATACTTACTTATAACATGTACACATGTAAGTGTAAAAATAAATATTAAACTGTTCACATTTCTACTTATCCGTGCATTTGCACTGGCGAAATTAAGATTTAAAACAAAAACTTTTTACAAAATAAAACGACTTTCTACTATGTGAGTCACATAAAACGTCTTCGTCATATAATAAGTGGGAAAAATACGTAATATTGAAGCTAACTCAAAAACTACGCAAGCAAAGTTAATAAAATTTGTATGGGACCACCTCGGAAGCATGATCTACCAAACAAATAAAGAATCATCAAAATCTATTCATAATTGGCGGCGCAAACGCGTAACAAACAAACAAAAAAAAAAACCGGCGGATTGAGAACCACCTGCTTTCTGAAAAAAATCCTTCCTTCCTGTCAAAAATTGTATGGAACATTGACAGAAAAAAATAGAGATTTTAACATGTTTTGTCGTGAATGTTTCGCCAGTGCAAACGCACAGTTACACCGACATTTCTACTGTTGTTAGACACTACCTCTTTCAACCGGTTTCTGGATCGAAAATCGACACTAAAAGTAGCTAACTAATTGTCAAATGCGCGTCGTCTGCTATTATTGGTTGACTGAATTATCAACAGCCAATCTGATCACTTGCTAAAGGTAATTATGACGCGTCGATTCGTTCCAGAAACCGGGTGACAAACTACTAACTAACTCATAACTGTGTTAATGAAACTACCTACGTAGGTAAGTAAGACTATTGATTATGTACACAATAATAACTAAAGAAATAATAACTTAAACAAGATAATTTATTGACCATGAGGGTTTTGAAGTAGGTAGGTAGGTATAGTTTCGTGTTTGTTTCGTAATTTCTTGATGCTTAGGACTCCATCTAGCTTATTTTTTTTTTCAATATGATTTCAATATGTTTGTGTTTCTGATATCCTATTTATAGAATAAACAATTTCATTTCAAATTCATTACAGGATGTTTTTTTTTCAGAGCTCGATTTCGTTATAAAGCATCGATTTGGAAATCCATCTTAGTTCCTCAAACGTAGGTAGGTATATCATGTTTATCGTATTACACACTTTTAGAAATGAACTTGCTTCAATTGGTATTTTATTTAAACTTTTTAGATTAATTTTAAAAAAATCGTTTTAAATTTTTTTATTTACAGTAAAATAATTTTAAAAAAAGCAGAGCAAATTAGTTTACTTGCCTAACTCATTTTTTTTTTTTTTTTTTTGTGTAAATTATGCAGGTAAAATGTGTTAGGATATATATATATAAAGCTATTTCTACTAAACATCAAGCGTCATTTGCTACGTACACATATATTATGACTAAAATCTACATAGATTAATATTCTTAATAGAAGACTGTGCCTCTGAACGGTTACCGGTTACACCACCTTTGAAAGTACCCTCTACAAAACGAATAACTCGGTACGCTATCGGATATCTGGCCAAAAAATAAATGATGTAAAATGAAATTTGATTTAAAAAATAAATTCCGGTATCCGCCGCATATTGACCAACTATCCTGTATCCGGCCGGATATTCAAATTAGGACGGATACTGGATAGTTGCTGAATATCCGCTTCATCTCTAATAATCACAAAAATCTACGTCTACTCCTCCACCCTCTACGCTTATTAAACCCTAAGTAATTAAGAAAACCCAAACTTGTCCTTAACTTCCTATAGTACGAGTAAACATTAAACATGGCATCATACGTAGCGTTAAAATACCCGTGCAATTTGTTCAACCACATCATTTTTTCATCTACCTCTTTCTTAGTATTCGTGAACAAAGTTAGCAGTTTGTCTTTATCTTGATCGTCAATTTTCTCCGTCATGATGTTTGTCCTGTCAGCAAGTTTGGATGAGATGTACGGAAGAATTTCCAAAGATTCGTAGGAATTGTCCATTTGAGGCTTGTTATACCATAATTTAGTACGAGCTGATAGTAGAATTGGCGTGTTTGCCAACAGGCAGAGGGTATCTGAAAAGAATTGTGTAGGTATTTTAGGTCTCACTCAGTCGTTTGATTAAAGTACCTACTTGATTGTTTAGGAACAGGAACAGAACGTATTTGTCTAGAAACATTGATTTGACTAGTTTATCTCCTAAACTTTAGATCTTAAAATAAACTTAAGTTAAAATATCAAGGGAAAAGGCACTGAAAACCGAAATACAGGCTTTGCCTAGTACAATTGTAGTGGCTACATCCATTATATTAGAAACTATTACTGCCAAACTATTTCCTGTAAAATAAAACTAAGTTTTTTGAAAAAAAAAAAAAAAAAAATTAAATTTAAATAAAAGTTCAACCATAGGCCCTAAGGTAGCATTCGCTTAAGGCCCGGCGCTGGCTTAAGAGGAAATATAGGGTCGGTCTTTTCCCCATACAAAAAGTCATAATTCGAGGTTCGACTCTCGTCTATTTCCTCCTCCAATATTGGACCAATTTGAAAGATATTTTATAAATTGAATAAGAAGGATATTTACTGTGCCCCTACATTTTCGTTTTTCATTAATAGTTGTCAAATTTGTACAACAGGCTTCTGATGACAGCGGTTTAAAAAGGCAATTTTGAGCATTTTCTGAGGGTTCTAGAGCTTCTACAGATAATGTACCATCAAAAGGGAAAACATAGGAGCATAGAACGAGTTGATATTTATTATACTGTAAAAAATCATTTCTCTGAGGTCATAAACCAGAGAAACCCTTTTTCCGCGCTGGTTTAATCCGATACTGTAGCTATCTACATTTACTTCACGAAATGGTCCCTCATTTTCCTCATCTAATACCATGATAACAGCTTACATTTTTTTAATATTTAAAATAATACTTACATAAAAATAAATTGCCTGACATGTCGATAAATTTCACCAATATCACAGAAGCAAATAGTAAATACTTAGTTCATCGACTCACCGTATATAAATTGATTTTAAAGAACATGCACAATTTATACGGTAAAGTATATTGAACATGAAATAAATTAAAAATCGTTGGTAATTCTGCTTGCATTATTTTTTTTATTATTGAAAGTCATTAATAATTTTAAGTTAATAATTACATGCTTCTAGGGCGCAAGACACGTGATCGGGTCGGCACATTAGATTCAACACTATAAGATAGTTGAACAAAAATTACCCGAAGCAATTACGATACATTCGGCTTTCATAATAAGTGTCTTGCCGATCAGCAAATATTGGGAAATAATTTCCCACTTGTTGTTCCCACTCATGTTCGGGTCGGCACAATTCATGCCGAGCCGAGCATGCATGTAGCTCATCGCGTCCTATTTAAAAGCGATCGTCGCGCGAGTACACGAAAGTGACTCAACATAAAAAGAACCATTAGTTCTCCAAATCGTCGTCGTTGTTAATCGTTAGTTCCATTAGTTATTAGTTCCATTGGGCTAACAATTGATAGCCCTTTTCGCTGCGACAAATGAGTACTCGCCAGAGATGTGAGTGTGAAGTTGACAGGTGACTCTTCAGTGAAGAGTCACCTTTTTTTTTTGGGTGGGAAATCATCAAATGACTTCTCCCGCTCTGGGCGGAGCGGAAGGGCGTGTCAGACTCTTACTGACTAAAACCCACCCGTGTTCCTTCAGTTGCCTGTTGCCAGGGTCCCGGTATCCCTTTCGGACTATTCCGCAACCCTGGCAGGACTGAAGAGTCGCCTGTCAACTATTAATACAGGCTGTAAGGGTTAAACACCGTTGACACTCAAACCATGGGACTTAAATATAAAAATAAATGACCGGAAACAACAAAAAAACACCGTGCTTGCTAGCAAAACAGCTGACTGACTGAGGGAGGGATCGCGCTCGCGGCCGGTCAGGTCACGTCCCGCACCCCCCGCCCGTGTTGAGAAACAAGTTCGTTGCCCTAGCTCATAGGGCAACGAACTTGCGTCTCTTGTGGTAAAATGTAGATTCATAAAACAAAAAAATAAAAATTTTCCATTAATTTTACGAGTACGTTCTATAAATGACACCAAACCACCGGTTTCAAGGATAACGGTGTTTACCCTAACACCTTGTATATGTATGTATATTTTACTTACACGGGACCTACAGTCTTTTGTACGCTTCTTGATCCCGAAAATTGTTGATAGCTTGTCGCTTTCTCGTCGGCGGTGGGACAGGGACACCTTACATTAACATTATATGAAGTCATCAGATTCGGCCATGGCGGCCAATTTCAACGGAGACAAGCCTTCGGCGCGGGAGATATTATAGTGCACAAGGGTGCATGTGCGTCGTCACATGTGCACTCTCTCTTCCCTCAGGCTGAGTCCTGAGTGAAAGCGCACCGCGCAGGCGGATTGCGGAGCGGATTTATCCGCGGAGCGGATTTATCCGACGGGGCGTCCTGACTGACGGCGCACCGCCGTTGTACTGTGGCCCTAGTGAAAAGGGAGCTAAGTTCAAAAATGCAACTTTACAGGAGACGCAAAAACACTCTGCGCGCTTCAAATTGCGTGTTTGACCTCGTGTCGACTTATACTAACCACAAAATGAAGTCCTTGAGGGTATTAAATAAGTTATACCCCTTCTCCCATATGTTAAATGTTAATGCACACAAGTGAAAATGGATACGCATTTGGAATGATTATGACAATACTAATCTCGACAGAATTTTTGATTTTTCCCTTTATTTTGGTGAAAAAAAAACTAATAATATCGTTACTCACTAAACCATTTTTAAGAACCAGGTTTTGTTGTAATTTATTTGTGTGGGTAATTTATGTCAATTTAGATTGAAAAACACTTTTTTTTTTCATTTAAAAAGAATACAAAAGTACTTGAAACCGACTTTTGCAGATTTTTTTGGTGTCAGTTGGACCCTTATACATAAGTTAACTTCTTTATTTTTAGAGATAGCGTAGATCCGTTTACACCAAACGATAGAGCATTTTTTCTGATCACTTCTGTCATTTTCCACAAAATCGGATTTATACCCCTTTTTACTAGGGCCACAGGTTTGTTGCCATGGCACTAGCGTTTCCATAGCAACGAAACGAAAGACATGACATTGTAATAACGTCCTGTCAGAATATGAATCAACCATTAATTCGTATTTTTGAGTGCATTATTCCAATATAAAGTGAAACTTGGTGCTTTTGAATGATATCTACTCATTGTTATACTGCGTGTATGGATAACATAGTAATTCATGAAGTTATCGCGGCATGTATGTATAATGAGAAACGTCAAATGCGCCGTGAAATGCGCGCGACCGCTCGCACTCCCGACAAGTTCGAACATCTCGAACATTTGTTTTACCCGCCATTCATTCCGCCTGGGCGGTGCGCGTTTACTCAGGACTCAGCCTCACTCTCATAGTCCGATGGGACGGCAACCCGACACGACCGGAGAGAGATCAGCAGTGTTGCCACTTTAGTGATTTTGTCACTAGATTTAGTGAAAATTAGGAGTTAGACAGTGAAAATCTGAAAAAATAATCACTAAAAAATTATTTGAATACTTTTATTGAATGATATTTATATTAATCTTGATATTTATCGAATGTTGAGTTTTGGATCCAGGATACACTTTGCCGAGTAAAAATGACCTGTTTCGGAACGTAGCTTTAGACGTCTTTGTTTGGATAAGCTTGGGGATTCCCCAACTAATAAATCAAACCTAACACGTATGTGTAGTTTGTATGAGTGAGTGCTGCATACTAATCCTTGGACCTATTTAGTTAGTTTCTAGTTTTCGTTCGCGAAAGTGGAGACAATACTTAACAAATCATTCAAGTCAAGATCTTAAGTTTTTGTGTAGTATTTATTTCGCATTACGGCTGATGTAATTAATTATTATATAGAGCTATTGGAATCAATTCTTAATACTCTTTTAAATCAAAAAAATCTGACAAAACTGATAATCCATCTCAGCTATCTGCAATAATAATCGAACAAGATGAAGAAGAATTACCAACAGAAGTATTTGTCATGTGTATTTAAGTTGATTTTTAGTTTTGTCATGTTTATTTTTATTAATTGTATTCACAATTAAAATATTTTTTTTTGATTTACTTCGTGATTTAATTTTAAATAATTTAGTGAATTCTGGGGATTTTCTTTGTTAAAAATATCGCTAAATCTGGTGAAATTTCAGACCAAATCTGGTGAAAAAGTTTTCTGCAAAGTGGCAACACTGGAGATCAGGCGCAGGACCAACGGGTTGACGTGCGCACCGAGCCACGGGGGTATCACACCGCCAACTTCCAAACTCTAGGCTACTACGAAATTCCTAATTAATGGAAAAACCCAATAACACTTTGTCCGACCCGGGAATCGAACCGAAGACCCCACGTTCAGCCTTATGTCCTTTTTTTGGTATTGTTCGTCAAATCGTTGAGCTCCTTAAAATTCTGAGTTGAGCTGCACGATTACTGACAAATGCGTGCACTGACCGGACAGGTCCACTCAATCTGTATGGTTCTTTCCTCAAAAGACCATTTCAGACACCAATCTACATGGTCTTCACATGATCTGACCTGAAGATTATGTCTGGACTTTAAAAGAGACTGTGACCTCTGAGTTTGTTTCGGCCTTTCTTCTCAGAGTAGTCAGATAGGAAACGCCGACCTCATCTAGTTTTATTTAAAAATTTGATTGACGTGTAAAAGTGATTTTACAAACCCACTTACAGAAAATAAATCATTTAAAATTTACATTTATCATTTATCAGCAGTCGCGCTTGCGACCACGTGACCAACGGGGACATTAATATAACCGACGAAATTAAGGTGTATTATAGGTACAGCGCTGCCTACCCGTTGGGGATTACAGACAGACGTACAACAAATTAATTATTTTTAATAACCGATTACATACTGCGAGTGTTGTTTTAAATTTTTAATTAAAATATTTACCTAAAAGTGTAGGTACATAGTATTTGATAAGTTACTGAAATAATTAAGTTATTTAACAGTCGCGAAATTAGGTATAGTTGTTATGTCACACTATAGATGGCACGTGGGACGATATGATATAATCATCGGATGCGAAAAAGAGATAAGCATAGGTACGTTGATTCCAATGACGCCGGCGTCACACGGAGTTCAGAGAGTCTAGACAAGTGACAATCGCTCGAAATCGTTTCGTATTTCTACGACTTTCAAAAGGCTTGACATAAGCTTTTCGATAGCTTATGTCAGTCCTATACTGCCTCTTCCATCATCGTTATCGCTGATAGAATGTCATTCTGAAAGTGACATTCTAAGAATTTCACTTTGTCTAGGGCCTTAGAGGGCCTAGGCAAGAGACAACCGCTTCGAAAGCGTTTCGTATTTCTACGACGACTTTCAAAAGGCTTGACATAAGCTTTTCGATAGCTTATGTCAGTCCTATACATTTTTACCTTTTCCATCATCGTTATCGCTGATAGAATGTCACTTTGTCTAGGGCCTCAGGTGTGCTAAATTAGTCAAGATTAAACGTACCACTTGATATTTGAGAAGCTTTTTTTTGCGCGTTTATCCGTAAAATAAAACCACAAAATCAGATTATAAGCGTATATTAAATAAATTATTCACTTGGATATTAAAATATTGTCTAGAAATGCATTATTTATTCACATTACGATTTATACACACATTTATTTACATTACTAGAGTCTGGCCAACGAAAGTTGATACTGAAAACACGTGCGAAATTAAAAAAAAAAACAAGACTGTTTATCCCTGTACATAGTGCGTTGACATGTGTTGATACTTGAAATTATATTTTATTTAAATCAAATTAAATTTCAATTATCAACACGAATTATCGCACAATGTCGAGAGTTTATCTACACTTAGCCGCAATTTTGATTTACACCACCAGCGCATCTAGCGCTCGAGAGTGGAACTAACATCAGAGTTGTCAAATAGAAGTCATCTTAGAGAAACTACTGCATGTACTGTCAGGAAATTTATTGTTTATCAAAATACTATAGTTTTATACTCAAACTCAAAGCATTTACGTGCACGTTTCTCTAAATTGTACTCACATGTATAATTTTAACATAAATGATGTAACCATTATATTGTAACAATATTCTGATTTAAAAGAGTGTCCGTGAAGTTTCTTGCCCGTTCTTCTCCATATGAACCTACTACGCTTTGGAATGGGCAACTAGCTTCATCTTTCTGACTGACCGACCCCTTGACAATTCAAAAGTGCCTGTAATTGGTTTATTTGAAATAAATGCTTTGAGTTTAGTTAGTTGCCCCTTCCAAAGCGTAGTAGGTTCCTATGGAGAAGAATGGGCAAGACATTCAACTATAAAAAATTAAAGAAATGATTGTCATATACGGACAATTTAAGTTGGTCGTCAATTTGATAAACAATGAAATTCCCTCAATGAAGATGTCATTGTTAACCTTAGCACTACAAACGCTGACGTGAATAGCATAGCAGCTGATACTGAACTTCATCTATTAATAAAAATATTTTTTTAAACATTTTTTTCAATCACTCTTAAATTATATACTTTATAATAGCTTCTAATAAAAAATATGATGGCCTCGAAATTCGTACAAAAATTTAAAAAAACATCACCACTTTTGAAATAAATTGACATGAACATGATTGTTTACAAAATTACAGTAAATTGACTTTTATATTACTATACAAAGAAACAGTAAATGTTTCTACAGAATTCATTAAATTATTTATATTTAAAAATATATATATTTAATTTTTAATGTATTTCATAATTCTCTTGCATAATTCTCAAGATCTATTGTCCACAATTAAATTCTTAATATTATGCTGTAATAATAACATCTAAAATTAATATTTTTTAAATTATTTGTTTGTGATCTAGGTCGGTACGGAACAAGTGCGAGTCGGACTTAAAGGTTCCGTACCACCAAAACGATAGTTTAAGGTGGATGCGCTAGGGTAGCCCGCGAAATTCAAATTTTCTTACGTTTTTTGCAATTTGCTGGTCAGTATCAGGTTGCATGTTGATCTAAATATTATTAGCGAGCGTAACAAATATGGATTTACAGAATTATAAACATTAGAATCAGCAATACAACTCTCTAAGTTCATGTAAGTGCATTGACTGACGATTTCATGAAATTTTCATTCAATGCACTTCCATGAACTTAAGAACACTTACAACGTAAGAAAATTAAAATTTCGCGGGCCACCCTAGCGCATCAACCTTAAGGGGGAGGCGCCAAAAGTAGCCGCGACAAAAAAAAATTGTATGTTTTTTTTTCAGTTTACGGGTTGATCAAAATATGATTCACGACTGTACACTATTGCCGAGTGCCATAGGGTATGTTTCATAGTATAGTTGACTCAGTGGCGGATTTACCAGCAGGCTGAGAAGGCTTGAGCGTAGGGCGGCAGATTTTTGGGGCGGAAAATTTGGAGACCGTTGTTTTTTTTTTTTGCTGCTTACTGTCTGGCGCGCAATTCATGCATTCATTCCGCCATATTAATCTTACATGATTGAGCTTTGACTAGCTCAAAAATATACCCAAAAATTATTTTACATGTAATTTCAACGAAATTGTTGGACTGTAAAAATAATCTAGGACATGACAATTGTAGAGGCAGGGGCGGCAAAAACTTTACAGCCTATACCTTGAAAATTTGTAAATCCGCCACCGAGTAAACTACAATTCGGGCGAAGTCGCAGGCAGAAGCTACTACTTGAACAAAAATAAGTAGTTTTAATCTCATGTCAAACAGAATCTTGAAGAGAATTTGTTAAAAATAACTGAATACAGGGTGTTATGGATCATCTATTTCTACAGGATGTCCCTGCAAGTATGGATCAAATCGAATAGGGGATTGGGAAAAGTCATTTCCAAACTCTGTAACCCTGAGATTTTTTTTTCGCTAGTGAAACTATTTCCCATGAAAATCGCTCGAAAATTTAGTAAATTTTTTGGCAGATCAAAACTTTTGCAGTAAATGTTTTTTTCTTATTGAACACACGTTTTCTAGTTGCGTTAAAGTATCACCACAGGAAAGGGCGACTCCAATATAAAGACCTGAAAAAATAAAATAAAAAATTGATAGCCCTGATAGAAAATTGGTCATAACTTTGACCCGTAAATAATTGCAGCGACACTCTCAGGGTTACAAAGTTTGGAAATGACCTTGCCCTCGCCCCAGGGACACCCTGTATATCTAGCTAACTACTAGAGTTACATACATAAACTCAAGCCTTCTTCCTGAGTAATACGCACCTGCTCTAACTGAAGAACATCACCAATAAGGTCACTATACAGCGTGCCGCTTTAATGGTGACATTAATTTAACACACGTATACGATTTCGCGTATTCATATAATGAAAATATTTGAATTTCATTAAACGTTATTATTTACTGATTTATTTACAATTTTCTAAATTACCATCTTGGAGCAACCTGTACTTAAAGAACTGTAGCGAAGAGGTCATTTGCTGGGGCCACGGATCATATGTAGGCAAATAGAAGGAAAGCCGCGCAATTTCTTAGAAATTATGCCGCCGACAAAGAATCGGCCGATAGAACGTAAGCCAGCTGGTAGCTTCTTGAATTTTACACAGAGTGACCTCAATTTTGGTTATGTTTTCATTATTTAGTTTGATTGAAAATTTAAATTTTTCAATTGACCAATTATTTTATTTTATTATATTTTTTATGATTACTGGCCACCATCCCTACCTGTGTGTTAAATTAATGTCGCCATTGTAGCGGCACGTTGTATGAGGGGTCTAAATTCAAAACCACCTCTGTTGACTTTTTGCGATTTTGAGCTAGAGACCGAAACGTTATACCGTCTAATACAGATGCATATTGCACAATCAAAATTTACAAAAGGAATACTGTTGTTTGTTTAAAAGTAAAATTGATCAGTATTTTACAAAATTAATCTTATTTATTCAAGTTTGAAAATTGGATAGAGGCGGTTTTGAAAATTTATCAATGGATAGAGGCGTTTCTGTACCTCAGTGGTCTTGATAGAAGCGCTTTTGTAGTCGATTTTAGGACATTAGGAACAACTTTCCCAACAACATGCTAAGCTGTCATTGGTCGAGCCTCAACAGAGTCGGTTTTGCACCTAAGCAATTATTTAAAGCGACTTTTTATATAGGATAGAGTCGATTTTACTTATTTTTGTTTTGGTCCAATGCATAAAGAAATAACAAAGAATGTTGCTACATAAAAACATCGCATGACGATAATTTACGACTAAGGCGGTTTTGCATTTAGACCCCTCATTCGCACACCTAGATCTAAACTGAAACAACTCAAAAAAAGTAATTTTCCAAAAGACAATAGAAACGTATATCTGCCTATTTTGTTAGGGAAGTTATACAATTTAATTTGATTCTTGATAATAAATAGCTTGTAACTGTCATGTTGGATAGTTGCGTATGATCCGACCGAGCATTTGAATACAAATATAACTCAAAATTAACGATTTTTGAGTTGTCTCAGTTTAGATCTAGGTGTGCGATGTCCTCCTAGGGCGTCCCCTCCCGGCGTTTTCACTCACATCTGCCTTGCAAATACCTTTTGTTCGTCGCCTTTCGCTCATCATCTCAAAATTACCATCAAAGCATTAAGGCGCTGACAACAGCTAAACGGTAAAAGTAGGCTTGACTTAAACAAAAAAATTGCCAAATCTATATAGTATGTGACAGCGGAAAAAAAAAAGTGTAACTTGAACATATTTATCAGAACTTCGTTGTATCCAAAACACGTTTGGAAAAAAAACTCTCGACACAAATTAACGGTAAACTAACCTCTTACCTTGAGTCTTAATCCAAAATATCTGTATTAAATATCAACCTACGTTGGTGTTTTAATTAATAACAAGAACGTCTTATTTGAATGTAGAACTTGTTTGTTTTTAATTTTCGATTATTCAACTCATTTTTTAATAAATCGATAATTGCTTCATATTTTGCAATAAATTCCAAACGTTATGTCATCGCTCTTCTCTTTCTTTTCTATGCAATCCGACAGTGACCGCGGTTTATCTGTTATCAGCGTCTTAAATATTAGATTTACTATATTATGTACAATTAGTATTATGATTGTGACAGATCTCTATTTCATATACGGTATAAAACATAGATATTGGTACCGATTCTGTTGTTCACAAACTAAACTAAATTTAAGTTCAGTGCATGTTTTTCTTTCTACTTCATTAAGAAAAGGACAGAAGATAAATTTTAGTTTAGTCCAAAATCTAAAAGATAATTTTATCTAGGTTTTTGGAATGTCTATGAAATGATCCATGTGACATTCGTAATTTCAATACAATTAATTTCTATTACATTTAAATGAAATATCTACTGATTTTTCTAGAATTTAACTAACATAGTAACCTCATGATATATTTACCTATTTTCACTAAAATATCTCAACTTACGTGATTTATAATTTCAATAAATATCTCATCTTACTTCTGTAGTTTCACTGAAACACATAATATTTTAAATAATTTCACTCACTGTTACAATCTCTTAAATATTATAGTTAAATCTTCAAATTATAGTAAACTGGTTTGTCCTCAATCATGGGCCCCATGTCTCCCATCTTGGGGTCGCAGGGGGGCCACATGGGGGCCTGTATGTCCATATCCTGATCTTCTGGTATCTAGAAAGAAAGAAAGAAAATAAATTTATTTGACCCAGGTAAGACACACAATATTCTAACAAAGAACAGAATAATAGTAGATTGTTGCATCTAAACTAAATTAACACTAGTGCATTTATTACTTTATCTACACCCATGCTATAAATCCTCTATAAAAGTTTCTGAAACAGTTAGCTTATTGCGAACTTTAAAACACTGGTTGTTTTAATGTTGTCATAGTAACCATAATATCATCCAAACGGATGTTATAATGTTGTACTAAATTTCATAATGCAACTCATTTAAAAAAAAGAACATTGTCATACAGACGCGTTTCACTGATAAAGCACCGTAATTAAAAAAAAAAACATAGCTTATTCGAATTCGAAAAATTCGACTTCACGTGGGTCGTATCCCGCCATTTTTGTTCGATATACCTTTTTTTTTTTTTAAATAATAATATAAAAATGTATTTATTTTTATTTTAAATGAAATTATTTATATATATATATTTTTTTTTTTGTATTGCAAAGAAACTTTTATAGAGGATTCATATCATGGGTGTAGATAAAGTCTTGTATGCAACTGTAAATAATTAGGGTATTAAAACACTCATGTGTTTACTCACCTTATTATATAACAGTTGCATAAATAACTATTGGGTTAAGTCCACCTTTGTACCTTATTGTGTACGAGTGAGAGAGTGTAAATACATACTTATCCTTACTCCTGTATAAATTAAGTTCATTTCAGGATGACTATAACTATTACAAAGATCATCAATCTATTATAAAGGTAAATAAAATAAACCGGCCAGGTGCGAGTCGTACTCGCGCACGAAGGGTTCCGTACCATTATCTATAAAACGGCAAAAAAATCATGTCTGTTGTATGGGAGCCCCCTTAAATATTTTATTTTTAAAGTGAATATATAACTAAATATTCTGTGAATATTTCAAGAGTCTACCTGTTGCGGTTATCAATATCGAGCAAAAACGAGCAAAAAAAACACGTTTGTTGTATATGACCCCCAATATTTATTTTATTCTGTTTTTTTAGTATTTGTTGTTATAGCGGCAACAGAAATACATCATCTGTGAAAATTTCAACTGTCTAACTATCACGGTTCATGATACAGCCTGGTGACAGACGGACATACAGACAGACAGCGGAGCCTTAGTAATAGGGTACGGTACGGAACCCTAAAAAGATAAAAGTTGCAGCGGAAACAAAACTTTATGCTGTAGGTATTAAAGTTACTTGTCCTCCATACCTGTCTAGTG
Organism: Lithophane ornitopus; assembly: GCA_948473465.1. NCBI lineage: Eukaryota > Metazoa > Arthropoda > Insecta > Lepidoptera > Noctuidae > Lithophane > Lithophane ornitopus. The sequence continues at coordinate 7,172,135 of OX419640.1, read as the reverse complement.
TCGGGTCTTCGCTTCCCTCTAGCGCGCTTCGGCCACGGCTTCTTCAGATGTACATATGTTATGTGAGCTCGCTTCTCACTCGCATGCTTGAAACCTTTGCCACACATCTCGCATTTGAACGGTTTTAGACCGGTATGGATCTAAAAAAAATATTTAAAATTAGCATAAACATAATCAGCAAATATTCCCACTGCTGGGACACAGGCCTCCTCTCTGTGAGAGGGAGTGGGCCGTAATCCACCACGCGGGCCCAGTGCGGGTTGGTAGATGTCACATGTCTTCGATTTTTTGGTTCTAGGACATGCCAGTTTCCTCACGATGTTTTCCTTCACCGTTTTGAGAGCAGTGGTGAAATAATTTACATAAATTAAAGCGCCTGACGAACCTACGACCTACAACTAATTGTCGCAGCCGTTACCACTGGGCGCCTGCTCTCATGAAAAATAATGTTTATTCAAATATAAATGTATTTAACATCAATAACAGGGTATACCAAAAACAAATCGAATTTGAAAAAGAATACATAAAAATATGCTTGCGAGTCATTAATAAAAATATCAGTGTGCCAAATTTCATCCAAATTCATTCAGCCATTTTTGTGCCAATCCGGAACATACATCCAGACAAAAAAATCAATCTACCTAGCCTTTTCCCAACTATGTTGGGGTTGGCTTCCAGTCTAACCGGATGCAACTGAATACCAGTATTTTACACGGAGCGACTGCCTATCTGACCTCCACAACCCAGTAACTGGGTAATACGATACCCCTTGGTAAGACTGGTTGGCAGACTTTCGGGCTTCTGACGACCCGTAACGACTGTCAAGGATCCACAAATGACAGCCGGGACCAACGGCTTAACGTGCTTTCCGTGGTACGGAGGAGTCTCGTTATGTAAAGATGGTCACCCATCCACGGACCAACCCCGGCAAGCGACAAAACTTATTCATTACTATTTTAACAGACAAAAATTATTTATTACTATTTTATTATAAGCTGCGCCCCGCGGTTTCATCCGCGTAAGGCACGATCCCGTGGGAATATCGGGATGAAAAGTATCCTATGTGTTAATCCAGGTTATAAACTATCTGTGTGCCAAATTTCATCCAAATCCGTTCAGTAGTTTTTGCGTGAAAGAGTAACAAACATCCACCCATCCATCCATCCATACTTACAAACTTTCGCGTTTATAATATTAGTTATATGATATAGTTAGATGTATGTATAGAAGTATACTCACAAACATGTGCCTCTGTCGGTTACTGTGCGTCGAGAAGTGCTTCCCGCACAGCGCGCACACGTAGCTGGCGCGCACTTGGCTGTGGACCCTCCTGTGCGCCACGAGGCGCTGCTTCATTCTGAACGACTTGCCGCACGAGTCACATTTGAATGGACGTTCGCCCGTGTGGACCCACGTATGGTCCTTTAGGAGGGCATAACTCTGTGAAGAACGATAAAATATGTTAGGTATATCTTTTCATACACATAATCATCCTATAACGTCCCCACTGCTGGGACACAGGCCTCCTCTCTGTGAGAGGGAGTGGGCCGTAATCCACCACGCGGGCCCAGTGCGGGTTGGTAGATGTCACATGTCTTCGAATTCTTTGTTCTAGGACATGCCGGTTTCCTCACGATGTTTTCCTTCACCGTTTTGAGAGCAGTGGCGATGAAATAATTTACACAAAGTAAAGCGCCTATTAGGGTTCGAACCTACGACCTACAACTCGTAAGTCAGTGGAAATATGCATGTGATTCAAATAAGGGTCAAGTTTTTTTTTTTTATCAACTATATTACTTCAGAATTATGCCTCCATCAATATTTTTGAATAATATTTGTTTTTGAACGAGTAATTATTATTATTTAAGTGCGAAAAAGCTGTGGGATATTCAAATACTTAAAAAGCGACGCTGTTGGTCAGAGCGGATGTGACAACAATCAAAATGTCAATGTGTTTTGTAGGTAGTGATGGGAATTTGCCCGGAAAAAACCCAAAAGTTGGTAAATTCGAGGGAAAATTCCCGGGAAAATACCCGATTGGGAAAATATTCGGGTTTTTTCAATTTAGATTATGTAATGTTTAGATACACATACATTCAAATAGCACATAGTTTTTAAACGTTATTACTACTAGTTAAGGCTTGTCTAGGTTGAAATGACGCACTGCACTACCACATTTTACGTACCATGGCTACACATCAAGCTATACATTTCCAGTATAAGCTGACCTCGCATTATACGGAAATCCTATGATACGACATAGTGTTGTCTAAATATATAAAGAATGCAATAAAAACACTTACAGAGATAATTTTTTGGCGACCAATAAGTTGCTCGCTACTCGTACTAAACTACCTACTAATAAATAATTGTGAATGTCTATGTTTTTTTTTTTATGAAGAATCATTATTTACAAGCCTTCTGGTAGTTCCACAGATTACCGCGTTTGAACCAACAAAAAATATCTTCAGCTTTATTGTATTAGTGTAGATATTGAAAATACCCGTCAATTAGGTTTTTTCCCACATAAACACCCGGTTTTAACCCAACATGGGTTAAATCCTGGGTTTTTTCCCTTTGGGTTTTTTCCCATCTCTATTTCTAGGAGTGTTTGAAATTGACTTGACACTTGTTTGTTTGTTGTCATAGACTGACGTTGTAATTTTTGACGTTCAAAAGTGCCTCTAATGTGCCTATTTGAAATAAATGATTTGACTTTGACTTTGACTTGACTGTCACGTCACCACACCAAGCGCGCCAAATGGAGCATGACCGAAGAGAATGGACCGGGTCGGTTGGATATTTTTAACTTATTTTAAAGTACTTTAAATTGCTTTTTAGCGTCTATTTTTTTAAAACTATTATTTGGCGATGATATCGAATAAACATATTAAAAAACTAGCTGCCCCGCTCCGGTTTCGCACGGGTAGCTCTAAGTACCTACCTTACCCTTCTTATCTACGCTACCCTACCCTACCTACCTACCCTACCAACCTACCCTACCTACTAACCTACCCTACCAATCTACCTACCTATCAACCTATCCTACCTCCACCAGGGTAGGGTAGGGTACTACCTACCCTACCCTACCCTACCTACCAACCTACCTACCCTACCTACCTACCCTACTCTACCTACCCTACCAACCTACCCTACCTACTAACCTACCCTACCAATCTACCTACCCTACCAATCTACCTACCTACCAACCTATCCTAACTACCTACATGCCTACCTACACCTACTAAACGTACAAACCTTCTCCTGAGAATAACGATCACAACAAAAAACTAATTATCCAAATCGGTCCAGCTGCTCTCGAGATTTGCGGTTAGCAACACATTCAGCGATGAATTTTAATATTATAGATTCAATATGAACTTTATACAATAGCAATAAAGCTCGTTTTAGTTAGAAAACGTTTGTATGGGGAAAAAGAAAAGGGCTGTTTTTAGGAATTTTCCGGCAATTATTAGAATTTTTCTCGCCGTAAAAACCTTTGAACTTCAACGAACATTAAAAAAAAAAGAATTGGCCACATTGGTCCAGGCGTTCTTGAGTTATGCGCTTACCAACACATTTTGCGATTCATTTTTATATTATAGGTACATGCATATTCCCTTCAGGGTTCATGTATGTATGTCAGTTTCTTTATTCCACCATAACTTTTACATGCCTGAACGAATTTTGATGTATGGGGTATCGTTAAAATCCTTACATCATCCCGAGTGACATAGGTAAAAAAAAAAACATTAAAACAACGCCAACTATTGCCTAATAGCTATTATAGCTAACAGCGGTAAACCTGAACAAAAATGTACCTTCCTAAACTTAAAAAAAATAACTTGTCACTAAAATATATAAAATAAATAATTAAAAATGAGGAAAATTAAAAAGCAGGGCGCTGAAAAACGAACTTTTTAAATTATATATCATCATTGTATTCATCATTATGAACAACATTCACTATGGGACCAATCCTGAAATCGCGAAAAAAAAAACAGCTTTTCCCTACATTTTGACGAGCTATGCGAACATATATGAAGGGAACAGCTGATTTTAGTTCATTGAAATGACAATGCAAAAACGATTAATGAATAAAACAACATGTAATTTGGGTATGTTCGGCCGGATATTCAGCTAACCAGCTTATAAGATGGCCGGATATTCGATATATCCGGGATATCCGATATCTGGCCAAAGAACTATATGTTTCATCACCAACAATAACATCCTGTATAGACAAGAACTTACTTGGAACATTCTCCCACAAACTTCACACATGCATGGTGACTTCATGGAGGGGTAGTTGGTTCGATTCTTGTCCGGGTGCATTCGTCTGAAGTGGCCGTGGTACGCGCGAGAATCTTCTAGTTGCAAACCACACTGAAACAGATGGAGGACAAATTAATATGTATTTTCGTATTTATGATTCAGTGGCAAAGTAACAACAGCCGCACTGGTCAATCCATCAGGTTAAGCTACGCCGGGGTTGGTCCGTGGGTGGGTGACCATCTACATACCGAGACTCCTCCGTGCCTCGGAAAGCACGTTAAGCAGTTGGTCCCGGCTGTCATTTGTGGATCCTTGACAGTCGTTACGGGTCGTCAGAAGCCCAAAAGTCTGACAACCAGTCTTACCTAGGGGTATCGTATTACCTAGTAACTGGGTTGTGGAGGTCGGTTAGACAATCGATCCGTGTGAAATACTGGTATTCTAGGCTAGGCTAGGCAGATGATAGTTTATTGGATATCGAGAAAAATGTATTGTTTGTTTTAAGGGTCAGTTCAGACGTGAAGCGACGCGACGCTGCGCACTTTTTAACAATCATCTAACTTATTTTCTTCATGAAAAGGTATCATCATTTCAGTGCGTTGACACGTGTCAAAGTACGCTGAGATGCGCGGCGCGTGTACCTTATTGTTTAGGAAATAAATTCGATATTGTATCGGAGCATAAAAAAGTGCGATTCGCGTCGCGTCTCGGTGTGAATTGACCCTAAGGTATTTGTGTTAATTTTTGTGCAAGAATAAACACATTTTTAGGGTTCCGTAGCCAAAGGGTAAAACGGGACCCTATTACTAAGGCTGTCTGTCTGTCTGTCCGTCTGTCACCAGGCTGTATCTCATGAACCGTGATTTAGTTAGACAGCTGAAAATTTCACAGATGATGTAAATCTGTTGCCGCTATAACAACAAATACTAAAAAACATAATAAAATAAATATTTGAGGGGGCTCCCATACAACAAACGTGAATCTTTTGCTCGATATTGATAACGTTAACAGACGCTCCAAATATTCACAGAATATTCACTTTAAAAATAAATAATTGAATTAAAATAAAACAAATATTTAAGGGGGGCTCCCATACAACAAACGTGATTTTTTTGCCGTTTTTTATAGATAATGGTACGGAACCCTTCGTGCGCGTGTCCGACTCGCACTTGGCCGGTTTTTTTTCTTTACTTAGTATACGACTTACCTGTTCACACGGTATCGGTCCTTCAGCCTTGCGCATCTGACTCGGATATATCCGTCTCTTTTCATCGGAGTCTTTGTCCTTCTCTCGCGCCCTTCGTTCGAGCTCTTTACATTCTTTCGACTTCCTCCCCTTTTTAGGTTTGTTGGATTCTCTTGAATCTTTGTCTGTACCTGTTAGAAAAAAGTTTATTTAGTTTCCCTTCATTGTATTTATATTTGTTCGTCCTGACATAATTATAATACACACTACATATTATACCAGCATGTTACAAAAGACCTGTTCATTACTTAAAAGTAATTAAAAAAATGTTGTTTTGTAAAAATTGTCACTATTTAAAATTCACGTTTTTAGTACCGAAATTACCCCAATTTAAAATACAATAGAGATTATCAGTGCGATAAGCGCGATAAGGGGCGCACTGATAACGATTCTAGTCAATTAGCGCCGAGCAGCAATCCTATATAAGTGGGGGTGTCGGGCGATTTGATTCACTTTGCGTCCAGCGCTCGGTGTGGTAACACGTCGCGTTTTGGTTTGCAATTGGTCAATCGTCATCCTGAGGATGCCTCGTTGAGAGGTGAAACACGTGTCGATTTCTTACAGGGTTTTTTAGGACTCTTGAAGAATAGTCAAGCGGAATTGGTTACTAAATATATCTACGTCTATTGTATTTTATAATGGATTTCCGCAAAGTCACGCCTGAATCAATTAACTATCTTACCCCAATTTATATAAATTAGCAAATTTTCTACAGAGGTAAGTATGGTTTGAGTGACAACGGTGTTTACCCTTACAGCCTGTATTTTTAACCGACTTCTTCAAAAAGGAGGAGATTCTCAATTCGTCTGTATGTTTTTTTTTGTTTTTTGTATGTTTGTTACTTGATTACTCCGCCAATTGTGAATCGATTTTGATGATTCTTTTTTTGTTTGGTAGGTCATGCTTCCGAGGTGGTCCCATATAAATTTTATTAACTTTGCTTGCGTAGTTTTTGAGTTAGCGTCAATATTACGTATTTTTCCCAATTAGTTTATCTAGACGATGTCTTCATTTACTCCTTCACTATTATTTACATCAGCTAGTGGTATTCGAATTTGTGTGGGGGAAGTCGGTGGCAAAAAACGGAAATTGAAAAGCAAAGACACAGACTTCCGAAATTAAAGTTATTTTTCACTTTTTTTGTGTTTTTTTTGGAAGTCGGTTGTTTTTTTTTTGTAAAAAGTTTTTATTTTTCAATTTTAGTTGTGGTACCTACCCCACACAAATCCGAATACCACTACCTGCTATGTAAATAACAGTGAAGGAGTCAAACAGGATATCGTCTAGATAAACTAAGTGGGAAAAAATACGTAATATTGAAGCTAACTCAAAAATTACGCAAGCAAAGTTAATAAAATTTATAGTGGACCACCTCGGAAGCATGACCTACCAAACAAAAAAATAATCATCAAAATCGGTTCATAATTGGCGGAGTAATCGCGTAACAAACATACGAAAAATACAAAAAAAAAAAAAATACAGACGAATTGAGAACCTCCTCCTTTTTGAAGAAGTCGGTTAAAAAATAACTTTAATTTTGGAAGACGGTGGCAAAAAACGAATATTGAAAAGCAAAGACACCGACTTCCGAAATTAAAGTTATTTTTCAGTTATGAGTGTTTTCTCTTTTGGAAGTCCGTTTTTTTTTTTTGTAAAAAGTTTTTTTAGTGTTTTTTTTGGAAGACGGTTAGATTTTTTTTGTAAAAAGTTTTTTTAGTATTGTAATTGTTTACCTGTATTATGTCTAGCAGAAACACTGAGATGTCGTCTATGAGCTTCTGATGACACGAACCTAACGTTACACAGTTCGCATAACGGACCGTCTTCTGGTATCTGAAACAATTAATAAATATTACAATTTTGCCGAATTATCTCTGTGCCATCGACAAAGAAAATAAAGAAATAGATGGTTTTCATATAATGTAAAAAGTTCAAATAAAACTTAATTAAAATGAGTGACTACGGAACCCTAAAAAGGAGCAGTGGTGGCCCAGTGGTAACGGCCACGACGTACGTCGTAGGTTCGAACCCTGCCAGGCGCTTTACTTTGTGTAAATTATTTCATCGCTACTGCTCTCAAAACGGTGAAGGAAAACATCGTGAGGAAACTGGCATGTCCTAGAACCAAAAATTCGAAGACACGTGACATCTACCAACCCGCACTGGGCCCGCGTGGTGGATTACGGCCCACTCCCTCTCACAGAGAGGAGGCCTGTGTTCCAGCTGTGGGAATGTTATAGGCTGATTATGCTTATGCTAAAATGAAAAAATCTCGATGCTCTGTGAAGTCTTAGATACCGTCCGAAACAGGAGCGGGCCGCTAGTCCTATCTATATATAAATGCAATCAATCTGCCTGCCTTTTCCTAACTATGTTGGGGTCGGCTTCCAGTCTAACCGGATGCAGCTGAATACTAGTATGTTATATGGAGCGACTGCCTATCTGACCTCCACGACCCAGTAACTGGGTAATACGATACCCCTTGGTAAGACTGGTTGTCAGACCTTCGGCCTTCTGACGACTCGTTACGACTGTCAAAGATCCACGAATGACAGCCGGGACCAACGGCTTAACGTGCTTTCCGAGGCACGGGGGAGTATCGATATGTAAAGATGGTCACCCATCCACGGACTAAACCCGGCAAGCGTAGCTTAACCTGACGGATCGACACGAGCGGCTGTTATTACTTAGCCACAATATTGCGAAATTGAGTTTGTTTGTTACGGTTACACGCTAAAACGGCTGAACGGATTTGGATGAAATTTGGCACAGGGGTAGACCATAACCTGGAATAGGACGTAGGATACATTTTTATCCCGATATTCCCACGGGATCGAGACTTACGCGGGTGAAACCGCGGTGCGCAGCTAGTTTTCTATAAACACAGTTTATTAAGAGGCAATAGGGTCGGTTTTTTTCTCCATACAAAAAGTCATAATTCGATGTTCGGCTCTCGTCTATTTCCTCCTCCAATATTGGACCAATTTGAAAGATATTTTATAAATTGAATAAGAAGGATATTTACTGTGCCCCTATGTTTTTCTTTTTTCATTAATAGTTGTCAAATTCGTACAATAGGCCTCTGATGACAGCAGTCTAAACAGGCAATTTTGAGCATTTTCTGAGGTCTCTAGTACTTCTACAGATAATGTATCATCAAAACGGAAAACATAGGGGCATAGAACTAGTCGATATTTATTTTACTGTAAAAAATCATTGTTCTATGATCATAAACCAGAGAGAAAACAGGCGAGAGCGTTTGTATGGAGAGGGGACCGACCCTATTTCCTCTTAAAATGTTCCATACCTGTGCATTCTCCAGTCGATGTTTAAGCTTCTTGTGCAGCTCTATACCCTTCGCACTGACGAATGAGTACCCGCACAGCTCACACACGAAGTCTGAGGGATGTTTGATACGAATGTGCCCCATGTAGGTGGTGAATTTACTGTAAATAATACGATACGTTAAAAAAACACTCAATTAAACAATGAAATTATATTAAACAGATACGTTGTGAGCGCGCAATCGTGAAGACTCGAAAACGTCCTAATTGGGACGTATTGACTTCGTAAAATTGATAACGCTGTCTCTTTTTTTAACCGACTTCTTCAAAAAGGAGGAGGTTCTCAATTCGTCAGTATGTTTTTTTTTTTTTTTTTTTTGTGTATATGTTACTCGATTTCTCCGCCAATTATAAATCGATTTTGATGATTCTTTTTTTGTTTGGTAGGTCATGCTTCCGAGGTGGTCCCATATAAATTTTATTAACTTTGCTTGCGTAGTTTTTGAGTTAGCTTCAATATTACGTATTTTTTCCCACTTAGTGTATGTAGATGATATATTGATTGACTCCGTCACTGTTATTTACATAGCAGGTAGTGGTATTCGAATTTGTGTGGGGTAGGTACTACAACTAAAACGTGAAAAATAAAAACTTTTTACAAAAAAAACAACCGACTTCCAAAAAAAACACAAAAAAAGTGAAAAATAACTTTAATTTCGGAAGTCGGTGGCAAAAAACGAAAATTGAAAAGTAAAGACACCGACTTCCGAAATTAAAGTTATTTTTCACTTTTTTGTGTTTTTTTTGGAAGTCGGTTGTATCATTTTAACTTGTAGTGAAATGTAAAAAGAATGAAAAGTGGGTATGTGTGCTGCCGCTGCGTACAGAACACTTTTTCCGGTTGTTTTGTGAGTGTATAACATATTATCTGTTTATATAATATCATTGCAATTAAATAAAAAAATCTATTACACTTGGGAGCCGCATGCACTAGCGGCGACCACGTTACGTGTCACGTTTCGCCAAAACCGATGACGTTTAATTCATTGGCATCCTCTAAACAGGTTTTCGACTCATTCTCATTTTTAACCGACTTCTTCAAAAAGGAGGAGGTTCTCAATTCGTCAGTATGTTTTTTTTTTTTTTGTATGTTTGTTACGCTTTTACTCCGCCAATTATGAATCGATTTTGATGATTCTTTTTTTGTTTGGTAGGTCATGCTTTCGAGGTGGTCCCATATAAATTTTATTAACTTTGCTTGCGTAATTTTTGAGTTAGCTTCAATATTACGTATTTTTCCCACTTAGTTTATCTAGACGATATCCTGTTTGACTCCTTCACTGTTATTTACATAGCAGGTAGTGGTATTCGGATTTGTGTGGGGTAGGTACCACAACTAAAAAGTGAAAAATAAAAACTTTTTATATAATATCATTGCAAAGACACCGACTTCCGAAATTAAAGTTATTTTTCACTTTTTTAATGTTTTTTTTTTGGAAGTCGGTTGTTTTTTTTTTGTAAAAAGTTTTTATTTTTTTAAATTTATTTTATCTTTGTGCTCATCATTATGAACAACTTTCACTATGGGAACAAACCAGAAATCGCGAAAAAAATAAAATCTGCTGTTCCCTACATTTTTTTTCTCAATTTCTGGTTTTAAACTGTATCCATCATCTCATCTGCCGTGCCTTTTCCCAACTATGTTAGGGTCGGCTTCCCGTCTAACCGGATGCAGCTGAATACATGCTGTATTTTACATGGAGCGACTACCTATCTGACCTCCACAACCCAGTAACTGGGTAATATGATAACCCTTGGTAAGACTGATTGTCAGACTTTCGGCCTCTGACGACTGTCAAAGATCCACAAATGACAGCCGGGACCAACGGCTTAACGTGCTTTCCGAGGCACGGAGGAGTCTCGGTATGTAAAAATGGTCACCCATCCTCCGACAAACCCCAGCAAGCGTCGCTTAACCTGATGGATCGACCCCTGCGGTTGTTATTATTTAGCCACGAGCTCCTCATCTCTCTCTGTCTCTCTCGTTTGGTTTAACTGTATATAGAAGTTTAAATAAATAAAAACTACTTACACGAACTCATCTTGACAATGCGGACACCTATACTTCGTGCCCTTATGCCAGCGCTCGTGAAGCCTGGCCGTTTGTCTATGGGTCGTGACGTAGGTGCATTGTTTACAGCTGAACCTTTGTGTGTGGTGCGCTGTGATATGTTTTCGGAGCGCGTGCGGGTGTTTGAAATGTGTCTTGCAGATCTCACATTCGTGTTCACCGCATTGCTGTAATTTAATTGTTCTAAGTAAATCTTATAAAGTATCGTATCTTTAAAGGTAGGTTATGTACAATAGAGCTTACAATAGCCATTATAAGCTTCCACAGATTAAAAACTATGTAAAACTACAAAAAATTAAAAACTACGAATGAAAAATGAGGAATGTTTTTTTTATGACGTCACTATTTGGGCTTCCCTGTTTACAAAAATCAAATGCCGTGCGTTAGTCTCACAAAAACTGGAAAAAGGCTTGACCGATTAGTTTTTTTTTTTGTTATATTCGCCTCAATACTGGTTTAGGAGAAAATAAAATGAGGAAAAAGGAGTTTACTGGATCATTTAGTTTTAAATAATTATTAAAAATGTATACTTACATCTGTATGCCGAGTCGTATGGCTATTATAAGCATCTTCATCCAAAAATCCTTTAAAACACGCAGTACATTTATAAACAGAATTCTTATAATTGGAACTGTCCTGCCTTTTGACTATCTCAGCGACTTGCTCTTCAAAAGTTAAATCAGTGATCGTAAAAAGAGTTTCATTCAAATCATCGTTCAAAAACGGTTTCCGGCGTCTATCTATCTTTGGTTCCGTGGGATCTTTTATCTTTTTAACCCTCTTCACGGTTTTAGCCGGTTTTTTTTCTTTCTCCTTTCTTTTTTTCGTTTTCTTTGTCTTACATTTTTCTAAAGGAAGACTGTCATCTGAAGAGTAGTTATCTTTTTCAGATAACACGTATTCTTTTTCAGAAATGTCATCTTTATCGTTCAACACATCCGTAATTCCGTCGTCGTTAACTCCGTGATCGTTAAGTCCGTCTTCGTTAAGTCCGTCCTCGTTTTTGTCTGTGATATCTTCCGTGAGAAAGATTTCGTTTTCAATTTTGATATCTACATTGCATGTTGGGGTAGAATTATCGTCAATTATTATTGGTTCATCTTCATATTCAATGTAGGAATCGTAGTGGTTAACTTCGAAATGTTTTTGTGATAACGTTGATGTTAATTGGTTATTTAATCGGTTTATTGTTTTTATATTTTGGACGGTTAACTGAAAAAATGAAGATTAAATTAGGAACTATCAGACTTACTGACTCCCATGCTCCCATGCTACAAGGGATTGGGGCAAAATGTTTTTGAAATTTCTTTTTTACGTTTTTTTGTTTGTTACGCTTTCCCGCCAAAACGGCTGAACGGATTTGGATGAAATTTGGCACATGGGTAGACCAATACCTGGAGAAGAACAGGCTTTTCATCATAATTTATAAAGATATCAGGTGACGGAAGCTAGTTATACAATATAGGATGTCATTCATATTTATACTTACACAATCCTGTTTCTTAATAACCTCCAGCATGAGGGAGTTGGCTCTTAAACTCTTGAGCCTGAACCGACTGCAGTTCATCAACCTTTGTACGCACTCCAGACATAGCTTCTGTGGCAATTTGTCTTCTTCACAGAGCTGAAACAACATAACATCACGCCTGTAATCACCGAAGGGTTAGACAGAGGTGTATGTACAGTCACGGACTTTAATTGATGAGCCACCTGGCACTGTTCGTATTTTAGCCGTGTAATGCAAATCGGGTTCATTCGGTTCCCGACACCGAAAGTCATAATGTCTTCGTATTAGTAGAAGAAAATTATATTTAATAACGTTACCGGTTGGCTAACCTGAGAGCCAGAACTACAAACTTGACAGCAGAGTGAGTCCAAAGTCAACCAATTGCAGGTCTAGCAACCGTAACCTAGCGACGATTGTTTTAGCGTAGCGATAGTAACGTTAGCGTACGGAGAAATATTAATAGTCATTTCGACAACTTCGAAATTAACGTCTCTGACATCGACATTTCAACTGTCACTGTCTTCAGATAAGTTTTCAGAATAATCGAGTAAATGAGCTCTGATTCCCAGGAGGTCAGTATCAAATATATTGGATAAACATAATGCGACATTTTATTTATTTTTATCATAGAGAACTTATTAGTCAACCTCTATGGATAAGACTATTTCCGATTATAAGTAATTTATTTATCATCTTGTTTACGAGCGTGCGGTTTGAGTTCGTGTTTAATCGTGTAATCTCGTGAATGTATGAAACTGTAAAATTGAAAAGTTTGAAGGTGGCTTATCAATTAAAGTCCGAGACTGTACCTATGTATATAGTACACCCACATTATTTTATTTATTTATTTGCATAATGTACACTCGGTTACAGGCTAGGCTAAAACTTATGAGTACATGACACTGTTAGGGCGCAGCAAGTATGTTTAACTTAAATCTAGGTTAAATATTTAGAAGTTAACATTATATGGCATAGGTAACTACTACTAGATATCAATATCACAGCATTCTATTATTACTACTTAATTTATCTGTTTACGCCAGTTGTTTAAGTCCCATGTAATAGGGGGCGAGCCTATTGCCATCAACTGGGCACAAATCCAGTTTCCGGGCTGCTACTTAGAAATTCCAAATGGAAAAATCCAATAACACTGATCAATCTGGAAGTCGAACCCATGACCTCATGCTCAGCAGTAGCGGTTGTGACCACTAGACCGACGAGGTTTTGTTTTAAATCATGTAATAGGGAGAGTGGGCAAGCTTATCATTTGAGAATAAAATTAAACAAATAAAATATCAATTTGCCTGCCTTTACCCAACTATGTTGGTCGGCTTCCAGTCTAACCGGATGCAGCTGAATACCAGTATTTTATATGGAGCGACTGCCTATCTGACCTCCACAACCCAGTAACTAGGTATTCCATTACCCCTTGGTATGACTGGTTGTCAGACTTTCGGGCTTATAACGACCCGTAACGACTGTCAAAGATCCACAAATGACAGCCGGGACCAACGGCTTAACGTGCTTTCCGAGGCACGGAGGAGTCTCGGTACGTAAAGATGGTCACCCATCCACGTACCAACCCCGGCAAGCGTAGCTTAACCTGATGGATCGACCCGTGCGGCTGATATTACTTAGAGTTTGGCCAACGAAAGCTGGCCACGAGTTATTACCTGTTGAATAATTTATTTCACTTCTAAATACAATATTACTTGTCTTATTATATGAGATACCGATGTAAGTATCGCATAACATGTCTTGAATACTAAATAGTATCGACTCTGTTTAAGCAGTGGGTTGACAGCTTTCGTTGGCCGGACTCTAGCCACAAGATCCTCAAGTAAAATTAAACAAATATACCTACACAACAATAATAACTTACTGATATTCCTGTCAGATTCTCATAAGCTTGTTCCAGTTTATAGATTCTTATTGGTACTAACTTTACATCCATTACTAGACAAATTCTGCAAGCCTGAAACATATTATAAATACCATGTTTATTTTGTTTCTGGTGGTATCAATGATATTATATTAATCAGATATGTTGTGAGCGCGCAATCGTGAAGACTCGAAAACGTCCTAATTGGGACGTATTGACCAGTGGCGTGCCTAGGGCTCAAAATCAGGGCAAACAGACAGGTTTATTACGATTTAAAAAAATAGCCAAGTGAGCGATTTACGGATTTTCTATGTTGTTCATGGTAACACCATTATTATATAGTTTTATTTTATTTTTTTATTGATAGGCTTAATTTTGAAGGCAAGCCGGGCTTTTGGGCTTCTATGGAAGGAACGCCACTGGTATTGACTTTAGTCCGCGACACGCATGGCGACGAGTAATACGCTTAGTTGAAGCAGCTGCACTAGCTGTCTCTTTTTTCTTGTTTTTATCAAGCCATCTCTTTTCTATCATTTTTACTTGTAGTGAAATGTAAAAATGAATGAAAGTGGGTATGTGTGCTGCCGCTGCTGCGCGGAACACTTTTTTCGGTTGTTTTGTGGGTGTATAACATCTGTTAATATAATATCATTGTACTTAAATCATACAAAAAAAAGTTTTTTTGTGTTTTTTCTATGAAAATTATGTACCTTCAAACTGGCAGGTTCTCCATAATCACAGTTTGAGGAATCCTGTAAAATAAATTACAATTTTATGCAATCAAATTAATCTATACTAATATTATAAAGAGGTGGAGAAAAAATGAAAGTAAAAGTAGCCAGCCAGTAGTAGTAAGCCAAATAAAAAAAAATGATATACAGCATGCCGCTACAATGGCGACATTAAATTAACACACGTATACGATTTCGCGTATTCGTTTTATGAAAATATTTGAATTTCATTAAACGTTATTATTTATTGATTTATTTACAATTTTCTAAATTACCATCTATGTTCTATGTTCTATGTTACAGGTTTGGTTTCCGCACTTAGTCCCTAAGATGGACCATTGTGCGTGGGCCATGGCGGCCGTTGGGGGTTATTCCATCCAGCCCACCTCCCTCCAGAAGTTTACCAACTCTACTGGTTTGCACAGAACCTCCGTGTAAGATCTGGGTGACCCTAGAGTTTCAGTTCTAATCTGGGCGACGCCCGTGCACTAAATTACCATCTTGGAGCAACCTGTACTTAAAGAACTGTAGCGAAGAGGTCATTTGCCGGGGTCACGGATCATATGGTAGGCGAATAAAAGGAAAGCCGCGCAATTTCTTAGAAATTACGCCGACAAAAGAGCTTACCGATCGAACGTAAGCCAGCTGGAAGGTAGCTTCATGAATGGATCTTTTACGCAGAGTGATCTCAATTTTGGTTATGTTTATTATTTAGTTTGTTTGAAAATTTAAATTTTTCAATTTACGAATTATTTTATTTTATTATGTTTACTGGCCACTAGCCCTACCCGTGTGTTAAATTAATGTCGCCATTGTAGCGGCATGTTGTATAGTAATGTAGTGTAGTAATGATAGATAAATAGGTAATATTGAGTAGTTTACTGTTGGTGTAAACTATTCAATATTGACTTTTCAACAAACTCTCACATCTTAGAGAGGTGGCTGGTACAGATTGGATGTGGAAGGCAGAGCACAGGGTATTGTGGTGTAGCCTGGGAGAGGCCTATGTCCAGCAGTGGACTGCGATAGGCTGAGTTGATTGTTGATTGAAATGTTTACAAGCCACTATGTTCATCTAACCAACTCCACCCTTCTCGTCTATAATTTTTCTTCAATTCATTATGTTTCTGTTGTTTTATATTTATTTTACCTGGACAATCAAAGGCACAGCCCCAGCCCTAACCTTCCGTAGTCCACTCTTAGTCTCGTACAAGTCTTCGCACAAAAAATGCTCGGAGCACACCGCACTCCTGTCCCTCGGTTCCCAAGACTCTTTACCGAGGGCCTTGAGCCAGGATTTACGGAGTGATGACTCATTGGGGAAGCTGGAAATAAGATACAATAGTCGTTTAGGATAGGAGACCGATATCTTGTAGACAGCGAAATGCGTTGATAATAAAATATAAGTAATAGAAAAGTAAAAAAAAAATGTTATTTTTTTTTGTTTTACTGTTAGTGGGCTCTACAATAGTAGGAAATATAATTAATAAAGATTGTAATTAGTTAATATCATACAAATATTTACATAAAGTAGCAATTTATAAGACTAAAATGCGCGTAGGCGAAAATCATTACCAATCAAATAAGTGTAAAAAAAATCGCTTAGCTTACACATGGAACGTAATTCCCTGTAATTTGGATATATGTCTTGAATCATTCTTGCAACTTGGCACACAACACCTCATTTTCAATATATATTTATCACAATAAACGCAATTATTATGCGACTGAAATCACAACAGAGAGATGCAAGCGAAGACATCATTTTTTCGGTGGAAAACACATTTCTTTAAAAGGTTTTTGGAAGAACATTTGCAGTTTGTAATTAAGAATTACATTTAGCAATAGGTTTTTGTTTATTTCAAGACGATTAGATAATATTTAGCAAAAATTCGTAAAATAATTGGCTGTCATAGTTCAAGCCGCCAAATAGTACATTGACAAATAGAGATGTAAATGTCATTAGAATCATGATACTCATTGCACTCTTCCAACTTGGTAAAACCTTTGCATTAAAGAAAGTGACAGAAAATATCAGTTGTTATTGACTCCTCTTCTAAATTTAGGGGCATAACAATAACAATGTATGTAAACATAACTATACACTTACTATACATCAATGTTTTTACTCGCTCGAACTTAAACAAGCTTAGGTCAACTGAAAAGAGACAGAGTCTACCAAGCTTTAGTAGCTTTATAGAGTTGGCGCTTGGCCTTGTAATACCTATACCTACTAAACATCCGACCTTCAGAACAATAATATAATAAGCCCTAGTTCACATGTTAGGTGAGTGAATTAACACACGTTTACGCGCGCACCCTAGCAAATCAATCTACGGATATACCCCTTTTAACGTGCGTAAATGCGCATTTGTAACTTTTTATAGTGAAAGTAGTAAGTAATATGATTCGAAAACGTACGTCCCATTTTTATTGTGTGTACATAGCCTAAAGAATCGATTGCAACTAGAAGGACTCCTACGACATCCCTATTAGCTGAACAAAGTTATTTATGAGACGGTAGTTTTTGGAACTAATAACAACATTTTCACCTTTTGTTAACGAGCAGCGCCGCCAATTTTTTCCCAAATAAGTTTACAGTCGTACTTTTAAACTGGTGTAAAACCATTGGAAAATAAAGTACATTACATACTAAACTTTTGTTAAAAATATTTACTAGACCGAGTTATTTATGCTCGGTTCCTATAAACGAAAACGAGTCGTTTTGCTTACCAACGGTAGTATTTTTTATTGCCAAACTGGGCATATAAATAGATTCGCTTATTTTACCTTTGATAGCTATTTTCATATGGGAGGGTCTACTATGCAAAACTATGAGGTATTATCTTCATTATTGGTAAAGATACAAGAGTCTTAAGTTTAACCATTTACGGTCCGTAAATTATAGGAATCGGTCATTAGACAACTTAGAATACTAGAGTTTGGCCAACGAAAGTTGATCTCGAAAATACGCGCGAAATTAAAAAAAAAAACAAGACTTTTTGTCCCTAAACATAGTGCGATAATTCGTGTTGATAATTGAAATTTATTTATTTTAATTTCAAGTATCAACACGTGTTATCGCACTATGTACAGGGATAAACAGATCAACTTTCGTTGGCCAGACTCTACCTACAATACGCCCGCCGTTATCATTTATAACTCGCAAGTATAAAGTGCCTTACACGGTCACCAACCGCGTCCCGACAGAAGTGACCTTGATTGTTTACTACCAAATTTGAAACAGCTCTGCAGGTCGCCAACTAAGGTCACTTCTGTCGGTGACGCGGTTGGCGACCGTGTAGCAGGCACTTAACTTTCGCGTATGTTCTCTCACCCACACACGCCTCATGTCACCATTTAAATCCTAAAAAATGTTACTGCGCTGTGCGCAGCCCAGTGATTGATAGTACACCCACATTTCGCCAGTTATGTGTAAGTCCCATGTAATAGGTAGGGCTCCTATTGCAATCAACCAGGCACATTCTGAATTTAAGCTTATATAATAGGTAAGATTGTAAAAATGTTCATGACTTAGAATGCTCCATGGAAAAAAAATACTCCATTATCAATAAAAATAACACCCCAATCATTGTAAATAACATGTATGAATATTTTTATTACCTACATTCTTGACAACACTATCTCCGCCTACTAAATAATAAGTCAGAATACACTGAATACAAAGTCAAAATCCAACTACCAACGCCAAGCAATAAAGGAGGCGATCGCGTTCCAAAAAAAAAAACAATTTGACAACTCCCTCATCTCTTACCTACGAAATGACAACTATGAAACAAAGCAAAATTAAAAGCCCACGTAAAAAAAAAATACTGGCCTTAGCAAAAAGTGAACTGAATTAGGCCAAATGCGGGTTGCAGACCAGCAGACTAAAAACTATGCTGTCTATGCAAGCTAAGCTATGTGAGCTAACTAAAATATGCGCAGTAAAGTTAGTTGTGTATGTGGGCCGATGCACAGCTACAGCTAGCTACTATAAAGTCGGGGAAGATCTAACTAGAGTCGCGACAATCTAAGAAGTCCGTTTTGACAGCTATCAAAATGCTCTGTGAAGCGATGAAAAAAAAAAAACTTTCTTATAAACTGATTCTCGAGACATATCGATTGAACATACTTGGAGTTTGTAATTTACGACTTAACTACATTGATAAAAACTGATTCTATTACATGTACGAGAACGAAACGTCAAAACGGACTTCTTAGATTGTCGCGAGTGTAAAGCCTCTTATCCACTAGACATTTGGCGCGCGACATGTTGAAAGATAAGTCTCATCCACTAGTAAAAAATTGTCGCGCAACACGTGACGCTCAATATGTTCGACAACGATACACGTCAGCGCGCGACGTTGCCAGCTAGCGCACAATATGACGCGCGGCTTGTTTGTTTCCGTGCAACATGCAGTCGAGCATCAAATGTTGTCGAGTGGATACGATTTGAAGAGAAGTTAAGTAATGTAATGAAGATTGATTCTACGGGCCAGCGCACACCAGGCGAGGCGCAGCGCATTCGTCACTTCCAAACAAATATTGACCTTGCACAGTTGAAATAAAGGTGAAAATAAATAAATTTCCATTAGCTCGAGAGCGCGTATAAGCGGAAAGACTGTCTCCGATTATTTATTCTAAATTTTATTTTTAGGCACGCAACTTTGATATTTGTTTGACAGTGGTGCCGATTCTGTTGTTCACAAACTAAACTAAATTTAAGTTCAGTGCATCTTTATCTTTCTATTTCATTAAGAAAAGGACAGAAGATAAATTTTAGTTTAGTCCTGTCAAACTGTCACTCCTACAAACAAGTTTAGACGCGATTAAAAACTTGCCTACTAAAATTACGTCAATTTACGTCAGGCGCTGATTAATTTGACAGGACTAAACTAAAATTTATCGGCTGTCCTTTTCATATTGAAATAGAAAGAAAAAGATGCACTGAACTTAAATTTAGTTTAGTTTGTGAACAAGGGAATCGGCACCAGTGACGAATGCGCTGCGCTGCGCCTCGCCTGGTGTGCGCTGAAAGCATAGGATTGATTAAAAATACAAAAATAATCTTTTTTTTTATGTTTATTTATAAATAAATTACATAGTAATGTTACTACTATTATTATTATGATGTTAGTCTATTGGGATAGTGCACACTGGGGTGAGACAAGAAGCTGTCAGAGGCGACTTTATATTTCATCATACCTCCACTGCTGGACACAGGCCTCTCCCAAGCATCGCCACTTCGACCGGTTCTGTGCTTCCCGCATCCAGCTTATATTTACAAGAGCAAAATTGACGTTTTCTTAGCAATGTTGGACTAGTCTTCACAAATGTGCCCTGGCCCTTATACTAAGATAATGCCTCTCCTTTGAGCCAATAAATAAAAAATAAATCTAACAACATAATAATTATCTATCTCTAAGAAATAAAGTACTAATTAGGTAAAAAATTATGATTATTTTTTAAAGCATTTTTATTTTATAACAATAAATTATTTTAAAGGTGTAGTACCTACCTTAAAGGTGTAGTATTTATTGTTATTAACTATACAAAACATAAAATCTTACAAAAAGTATTCAGAAAGAGACCAAAATAGAAGACAATTGGAAGCGGCCAATCCACAAAGGTATATCTAGGTTACAAAAACCCACAAATCGTATTTTTTATTAACAGAATAAGGGCGGATTACACCAATAAAACTGAACGCGATCAGCACATAAACTACGTTTAAGGTGGATGCGCTAAGGTAGCCCGCGAAATTCTTTTATACGTTTTTTGCAATGTGCAGGTCAGTATCAGGTTGTATGTTGATTTAAATATTATTAGCGGCCGTAACAAATATGACTTTACAGAATTATAAATATTACAAACAGCAATACAACTCTCTAAGTTCATGTAAGTGCATTGAAAGTTGTATTACTGTTTCTAATGTTTATAATTATGTAAATCTATATTTGTTACGGCCGCAAATAATATTTAGATCAACATACAACCTGATACTGACCTGCGAATTGCAAAAAACGTAAGAAAATTTGAATTTCGCGGGCTTAGCGCATCCCCCTTAAGGGCTGTCAGTGTCATTATTGTCTATGGAATATTGACACTGACAGCTCTTGAACGCACTTTAGATGTGCTGATCGCGTTCAGTTTCATTGGTGAAATCCACCCTAAAGGTCATCGCACACGCTTATGCAGTGCTTATACTGCTTCCTTCCGACATCAGGCTCTGCGTACCAGATGAGTACGTGAGCAGGCGCGCCTGCTGGAGGTGCCAACCGCGCGCACTATACTTGAGGTATACTCTCTGTGCGAATTTCACCAATGACACTGAACGCGATCAGCGCATTTAAACCGAGTTCAAGAGCTGTCACTTCGACCTGTTCTGAGCTTCCCGCATCCAGCTTATATTTAAAATTGACGTTTTCTTAACAATTTTTTACTATACTCCATTTGAAATAAGATTAGAAATTTAAACAAAACTTTTTACAATCCGTTCAACCGATTTTGACTTCTATACCGTAGGCATAAGGATTGCATTAAAAGCAAAAAACGTTACACAATACCAACTGTCTACTGCAGCTGCAGAAGTCAAAATCGGTTGAACGGACTGTAAAAACATTAGACATGTAAATAAGCCTTTTTTACAGTCCGTTCAACCGATTTTGACTTCTATTGCGTTGGTGGCATGACAAATGGCAGCTGCAGTAGACATTTGGTATTGTGTAATCTGAGTTCAAGAGCTGTCAGTGTCAATATTCCAAAGAAAATGGTAGTCTCGATTCGTTTCCGGTTGATGGTAATAGGCACGCCCGAAAACTGGCGAAATGTGGGTGTACTATAGGAACACCTCTGCCTAAACTCTGATATAAATTATTTTCACTTAAATGGTAATTTTATACATTTATAATAATCTTAGGAATTATATTGCGTAGCGTTTTTTATACCAACATAGAACTCGAATATTACTTTTTAATTTTATACATAACTATCTGCGCCCCGCAGTTTCACCCACGTAAGTCGCCCACCTCGATCCCGTGGGAATATCGGGATAAAAGGTATCCTATGTCCTATATATATGGTCACGGTCTATCCATGTGCCAAATTTCATCCGTTTTGACGTGGCGTGACGTTGGCGGAGTTAGTTCCGATTATGACCACGCGCCAAAAGATTGAAATTCTTTTGTCTCATTAATTGAACAAACATATCATCTTCGCCACGCTTCTCAATACTCCAAGCTGGTCACTTCACACTTTGTCACAGACCTTAATACTCCAAGCTGGTCACTTCACACTTCGTCACAGACGTTAATACTGCAAGCTGGTCACTTCACTCTTCGTCACAGACGTTAATACTGCAAGCTGGTCACTTCACTCTTCGTCACAGTCCTAAATACTCTAAGCTGGTTACTTCACACTTCGTCACAGTCCTTAATACTCTAAGCTAGTCAGTTCACATTTCGTCAGAGTCTTTAATACTCTAAGCTGGTGAGTTCACACTTCTTCCCCTTTCGTCGCACTCGCTTAGGTCGCGGCTTCTTCAAATGAACGTAGTCGACGTGAGAGCGCAGCTCGCCGGATGTCCGGAACGTCTTCTCACAGGCGTCGCATTTGAACGGCCTTAAGCCAGTGTGAACCTGTCAAAGAACAAAATATTACTATGTAATTAAATTAAAATTAAATATTATTTATTTCAGGCAATTATTAAACCCATACCATACAGACACATACTCTTAAAATAATAACACAGATAGAATATAAAAATACAAAAATACAATAACTAAAAGTATATAATTATATGTATATTAAAAGTCTTTAGCCTCTCTTGCAAGATGGACGACACGGTAAACAGCTTTAAGGTTGATGCGCTAGGGTGGCCCGCGAAATTCTGACTGACGATTTCATGAAATTTTAATTCAATGCACTTACATGAACTTAGAGAGTTGTATTGCTGATTTAAATGTTTATAATTCTATAAATCCATATTAGTTACGGCCGCTAATAATATTTAGATCAACATACAACCTGATACTGACCTGCAAATTGCAAAAAACGTAAGAAAAATTGAATTTCGCGGGCTACCCTAGCGCATCAACCTTAATAATTTTATTCTTACTCTGGGTTACCCTTGTGTAGAATGAAACTCTGAGCTTACTTAATAGCGCGGAAAAGCCGGCAATGTTGCTCTCGGCGAACATGTCAGTAGCACCACACCACCAGGGCAATTTCATCATAGCCCGGTAAGCATTATTATACTGTACTTCATCATTTGCCTAGCCTGTTCCCAAATATGTTGGGGTCGGCTTCCAGTCTAACCGGATGCAGCTGAATACCAGTATTTTACATGGAGCGACTGCCTATCTGATCTCCACAACCCAGTAGTATCTCATGAACCGTGATAGTTAGACAGTTGAAATTTTCACAGATGATGTATTTCTGTTGCCATTACCTATTTCTATTACCTACCTACCCTACCTACCTACCTACTTACCTTCCTACCCTACCTACCTGCCTACCCTACCTACCTACCCTACCTACCTACCTACCTACCCTACCTACCTATCTACCGAGATATCATCTAGAAAAAAGCCATTTTATACTGAATGTATGAGCCGGTATTTTTTGGAGCTATACTTAGATTTTTAAACTCGTGATATCTTTCGAATACAATGTCTGAATTGAATAATTCAAATAGTTATATGAAGGTATTGAAGCAGTCTTAAATATGAAGTAATTTATTTTGATAAGGATTAATACCTAGATACAAATAAAGAGCCTTTTCTAGCGGCGTGATTTCAATTAAATTTTCAAAATAAAATAACTTATTGTGACATAACTATAATAGCTAGACATATACTGTCGCGACACTTTTATGTGTTCTGCAAAGTCGTAGTACATTATTTTATTCTATCATCAATAGTTTTCGCAGCGCACGCGATTTAAAGAATATTTAAGGTATTTTTTTTACACCTTGGGTTACATTATTGGAGTTTTAGTAAGGATCCCTAATCTTTTCTAGCAATAAATAAGCCTATGTTACTCAGGGTGAATGTAGCTTTCTAGTGGTGAAAGAATTTTTGAAATCGGCGCAGTAGTTTTTGAGTTTATTCATTACAAACATACACACAAAAATCTTTCCTCTTTATAATATTAGTGTAGATGGTACGGAACCCTTCGTGCGCGAGTCCGACTCGCTCTCCGCCGGTTTCTTTTTTGTTTACCTTTAATTAACTATGTAATGCTCGGTTCCTATAAACGAAAACGAGTCGATTTGCTTCCCAATGGTAGCATTTTTTATTACCAAACTGGGGATACAAATAGATTCGTAAGCTTATTTTACCTGTGATAGCTACTTCCATATGGGAGGTTCTACTATGCAAAACTATGAGCTCTTTGCTTCATTATTGGTAAAGATACAAGAGTCTTAAGTTTAACCGATTACGGTCCGTATATTATAAGAATCGGCCATAAACCAACGGAGTATAGATGTTATGGACCAAGTGATTATTAGGGCATTATAAAAAATGCCCGGGCAGTTTGAAAAATGCCCAATATGAGAGGGCAATATGATAACAACTATAGAAATAATCAAATCGACCGACGGCATTTTTTATTATGCTAGTCACCTTTGGGACAGCACAATTAAAACCACGTTTTATTACTATTATTTTGATTTCAAATGTAGAATCAATATTTAAAATCAAATAAAATATTTCCATTCATAGACACTATGCTGACCTATGATGACTTTACCATAATTAAATTCCTGTGTACTATTTAGATTGCCCAAAGACCACACGGCAATATTTATAATGACGAGGCAATGTGATAAATAAGGAAGTTCAAATTATAATTAATTATTTTGCCCTAAGTAGCTTGTCATTATTCATAATGCGCGGGCATTATGAATAATGCCCGTATTTATTACTTGGTCCATAAAATAGATATACTCACAAACAAATGCCTGGTGAGGTTGAAGCTGAAGGAGAAGTTTTTGCCGCACACGCCACAGTCGAACGTGCGCCGCACGGGCTCGTGCTGGCGCATGTGGCCCGCGAGGTTCGCCTTCATACTGAACGACTTGTTGCAGTGGTCGCATTCGAAACGCTTCTGACCCGTGTGGACCCACATGTGGCCGGCTAGCGTGGTTGTGTTCTGGGGAGAGACAAGGTAAGTAAGTCATCATTCAGAAGGCACTATCTAACATAGTTAATTGATTCAGGCGTGACCTTGCGGAAATCCATTATAAAATACAATAGACGTTGATATATTTAGTAACCTATTCCGCTTGACTATTCTTCAAGAGTCCGAAAAACCCTGTAAGAAATCGACACGTGTTTCACCTCTCAACGAGGCATCCTCAGGATGACGATTGACCAATTGCAAACCAGAACGCGACGTGTTACCACACCGAGCGCTGGATGCAAAGAACTAAGAAGGTACTTTGCGTCCAGGGCTCGGTGTGGTAACACGTCGCGTTCTGGTTTGCAATTGGTCAAACGTCATCCTGAGGATGCCTCGTTAAGAGTTCACCTCTCACCTCTCACCAATTGCAAACCAGAACCAATTGCAAACCAGAACGCGGCGTGTTACCACACCGAGCGCTGGAAGTGTCGCGTTCTGGTTTGCAATTGGTCAATCGTCATCCTGAGGATGCCTCGTTGAGAGGTGAAACACGTGTCGATTTCTTACAGGGTTTTTTAGGACTCTTGAAGAATAGTCAAGCGGAATAGGTTACTAAATATATCTACGTCTATTGTATTTTTTACTGTGTAACATGTTTAACGGCCGGTTCACGCGGCTTAAATCTCTATTTTTACTGTTAATTGAGAGCTAATATCGTATGTGGGCAGTTTGACTCTATGGCCTGACTCTGAGGCCTTCCAACGCTACGTATTCCGGTACGCCGGTCGCCGCTCCAGAACCTTTCGGCCCCATCGGCCATCTGTTCTTCAAGCAATGTGCCAAAAATCAAATCTGCCTAGCCTTTTCCCAACTATGTTGGGGTCGGCTTCCAGTCTAACCGGATGCAGCTGAATACCAGTATTTTACATGAAGCGACCGCCTATCTGACCTCCACAACCCAATAACTGGATAATACGATACCCCTTGGTAAGACTGGTTGTCAGACTTTCGGGCTTCTGACGACTCGTAACGACAGTCAAAGATCCACAAATGACAGCCGGGACCAACGGCTTAACGTGCTTTCCGAGGCACGGAGGAGTCTCGGTATGTGAAAATGGTCACCCATCCACGGACCAACCCCGGCAAGCGTAGCTTAACCTGATAGATCGACCCGAGCGGCTGTTATTACTTAGCCACGAGCTCCTCCTACCGACCTCCTACCTTCGAGCAATGTGCCAATTTTATTTAATTGGTTGGGAAATCATCTAATGATTTCTCCCGCACTTGGCGGAGCGGGAGGGCATGTCAGACTCTTACTGACTAAAACCCACCCGTGTTCCTTCAGTTGCCTGTTGCCAAGGTCCCGGTATCCCTTTCGAATATTCCCGCAACACTGGCAGGCATCGGTCCTAACGGACCCCTTCAAGGAGCAATCTGCCCTGCCCACTAAAAATATGTGGGTTACACAATTTATTTATTAAGAACTAGTTTTTGCCCGCGGGTTCGCACGCATGGAGATCGGAAATTATCCCACGGGAACGTAATACCGGGATAGAAATGTATCCTATGTCCTAATCCAGGTTATGGTCTGGGCGTAGAGTCAGTAATACAGCAGAAACCATCGTGCATTGAGCAGAGAAAAATAGTCCCATAAGGTGACGAACATATTTTGGTTGTGACTCTACCAACTATACAACTGTACAGTTCGTTTCACACTTAATGGCGGCTCGGAAGTTAGCAATCGCTGCGCGTTACCCACCCCTCACCCCGCTGACACATGAATTATTGCGCAGCGACTCGCCTCATGTTCCAAGCTGCCATTAAGTATGAATCGAACTGCCCGACGATTGATGTCGGGACGTTGTATATATGCTAGTCGCGAAAAACCCTGCTTGTGCGATGCAGGATTTTGCGTGACGACAGTGTGTCGCGTAGTTCGCATGTGGCGATGTAGATGTCGCCACATGGTCGTGGGTACAGAACTTACCAGGAAGAACTTCCCGCAGTGCTCACACATGTAGGGTGTCGTCGTTACCGTGAATTGTGTACGGTTGATGCCCGGGTGCGCGTATTTGAAGTGGGCAGCATATACCCGGAGACTTTCTAGTACTACGCCACACTGTAACACAACAATAAAAGAAAAACATCGTTTTAAGGGGCCGGCAGAGCATCGGACGCAACTACAAATCGAGTGCAAGAAAAAAAGAAAGAATAACGTTTAATTGGACGCAGTTCATGAAACACAAAATACAGATAACAAAATAAAATAATAAAAATAATGTTTTTGCAACAATTTGTGCCTCACGGCTGCGCCAAAAAGGTTCATTTCAGCATTAATGCCAGACAGAATATACTGTCTGATGCTGGTTTTCTAATGAACCCTTATGGACAAGTGACGGGAAGTACTTACCTATAGTTAAATGAGTGCTACAAATGTTGCGCTAATGTGCCTTTCGGAGCGATACACAGTGTGTATCTGTACGACCACGCACACATTGGCATTGACATGACATTTGCTTGACGCGATAGCACTACTATTGAAAATTTGAGATAAATTTGGATATGTTCCGCAATACCTAAAATGATCCATGAAAACTAGGTTTTTTCATTTTTTTTCGATAATTTGTAATTTGATAATATAAGCTATGGTTCTGCTGAAACAATATTACAAATATTGTTGTTTATAATACAGAAAAAAAACAATATGAAAACATGTCATTCACGCTGTAAAAATGTGCGAAATTCAATTCGCTTAAACTTTGTTTTGGGTAAGTTTTTTGGAAAACAAATGATGTAGGAACCTAGATAAATACTGTCTAAATCCAAATATCAACATAATATGGTGGAAATATGCTCAAATTGCAAATGATTTAGGTATTACGTTTGTATGGGAAATTCATCGGTCACCGCATTCTTAAGAGGTATGCGATAAGGTAGTCCCCGAAATTCAAAATATCTTACGTTTTTTGCAATTTGCAGGTCAGTGTCAGGTATTAAAATATGATTCGCGACCGTAACAAATATGGCTTTACAGAATTATTATCATTAGAATCGGTATTACAGACAGACAAGTCAAAAAACCTGACTCACACGTAATCTCTTTGATTTATCACATTATATAACACGTGTGACTCCAGATTTTTTGTTTCATGACTTTATTTCCTCTAGAGGATGCCATATTAAATGTAATGTGACGTAACATAGCCTATAACCAGCAGACGATCAAGACGCTTCCAACGATACCTCATATGTCACATTTTGATCAGTAGTTTAGAAGACATGAGGAACATATGAACATACATAATATACCGGTCAAAATCATAACCCTCCTTTATGCTTTGCCGTAGTCGGGTAAAAAGGTGAGTAGATGATGAATATGATGATGTTGAAATCTCATACCTGTTCACAAGTAACGGGTCCATTGGGAGCGGGTACACTGTTCACGTCTTTACGATGTATGACCGGACGCCTTACGGCGTTTACCCAGGATGAACCGAGTCGCCTCTGCTTTATTGAGGGATCATTGCTCATGCGGTTACTAGGCAAAAGAAACATAGTGTTGAAATGAAATTATGTATTCTGTAAATAGGTTATAGGAATCACTTTTACATATCATATTAAAAAAAAAAAAAATAAGCTAGATGAGGTCGGCGTTTCCTATCTGACTACTCTGAGAAGAAAGGCCGAAACAAACTCAGAGGTCGCAGTCTCTTTTAAGGTCCAGACATAATGTTGATCAGGACATATGAGGACCATGTAGCTAATGTCTGAAATGGTATTTTGAGGAAAGAACCACACAGATTTGAGTGTACCTGTCCAGTCAGTGCATGCATTTGTCAGCAACCGAGGAGCTCAACTCAGAGCTTAAGGAGCTCAACGACTCGACGACCAATACCAAAGAAAGGACATTTGGGTAGGCCGCATAAAGTACTCAAACTGCCAGACCATCATTAAAACTGAGAAAGAGGAGATAATAAAAATGATCCACATAGTCCTCACATCCACAATAATTAAAATAAAATAATACTTTACAAAGTAATAATGTCAAAAATATTTTTTATAACATCTAAATCTATATGCACCAGCCTTTTCGTATAACACGCCGTATAACAAATAGACGAGCCCAATTGAATAACGTCGCTGTTTTCAAATGTGGCTACCTTTCGTTCAGCCGGATTTCAATTCGGCTGACATAAAGTACGCCGCAATGTATGAGCAATTCGCGTGCGTCAAAGCGGCTTAGTAAAAAAATAACAAAAAAAAATATTTTTTTTGTTTAAGTTTTGAAATATTCACAACACTATTAAATTGATACGTAAAAAAGAAACACTCTGTACACGCACACTTGTATTTCAACGTAGAAAGACAAGTGTGACAAGCGTGCGTGTACAGAGTGTTTCTTTTTTACGTATTAATTTAATAGTTTTTTTCTTTTAATATTAATGTTTTTTTAAGCATGTATGGAAGCTATACCATTGCGAGTTAGCGGGAACGCCCTTCGTTAGTTAAGATACTGTATATCTAGATACTTACGGGTCATCCTCCTTGATATGATTAGAAGACAACCGCAGATGTCTGTCGTAAGCTTTTGTCGTTAGGAACTTGACATCACAAATATCACAATGTGGCCCCTTGAATTCAGCCTGTAAAATATACATATTCGTCACTATACTCCATTTGAAATAAGATTAGACATTTAAATCAACCTTTTTTGCAGTCCGTTCAACCGATTTTGACTTCTATTGCGTTGGTGGCATGACAAATGGCAGCTGCAGTAGACAGTTGGTATTGTGTAACCTTTTTTGCTTTTAATGCCATCCTTATACCTACGGTATAGAAGTCAAAATCGGTTGAATGGACTGTAGAAAGGTTTGTTTGAATGTCTAATCTTATTTCAAATGGAGTATAGATAATACGGAGTGCAAGTTACGGAGATATTGAAGGTAAAATTTCCAATTTTTTCTGACTTTAAAAAAAAAGACGCATGTTTTAAATTATATAACTTAATTTTATATACCCCCACAAACCCGGAACCGTAGCGTGCACCCATAAACACAATGTTTTGCGTGCGTTACGTTGCGCACTACCGTAAACAGCGATTTTTCACACCAAAAATAACAGTCATTTCTGAAGGTGGTTTTCTTAATAAAGCACGGATTTGTGAATCAATTATTAGTTTATTAGAAATTGGTATAAACTGTCACAATATTAGACGCATAGAAAAAGACACTACATATTCGTGAGAAGTTGGCAGAATCAATGCGGCGCTGATTTGCTGGGCTTGTTTTCTCCTTCACCTATCGTTATTTCTCCTGACAAAGTTTATTCTGTTTATATGTATGTATTTAAGTATATATGTATTACCATTTATCCTTTTTCGAATTATCTATCCCTAATGTTGCACCTGCCATGTTTGTCTCTGCATCACCCTAAGGTTGACTGGTAGAAAATGCCTCAGGCATTAAGTCCGCCTTTGTACAGTTTTTTTTTTTTTTTACTTGTGCATAAAGTTTTAATAAATAATAAAAAGACAGATGCGCCATGAGGCGGCAGAATATTGAACTACAGCTATTGCGTTCCATTACCAACAATTTCCCAGCAATTATTTTTGTGCAATGTTGCTTAATTCGATGTACAGAATGCGTAGTTGACGGCTATGTGATGAGTCTTTTTACACCCTGTATTTTTATACAGGGTGTAAACACCCTGTATTTTTATACAACTTACGTTTTTATCGAACAATTTGTGCTTCAGTCTCTTGTGCGCCTCCACACCAAATTTACTGACAAATGTGTACCCGCACAGTTCGCAGACACAAGCCGACATGTGCTTCAGACGCAGATGATTAAGTAAAGTTGTTTGTTTCCTGTTAAAAACATATCACAAAGATAGTCAATTGATTGACGCGTTACTTTGCGGAAATCCATTATAAAATACAATAGACGTAGATATACAGGGTGTTAGGGTAAACACCGTTATCCTTGAAACCAGTGGTTTGGTGTCATTTATAGAACGTAAAATCAATGGAAAGAAACGACATTTTTTCTTCTTTTTTTAAAATTACATTTTACCACTCGAGTATTTCAGCCTTTTACCTATGCGCTAGGGCAACGAACTTGCTTCTAAACACGGGTGGGGATCGTGGGACGTGACCTGACCGGCCGCGAGCGCGACCCCTCCCTCACTCAGTCAGCTGTTTCGCTTGAGAGCACGGTGTTGGATAGAAACTTTTTTAAATCTTTTAAGGAAAATAACATTTTTTTTTTGTTGTAACTCGGTCATTTATTTTTATATTTAAGTCAACGACACGTGTTTCACCAGTCAACGAGGCATCCTCAGTATGACGATTGACCAATCGCAAACCAGAACACGTGTTGTCACTCTGCGTCCAGCGCTCGGTATGGCAACACGTCGTGTTCTGGTTCTACGTCTATTGTAACATATCACAATTTAAAGGTCAAATTATATTACAGACTAGCTGTGCCCCGCGGTTTCACCTGTGTAGGTCTCGATCCCGTGGGAATATAGGGATAAAACGTATCCTATGTCCTATTCCTGGTCATGTCTACCCCTGTGCCAAATTTCATCCAAATCCGGTCAGCCGTTTTAGGGTGAAAGCGTCCTGCCGGTTGCGGGAAAGTCAACAGGCAACTGAAGGAACACGGGTGGGTTTTAGTCAGTAAAAGTCTGTCACGCCCTCCTGCTCCGCCCAGAGCGGGAGAAGGCATTTGAAGAATGCCCACCCACAAAAAAAAAAAAAAATGGTGAAAGCGTAACAAACAAACAAACTCACTTTCGCATTTATAATATTAGTTAGGATTAGGATAGGTGATGATTTGGTTGATGGTAAAGCTTGTTCTAAGCCCGCCTGGCCTGGTTCTACCACCATCTTATCTGAGTCGCCTTAGCAACAATGTTAATAGCATTGTTGTTCATCTGCCTAGCCTTTTTCCAACTATATCCAGTCTAACCGAATGCAGCTCAATACCAGTATTTTACATGGAGCGACTGCCTATCTGACCTCCACAACCCAGTAACTGGATAATACGATACCCCTTGGTAAGACTGGTTGTCAGACTTTCGAGCTTCTGACAACCTGTAACGACTGTCAAAGATCCACATAAATAAATTAAAAAATAATTATTTAAATGACAATAGTTATTTGTTATACAAGAGTGCAAAGTTGCTTTTTAACCGCGTGTTCAATTTTGATGACCGAGCAAGCGAAGGATTCTAAAATTTAATCACGAGCGTAGCGAGTGATTCAAAATTAGAATCCTGAGCGTTAGCGAGGGAATCAAAAGAGCACGAGGTGAAAAATCTTTGCACTCGAGTGCAACACGTAACTTTTCATTCCACCTCAGCGAGGAAATGACTAAATGCAAAAAAAAAAACGTTTACAATCACAAGATAGGTACACTTTTATTTCAGTTTAGGTATTAATTACTACATTATGACAGGTAAGTAATATAGAATAATCTTTAAATTATAACAAAATATTACTAAGGTATAATTAAGAAAATTTTAAAGTAACGTTGCTACAGTTATTTAAATTGAGTGTAATATTTTTGTTTGGTACTGTAATATTGGTGTTAGTCACTTGTGTACTGTTTTTCGGTAAACTATCTGTCATACTTAATAGTTGTACCGATTCATCGGATTCCCTTGGCGTGAATGTTGGAGAGAGAGGGAGATGGTTAGGTGTTTCATAACGGCTTATTTTTGATGTAGAAGGGCCAGTCCAAGGATCCGATTGAGGCTCTTTCAGTGTAATGGCTCCTACGATGCCTTCACATATTTTAGACTTATTTTGGATGGAATCCTCTATGTATCCCTCTACAACTGCATTGGACTTCCAGCCTCCGTGGCGCTTAAGGGACAGGAGATCAGCTCCGGAATCAGCCAAAAGTGTGGCTGAAGTTCGTCGGAAACAATGACCCGTGTACAACAGGGGTTCTGGAAGTTCAAGAAATGTTGCTATTTCTCGTGGGATACTGCCAATTTTATTAGTACCCATAGGCTGTCTAACACACTTTCCATTGCGATACTGTAGAAAAAATCGATTGATTGGAGTGTTAGGCGGGCGTAAGGCTTGATATTTCTCAACAATCGTTACGTATTCCTTGCGAATGACGAAGTTGCGGTCTCTTTTTGTCTTTGTATTAGGTAAATTAATTAATAGTAAGTCATCTGAATGTTTCTCAATGTTTTTGACATTAAGTTGTGTTAGTTCATTAGTTCGACATGCTCCGTTTATTCCAATAATAAGAACAACCTGTAACGTAAAGAGTATTGTAGTAGATAAATGAATAAAATTGATATGAACGCATAATTATGCCTATCAACATCTACTAAGTATACTATTTAATTGAGATTAATATACTTAAGTAGATACTGAATGTGCAACTGACTTACTTTTGCCGCCAAATATACGGAATCGGGTGCTTCGTTAAGAAACTTTTCAATATCAGATACTGTGAAAACCTTCGATTTTTTTGGTTGATGACCAGATGAGGCTCTTTTTAAAAATGCCACTAATTTAGGATAGGTATCGATATGTTTGTCTTTTTTCATCTTTATTGTTGCTTTTAGCATCGAATACGTACTCCATAGAGTGCTTGCTTTCTTGTTCTCGGATAATTCTATAAAATATGCCAGCAAAACGTTTTCTGAGAAAGTTTTGGCTCCTTTTGCTAGTCGCCACGTGTTGAACATATCGTACTGTTTTAAATACTTCTCGCGTGATTGTTGAGGGAGAAAGCTCATTTGCGCATTATTAACAGTTTCAGTTAATTCTGTTGGCGTCAAGCAAACTTCCTCGTCGCTAGAATCACTCATTTTAGTTTTTTCACTTGTTTTCAAGTTTCTTGTTTTTAATATAAGGTTTAACAATGACGTGAAAAAATGCCGCGTAAAGAACCGCGTACAAAGCAAATTGAAAAAAGAACACCAAGAAGGTTCCGAGTCTGAGTTTTTAACAAATTAAAAAAAAGTTGTATGATATATTCGGCACCATAGAGGTAGCAGTAAATAGGTTTAATGTTTTTTTTAATTCACAAACTTAGTGCACACGATGTTCTAAATTCAATTTACTTTATCCTCTAGAGAATAAAAACGGCTTTTCCACTCAGATATTGAAGATTAAAAATACTCTTTCCGAGATGGTGGGATGAAAATGTAATTATTTTTTCTTATTCTTTGATTTTGTGGCTAAGTAATAGAATTATGTAAGTAATTAATACATTTCATAAATAATCTAATATTAATATTCTTTAAATTTGTACTAAAGTACTAAACAATTATAAAAGATATTTGCAAACCTGTGTACGTAGGATATGGTTAAAGAACGTTGTTGTATGTATCACCTCATGTACCCATATCCAAGCAAATAAATGATCTTAATCTTATACACAAATGACGGCAAGCGTAGCTTAACCTGATGGATCGGTCCGTGCGGCTGTTATTACTTAGCTACGAGCTCCTCATCGTTAATAGCATTGTTACGGCGACTTTTTTTTACCCTCCAACTGATAAGCTCTTGGCCTGCCTCTCACCTGATGGTAAGTGATGATCAGGCCGAAGGTGGAACCGAGCTACACCCGGAATCCTCAACCACAGAGGAACTGGCTATCTTACCTCTAACTGCCGAAACACAACAATTCTATTAACGATG
Source organism: Lithophane ornitopus (assembly GCA_948473465.1). Classification (NCBI taxonomy): domain Eukaryota; kingdom Metazoa; phylum Arthropoda; class Insecta; order Lepidoptera; family Noctuidae; genus Lithophane; species Lithophane ornitopus. The sequence goes on along the minus strand of OX419640.1, from coordinate 7,137,278 downwards.
AGGAGCTCGTGGCTAAGTAATAACAGCCGCACGGACCGATCCACCAGGTTAAGCTACGCTTGCCGGTGTTGGTCCGTGGATGGGTGACCATCTTATACATACCGAGACTCATCCGTGCCTCGGAAAGCACGTTAAGCCGTTGGTCCCTGCTGTCATTTGTGGATCCTTGACAGTCGTTACGGGTCGTCAGCAGCCCTAAAGTCTGAAAACCAGTCTTACCAAGGGGTATCGTATCACCCTGTTACTGGGTTGTGGAGGTCAGATAGGCAGTCGCTCCATGTAAAATACTGGTATTCAGCTGCATCCGGTTAGACTGGAAGCCGACCCCAACATAGTTGGGAAAAGGCAGGCAGATGAACAACAATGCTGTTAACATTGTGTTATGGCGACTTAGATAAGAAGGTGATTGTTCTCACATGTATAATTTCAACATGAATGATGCAACCATTATATTGTAACAATATTTTGATTTAAAAGAGTTTCCATGGAGTTTCTTGCCCGTTCTTCTCCATAGGTACAGTAGTACCAAACTGATATAGCTTACCGATGTACAGTCACGGATTTGAATTGATGAGCCACTTTCAAGCTTTTCAATTTTGCACTTTCAAACATTCACGAGATTACACGATTAAACACGAACTCAAACGAAACGAGCGTGCTCGTAAACAAAAAGACAAATTACTAATAATCGAAAATAGTCTCATCCATAGAGGTTGACTAATAAGTTCTCAATGATAAATAAATATAATGTTGCATTACGTTTATCCAATCTATTTGATACTGAGCTCTTTTGAATCAGAGCTCATTAACTCGATAATTCTTAAAACTTAACCGAACTTAACAGTTGAAATATTGATGTCAGAGACGTTACTTTCGAAGTTGTCGAAATGACTAATAATAAAATTTCTTCATACGCTAACGTTACTATGGCTACGCTAAAACAATCGTCGCTAGGTTACTGTTGCTAGACCTGCAATTGGTTGACTTTGGGTAGTCACTTTGTAGTAGTCACTGCTGTCAAGTTTGTAGTTCTGACTCTCAGGTTATTGTTCTGAGTCAGGTTAGCCAACTGGAAAAGTTAGACTTTCCGTGTTTGGATGTACGAGTAGACCCGAATAAACCCGATTTGCATTACACGACTAAAATACGAACCGGGCCAAGTGGCTTATCAATTAAAGTCCGTGACTGTACCTGCGCAGAAGATGAATTTTCAAAGCGCGGGAAATGCTATTGACCAATCGGCACGCTCCACGCACCGCGCTTCTTTTTCCTGTACTGCTATTGGTCGGCAGCTGCCGCCATGTTAGCGCCGCGTGGCATGTTAGTCAGCCGCCATACTTGCGAGTGACACAGAACTAAAAGCTACAGTGTATTATGAACCTTATAGTAGTGATCTAAGGTTGATTGTAAGTTTTAAGTTCTTTCGTTAATCTGTGGGGCATACTTTTTTTTTCTGTGCGAACGAAGATTCACGACGCGCCTTATCAGTTGGGACCACTGTACCTACTCAAAATCAAAATCAAAAGTCATTTATTCAAACTAGGCTGAGAATCAGCACTTTTCGAACGTCAAAATTACATAAAACAGTCCCCCGCCACGCCCACCCTTCACCACTTCCTAGTGCTTTAGCTGGGGAGAAGAAGTGGCGCAACAAACTCCCCAGCAGCACAGCTGTCTGTTCAGTTAGAGAAAAATTGATTCTATACAAAAGTATACAAAATCATTTACATTACATACATAATACTTAAATCTAATTATTAGCCATATGTCAGCTAGCACACGCCGAAATACCAACTACAAAAAAAAAATGCTTAAAAAAAAAAACGAGAACTACTCAAGCAGAAATAAAAGTTAAACATAAATTACCTAAATAAAAGCCTCCAGGCACAAAGGGCGTGCCCGCTTACATATAGCTGTAACTGGAAGTTATAAATGATAAAATAGGACCATCGAAGTAAAATACTACTACGCTTTGGACTGGGCAACTAGCTTCATATTTCTGACTGACTGACTTCTTGACAATTCAAAAGTGCCTTTAAATGGTTTAATTGAAATAAATGGTTTGAGTTTGAGGTGGAAGCTAGCCAGGCGGACTTAGAATAACCCGCCAACCAAACCAACCAGAAAATTTTGCCGAGACCTCTGGGATTGAGACAGGTAGTGTTACCACTAGACCACAGAGACGGCGAGCATACGAGTTTGAGTTGGCTTCCAGTCTAACCGGATGCAGCTGAATACCAGCTTCTGACTACCCGTAACGACTGTTAAAGATCGACAATGACAGCCGGGACCAACGGATTAACGTGCTTTCCGAGGCACGTATGAGTCTCGGTATGTAAGGTTTTTTTTTTTTTTTAGTGTGGGAAATCATCTAATGACTTCTCCCGCTCTGGGCGAAGCGGAAGGGCGTGTCAGACTTTTACTGACTAAAACCCACCCGTGTTCCTTCAGTTGCCTGTTGCCAAGGTCCCGGTATCCCTTTCGGACTTTCCCGCAACCTGGAGTATGTAATGGATGGACCAACTATGTTACGAATTGGATACTCACTCGAACTCAAGGGAACATTGCGGACACTTGTACTTGCTACCCGCATGATACTTCATGTGTCCTAGGGCGACGTTTCTGAAAATATAAAAATATATTATTAATAAATAATTATTAATAATAATATAAATCGGTTGGTGCCTCATTCAGTGCCGTAACTAGGGCGGTGCCAGCGGTGCCCAGGCACAGGGCGCAGACCCTGGAGGGGCGCAGAAATGACCAGACCAGGGCCACTAACAATACCTATTACCATTTTATTGTCAGAACCGGTTATGAATAGAAAATAATTCATGGGTGCGGTCATAGCAGCTCGCACCGGGCGCATAAAAGGCTAATTACGGCACTGGCCTCGTTCCCTTCGGTTGGAGCCTCATTCCATTTCGGTTAGTGCCTCATTCTATTTCGGTTGGTGCCTCATTCCATTTCGGTTGGTGCCTCTTTCCATTTCGGTTGGTGCCTCATACCATTTCGGTTGGTGCCTCATTCCATTTCGGTTGGTGCCTCATTCCATTTCGGTTGGTGCCTCATTCCATTTAAAGTTGGCTAAGGGGCCTCTGCCAGTTGCCTTCGGCCCCTCTCAAGCCTACCCCAGGGTCCCGACATATATAAAAAAAATATGCGAACATAAGTGTAGCGAACAACAGATTTTTTTTTTCGCGATTTCAGGTTTGGTTCCGTAGTGAAAGTTGATCATAATGATGAATACAATGACCCCTTAAGAAGATGCCCAAGTACTCAATTTCACCATGTAGTGACATGAAAATTCTTACCTATTCCTTGTGACCAACGGACACAGTTTGCATGTAAATTCCGTCGTATGTTGTCCTTTCATGTGCGCGCGCAAATGCCTACTTTTCTTCACACGGACAAAACATATGCTGCACTTTATGGAACCGCTTTGCTGAAACAAAACATCACTTTGTGTGAACACCATGTATCTATCACATAATTAATAAATTTATTTGTCATTGCTCCATTTTTAATTCTTTTTAACTATTGTGGTACAGTAATCGTATTCTATACTCCATTTGAAATAAGATTAGACGTATAGATAAGCCTTTTTTACATTCCGTTCAACCGATTTTGAATTCTATTGCGTTGGTGGCATGACAAATGGCAGCTGCAGTAGACAGTTGGTTTTGTGTAACTTTTTTTGCTTTTAATGCTTTCCTTATGCCTACGGTATAGAAGTCAAAATCGGTTGAACGGACTGTAAAAGGGTTTGTTTTAATGTCTAATCTTATTTCAAATGGGGTATAGGTGCATCGTATTCACATGTAATTATATAATTGATGTATACAAAATATTGTAAAACATTTTTTTAAAGAGTAACAGTGGAGTTTCTTGCCCATTCTTCTCCATACGAAAACTACCTTTTGGAAGGGGCAACTAGAATCAGTTCTATCTCTATTTGAAATAAATTATTTAACTTTGACTTTGAAAAAAATAAACTACGGTTCCAGAACCAGTCCCTAAATACAGGTTATACATAGTTAATTGATTCAGGCGTGACTTTGCGGAAATCCATTATAAAATACAATAGACGTAGATATATTTAGAAACCTATTCCGCTTGACTATTCTTCAAGTCTTAAAAAACCCTGTAAGAAATCGACACGTGTTTCACCTCTCAACGAGGCATCCTCAGGATGACGATTGACCAATTGCAAACCAGAACGCGACGTGTTAGCACACCGAGCGCTGGACGCAAAGTAGGGTTATACATATCGAGGTTACAGTGGATCCTCAAAGGTAGCCCGCGAAATTCAAATTTTCTTAAGTTTTTTGCAATTTGTAGGTCAGTATCAGGTTGTATTTGTAACAGACTTCTTCAAAAAGGAGGTTATCAATTCGTCTGTACTTCTTTATTTGTTTCCTCAGAACTTTCGACTAGGTGAACCGAATTTGATGATAGTTTTTTTATTTGAAAGGTGGTGCATCCCGTGTGGTCCCATAATTTTTTTATTAAGTTTGTTTGCGTAGTTTTTGAGTTAGTTCAATAATTACGTATTTTTCCCACTTAGTCTATGTAGATGTTATTTTATTTTGACTCCGTCACTGTTATTTACATAGCAGGTAGTGGTATTCAAATTTATGTGGGGTAGGTACCACAACAAAAAAGTGAAAAAAAAAAAAAAAACAACCAACTTCCAAAAAAAACACTAAAACAGTGAAAAATAATTTTGATTTCGGAAGTCGGTGGCAAAAAACGAAAATTGAAAAACAAAGACACGGTTGTTTTTTTTTTTTAACAGACTTCTTCAAAAAGGAGGAGGTTCTTAATTCGTCTGTATATATTTTTTTGTGTCTTTGTTACGCGATTACTGCGCCTATTACATTGATTTTGATGATTCATTTTTGTTTGGTAGGTCACGCTTCCGAGGTGGTCCCGGTGTGTAAAGGTCACCCATCCGCGGACCAACCCCGGCAAGCGCAGCTTAACCTGGTTGATCGATCCGTGCGGTTGCTATTATGTAGCCACGAGCTCCCAAATCTGTTCAGCCGTTTTATAGTAAAAGCGGAACTAAGAAATAAACAAACTCACTTTCGCATTTATAATATTAGTTAGGATTTCAGAGGAGCTCGTGGCTAAGTAATAAACAGTCTTACCAAGGGGTATCGTGTTACCCAGTAACTGGCAGGTCAGATAGGCACTCGCTCTATGTAAAAGTTTTCAGCTGCATCCGGTTAGATTGGAAGCCGATCACAACATTGTTGGGATGGGATGGCTGATGATGATTCAAATGGATTTACCTCGCTATGCTTGATCAAATGTCTTGCTTGCTTATCCTTGGTCGGGAAGCCTCTATAACAGACATCACACTTGTAAGGTGCCTGCCTATATTTTTCACATTCCCGTCTGTCTAGTACTTCTCGCCTCATCTCATCATGGTTCAAAGCTTTCACGCTGAAAACGTTCTCGTCAATCGGTATTGTTGGTTTTACATAAGGCTGTTTCTTCTTTTTCGGTCTGCGAACGAAAGTTGGGGACTAAAATTAGTATTTCTCAAGGCAAAAGCTTCAGGATAGTCCGCGAAATTCAAATTTTCTTAGGTTTTCTGCAATTTTCAGGTCAATGTCACGTTGTGTGTTGATTATTGGGTCCCCACCTATGAAATTGGCGTTTTTTTCTCACACATAGAGAACCTCGTCAATTCTATGATTTAAAATATTCCTCAATTGCTTGGTATTATATCGAATAATGACCATCATAGACAACTCCCAATAGTAAAACAACCTTATTACTTATAGTTTTCTAAACATAAAAAAATACCTTAAAAATGACTCCTCATTTTGTTAGCAGATATGACCACAATTTTTTTTTTTTACTTGGCCATAACTTATTTTTGTCGCTTAAATCTAAGTGGCATACGTTATCTTAGTTTTTAAACATTAGTCCATAAAAGTTGTAAAACATTAGTGTTCATGGTTGTTATATAAATTAAGAAATTGTTAGTATGAAAAATGCAACTTCTTTAAAATTCCCCGTACAAAACACCGATTTCATAGGTGGGCCCCACCTAATATGATTCGCGACCGTAACAAATATGGATTTACAGAATTATAAACATTTGAATCAACAATACAACTCTCTAAGTTCGTATATGTGTATTGAATGACCATATTTCATGAAATGATGACATTTGGAGATTATTCAAACTTCAAGGCCGATTCTAATGATTATAATACTGTAACGTCATATTTGGTACGGTCGCGAAAACAGTACGGTGTTGGCCGAGGGCCTAGACAAGTGACAATCGCTTTTGAAAGCGTTTCGTATTTCTGCAGCGACTTTCAACCAGGATTGACATAAGCTTTTCGATAGCTTATGTCAGTCCTATACATTTTTGCCTTTTCCATCATCGTTATCGCTGATAGAATGACACTTTGTCTAGGGACTCTGTTCTGTGTTTGGTCACGAATTTTTTAAATCGGTCCAGTAGTTTTTGAGTTGATTCATTACAAACAAAAATACAAGTACTTTCTCTTTATAATATTAGTGTACAGTACAACTATTTTATTAATGTCCCTCGGCAAACTTCGTGTTTCGTCAGTCGTCGGATTTCTATCAGTTGCCCTTTGCATTTGGTGCAGACCGGACGCTCTCAATCGAGTTGGAAGTTGTTACTATTTTAACATAATGTAATTTATTATAAAAATGGGGGGTTATAGTTTAAGCAAAATAATTTTACAGCTCTATACAACGTGCCGCCACAATGGCGACATTAATTTAACACAAGGGTGGAGGTAGTGGCCAGTAATCATAAAAATTATAATAAAATAAAATAATTGGTCAATTTAAAAATTTAAATTTTCAATCAAACTAAATAATAAAAACATTACCAAAATTGAGATCACTCTGTGTAAAAGATTCATTCATGAAGCTACCTACCAGCTGGCTTACGTTCTATCGGTCCGATTCTTTGTCGGCATAATTTCTAAGGAATTGCGCGGCTTTCCTTCTATTTGCCTACATATGATCCGTGACCCCGGTAAATGACCTCTTGTGAATGTGTTTGTGTGTGAATTAATATCACCATTAAAGCGGCACGCTGTATAGTTCACACGGAAATCAAAACAAAACAATAATAAAGTACTTAGTTCTGAATTCAAATTATTATACACGATAAATCTAATAATTGATGGACATGGAGATGATTCCCGAGAGACATTAAGAAAATAGTTATACCTACTGTAGATATGTTTTCTTACCTTCCCTTCACCCATATTATAACATCATCATCTTTATTTGCCTTTCTTTTTACAGCAGCTTTTTTCTTTTTAACTTTAGTCGTTTTCTCATCTATACACACAATTGCTTCATTGACGACATTTTTAACCATTTCATCATTTCCATAACTTTTATCATCATCATCACAAACTTCATGATTAACACCTACCTGCTCCTCATCATCACTGTCTATACTCTTAGAGAGATCCATATGTTCACCACTGTTGTCACTATCACCTATATTTCTAGAGAGATTCATAGTTTCTATGTCTTCCTCATTTTTCAACAACACAACATTTTCAAAACCTATTTTCGCATCGTTCACATAAATATTTTCTGTAACTATATCACCATCGTCATCGTCTGTAAAATCAGTTTCTTTTTCCCCGATCTCAATTTCGGTTATTGGTATTAAATCGACTTCGGTTTTTACATCAGCGGCAGCGTTAGAATAAGTCTCTTCAATAAATTCGTTCTTTCGCTCATCTTTTATGGTAATTTTATCTGAGACTAAGTTTTGTACCTCTACTTCGATTTCTTCGTTATGTGGGATGCCAATAACTTCTGTTTTAATCAAAGTGTTTGGAGTGTGTTCCTCTACATTGTGGCTGTTAAATTTGAATACTTCCTGCACAGTCCATGTAGATTTTAAATTAGTATGTGTGCGATGTATGTTATGTATGTCGCTTATTTTTAGCTGCAAGTAACAATGTATACCTTATTACAATGTCATAAGAGTCACAAGACGCGTTTCCAACTATTTATTGACCAGAAAAATTGTGTCCGCGGCTCTGACCCTAATTATTTTTCTGTAGCCTAGGTTACTGCTTATAACATCAGTTATCTGCCGGTGAAAGTCCCGTCAAAATCGGTCCAGCCGTTTCGGAGAGTAGCCGGAACAGACAGACAGATAAAAATTTAAAACATTTTTTTTTTAAATATGTATCTTACTTTCACATGCATTTAGTAAAAAGCTATTATTTTGACATTACAAACAGACTCATCAATTTTATTTATTTGTATATATTGGTACAATTTACTAACTTTTTGTGATTGTATGTATAATCTGTTTATGTAAATTGTAAGTAGTTTTTCTATGAAATAAATTAATAATCAATTAATTTTTACACCCGTTATTTTGGCTCTAGCGGACCACAGATTGAGAACCAATGATTTATTTCACGGGTTAGTATAGTTACTCACATCAGAATTGTTCTTCAAATGATCTTGCAGCAATGCATCGCTGAACAGCGCTTTAGATCTGAATGAAGCGGCTGACTGCAGCCGTGCCGTGCACTCCCAACAGATACCCGTGGGTAGTCGATTGTTTGTGTCCGTTCTCGGCTGAAATAATCATAGTGTGATTATTTATAATGTGCAATCGAAATGAGGGAATCAATGCTTAATTTTATCGACAACAAAAAAAAAAAATATATATATATATATATATTATCTACTAGCTGATGCCCGCGGCATCGCCAGCGTGGATGTAGGTTATTATATACTAAAACCTTCCTTGAGAACCACTCTATCCATTGGTGAAAACAGCATGAAAATCGGTGCAGTAGTTTTTGAGTTTATCGCGAACAGACAGACAGACAGACGCCGCGGAGGACTTTGTTACCCGACTACGGTGAAGAAAAAAGGAGGGTTATGATTTTGACCGGTATGTATGTATGTATGTTCATCTGTTCCCTCCTATCTTCTAAACCACTCATCACAATTTGACAAATGAGGTATCGTTGGAAGCGTTTTGATCGTCCACTGGTTATAGGATATATGACGTCACATTAAATTAAAAATGGCGCCCTCTAGAGGACATAAAGAAAGGAACTATAAAAAAAAATTGTTTAATAAAATTAATAAAAAACTAAAACCGAACTTCGACTAAAAAGTTATAAACAAGACACCACAGACAGACAAATTAAAAATCCGGAGTCACACCTAATCTGTTTGATTTATGCCCTAACACGTGTGACTCCGGATTTTTAATTTGTCTATCTGCGGTGTCTTGTTTTATACTTTTTTAGTCGTAGTTGGGTTTTAGTTTTTATTACTTTTTTTTTTTATAATATGTAGTGATTAACTCACCGCCTGTCCCATAACATCTTCATACATTTTGTCCAAACCGTAGTCATTTAATCGATACATTTTACTGTCCAATGAAAGGCATAGCTTACAGATCTAGAAAACAAAGACAATAAAGTTTAATGAGAAATATTATTGTTTACTAGCTGCTGCCCGCGGCTCCGCCCGCGTGACCCCAATTCTTTTTCTAAAATAAAAGTAGCCTAAGTTACTCCTGACAACATCAGCTATCTGCCAGTGAAAGTCCCGTCAAAATCGGGTTCAGCCGTTTCGGAGATTAGCCGGAACAGACAGAAAGAAAGTAAAAAAAAAAAAGTTTTTTATGGCATATATGTACTTTAATTATGCATTTAATAAACAAACATACAATAATTAAGGGAGTATTGTTCGAAGTAATATTATGTAATTATTTTTATAACAAATATTTTTAATTTCAAAAATTATATTATTATTATTTAATTTAAAAAATATTAAAAAAAAAAACGACTTCCAAACGTGTCTTTGCTTTTCAATTTTCGTTTTTTGCCACATTTTTCAGTTTTTTGGAAGTCGGTTTTTTTTTTGTAAAAAGTTTTTATTTTTCACTTTTTAGTTGTGGTACCTACCCCACACAAATTCTAATACCACTAGCTGATGTAAATAACAGTGAAGGAGTAAATGAAAACATCGTAAAAAAAAAATAACCTAGATAAACTAAATGGGAAAAATACGTAACATTAAAGCTAACTCAAAAACTACACAAGCAAAGTTAATAAAATTTATATGGGACCACCTCGGAAGCATGTCCTACCATACAAAAAAAGAATCATCAATATCGATTTACTCGATTTCTCCGCCAATTAGGCGGAGAAATCGAGTAAAAAACAAACAAACAAAAAAAAAAAAAAAAAAACATACATACGAATTGAGAACCTCCTCCTTTTTGAAGAAGTCGGTTAAAAAAGGAATCTTACCCTTAATACAGCGGGTCCATAACACTCGTCCTAAAAAAAAAACACAAGGCTTGTATCAGTTACCATCCTTCGAGGTTTTACAATAGAGGTTGCACTGTAACTCGGTGCCGTAACCCATGAAGAAGTCTCAGAACAAATAAAAAAACCAAGATAGAGCGCTGCGAACAATACAGTGAAGCATGCCAAAACTACACCACCGCTCTGTGCATATTTGGCGGTATCTACATCGCCACATGCGAACTACGCATCAAAGACCTGACGTCAGACAGACGTCACATAAATCCTGCATCGCACAATTAAAGTTTACCGTGCAGTGGACATATATACGAGAACCCAACATCAATCTTTGGGCAGTTGCCCGCCACAACACCCGTCTGGTTGGAGGATCCTCCCTTTTCTAAGGAGTATGAGTGAACTTTACACCCTGTTCCTCATACCCCTAAACATACACGCTCAAACGCACACATTTACACTTACACACACACATTTACATTTACGTGTCCAGTACAACAACGCATACAGGGCGCTGTTGGGGTTGCCACGACACTGTAGCGCGTCAGGGATGTCCGCAGAGGCACGTATAGACGACTTTTATGCAATCATGCGAAAGCGTGTCGCCTCCCTGATGCGGCGGGCGCGGGGCAGCGCCAACAGCCTCTTGATCACTGTGGCCGATAGGGCGGAAGGTCTAATACTAAGACACTGGACCAGGACACAAGTATTCCCTTCAAACCGTGCTTTAAAATAATGTTTTGATTTTATTAATAATTTTGATTTTATTGGTGGCGATTCTGACATTATTGTGAATGATTTTGACATTGTTGCTATTAATTATTTTGACATTATTTTTAATTATTTTACGGGATTTGCCAAGTATAATTTACTAACACTAGTGTGTAAGATGTGTGTGTACATGATTACTAAGTTGGATTGTATGATCTGTTAAATAAATGATAATAAAAATAATACAACCATTTACAATCAAACTACACCTCACTAAGTGCACACATGTTTACGAAACCGGCCTCACGTCACAGTTGACAGCGCTCTGTCTTGGTTTTTTATTTGGTCTGAGAAGTAATTTCCTTCCAACCAATTGTCGGTCACAGCGGCCAGTCTCAACGGAGACTAGCCAAGTATGCAGAACGTGAGTTTTATACAACTTTCAGCAATTATTCTGATTTATACTTTATAACAATGAGATAAGAGTTACTTTGTGATGAATTAATGAATTAAGAATTTTCGTTAAAAAAAAACCGGCCAAGTGCGACTCGGACTCGCGTATAAAAAACGGCAAAAATAATCATGTCTGTTGTATAGAAACCGAACTTAAAGATTTGTTTTATTTTAATTTAATTATTAATTTTAAAGTGAATATATATCTAAATATTCTGTGAATATTTCAAGCGTCTACCTGTTGCCGTTATTAATATCGAGCAAAAACGAGCAAAAAAAACACGTTTGTTGTATGGGAGCCCCCTTAAATATTTATTTTATTCTGTTTTTTTTTGTATTGTCATTATAGCGGCAACAGAAATAAATAATCTGTGAAAATTTCAACTGTCTAATAACTATCACGGTTCATGAGATACACCCTGGTGACAGACGGACAGACGGAGGACAGCGGAGTCTTAGTAAAAGGGTCCCGTTTTACCCTTTGGGTACGGAACCCTAAAAATTATGAATGTGCGCCTTTAATGTTTTGCCGTGCCATGCCGCGTCGTGCCGACTGAATATTGTGTGATATTAGAACAAAAAATATCAGTGAAAACAGATATGAGTGGAAACGCCGGGAGGGGGGAATGCCCTAGAAAGATATATTAGCAAACAAATTGGTGATGTTGTTCATTTAAATTCCCCGATTAATAATAATAATGATCCTATTTTGATCCAGCCCGTCCCGCCTTGCCGCCCTCCCATCAGTGACGCCCTAAGCCGAGGTTCGTACCCCACAGGGGGTGCCCTTAGCGAGCGCTCACTTAGTATTAATTTAGAATAGTTTTATGCCCCTGGCTGGAGGCCCTAAGTCTAGTAGCTTAAGGCAGCCACAAGAAAGTCCGGTTAAATAGTTACGATTTTCATCTAAAGTCAAATATGAGATGCCGAATCAAAAAAAAAAAAAAAAGATGTTGTTCAGTATGGTCAGGTGCGTAGTACTCGCAACCGGTGTGCGTGTATGACTATACCCCATTTGAAATAAGATTAGACATTAAAACAAACCCTTTTACAGTCCGTTCAACCGATTTTGAATTCTATACCGTAGGCATAAGGATAGCATTAAAAGCAAAAAAAGTTACACAATACCGACTATCTACTGCGGCTGCCATTTGTCATGCCACCAACGCAATAGAATTCAAAATCGGTTGAACGGAATGTAAAAAAGGCTTATCTATACGTCTAATCTTATTTCAAATGGAGTATAGATGTATGAACGTAAACGAGGCAAAAGGAGTATGTAGGTGGCGTTCTGTCGTTTCTGCCAATGGGAAAGCATGAGTATGTATGTATGTGTACATCAGTGAAATCTTACATCAATTGATGGTATAGCTCCATACTTTATTCTCCTGATTCCTTGTTTTGTAAAATAGAAGTCGTCTTCTTTAAAATGATCTGAACATATAACGGTTCTGTTTGTAGGCACCCAGTTGGGTATGGCAAGAGACTCCAGCCATGATACACGCTGTTTTGGATCTTTTGGGAACCTGAAATTAAATAAATCAATAAATATTTTTATTGTGGATCATAGGTACATAATACAGGTCTAAAATAATTAAATTGAGATCAGCTACGTGCCGCCCTTAGGGCATAATATAAATAATATTATCCTACTATCCTATATAAATATATAAATGTAAAAGTTTGTGTGTTTGGATGTTTGTTACTCAATCACGCAAAAACGGCTGAATGGATTTGGATGAAATTTGGTAAACAGATAGTTTATAACCTGGATTAACAATGGATAATTTTTATCCCGATATTCCCACGGGAACGAGACTTACGCGGGTGAATCCGCGGGGCGCAGCTAGTAAAAAACACCGTCTTTGCTTTTCAATTTACGTTTTTTGGCACCAACTTCCAAAATTATAGTTATTTTTCACTTTTGAGTGTTTGTTTTGGTAGTCAGTTGTTTTTATTTTTCACTTTTTAGTTGTGGTACTAAGTTACTACTACTACCCCACACTAATTCGAATACCACTACCTGCTAAGTAAATAATAGTGACGGAGTCACATAGAACATCGTCTTCATAAACTAAGTGGGAAAAATATCGTAATATTGAAGCTAAAAAAACTACACAAACAAAGTAAATAAAATTCATATGGGACCATATTTGGCGGAGTAATTGCGTAACAAACACACAAAAAAAATCACACAGACAAATTGAGTACCTCCTCCTTGATGAAAAAGTCAGTTAAAAACAGAACAAATTAAGGTAGGTACACATCAGTGGGACACTGAACGCATCATGACTGAGGGAGACTGTATTGGAGAAGTGGTTTGTCTAATAGGATGTTTTTTATAGAGTAGTAGCACTCAAGGGATGATCTTAAACAACATTGCTACATCGATAGATGGGAAGACCATAAAATAGATATATTACGGATGTAAAAACACCTTTAATGGAAGCTTAGAGTTACTTGTTCTTACTGGTTTTTTTACACGACTGCCCAAAAAGGAGTGTAATGTTTTCAGGGTTCATGTATGTATGTGAGTTTCTTTATTCCACCATAACTTTAAAATGCCTAAACGGATTTGGATGTATGGGGTATCGTTAGAATCCTTACATTATCCCGAGTGACATAGGCCATGTTTTTTTTTAAAATATGGCGGCAGTATGGCTCCATTTTCAAATGTAAAAAATAAAAAAATCTTCAATTATTTACAATATGAGTATCCAATTGAAGGCCTTGATGAGCACATTCCAAAACTATATAATTTATTGGCATACATTTTACATAGGTAGGGTGTACATGCAAATAAAGAAATAAAAAACATTTCATCTTTGGCTGCAAACGATAATCAGACTTTAGTAACACTGCAAATGTCTAATTGAGTGAATGGTTTGGTAGATGATTGAGTTATTATTAGAATTCATTCATAATCACAGTACCAATAGTTAGGCAAGTAATTTAAAAAAATTGTTAACATTAACACAACGCCAACTATTAATAGCGGTAAACAAAAATGTACCTAAACTACAAAAAAATATTACATACTTGTCACTAAAATGTATAAAATAAAAATAATTAATTAAAAACTTTTAGCAGGGCAGTTGTGTTTTTTAATTTTTTAATTAATTATTTTTATTAATATTGTTTTTGGAGTAGACCACACCTGGGAACCTTCTGGTTACCAAGCAATTTAAGGTCAAAGTACAACTTGTTTTCTTAATGACAACAAGTTTTAAGTGTTAGAACCTACCGCCACAACCCCTATCAGTGGCGAAAGCACCATAGAACACGATTCCTACCGGCTTCCCTTTGGAGGTTTGCATCAGCAAGTCTACTGCTATTGAACAATGGCATAGTCAATAGCGGCTACTATTGCCAAAAATATAGTTACACTACTACTACTATTTAATTCACCATAACATTCAAACAACAAAAACGCCTATTTCAACCTTTGAATTACAACAAAAACAAAAAAAATCCTAAAATAACCCGGGGCTAAAACGTCAGAATCGGGAAATAAAAATTAATACAATAGTGATCCCGTCATGATGTCACTTTAGTTCACGTGGCACCGCTTAAAAAGGACGAGAGCAACCCGGTGTACACCGGGTTACGATAGAGACAGATATAGAAAAATGCGTCAGCGAGAACGAGATAGAGGAATATTGCACATTTGATTTAGTTTCCACCTGTTCATGTGTACTTTATTCGGTCCTTTAATAATTAGTCATAACATTAATATTTTGAATTGCTTTATCCCAATAAGTTAGGGTCAGCTTCCAGTCTGGTGAAAGAAAGGATTATGTTGTATTATAGTTACTTTAGTTTGCTCAGTAGCAGCCTGGTCGATGGCAATAGGCGAGCCTATTGCCATCGACCAGGCTCCCTATTACATGGGACTTTAACATAACTGGCGAAATGTGGGTGTGTACTATAAGTACACCTCTGCCTTACCATTCGGGGAATAGAGCCGTGATGTTATGTATTTATGTGTACTTACGAATGAAAAGTGATCCTCTCAGAAATGGAAGTACTTGACTGACTTATTTTCTTCAGTTTGGCATTATTACCACAGTTTTGTATACAACACTTCATTTTCTTTATATTTTCACGTAGTTTGGAATACAAACAAAACTAACTAGGTATTTATATCATTTATACTAGAATAACTGCGAGAAAAGTAAAAGTACATACTTAAATAATTAAGTACATACATAATATACAAAATTAAAACAAAGAACGGGATACTAAGTAGAATCATGTATAGAAATTAGATTCAAAAGTTGAAGTGGAATCCTTGGAAGTATTTGATTGATTTCATCTTTAAGTATCGCCTATCGGTTTCGTGGCAATTTTGAGGAAGATTCACCATTAATTCACTGAACAATACACGCTGGCGAGCAATAATTTCACCGATTTATTTATATATTAGAGTGTTCTTTATAAATAAATTTTCATTGGAATCAATGAATGAAACTAAATTACTAAAATGTCAAAGTGTCAAAGTCACGTCAAACGGTCAAATGTCAACAAATCAACAGAGTTCAGAGGCCGCTTTCCGAATTAGAAAATAATCGCTGTCAGCGTTCTTATCGATAACTTGTGTTCTGTTTTAATTATCATGATTATGACAGCTGACGGCTGTCATCAATTCGGAACGCTCGTGAACGCGCTCACAGTCCTCGCTCAGCTTCATAGCATAAACATAACCTCAAACCTTGCACAAGAAAGATCGATTGTATGTACACAAACATATATCAAATTTTAAGAAAATGTCCGATATTCATAGTTTAAATACCAGGAATAAACACAATCTTGCTGTACATCGCACTCGTCTCCACAGAGTAGGCAACTCGTTCATGGGTCAATGTATACGCCTTTATAACAAACTTCCCATTGACATTCGAAACTTACCCATTAAACGATTTAAAAGCTGCATTAAAACCAAACTTTGTAGAAAAGGGTACTATAAAATTTCAGATTATTTAGAAGACAAAAAAGCATGGGATTGAGCTGCTCGCTCTACTAAGCACTATAACATTTTGAATAATATGGAAAATCATCAAAGTATATCAACCATTTTTATTTACAAATTGACATTATTGAATATTCTATACAAAATGACATGATTACTTTGTAAAGTATTTTATTATTGTGAATGTGAGGACTATGTGAATGTTTTTTTTTTTTTTTTCTTTCTCAGATAATTTTATTAATGGTCTGGCAATTTGAGAATTTTATGCGGCCTACCCAAATGTCCTTTCTTTGGTATTGTTCGTCGAGTCGCTGAGCTCCTTAAGTTCTGAGTTGAGCTCCGCCATTACTGACAAATGCTTGCACTGACTGGACAGGGCCACTCAAATCTGTGTGGTTCTTTCCTCAAAAGACCATTTCAGATTCGAATTTACATGGTCCTCATATGGCTTGACCAAGATTATGTCTGGACTTTAAAAGAGACTGTGACCTCTGAGTTTGTTTCGGCCTTTCTTCTCAGAGTAGTCAGATAGGAAACGCCGACCTCATCTAGCTTATTTTTAATATTTTTTAATAGGACGTGTAAATGTGATTCCAATATCCTATTTACAGAATAAACAATTTCATTTCATTTCATTTCATTGAATATTTTTTGAAAATGGAAGTTCACCGCATTAGTTTGCTTGTTGACTCTATCGACTCTGGTCGCCATACTAACGACAGCATCAACGGAAAAGAAGGGATGCGCAAGCGACAAACATTAGCCAATAGGACAGTGTAATTAACTTCTTAACATTCAATAAATGATCAAATTATGTAATGTATAATCTATTTTGTAGTTTTACTTGTAACATCCTATATCATTTGAATAAGTTTTGTATTTAGGTACATATGTATATACAACTTAAATTGTAATAATGCAACTGATAGCTGATAGGTAAGTAAATGTGAAATTCATTCTTGGCAAGTAGATTTTCTTTTTTATACTTATTCATGTAAGTATTTAAAAGATGAGAAGGGAACTTGTTACCATTGCGCCATGTATTGGGATGGGTATGTAAATAATGTTCAACAATAATAGTAATAAAACATTTTTATTAACAATCAATTAGAATCACAGTATAATCAATCAGACTAAACCTCAGGTACCCTGCTTGAGCTCCAAGCCACATTCTTCTCCTACTTATTATTTCAATCAATCAATCAATTAATATCTTTATTGTGGATCATAGGTAGGTACATAATACAGGTCGAAAATCTTTATTTATTTATGCTAATATAAGAAATATATCAAACAGTAACAAAAGTCTTATGTACTTATATTATTAACTCCTTATCTATTTTAGTAAATATTATGTAAAAGCACAAAAATTAATAAAATTCACAGATCACACAAATCTTAAAACTAATAAAAAATCACAAGTAGAGCAATACTTACTACTAATTAAAACAGGTAAGTACTTACTGATCAATATCAGACTAACTAATTATCTAAAAAAGTTCGATCTTTTATCAAATTCACAGTTTGGTTTTAGACAAGGTGTTTGTACTGAAGATGCAGTAACTGCGTTAAGTTCACTTGTAGCTGAGCACCTTGACAAAGGAAACAGATGCCTGTCTGTT
The DNA here is from genome assembly GCA_948473465.1 of Lithophane ornitopus. Lineage (NCBI taxonomy): Eukaryota > Metazoa > Arthropoda > Insecta > Lepidoptera > Noctuidae > Lithophane > Lithophane ornitopus. The sequence continues at coordinate 7,119,195 of OX419640.1, read as the reverse complement.
TTCTTAGACCTCAAAAAAGCATTCGACACCGTCTCTGTTCCAATCCTTGTGAACAAGCTGGAAAAAAACGGAATAAGAGGGACTGCACTCAGTTTACTCAAAGACTACCTCTCCAACAGGAAACAAAGAGTAAAAATAGGACAGTACTCTAGTGACGAGGTAGATGTATCATATGGCGTCCCACAGGGTAGTATTTTAGGGCCTACCCTCTTTCTCCTGTACATTAATGAACTATGTAACATTAAAATAAAAAATGCTAAGGTGTTCTCGTACGCCGATGATACATCTATTGTATTCTCTGGTTCATCCTGGCAGGAAGTTAAACGGAGAGCTGAGGCAGGTATGGCTCGGGTAGCTAAATGGCTAAAAAGTAACTTACTTTCCCTGAACACTAATAAAACAAACTACATATGCTTTAGTATCAGTAACCGAACACAGCCTGTTGAAGAGTTAGATCTAAAAGTACACATATGTGGAAACATACCTACTATGAGCTGTAACTGCCCATGTATTGAGAAGGTCGGTGTAACTAAATATCTTGGAGTTGTGATGGATCAGGCACTGTCCTGGTATCCTCAACTTGAGCAAGTTTCTAAGAGAATAAGGAAACTCAGTTGGATCTTTAAATCCCTGAGACATATTGCTCCAACTCAAGTTGAGAGCTCTAAGAACCGTCCCAGAAATCTCTTAAATGAAATATATGTAGCACTAGCCCAGTCTGTACTATTATATTGTATTCCAATTTGGGGGGGTGCAGCAAAAACAAAATTCATAGACATAGAACGAGCGCAGCGTGCACTTATAAAAATAATGTATTTTAAAAATAAAAGATTCGCCACTGCTAGTTTATATCAAATAAGTGATTTACTCTCTGTAAGGAAACTGTATGTAACCCAAACTATACTAAAACAACATAAAACCCTACCATATAATGATACAGACAAATCTAAAAGGAGGAGAGATTTGGTTGTCCGAGTTCCCCGAACAAAAACTAGATTTGCATGCAAGCAATTCAATAAACGCTCTACTCAGCTGTATAACAAAATTAACAAGCATGTTTATGTTTATAATAAAAGTTACCATGACTGTAAAAAAAGTATAATAGACTGGATAAAACCACTTACCTATGAGGAAACCGAGGCACTCCTGCAACACGTTGAGTAGATGAAATCCAACACATTAAGTTATATACCATAACTTAAAACACCACCAACCCACACACCATACATCTCATCATGCACACACACAACACACCACACCACTCCATACCACACCACATCAAACCACACCACACCACACACACCATACACCTTACACCACATCGCACACCACACTACACATCAGACCACATCGCGAGCCTCACCATATATCACACGTAACACCGCACTACTTACCACACCACACTATTCACCATTTCGCTTACACTAACTAGGAATAAGTTTTACTTATATTTTTACTGTTAGTCCTTTAATTTGCAACTTTACGTTACGTTTCACTAGTTTTATTGTTTATTTTTCTTAAGATTAGTAAATTTTATCTAATTGCAGATACAATACCTATGTACTTACACTCGATATTACCCGGAAGGTCAGTACACTATATTAACTCCAGTTAGTATAAATGTACGACAATGATGTGAAAGAGCGGAGCCTTCTAATACAGGCATTGTTTGCTTAACGGGAGGCTCCAAACACGTATAATTGAAATGTAATTTTCTTTTGTCATAATAAACTATTTTGTATTTGTATTTGTATTTTGTATCAACAATCACAGTATACTACTAAGTCAACAGGTACTGATCAAATCTTAAAAACTAATAACAAATCACAAGTAGTGCTACTAATAATAAAACAGGTGCTGATCATATCTATACTAGATGTAAAGATCTATAAACAACTGCAAAATGAATCAGTTCCGTGTTAACAACCAAAAAAACTTGACTGGCACTGGGTACCAGTAAGATTATTATTGTATGTTGCACATTGTTCTTGCTATGAAGTCATACACCATCACAAGATGCATTTTTTCAAAATGTTTGCATAACAGGATTATAAACATTAGAATCAGCAATACAACTCTTTAAGTTCATGTAAGTGCATTGAATGAAAATTTCATGAAATCGTCAGTCAATACACTTACATGAACTTAGAGAGTTGTATTGCTAATTCTAATGTTTATAATTCTGTAAATTCATATTTGTTACGGCCGCTAATAATATTTAGATCAACATACAACCTGATACTGACCTGCAAATTGCAAAAAACATAAGAAAATTTGAATTTCGCGTGCCACCCTAGCGCATCAACATTAACAAAAATCATCACAAATAATATTATTTTAGTGTTAGTAGGAAGTGCCTCCTTATATATTTTTTTTATTTCAGTAGATCAAGAGTCACCATCTCCATTCATTTGGAACGAGGCATGCATTTTGTTGCTACTCACATTATACAGTGAGCATAGCATAGAGAACATTTTGAAAAAATGCATCAAGATGGTACATGACATCATAGCAAGAACAATGTGCAACATACAATAATAATGTTACTGGTTCTGGTACCTAGTGCCAGTCAGTAGACACAGTGTCTGCCCAAACGTTGCTATGCCACGATGAACATTTTAGACGCGTCGTCTTGACTGTACTGAGATGTGATCAGTAGGTTGACTTAGTAGTATACTGTGATTGTTAATTAGTTAAGATTTGATCAGTAAGTACTTACCTGTTTTAATTAGTAGTAAGTATAGCTCTACTTGTGACTATTTATTATTAGTTTTAAGATTTGATCAGTACCCGTTTAAAGATTTGAATAGAAATACCTGGTAAAATCTGGGAATTTTATTAATGTTTAATTGTACTGTAGGTATGTGATTTTACAAAATATTTACTAAATAAAATAGATATGAGTTAATAATTATGTAGGTACATATGACATTTGTTACTGTTTGATATTTTTTAGCTTGGAGCGCAAGCAGGGTACCTGAGGGTCAGTCTGATTATACTGTGATTCTAATTGATTGTACAATAGTAATTAAACATTTTTATTAACAATCAATTTAATAACAATAATAATTGTTGAACATTATTTACATACCCATTCCAATACATGGCGTAATGGTAACAAGTTCCCTTCTCATATTTTAAATACTTACATGAATAAGAATAAGAATTTAAAAAAAAGAAAATCTACTTGCCAAGAATGAATTTCACATTTACATACCTATCAGCTATCAGTTGCATTATTACAATTTAAGTTATTTATACATATGTACCTAAATATAAAACTTATTCAAATGAAAAATTCAAACTTATTATAAGTATAACTAAAAAATAGATTATACATTACATAATTTTATCATTTATTGAATGTTAAGAAGTTTAATTACACTGTCCTATTCGCTTGCGCATCCCTTCTTTTCCGTTGATGCTGTCGTTAGTATGGCGACCGGAGTCGATAGAGTCCACACCAAACCAATTCGGTGAACTTCCATTTTCAAAAAATATTCAATCGGTCTTTCTTGTGCAAGGTTTGAGGTTATGTTTATGTTATGAAGCTGAGCGAGGACTGTGAGCGCGTTCACGAGCGTTCCGAATTGATGACAGCAGTCAGCTGTCTTAATCGTGATAATTAAAACGGAACACAAGATAACGATTCGAGCGCTGACAGCGATTATTTTCTAATTCGGAAAGCGGCCATGGTCGACGTTATCCTTTACTATCAGTGCGTTCCGTGTTACGCCATAATCGATTTGAACGTGCTATAACCTGTACCGAATTACTAAAATCGCGATAACGATGGCCCGTGAATCGTCATAGATGACGTCATGACATGCGCCATCTTGCGATAACGCCGACCATGCCTTCTATTATTATCACCGTGAGCGCTGTCAATGTGGCTGTCAAATTGACAGTTGTACTGTGTTGTTTTGGGTCATAACTATCAGTATTTTTTTAAACTGAAGAAGAAATTTGATGATTAAACTGATGATATTCATATATTTTTTTAATTTGATGTGTAAATAACCATAAGTATTCAAGTGAATATAAACGACGAGGCGTGAGCATTATTGAAAACATTCGCATGTTTTCAGTCATGCTCACATCAGGAGCAATAGGAGAAGGCTCAGAGAGTTAAGTGCTGAATTTTAGCCCACTTGCAGTTCTTCCCACTGCTCAAACGATTATGATGCAAATGTTTTACTCATCACAACTGCTTAGCTGTCTGTTTGCAAAAGCTACCTTACAGTTTTTAAAGTGTGAAGTTAAACCACTCTTTAGCTATTGTCTTCTGATCAATCATAATGTTTACTTATATAGTTCTTGCTGTTTACAGATACTGAATATGTACAACAATTGGTGAATGACTTTGATGCAAATATAAGCCAAGAAACAGTCACTGCTGAATGAACCAACAGAACAATATGGTAAGTATTTTATATTATTATCTGGTTATGTGCAGACACTTATTAGCTGAATGTGCCTGTTGTGTTTGCATAAGATCATGTTGACAACAGTATAATATGGTCACGCTTACTCCAAAACTTAATCTATAACAAAAGTAAGATAAAAGTGTTCTATGGTTTTGTCTTATTAGTATATTGACAGTTAATTCTTAACAACTTGCTCTCAGAATCTATCATTTTAAAGTTATAAAAGCATTTTCTTATAAATATATCCATCTCAAACAATATTACTGCAGTGTTAGTAGGAAGTACCTTCATAATAATATTTTTTTATTTCAGTAGATCAAGAGTCACCACCTCTATTCATTTGGAACGAAGCATGCATTTTGTTGCTACTCACATTATACAGTGAGCATAGAAAACATTTCGAAAAAATGCATCTTGAGATGGTGTATGACGTCATAGCAAGAACAATAATCTTACTGGTACCCAGTGCCAGTCAAGTTTTTTTGGTTGTTCACATGGAACTGATTCATTTTACAGTTGTTGTGTAACAACAACAATTAAATTTAAGTTTTTTATAGATCTTCGCATTTGTATAGATATGATCAGCACCTGTTTTATTATTAGTAGCACTACTTGTGATTTTTTATTAGTTTTTAAGATTTGATCAGTACCTGTTGACTTAGTAGTATACTGTGATTGTTGATCAGTAAATACTTACCTGTTTTAATTAGTAGTAAGTATTGCTCTACTTGTGATTTTTTATTAGTTTTAAGATTTGATCAGTACCCGTTTGAATATTTGAATAGAAATTCCTGGTAAATCTGTGAATTTTATTAATGTTTGTGCGTTTACATAATATTTACTAAAAATAGATAAGGACTTAATAATATAAGTACATATGACTTTTGTTACTGTTGTACTGTTTGATATTTTTCTTATATAAGCATAAATAATAAGTAGGAGAAGAATGTGGCTTGGAGCGCAAGCAGGGTACCTGAGGTTCAGTCTGATTATACTGTGATTCTAATTGATTTTTAATAAAAATGTTTTATTACTATTATTGTTGAACATTATTTACATACCCATCCCAATACATGGCGCAATGGTAACAAGTTCCCTTCTCATCTTTTAAATACTTACGAATAAGAACAAGTATTAAAAAAAAAACTACTTGCCAAGAATGAATTTCACATTTACTTACCTATCAGCTATCAGTTGCATTATTACAATTTAAATTATATATACATATGTACCTAAATATAAAACTTATTCAAATGATAAAGGATGTTATTAGTAAAACTACAAAATAGATTATACATTACATAATTTGTTCATTTATTGAATGTTAAGAAGTTTAATTACACTGTCCTATTGGCTAATGTTTGTCGCTTGCGCATCCCTTCTTTTCCATTGATGCCGTCGTTAGCATGGCGACCAGAGTCGATAGAGTCAACAAGCAAACTAATGCGGTGAAGTTCTATTTTCAAAAAATATTCAATCGGTCTTTCTTGTGCAAGGTTTGAGGTTATGTTTATGTTATGAAGCTGAGCGAGGACTGTGAGCGCGTTCACGAGCGTTCCGAATTGATGACAGCCGTCAGCTGTCATAATCGTGATAATTAAAACGGAACACAAGATAACGATATGAGCGCTGACAGCGATTAATTTCTAATTCGGAAAGCAGCCTATAATATATAGCGTTATCGCAAGATGGCGCATGTCATGACGTCATTTATGACGATTCACGGGACATCGTTATCGCGATCATAGTAATACGGTACGGGTTATAGCACGTTCAAATCGATTACGGCGTAACACGGAACGCACCGTCAGTAAATTACAATTTTCTCGAAATATGCCTCTGTGTGCTGTACCAGGATGTACTAAACCTGGTGTCCATTTATTTCCCAAAGATACAACGCTAAAAAAAAGGTGGGAAAAGGCTATACGTCGCAAAAAATTTATAGCGACAAAGCATAGCAGGTTATGCCGGAATCATTTCCAAGAATCTGATTATGTAGGAGAATCAGCGTATACAGGTGAGCTATTAACTTATTAAGAGCGTTGATTTCAGTTTTTTTCATTCATTTCGATTTCTGTAATTCCCATATTAACAAAATTCACTTATTTCATTATTATCAATTGTCGTCATATTAGCAATTAGCATAGCAATAGCAATTATCATGCTAAGACTCAAGAATTCACAAGCTAATGAAATTAATGAAAAATCGCATTAATTGCCATTACTACCTGCGACAGCTTTAGTTCCAAAAAATGCGTTAAGGCGCTACTTTCGGTTGCCATATTGTTGGCAGCCATTTTGGCTTGTTGTGTTTATCTGTCAAACTGACAGATTATAGTTTCCGTCATTTGTGTCGAATCTTTGGGTTAGTTTGTGTATTATTTGTTCTCCTCGCTTTATTGCTTGAGTTGAGACATAATTCTAAATTCCTTGTTCGATACGAATTATTCTGCAGTGCTCTGGTGCTTTGGTCCACGGCTATGGCTCCTATCAAGTGCTGTGTTGTCGGTTGTTCTTCAACCAACATATCTCATCGCCTTTATAATTTACCAAAGGACGATAAAATTAGGGCTTTATGGATGTCGTTTTTGGTGCCAGTGAATTCCGAACTTCTTGGTCTATCAAAGGATCAGTTAGTGAATAAACGTGTGTGCCAAAAACACTTCGACAAATATCAACTGGATGGCAAGGGTAATCGTCTCAAATATGGTTATCCATGTCTATTTTCTACTAAAGAAATCGATCATGGGGTGCCTTTATTTGGTAAGTGTATTAGCTCTACATATTAATATGTACACCTCAGACCAAATTAAAAACCAAGCCAACAACAACAACAACAGCCAACAACATACCATCAACATGCCATGCTGCCAACAGTGCCATGAAGCCGGTTTCGTAAACATGTGTGCACTTATTGAGGTGTAGTTTGATTATAAATTTGTGTGTGTGAGCGTGTATGCACAGCAGAGGTGTAGTTTTGGTACGCATCACTGTATTCTTTGCAGCGCTCTGTCTTGGTTTTTATTTGGTCTGAGAGGTACAGTTGTAAATTATAGCTGTGCTGTTTCAATTTTTTATTCTATACTTTAATTCTCATTATTTTTATATTTAATTAAAGCTCAATACAGATGATGGCTGGGTCAAAAAAAAGAAATTCTATCTATTTAGTTTGTCAGTCAAATAATAAAATATTAGACACATTTTTTTGCTTCATCTTATTAATAAATGTTAAGTGTAAGTAAGTGGGTTGTGGAGGTCAGATAGGCAGTCGCTCCATGTAAAACATTAGTATCCAGCTGCATCCGGTTAGATTGGAAGCAGATGATGATGATTGATAAAAAATTACTTGGCTATAACACATTAAAGTTAGGAAGTGTGGCTCGCTACAAGTAAGTATAAAATTTACATACTGGTGATGTCATGGCACATTTTAATTCAATGTATAGCCTTAATCTTTTGATAAAGAAAAAAATATGTGTCCAATTATTTTTAATAATCATCATGCCTATTATTGTGGGTTAATCCACCAAGTGGTATAGGCACATTTAGTACCAATAGTAATAATTATTGAATTTCTATTGTGTCTTTGATGAAACCAGTCATTTGTGTCACAAATGCAAGGATAATGATAATGACAATTACATGTTTTAGTTTACAATGAACATGAAGGATTTCTGCAGCTTTTAGTAGAAAATAGATATGCTCTGATTTTTAACCGACTTCTTCAAATAGGATGAGGTTCTTAATTCGTACGTATGTTTTTTTTTTTTTGTAATTATGTTCCGCGATTACTCCGCCAATTATGAATCGATTTTGATGTTTTTTTTTTTTGTATGAAACCGAATTCCAAAAAAAATACTCAAAACTGAAAAATAACTATATTTTTAAGTTGTGAGTGTTTTTTTTGGAAGACGGTTTTTTTTTTGTAAAAAGTTTTCTTTTCTTCCTGTTTATGATTATTTCTTTATTAAAATTATTTAATTAATTTATATTTTGTTATTTTCAGGTGATAATGTACATGATCACAACTACAATAAAAAGGAAAACATCGAGGAAATTGGGGAAAATTCAGTTGTAAAAGGTAATTTTACTCATTTTTCAATCTTACTTATGCTTTTGTATAATTTATGTTCTTTATTCTGATATAAGTACCCTTTTCTCATTTTAGAACATCCAGTTGATCATTTATATTCAATACCAGCCACAAACCCGTCTGCATCTTCATTTCTCAATACTGGTAATAATTTTTTAACAACTTGTATTTATCTCGGGCCTTATACAATCATGATTACTTGAATAAGTATGCATACAGAAAATATGTAAAAAAATATTTAAAAATAGAAATTTGATCTAAATTGTTTGGGGTGTACCTATCATAAAACCGTAGTAAAGGAATGGTTGCTTAATTTAATGATACGCACCCATACACATAATTGGTGCAACATAATAAATAAAATTTTAAATGGAGGTGTACAAGAAAAACTTGTGAAACAGATGGGTGCACCTCAACAAATTACCTTTGAGAAATATAAAGCCCATAGGTTAAGAGGAAAAAATAAATAAAATGTAAAATCTAGAAAGTCGTTTTATTTTTACATTTATCTTCAATGTATCCATAGAAACATTAAGAACCTTGCAAATAATAAAATTAACCCTATAAGAATTTTCCATGGCACATCACTATGCTATCGATATTCTATGCCGGATGGTCATCGTCACTTTTATAGTAAGCTGTGGGTCATCACTCGGTGACATTACGACACTAGCGCTTTGGCGCATATTTTTGGAACTAATCGTCAACCATAGTACTGTCCTATATAATCAGAGACTTCTTGTTCGTTTTAATGATAACTACCTACCTTGTAGGGTTGTAGGTACCAGTTATGAATTCTGCTTGAAAACTTAGTTTGTTTCCTGTGAGTTTATGTAAATAAACCAATAAACATATATCCTGTGTGCCTCCATATTACAGAGTGTTAAAAGTCTTATATTTAAACTAATCTATATGAACTTTTTAAATATTTTGTTTGTTTTTCAGGAAATCCTCAACTACGCAGATTTCTGAAAAAGGGGACTGTCCCAAGCATATTCCCCTGGTCCACCCGAGTGTCAACAACACCTACACCACGCACCTGCAGAATTCATTTTAGACAGACAACTGTAGACAGAAGTATACCAGAACCGTCTACTAGCACTGAAGAAGAAGGGACTGCACAGGAGGTAATGGTGCCGATTCTGTTGTTCACAAACTAAACTAAAGGATGGTGGGCAAGAATATATGGGAGCCGGTCCCACTACGGCCACAGATAAAACCACTGTGGTTTTGAATACATTACTTCGGCCTTTACTCAAACAAGGCGCATCAAAATCTGTCCCAGGGTTATTGAGTTGTTAGGTTAGGTTAGGTTTGGTCAGGATTGGAAAAAGGGTCGTTTGGTCCTGCTCAGGAAGGCAGGGCGCCCAGCGGACTCGCCGTCCGCATACCGGCCCATAGTGGTGCTGGACGAGGTGGGTAAGCTTTTCGAGCGGATTATTGCTGCCCGCCTCGCCGGTGTACAGAGAGGGGCCGGATCTGGACGATAGCCAGTTCGGCTTTCGGAATGGGCTCTCCACTGTGGACGCCATAATGCGGGTAAGAGTTCTGATGGAGGAAGCAGTGTCCCGGGGCGGAGTGATGTTGGCCGTGTCCTTGGATATCTCCAACGCTTTCAACACCCTGCCCTGGAGCTGTATTCGAGAGGCGCTGTGTTACCACCGGGTGCCCCCGTACCTCCGCCGCATCGTTGGGGCTTATTTAGCGGAAAGGTGTGTCACCTACAGGGGACGCGACGGCGGCGGCCGGCGCGACATGTCGTGCTGTGTTCCGCAGGGTTCGGTCTTGGGCCCGCCCCTGTCTAACATCGGGTACGACTGGGTGCTGAGAGGCGAGCTCCAGCCGGGGGTGGCCCTGGTGTGTTACGCGGACGACACACTGATCACGGCCCGGGGAAGCTCGTACAGGGAGGCAACGTTGCTGGCGACCTCTGCGGTCTCAGAGGTTGTAGGCCGCATACGGCGTTTTGGCCTGGAGGTGGCCCTCAACAAGTCGGAGGCCGTGGTCTTTCACGGCCCCCGGCGGGTGCCGCCGCCGGGATCACATATTGTGGTCGGGGGGGACCCCGATTGCTGTCGAGTCCACCATGAAGTATTTGGGATTGGTGCTCGACAGCCGGTGGGACTTAGAGCCGGCCCCACTTCCGACGGCTGGCGTCCAAGTTGATGGGCACGGCGGGCGCGCTCGCAACGCTGCTTCCCAATTTGGGGGGCCCGAGCACCGCCTGTAGGAGATTGTACCTGGGGGTCTTGCGATCCATGGGCCTGTACGGGGCCCCGGTGTGAGCCTCTGACCTGACGGCCGGCAGCATCGCGATGCTGCGGAAACCGCAGAGGGCGATGGCCGTCAGGTCTATCAGGGGGTATCGCACAGTCTCCTACGAGGCGGCTTGTGCACTGGCCGGGTCGCCACCCTGGGACCTAGAGGCGAGGGTCCTCGCGTTACTGTACCGGTGGCGTGAGGAGGCGCGGACGCGGGGCGGGTGGACCGATACAACGAGAGATCGATCTGCGTCGGTCTCAGCTCTGCGAGGTCCTGGTGGCGGAGTGGCGGGAGAGGCTATTGCGGCCTCGCTACCATCGAGGCGATCCGACCGGTGCTCGAGGAATGGCTCGAGAGGAGGCACGGCTCCCTGTCATTTCGGGTGACGCAGGTGTTCTCGGGGCATGGTTGTTTCGGGAAGTACCTGTGTCGTATAAACAGGGAGCCGGACGCTCGGTGTCATCACTGCGTCCATTGTCTAGAGGACACGGCGCGGCATACGCTGGCAGAGTATGCCGCATGGGAGGAACCGCGCCGTGACAGAAGTGGGAACCGATCTGTCGCTGCCAGCCGTCGCTCACGCGATGGTGGCGAGCGCAGGGTCGTGGGATGCGGTGATATCCTTCTGTGAAACGGTCATCTCACAGAAGGAGGCTGCGGAGAGGTTGAGGGAGGTCGAGACCACTCTCCCGACCCGCAGCAGACGTACCGGGCGTCGGCGGAGGGCGGACAACGCCCTCTTCCAGCCCCCCCTAAACGGGTCTAGAGGGACGGTGGACTTGGGGACATCCGCCGCCCCCCCGTATAACTGGACCCGAGGCGGTGGCGCGCAGTGTTCCGCGCGCGACCCCTATTGGCGTTGCGGTACACCTCACTCCCCCCGCAGACTTGAGGAGGCCCGCAGAAGCGGGCCGGCACTAGCCGGGAATCGTGGGTGGCGCACTAGTTCCCATGATCCCCGGTGCAAGTGTGGGAAAGGAACACCGAGGTGGTTTTTAGTCAGTAAGACTCTGAAAGACCCCTCCACCCGCCCCAGGGCGAAGGACATCTATGAGGATTTTCCACCCCGGAAACAAAAAAAAAGAAAGGTTTGGTCAGGATAGGCTAGGTTTCGATGGCGCTCTACGGGGCCCCGTTGTGGGCGGAGTCCCTGTCTGCCCAGAACAAGGCTCTACTGCGGAGGCCACAGAGAGTCATGGCAGTCAAGGTCATACGCGGATACCGCACAGTATCAGCGGAAGCGGCGTACGCCCTCGCGGGTACGCCCCCGTGGGACCTGGAGGCGCAGGTGCTCGCCGTAGTCTACCGACGTGGGGCTGACCTACAGGCGGAGAGTGGCAGGCGCCCGCCGCCTGAAGTGATTAAGAGATGGCGTGAGGAGGCTCAAGCCCGTACGCTGAGCGAATGGAGGGTGAGGCTGGAGACGACCAGTGCTGGTCATTAGACTGTGGGGGCCATCCAGCCGATCCTGGAAGAGTGGACACGGAGGGCGACATGGGACGTTGTCCTTCCGTCTGGTGCAGGTGTTGTCAGGGCATGGCTGCTTTGGCAAATACCTGCTCAAGGTGGCTAGACGGGAGGCGACTCCCGTGTGTCACCAGTGCGGCTGCAGCGAGGACACGGCGCTTCACACCCTCGAGCATTGTCCTGCCTGGGTGGTGCGGCGCCGTGCTCTCGCAGCAGCAATCGGGGCAGACCTCTCCTTCGAGACAGTAGACAGCAGGGACGCATGGGAGGCGGTAGCGTCCTTCTGCGAGGACGTCATCTCGCAGAAGGAGGCGGCGGAGCGCATCTGGGAGGTAGACTCCTCGCTGACGCGATTCGTCGCAGGAGAACAGGGTGGCGGAGGAGGCGCCATGGCGATCTGATGTCGTAAGGATATTGTTAGCCTCTCTGTTGAGCGAGTTATTGAAATAGCTTGCATTGAGCTTGAGCAGTTCATTGTATTAAGCGTGTACAGGCCCCCATGTGCTTCATATTATATTTTTGAGAAATCTTTGGAAGATGTATTATTAAAGACTTGTAGCAGTAATAAAACAGTTGTTGTCTGTGGAGACTTCAACATCAATATACTAGAAAAATCTGCTACAGTAAATAAATTTATAACTCTATTAAAGTCATATAACTTGTACAATACATTCTTTGAGCCGACTAGAATAACTGCCACTAGTGCTACCTGTATAGACAATATTTTTACAAACTCAAGACCTTCTAGCCATTTAATTATAAATGAGTTGGACTCTGATCACTGTGGCCAGTTAGTCACTTTCCCTCAGAAAATAGTCAGAGCTCAAAGAAAACTTGTGAGTTTTGTTCCTGTAAATAAAAGTCGCTTAGATCAATTTAAAAATAATTTAATAGAAAAACTACCGGGTTTGCCTTATCACAACGACCCGGATCAAGCTTATACTTTACTATTTAACCTCATCAATTGTGAGTTTAGGAAGGTTTTCACCTCAAAAACATTACCTGTTTGTGACCGCGTTTTATTTAGTGATTGGGCAACACCAGGTATTTACAAAAGTAGGCAGAGGTTATTTGAATTGTATCATGAAAAAACATATAACCAAGATCAAACTTTTCAAGGATTTGTTAAAAAATATTCTAAAACTTTTAAAAGAGCCTGTTCCTCAGCAAAAGCCATACATATTAAAAATAAAATAAAATCTTCTGGGAATAAAATTAAAACAACTTGGAATATTATTAATTCTGAAACAGGAAGAACGACAGTACGGAATCGTGACTTCCATCTAAAAATCAATGATGTAGATATTAAGGCAGACGGGGAGGTGGCAACTGAGTTTGAAAATTTCTTCACTAATATTCCAATTTTAACAACCAAAACTCTGTCATCGTCGTCCTCCACTTCTGCTTATTCAATACTAAAAGAATGTGTACCAGAATGTGACAAACTTTTTGAATTTAGAATTGCTACTGCTAAAGACATTATAGAATCTTTTAAAGAACTCGATGTGAAAAAAACTGCTGACCTTTGGGGATTATCAGTACATACTATGTCTTCAATAATTGATGTTATTTCACCCTTTTTGGCAATTGTTTTTAACTCTTGTATTGCATCTGGTGTATTTCCTGATCTGATGAAACTTAGCAAAGTGATTCCACTGTTCAAGTCTGGCAGCACAACTGATCCCACGAATTTTCGGCCTATATCGATATTACCTACTTTGAGCAAAATCTTTGAAAAATTAATTTTAAAACAGATGTTAAGTCATTTCAATACACATCATTTACTTCATCTGAAACAGTTCTGTTTTACAAAGGGTCGTTCAACTACAGACGCGGGCGTGGAATTACTGAAGAGCATATTCGAGGCTTGGGAGGAGTCGCAGGATGCTCTTGGCATTTTCTGCGACTTGTCCAAAGCTTTCGATTGCGTACATCATGATACTCTCATCAGGAAACTGTACCACTATGGTATGAGGGACAAGGCTCTCGACCTTCTGACTTCTTATCTGAACAACAGAATTCAGAGGGTCGATGTTAATGGCAAGAGATCTGCAGGATCTTCGGTCACCATGGGCGTTCCGCAGGGTTCAATTCTAGGTCCTTTCTTATTTCTCATTTATATTAATGATTTACCTTACCACATAAGGGATAATCACAAGATCGTGTTATTCGCAGATGATACTTCCCTCATTTTTAAAATAAAACGTCCGTTAGTCAACTTTGAACAAGTTAACGATGCACTCTCTAAAGTGGTGCATTGGTTTAATGTAAATAATCTTCTCCTGAATGAGAAAAAGACTAAACTCATTAAATTTTCAACGCCAAATGTCAGGCAGCTATCTACCAATGTTAAAGTTAATGGAATAGAGTTGGACCCCGTTGAGTCGACAGTTTTTCTTGGAATAACCATTGACGGTAAATTAGAATGGGGCCCACACATAGAAAAATTGTCAGGAAGGCTTAGTTCGGCCGCCTACGCCGTTAAAAAAATTAGACAGATAACTGACGTAGATACAGCCAGAATTATTTATTTTAGTTATTTTCATAGTCTTTTGTCTTATGGGATTCTTCTCTGGGGAGCCTGTGCGGACATTAATGCTATCTTTGTTTTACAGAAAAGGGCTATTCGAGCCATTTACAACCTAGGTCCAAGGGATTCCCTTCGTGAAAAATTCAGAGAAATAGATATTCTGACTGTAGCCTCACAATATATATTTGAAAATCTATTGTATGTACACAAAAATATATCTAATTTTAAGAAAATGTCCGATATTCATAGTTTAAATACCAGGAATAAACACAATCTTGCTGTACATCGCACTCGTCTCCACAGAGTAGGCAACTCGTTCATGGGTCAATGTATACGCTTTTATAACAAACTTCCCATTGACATTCGAAACTTACCCATTAAACGATTCGAAACTTTGTAGAAAAGGGTACTATAAAATTTCAGATTATTTAGAAGACAAAAAAGCATGGGATTGAGCTGCTCGCTCTGCTAAGCATTGTAACATTTTGAATAATATGGAAAATCATCAAAGTATATCAACCAGTTTTATTCACAAATTGACATTATTGAATATTCTATACAAAATGACATGATTACTTTGTAAAGTATTTTATTATTGTGAATGTGAGGACTATGTGATTTTTTTTTAATTTTTTTTTTTTTCTTTCTCAGTTAATTTTATCATTGGTCTGGCAATTTGAGAATTTTATGCGGCCTACCCAAATGTCCTTTCTTTGGTATTGTTCGTCAAGTCGCTGAGCTCCTTAAGTTCTGAGTTGAGCTCCGCCATTACTGACAAATGCTTGCACTGACTGGACAGGTCCACTCAAATCTGTGTGGTTCTTTCCTCAAAAGACCATTTCAGACTCGAATTTACATGGTCCTCATATGGCTTGACCAAGATTATGTCTGGACTTTAAAAGAGACTGTGACCTCTGAGTTTGTTTCGGCCTTTCTTCTCAGAGTAGTCAGATAGGAAACGCCGACCTCATCTAGCTTATTTTTAATATTTTTTAATATGACGTGTAAAAGTGATTCCAATATCCTATTTACAGAATAAACAATTTCATTTCATTTCATTTCCTAGGAGGTGCCAGCGGGCGATAGATCGGGGAGTCTATCGTCGTCGCATTGCATGGCCCTCATGAGTTGTGGCGATGTCTCAGGTGAGCCCGGACATCGCCAAAACAGTTTGGTGCCCGGAAGAGGGCTGCGCTGGATGGGTCGCGAACGTCATGCGTAGCAGTTCTCGCGGCTCATCCACAGTAGGCTCACGGCGGTGATTTTAGATTTTTCATTTTCAACGCTTAAAAAAAAAAAAAAAAATTTGGTTTGAGGCGGTGGCGCGTGGTATGAGTCTTACACCTCACTCCCCCCGCGGACCTGAGGTGGCCCGCAAGGCGGGCTGGCACCAGCCGGGGATCGTGGAAGGCGCACAATATCACATGATCCCCGGTCCAAGTCTGGGAAGGGAACACCGGGGTGTCAATAAGAGTCTGAGAGACCCAGAAGGAGGACAAAGTTAAAGTCAAATAATTTATTTTATAAGGCACCTTTGAACGTCAAAAAGAAATAAATAGAACTGATTCTATTTGCCCCATTCATGAAGATTTCACAGCCCGGAACCAAAAAAAAACTGTTAGAAGACACGGCGTGGCATAAGCTGGCCGAATGTCTCGCATGGGAAAGGCTACGCCGTGGCCTCGTTTCAGAAGTGGGAAACGACGTGTCGCTGCCAACCGTAGTTCATTCAATGGTCGGCAGTGCAGACTCTTGAGACGCGGTGGTATGTTTCTGCGAATCAGTTATCTCGCAGAAGGGAGTTGCAGAAAGAGAAGCAGAGATCACAATTGCTCTCCTGTTCCGCAGCCGGCGCGGCGAACTGAGCGTCGGCAGAGGGCAGATAACGCCCTCTTCTAGCCCCCTAATAATAGGGTGCTGGTCCAACTACCGCCACAGTTAAAACCACTTGGCTAAGGCATAACTTCTCCCGTTACTCAGGCCAAGGCCCATCAAAATCTGTCTCAGGGTTATTCAGTTCCGACAATGTTAGGTTAGGTGATGTATGGGCGACACTCCCACGTCCGTCACAGTTAAAGACATATAAATACAGGGTGTTTGGCAGAACGTTGAACATACGAAAATGGTGGATAGGTGGGGTCATCTGCTACTTGCTCAGCCCTAATTTATTTGGCCCTAGCCCCCTGGATATTTAAAAAAAAATGTTATCGCCCACTCAGATAGCCCTTAAAAGCTTAATATATTATTTCGTAAACGGATCCCTGAATCCAAAAATGGTTTTCACAGGCTCCCAATATTTTCCAACGACCTTTCCAACGACACCCCACACCATGGGATAGAGGAGAGAAAAAAACAACATCACCACTTTACTTATAAGGGAGGTACCCTAAAATAAGATGATTTTCTTGATTTTATTTTACCACGTTATCAACGCAATTAATATGTATATCCATGGCAAATAACAGCTTCCCAGTATTAACAGTCTTTGAGCTAAGCCGCGGACAGAGAAAATTACTTTAGATGCACTTAGCTTGGTTCCTCCGGGACAGATTTTGATGGTGTCATAATAAAAAATGTTCAGTTTTATCTGCTCTTTTAAGTAATTCACACGTAGTGGCTGGCCATGCTGGGACCACTGTCGCCCACCATCCTTTAAGTTCAATGCATTAGAGATGGGTAGCACACCTTTATAAAATGAGGATTGTGCGAAGCACTCTTTTTACAAAGTGTGCTAGCACACTGTTCTACCACGAATGAGATGAGGCTGCAGCAGTGGCTTGTGAGCACGAACGTGGTGCGAGTGAGTCAGTGAGTCGAGTGACTCGCCGACTCACCGAGTCGCCACGCGAGTCGCGTGTGTGCTGTGTGGTGTGTAGTGAGTAGTGAAGACAACGCGACACGACACGGCACACATATACACAGTAGAGTTGGCACACGCGCGGTGAGTTCTGTGGTGTATGTTTGTGAACGAAGACATAATGATCAAAATACAATAAAAGAGCGAGTGACTCGATCAACTTACTGACTCATTTCGTTCAAAACTCACAAGTTCAGTACAAATGTTCGGGGTCAGATATGGGCCATGACCTTTTCTTACGTTTTTTTGCAATTCGGTGTCAGGTTGTATGTTGATCTAAATATTATTTGCGGTCGTAACAAATGTGGATTTACAGAATTATAATGATTAGAATCAGCAAAACAAGTTCATGTAAGTGCATTGAAAAATTATTTCATCAAATCGTCATTCAATGCACTTATATGAACTTAGAGAGTTGTATTGCTGATTCTAATGTTTGAAACAACCTGATACTGATCTGCAAATAGCAAAAAACGTAAGAAAATTTGAATTTCGCGGACCACTAAAAGACCTCACTATGCCATTTAAGAGTGCCGAAACACCTAAATGCAACTTATCCACAATCCACAATGATGGACAGGACCACTAGGTCCAATATTGTGGCCACCTCGCTCACGGGATTTAAATACCCTTGATTTTTTTAACTGAAGGTGTCTTAATGAAAAATAATACAAAGAGAATACTTCTGTTGACCAACTATGACAAAGAATTCGGTCAGAGGCGGAAGAAATTAGTGCAACCGGATTTACACGAAGAATAAAACTGTCATTTATCCGACGATGCAGATCGTTCATAGCCCGTAATGTAGGCTATACCTATATGTATAAAAAAAGAGCTAAAAGAGCCAAGGTTTAAAAAGAGTATTCTATTCTATATAAGATGTAAATAATTTAATAAATGAATAGTTGATTTATTGAGAATGTTTTATATTTCACATGTCTTGCTCATGTAACGTAAAATTTAAAAAAAAAACATGATGTCACATTCTGTTGACTCCTTCCGGACAATGACAGTTATACAATCACAAACTGTCACAATCTTTCAGTTTGTCTATTCTTCCGTCGACAACCCGTTTTTATGGCGGTCAAGCATGCAAATTACGTCACATATGTGGACCTGCACACGTAGTGCAGGTCCACATATGTGACGTAATTTATGGATAGCCACTTATTTAGCAGATCCTATTACCAGAACCATGAAGTACTTTACAAATGTTAAAAAATAACTTGTTGTTTTCAGGATGTTGCTGAATCTTGTGCTAAAGGTGGTGATTCCGGTCCAGTGGAAGAACCGAGGGTGAGTTGACAACATTGTAAACTTGAATTAATTCATCAACATTATTTGTCATTGCTCCATTTATAATTCTTTTTACCTTTACAACTCCTTAAGTTCATGTAAACTTAAAGGAGTTGTATTGCTGATTCTAATGATTATAATTCTGTAAATCCATATTTGTCGCAAATAATATTTAGATCAACAAATAACCTGATACTGACCTGCAAATTGCAAAAAACGTAAGAAAATTTGAATTTCGCGGTTCACCTTAACGCATTCCCCTTAAGGTTGATGCGCTAGGGTAGCCCGCGAAATTCAAAGGAGATTGACCGCGGACGGGCCCCTTTTTGTGGCGCCGCGCCGTGTCGTAACTTCACGCCATACAATATTTATATCTTATTTTTTTTATGTTTATTCGTTTATTATGAACATTTAGTTTACCCTAGCATTGAAAAACGTAATAAATGTTTACTTAACTGAATCTTTAGTACATCCGCCAACGAAACCTAAATTAAATGTTGCCAGATGTCAAACAATATTTTGTAAAAACATCGGAATCGATTGATTGATATACTGATGATTGATCGATAACTGTATTTTTGGTATCTTTTTACTATTGCTAGACCACAGATAAACATAATTATGACGTAAAATCAAAATAAATTACAAAAATAACTATGTATATTTAAAAAATAGGTAACCTTTTTGTCCAAAATAATAAGATTATTCTAAGCATCAGTATACATGTGTCGTAATAATTATTTTAAAATAACTGTATGATCTAAAAAATATACTACTGTACTGTAACTTTGAAAAATCGATATCGAAAGTCGATTTAGAATAGAATAGCATTTATTTGCAAATATGGGTTATACATAAGTAGGTAGTTGTAGGTTTTCATCAGAGTTCTGCCATATTTCACCATTTGGCATGCACATTTTCATTATATAAAATTGTTAAAATTTAAACTTTTGTTGGAACATTAAATTAGTTATGTCATTCTAATAAAATTAAATTAAATTATTAAAATTAAAATATTCATTAAAAATTTAAATTGTCAGTAACAGTAGTAGTAGGTATATACAAGAAATACAAATCGTGGTCCGAAGATAAATAAACAAACAAACATCAAAATTCCAGGTCATAGACAATACACCATAAATATTCCCTAAGCAAACAATAATTAATTAATTAAGAATTCGAGGTAGTTTGATAAAAAATGTCCGTTAAAAACTGAGTTACACTGTAATATGCTTTATCTATTAACAATTTACGAAGTCTAATTTTGAATTTAAGCAATTTATTATAAACAACTGGGGCCATGCAATAAATACTTTTGCGCATCATAGTGGTTTGACACGGTACATTATTTAATTTTGAATTGTCACGTCTGTTTCTGGGTATACATCGGCCAAACGTTCAAAACGATTTGGATTGTTCTGCACAAACATAGCCACTTCAAGAATATAGATACACGGAAGGGTCAATATACAACATATTGACCCTTCCGTGTATCTATATTCTTGAAGTGCTTGAAATATGGCTTGCAACTGTCGGTGGTTTTTAACCGACTTCTTCAAAAAGGAGGAGGTTCTCAATTCGTCGGTATGTTTTTTTTATTTTTTTATGGTAGGTCATGCTTCCGAGGTGGTACCATATAAATTTTATTAACTTTGCTTGGGTAGTTTTTGAGTTAGCGTCAATATTACGTATTTTTCCCACTTAGTTTATCTAGACGATGTTTTCATTTACTCCTTCCTTTTATTTTCATCAGCTAGTGGTATTCGAATTTGTGTGGGGTAGTATAGTAGTACCTACCACTACTAAAAAGAGAAAAATAAAAACTTTTTCCAAAAAAAAAAATGACCTAAAAAATACACTACTGTACTGTAACTTTGAAAAATCGATTTCGAAAGTCGATTAACAAATAATTATACCTGGCAACACCACTCATGGTGTCAGATGTCAGAGATCTATCGTGGATCTATCTATCTGTCAAATCAATAGCCGTTTATTCGTTTCGTGAGTGCTGTTTGTTTTGCGTCGAGTTGAATTACATTCCTCCGTATTTACTTCTGTGATCTACGTTACGATTCAATGCTAACGTGTTTTCGTGTTTTTTTTTTGTGAGATATCGAACTCCTGTTTTATTGTTAAGTGAGCGAATTGACTCTAGTTTTAACAACAAAATGTCTGCACCTGGTCGAGATCGGACAAACCTTACACTCTCACGACGATGTGTAAATTGTTCCCTTCGTTTGGCGCCTAATCTTCGTAGACGACCTATTGAAGATTTAGACGAACAAATGCTCATCCTTCTACGGTCCTGGGTATCACCTACACCGGTAAGTTTATATTTCCTATCCTAAGACGACCCACTGACCGAGGAGGCCTATATTCAGCTGTAAATGTCTACCTTAAAAGCTGATATTATAATAAATGTTATATCAGTGGTTGCTACAAAACATTACTGTTCACTATGTAACATTGAAAATGTATAAAAATGTGTACTAAAGTGAATGGTGTAATTATCATTATAGGTATTTATATCTATGTATTAAGACTGGTACTAAATAATTGGGTGTATGTTTTTTTTTTTTTTGTTTTTTGTCTATTTCCTTACAATCTGTCGCTATATAAAGGACATTCAGTAATTTGTGTGAATAAATAAATGTCGTGCTTGGCATGCGCCCTATGACACACCCATCCCCCTATTACTTATTATGCACTTTGGACACATCCTAGGATTTATGTAGCACCAAGCTAGGTTGTCCAATCAAATCCTGTGGAATTCTGTGTTTTAGCCTGCGTATTCCTTTTTTATCCATTAGTTGGTTTGCCAGGCAATTTGGGTGGCGAGTTATTCTTTCTTTATACGACTTGATATAGCTTTTGATTTCCTCTTTGACCGTTGGTATTTTCAGATCATGGTGTAGAGCTTCGTTTGGTACAAACCATGGGGCGTTTGTGATTGTTCTTAGAAGCTTGTTCTGAAATCGCTGTATGATCTCTATGTTAGAGTGTGCTGCTGTTCCCCATAGCTGGATGCCATAGGTCCATATAGGCTTGATTATAGCTTTGTATAGTAGGGTTTTATTTTCTAGGTGTAATTGTGACTGACGACAGATTATCCAGTAGTACTTTCTTAGGGTCAGTCCAAGTTGCTTCCGTTTTGTAAAAATGTGTTTTTTCCAAGTAAGACGTCTGTCGAGGTATAAACCCAAGTATTTGACATGTTCAGCTTGAGGCACTTGCACTCCATTTAACTGCACTGGTGGGCAGGTATCCTTCCTCCTAGTGAATGTGACATTAACCGACTTGGTCTCGTTGGCCTTTATCCTCCACTTTTTGAGCCAGAGGGCTATGCCATCCAAACATGTCTGCAGCATAGCTGATGCCACTCTATGATCAGTATGGGACACCAGCATGGCTGTGTCATCCGCAAAGGTTCCTGTAGTCGCTAAATTTGATATTGGGAGGTCAGCAGTATGAATCAAATATAAAATCGGTCCAAGCACACTGCCCTGCGGAACCCCAGCAGAAATAGGGCAAAGTTTTGATAAAGCTTCACCACACTGTACAAAGAAATACCTGTCCCTCAAGTACGACATCAAACTTCGGAAGATGTTGTTTGGGAAGCTGTTTTTTATTTTGTAGAGGAGACCTTCATGCCACACTCTATCAAACGCTTGAGAGATATCAAGGAATGCAGCAGCACAATATTCCCTGTCTTCAAATGTGTTGTGAATTTTACTAACGAGCCGGTGGACTTGATCTATAGTGCCATGTTTGTGTCGGAACCCAAATTGATGGTCGGGTATTAAATGTTTTTCTTTAATTATAGGCAGTAAACGTAATAGCAAGAGCGACTCATAGACCTTTGAAGCTATTGGAAGTAGACTTATAGGCCTGTATGACTTCGGGTCATCAAGAGGTTTTCCTGGTTTAGGAACCATTATGATTTTAGCTGTTTTCCATTGGGGAGGAAAAAAGCAAAGTCTTGACATGGCATTAAAAATAGAGAGCAGGAAGGTTAGGCCAGAATCTGGAAGTTGTTGCAGAATCATGCCAGTTATCAAGTCATATCCAGGAGCTTTTTTAGGTTTTACGTTATTTATAACTCTTATTAGTTCTTGCTTCGTAAACGTTGTGGCGGGGCTTGAAGAGGAATCACAATCAAGCAGAACTTCTCGTAGAACTTCTTCTTTGTGCTTTGGGGGTCCCTCGTAGGAGTGAGGCTGGAATACTGCTTTTAAGTGTTCTGCGAATGTAGAACATTTTTCGTCGTCACTTCGAGCCCAGCACCCGGCTTTTCGTAGTGGGGGAGACACCGTTTTAGGCCGCTTAAGTTTTTTGGTAGCTTTCCACAGTGAGTAGTCGGTAGCAGCTGTAGCATCAAGGTTGCTCAGTGACGTCTGGATACTATTATTTCTGTCCTTGTCTAGAAGCTTTTTGAGTTTCCTAACAGCATAGTTTAATTTTCTTTTATCATCAGGGGATCTAAATTGTTGCCATTGTTTTCTAAGTTTTCGTTTTTCAGATATTTTGTTCAATATAATATGAGATATAGATTTCTTGTTCGTAGAGAATTTGTTGTTAGGAGTAGATTGCCAGGCAGCAGTTTGGACCGAATTATTAAAATATTCTATTGCTGCTACTATATCATCTTCTGTTTTTAAACTGACTGTAGGCGTCAGAGCCTGATCGACCATTGAACTGAATACTTCCCAATCTGTCTTTTTGGTGTGAAGGACGCAGGTTTCTGGAGTTTCTTTGAAATGACTTAATAAGGTAACTAAGACTGGTGAATGGTCCGAAGATAGCTCATAGCTACTCTGGCACTGAAAGTAATTTTTCGAGATACCTTTAACAGCACAGAAGTCTATTAGATCAGGTACTTTTTTCCTGTCAGTGGGCCAATATGTAGGCTCCCCTGTTGATATGATTTCCATTTTTAGTTTTTCAACAGTCTTAAGTAGCTCACGGCCCCTTGGGAGCGTTAATCTTGATCCCCAATAGCTATGCTTCGCATTGAAGTCCCCTCCAGCTATGAAGCGATCGCCGAGGGAATTGAAAAATTCGCTAAACTCTTCCTGTTTGATAATATGTTTCGGTGGGCAGTAGAGAGCTGACACAGTAACGAGGCTTACCCAATCTTCAACTATGACAGTTGTTGCTTGGATTGGTGCTTTGCAGTACGATACTGATTCGTAATGTTTTAATTTACTTCTTATGATTATAGCTGATCCACCATATGCTTTCTCATCAGGGTGAGTTGTATGATAAAGCTTATATCCAGGGAATTCCATATGGCTTCTTGCAGTGAAATGTGTTTCAGATATTAACATTATGTCAATATTGTGTTGGTATAAAAAAAGTTTTAACTCCTCTGAGTGGTGTGACAGGCCATTTGCGTTCCAGATGCATAGTGTTAATGCATTAAATTTGGAAGCATGGACATGAGATCTCCCAGCATCTTAGTCATTAGCATCATCTGGTTCATGAGTGACTGCATAAATTCCTTAATGTCAGGTGACGGGTTTGGTTTAGGTTGAGGCAGGTGTGTTGTTAGCTGGGTTTCTTTAGTTGGTCTATCAGATGATATTTCTGCATATGATTTATTGCCAGCACTTTCATATCGGCTATATTTAATTGATCCACCAGTTTTTTCTTGTGTGTCATTGCTGTGTTGGATTTTTGGTCTCAGCGGGGGATACTTAACTTTTTGCAATTCCTTATATACCGAACATCCCTTGTAATTTGCGGGGTGGTTCCCGTCACAAAGGATGCACCGTACATTATCTGATCGCTCTTTTCTCGAGCAGTCTAGGGTAGCGTGTGCTCCGGCGCACTTAACACATCTGGGTTGGCGGTGAAAGAACCTACGCGTGTGTCCATATCTCTGGCAGTTAGAGCATTGCGGGATCTCTCTTTTTGGTCTAGGTGGTTCAAATACAACGCAGCAGTGGAGAAGGCGCTTAACGTTGTAAATGTTTTTATTATTTTGGTTTGGCTTGAGGTCTATACATATAGTGCAGTGGGAGAGGTATTTTGGTTTTTCTATGCTTTATGTTCCAGATATTTGTAACCTTGTGGTCTAATTCTTCAATAGCCACTTTTATTTCATTGGTGTTAGTAGACGGGTGGATATTTTTAAGGACAACTCGAAAGCTCCTTTCTTCTTTGTGTTTGTAGGTATAGAATTCAGTTTCACGTTTTTTTAGTTCCTTGTAGATTTTAGTATTATGCTTCTGTTGTTTTTGGCTGGATTTTCACTTGTTCTCCACGGAGGATCTTGATTTCGTACTGATCAGTGGCTGTGTCATTCAGCATATCATAGAGTGGCTGAATGTTGCTAACCTTGTCTATGAACAATGGCGGTGGTTTGGTGGGCTTTTCAGCCGTTTCAGGGGAATCATTTGTAACATCAAGGCTAGAGAAACGGTTGAAAGTAGTTACGGGAGCACTTAGCCAGTATGTATTTAATTTGGTTTGTTTTTGGCTAGTTGGTGGACCGTCTGGGCTACGAGGTCTTTTACGTCCGGGTACTTCGACCCAGTTTTCTTCAGGAGCATTTTCGGGGTCTACTAGATCTATCGTCGCACTTGCGTTACTAGTAGGTATTGTACCACTACAAGAGTTTGATCTTGGTCGACTAATAAATAGGCTTTTGTGGAATATTTGCTGACTTAATATTTTGGTCGCATTTGCATTATTCTTTTTAGAATTTTCTATTTGGCTATCCATGGTTTGGGGTAATTTAACTTTTTATGTATGTAAAGAGTATATTGTGCAGGTAAACATTGCGTGAGTTTGTACAAAAATCGGTACAACCAATAAGTGAATATGTACCTATTGTAATAGTGAACAAAAATATTATAACTTACAAAGGTAGGTAAAATCAGTTATTTTTTTATTTTTCAGGTATCATCCGAGGATATCCTGTGCCTTGAATGTTTTTTGTTACTGCAAGAGCGTATACTATCAAACACAACTCCATCTCAAATTGAGGTATCCCCGCCTCTTGGACATCTAAACATATGTTTTGGATGTGGCATTTCTATAGCAAGTCGCAGAACTCACAGAGTTTCCCAAGACTGCCCTCAAAGGACCTTTATTTTAAGATGGACTCCAGCACATCACGTATGTGTTATTAACTTGGCAGAATTACCTACTGCATTAAATTGTTGGTATTATTTTTATTAGGAACAAAGTTTTTGTCAGTATAACAATAAACAATAATTTATTATTTTTTAGGTCATACATTTGGAAAGAGTTTGTCGTGCTTGTTGGGAGGCTGCAACAAGAGATATACAAAGACAGGCACTTCGTGACATTAACAGACCTGCACTGGAGTCTGTGGATTTTGAAAATATAGGAATGGATATCTCGGATGCTGTAATTCCTGAACCACCTCCACTGCCACTGCCTGTTTCACCACCACAGGGACAAATATTGCCCCGACCAGTATGTAAAATTAATTCTCTTAAGTATAAACGAGTATCTGCTAGTTCACGTCATTGCCTATTTGTTGGATGTGAGAGAACTGATCGTCTTTTAGTACCGGTTACTATAAAGGAAGTTTTATTATTTCAGTACAAAATATACATTCCTTTTACAGCTAGAATCTGTGAATATCATTTGTACAATAATCATTGGGAGGAACTAGAGACCCCATATTCGGATTTTACTGGATTTCAAGTTGATGACATATTTTCTAAACTAGAAAAAGCTGCTGAAAGACAGTTAGACTTCAGTGACATAAACTCAATGGATCCACATTTATGCCATTATTTGTTGGGACTTAATGCAGAGCAATTTAATGAGCTTTTAAATTGTATTCCATTGTTATATGATCATTTTGCAAACCCTTCTGTTGCTGTCAGCATATTTTTGGTCAAACTCAGAACAGGTGACAGCAATCAAAGACTGTCAACCTTGTTTAAAATACCAAGATCCACTTTGGAAAGAAAAATGAATATCGTAAGAAATTGTTTAGATGTACAGTTTGTTCCTAGACATTTAGGTATCAATCACATGTCTATCCAAAATGTAGCATCGCGCAATAGAATCATACCAGAGGGTTTTTTTGGGGATGCCAATATGGCTTCAAATATTAAGCCTGCTATTGTAATATGTGATGGTACATGGTTTCATGGTTAGGATTCAATCTAAATTGCCATAAGAGTTTTGTTTTTTTCTTACTGCACAATTTTACACCATTTGATAGCTATTTGGGCTTATTAAATGTGTTGATTTTGATTTCCTTGAACGGGAAGCATAAATCGTAGAACAATTTAAACGTGTTGATAAACTCGTTATAAGCCAAATTAGGATCTTCAGTTTAATATATCTCTGAAAATTTGAGATTGTTTATACAGTTTTTAAATTTCGTTATATTTTCGTTGCAGTAATCCCTTCTAGTTATATGCCAGTATTTTATTCTACATACAGTGGGTACTGGACATTGAAGCAGCTGAGCTGTATACTCTGACAATTCAAATTCCAAGACGTCTGTTTTCACAGATTTTTTTAAGTTATGCGCAAAATTATCTATACATGTCTTACTAGCCATTCGAGTCGGTTGTTTAAGAGCAAGTTTTAGGTTGTAACATACAATCCAGTGCAACTGAATTTCCATTCGGTTTTAAAATATCGATGTTAAAATCGCCTGCAATAACAATATTCTTATTAAGCCGGTTGGATACATCTTTGAGTAGCAATTCAAGTTTATTAAAACATTCAGTTATATTCTTAGTATTTGGTACTCTATAGATACATATGATTATCAATTTATAATTAATTAGCTCAATATCACAACACTCAAAAACCCCTGGTGATGACAATCTAGCTATTTGAGGTATTTCTTTCCATTGGTGACAATTATTAACAATAATACACGCTCCCCCTCTCTTTTCATCTTGTCTACTATAACATGCAGCCAAGCTGTAGTTTGAGCTGTAGTAGAATTGCTCAGTAATACATACTACATCCACATTTATATTTTTAATAACAAAGTTTATTTAAACATACCGTAAGTGCATTTGATTTATTTAACAAACCTGCAATATTTTGGTGTAAAATGCTAATTTTATTGGAGAAAAAACAATTCTTTTGGCTCATTTATTGCGTGTTTTCCTCTAGAATTTCCAGTTGAAGGTTGTACAAGTCCTCTAAGATAGTTTTCATGGCGTAGTCTTTTAAAGCTCCCGATCTTGTATACGTAGAATGATGATAGCTTAGGTTCAAATTAGAGTCCAGGATATATGCGTATTGATGCGTAAAATTGTCTAAACATAGCATGTTATTGAAAGTTTCTCGTCGTGAATTATATAAAATATTGAAGTTATTGTTAAAGGAGATTGCCCAGAATCAAAACCGCTTTATAGTTTAAGAGTATGGCCATAAAAATATACTCATAAACTATTTTAAAAAAAATTTAGGTTTTCTTAGTTAATTTGATCAAAATCGTATGTGGGGTTAATATTTTGTATTTAATTAGTTAGTTATTCGATTATATGGCGTATTTTGGTGAAAGCTGTGTTGCCAATTTTTAGAACTTCCCTAATCAGTCTTATCGGATCACGAGCGGATGATGAGTTTTAAAAATAATTTCAACTATGACAGTTTTCCTCGTTATTAATATTCTAACTTTTTATTAAAATAATACTACTCTACTTATTCAAATCTTTCTTTAGGTGACAAACAAATCACTTATGGTCAGGATGATTTAAATTAATTGTTGATAACACTATCGCGGGAAATGTGAAAGGTAGTGGTGGGTCGTTGTCGAATTTTTCGCGGACGAAACGCAACCGTTTTCGAGACGACGAAAACGGTTGCAAGAAACGGTCGTCGTTGCAACTGGTTTGAAGACGAAGAATAATTGCGTTGCCGTCTTTTCGACGTTCTCTTCGTTGTCGTCTTTTCGACGTTCCCGACGTTCTCGTCGAGTGAAATAGTTGCAGTTTCTTAGTTTCAACTTCAACTATCAACGATTTAAAATGTGTGAATGGTTTACTAAACAGTTTTGTGCTGGTTTTCTTCCTCCATTAGCGAAGTATAAGTTCCAACATGTTTTCTTTTTAAGTGGTTCCTCAAATTTGCTGTTGTAGATTTAAAGCTTAATTTTTCGCGGCATAAATGGCATTCAGCTTTTTTATTCTCATTGTCTTTTTCGAAATGCGACCATAAAACACTAGCGTTTTTTCGCGCCGCCGACATCACGATCGGGTTTTATTAGCGTTAATTAAAATTATTTTATATCCTACTAATTAAACAACAACTAACACGATATGTACACTTCACTTATATATTTCCAGAAATAACACCTATTTGCAAACAAACTAACAACAACAAAAAAATTAAAAAACAAATACATAAAGCTCTCTTTGCGCGTGCTCAATAACAAATTAACAACTTATTAGCAAGTTAGCAACTGACTGACTGGCCCAAAAAAATTTAAACATACAAATAGGTAACATCCACGCGACGAGACGTTCATATCGGCTCGAATTCCAAGAAATAGCATTATCGACTGTAAGGACTGTTTTGCAAACAAACGGAACGAGACGCATTGACAACTGGTAATATATTATCGACTCTATATCATTGGTATAAAGTTCACTTTTTATTGCAAGGACTGTTTTGTAAACGACGACGACGAACGATCGTTCGTCCGTCCGTCTACTACTTGTCGCGTTCCGTTCGGTCGTTCGAAGACGACGACTCGTCTACTCGTGTTGTTCCGTTCGTTGAATCATTTATCATTGCGTTCTCGACTGTATTTTCAAAGACGTAAAATAAAGAATCGCACTGAATAATTCGAAGACTGGTTTGTGCAACGAAGACTGTTTGAACCCAGGACGTAAAACGGTTCCATCGTCGCAGAACATAAAACGGTCTTTGGAAACGGTTCGTCGTCGCAACGCCCACTCCTAGGGTGCGTTCCGAGTAACGACATAATCGATTTGAACGCGATAACAGGCGTTCCTTATTATCGTGAGCACGATATCGATGTCGCGTGAATCGTCATAGATGACGTCATGACATGCGCCATCTTGCGATAACGCCAACCATGCCTTGTATTATTATCACCGTGAGCTCTGTCAAATTATTGACAGACTTGACACTCTTGACAGTTGTAAGTACTGTTTTGTTTTGAGTACAAAATTATTTTCGTATTAATGTGAAGAAGAAGAAATTTGAGGTTTATTCTGTAATCCAACCATGAGTATCCAAGTGACTATAGCCGACGAACCTAACGGGCGGCAATTCTCTGTAATGCTCACATCAGAGCAATACGAGAGGGTTCAGAGAAGCTGGTGAATGAACCAGTAGAACAACATGGTAAGTATTTTATAGCTGGTTATGTGCAGATACTTATTAGCTGAATGTGCTTGTTGTATTCGCATAACATATCATCTTGACAACAGTTTATGTGGTCACTCTTACTCCAATACTTTTATAAAAAAGTAAGATATAAATGTTCTAGGGTTTTGTCATATCAGTATGTTGACAGTTAATTCTTAAGAAATTACTTTCAGATTCTATCAATTTAAAGTTATAAAAGCATTTTCTTTATTATATTAAAAATATCCTATGTTTTATCCTATGATATGATTATCTATGTGCCAAGTTTCATTCAAATCTATTGAGCCATTATAGGTAAATTCAGTAACAAAAATCATCGCAAATAATATTATTGTAGTGTTAGTAGGAAGTGCCTTCTTATATTATTTTTTTATTTCAGTAGATAAAGAGTCACCATCTCCATTCATTTGGAACGAGGCATGCATTTTGTTGCTACTCACATTATACAGTGAGCATAGCATAGAGAACATTTTGAAAAAATGCATCTTAAGATGGTACATGACATCATGGCAAGAACAATGTGCAACATACAAGTATAATGTTACTGGGTCTGGTACCTAGTACCAGTCAGTAGACGCAGTGTCTGCCCAAACGTTGCTATGCCACGATGAACATTTTAGACGCGTCGTCTTGACCGTACTGAGATATGATCAGTAGGTACCTGTTGACTTAGTAGTATACTGTGATTGTTAATTAGTTAAGATTTGATCAGTAAGTACTTACCTGTTTTAATTAGTAGTAAGTATAGCTCTACTTGTGACTTTTTATTATTAGTTTTAAGATTTGATCAGTACCTACCCGTTTAAAGATTTGAATAGAAATACCTGGTAAAATCTGTGAATTTTATTAATGTTTAATTGTACTGTATGTACAATTTACGATTGTATGGACGATTTTACAAAATATTTACTAAATATAAAAACTTTTTACAAAAAAAAAACAACCGACTTCCAAAATAAACACTAAAAAAGTGAAAAATAACTTTAATTTCGGAAGTCGGTGTCTTTGCTTTTC
Source organism: Lithophane ornitopus (assembly GCA_948473465.1). Taxonomy (NCBI): domain Eukaryota; kingdom Metazoa; phylum Arthropoda; class Insecta; order Lepidoptera; family Noctuidae; genus Lithophane; species Lithophane ornitopus. The sequence goes on along the minus strand of OX419640.1, from coordinate 7,087,897 downwards.
AATTTCCGTTTTTTGCCACCGACTTCCGAAATTAAAGTTATTTTTCACTTTTTTAGTGTTTATTTTGGAAGTCGGTTGTTTTTTTTTTGTAAAAAGTTTTTATTTTTCACTTTTTAGTTGTGGTACCTACCCCACACAAATCCGAATACCACTACCTGCTATGTAAATAACAGTGAAGGAGTCAAACAGGATATCGTCTAGATAAACTAAGCGGGAAAAATACGTAATATTGAAGCTAACTCAAAAATTACGCAAGCATAGTTAATAAAATTTATATGGGACCACCTCGGAAGCATGACCTACCAAACAAAAAAAGAATCATCAAAATCGGTTCATAATTAGAGGAGTAATCGCGTAACAAACATACAAAAAAAAAAAAAAAAAACATACAGACGAATTGGGAACCTCCTCCTTTTTGAAGAAGTCGGTTAAAAATAGATATGAGTTATTAATTATGTAGGTACCTATATAAGACTTTTGTTACTGTTTGATATTTTTCTTATATTAGCATAAATAATAAGTAGGAGAAGAATGTGGCTTGGAGCGCAAGCAGGGTACCTGAGGTTCAGTCTGATTATACTGTGATTCTAATTGATTGTTAATAAAAATGTTTTATTACTATTATTGTTGAACATTATTTACATACCCATCCCAATACATGGCGCAATGGTAACAAGTTCCCTTCTCATATTTTAAATACTTACATGAATAAGAATAAGTATTAAAAAAAAAGTAAATCTACTTGCCAAGAATGAATTTCACATTTACATATATATCAGCTATCAGTTGCATTATTACAATTTAAGTTATTTATACATATGTACCTAAATATAAAACTTATTTAAATGGTAAAGGATGTTATAAGTAAAACTACAAAATAGATTATACATTACATAATTTGATCATTTATTGAATGTTAAGAAGTTTAATTACACTGTCCTATTGGCTAATGTTTGTCGCTTGCGCATCCCTTCTTTTCCGTTGATTCTGTCGTTATTATGGCGACCGGAGTCGATAGAGTCAACAAGCAAACCAATTCGGTGAACTTCCATTTTCAAAAAATATTCAATCGGTCTTTCTTGTGCAAGGTTTGAGGTTATGTTTATGTTATGTAAAACGGAACACAAGATAACGATACGAGCGCTGACAGCGATTATTTTGGCCGCTTTCCGAATTAGAAAATAATCGCTGTCAGCGCTCGTATCGTTATCTTGTGTTCCGTTTTAATTATCACGATTATGACAGCTGACGGCTGTCATCAATTCGGAACGCTCGTGAACGCGCTCACACACAGTCCTCGACTCCTCGCTCAGCTTCATAACATAAACATAACCTCAAACCTTGCACAAGAAAGACCGATTGAATATTTTTTGAAAATGGAAGTTCACCGAATTGGTTTGCTTGTTGACTCTATCGACTCCGGTCGCCATAATAACGACAGAATCAACGGAAAAGAAGGGATGCGCAAGCGACAAACATTAGCCAATAGGACAGTGTAATTAAACTTCTTAACATTCAATAAATGATCAAATTATGTAATGTATAATCTATTTTGTAGTTTTACTTATAACATCCTTTACCATTTAAATAAGTTTTATATTTAGGTACATATGTATAAATAACTTAAATTGTAATAATGCAATTGATAGCTGATAGATATGTAAATGTGAAATTCATTCTTGGCAAGTAGATTTACTTTTTTTTTAATACTTATTCTTATTCATGTAAGTATTTAAAATATGAGAAGGGAACTTGTTACCATTGCGCCATGTATTGGGATGGGTATGTAAATAATGTTCAACAATAATAGTAATAAAACATTTTTATTAACAATCAATTAGAATCACAGTATAATCAGACTGAACCTCAGGTACCCTGCTTGCGCTCCAAGCCACATTCTTCTCCTACTTATTATTTATGCTAATATAAGAAAAATATCAAACAGTAACAAAAGTCTTATGTACCTACATAATTAATAACTCATATCTATTTTATTTAGTAAATATTTTGTAAAATCACATACATACAGTACCTACCATTAAACATTAATAAAATTCACAGATTTTACCAGGTATTTCTATTCAAATCTTTAAACGGGTAGGTACTGATCAAATCTTAAAACTAATAATAAAAAGTCACAAGTAGAGCTATACTTACTACTAATTAAAACAGGTAAGTACTTACTGATCAAATCTTAACTAATTAACAATCACAGTATACTACTAAGTCAACAGGTACCTACTGATCATATCTCAGTACGGTCAAGACGACGCGTCTAAAATGTTCATCGTGGCATAGCAACGTTTGGGCAGACACTGCGTCTACTGACTGGTACTAGGTACCAGACCCAGTAACATTATACTTGTATGTTGCACATTGTTCTTGCCATGATGTCATGTACCATCTTAAGATGCATTTTTTCAAAATGTTCTCTATGCTATGCTCACTGTATAATGTGAGTAGCAACAAAATGCATGCCTCGTTCCAAATGAATGGAGATGGTGACTCTTTATCTACTGAAATAAAAAAATAATATAAGAAGGCACTTCCTACTAACACTACAATAATATTATTTGCGATGATTTTTGTTACTGAATTTACCTATAATGGCTCAATAGATTTGAATGAAACTTGGCACATAGATAATCATATCATAGGATAAAACATAGGATATTTTTAATATAATAAAGAAAATGCTTTTATAACTTTAAATTGATAGAATCTGAAAGTAATTTCTTAAGAATTAACTGTCAACATACTGATATGACAAAACCCTAGAACATTTATATCTTACTTTTTTATAAAAGTATTGGAGTAAGAGTGACCACATAAACTGTTGTCAAGATGATATGTTATGCGAATACAACAAGCACATTCAGCTAATAAGTATCTGCACATAACCAGCTATAAAATACTTACCATGTTGTTCTACTGGTTCATTCACCAGCTTCTCTGAACCCTCTCGTATTGCTCTGATGTGAGCATTACAGAGAATTGCCGCCCGTTAGGTTCGTCGGCTAAAGTCACTTGGATACTCATGGTTGGATTACAGAATAAACCTCAAATTTCTTCTTCTTCACATTAATACGAAAATAATTTTGTACTTAAACAGTACTTACAACTGTCAAGAGTGTCAAGTCTGTCAATAATTTGACAGCGCTCACGGTGATAATAATACAAGGCATGGTTGGCGTTATCGCAAGATGGCGCATGTCATGACGTCATCTATGACGATTCACGCGACATCGATATCGTGCTCACGATAATAAGGAACGCCTGTTATCGCGTTCAAATCGATTATGTCGTTACTTGGAACGCACCCTTTCTAATTCGGAAAGCGGCCCTAGTGAAAGGTAAACTGTCAAAAGCGTCACTGTCAAACAAATCATCGTGTTGTTGTTTTGATAATAAATAATTTATAATTGCGTTGTGTGAGTGTCCAGTGGATTGTGGATTGTGTAGAACGTTTTTACGACTACGGTCCTCTGTGCAGTAAATCAACAACGATTTCTTTAAAATGTCACGCTGTGTGAACTGTTCCCTTTGTTTGGTACATCCTCTACCCCGTCGCCAAGTCGGGGAGGCAACGGATGTAATCGTCAGAATTTTACGATCCTGGATTACTCCAGCAACGGTTAGTATATTTTATTCAGTTATGTTTTATTGTTATTTTTACCACTTTTCTCAGAACACTCACACTTATTAAACGTATGGACAAAGGCATAAAGCACCTATCTAAGTTACATTATGTTATTTTATTTATCAATAATATTGCATTGATAATATAGATCATAAATGAATACTAAGAAACGGTGGCCTAAGTCTTTCAGCACTAATTGTGTTATGTTGTTTACAGTTAAGTTTTACAGGTGATACTAGAAACAGTTTAACTGTGTTCGAAATATACATGTAAATGCATCACTATACTTTTCTTAGTTTGATTTAATTTTGTTTTCCTTTTGCCTGTCTGGGACAATAATGTATATTTTCTATTAAACTAATGCTAAGATTAATATCTTAACAGAATATAATCAACATCTATTATACTTATTTTTAGATTTCAGCGGAGGATGTCCTTTGTCAAGAATGTTATATAATACTAGAAGGAGCATCTCTAAACTTGCCAAGTGGATCAACAGCTGCACGAGCTTATGGACATCAACAAGTGTGCTTTGTCTGTGGATCATCCATATTAAGAGCTAAGACACACAAAGTATTAATTGATAGCCCTGAAGGAAATGTAATCAGGGCATGCATACCTACTCAGCAGGTATCTATACTTTTAATAACACTTGCTGCATTAAAATAATGAAAATAATATTTCTCAGATTATACACAAACACCTCATGAAATGTAGAGCATGCTATTTCCATGTTGGTTATGTGTATTTGTCCTTTATAGCACTTTAGTATGTATGAGCTTGCTTTGCTTTCATTTTTATGTTTTTAGGTACACAGACTTGAAAGAGTTTGCTTACGTTGTTGGACTAATGCCTATAGAAGTGTAAGGAGACAGACTCAGTATGATCAGAATAGGCAACAGCAGATTGTTCATGAAGAAGCTGTTGCACCTCAAGAGAATATGGATGATCCTACATCAAGACATGAAGCGGTCAGTGTTTCAGAAACATTTATGCCATCAAGGGATATCTCAATACCTATACCACCGCCACAACCCATTCAACAATTGCATCAGGATCATAATGTTCTACACCATCCTAAAATAATATCACGTATTTATAAAAGAGCTGCTGCGTCTTCACGGCATTGTATTTTTGGTGAATGTAGGAATGCAGAATGTTTGTTGGTACCATCTGTCATAAAGGAAATGTTACTGTTAGAGCATAAATTGTATGTACCAGCTAGTGCCCGAATATGCAGTCATCATCTCGATATTGGTTCTTGGGATGAATTACAGTTTCATTATAATGACTTTACTGGGTGCCAAATGGATGACATGATGTCAATAATGAATGGAGGTACTCGCAGACAGTACAACTTCTGTAATATTAGAGAAATGAATCCAAACCTCTGTCATTATTGGTTAGGTATCAATCCTGAACAATTTTATCAATTGTTATCACACATACCACAGCTGGCACAGGAAACTCCTTGTCCAAGTGTGGCTTTAAGTATTATGCTGGTTAAACTTAGAACAGGTGACAGTAATGAGCGATTATCAATATTGTTTCAACTTCCTAGAAGCACTTTAGAAAGGTACATGTCTAAAGCAAGAAATTGTTTGGGTAATACATTTTGTTGTATGTCATTACCTACATCCTTCATGGTTCATGGGTTGTGTGTTTATTAGTTTTAAGTCTACCCTCCATAATATTATTGTTCCTACCCTACTCTTATGATTTACCCACTTGTACTTCGAGGCTACTTAGCTCAATACACAAATTACGATATTTGGTGTTTTATTTGAAGATATAATATTGGCGACGAGTAGAAAACATGACATCAGTGAAATTTCATGAGTTCAATGTGAAATGTGATAATTGGGACAATTACATCGACAGACTTAAATATTGTTTTGAGGCGAATAGTGTCGCCTCAGATTCTGCTAAGAGGGCGAATTTCTATACAGTGTGCGGCGTACAAGTGTTCGAGACTCTTCTGGCGTTGATTACACCTAAAAAGTCTAGTGAAGTAACATTCAGTGAAATTGAAGCGATCCTAACCAAACATTACAGTCCAAAACCTAATGAGATTTCTGTGTCGTTTAAATTTTATAAGCGCGATCAACTACATAACGAATCCGCCGCGGAATACATAGCGCAACTCAGAAAAATCAGTGCCGGTTGTAACTTTACGGACATGGAAAGGATGCTTCGTGACAGATTGGTATGCGGTATGAACTAACCAAAATCTCTTTTCAGTGTATTTATGCAGTCGCGTTTTTTTTGATTTTTAAATTAATTTTTACACTTATTACTAACTAGCTGTGCCCCGCGGTTACACCCGCGTAAGTCTCGTTCCCGTGGGAATATCGGGATAAAAAGTATCCTATGTGTTAGTTAATCCAAGTTATAAAAATTTCATCCAAATCCATTCAGCCGTTTTTGCGTGATTGAGTAACAAACATCCATACACACAAACTTTCACATTTATAATATTAGTAGGAAGTAGGACTAACTACAGTAGCGTGTCATACGAAAATGAACCTTATTTGTATGTTAATCTGCATACTCTGTTTCATATCTGCGTCTCTAATCATACGTTTCATACGGATATGAATATTAACCTTACCCAAATAAGGTTAATTTTGGTATGTATCGCCACAGTACTTTTATTTGTATTTCTTTTCAGGTTGACGATACTGCTATTTGTGATGACGACGGCGATAATGATGTTGATGATTCGGATACAATCGTGGAATCAAATGTGAGCCAAATATATTTTCTAACTAGCTGCGCCCCGCGGTTTTACCCGCGTAAGTCTCGATCCCGTGGGAATATCGGGATAAAAAGTATCCAATGTGTTAATCCAGGTTATAAACTATCTGTTTGCCAAATTTCATCCAAATCCATTCAGTAGTTTTTACGTGAAAGAGTAACAAACATCCATCCATCCACACTTACAAACTTTCGCGTTTATATTATTAGTTAGTTTTCTATTTCTTTATTAAGTCCTGTCGCACAGGTATAATGGAATAAATTTTATATGAAACAAACAGTATAAACTATCTGTTTGCCAAATTTAATCCAAATCCATTCAGCTGTTTTTGCGTGATTGAGTAACTTCCAAACACACAAACTATGTAACGTCGGGCCGGCCGTATTTCGACTGTGGAGTATTTCCAACTAATGAGAAATATTCTCATTTGAGATTCTTATACTGAATTGATACATAAGTATTTGAATTATTCTCAGTACTTAAAATTACCCCACAATCGTAATAGCCCCGCCCGACCTTACTCAAATACTATCGTTCCCATCAGCTTTTTTTTTCTACACTATTTAAATACATGATAAAAACTTTAAAAACAAAATATGTGAAAAATAAATTTAAAAAAGTTGTTTTTTTTTGGAACTCTGTTGTTTTTTTTTGTATGAAGTTTTTATTTTTCACTTTTTACTTGTGGTACCTACCAACCTAACCCACACAAATACCACTACCTGCTATGTAAATAACAGTGACGGGAATTTAAAACATCACCTTAAATACTTAACTTAAAAATACTTACTATTCAAGCTTCAAAAACTGCAAGCATAGTTAATAAAATTTATATGGGACCACCTCTAAAGCATGACCTACTAAAAGCGTAACAAACATACAAAAAAAAACACAGTCAAATTGAGAACCATCATTTTTGAAGTTGGTTAAAAATAGATGAAAATTGACCATTCTCCCCTCCTTATCTCCGAAACTACTGCTTGATTATTGAGCTGAAATAATTGAAAAAATACAGAGAATGGTTCAGTCATCTATACATATAATAAATCTGTAGACGAGGCGTTTCTGTACAATGAAAAAAAAAAAAAAAACCTAGGTGGAGTGTCCAAGAATAACCAACAGATGCCATTTCTACCATTTTTGGAATTTTTGTCTGTTTGTCTGTTTGTCTGTTCGTTTGTTTGATTGTTCCAGTATCACGTAAAAAGTACGAAATCAATATGGTTAACTTATAAACTCAAATATTGTGTGTAACTCGATGTTTCATTTAGTCTTTGTTTCATCGCAATCGCTTCAAAATATCAAAAGATATAAGAATTTAAAGTATTCAAGAAGAAATTTACATTAGGTACGTAATGAAGATACACGTAACGACATCTATTGACGTAAAATGACACTAGCGTAAAATCAGGTAGGTTTGTGAGAACGTGTGTAACACACGATCATAATCATCATATGGTCACATACTTCGCGCGGAAACATAACGCGATACATTGTGAATTTACCCAATCTAAAGTTTGGTTAATTCAAGTTTTCCAAATCCATTGTTTGGTAGTAGTGCCATAGGTGGCGCTATCTATCTTTTAAATCATGATACAAATTAATCATGAAAAAATGGTGATAAATTTTAATTTCTTAAAAATTGTAGATTGTTACATCGAGCAAAAAGTGAGTAATTAAGGAACGAATGCGCTTACTAAATTAACACGAGTGCATTAATTACTCACTTTAGCAAGGTACGTAATCTACTTTTCTTTCAACTACCAATGTACCTGCTGCGATAAAATATACCTGCTCAAGGTTAACTCAACTCAATCCAAATCAAGTTAGGTCAAGTTAGGTCAAGTCAGGTCAAGTCAAGTCAAGTCAGGTCAAGTCAGTCAGTCATGGAACCCTAAAAACCGTCTTTTCTACATAGCTTACAGAGTGTTCGAACGTTTTCCCATATATTTTGACAGTATCACTTCGTGCTCGATAGATGGCGTTGTTCATTTAACGTCATTTTCTGAATCGCGGTGTTAAGAGTCTCCGTAGAAGAATGACTTTCGCCGAATTCATAAGTATCGAGCATTTGGCTCATTTTGAATTGAACACATAATCCATACTAATCGATGCTTGAAAGTATAAATTCGATAGTAACTCTGTCTGTCTGTCCGTTTGTAATTCTGTATGTTTCCTTTTCACGCCTGATCTACTGAACGGATCTCGATAAAATTTGGTAAAGAGATAGATGGCATCCCGGGGAAGAACATAGGCAATTATTTTCTCAAAAACAACTTTAAGGGGGGGGGGGGGGGGATATAGGGCATGAAAGTTTTTATGGGAAACCTATCATTTTTAGAGTTCCGCAGTCAACAAGGAAGTTTTATAGTTTCGCCATGTCCGTCTGTCTGTCTGTCTGTCCGCGACTTAGCTCAAAAACTTTTAATCGACCAACTTACATGTGCAGTTGCAAAAACCCAAACATTCTGTATGCGAGAACAAGTTTTTTAACTACAATGTTAACACTTTGAGGGACAGTGGTGCCGATTCTCTTGTACACCGAACTAAACTATCTCTAAAATTCCTTACTTTTGACTATGGGAATCTTGGAGCTATTCTGCCAAATAAATTCTCTAAATTTAAAACTTATTTTGACACAACTAAAATCGAATTTGACAACCGCGCGCCTCCACTTGGTATTTGTTTTCCGTACCGTGTTTTTTTTTTTGAGCCAGAGGCGCTCATGCACGGCAGCCTCGACGTATTTTTAATGGAATTTTTCAGTTTTTGTATGGAAAATAACGAAAAAAAAATAAAAAAAATTACCATCATGTTGAGAATTAGGGGTTTAAGGGTTCCCTAAAGGGGGTCGAAATTTTCATTATTTTTGCGATAGGACACACCGTTTTCGAGATATAAGCAAAAGAAAATAAAAAAATACAGTACTGTTTTTTGTAACTGAAGTCGAGGTGTTGGTTTGAATTTTAGTTCATGACATCTAATTTTATTCCACACATTTTTAATCGCGATTAAATATAGTCAGATTTAGTTAGAGGATTTTAGATATAGAACAAAATTTTTGGTTAAATCGTCAAATTCAGAATAGCATTTTCATTAAACTAATCTCAGTGCCATCTTAGTGCTGTCAAACTAAATTATAGTTAAGTTGTGTCATTTAAAGTCTAAAGTCTATTTCAGAATGAGTTTGATCGTTTGACAGAACTAAACTAAATTTTAGTGATTTTTAGTTTAGTTTAGAGAATTTTGTGACAAGAGAATCGGCACCAGTAACCGTCCATAGACGTAATAACAATAAAACTTTGCGAAAGTTTGTTTGATAAATTAATTCATCCCAACTACGGAACCCTTCATTGTGCATGGTTCGACACGCATTTGGCCGGTTTTTTTTTAACTTAGGGCTGTGAAAATTTATGCTTTTTGTAACTAACAAAGAGTTACGTTTTTCTAAACTCATCCCTCATGAGTGTAAAAACCCTTCTTTACCCTCTTGATTTTAAAATTCACATGTAAGTACTTATTATTGACATTTTTGCGGGAGTCTCTTCAAGAGCGTTAAGGGATTGAGAATATAGTCATAGTCCGTATCTTGAGAATCTTTCCACTCAATCAAAAGTTATGACTATTTGGCTCTTGGCTTGGAACGAAGAGTTTGAGTTTACCAGTGAGTAGTTACTCGATAGATGGCGTTGTGCAAATGATGCGATTTTCTTAAACTCAAACTCAAACTCAAAGCATTTATTTCAAATAAACCAATTACAGGTACTTTTGAATTGTCAAGGGGTCGGTCAGTCAAAAAAAATGAAGCTAGTTGCCCATTCCAAAGCGTAGTAGGTTCCTATGGAGAAGAACGGGCAAGAAACTCCACGGACACTCTTTTAAATCAAAATTTTGTTACAATATATTGGTTACATCATTCAATTGAAATTAAACATGTGAGAACAATGTAAAAAAGAAAAAAAAAAGAGACGTGCACGTTAAAAGCGTCCGTAAAGATAAAAAACAATTCAAAAATTAAAATAAATTAAAAATAAGCCGTGGCAGCTTAGAGATGACCAGTCCCTACTGGCGGCGCCCGTTCACGAACATGACGCATGGATCAGCACCATTCAGCTCAACCATTTTGAAGGGAACTTAATGATCCAACACACACGCCACCACCAGCGAGACATTTGAGTGAGCATGACATACTCTCTGCCGCCAGGGCACATTCAAGTCAATGAACGACGTACCTATTAAATGGTAGCTTTAAGGTAGGTAAGTACATAGTGCTCACATATGTGCTATGAAATTATACAATACTAGGAGATTGAATTTATACAATGTCAAGATAGTCTTTACAATATTCAGCAGCTCCAACAATATTTTCGAATGCCAATCAATTAGTTTATGCGTCCTTGTGGAGCTGGAGCAGCGCTAAGCCAAGCATTTTTGTCAGCGATGTAGTCCCCCAATTTATAATATGCTTGGCGGCATAGTGTGCGTTTTACCCAAGATTTAAATTTCGTTTCATTCAGTTGAAGTATGTGGGGAGGTATTTTATTGTAACATTTTAAACAGTACCCCATGAAGGATGAGTCTACTTTAGCCAGTCTGAAACCCGGTTGAACTAATTGGTCCCTATTTCTAGTCCTATAAGTGTGTCTTTCACCTCTTTTACTGAAAAGACTTAGATTTTTCCTTACGTACATGATGTTTTCATAGATATATTGACAAGGTACCGTCATGATGTTAATATCTTTAAACAGTTCTCTTAGAGAATCGCGCCTGCGGAGCCCATATATTGCTCTGATGGCTCTTTTCTGCAGAATAAATATAGACTCGATATCTGCAGCCCGTCCCCACAATAAAATACCGTAAGACATGATACTATGAAAGTAGCTGAAATAAACTAGCCTCGCGGTATCTACATTAGTAAACTGACGGATTTTTCTCACAGCATATGCTGCTGAACTTAGCCGTCCTGCAAGAGATGTTAAATGAGGACCCCATTGCAGCCTTGAGTCGAGGGTGATCCCCAAGAAAACAGTTTTATCGACGAATTCTAATTTCTCCTTATCCAATACTATGTCACAATCACTACTTTTAACATTCAGTAAAGCAAATCTTATGCATTTAGTTTTTTTCCCATTTAATACTAAATTATTAGCAGTGAACCAACTATGTACCTGCAGTAAGGCGTTATTTACGTCGTCCAAATTTGATGCACGTCTATTTATCTTAAAAATTAATGAAGTATCGTCAGCAAATAACACCATTTGTGGTTGGTTTTTTAATAAATGGGGTAGATCATTAATATATACTAGAAAGAGGAAAGGACCCAATATCGAGCCTTGTGGAACACCCATTTTTACTTTTAAACCGATTGAATGGACATCATTTATTTGAACTTGCTGTTGTCTATCGTCTAAATAAGATTTTACTAAACTGAGCGCAAGTTTACCTAGTCCGTAATGCGCAAGTTTCAAAAGTAAGGTTTCGTGATTTACGCAATCAAATGCCTTGGAGAGGTCACAAAAGATTCCTATGGCATCTTGCGCCTCCTCCCACGCTGTAAATATGTGTTTTAATAAGGTGACACCGGCGTCAGTCGTACAACGTCCTTTGGTGAAACCATATTGCTGATCGTGTAAGATCTGGTTGGTATTAAAATGATTAAGCATCTGATTTAGCATTACCTTTTCGAACACCTTGCTGAATACCGGCAACACGGATACTGGTCTATAATTGTTGGTGTCTTTACTGTTCCCAGATTTAAAAAGAGGTACAACTTTACTATATTTCATTAAATCTGGGAAGACTCCTTGATCCACACACAAGTTAAATATTAAAGCTAAATATGGTGCTATAGTCTCAATTATGGATGCACAAACTTTGATAGATAATCCCCATAGGTCTTCGGTCAATTTGATTTTTATTTGCCGAAATGCTTTTATGACTATCATTGGGTTTATATGTTTAAATTGAAATTCAACCGGGCAGCCTGGAACGTTCGCTCTTAATAAATCAATTGAAACACTGGGTGAGGAATTTAAAGCTTCCGTCGTTTTAGAGGGTATATTAGTAAAGAAATGTACAAATTCCTGAGCTACTTCTAAGTTAGAACTTATGGCACCACGTGAAGTCTCCAGTGTGAAATCAGTGTTTCGTATTTTTTTCCCATTAGTTTCATTATTTATAACTTTCCAAACCGTTTTTATTTTATCTTCTGCTGATTTGATCTTGTTGCTGATATACAGAGCTTTAGCTATTTGGCAGGTATTTCTAAAAATTTTGGAATATGTAGCAACATACTTGTTGAAAGTTTCAGTATTTATGTGAGGCTTAAGGCCATACAGCTCGAACAGTCTTTCCCTACTTATCCTAATACCTCTAGTTGCCCAGTCACTAAATATAAAATTAGGGAAAATATTTTTTGTTTTCTTTTCAAAAGTTTTATTGAATTCAGTGTGCACTACTGAAAAGAAATCCTCATACAATTTGTTTGCATCGTTCATATTATAGCCCAGAACATTTAACTTATTGTTTATGGTACTATTGAATCTACTTAATTTGCCCGTTGTTATGGGTCTTCTTAAGGGGGGCATCCCCCTTAAGAATCAACCCGATCCCCCTTACCAGCCGGTAGCCCGCGAAATTCAAATCTTACGTTTTTTGCAATTTGCAAGTCAGTGTCAGGCAGGTTGTATGTTGAAATGAAATTGTTTATTCTGTATATAGGTTATTGGAATCACTTTTACACGTCATAATAATATCAAAAAATTGTAAAATTAAGCTAGATGAGGTTGGCGTTTCCTATCTGACTACTCTGAGAAGAAAGGCCGAAACAAACTCACAGTCTCTTTTTTAAAGTCCGGACATACCTAGGTCAGATATTGGCATATTGGTCAGGCCCTATGAGAACCATGTAGATTAGAGTCTGAAATGGTCTTTTGAGGAATGAACCACACAAATTTGAGTGAACCTGTCCTGTCACTGCAAGGATTTGTCAGTAATAGTGGAGCTCAGCTCAGAACTTAAGGAGCTCAACGACTCGACGAACAATACCAAAGAAAGGACATTTGTGTAGGCCGCATAAAGTTCTCAAATTGCCAGACCATTGTTAAAACTAACTGAGGACGAAAAAATATAAGAATAAAAACAAAATAAACATCCACATAGTCCTCACATTCACAATAATACAATACTTTACAAAGTAATCATGTCATTTTGTCAATTTCCTACATATAATATTCAATAATGTGAATTAGTAGGTATATAAAACTGGTAGGTATATTTTGATGATTTTTCATAGTACTTATTCAAAATGTCACAATGCCAAAATGATAGCAGAGCGAGCAGCTCAATCCCATGCTTTTTGTCTTCTAAATAATCTGAAATTGTATAGTACCCTTTTTTACAAAGTTTGGTTTTAATACAGCTTTTAAATCGTTTAATGGGTAAGTTTCGAATGTCAATATGATTAAAATATGATTCGCGATCGTAGCAAATAGTAGCTTTACAAAATAATAACCATTAGATACAGGAATACAACTCCTGCAATATTAAGTAGTTAGATTAGATAAATAAATATGTGATACAACTGCGACTCATTATTTAGATCAACATAAAACTTGATACTGACCTGTAAAAGGCAAAAAACAGAAGAAAATTTGAATTTCGCAGGCTCCCCCAAAGCTTTCGCCTTAGTTTCCATCGTCCATACAATATGCCATAGTTATTTCATTAATCTTTCCGACAGTTTCATACTGCTGTCCATACTATCCACTCTATCACCACAATATAGATATGGACTACCACTAATATATAAAGTTACTGGCTGTCTCATGTCTGTTACTTTTACGCCGTAACGCCTAGGTCGCCTAGACAGACCACGTGGGTTATGGGACATAGGATACTTTTATCCCGGTAGAACATTCCCGTGGGATAATTTCCGAAATCCACGCGGGCGAAGCCGCGGGCAAAAGCTAGTATAGAGTATTTTTTTTTTTAGGTTTGCAGGGTTTGCCTAGCTTTGGATGTGAAAATGTATGATTTGAAGGACATTGAATTGAGAGAAATGTTCCAGAATATTACTGGAATAGTGGTAAGTCATTGTTGTCTTTGTTTTACATAACAACACGCCTATAATCTCCGAAGGGTTAGCAGAGATGTACGTATAGTACACTTACATTTCGTCAGTTATGTTTAATTCCTATGTAATAGGGGGCGAGCCTATTGCCATCTACCGCGCACAGATCTAAACTGCTGGGTTGCTACTGTTTTTTTTTTTTTTGTTTGTGGGAAATCATCAAATGACTTCTACGGAGAGCATTTCAGACTTTTACTGACTAAAACCCACCTGTGTTCCTTCAGTTGCTTGTTTCCAAGGGTCCCGGACTCCCTTTCGGACTTTTCCGCAATCCTGGAACCTGGGAACCGAATCCAGAGCCTCATGGTCAGCAGAATTGCGACCACTAGACCAATGAGGTAGAAAAAACTAGTGAAAAAAATTGGGCTCGATTTTATAGTTTAAAGCTCGTAAACCATTTTTTTTAAATATTCCTTTAATAGCCTGGATGTTTTTTCATAATAAAAATTAAAAAAACATGACTGCCCTGCTAAAAAACGAATTAAAAAGTAAAAAACAAATTGATAAAATTGTCATTGCAGTCGGGGGACCGTTCTGTGGAACACTTTTTAATTTAAGAGGTCAAAAAACATGGCCTATGTCACTCGGGATAATGTAAGGATTCTAACGATACCCAATACATGCAAATCCGTTCAAGCATTTTAAAGTTATGGTGGAATAAAGAAACTCACATACATACATGAACCCTGAAAACATTACACTCCTTTTTGGGCAGTCGTGTAAAAATAGATCGATTCTGCCGAGTACAGTCAACCACGCGTCAATGTTACCGATTTGACTTTGACAGTCAAGGGCGGATCCAGGGGCACGTGCCCCCCCAAATGATTTAAGTAAAATAAAATCGAATCGTCTGAATGGACTGGCCACAATGTATATCCATCAAGACATTGCTTCAATGATGAAGGCTGAAGAAGTAGCCTACTACAGGGTGTAAGGGTAAAAAACACCGTTGTCACTCAAACCATGGGTAGTTGACTTAAATATAAAAATAAATTACCGAGTAACAATAAAAAAAAACGCTATTTTCATTAAAAGATTTTAAAAAGTTTCTATCCGACACCGTGCTCGCTAGCGAAACAGCTGACGGACTGAGGGAGGGTTCGCGCTCGCGGCCGTTCATGTCACGTCCCGCGCCACCCACCCGTGTTTAGACGCAAGTTCGTTGCCCTAAAAAATTCAATGGAAAATGACATTTTACCTCCTTTAAGAGTATTTCAGCCTTTCACCCTAGGGCGCTCCTAGGGTGAAAGGGTGAAATACTCTTAAAGGAGGTAAAATGTCATTTTCCATTGATTTTTTTATGTTCTTGAAACCAAACCACTGGTTTCAAGGATAACGGTGTTTACCCTAACAACCTGTTTATCTTCATTGCAAAGAATGAATCCCAAAAACAGCATAGTGCAATACAAGATATGGGAGACGGGTTCCCTCTATCTGGCAGAATTTTGATGCTCCGAAATTTATTTGGCATAACACACTTGGCATAATCTTCTTTAAACGAATATATATATGGCATAAAAATCATTTAATATAATTATTGTTTGGCCGAATGTTTATATGTCCGAATTTACAAAGGGATACTTTTAAGATGGCAGAATTTTATTTGGCATAATTACTTTTGGCAAAGCTTAATTTCGCATAATTTCGTTTCACATAACGTTTATTTAGAGCGACGATTATTTGGAATAATTTCACTTGGCATATTAAGAAGATGGCAGAATTTCATTTGGAATAATTTTATTAGGCATAATTATTGTCATTTCTATAAAATGTAATCATATTCTTAACCTTAAATGTGTACTACAAAAGTTAGTGAAGTGACAGAACCGAATCGCTGCAAAACCGACTGCACGTAGTCTTGTCTGCCCTACCCCTAGAGTGTAATTTAAGCCCGCGTAGGCGCGGAGGGGCGAGGCGGCCCGCGAGCTGAGGAGCAGGTCGTTTTAACGCTCGCCGCCGCGTTTGCCGGCCAGCAAGCCGAAGCTGCTGTGGTGAGCGTTACAACCATCTGCGACAAGAAGCTTGCGTGGGACCGCCGGAACCCGCAGCGCCGGAGCCGTGACAGAAACCATGCCTGCTGCATGTTGCATGCTTGCTTGCATGCTGCATGCTTGCTTGCATGCTGCATGTTTGCTTGCATGCTGCATGCATGGTGTGTGCTTTTTTGCATGTTTGCATTCTACATACTTGATGCATACATGCATGGTGTGTGCTTTTTTGCATATTTGCATGCTACATGCTTGATGCATGCATGGTGTAAGCTTGTTTGCATGTTTGCATGCTTCTCACAGGTAAATAAGAACCACATAAATGTTCAATGTGATAGATGAGTCTTTCAATTATTATGGATATGAAAAGTATGCCAAAAGATGATTCTAACTGTAAACTTTCTGAGATATGATAGTTCTACCTTTTAATGATTATCGATATGAAATGTATGCCAAAACACTATTCTGACAGTGAACTTTCTGCAATATGATGGTTCTACTTTTTAATTATTATGGATATGAAATTTATGCCTAAAGATGATTCTGAATTACAAAATTATGCGTTTTTAATGTATTATAAATGAGTGTATGCCAAACGATTTTCTGCGAAATGAAGTTTATGCTATGCGCTGTTATGCAAAATAATATTATGACATAAAAAGTTCTGCTATAAAGGGTAGACCCATGGGAGACACTACCTATCTGTCAGGGCCTGACTGGATTTATTTCCCTTCCAAAAATAAATCCTCGTTGACAGCCCTTTATTTTGTAGCTGTAGGACCTCCAACACCCCTGGTTGGCGGTCCTTGCCCAGTAATGGGACATCGGAGGCTAGAACATAAAAAGGGTGTTTTATGGTTCAGCATTCGTCACTACAGACAGACATGCGGTTGACCGTACAGTCTCCACCCATCACGTACCTCGCCTTTTCATTTATGTTGGGGTCGGCTTCCAGTCCTAACCGGATGCAACTGAATACCAGTATTTTACATGGAGCGACTGCTTATTTGACCTCCAGAACTCAGTTACTGGATAAAACTGCCCCTTGGCTGCGCCATCATTTAACCTTTGGTATAACGGCCGGAACGAGGATCTCGTTGAGAAACAATGGATTTTTAATTGTGTCTGTAATTACGGCATACGACGGGTTAAGTGTTACGGATACTTAGCATTATGCGGTATTTATTTATTTATTTTTAAATATCGCAGCATTATGCTGAGATGGGTTTGATTCTTTTTGGTCTCGCTGAGGTCGTCATATACTTTTTTTAGTGTTCCGTACCCAAAGGTTAAAACGGGACCCTATTACTATTGTCCGTCCGTCTGTCATCAGGCTGTATCTCATGAACCGTGATAGTTAGACAGTTGAAATTTTCACAGATGATGTATTTTTGTTGCTGCTATAACAACAAATACTAAAAAACAGAATAAAATAAAAAATTAAGGAGGCATACAACAGACATGATTTTATTACCGTTTTTATAGATCGCGCGAGTGCGCCTCGCACTTGGCCGGTTTTATGTGTTCTTTTATTTGAAAATGTTTTATTTGTTAGTTTTAATGCTCCTTTTTTACTGTTTGTATATCCTGTGCGTCCTTCAATTAAAATATTTTTTTATTTCTTCCGCATACCAGGTAACCGATTATGACCATTCTACGCTTGAGCGCCTATGTTGGGAGTGCGCTGGAAGGCTGAAAGCGGCTGCGGCGTTCAGGAACAAAGCGCTTCTCAGCGACGCTTTGCTGCAGAGCTTAGCTGATGGACAAGTAAGTATAGTCCCTTGTAAAGGGCAAACCTCCATACATCAATCAATCTGCGAATACCAGTATTTTACATGGAGCTACTGCCTATCTGACTTCCACAACCCAGTAAGTGGGTAATCCGATACCCCTTGGTAAGACTGCTTGTCAGACTTTCGTGCTTCTGACGACCCGCAACGACAGCCAAAGGTCCACGAATGAAAGCCGGGACCAACGGCTTAACGTGATTTCCGAGGCACGGAGGAGTCTCGGTATGTAAACGGAACTTTGCGCAGAAAGGCTGTGGAATTTTTTTTTTTTTGAACCAATGAGGCGGGTGTTCACAGGGTAAAAAAAAAGAAAACTATTTAGTCCGTTAGCCAAATATTAGACACGTATTTTTTGGTTTATCATATTATTAAGAAAAAATGATTTAGATAAAACGCATTAAAGTTGGGGAGTGGGGGCTCGCAGTATAAAATGTAGCGACCAGTGACGTCATGCTACATTTTAACTCGATGTATTGCCGAAATTTTTTTTATTACTTAAGAAATTAAAAAATACTTGTCCAATATCTATTAATAATCTATCTGATCAAAAAAAAAAAAAAATAACATCCTGATTATAATTTAAAAAAAGTATAAAGCGTTTTTTGTTTCAAATTTCAGATACGAAAAAGTAACATCACATTTTTTAAAGAAAACAAAGATTATCTCAAATCAGGTGGAACTTTGAGCATTGTAGAAGTATTTCATACTGTACAAATTGATGCCGAATACGACAGCGAACCATCTGTATCGGAAAGCAATGACATAGATATAGTACACAATACTGATCGAAAAGATTCGATAGAATTAAAAGAAAGTATCAATGAAGAAAGTAATTATGAAATAGAAGTAAAAGAAGAATCAATGATAGAAGCTCCTATCGAAACTGTGATAGAATATATTGAAGATCCTTTGTGTCCTGGAGAAAATAGAAATATTGTTTCGGAAACAATTCCTATATCTAGTAAATATATACCTTTAAGAGAAGATACAATTTACTCAGCGTTTAGCAGTCAGCCAGGCTGTTCCGAAGTTCAACCAAAGTATCCGATTATAGGCTACCTAAAACCAATAAGTGATTGTGATAATAAAATTAAAAAAAATGTAAAAATCAAAAAGAGAGACTCGATTCCAAAAGTAGTGTTAAAAAAAGCGAAAGAAGTAGTAGGCCATGATCACACGTTAAAACGTGAAGCCAAAATAAAAATAAAAAATTGAAAGTAGGTGGTATCAGTAAAAAGTATTCAAATAAAAAACTGGTGAAGAAGACTCCATATACAGATGAGGAATATTTGGATTTTGAAAGTTTGGAGTTTGTAAATCGGAACGTTTTTTCAAAGCATGTTTGCGAGAATACTCGACCGGGATGTAGGTACTATCTCCATAAATATTTCTGCCTCCAAGCAATGCTGTGGTCTGGTTTGAAAATTGGAGATGTAACTACATCAATCTGCCTAGCCTTTTCCCAACTATGTTGAGGTCGGCTTTCAGTCTAACTGGATGCAGCTGAATACCAGTATTTTACATGGAGCGAATACCTATCTGACCTCCACAATCCAGTAACTACGTAATACGATACCCCTTGGTAAAACTGGTTGTCAGACTTTTGGGCTTCTGACGACCCGTAACGACTGTCAAAGATCCACGAATGACAGCCGGGACCAACGGCTTAATGTGCTTTCCAAGGCACGGAGTTTCGGTATGTAAAGATGGACACCCATCTACCGACCAACCCCGGCAAGCGTAGCTTAACCTGATGGATCGACCGCGTGCCGCTGTTATTACTTAGCCACGAGCTCCTAACCCAGATGTAACAAACATCGGCTATATAAAAGTTCCAATAGATGCCATAGGAAGCGAGCCCCTTAGCCAGACAGGGACAAATCCACGCTCCGGACTGTTAGAGAAATTTCAGTGGAAAAAACCCATTGACACTTGCCTGACCTTGGGAATCCAGCCCAGCTTAGCAGTCGTCACAGCAGTCTCTTGCGAGGACTATACCACAGTGGAAGTCAATGGTGTTATTACCACTACATAGACGATTGGCTCCCAACCTTTTACCAATGGCCCAAATTCAAACTTTTAGGGTATAAGTTGGAACCGATGACGTGTGCAGAATGTGCATAGTGATAAAGTCAAGTCATCATCAGCCTTTTCCCAACTATCTTGGGGTCGGCTTCCAGTCTAACCGGATGCAGCTGAATGCCAGTATTTTACATGGAGCTACTGCCTATCAGACCTCCACAACCCAGTTACTTGGTAACACGTTTGGCAAGACTGATTGTCAGACTATCGAGGTTTTGACTTCCCGTAACAACTGTCATAGATCTTCGAATGAGAACTGGGACCACGGCAGGGTCCCAGTACTTTCCGAGCCACGGCAGGGTCTCTGAATGTAATGGATGGTCACCCATCCACGTACTGATCGCGACAAGAATAACTTAACCTTCGAACAACCCTTGCGGTTGTTAATACTTAGCCGCGAGCCCCTCAATGAAAACGTCAACTAACTTGATTAATTGGTTACACTCGGGTCACTATTTGGAAGTCGGTGTCTTTGCTTTTCAATTTTCGTAAAGTTAGGTGCGTTTACAAACATAGAAACTCACATACACTAACACCCAGACCCGGAACAACTACTTGCAGATCATACAAATATCTAAATATCTGTTACCTCATGGATATTGGCAAGAAAGATTTCCTAATTCCAAGAACTTAATTTTTTATAAAGTAAGAAAATTTGTTTTTTGTACAATGCCGCCGCTCAAACACTCTCAACTGCACCCTAGCTCGGACCATGACCGGCTAGATCTGGAAGCGGGGCGGGCGGGAGCCATATACTTTATCTGTAGGAGCATCGAGTCGGTACCTCTGTCGCTGGTCGTCTCTCGCTGGGCCTCCCCTAGGTTACTGGGGGTCTCACCTGGCGGGGACTGACCGCCGAGGTGTCGTGAAGAAAGCGGCGCTGTCTAACAGCGTCGCGGCGCGCCTACAGAAACATATTAGCAACTAGTCACTTAGGGGAGTTTGTTGCGCCACTTCTCCCCAGCTCAAGCACTAGGAAGTGGTGAAGGGTGGGCGTTTTGGGAGACTGTCTTATGTTATTTTGACGTTCGAAAAGTGCTGATTCTCAGCCTAGTTTGAATGAATGACTTTTGATTTGATTTGATTTTCACATGGGTGCGTGTACCTACTCGCGCTGAAATAACACCAGCTGATATAGGCGCTCACAAAGCGAGGCTGACACTCTGCGTGTGGGGGGCTTTGCCCTGGCACCGCATGCCACATCCCAATGGCTTATTTAGTTAATTCTGAATTTTTTACTTGTCAACATCTCTGAATTAAGTGTTAGTAATAATGGGAAGTTTGATTACCAATTTGGACTTGTTTGTTATTTAAAAAAATGAGAATACTTCGTTCAAGCATGAAATCTTGTTCGATGCGATTGTGCGATCATCTTTCTAGCGAAGACAAGTGTTCCCCTCAAGGAGTTTTGTCAAAGATTTACATGAGAACTGAGATGGCATAAATCCCATGTAATATTAACTATTTTGGAAAGAACTATGAGAATTGGCTTCAACCAAATGTTGATTAGCCAAGCTGCGTGCAAACTGATTTTTTCGGTCAAGGATCAAGAGACGCCAGAATTTAATCTATTGATCGCCAGATTACCACTCCGGAACCTTCGTCAATGTCGAAAAGACCTCGAAAATTCTTTGAAGATCTGGGAAACAAGCAAATGAAACGAAAATCTCTGGAGTATAAAGACGTAGATGACAACACCAGTGGAAATGAAGCCTCAGAAAATCACAAAAGGTAGAAGAATTGATTGTAATAATAGTTATTATTGACCTGCACGCGTAGCATGACCACCGTATAATCGGGTTTTTCGACCGAAGAATAGACAAAATTACAGATTGTGATTGTTTATATGTTAGTTCGTCTATTCTTCCGTCGACAAAACCCGATTCTACGGTGGTCATGCTACGCGTGCAGTAATGTTGCAGCAAATATGGATATTTGTTTACACTACGGATATTTGTTGTAAATAAAATAAAAACTCAAGGGTACCCAACCCAAACAAGAAGTAAACACAAGGGTCTCACTCGATCTGATTAAAGTGCATACGCTATTGATTAAAAAACAACTAAAGATAGTGAGAACTGTAATATTTGTGCTAAGTCTGTGTTTTTTGTTTTTGCTTTACTTAATTGTCTTTGCTTTTACAGATGCTGTTATTTCTGAAGTCTCAAGAACAGAAGTCCAAAGAAGGAGGACTTAAGAAGAAGTATGTCTGAAAAGGCTCAGGGCTTATCCACAAAAACTTAGACACTTCTCTAAGGTTGATGCGCTAGGGTGGCCCGCGAAATTCAAATTTTCTTACGTTTTTTGCAATTTGCAGGTCAGTATCAGGTTGTATGTTGATCTAAATATTATTAGCGGCCGTAACAAATATGGACTTACAGAATGATAAACATTAGAATCAGCAATACAACTCTCTAAGTTCATGTAAGTGTATTGAATAAAAATTTCATGAAATCGTCGTCAATACACTTACATGAACTTAGAGAGTTGTATTGCTGATTCTAATGTTTATCATTCTGTAAGTCCATATTAGTTACGGCCGCTAATAATATTTAGATCAACATACAACCTGATACTGACCTGCAAATTGCAAAAAACGTAAGAAAATTTGAATTTCGCGGGCCACCCTAGCGCATCAACCTTAACGCGTGTTTAATGTCAGTTTTATGTCAAACTCCGTAAAGAAATGTCGTGTTTAAAAGGTGTTTAGGCTAAACAACTGATAAACATGGTTTGGTGGTAAAAAGGATATTGTTTTAATCAAATAGTCTGTCAGCAAATTGTGCAAAGCTCTAAACAGTGTTGTGATTTTTTTTAATCGTGGAGGCAATATTAAATTCTTAAATTTTGAAGAGTATTCAAAACTTTCTGTATTACTCAGTTGTCAACGATTAGTTTCGTAACAAAAATAAATGATACTGTTGGCATTCAAAACATTCTATTTTATACATTAATTTCGTCTTGCAACACTGTTTATAGTGTCACTGTCAATTTTATTTGTCAAAAAATATAGCAAGGTGAATTCTAAGAATGAAAGGTTTTTTATTTCACTAAACCTTTTTCTCAATTATATCAGTAAATTCCTTCGAATTAAAAAGATAAACGGGTACCATAATGTATTCTATTCATTACGAATTCCAAATCTAATACAGAAACCTCCTTTTTTCCCAGTGGGTTAAGTTGCTTAAAAGACCAGTATTCTAACTATTCTGGGCTCGACAAACCTTGGCTAAAAGACTCTGTTTCATAACACTACAAGCGTTAACAAGTTCCTACGATAAAATAAAAACAAACGTTATAATCAAAGCTTGCAGATTCTAAAGCGATTTTTCAAAATTGCTTTTATGTAAAAGCCACAAATCCTCATTATAATATTCAAAGTTTTACCATTTGGCCCTAAACATTACTGTGTATCCAAGTTGGTTAAAGTCAAGTGACATTCTCCGTAGTTAACAAATAGTTTCCGTATTTTTTAAATATTTTTTATATAGTTATATTATGTCGTTGGATGCAAAGCCAACAATACCATGTGTGTGTGAACTGAGGGACCAAACAGGGAATCGCAAAACAAAAGTCTAGGTCTGGGACTCTGGGTCTGGCAATTCTATTATTTGTGTCATCATGTTCCATGCTCATGTTTGACATTGACACCAATGTATTGCTCTTTCAGTCTTTACTCTATTTAAAATCTATGGTTTGACAGCTGTTTTTGCAAGAAAGCAACAAACGCAAAATATTGATTGAGATATTGTGAAAACATTTAATTTTAATAAATCGTACATGTAATAAATAGGTACCTACCGTTAACTACTATAATTAATCTGTTCCCTGTTCACATAATATGTGAGAAATCTGATATCATAAGTATACGTTTTAAAACTATAACAAAAAATATGAGGTGCTGTGTTCAGAATTGTACTAATGATGACTTGAAGAAAACAAATAAAAGCAATGGTATTACATTTCATAAGTAAGTACCTAACCATAACTTTTAAACGGTAATTTCGATCCCAACAAGAACAACAGTTCTTGTTGGGATCGAAATTACCGTTTAAACCGGATCGAAATTACCGGTCAGGGTCATCAAATAAATGGTGTACCTAACAAAGGTACACCATTTATTTGATGACCCTGACCCAGTCTTAATTAATACTAATGTCTGAGGATCTATTAATCTGCCTAGCCTTTTTCCCAACTATATTGGGGTCTGCTTCCAGTCTAACCGGATGCGAATACCAGTATTTTACATGGAGGGACTGCCTATCTGACCTCCATAACCCAGTAACTGGATAATACGATATCCCTTAATACCAATGTCTATGATAATAATGATAAAAACATCAATTTCTAAGTGGCTCGAGCTAACTTAAATAAAGCTTTTTGTGGTGTTTAAACTGTTTTGCTATTGTATACCCTCCATATATCACAAACTAGCTTCCACCCGCGGCTTCGCCATGGTATGTCGATAAAAAGTAACCAATGTCCTTTCTCAGGCTCTAGACTATCTGTGTACCAGATTTCATTTAAATCGATTCAGTAGTTTTGGCGTGAAAGCTGACTGATAGACTTGAGTTACTGACAGAGTTACTTTTGCATTTATGTATAACTAGCTGCGCCCTGCGGTTTCACCCGGGTAAGTCTCGATCCCATTGGAATATCGAGATAAATAGTATCCTATGTGTTAATCCAGGTTATAAACTATCTGTTTGCCAAATTTCGTCCAAATCCATTCAGTAGTCTTTACGTGAAAGAGTAACAAACATCCATCCATCCATACTTACAAACTTTCGCGTTTATAATATTAGTTAGGATATTAGTAAGAATGTTTTTCCTATTTGTCTCTCTATCTCTCGTATCACTTGAGCAGTAGTAAAGTATAGCCAGTAAGGAAGGTGGTTACATTATTAATTTGTGGTCTTACTTTTATGGCCGATTTTGATATGCTCATCAGAAATATATTATGATTATTGAACGAAGAGTTGAGCCACAGAATCCTTAGACACTTTGCAATAAATGAGCATAAGCATAGCATAATCAGCCTATAATGTTCCCACTGCTGGGACACAGGCCTCCTCTCTGTGAGAGGGAGCGGGCCTTAATCCACCACGCGGGCCCAGTGCGGGTTGGTGGATGTCACATGTCTTCGAATTTTTGGTTCTAAGACATGCCGGTTTCCTCACGATGTTTTCCTTCACCGTTTTGAGAGCAGTGGTGATGAAATAATTTACACAAAGTAAAGCGCCTGTCGGGGTTCGAACCTACGACCTACAACTCGTAAGTAGTGGCCGTTACCACTGGATTATTATTATTTTTGGTTACCAATAAATGAGCTTTGTAATAAATTGTTATATTTTTAACCAACTTCTTCAAAAAGGACTTCTTCTTCAATTCGTCTGTATGTTTTATTTTTTGTATGTTTGTTACTCGATTTCTCCGCCAATTATGAATCGATTTTGATGATTCTTTTTTGTATGGTAGGGCATGCTTCCGATGTGGTCCCATATAAATTTTATTAACTTTGCTTGAGTAGTTTTTGAGTTAGCTTCAATATTACGTATTTTTCCCACTTAGTTTATCTAGACGATGTTTTCATTTACTCCTTCACTGTTATTTACATCAGCTAGCGGTATTAGAATTTGTGTGGGGTAGGTACCACAACTAAAAAGTGAAAAATGTAAACTTTTCAACAAAAAAAAACCGACTTCCAAAAAAAAACACTCAAAACTGAAAAATAACTTTAATTTCGGAAGTCGGTGGCAAAAAACGAAAATTGAAAAGCAAAGACCGACTTCCGAAATTAAAGTTATTTTTCAGTTTTGAGTGTTTTTTTTGGACGTCGGTTTTTGGACATAATTATTGTTTTAAATCCTAACTAATATTATAAATGCGAAAGTGAGTTTGTTTGTTTGTTACGCTTTCACGCTAAAACAGCTGAACGGATTTGGATGAAATTTGGCACAGGGGTAGACCATGACCTGGAATAGGTCATAGGATACTTTTTATCCCAATATTCCTGCGGGATTGAGACTCACCAGGGGCTCAGCTGGTACCTTATAACATTTAAAGACTTGATAAATTTACATTAGGTTACCGAAAGATCCAATACACAGCTCTGTATGGTTAAAAGTCCTAAACAGAGCAGGTTGCAGACTGAGCAAATGGCTTGTAGTGTGCTCTGATCATTTTCTACCTGAAGATTTTGATGGTACACGGCCGAATCAGCGAAGAGTCAAAAGTGGAGCTGTTCCCACCCTGGTGAGTTCACATTAAATATTTATTAAAACAGCATGTAAGGGTAAACACCGTTTGTCACTCAAACCATGGGTAGTTGACTTAAATATAAAAATAAATGACCGAGTAACAATAAAAAAAAGTGAAATACTCTTGTGGTAAAATGGTTTTTTTTAATTTTATTTTTTAAGTTGTAAATTCCCATTGATTTTACGTTCTATAAATGAAACCAAACCACTTGTTTCAAGGATAACGGTGTTTACCCTAACAACCTGTATATATACCTCAAAGAGTCAAGCCATAAGCATATAAGGCTGCCATCAGAGGGACTGCATTCTTGCAGTTTGAATGCAGTTTAGTACAACTGCAATATTCGTAATTTACTGGTAACTGCATTCAGAGAGGAGCTCGTGGCTAAGTAATAACAGCCGCTCGGGTCGATCCATCAGGTTAAGCTACGTTTGCCGGGGTTGGTCCGTGGATGGGTGACCATTTTCACATATCGAGACTCCTCCGTGCCTCGGAAAGCACGTTAAGCCGTTGGTCCCGGCTGTCATTTGTGGATCTTTGACAGTCGTTACGAGTCGTCAGAAGCCCGAAAGTCTGACAACCAGTTTAACCAAGGGGTATCGTATTACCCAGTCACTGGGTTGTGGAAGTCAGATAGGCAGTCGCTCCATGTAAAATACTGATATTCAGATGCATCCGGTTAGACTGGAAGCCGACCCCAACATAGTTGGGAAAAGCCTAGGCAGATTGATTGGTAACTGCATTCAAACTTGGAGTGCAGTTGAAACAGTAGAAGTGCAGTCCGTGTGATGGCAGCCTTTTTATAAACTAGAAAGTTTAAATAAATACACCCACATTTCCCCAATTATGTTTAAGTCCCATGTAATAGTGGGTGAGCCTATTGCCATCAACCGGGCACAAATCCAGACTCATCATCATACGACTTCTCCCGCTCTGGGCGGAGCGGAAGGGCGTGTCAGACTCTTACTGACTAAAACCCACCCGTGTTCCTTCAGTTGCCTGTTGCCAGGGTCCCGGTACTTTGCCTGACCTGGTAATCGAACCTACGACCTCTGCAGGAGCGCTTGTGACCACTAGACCAATGAGTTACAAATACACAATAATTTAAACATTTTTTCAGATGGCTACCGAGGCTGAATTAGAGGTGAGTCAGCTAAGTAGTATCCCGATGACTTGGTGCCGATTTCACCAATGAAACTGATAGAGTCTAACCAATGAAAAGTGTCCAAGAAAAAAACCGGCAATAAAAAAAAATCAAGAGCTGTCAATGTCAACCCACTGCTTAACACGGAGTCGATACTATTTATTATTTAAGACATATTATGCGATACTTACATCAGTATTTCATATTTATATAATAACTAGCTTCCGCCCGCGGCTTCGCCCGCGTGGTATGTCGATAAAAAGTAGCCTATGTCTTTTCTCAGGCTCTAGACTATCTGTGTACCAAATTTCATTTAAATCAGTTCAGTAGTTTTGGCGTGAAAGCGCGACAAGCAGACAGACAGAGTTACTTTCACACGACCGGTTATAGTAAGGATTAGACATGATAAATTGTATTTAGAAGTGAAATAAAATATTCAAGATAATAATTCGTGGTCAGATAATCAGCTTCGTTGGTCAGACTCTAGAATACACATCAACTGGCCGCATTCCGAATTACGCCATAGTCGCTCACAGCGGTCACATCAATACTTTGCGTTCCGATTTAGATATCAAGATTATGAAAGGTGAGTGCTCTCTCTCTTGTACACTCACGTCAACCGCTTTCGTAACGCAAACAAGGCGAACAAGATGTGCACACGTGGCGAGCTCGTGAGTAGTCACACGCAGCGAGCGCGTGGAACAATCGTCTCACTGATAACTGGTTCGCAAATACGGGCCTAGACAAGTGACGATCGCTTTCAAAGCGTTTCTTATTTCTAAAACGACTTTCCACGGGCTTGATTTAACTCTTCAATACCATATGGGCTTGTACACAAAACTGCGAATCGGCGCGATGCGATTTCGCAACGCAGAAGCTTTCTTTAGAACATTTTAGGAAACTGTCGCTGATTTTTGCGATGCGACGTCGCAACGCAGTTTTGTGTACAAGCCCATAGACAATAACGATGAGGAAAACTCAAAAATTTATGGAACTGACTTATGCTACAGAAAAGCTAATGTCAGTCCCGACTTTTCCTTATAGCTATCGCTTGCAGAATGTCACTTTGTACTCTAACAAAGTGACATTCTATCCTAACCTAAACTGTTTATTTTTTTTAGGTGTGCAGGGTGTGTTTAGCTCTAGACGTCAAAATGTACGATATGAAGGACTTCAAATTGAGTGAAATGTTCCAAAGTGTCACGGGAATATCGGTAAGTCATTGTTATAGACATGTCGACTGTTGTACAGTTCGGAACATGAGGCGACTCGGTGCACAGTAACAATTTCATGGGTGAGGGGTGGGGTACTGCGCAGCGTGTCATCGAACTGTATTAGCTATAGCGACTGGAGATACTGAAACACAGCTTTAGAAAATAAAATAATATGTATTATTTTTATTCGATTTTCAACGAGTTAATATTGGAAACCGAGTTTTGTTTCTATGTGAAGTTACTTATTATTTATTTTTACCCGACTACGGCCAAGCAAAAACGAGTGTTATGATTTTGACCGGTATGTATGTATGTTCTTGTGTTCCCTCATAACTTCTAAACGGTTCATCAGAATTTGCCAAATGAGGTATCTTTGGAAGCGTCTTCATTGTCTGCTAGTTAAAGGCCGTTATGTGACGTTACATTATATTGAATATGGCGCCGTCTAAGGGACAAAAAGAAAACATATTAAAAATCCGGAGTCACACGTAATCTGTTCGCTATAAGCCCCCAAAAGCGTTTGACTCCAGATTTTTAATTTGTCTGTCTGTGATGTCTTATTTATACCTTATTAGTTGACATTTTTGACGTAGTTGGGTTTAAGTTTTGTAACTTTTCTTGTTATTCGCAAATATGCATCTGTACTTTACGAAAAAACCCTTCATTCGTCAGGCTTGCGACAAAAAGGAGAGCATACTTCATCGTGTTTGCTGGGAGTGCGCTGCGCGGCTCACAGCGGCTGCAGCGTTCAGAGACAGAGCGGTTCTCAGCGATGCACTGCTGAAAGACCTAGTTAACATCAAACGCAGTGACATCGCATTATTAAAACAAAACCACACTTCATTAAAATCTCCCCTAACCGTTCAAACGGTATTCACTTCATCTGACATTGAATGCGAAGATACCATCTTTGAAAACAAAGAAATAGAAATATCACTCGATAATGATACAGATATAAAAGAAAGAAAAACTGAATTACGAATTATTGAGGAAGAAAAAGAGATAGAATTTGAGGAGTACGAGCCTTGGATAGATATTCCTATGAAGACTGAAATAGAATCCGACCCGATTGCGGAAAATAATATCAAAGAGACAAATACCGATGATTTTTTAAGACCAAGCCACTTCAATGAGGTATTTACATCTAGAGAAGATAGTGAAGGAGATGAAATAAGAAATACCGTAAAAAATAATAATAATGATAAGATTTTAAGTGAAGATATCAAAATTACTAACGTACCGATGATAAATGATAGTGGTAGCATCGTCGTAGTAGATGATAATGAGAAAAAAATGAAGTTTGATGTTATCGTTAATATTGTGGACGAGTCCTCAAGTGAAGACGACACACTTACTACAGCTAAAGAGTTATCTGTCACAAAGTCTAAGCTAAAGAAGAGCGGTACGGTTGAGGATTCGAATAAAAGAGTGAGGTAAGAAAAAAAAAAATACCGACTTCCAAAAAAAACACAAAAAAAGTGAAAAATAACTTTAATTTTGGAAGTCGGTGGCATTAAACGAAAATTGAAAAGCAAAGACTTCCGAAATTAAAGTAATTTTTCGAAGACGGTTGTTTTTTTTTTTGTAAAAAGTTTTTATTTATCATTTTTTTGTTGTGGTACTTACCCCACATAAATTCGAATACCACTACCTGCTTTGTAAATAACAGTGAAGGAGTAAATAAGGATATTGTCTAGATAAACGAAGTGGGAAAAATACGTAATAGATAATTCAAAGATGAGGTAGCTAAAAAAAAAAGACATACAGACGAATTGAGAACCTCCTCCTTTCAGAAAAAGTTGGTTAAAAAGTTCTTCATTTGTGTTGAACCATAAAGGTTACAAAGTGTAATGTAACATTCGCATCGAGCGTGTACGCATCGAGCATGTTACGCCGTGTTTTAAAATCGGCGTAACATGCTCGTCAAAATTCTGTGCTCCGCTTTCGCCGTTAGTTCACTCAAGATGGCCGACAGCGAGGACGCGTTGGTATCTTTGATTCTACTTAATTATTGTTTCATCCAAATTAAGTAGAAGAAAAAACGTTACTGGACATCAAACTTATTTTTCTATAAAATACAGAGTTTTTTCTTTGTGCCACTCCATGTTTTAAGAAATAAATATGAGACGAACGACGTGTGATAACTCGCGACGCGCGTACGCTCGGGACGACTTGCAAGAGCGTACTGACCGAACCGCGTAACACTCAAAGGATTCGCCAAAAAACCGACAGCCGGGTGGAGCACTCAAAACGAGCAACGAGCGACTCGTTGCTCCTTCCAACAAACTTCCAACGCCGGTCAGTACGCACCTTATGAGAAAAGCTCATGCGGTGGTAACTGGCCAGCTAGAAAGGTGGTAACGATTTGATTGTAGTATTACAACCCGTGCGCATTAACATGGCACCTGGCTCGGCACTCAACACTCCCCCCGCTCCCCGCGCCGCGCCCCGTCGTCGCCGAGCGGGGCGCGGGGGAGGTACAAACGTCATTGAACCAGGTGCCATGTTAATGCGCACGGGTTGTAGTTACCATGTAATTTACCGACTTCTTCAAAAAGGAGGAGGTTCTCAATTCTTCTGTAGTTTTTTTTTGTTTGTTACGCGATTTCTCCGCCAATTATGAATCGATTTTGATGATTCTATTTTTGTTTGGTAGGTCATGCTTCAAAGGTGGTCCCATATAAATTTTATTTACTTTGCATGCGTAGTTTTTGAGTTAACTTCAATATTACGTATTTTTCCCACTATGTATATGTAGACGATGTTTTAAGTGACTCCGTAACTGTTATTTACATAGCAGGTAGTGGTATTCGAATTTGTTTGGGGTAGGTACCACAACTAAAATAAAAACTTTTTACAAAAAAAACAACTAACTTCCAAAAAGTGAAACAATTCTTTAATTTTGGAAGTCGGTGGCAAAAAACGAAAATTGAAAAGCAAAGACACCCGAAATTAAAGTAATTTTTCACTTTTTAGTGTTTTCTTGTAAAAAGTTTACAGCAGTCTAAAAAATAGCTGCTCTCTGTGGCTTCGCCCGCCTGGAACCTGTTTATTTTTCTAAAATAAAATTAGCCTAAGTTACTACTTATAATATCAGCTATCTGCCTGTGAAAAGTCCTGTTAAAATCGGTCCACTTTTTCTCACAGATTAGCGGGAACAAACAGACAGACCAAAAATTCTTTTTTAGTTATAAAAAAAATACTTTCGTATGCTTTTATTTGTACGATAAGATGTAAGACTATACCCCTCAAAACCTGCCTTTTTTTTTTTTACTTTGGGATATCATCAAATGACTTCTCCCGCTCTGGGTGGAGCGAAAGGTCGTGTCAGACTTTTACTGACTAGAACCCACCCGTGTTCCTTCAGTTGCCTGTTGCCAAGGTCCCGGCATCCCTTTCGGACTTTCCCGCAACCCTGGCAGGCTCAAAACCTGCCTGCTTGTACCGCCAGTTAGAAATGCCTAGCCTGCCTAGTCTTTTCCCAACTATGTTGGGGTCGGCTTCCAGTATTTTACATGGAGCGACTGCCTATCGGACCTCCACAACCCAGTAACTGGGTAATACGATACCCCTTGGTAAGACAGGTTGTCAGACTTTCGGGCTTCCGAACCGTAACGACTGTCAAAGATCCACGAATGACAGCCGGGACCAACGAATTAACGTGCTTTCCGAGGCACGGAGGAGTCTCGGTATGTAAAGATGGTCAACCATCCACGGACCAACCCCGGCAAGCGTAGCTTAACCTGATGGATCGACCCGTGCGGCTGTTATTACTTAGTTATGAGCTGCAACTGTATCATAAATTCATTACTAATAATACATATTTTGTTCCCACAGGCTAAACGACAGAATCAAAGAAAAAATAATTAATATGAAGAAAAATGGACTTTCTGTCCGTGCAATTGCTAAGGAAACTGGATTGTCGGTTAGTCTTTAAATACCTATTAATATGTAAGCAAAATGACTGCAAAGCTGAAATCACGCGCTTCATTCGGGTGAATTGTTCACGTGGGTGAATCGTTCACGTGAGTGAATGTTCATTATTGTTTCACACGACGCACGGTGGGCTGAAAATCGGCTTTCATAGACTTAGGGATTTTAATTTGCAAGTGCCGGATTTTTTGCTGGATATTGCTTCTATTACTATAAACAAAAATGACACCCGAGTGAATTCTGCACAAAAACGAAGGAATTATATTTTTTTAATGAAAAATTTGTATGAAGCCCGTATGAAAAATCTAATTATCACTTAAACGGCCAGGAAAACCGTAATATCCTTACAGGTAGTATATAGTACTAATTATTTATGATTTTTTGGCATACTCCACATAAGTTTTATTGATGCCGTTTTTTTTTTAATCTCTCTATATATGGTATAAAGGCAAAATATATTCATTTTCCGCTACACTGTTTTGATTGTGTGTAATTTAATTTTTTGAGCTTATAGCTAAGGAGAGTGACGTAAAAAGATTGTTTGTCGACTACTGAAAACACTCACAAAATTGTTTAAAGTAGTTGCAAGTTATCTACCTGTATACCTTATATGACTATATGACTAAATTATTTATTATATAACTAAAACTTTCTGATACATGGTGTATAAATTTAATTGTGTTTTTAGATAGCGTCTGTTGACCGTTGGTGGAGCCGCTATCGTAAAAACGGTAACACATATCGTAGATCTACCACTGTAGAGGGAGAGGAAAGTGATACAAAACAGAATTGTTGTTACAACACTGCAGAACCTGGTAAAGAAATGGGCGCTTGTTCTGCAGTAGTGCGGCAAAGATTGCATGAAGCTGGTTTTGAACACATACTCATGAAAAAGCCTGAAAGAAATTTGAACACCGAACAGATAACTACCAGGTAACTTGCGTTTGCGCACTGCATTTGGACCGAATCAATATTTGAGATCACTGTTCGACACCGGTCGAGTCGCTATTCATCCTATTCGTGGTCGCTCTGGGCATGAGGTCCTGGGTTCAATTCCTGGGCCGGGCAGTGTTATTGGGTTTTTAACCGACTTCTTCAAAAAAAAGGAGTTTCTCAATTCGTTTGTTTTTTT
Source organism: Lithophane ornitopus (assembly GCA_948473465.1). Taxonomy (NCBI): domain Eukaryota; kingdom Metazoa; phylum Arthropoda; class Insecta; order Lepidoptera; family Noctuidae; genus Lithophane; species Lithophane ornitopus. The sequence goes on along the minus strand of OX419640.1, from coordinate 7,053,824 downwards.
TTTATGTATTTTACTCGATTACTCCGCCAATTATGAATCGATTTTGATGATTCTTTTTTTGTTTGGTAGGTCACGCTTGAGAGGTGGTCCCATATAACATTTATTAACTTTGCTTGCGTAGTTTTTGAGTCAGCTTCAATATTACGTATTTTTTACCACTTAGTGTATGTAGACGATATATTGTTTGACTCCGTCACTGTTATTTACATAGCAGGTAGTGGTAATCGAATTTGTGTGGGGTAGGTACCACATCTAAAAAGTGGGAAAAAAAAAATTACAAAAAAAAAAACATCCGACTTCCAAAAAAAACACAAAAAAAGTCGGTGGCAAAAAACGAAAATTGAAAAACAAAGACACAAAAGTCGGTTGTTTTTTTTTGTTCCATCTGGAATTTCTCAGTAGCAGCCTGGAGTGGATTTGTGCCCGGTTGATAGCAATAGGCTCGCCCCATATTACATGGAATATAAACATAACTGGCGAAATGTGGGTGTACTAATATAACCCAATCCTTCAGGGAATACATGCGTGGTGTTATGTAATTAAAAGCCATTTTGTCTCGCGTGGATCCACGTTCGATATTAAGGCTGCCATCAGACAGACGGCATCGGAACAACCGCATGCAGTCGATATACAACGTGCCGCTACAATGGCGACATTAATTTAACACACGGGTAGGGCTAGTGGCCAGTAATCATAAAAATTAAAATAAAATAAAAACATAACCAAAATTGAGATCACGCTGTGTAAAAGATTCATTCATGAAGCTACCTACCAGCTGGCTTACGTTCTATTGGTTCGATTCTTTGTCGGCATAATTTCTAAGAAATTCCGCGGCTTTCCTTCTATTCGCCTACAAATGATGCGTGACCCCGGCAATCGCTACAGTTCTTTATAAAGTACAGGTTGCTCCAAGATGGTAATTTAGAAAATTGTAAATAAATCAATAAATAATAACGTTTAATGTAATTCAAATATTTTCATAAAATTAATACGTGAAATCGTATACGTGTGTTAAATTAATGTCACCATTAAAGCGGCACGCAGTATTCAACTGCATGCAGTTGTACGTTCGACTTCGTTCAGTAATGATATCGACTACACGCGGTCGACTGCAGTCGTAGAAGTCAATATTAACTGTATACAGTCGTGACTACAACTTTACGCGGTCGGTCACGCTGTCCATCGCTAACCGCATACAGTTATGCTCACACTTATTGTATGCGGTTAGCGATGGACAGCGTGTGTCGACACTACACGACTATAGCCGACCGCGTAAAGTTGAAGTCACGACTGTTTCAGTTAATATTGACTTCACACGAATGCAGCCAACCGCGTGAACTTGATATCATGACTGAACGAAGTCGAACGTACAACTGCATGCAGTTGAATATATCGACTGCGCGCGGTTGATGCGATGCAGTCCGTCTGATGGCAGCCTGTTGGTTAAATGAGTGATTATTTAATTTCAGCAAGCATAAAGCGCTCCATGACGATTTAAAACAGCGAATAATAGCGCTGAAGCAAGAAGGAATGACTAACAGTCGCATAGCTTACTTACTGGATACTTCGGTGAGTACGAAAAATTTACAGTTTACAGAAAAAAAAATCTTCCACTATACTCCGTTTGAAATAAGATTAGACATTTATATAAATCTTTTTTACAGTCCGTTCAACCGATTTTGACTTCTATTGCGTTGGAGGTATGACAAATGGCAGCTGCAGTAGACAGTTGGTATTGTGTAACCTTTTTTGCTTTTAATGCCATCCTTATGCCTACGGTATAGAAGCCAAAATCGGTCGAACGGACTGTATAAAGGTTTGTTTATATGTCTAATCTTATTTCAAATGGAATATAGATGTGACCAGTGCCCAGGGGGCCTAAACCGGCCACATTAGCAATTCCTCTAAAAGCAGTTCAGTTCCTGAATCCCAGCTGTCATTAGCAATTCCTCTAATTTGACATCTATGCAATTCAAAATTTGTGGAACATTTTACGAATCTCCATAGAAAACTGTCAAACACATGAATTACTTCGTAATATCAATTACACGCAGATCATATTATGAATTGTCAGTTGGTGACATTTTACGATGATTTATAATATTTTCATATTATGATTATGCTAAAGTGACTGTTTTAAGCCCCCAGTTCATCAAAACTTACAAGCCTTGTGTCAATTTTTTTTTTTCGGTTAGACCTATTATAAGGTTTCTTTATTTTTAGATAATATATATGTTACCGGCCAAACCCGATTTTAGGATGTACTAGTTTCGCCTAGGCCAAACCAGTTTTCCCTACACGCAATAGGACATACCAGTATAGCCTAAGCCATACTCGTTCATCCTGTTACCGATAGGATAAACCAGTTTAGCCTAGGTCGAATCGGTTTATCCTAGTTAGAATGCTTTAGGATAAACTGGTACATCGTCCTAGTCTGAACAAATTTTCCCTAGTCGGAACGCATGTCGCTGCCTGTACGAACGGGGAATCTCCGAATCATCTCTAGTGATAGATGTGAAATTACTGACTAGTTAATAAATAACTTTAATAAATCATAATAACTATTTTATTTCTATTCCTTTATTCAGTTTACTTTGAAGAAATCTTATAGAAGATACAAACTAGGTGAAATTAGACTAGGACGTACCAGATTATCCTAAAGCATGTAAATTCCAATTAGGATAAACCGATTCGACCTAGGCTAAACTGGTTTATCCTATCGGTAACAGGATGAACGAGTTTGGCCTAGGCTATACTGGTTTGTCCTATTGCGTGTAGGGAGAACTGGTTTGGCCTAGGCGAAACTAGTTTATCCTGAAATCGGGTTTGGCCGGTAACATATACATAACACAACTATTTACATAAAACACTAAAACTTAAAGAACTAACTAACTATAACTAAATTACAAAAAAAAAACAACCGACTTCCAAAAAAAACACTAAAGAAGTGAAAAATAACTTTAATTTCGGAAGTCGGTGTCTTTGCTTTTCAATTTCCGTGTTTTGCCACCGACTTCCGAAATTAAAGTTATTTTTCCCTATTCTCTATTCCGTCTTACAAGTTTACAAGTGTCGTGCTTAGTACCGCAATAAATGTTTAAATTCTATTTTCTTTTTTTAAATGTGCTCAAAAGATAGAGATGACCTGTGGGCTTAACAGTCACATTGGCAGAATCATAATAGGAAAATAATATGAATCATCGTAAAATGTCACAAACTGACAATTCATAATACGAAATAATTCATCTGTTTGACAGTTTTCTATGGAGATTCGTAAAAAATGGTCCACACATTATGAATTGCTTTTGTATCTAATTAGAGGAATTGCTAATGACAGCTGGAAATTCAGGAAATGAATCGCTTTTAGAGAAATTGCCAATGTGGCCGTTTTAGGCCCCCTGATGCCCGTGACCCAGCAGTGGGAACATTACGGCTGATTATGAATATAGAGATGAGCTATGAATTTAACGAAAATTAACATTCTAGGTAACTTGTGAACGTTTAGACTTGTAACTTTTGATAAACAGGGCCCAGGACCTATACCAGGCCCGCACACATTTTTTTTTTTTTTTTGTGTGGGAAATCATCATATGACTTCTCCCGCTCTGGGCGGAGCGGAAGGTCATGTCATCGATCGTGTCAGACTCTTACTGACTAAAACCCACCCGTGTTCCTTCAGTTGCCTGTTGCCAGGGTCCCGGTATCCCTTTCGGACTATTCCGCAACCCTGAGGCCCGCACCCTAATGAGGGTTTCCTGAAATGACATGAAACAACGTTCAGGCACTGCAATTACAATTTTTTTTTTAGCGTATCACAGTTCGTAAATGGTGGAGTCGCTGGTGCAATGAAGGTCATATGCAGAACGGGAAACAGACTGGAAGGAAAAGAAAAACTACACCTGAAGAAGACCAGCTTCTAATAGAGCGCGTGACGCAAGAACAAACTGTCCATACGCCCTCACTGGCTCTGGAACTGGGAATTTCTCCAGAGTAATATTAATAAATATATTTATTTTGTTGCTTGTTTTACATAGAGAGGAGCTCGTGGCTAAGTAATAACAGCCGCACGGATCGATCTGTAAGGTTAAGCTACGCTTGCCGGGGTTGGTCCGTGGATGACCATCTATACATACCGAGACTCCTGCGTGCCTCGGAAAGCACGTTAAGCCGTTGGTCCCGGCTGTCATTTGTAGATCTTTGACAGTCGTTACGGGTCGTCAGAAGCCCGAAAGTCTGACAACCAGTCTACCAAAGGGTATCGTATTACCCAGTTAGGGTTGTGGAGGTCAGATAGGTAGTCGGTCCATGTAAAATACTGGTATTCAGCTGCATCCGGTTAGACTGGAAGCCGACCCCAACATAGTTGGGAAAAGCTAAGCAGATAAAGCTAACCGATTGCAGACGTATAACCAATAACCATATGTAAACTAGCTTCCGCCCGCGGCTTCGCCCGCGTAGTATGTCATTAAAAAGTAGCCTATGTCCTTTCTCAGGCTCTAGACTATCTGTGTACCAAAGGTGATCATCAGTGATCGGAACAGGTAGAGCTAATCTACCTAAAGTTCAAAGAACAGAGACAAAAAAAGTGGAGATTTCCCTTACGACTAATATATATTTTCGGGACTAATGTCGGGATTTCGGGACATCACTTAAACGTACCAAAAAGTTCAAAGACATGTGACATCTACCAACCCGCACTGGGCCCGCGTGGTGGATTACGGCCCACTCCCTCTCTCAAAGAGGAGGCCTGTGTCCCAGCAGTGGGAATGTTATAGGCTGATTATGAATGAGTATACCCTCTGGTTGCAACGTATCCGCTATTATATTCTTTCTTTCTTTATTTCTAGGTGTGTACGAAGACGACTAGCGGAAGCAGGGTTTAAACACAAGGAGAGAAAAGCCTACGTACCCTTGAAATCGGGGCGGAGTCAAAAGTAATTCATTTAATTAAAAGTTACAGTATAGATAGTTAATTGATTCAGGCGTGACTTTGCGGAAATCCTTATAAAATACAATAGACGTAGATATATTTAGTAACCTATTCCGCTTGACTATTCTTCAAGAGTCATAAAAAACCTGTAAGAAGGTACTTTGCGTCCAGCGCTCGGTGTGGTAACACGTCGCGTTCTGGTTTGCAATTGGTCAATCGTCATCCTGAGGATGCCTCGTTGAGAGGTGAAACACGTGTCGATTTCTTACAAGGTTTTTTATGACTCTTGAAGAATAGTCAAGAGGAATAGGTTACTAAATATATCTACGTCTATTGTATTTTTTAATTTACAGTATCCCGGCGTTTATACGACCCATGGAATCTAAAGCTAGAGTGGTGGCTGGCTGCAAGAACGGTGGCCGCTACATAACGGCCGCAGTGACGGCTGTCATAAAAATGATGGCAGTTGCAAAGATTTAAATCGTTAGATTCGCCCTACCATACCGCGTCAAAAGATAGTCGCGTTTTTTATTCGTTTTGACACCTCTCACACACAATGACCCAGTGACTTGATTGTTATTAATTATTGTGAATGTGAGGACTATGTGGATTTTTATTTATGTTTTATTTTTTCGTTTTCAGTTAGTTTTAACGATGGTCTGGCAATTTGAGTATTTTATGCGACCTACCGAAATGTCATTTCTTTGGTATTGTTCGTCGAATCGTTGAGCTCCTTAAGTTCTGAGTTGAGCACCACAAAACCGACTTCCAAAAAAAACACTCAAAACTGAAAAATAACTTTATTTTCGGAAGTCGGTGTCTTTGCTTTTCAATTTTCGTTTTTTGCCACCGACTTCCGAAAATAAAGTTATTTTTCAGTTTTGAATGTTGTTTTTGGAAGTCGGTTTGTTTTTTTGTAAAAAGTTTTTATTTTTCACTTTTTAGTTGTGGTACCTACCCCACACAAATTCGAATACCACTAGCTGATGTAAATAACAGTGAAGGAGTACATGAAAACATCGTCTAGATAAACTAAGTGGGAAAAATACGTAATATTGAAGCTAACTCAAAAACTACGCAAGCAAAGTTATTAAAATTTATATGAGACCACCTCGGAAGCATGACCTACCATACAAAAAAAGAATCATCGAAATCGATTCATAATTGGCGGAGAAATCGGGTAATAAACGTGCAAAAAAATAATAAAAAAACATACAGACGAATTGAGAACCTCCTCTTTTTTGAAGAAGTTGGTTAAAAATGATTCCAATATCCAATTTACAGAATAAACAACTTCATTTCATGGACATAGAAGCGGTATTTCATAATGCGAGGGCACTCTTCTCAGCTTGGACACTTTCGCATGACCAAGTACGGTGACTGAAATCTAGCGATTTACATCTTTGAACAGCGGGGTCTGTCTTTACCCTTACTCTTGGAATATAGACTCGATGTGTCACATTTACGGCCGCGTACCTGCTATACGTCACGTAAGTTAACTCTGATTTATTAAAATGTTATTTTATTTATGTACAGGGTCGATGAGGAAATCAAACAACAAATAATATCGCTGAAACTAAATGGCGTTTCAGTCACCGACATCGCTAACCAATTTCGAGTGCCGGTGAGTACTGAATCCTACTACCAAACTAATAATGATTTATGAACACGAAAGTGTTTGTTTTAAGCATCGAATCGGAATAACGGCTGTCCAAAATTTACAGAGCGTTTTTAACACCTTAGGGTCAGTTCAGACCGCGACGTGAAGCGAAGCGATGCTGCGCGCACTTTTTAATAATAATAACTCCACCGCCGTATCTCTACGTTGACGTCGTGGTGGGGCTTGCGTGCTCCGAACTCTAGGTCTATGCCGGTAGAGTTTACTTTGCCGAAACGGGAGGAGCCACACCAAGAGAGATACAAAAACCCGCAGGGCAGTATGTGGCGAGCTGTTGGGCGGTTGCGACCCCACGGACCCTATCTCCCGGGAGATGTCTTGTTCCTCACCTCTGGCTTGCCTTTATTGGCCGGCTAGAGTGAACACTGACGAGGAACAGAGCTCCCACCTCATTCTTGCCTTTATTGGCCGGCTTGAGTGGAGATTCGCAAGAGCAAACCTGCTCGGAAGAAGGAAGTATTCCAGTAAGATGCTGGTAGGGATCCTGACCGTACTTCCGGGATTATCCTGATAGCCGTGGAATACCTCTCCACTCCTTTTAAGCACCTCAGGACATGTTGCCCCCTTGTCGCTACGACACTTTGTGCTAGCGACCGTTCTGGGGGGCCCATTATTTATTTTATTTTATTTTTATTTAAAAAAAAAAAAAAAAAAAACGTTGCCCCACACTAGGAATTTCTTCCTGTATCGTGGGTGCGTTTACAAACATAGAAACTCACATACCCTCACATCCAGACCCGGAACAACTACTTGCAGATCATACAAATATTTGTTCCGTGCGGGGATCGAACCCGCGACACGTTGCGCAGCCGTCCATCGCTCAGCCACTGCGCCAACCGTGTCGTATTGAGTGTCCAAGTCACCCCCTGCCATTTTATCTTTGTATTTTATATTTAAAAACATTGTTCAGGCAAGGGCCATAGTCTTTCCATAGTTCAAGATTACCAGTTCACTAAACCACCCAAACCCGTAGCCCAATATCTTTGTTTCCATATTCTGCAATTAATAGTCCTACACCAACCGGGGGTTGTCCTTGGCTGCACTTGCATTGTGCGAACAGGGATAATCGTCGGTTGGTGCCTAATTCCATTTAAAATTGTCTAAGGGGCCTCTGCGAGTTAGCTTCGGCCCCTCCCACGCCTTCCAAAGGTCCGGGATCCCAGGGTCCCGAGATGTTTAAACATATAAAAAAAAAAAAAAATAATGAAACTTTATTTCGGGTGGCATAGACCAATAGAAAACTTAACCTAATAACTTTTTTTTTTTTTTCACTTTTTATTTACCTACTTGCCATGACTCGTCACACCTAAACAAGACATGACCCACATATTCTGAAAGGGACAGTCAAAACGCACAGATATTGCGTTCAGGATGCCGTTGTTGTTACCCCGTATACGGGCCAGCAGGGAAGCTGCTTTTTTGCGCATGATGGCCTGGAAACCATCCGTGCGGGCTTCAGCAAACATCCCAGACGCGCTGCCCCGTCACGGCATACCCAACAACATCCTGAACGCATTATTGTACTGAGTACGCAGGGCTCTGTAGGCTCGCTGCGTATATCTCGCCCACAGGCCGCTTGAGTAGAAGGACTGGCAATAAGCTTTGAATAGCGTAATCTTCTCTCGTGCATCGCGCAAACCTGCGTGCGAGCATATTAGCTCTCACCGACAGAGCCCTGCGCTCCCGCTCAACATCCTCATCGTCCCTAAGGTCAGCCGTCATAATGTGACCCAGATATTTAAACGATTGAACCTGCTTTAGGGCTATTCCATTGAGAAATACAGGAGGCACATGGGTAGGCTGTTGTTTGCCTGCTTTAAATACTAAGATTTCACTCTTTTTAGAGTTATATTTTAACCCATGAGCCTCAGCATACTTCTCACAAATGGACAAAAGTTTCCTTAGCCCGCCTATGGAGGGGCTCAGCAGCACCATATCGTCTGCATAGCTAATATTGTTAAAACAACCAAAATAATAATATAATATTGTTTTACAAGCTTTATATTAGCTTGCTCTGTTCGTATGTCTCCGTTTACTCCAAGTGTCATCCAGTTTTCAAGCACTTCCTGACATCCGATTGAGCTGAAACTTGGCATACTTATCTATCTACCAAGACATTTTGAAAAAATTGATACCATGGAACTGGTTTGATGATGGAGCCGGAAGTTGGCGATAGGAACTCCTCAATGAAACAAGATAGGACCATTATGTTTGGGCTCATTAGCTATGTATTAACAAGTGGTTTGACACTAGTTGGTGTTCAGGGTCTGATGATGGAGCCGGAAGGTGGCCCTAGAAAAACCGATTTTACTTCATTAAAAGCTTGTTTAAAAAAAGATTTTTAATAATAATCATCGAACTTATTTTCTTCACGATAAGGTATAATTTCAGTGCGAGGGTTGACTCGTGTCAAAGTACGCTGAGATGCGCAGCGCGTGTACCTTATTGTGCAGTAAATAAATTCGATATTGTATCGGATCATAAAAAATTGCGCGTAGCGCCGCGTCTCGGTGTGAACTGACACTTAGGCTGAGGCATAAAAGAATGCTCACGTATATAAAAACAAATTTTATCGAAATCCGTTCAGTGGTTTAGGCGTGAAAACGTAACATATAGACAGACAGACAGAGTTACTTTCGAATTTATGATAATAAAGTATGGATATTAGTATGGATACTGAAATAAAAGTATAAAAAAATATATTATTTTTCAGCGTACCACAATTTACCAATGGTGGCAACGATGGTGTAAGGAAAATAACATAAAGATGACAAGTGATAATAACAAGGCTGAACCAGAACAGAGTTTAGCAGAAGATTCTAAAGTTGAAAAGAGTTTGCAAACGCCAACAATAATATCGTCCCAAAAGACTTTATGGCAGAAATTACCCGGTGTGGAATTGGTACCTTAAGAATAAAGATGCACTTACACGAAAAAAGAATTGTGCAATTTTAGTTGCCCGGCAATTGTTTAACTATGACGTCTCGGCCCAAACGAGCAATTAGCAGCAATTTTAAGATTCAGAAATCGGCAATAATTGCCCTGTAAATGATTATGTCATGGCCCCGGGGCGTATCGTACGTGATGTCTGAAAATAAGAAAAGTGAAATAAAAAAAAAAATGCGCCTGCACACCATACCCTTGAAAGAAGTAAAAAAAAGAAAAAGAGAGACAGACAGAGAGAGTCCTGCCAGGGTTGCGGGAATGTCCGAAAGGGATACAGGGCCCTTGGCAACAGGCAACTGAAGGAACACGGGTGGGTTTTTACTCGACTACGGCGAAGAAAAAAGGAGGGTTATGATTTTGACCGGTATGTATGTATGTATGTTCATCTGTTCCCTCATATCTTCTAAACGACTCATCACAATTTGACAAATGAGGTATCGTTGGAAGCGTCTTGGTCGACCGATGGTTATAGGCTATGTGACGTCACATAAAAATGGCGCCCTCTAGAGGATATAAAGTCAGGAATTTTAAAAAAAATTTGATTAATCGTACCATGTTGGGTATCAAATGAAAGGGCTTAATGAGCACATTTCAAAAAAAAAATATTATAACCCCAAAAAGAATTAAAAAAAAAAAATAAGTAATAAAAACTATTAGTCAGTAAGAGTCTGACACGCCCTCCCGCTCCGCCCAGAGCGGGGGAAGTTATTTCATGATTTCCCAACCTCAAAAAATAAAAAAGGCATAGAGTTATATCTTTCTTCTCTCTATGGGCTAACGTGAGGCGTCCTTGAAATTTCACTCTCAATTCTCATCCAACTATCGAAACGCGGCTTAAGAAAAAAAAAAGTATTTTGAAAGTACTTACGAGTTTGATGTTATGGAATTACCAGTATAGAGAAATGAGGAACTGGCGGCCTACCACCACCGCTTACAGCAGTATTATTTTAATCTTACTTCGTGGGGGAAAGAGATGGAGCTATACGTCCTATAGAGCTTCATCTCTTTCCTACACTGAAGTAATAGCCGCCAGGGTGTAAAGTTCACTCATCCTCTATAGAAAATGGGATCAGACGGGTGTTGTCTGGTGGACTACTGCCCAACGATTGATGCCGACAGTGCCAGACGTGCGGTAAACTCTGTTTGCGTGATGCAGGACTTTGCGTGACGTCAGTGTGACGAGTAGTTCGCATGTGGCGATATAGATGCCGCTACATATTCTTAGCGTGTCGATGGCAATCAAAATGTGAACCAGAGTCGGCCCCGAATGATGTAATATCAATAAATTATATTTTAAGTGAAAATTGATTATTATTTCCTTTATTCCAATTTTATCATATTTATATTTTAATATATTTTTAAAGAAATACCTACATAAATAACGGGTAGTAAAAGTACTCTGTGGGGTGGGCCATACCTGGGAACCTTCTGTATAAGGAGATATTGAAGGTCAAAGTTCTAACTTTTTTAAATGTTATCTTACGAAAATAAGCTATAGGTAATAAATGTTTTTACTTTAAATACTCCCACGATCCCACGGAGTAGCATTGTGTGCACCAAGTATAATAGCGTGGGTTACGTTTAGGGTTGCCAACTTTTTTTTTGTAATAAATGGCCAACTATTCCAAAATCCGTGGATTGCCAGTCACTAGGGATGCAACAAGTGCGAAAACGGATCGATATTTATAAAAAAAATCGATTTCGAAATGTTTGTCACTCACTAGGGATGCAAGAAGACAAGTGCCAAAAAGTATATATAAAAAATATCGATATAACGAAAAAAAAATCGGTGAAAGAATGATGCCACGAAATGTATGGAAGCTGGTACCCGTTCCAATAGGAATAAATGATATGTCATTAGAACGGTATTCAGATTTAGTACTAGAATTCCGAAGGCCTTTGTCTCGATTCAGATGAAGTAATACAGGGTGGAAGTTGAGACGAAGCAGCAAGGTAAGCTACCTTAACCGTTGTAACTACAGAAAAATGTTCTTAGGAGACTGTCCTTAACTTCTTGAGTGATTGCTAACTGCATTCACAGATTTTGGAAATCATTATGGTACAGTCGGCTAGAAAAACGTCAATTATAACATTTCATTTTTATGATGACAATCAATGTAGTTTTGAATAAGGATTCAAATACTCATTTGGACCAACTGAGGTTAGAGTACCTACCTACAAAAGTCAGAAATCGCAAAAATCTTTTCCCATAAGTACCTACCTACATTTCGTACGTTTTCGTAGTGATCGACCAACTAATCACGATCTTATATTAAATAAAACATTTTCTACGACAAACATCGTCTACGATAGAATCTTTAAGAAATAAGACAGAAGGCGATAAATCCCGCATGCCTGGAGTAGGTACCCTTAGTGCCAAACAATTGATATTGTATGAGTATCAGTACCTGTGTTTTGTTATCAATAGTTTTTAAAGTTTCATGGTGATGCCAATTCAGTGCCAAGCTGAAATGCTATGCAAGCTTTATTTGGCAACACCTCATACCGTTAGAAATCCAGGATTAACCGTTAGGAGGAAAGGGAAGTAGTGAACCCATGATCGGTTACTGGGTAGCGTGTGATGTCGAAACCTCTCTAACGATTCTCAAAAGGGCAGTGAATAATGAAGTATCTAAAAAAAATACCTTATTTTGGTATTGCTAAAACTGACATGTTTGGTACAGTATAGCTCCGAACGGACAAGGATTTCGAATAAACCGCCATAGTAACTTCTTTTCAGTTTGAAAAGGGCTATCCAACGATGTATTACACATGGCTATTGGAGCAGGGTACCAAAATAAGCATCATCCTTTTCATTTTTTTTTTTTTTTTAATTAATGAATATTTGTGAAATTCAATTGTATTTTTTTTCATTCATATTATAAATACCAAATTAGGAAAAAAAAGTTATTTATGGCTCTGAATTCCAACGGTTATAGTCAGTGGCGACAACGGTGTTGCTATTGGAAATACGTCATATTTAATAAATTGTCGATATTTGATATTTTTTATGAATATATCGAAATAATAAATATCACCTAAAAATATTGATATATCGAACAAAAAATATCGATATATCGATAGTTTTTCTCACCACTCACTATTGAACGTAATAACTTGTAGTCTGTGCTATTTAGCGTGCTACATATTAGTAATCTGTGGTGCTATTGATTGAATTTGATTGGTTTGACAGCTGTCTTTAAAAAAACGAAAACACAAATAATATTGTGAAAAAATAGTTTTCAGTTCAAATAAGAAAACAAAAAATACTTTCTAGTCTTGTAATTGCTTTGTAATTAAAATCCACGTTTTCTCCCAAACCACTAAGTTTACGTTATAAAAGCTTCAACCTCGGACCAAATAATTTTATTTGGTCTGAGAGTTCAACATAGATTTTTAACTCTATTTTTCAATGTTTCGCAAAGAAACATGAGGTGCTGTGTACGGAATTGCTTCAATGATGACTCGAAGAAAACAAATAAAAGCCAAGGAATAACATTTCATAAGTAAGTACTATAATCTAAGACTTAACCATTAAAATTCCTAAATAGTAATTTTTCTAACAAGAAACTATTTGTATTGGTTGCCATTGGCACAATATTATTATCATACGAATAGCTGCTATTGTAAACTTGTCAAATTTAGTTAGGTGGTGTCAGACTTGGCTGCTAAATGCTTATTTAATTAAAATAGATACTCCAAAAACATTTTACCTGTAATGAAATGAAATGAAATTGTTTATTCTGTAAATAGGATATTGGAATCACTTTTACACGTCATATTGAACTGTACTGTGCCCTGTTTATCAAAAGTTACAAGTCTACACATTCACAAGATACCTAGAATGTTAATTTTTCGTTAAATTCATAGCTCATAGAGACATATTCATAATCAGCCTTAATGTTCCCACTGCTGTGACACGGGCATCAGGTCATCTCTCTCTTTTGACCACAATTAAAAAAACAAAAATCGAATCTAAAAATTGTTTGCGGTACTAAGCACGACACTTCTAAACTTGTAAGATGGAATAAGAGTCACCGGACACTCTCAGGATTTGTTATGATTTTCTACAAGTTGTAAACTTACAAATAATTTTATGATAAACAAAATCACTAATAAAAGTGTCAAAACATAAGTACTTGTGAACTAAATATACCTATATGACACTTGGTAATACAAGGCTTGTAAGTTTTGATAAAAGGCACTGATGTATAGGCTAATTATTACAGGTGTACATGACGTGTAATTAAAGCAGTCTTTTTGTTGTTTGAATGTGGAGATCAGATAGACAGTCTCCCCATGTAATATACTCATATTCATATGCATCTGGGTACACCAAATAACCCCCCTGGGGTAGGCAGGCTAGTCCGATGACAGATTGTAATTTTAACTTAATTGCTTTATACAATACTAGCTGCGCCCCGCGGTTTCACCCGTGTAAGTCTCGATCCCGTGGGAATATCGGGATAAAAAGTATCCTATGTGTTAATCCAGGTTATAAACTAACTGTTTGCCGAATTTCTCTAAATCCATTCAGCCGTGTTTGCGTGATTGAGTGACAGCTGCGCTAGCTTTGCTACATATTAGTAATCTGTGAGCTGCGCGCACAGATTGCAGTAAACCTGTGGCGCGTGAGTCGCTGACGGAACAGAATGTTGCCATCAATAAATATTGTATTTTTGTAAACACTTAGTAATGTAGGTATTTATTTTATTTCTTATTTTGTTATTGATCATTCATCATGTGCTGCACCGATTAACGTCATGACGTCAACGCCGGCTGTCACTGAAAACCAGCACTAGGGCTCTGTCTCGCATAGGGTCGCAGCATTAAGCTGAGTGATGGCCGTTTTGCGTGAATGTGACGTATATTTTCCCGCAACTGGTTATTTTAATATTATTTTATTTTGTCCTTTTTTAGCGTCATGTTTGCCGCAAATAAACGAATTTTCTTTCTTTTTCTTCTTTCTAACAAACACACAAACTTTCACATTTATAATATTAGTAGGATTGTTGTTATTATTATATAACAAACATACAGACGAATTGTGAACCTCCTCCTTTTTGAAGTTGGTTAAAAAGTGTGTTACGACTTGATAAATACGGTATATTTCAGGTTACCGAGGCATCCGGACCATTCAGCTGCATGGTTGGCAGCCATAGCTAGACTGGGTTGCCGAATGAATAAGTGTCTTGTAGTATGCTCTGAACATTTTCTACCTGAAGATTTTGATGACACACGGCCGAATCAGCGAAGAGTCAAAAGTGGAGCAGTTCCTAGTGTAGTAAGTTAACAGTAAATATTTGTTTAATTAGAGGAGCTCGTGGCTAGGTAATAACAGCCGCACGGGTCGATCCATCATTATTAAGCTACGCTTGCCGGGGTTGTTCGCTGGATGGGTGACCATCTTTACATACCGAGACTCCTCCATGCCTCGGAAAGCACGTTAAGCCGTTGGTCCCGGCTGTCATTCATGGATCTTTGACAGTCGTTACGGGTTGTTAGTAGCCCGAAAGTCTGACAACCAGTCTTACCAAGGAGTATCGTATTACCTAGTTACTGGGTTGTGGAGGTTGGATAGGCAGTCGCTCCATGTAAAACACTGGTATTCAGCTGCATCTGGTTAGACTGGAAGCCGATCCCAACATAGTTGGGAAAAGCCTAGGCAGATTGATTTGTTTAAATAATCAATGGATTAAATGCCACATACCAAATAAACCAGTAATATAAAGCATGAATTCCCACTGAAGTTGAGAGAGAATTTTTACTACCTGTTATATTTTTGTAAGTCTTTCACAATAAATTACACTTTATAAATTTTCTTTAAAAAGTAGTATTTTATTGAGAAACTGTAAAAGGTAAATGAAATTGCTTTCACTCTCAGAATATTCAAAGTGGATTTTTGAAATGGGACAAGTACTTTAAAAATTGTAACTAAAGCAAATTAATCTTAAGAGAATGTCCTTAAGGTTGATACGCTAGGGTGGCCCGCGAAATTCAAATTTTCTTACGTTTTTTGCAATTTGCAGGTCAGTATCAGGTTGTATGTTGATCTAAATATTATTAGCGGCCGTAACAAATATGGATTTACAGAATTATAAACATTAGAATCAGCAATGTTGTATTGCTGATTCTAATGTTTATAATTGATGACGATTTCATGAAATTTTTATTCAATACACTTACATGAACTTAGAGAGTTGTATTGCTGATTCTAATGTTTATAATTCTGTAAATCGATATTTGTTACGGCCGCTAATAATAATAGGTCTTTACCTATGAAATTGCCGTTTTGTATGAAAAAATTTAAACGAATTTTTTTCATGAATTTTTTATTTGTATTAATCGAAGTAATCACCCATGCAATCAATGCATCTTTGCCATCGCAGTGGCAGTTTATTGATGCCCTTCTTAAAGAAATCAGCTGGACGGGAGGCAACAAATTCTTCAAAGGCATTTTGTACTGCCTCTCGGGTATTGAATTTTTTTCCCGCCAAGAAGTTATCCAAATTCTGGAAAAAGTAGTAGTCTGTAGGCGCAAGGTCTGGTGAGTAGGGCGGATGACGGAGAGCTTCCAACCCCAGTTCTTGCAACTTGGAGACCGTCTGCTGTGCAGTATGAGGTCGCGCGTTGTCGTGCAGGAGCAGCGGAGACGAGCGATTGACCAATGCTGGTTGGAGATGCGCCAGCTTCTCCATCATTGTGTTCAGTTCTTCACAGTACACATCTGCAGTAATGCTCACCCCGTTTGGTAAGAAGCTGTGATGAATCACACCGGCGCTAGACCACCAAACAGTGACCATCACTTTTCTAGGGGTAAGTTTTCGTTTAGGGCATTGTTTAGGTGCTGAACCAGGATCCAACCAACTTGCTGAGCGCTTGCGGTTATCAAACAGAATCCATTTTTCATCGCAGGTAACAATGCGGTTCAAAATTCCTTCATTTGTGTGTCTGTTGAGCAGTGCAAGGCACGTCTCGAAGCGTTCTTCGCGCTGGCGATCATTGAGTTCGTGGGCCACCCATTTGTCAAGCTTTTTTACCTTGCCAATTTGACGCAAATGGACCAATATTGTTTTGACGCTAACGTCGAAAGCTGCTGCTAATTCAGCCGTAGATTGTGTATCATCAGCTTCCACAATCGCCTTTAATTCGTCATTGTCGACCAAAGTCTTCGGACGACCGCGAGGTTCATTTTTCAGGTCGAAATTTCCAGAACGGAAGCGAGCAAACCAATAACAGGTGGTGCGTTGGTTTGTAGTGTTAGCTCCGTAAACGTCGTTGATGTTGCGTGCCGCTTGTGCCGCGTTGCTGCCACGACGGTACTCATATTCCATAATTACTCGAATTTTTAACGTATCCATGATGACGAAAAAGATTGAAATGCGATGAAAATGTAACACTAATCAATAAAGAAATGACTACTTTTGGAAAAAAAAATCCATGTTTTTAAAATAAAATTAATTTGAAATTAGAATTCTTAGCCAAACAAAAATTATTTTGATTTGAAATGGCCAGTACTGCAGAACGGCAATTTCATAGGTAAAGACCTAATATTTAGATCAACATACAACCTGATACTGACCTGCAAATTGCAAAAAACGTAAGAAAATTTGAATTTCGCGGGCCACCCTAGCGCATCACCTGCACCTTAACAATGGGAGTAATTGCTAACCGCATTCACATATTTTGAAAAAGTGGAACTTACAGACAGTTAGAACGTCAATACTCCTAATTTATGTTTATGATGCCAATCGATTCAGGTGCCTGCATTCAGGTCCGGCAACGAAGTCGCACCCGTCCGAAAGGACTTCGATACTTCAGAGTGAAGCATAAACCCAATTAATTAACTTTTTATTCAGTTACCAACAGGGACCAACTTTGAAATCGCGAAAAAAAAATCAGCTATTCCATACATTTGTGTTCACTTAAATCGACAAAATGTATGGAACAGCAGATTTTTTTTTTCATATAGAAAATATTCCCATAGAAGACGGTGTTCAAAATGATGAGTACAATGACTCCTTTTCGGGTTTAGCATAAACAAAAACTAATGTTGTATATGGAAATTAAAATAAAAGTTACTTTTTTTCAGATGCCTCCTGTTATTCAGGATGATTTAAAGGTAAGCCAGTAGTATACAGGCTGTAAGGGTAACCACCGTTGTCACTCAAACCACTTAAAAACAAAAATAAATGACCGAGTAACAATAAAAAAAACGTTATTTTCATTAAAAGATTTAAAAAAGTTTCTATCCGACACCGTGCTCGCTAGCGAAACAGCTGACTGACTGAGGGAGGGGTCGCGCTCGCGCCGATCAGGTCAAGTCCCGCGCCCCCCACCCGTGTTGAGTAGCAATTTCGTTGCCCTAGCGCATAGGGTGAAAAGGTGAAATACTCTTGCGGTAAAATGTAATTAGAAAAATAAATAAAAAAATAATTTTCCATTGATTTTACGTTCTATAAATGAAACCAATGTAATATTGTTTTTTTTTTCTCGTAATAAGGCTTTTATAATTTTTATTTATTTAAGTATATATTTTTTTTAGGTGTGCAGAGTTTGTCTAGCTTTGGACGTCAAAATGTACAATATGAAAGATTATAAATTGAGTGAAATGTTCCATAACATCACAGGAATATCGGTAAGTCATCGGCGTTGTGAAAAACGATGCGGGCATTCACCTTAATTAATGCTCTCAAATACTCTATTTAGCGTGTAAACATACTAAGAAAGTCACACAGTTACAGAGATAATTTGCTTTTAAGTAATGCATTACCGACATACATACATAATCAGGCTATAATGTTCCCACTGCTGGGACACAGGCCTCCTCTCTGTGAGAGGGAGCGGGCCGTAATCCACCACGCGGGCCCAGTGCGGGTTGGTAGATGTCACATGTCTTCGAAATTTTGGTTCTAGGACATGCCGGTTTCCTCACGATGTTTTCCTTCACCGTTTTGAGAGCAGTGGCGATGATATAATTTACACAAAGTAAAGCGCCTGTCAGGGTTCGAACCTACAACCTACAACTCATATATTACCGACATATTTGCATGTAAATATCTCGTTTAGCGATCTTTACCTCAAATATCTCGGTAACGTGACACTTAGGAAACATATTTGTTTTAATGTGTTCTCGATCTACATAGGTACACAAGTTGTGATAAATGTGGGCGCTGCATAGACTATTACTTATATATTGTTCAGAGAAATTATGCTCTAATCAAAACGGTGAAATATTTGACAGCTGTTTGCGACGTTGCCAACTTTCAGAATGCTCGCTGTGAAAAGCGGGACAGAAAAATAATGTTTTTTTTTTTAAGTAGCGGCGTACAATCTAGATGGCATATTTGGATAAAGTACACTTAAACTAACAAAACATGTTCTGGAATATGGTGCCCTTTTTTTTTTTTTTTGGGTGGGAAATCATCATATGACTTCCCCCGCTCTGGGCGGAGCGGAAGGGCGTGTCAGACTCTTACTGACTAAAACCCACCCGTGTTCCTTCGGTTGCCTGTTGCCCGGGTCCCGGTATCGCTTTCGGACTATTCCGCAACCCTGGCAGGCATCGGTCCTAACGGACCCCGTCAGGTGTGCTGACATCTCTTTGAGGCGCGCGTGGAACACGACGCGCCATCGACCCGGGCCTGGTCCTTATCTGACGGCGAGCTACCCATTGCTCGCCATCGAATATGGTGCCCTAAAGTGTCACGCTGCCGAAATACCTGGAAGTAAATATCGCGATAATTTACCTCCAAATATCTCAACAACGTGACACTTACAGGTACTATATCCCAGACATATTTTGTTTGTTTAAGTGTCCTCTATCTACGTATATTATGCAAGATAAGCCGCAACTAAAAAAAAAACAAAATGGCGAGGAGGTGACTATGTTCAAACCCCTTTGCACAGGCACACGCTTAAATACCTGAGTCACTCCTCGCGATTTTGTAGTTAGACATCTATGTATTAGAAATTATATATATAAGGTGCTGAGAGTATGGTAAGTCAAGTGACAACAGTCTTCATTTGTCAGGCTATCGACAAAAAAGGCAGTATACTACAGCGGGTTTGCTGGGAGTGCGCTGCGCGGCTCACAGCAGCTGCAGCGTTCAGAGACAAAGCGTTGCTCAGCGATGCATTGCTTAAAGACCACGTACAAATCAAAGAAAGTGACATTGTAGTATTAAAGCAAAATTACAATTCTTTAAAAAC
The DNA here is from genome assembly GCA_948473465.1 of Lithophane ornitopus. NCBI lineage: Eukaryota > Metazoa > Arthropoda > Insecta > Lepidoptera > Noctuidae > Lithophane > Lithophane ornitopus. The sequence continues at coordinate 7,034,058 of OX419640.1, read as the reverse complement.
ACCTCTTTCCGTTAAAACAACATTTACTTCATATGATATTGAATACGAACATACTATCTCTGAAAAACTCAATGAAAAGACAGATACAAAATACAGAAAACCTGAAATAAGAATTATAGAAGAGGAAAAGGAGATAGAATTTGAACAGTATGAGGCTTGGATAGATGTTCCTGTTAAAACGGAGATAGAATCAGATCCTATAGCTGATACTAATACGCAATTTCAAGATCTAAAAAGCGATACATTTTTAGAACAAACAAATTCTAATGATAGTTTTACGAATCCCAGAGAACATAGTGAATATGGAATAACAAATACTGAAGTACAAATTAATAACTATGATAAAAATATAAGAGATGATACCCAAAAAAAAGTTCCGTACATAAATGATGCTGGTAACATCGTTTTAGTAGATAAAGAAAAAAAATTGAAGGTTGATGTCATCGATAAGGATGTGGACGAGACCTCGAGTGATGAAGACGTACAAAGTACAGTAGTAGAAGTATGTGTCAATACGTCTAAGCAAACGATGAGCAGTGAAGTTGGGGCTTCAAAAAAAAGAGGAAGGTAAGAAAAGTTCTCTTGTGTCGCCTGTATCCTCATCATCATTTCAGCCGAAAGACGTCCACTGCTGGACATAGGTTCAGTGGGTCCCGTATCCAGCGGATTTCTCTGGCCTTCACAAGGTCATCGGTTCACTTTGTGAGGCTTTCCAACGCTACGTTGGCGTCGCTTGTATCATAAACATACAACTATTCCTACTTTTCATATATACACAACTTTTCTCAAACGTGTTTGGAAATTCGAGCATTACTTTGACAACCTTCTTTGAGATAAATCAAAATTGCTGTACTGGTTAAAAACAAGAGAATATGTGGCCGGCAATGTTACTATGAAAATCCATATCTGTCGTGTTTAGCGGCCAAGTAAATTACTATGAAAACTCATATCTTGCATTGACGGACTCACGTATGTGTGCCTCGGCACGATCGTCCATAAATGCTCTAGTTGCTGGCCGCCACAGTAGTGTACTATTTTCATTTTGTTTACAGGCGTTCGTACATGCTGAACGATAGGATAAAAGAAAAAATAATTGCGTTAAAGAATAACGGTATACCAGTCTCCGAAATAGCAAAAGAAACTGGAATGTCGGTAAGTCTAATGCCTATTATTTTTACCCAACTACGGCGAAGCAAAAAGGAAGGTTATGATTTGACCAGTATGTATGTATGTTCATGTGTTCCCTCATATCTTCTAAACATCTCATCAACATTTGGAAAAATGAGGTAAGCGTTGGAAGCGTGTTGATCGTCTGCTGGTTATAGGTTGGATGTGAAGTCACATTAAATTGTACATGAAAAAATCCAACGATACCTGAGGCCCTAGACAAAGCGACATTCTATCAGCGATAACGATGATGGAAAAGGCAAAAATGTATAGGACTGACATAAGCTATCGAAAAGCTTATATCAATCTTGTTGAAAGTCGTTGTAGAAATACGAAACGCTTTCCAAGCGATTGTCACTTGTCTAGGCCCTCTAAATAGTTTAGAATTAGTAGTTTAGTGGTTCAAAGTTCGTGAATCTCCTGGACTTGACATCGGTTCCACACGACAGCTAACAGTTCTCTCAAAGATATTTTACCTCGAGACAGGAACAACCCAATAGCAACCTTGTTGTAACGATAATAAAGATCACTTTGATCTTTACAGACTCGTTAGCAGCAGCAACCCAAAAACAACCTTATCGTAATGGAAATAAAGATCACTGTGATTTTGACTAGACCCCCAAAAATCATATTTGTTTTGTTTTATCATGATTAGATATAAAATACAATAGACGTAGATATATTTAGTAACCTATTCCGCTTAATTATTCGCCAAGAGTCATAAAAAACTCTGTAAGAAATCGACACGTGTTTCACCTCTCAACGAGGCATCCTCAGGTGGACGATTGACCAGTCGCGAACCCGAACACGACGTGTTGCCACGCCGCCGCCGAGCGCTGGACGCACAGAAAGGCGTTTTTTTTATACCTCGTTGAGAGGTGAAACAAGTTTATACAGGATGTTAGGGTAGACACCGTTATCCTTGAAACTAGTGGTTTGGTGTCATCTATATACTTTGTTGATGGGACCAACTTTGAAAACGCAAACAAAAAAAACAGCTGTTCCATACATTTTGTCGATTTAAGTGAACACAAATGTATGGAACAGCAGATTTTTTTTTCGCGATTTCAATGTTGATCCCATAGAAAAAGTATATTATAGATGACACCAAACCACTAGTTTCAAGGATAACCGTGTCTACCCTAACACCCTGTATATTTCTTACAGGTTCTTTTATTACTCTTGAGGAACAGTTAAGCGGAATTGGTTACTAAAAATATCTACGTCTATCGTAGGCGTGTCCGTGGCATCACATCGGGCCCTGTCAGAATACCAACGATGCGGTATTTTTTTTTTAAATATCGCTATGTAGGAGCCTTTTTGAATAAAAAAAATCAAAATATTTTATTTCACATAAGCCTACATGGGCACTTATGAAACGTCAGAAGCTAGGTGCGCGTTTCCAATTAATCGTTTCCTATGGAGAAGAGCCGGTAAGAAATTCGACGGTTACTCTTTAAAAAAAAATTAAAGTAATAAAAACTAAAACCCAACTACGACTAATAAGGTATAAACAAGACCACAGACAGATTACGGATTTTTAATTTGTCTGTCTGTGGTGTCTTGTTTATACCTTATTAGTCGTAGTTGGGTTTTAGTTTTTATTACTTTAATTTTTTTTTAATTCCTTTGGGGTTATAATATTTATATTTTTGAAATGTCCTCATTAAGCCCTTTCATTTGATACCCAACGTAGTACGATTAAACATTTTTTTTTTTTAGTTCCTGACTTTATGTCCTCTAGAGGGCGCCATTTTTAATTTAATTAATGTGACGTCACATAGCCTATAACCAGCGGACGATCAAGACGCTTCCAACGATACCTCATTTGTCAAATTGTGATGAGTCGTTTAGAAGATATGAGGGAACAGATGAACATACATACATACATACATACATACCGGTCAAAATTATAACCCTCCTTTTTTCTTAGCCGTAGTCGGGTAAAAATAATTGACTGTTACATATTTTCGAATTACAGTGGCCGCGCACAGGTCGTCATCTAAGTATTTTGTTAGTTTTAATTGTTCTTTTTTTTTAAATTAAGTACTTATTTTATATTACTGCTTGTATTTTCTTGTGCGTGTCCCAAATAAAATATTTTTATTTCTTTCTTTCTTTCTTTGTATTTTATAATAGATATTCATACCCATCACGTCTGCGGAGTTCCGCTAACTAAACTTGCGACAATCTAAGAAGCCCGTTTTGACGTTTCTCATCATACATGCCGTGATAACTTTGTATGAACGTCTACGTAAGAGATCGAAAAATCAAATTCATAATCCTAATTCATTACTAGGTTATCCATACACTATAATTACTACTACTTATCATTCGAAATCACCAAGTTTCACTTTATATTGGAAAAATGCACTCAAAAACACGAATTAATCGTTGATTAATATTCTGACAGGATGATATTACAATGGCAACGGTAGTGTTGCGAAGATTTTAACCCGTTTTTTGACCGAATAAAATCGATGTTCTGAAAAATCGATTCTTTTACAAACATTACCTTTAGAAAAGAGACTAACGTAACAAATAAATTCTGATCACATATGTTTTTAGCTTTCTTTTGATATTAATATGTCATTAAAGGAAATGGTTAAAGGTTATTGTTATATTTTCTGACTCGGCTATTATGTGATTTTGGTGTTATCGTGTAAACTCGTCAACATGTCTAAAAGAGGAGCGACGATCTTCGCAGGGTGTTTGGCAGCAGCTGGATGAGTTACCGAGAATCGAGCTGAATGCCGTGCAATTGGAGAGGTACAGTAGTAGACTGCTGTAGGCTGATGATGATGATAATGACGTGTAATAAAACGATATGACTCGAGAATCAGTTTGAAGTAATGTAAATAAATTGTCGATTACAAACTCTAAGTATGATAAATCGATATGTCTCGAGAATCGGTTTTTAAAACAACCGATTTTTTGTCCCCATCACTAGTAACAGTATTTTGTTAGGTGTCAAAGCGGGCTTCTTAGATTGTCGCGAGATTCGTTTTAATTGACCCTATTTCATTGTTTTTGCTAGACGTCATCGATCAGCTGCTGGTGGAGACGATATCGTAAAAACGGCAACACATACCGAAGGTCACTTGTTCCAAGCCAGAGTGATGCAAAACAAAGTTATTGTTACAACCCGTCAGAACCTGGCAAAGAAATGCAGACTTGTCCTACGATAGTGAGACAGAGATTACGTGAAGCTGGGCTTGAACACATACTCATGAAGAAGCCTGAAAGGACAACGAACATGGAACTGAAAACTAGGTAATCATTGAACATTACATTCGATCCAAATCGGAGATTAGAGTTGGAAATGTTGTAAATCCGGGCGGACGATGTTCGGATCTATTTATTTAGCCATTTATGTACACACATACAGGGTGTAAGGGTAAACACCGTTGTCACTCAAACCACACAATAAATGACCGAGTAACAACAACAAAAAACGTTATTTTCATTAAAAGAATTTAAAAAGTTTCTATCCGACACCTTGCCCGCTAGTGAAACAGCTGACTGACTGAGGGAGGGGTCGCGCTCGCGGCCGGCCAGGTCACGTCCCCGCCCGTGTTGAGATGCAAGTTCGTTGCCCTAGCACATAGGGTGAAAGGGTGAAATACTCTTGGGGTAAAAAGTAGATTTTGTTTAAATAAAAAAGTTGTTATTTTCCATTGATTTTATGTTCTATAAATGAAACCAAACAACTGGTTCCAAGGATAACGGTAATTACCCTAACACCCTGTATAAACAAACAAAAAGAAAACAACAGAAAAAAAAAACGTTTAAATGAGACATGTAATAAGAGGATATACTTGCTTATAGCGATGGGCGTATCCACGGTGTGGTAAGGTCCACCCTGGTCCATGGCTCGAAGCTAAAAATCTTGGTTTATTAAGTAAGAAAATTAATAATTCATTAGGTTAAATTCAAAATTACCGCGCGAAAGAATGCAGTATCGATGAATAAAGAAAAAAAGAAAAATTGTTTATTCTGCACAACCTAAACGCACAATCCTACTAATATTATAAATGTGAAAGTTTGTGTGTTTGGATGTTTGTTACTCAATCACGCAAAAACGGCTGAATGGATTTGGATGAAATTTGGCAAACAGATAGTTTATAACCTGGATTAACACATAGGATCTTCTGACTTTTTATCCCGATATTCCCATGGGATCGAGACTTACGCGGGTGAAACCGCGGGGCGCAGCTAGTATAAAATAAAGAGTGACATTCACTATAGGTACAAATTAGCCAAAAGCCTCATATTTAAAATAAGAAATTATAAAAGTTTGACAATTTTTGTCTATTGCTGAATAAACATGCATGCGATGATGCTGATGCTGCATGATGCTGATTCAGAGCTCTGAATCGAGCGCGCATGCGTAGTTATAGAGTTTTATCGAGAGAAATTATTGAGTTTATTTACATCTGCCCTATTTATAAAAAAAAAATGCTAGGTATGCCTATATATAAATGATAAATGATTTATTTCTGTAAGTAGGTTTGTACAAACACTTTTACACGTCGAACACATTTTTAAAACTAGATGAGGTCGGCCATGTAGATTGGTGTCTGAAATGGTCTTTTGAGGAAAGAACCACACAGATTGAGTGGACCTGTCCAGTCAATGCACGCATTTGTCAGTGATCGTGCAGCTCAACTCAGAATTTAAGGAGCTCAACGATTTGACGAACAATACCAAAAACAGGACATTTGGGTAGGCCGCATAAATTACTCAAACTGCCAGACCATGATTAATTAAAACTAAGGAAAAATAAATAATAAAAAGAAAAGAATGATCCACATAGTCTTCACATTCACAATAATTAAAATAATATACTATACAAATATACTTTACAAAGTAAATAATTCATGTCATTGTAGGTATACATAAAATGTTAATGAAATAATCTTGGTCAGATAATATATATATATATAATATACAGCTACCTCGGACCGTTTCTCTGATTCGGTTTTTTTAAGATATCCGGTTTTAATATTATATTTTCGATAAGGGCGGGTGGAAGACTGCCACGTTTAAAACACCTTATTCTGATAAATGATTATATATTTTATTTCAGTTCGCGTAAAGCGCTCCATGAAGATTTAAAACAGCGAATAATAGCGCTGAAGCAAGAAGGAATGTCGAACAGTCGGATAGCTTACTTGTTAAACACTGCAGTGAGTAATTATTTTTATTTTTTAACATCTTGCGTGCAGCAATCTAGGAGGTTATCAGCGGCGTAACCGGGCTATCCTAGAGATGCCTTATAAGCAAAAAAATCTATCTGCCTAGCCTTTTCCCAACTATGTTGGGGTCGGCTTCCAGTCTAATCGGATGCAGCTGAATACCAGTATTTCACATGGAGCGACACCCAGTGACTGGGTAATACGATACCCCTTGGTTAGACTGTTGTCAGACTTTCGGGCTTCTGACGACTCGTATTACGACTGTCAAAGATCCACAAATGACAGCCGGGACCAACGGCTTAACGTGCTTTCCGAGGCACGGAGGAGTCTCGATATGTGAAAATGGTCACCCATCCACGAACCAACCCCGGCAAGCGTAGCTTAACCTGATGGATCGACCCGAGCGGCTGTTATTACTTAGTCACGAGCTCCTCCGAGATGCCTTATAAGCAGTGATCGGAAAGGGGTGAGTTAATCTACCTAAAGTTTAAAGAACAGAGACAAAAAAAGTGGAGACTTCCTTACGACTAAAATATGTTTTCGGGACATCACTTAAGTACAACCAAATTAATAAAATAAAACAACTATCGAATTCATTTCCTGTTTCTGTTTTAAAAAAGAGTATGCACGATTTATTGTTTTCAAAAAATAAAGTTAATCTCCTTATCTTTGTTTGAACGATGTAAGTAAGCGCGGAAGCTAATGTAATTTACATACCAGCTCTTTAATAATTATACAGGGTTATTGGTAAAACACCAAAAACCTCTTTAAGGAGTCATTGTACTCATCATTATGAACAACTTTTACTATGGGAACAAATATGAAATCGCGAAAAACAAAAGCTGTTCAGTACATTTATGTTCGCATATCTCGTGAAAATGTACGGAACAGCAGTTTTTTATTTTCAGCTGTATAACTTTATCGTAAGGCGTCTCCGTCTCCACTGTCTCTGTTCTTTTTCGAACTTTAGGTATTTTATTATTCAAGCTGTGAAGAGACTGATTTTTTTACGTTCTTTACTAACTAAAAACTGTAGGTACTTGAGCAACAAAGACCCCGATATACAAAAAAAAAATTTTAGGTTACTTATCAATTAGGTAGGTAACCATTTCCCTAAAAATATTCCTCGGCACCAATGGTGACCCCCCCAAAATCTTGGGCTGCCACCGCGCCTGCGTGAACTTCTGAGATCTTCTATCTACTTTAAAAAAAAAAATACAGGATGAACGTAAAATTGTTTTTTATTTTAATCGTAATTAGGAGTTTTTCGAAAAATAAGGTTTTTCGAAAAAATGTTAGGTATGAGGTATCAGAAGTTCACGGACGGTAATGTGTGAACTTTAAAATAAAGATATAGCATTTTATACTTAACTGCACACAGCGTGGCAAAGAATCTAATTTGAAAACTGATAAACATTTTTAGACCGCGATAGTACCGTTTTATATTTATTACAAGCAATACCGCTTGTCACTTATGCCCGGTTTCTGAAATATTGTTATAATTAGTTATAATAATAGGTATATTTTATATTATTATTGTATTGCAGTACTTACAGCGTTCAACTTTTTGCCAGTTAGCATTTTTTTTTCTTCTTAAATTAACCTATTTTTCATTTTTATACAGAATAAAAACTTTTTAGTTGTGGTATCTACCCCACTCAAATTCGAATACCACTAGCTGATGTAAATAACAGTGAAGGAGTAAATGAAAACATCGTCTAGATAAACTAAGTGGGAAAAATACGTAATATTGAAGCTAACTCATAAACTACGCAAGCAAAGTTGATAAAATTTATATGGGACCACCTCGGAAGCATGACTTACCATACAAAAAAAGAATCATCGAAATCGATTCATAATTGGCGGAGAAATCGGGTAACAAACAAACAAAAAAAAAAAAAAAACATACAGACGAATTGAGAACCTCCTCCATTTTGAAGAAGTCGGGTTAAAAAGAGGAGGCCTGTGTCCCAGCAGTTGGAACATTATTGGCTGATTATAATGATACAGAAAAATTTAACGGCTTCATTTTCTCAGTAGCAGCGCGGAGGCTGGATATGTGCCCCGTTGATAGCAATAGGGTCGCCCCCTATTAGAACCAGTGCCGTAATTAGCCTTCTATGCGCCCGGTGCGAGCTGCTATAACCGCGCCCTTGAAATATTTTCTAATCATATTCTTAATATTATTAATCTTTTCTAATCATGGTTCTGACATTAAAATGGATTGATTGTCTATAAAAATAAATCCATCATCCAAAAACTAAGTTTTTGTAAACTTAATTTTAAGTACTTGGTTTTGAATAAGGAAGTTCAAATAAATTGCGTTTATAAAGTAGGTGAAAAAACGTCTTTAAAATATTATTTATTTGTAAGAAGAATATACGCGGTCGACGCGACTCCACACGTATAAATAAATAAGAAATAGGTATTGTTAGTGGCTCTGGTCTGGTCATTTCTGCGCCCTGTGCCTGGGCACCGCTGGCACCGCCCTAGTTACGGCACTGATCGGAACCCCTATTAGACTTGAACATAACTGGCGAAATGTGGGTGTACTATAGGCACACCTCTGCCTTACCCTTCGGGGAATACAGGCGTGATGTTATATGTTTTTTTTTCTAGCGAAACACAGTTCATAAGTGGTGGAATCGCTGGTGCAAAGAAGGTCATATGCAGAACCACAAACAGCCTGGAAGGAAAAGAAAAACCACGGCTCAAGAAGACCAGCTCCTAATAGAGCGCGTGACGCAAGAACAAACTGTCCATACGCCCTCACTGGCTAAGGAATTTGGCATTTCTTTGAAGTAATTATAGAGGGAGTAAGAGTGAACACCGTTGTCACTCAAACCATGGGTAGTTGACTTAAATATAAAAATAAATGACCGAGTAACAACAAAAAAAAACGTTATTTTCATTAAAAGATTTTAAAAAGTTTCTATCCGACACCGTGCTCGCTAGCGAAACAGCTGACTGACTGAGGGAGGGGTCGCGCTCGCGGCCGGTCAGGTCACATCCCGCGACCCCCACCCGTGTTGAGACGCAAGTTCGTTGCCCTAGCGCATAGGTGAAAGGGTGAAATACTCGAGTGGTAAAATATAATTTAAAAAAAATAAAAAAAAGTCGTAGTTTTCCATTGATTTTACGGTCTATAAATGACACCAAACCACTGGTTTCAAGGATAACGGTGTTTACCCTAACACCCTGTATTAATATACAAGGTCAAATTAATTTAACTAGCGGAACTTCACAGATGTGATAGGATCTGATGATAAAGGCCAAGATTATGTCTGGACTTTATAGGAAACAAGCTGCGCCCCGCGATTTCACCCGCGTAAGTCTCAATCCCGCGGGAATATCGGGATAAAAAGTATCCTATGTCCTATTCCAGGTCATGGTCTACCCCTGTGCCTAATTTCATCCAAATCCGTACAGCCGTTTTAGCATGAAAGCGTAACAAACAAACAAACTCACTTTCGCATTTATAATATTAGTTAGGATGCGAAAATGAGTTTGTTTGTTTGTAACGCTTTCACGCTAAAACGGCTGAACGGATTTGGATGAAATTTGGCACAGGGGTAGACCATGACTGGACTGGAATAGGACATAGGATACTTTTTATCCCAATATTCCCGCGGGATTGAGACTTACAGCTAGTTTCCTATAAAGTCCAGAGACTCACGCTGGTGAAACCGCGGGGCGCAGCTAGTTTATAATATTAGTTAGGATGTGGACTCGATCTTACTTATAATTTGAATATGAGGTGTAAATGTGATCCCGACATCCTATTTACAGAATAAATAATTTCATTTCGATAATAAAAAGAAAATGTACCGCTGCCGTTGGCGAAGTCCGAAAGGGTTACCGTGGCACCGTGGTACCGTGATAAAATAAAAAAGGTATATTAAAATGCCTTTCTGTACGGAAACCTTTGTGCGCGAGCCCGACTCGTCCAGTTTTTATATTTTATAAACTCTCACTTCGTTACCTATACCCCATTTGAAATAAGCTTAGACATCTAAATAAACCTTTTTTACAGTCCGTTCAACCGATTTTGACTTCTATTGCGTTGGTGGCATGACAAATGGCAGCTGCAGTAGACAGCTGGTATTGTGTAACCTTTTTTTGCTTTTAATGCCATCCTTATGCCAAAGGTATAGAAGTCAAAATCGGTTGAACGGACTGTATAAAGGTTTGTTTGAATGTCTTATCTTATTTCAAATGGAGTTCTTTTTTTTTTTTTTAGGTGTCTAACAAATAGACTGAAGGAGGCAGGTTTTAAAAACAAGACAAGGAAAGCCTACGTACCCTTGAAAGCGGGCCGGAGTCATAAGTAAGTCAGTTATTTATCACCGCGGCGTTTATAGCTCTCGAAGGTTCTATTGGCGCGTGGTCAAAATTGGAACTAATGTCGCCATCTCGTTTTTCAATACATTCCACAAAACAATCAATCTGCCTAGCCTTTTCCCAACTATGTTGGGGTCGGCTTTCAGTCTAACCGGACGCAGCTGAATACCAGTATTTTACATGCAGCGACTGCCTATCTGACCTCTACAACCCAATAACTGGGTAATACGATACCCCTTGGTAAGACTGGACTTTCGGGCTTCTGACGACCCGTAACGACTGTCAAAGATCTACGAATGACAGCCGAGACCAACGGCTTAACGTGCTTTCCGAGGCACGGAGGAGTCTCGGTATGTAGAGATGGAACAACCCCGGCAAGCGTGGCTTAACTTGATGGATCGACCCGTGCGGTTGTTAAATAAAACTGGTTAACATATAAAAAACTTGACTTTGCTTGTGTAAGTTAACCATTATGCACTTAAATGTTATTTTATTTATGTACAGGGTCGATGAGGAAATCAAACAACAAATAATATCGCTGAAACTAAATGGCGTTTCAGTCACCGACATCGCTAACCAATTTCGAGTGCCGGTGAGTAGTCAATCCTATTCGAAGACATGTGACATCTACCAACCCGCACTGGGCCCGCGTGGTGAATTACGGCCCACTCCCTCTCACAGAGAGGAGGCCTGTGTCCCAGCGGTGGGAACATTATAGGCTGTTTAAACACTATACTTAGTCACAAGAAAAAGTGTCGATACTGAGAAGAGTGAGCTCACATATTGTTAATTAGCGTTTCCGTGACAATCAAGTGAAGTAGTGTTGAGTAACTCACCACACGTGCTAGCACAGTTGTAGCTACTCACTTGGATGAAAAGAGTCACTCACTCATTTTATTTTGATGTGCTAGCACACACCACATTTGCACAGATTAGCTACACACAGAACATTTTGTATTTGTGAGTTTTGAACGAAATGAGTCAGTTGATCGAGTCACTCACTCTTTTTGTGTGTTTTGATCATTGATGTCTTCGTTCACTGTTGCTAGCACAAACATACACCACAAAACTCACCGCGCGTGTGCCTACTCTACTGCGTATGTGTGCCGTGTCGTGTCGCGTTGTCTTCACGTCACTACTGCTGGCGTGTTGCGTGGCGACTCGGCGAGTCGGCGAGCACGTGGCTCACTGACACACTCACAGCACGTTCGTGCTCACAAGCTACCGCAGCCTCGCCTCATTCGTGGTAGCACAGTGTGCTAGCACACTTTGTAGAAAGATTGCCTCGCACGATCGATTCGATCGATTAAAAAGGTGTGTTTTACCCATCTCACAGTGTTATTGTGTTACATGCGTCAAACCGAATAAGAAATGCGACTATCTTTTGACACGGGAGGGCGAATCTAACGATTTAAATCTTTGCAACTGCAATCATTTTCATGACAGCCGTCATTGCGGCCGCTCTTGTAGGAAACCGTAGTTTAAGTCCAGCAAAAACACTTTCAAACTCAAAACTCAAAGCATTTATTTCAAATAAACCAATTACAGACACTTTTGAATTGTCAAGGGGTCGGTCAGTCAGAAAGATGAAGCTAGTTGCCCATTCCAAAGCGTAGTAGGTTCCTATGGAGAAGAACGGGCAAGAAACTCCATGGACACGGTTTTAAATCAGAATATTGTTACACTTATTATATTATAATGGAAGTGTCTCCGCTGCCGGCGCCGATTGCTGAATTGGCTGCCGGCGCTGACTGGTTGTCTGTTTGGCGTATGGAGTAGATAGGCAGGGTAGGCATAATTAAAAAAACATGTAAAAGAGCATTTTTTTTTTCATATTCCAGTAATAAAGTAGAACCGACCCGAAACCGAACTAGTAAGATTAGGTTTAATAATTTTAATCGCAAAAAAGGTTAGGTTAGGTTAGAACTGTGATTCCCCTACGCCAAAAACGACTAGAATATGCATAAAAACATATTCTAGTTACGGTTAGTTAGTTGGGGTTCTGAATACTGGAAGGGTTTCTAAAAACGCTGCGCCGCCGGTGTCCATTATGGGAGCCGGCGGTGACATTACTGCCGGCAGCTGCAGATATGTCACTGCCAGTTCCCAATGACGTTATTTTTGGGGGCCGGCGCCGGCAGCAGAGGCGCTCCCTATTATAATATTTCATAAAGCTCATACCTAGGGTCTGTGATGCATATTTTCCCCCAATTTGTTAATTTTTTCGCGTATTTGTCATTCCTTAGCGTCATGTTTGCCACAAATAAAAGTATATTCTGTCTTTCTTTCTCTTTTAAATAATTGTATTATTTCAGCGTACCACAATTTACCAATGGTGGCAGCGATGGTGTAAGGAAAATAACATAAAGATGACAAGTGATAATAACACAAGTACCTCGACTGAACAAGAGCAGAGTTTAGCAGAAGATACTAACGTCGAAAAGATTGTCCACACGCCGTCAATAATGTCTTCACAAAAGTCGCTATGGCAGAAAGTGCCAGATGTGTAAACATGATTGCGCAATTATAGTTGCCCAGCTATTGCATAACTATGACGTTTTGGCATTAACGAGCAATCTTCAACATTTTATAGAAAACATAGATAATGATACGACTTTTATCATTTACAATTCAAACTCAAAGCGTTTATTTCAATTAAACCATTTAAAGGCACTTTTGAATTGTCAAAGAGTCGGTCAGTTAGTCAGAATGTTGAAGCTAGTTCCCATTCCAAAACGTAGATCTTTATGGTGAAGAACGGGCAAGAATCTCCAAGAACACTCTTTTAAATATGGATATAGATATGACAAAATCCTGGGTACAGTATTCTTGTTGCTTCTATATGCAAGAACAATGTAAAACAAAAAATAATGAAAAACAACTTAAAATATAAGATTAAAAATAAGCTCTGGCAAATAAGAGGTGACCAGTCTCAACTGACGGCGCCCGTTCACGAACATGACACGTGGATCAGCACCATCCAGCTCAACCATTTTGTAGGGAACCGAATGATCCGCCACCATCAGCGAGACATATGCGAGTGATGTTGCAACAATGCCTGGAGCATACCTATATGCTGTGACTGAAGTTCACAAATTATTTAGTCAATTTATAAAACCTGCACCCGTAGCACAACTGTAGAAACGGGTTTTATTGTGATTGTCATCTGTCTATTCTTCCGTCGACAAAATTCGTGTATAGAAGGAAACCTGGAATAGAAGTACTTACGATGTTACGTGCATTAAAAACTATTGTAATAAATATGGAAAATAATATTATAATAAATATTACTTTTTAAGTGTACAATTATTATTATATCTTTTATTTCACTTTCACCACAGATTTTTATATTTTAAACAATAAATAAAAATCCCTTTACAAAAAAACAACCGAATTCCAAAAAAAAAACTAAAAAGTGAAAAATAATTTTAATTTCGGAAATAGGTGGCAAAATACGAAAATTGAAAACCAAAGACATCGACTTCTGAACTAAAAGATATTTTTCACTTTTTAGTGTTTTTTTTTTTAAAGTCTTTATTTTTCAGTTTTTGGTTGTGTTATCTTAGCCCAAGCAACGAAGACAAAAAAGGCCAATTAGTGGAAATAATTCGTGTAAAAGCCAATTTTGGCACAGTGGAAGGGGAAGATGGCCTGAACAACATATATAAAATTTCATTTATCATAGATAAAATAGTCGCTGCTGCCAATATGCTTGAGATCAATCAAATCAACTCTGCCTATCTGGTGGCTGCGCCACAACACCCTGTCCTTCCGTATCCAGCCAGTCTGTCCCAGCCAACGTTTTAAGGTCGTTTTCTATACATATTATAAACTAGCTTCCACCCGCGGCTTCGCCCTGGTTGTATGTCGATAAAAAATAGCCTTTCTCAGGCTCTAGACTATCTGTGTACCAAATTTCATTTAAATCGGTTCAGTAGTTTTGGCGTGAAAGCGCGACAAGCAGACAGACAGAGTTACTTTTCGCCATTTATAATATTGGTAAGGATTGAAGTCGCGTTGTTCTTCTAAACCCCGCAACAGATTTTGATCAGGTTTTTTCACCATCGTGTAGAGAATTTATTCCGGAAGGTTTATGTGTATAATACGTTACTATTAAAGTAACATATAACTAAGAAATCTCAATGTTTTGTCAAGTCGTAAAAACCGTGCGAAGAAGGAGCGGGTCGCTAGTAAGATAATAAATAAAAACCACAAGATGTTAAAATAACATTTAATAAAACTTAATATATGTAACATCACTCCTGTTTCCTCCGCAGGGATAGGCTGAACAGTGTTCACTTTTACATTTTCCAGCAGTACATTGCACGAGCACTTACACAAAATTGCGCATTTCCGTTGACTAACTAAAATCAGAAATCCTTGGCAATTTCTATAAAATGTTGAGTTGACGTTAGGAAATAACAAAGACTTTCAACCCGCAATGGGCCCGCGTGGTGGATTACGGCCCACTACCTGTCACAGAAAGGAGGCCTGTGTCCCAGCAGTGGGAAAATCTTACAAGGTCAAATAAAATTGGCTAGCGTAACTCCGCAGATGTGATGGGTATTGATATTTATTGACGATAAAACATAAAAAAATCTGGACTCTGAACTACGGGGTCAACGGCCGGTTGTAGTTTAATGTCTCAGTTCACACCGAGACGCGACGCGACGCGCACTTCTTTATGATCCGATACAATATCGAATTTATTTATTACACAATAAGGTACACGCGCTGCGCAGCACCGCGCATCTCAGCGTACTTTGTACTTTAAACCCTGCATTCTGTAGTCGTCTTCTTACAGTACTAGAAAAAAAAATACGATTCGCGGGTAAAATTTCGCTAGCAAATTTTTTTTAGGGTCGAATTAATAAACTAGCGAAAACTTCACAGACGTGAAGGCCGATAGGCATTTTTTTTTCTAAACCCACTTTTCCAAGTAAGTACACCAGCAGCCTTATGGGGGATGCGCTAAGGTAGCCCGCGAAATTCTAATTTGATTTTTTTTAGAAAAATTTGAATTTAGAAGGCCCCACAGAAGATACCGTCAAAAAAAATCGTTTCAATTTTTTTTTTCGATTTTTTTAACGATTTTTTTTTCAGATTATGACATAATTACCTCGCACAAATGCCTAATTCCTTAGCCAAGGAGGCCGTATGGATAGTTTGTTCTTGTGCCACCCGCTCTATTATGAGTTGGTCTTCTTGAGCCATTGTTTTTCTTTCACGTCCTGTTATTTTATGATTGTTCATATGACCTTCATTGCACCAGCGATTCCACCACTTATTTACTGTGTTTCGCTAAAAAAAATAAACACAACATATGATATCACGCCTGTAGGACCAGGCGCGGTCCGAGGGGGGCGGGGGGTCCTGGGGGTCACGACCCCCCTTGTGATATACGTGCTTTACTAACTAAAAACTATAGTTACTTGAGCCACAGTGACCCTGATGGGCAATTAGGTACAAAAAACAGTTTTGATAGTAGTAGGTACCTACTTATCAATTAGGTAACCATTTCCCTAAAAATATTCCTCGGCACCAATGGTGACCCCCCCCCAAATCTTGGGCTGCCACCGCGCCTGTGTAGAACGAAGGGAGAGTCAATCGGCAAATGGTTGAGCTGAATGGTGCTGATCCATGCGTCATGTTCGTGAACGGGCGCCGTCAGTTGTGACTGGTCATGTCTAAGCTGCCATGGCTTATTTTTAATTTATTTTAATTTTTCAATTGTTTATGTTTTTATCTATTAATTATGGAAGCTTTTTTCGCGGGATCCCCCTACAGCTGACTGTCCACTGGGGCAAAGAGGTCAGAAACGGAGCCGAGCTGTGCCAATATTAACTAACGGAATTGCATAAAAGTCCGCTCCGCTTCACTGGACAGGGATTTGTGAATTAGTTTAAAAATCGTAAAAATCGGGTAGCGGAGAGACAAAGCGGAGCGGGGAAGGGGAGATCTACCGCCGCCACTCGCTCAAATTACTCGTCGCGTGAACTCGGCCTAGTTCGGCAAAGTCCGCAACTCCGCTCCGCATTCAAACTCAAACTCAAAGCATTTATTTAAACCAATTACAGGCACTTTTGAATTGTCAAGGGGTCGGTCAGTCAGAAAGATGAAGCTAGTTGCCCATTCCAAAGCGTAGTAGGTTTACTCCCTCGCTCCGCTCCGCTGTCTCGCTCCGCTCAATGGACAGGCCTTAATAAAAAGACAATATTACCTTATGTTCGGCTTCTGCTCCATATTCCCAGATCTTTCAGGCTTCTTCATGAGTATATGTTCAAGACCAGCTTGGTACAGCCGTCGCCTCACAGTGTCAGAACAAGCCCCCATTTCTTTACCAGCTTCGGTGTTATAATTGTAACCCTGGTCTGAATCACTATGTACTATAGTGTGGTTTCGTCCTAGAGCGGTAGATCTACGGCGTGTTCTGGCTTCAAGCTTATGCCGATGTAGCAAGGCGTAAATAGACGATGGCTGAAATAATTGAGAACAGAATGCATTTTTGTTTGAAATAACAGTTTTTTTTTTCATAGACTTATATTAGCAAAGGTTGTTTATATTGAAAGTACAGTCTGCCTAGTCATAAAGATTCATACTAAAGTACAGTACAACTCTTTTCTTAATGTCCCTCGGGAATAATCGTATTTCCGAATACAAATAAATGCTAAATTCCATTTATCGTGTATAATAATTTTAATAGCTAATATTAGCATTGTTAACCCCAGAAACGCCGGGGAGATTTTTTTATGCTACGATTTTTTATCGCACAATGGATTTTCAACTCTCGGTATTGAGCCGACCATTGAGAATCCAACCGACTGCATCCCAGAGCGTCAAAAAATACACTGTTGGATTTTCAAAGTTTTTGACATCATAAAGTAAAAACCCAATGCGGCCGTTATGTGGTGGCCACCGCACTTTTTAACAGACTTCTTCAAAAAGGTTCTCAATTCGGTTCACCCTTGTTTGGTATAACAACTTTTGATGTAATGTTACTAATTCGAACAACGTTTAAGAAAATAATTAATTTGTATAATATCGATTAACATAATTTTCATTTCATCGAATATTTATTTGCGATAACAACATTTGCGCTATTGATGAAAAGGTATAATGTTCATTTGATGTAGTGTTCAGGTGGTATAACATGTATTTTATCGAATATTCAATTGGTGTAATGTAATGCAGAAAAGAAAACATTGTAAATATTTGCATATTCCAGTAATAAAGTCATAAAGTACTACTACCCGAAACAGAACTATTAATATTAGGTTTAATAATTTTATTCGCAGAAATAGGTTAGGTTAGGTTAGAACTGTGATCCTCTACGCACGAGCCGAGCGAGCGTAGCGAGCGGTGCCGCGGCAGCGGCCGGCGAGTGCTAAAAACAACTAGAATATGCAGAAAAACATATTTTAGTTAGGGTTAGTTAGTTTGGGTTCTGAATGTTTAAATAATTATTAATGAATTCAGTAGGTGAAGTAACAATTTTAGTTTATAGACAACGAAAGGAAACGAATTATTAATAAACTGAATATTCGATACGATCTTTCGACTAAATCATTCTTAGTCTAGTGAAACATTAGTTTAAATAAAATTAGTGCATTTGAAAATTCGGTCAAATGACATTATTTCAAAGAAATAAATATGCTAAATAAAAATCTACCAATAAATTATTCGGTCAAATGAATAATTACATGAAATGACTTTATTGTAACTAAAATTAGCCGGAGCGATTTTCGACAAAACGTTGTTTTACCAAACAAGGGTGAACCTCTCAATTCGTCTGTATGTTTTTTTTTTGTGTGTTTGTTACGCGATTACTCCGCCAATTATGAATCGATTTTGATGATTTTTTTTTGTATGGTAGGTCATGCTTCCGAGGTAGTCCCATATAAATTTTGTTAACTTTGCTTGCGTAGTTTTTGAGTTAGCTTCAATATTACGTATTTTTCCCATTTAGTTTATCTAGATGATGTATTCATTTACTCCTTCACTGTTATTTACTTAGCAGGTAGTGGTATTCGAATTTGTGTGGGGTAGTAGTAGTACTTAGTACCACAACTAACTAACTAACAACCAACTTCCTAAAAAAACACTCAAAACTGAAAAATAACTTTAATTTCGGAAGTCGGTGGCAAAAATGAAATTGAAAAGCAGACACCGATTTTCGAAATTAAAGTTATTTTTTTTACTTTTCAGTGTTTCTTTTGGAAGTCGGTTGTAGGGTAGGATACCGTAACATAATAGGTACTAGGACCAGATAGACCCTTTTTCTTCAAAGCAATTATTTTTGCTTTTAAAGCCTCGTTGTTCCTGTGCGGGTAAAATTACAATGATATATATATATTATTTGTAATATATGATGCATATTATATTAAGGCGAAAGCGTCACTGTAGCCCGTGAAATTCAAACTTTCTTACGTTTTGTGCAATTTGCAGGTCAGGTTGTATGTTGATCTAAATATGATTCGCGGCCGTATGAAATATTTATTTAGAGAATACAAATCATAAAAATCATCAATACAACTCTCTAAGTTCACGTAATCCTATCGAATGACTATTTCATGAAATCATGATATTTGAGGATTATTCAAACCTACAAACTGACACTTTATTTTTTTTTAGGGTGGGAAATCATCAAATGACTTCTCCCGCTCTGGGCGGAGCGGAAGGGCGTGTCAGACTCTTACTGACTAAAACCCACCCGTGTTCCTTCAGTTGCCTGTTGCCAGGGTCCCGGTATCCCTTTCGGACACTGACCTGCAAATTGCAAAAAACGCAAGTAATTTGAATTTCGCGGGCTACAGTGACGCTTTCGCCTTAGGGTCAGTACATACTCGACGCGACGCGCAATTTTTTATGATCAGATACAATATCGAATTTTGGGTTGTGGAGGTCAGATAGGTATTCGCTCCATGTAAAATACTGGTATTCAGCTGCATCCGGTTAGACTGGAAGCCGACCCCAACATAGCTGGGAAAAGGCTAGGCAGATTGATACAACATCGAATTTATTTACCTACTACACTATAAGGTTCACGCGCTACGTAGCACCGCGCATCCCAGCGTACTTTGACACGATCGTCTATCCCTATTAACATTGTCGTATATGCATTTTTGCCATTTTCTTTTTATTTCATTAATCACTCTTAAAAAGTCCCTTTTTTTAGCAGATGCCACAAAAAAAAATGTTTTACAAGTAATTTTTAAAATAGCCACGTTAACATTGTCTAATGTCGTCACAACCGCCAGTTAACAATGACGGATGTAAACTCGCGACATCGTTTGCGGGGCGCGCGGTTGTGCCAGTACGGACCATGTTGCAATAACTAGTTACAAAGACATAAAAAAATTATGTTTTATTTATAATTTCGATTTAGATACGACAGACATTGGTCTAGGGTTTACTACAAACAGTGACGTATTTGGCACTTCCTACAAATAATCAATAAGTTTGTACACGTAATATTGTCGTATGTGGCACTTCCAACACATAGCCAATTAGTTTGTACACGTAACATTGTCGTATGTGGTAGATCCGACAAAATACAATTGATTTGGTACGCTTAAAAAAGTCACTTCTGACTTTTAACATGCTAAAAAAAACAATAATAGTAGTTTATTACCAAGTATTAAACTCATAAACATGTATTAAAATTCTGTTAATTTTTGTTAACCTAACTCGTATATTAAAAAAAAAAAAACAACAATTCAAATTTTGACGCGCTCACTTGTAATATTGCCGATTTTCACATCCGACAATGTTAATAGGGATAGGCGTCGTGTCAACGGTCGTTCTGAAATTATACCTTTTCGTGAAGAAAATTAAGTTCGATAATTGTTAAAAAGTGCGCGCAGCGTCGCGTCGCTTCACGTAGCGGTCTGAACTGACCCTTAATATTTTATAACACAGACATTTCGTTATTTAGACCGTAACATGACGTCAGTAGGCACATTGCATCCATGCAAAGCAGGGGCGGGTCGCTAGTATGTTATAAGTTGGTGCCGATACTATAGAAGAGCTTTTTCTTACCAGACACTTGCTCTTTTCTTCATAGTCACAACCTTACTATTCATCTTTTTCTTCGCCTTACATACAGTTACTTCTTCTGCTTCTGATTCTTCTCCTGCTTCTTCTGAACTTTGTGTGTCTTCTTCACTTGAAAAATCGTCCATAATATTACCGATATCATCAAGCTTTGATTTTATCTCTACATTATCATTGTCTTTTACTATACTGAAGTTGCCATAATTTATCATCGGGGCTTTATTTTTGATATCTTCTCTTAAAATCTTATCATTATTATTAATTTGTACTTCGGTATTTGTTATTTCATCTTCATTGTCTTCTTTGGGAGACGTATCATTGAAATGTGTTTGTTCTAAAAGCGTATCGCTTTTTCGATCTTGTAATTGGATATTATGAATGGCAATAGGATCAGATTCTGCTTCAGTTTTCACAGGGACATCTATCAAAGGTTCGTAGTCCCCAAATTCGATCTCTTTTTCATTAATTCTTACTTTAGTTGTTATTTCTTTTATCTCATCATTGATTACATTATCTATTTCTTTGTTTTCAGAGATAGTATGTTCCTGTCGGATGAAGTAAATACAGGTTGAACCGTTAGAGGTGATTTCAGAGAAGGGTGATTTTGTTTTATTGTTGCGATTTCACATTTGGTTATATTATGTGCATGGACTTTCAGCAGTGCATCGCTGAGCAGCGCTTTGTCTCTGAACGCTGCAGCCGCTGTGAGCCACGCAGCGCACTCCCAGCAAACCCGCTGTGGCTTGGCTTTTCCGTCGATAGCCTGACACAAATTAGGACTACTGTCACATGACTACAGGTGTTATTTTTTTATTCAAATAAAACATTCAAGACACTCAACGTATTTCAGCTGTGCAAATTCAAAACCTACCAACTGAAATTTCTAAAAAAACGGTGTTTTTGTCTATTTTGACTTAATCTATCAAGTGAAATATGCAATAACTTTTTTTAGATATATCAGTTGCTAGGTTTTGAATTTGCACAGCCGATTGTAAGTGAAGTCTTATTTAATAGTGTTGTGAAGACCATCACAGACTGAACCACTTTCTTCATGGGATCAACATCAATCAATCTGCCTGCCTTTTCCCAACTATATTGGGGTCGCCTTCCAGTCTAACCGGATGCAGCTGAATACCAGTCATTTGTTTCTTTGACAATCCTTACGGGTCATCAGAAGCCCGAAAGTCTGACAACCAGTCTTGCCAGGGGGTATCGTATTACCCAGTTACTGGATTGTGGAGCTCAGCAGGGCTATTGCGTATCTCAGTGGACAGTTCATAGTGATGATCACTTGGCAAAGTGTGTAACAATTAGCTGTCAAACAGCTACTTTCGTATTGGCTATCTTCAGTGACTAACGAGGATGACGTCATAAGCACCCACTAACGCTGATAGTCACCGTAACATATTTTGACAAATGTTAATGTATCGATACATATAAGATTGCGATTGTCTAAGCTTGTCTAGTGGACATCAAATTGATAATCATTTAGTTAGTGGTGGCTTTCGTGAAAGACACTATCCAAAGGTAGTATTTTAGAAATTCTAGTGATTAACACCGAAGCCGGTGTTAATCGAAGTTCGAAGAATCGTGTAAATATTACGTCTTTTGCTGTTTTATTGTGATTCTTGTTCGTGGCAGAAAATGGCACGTCGATTATTGCTGGGATTTGCTAAAGAATAGCGAAAACAAAGTAGTCTGTGAATTGAGAGGCGCCACCTTGCGGGACGTTAGGAACCCATTGCCAGAGAGAGTGCTATTGATATTTTATAAATACTAATAATCTATTGTGTGTAATGTTGCTCACAATAATCTATAACTCGTTTTTTCTAGTATATTCGTTTTTTTATTGATTATTTTATAATGACTAAAGTCCAAAAATATGGAATGCTAGAGATTAGTAAGTAATTTATAATAAGTAGGTATTCAACCTTAAAATACTGAAGATCTAATCAAGCATATTATCGAAGTTGAATTAAAGAGTAAGTACAATGAAGTGGCAGTGGGCTGGTCATGTTTGGCTTAGGACCATTGGCCGGTAAGGAGACGAGTTCTGGAGTGGAGCCCGCGTATCGACAAGCGTACAGTGTGACGCTGACGCCGCCCAGCTAGATGAACCGACGACCTTAACAAGGTGGCTGGGACGGACTGGATCTAGTAGGAAGACAGTGTTGTGGCGCTGCCTGGGACTACTTAAGAAATTACTATTTATTTCAGAATTTAATGGTGAGGTACTTATGAAATGTGATTCCTTGGCTTTTATTTGTTTTCTTCGAGTCATCATTGAAGCAATTCTGAACACAGCACCTCATATTGTTGTGTTAAACACTGCTAACACGCAAACTTAATTGGTTAGAAAATCGGATTTTTCATATAGTAAGTGAACATGGTGCAGATTAAATACTACTAAATGAACTGCATTATATAGTGCTGTGTGATGAGCTGAAAATAAATTTTTCACAATAAATATTTCGTGTTTTCTTTCACTTTCATACAAACAAAAACAAACACGGCCAACTGTCAGACATCATAACACTTGATAACACTGTCAAGTGTCACAGAGTACATTTTTCTACAGGTCAAGTGTCACGGTGTCACCACAGTTCGAATCACCACACCACCAGTGGTAGCTGTCACAGTCACTGTCATTCAAAAAGTAGAGATAGTAGAATATGGTAATTTTTAGGTAATCCTATTCTTGAATATATTAGTTTTCGCATATTATTATGATGCCATAAATATTACCCATATTAGTCAAATATTAGTGAACTGATTCATTATTAGCTACCCAATCTAATATTGATACATGCTAATATTTAATCGCGATTAAAAATGTGTGGAATAAAATTAGATGTCATGACCTAAAATTCAAACCAACACCTCGACTTCAGTTACAAAACAGAACTGTATCCGTTTTCTTTTCTTTTGCTTACATATCGAAAACGGTATGTCCTATCGCAAAAATAATGAAAATTTAAAGGGGAGTTGAAATTTTCATTATTTTTTGCGACAAGACCCGTAATTCTCAACATGTTGTTTTTTTTTTATTTTTTCCTTATTTACCATACAAAACCTGAAAAATTCTATTAAAAACAAGTCGAGGCTGCAGTACCTGCGCGCCTATGGCTCTAAAAAAAAATCATGGGTTTAGGGAAAACAAGTACCAAGTAGAGGCAGTAGTATTATATTATAAGATTAAAGACTACGTTGAAGACAATGAAGTTTGGCAATAATTCTTTCTGCACATGTAGCTTCCCTGGTACCTCATTAACGGCATAACTATGTACGAGTCTATTAACTGCTCCCAAATTACCATTTTTTTTTT
Organism: Lithophane ornitopus; assembly: GCA_948473465.1. Taxonomy (NCBI): domain Eukaryota; kingdom Metazoa; phylum Arthropoda; class Insecta; order Lepidoptera; family Noctuidae; genus Lithophane; species Lithophane ornitopus. Next base: position 7,009,974 of record OX419640.1, on the reverse strand, counting down.
TTTACATTCACCTTGACATAATTATCTTAGTATTTGACATTGTATACCTACAAATTCAAGTCTATAATAGTGGCTTTTGTGAACATGATAATTGTTTAGATTTGTTACAGTTGTAAAAGCAATCATGTCATTTGGTTAGATAGGTCTTTATTTTTATTATTTTACTTATCTCTTGTATAGACTCTTTTTCATCTTGTGAATGTGAGACCGATGTAGGCTTAGTGGACTGTAGTAGTTTTGTTGAACATTTTCTATTTTGTTAAGTACTTACCTGGTACCTTTTGAAAGGCCTACACTGTCCTCCCATACCTAATAACACTGTAATTCGAAAATATTGTAACAGCCAATTATTTTTGAAAGAGTAACCGTGGAGTTTCTTGCCGGCTCTTCTCCATAGGAAACGACCAATTGGAACCGTGCACCTAGCTTCTGACATTTCATAAGTGCCCATGTAGGTTTATGTGAAATAAAATATTTTGATTTTGAGGCGCCCGGTTCTTATTCCCTAAATAAGTAACCACAAAAACCATTAAACCACCACCAAACCAAAACCTCACCAAACATAAATACAAAACAAAAACAAAGTAATAATCAATCACTGCCATTCACTGCGTGCGTGCACATAATATGGAGTGCCGGTCACTACAAATATTAAACTAATATTCGTATTATATTAAATTAGCTAATAGACAGTGCGACAGAAGTGAGAGACCGCGACGCGATCTCTCGTCGTCGTAGTGATTCAGTGATTCAGTGATCGCAGTCGGCAAATGCTGATTGTGATAGATTAGTGTGCCTAATATTTGACTAATACCCTGGTAACCTAATAATTTATATTGTCATATCCTAATATGCATATCATGCTTGTAATATAATCCCTGTACCTATTATGAATATATTAGTTACACCTCTATCAAAAAGATAAAGATACGTTCCTTTCCAATTATGATTAAAAATGTACTCTGTGATTATGATTCACGGATGTTTTTTAGCTGTGGTACACAACAAAACAAAGTGAAAGAAAACACGAAATAATTATTGTGAAAAATTGATTTTCAGTTCATCACACAGCATTATATAATGCATTTAGTAGTTTAATTTGCACCATGTTCACTTATAATATGAAAAATCTGATTTCTAACCAATACTAAGTTTGCGTGTTATAAACTTACAATTATTTTGCAATGATTAGCAGTGTTTAGCACAACAATATGAGGTGCTGTGTTCAGAATTGCTTCAATGATGACTCGAAGAAAACAACTAAAAGCCAAGGAATCACATTTCATAAGTACCTCACCATTAAATTCTGAAATAAGTAGTAATTTCTTAAGTAGTCCCAGGCAGCGCCACAACACTGTCTTCCGCCTACTAGATCCAGTCCGTCCCAGCCACCTTGTTAAGGTCGTCGGTTCATCTAGCTGGGCGGCGTCAGCGTCACACTGTACGCTTGTCGATACGCGGGCTCCACTCCAGAACTCGTCTCCTCACCGGCCAATGGTCCTAAGCCAAACATGACCAGCCCACTGCCACTTCATTGTACTTACTCTTTCATTCAACTTCGATAATATGCTTGATTAGATCTTCATTAAGGTTTTGCCTTTTCTTTTTGAAGTATTTGGCACTATCTTAAGAATGGCTGCTGTGGTCAAATGAGTAAGCTAAGGTAGCACAGGGCTGGTTGCCCAAGGTAGGTACTTGTCTTGCTCGTCGTTCCCTCAATGCTGAAGATTGCGACCACATATGACACGTCTCCAAGCTATGTGGTCTTCTGCAGTGTGGACGGCTTGGTAGATGCTGCCTCAAATAGCCTTCTTGATTGTGTCTGACCATCTTGCCGGTGCTCTGTCTTGAGCGCGTTCTCCGACCCAGTTTCAAAAGCCTTTCCTGACCATGCTTAGGTGCATGCATAATATGTTCGAAAAGGCTGAGGGCACGCTTCGGGCATATTGTAGATATTTGCTTGGTGATGTTTAGTTCCTCCAGTATGTATTCATTCGGTCTGATGGCGGTCCATAGTATACTAAGTAGCCTCCGCCAGCGTCTTTTAATGCACCATGTTTCAGCGCCATATAAAAAGATTGAAAATACCAGGGCATTGGTCATATTTATAGTGGGTCAGCCCAAGGTACGCCAGTTAACAATTAAGTATAGTCACCTGTGGACCACTAGAAGGCTGCAGAGGCTCATAAAATACATCTCAGATTATGTATTGTGTTACCCAGTAACTGTGTTGAGGAAATGTGGAGTTCAGATAGATAGTTGCTCCATGTTATATACTGGTATTCAGCTACATCATTCGAAAAGGACCAGGCAGATGACAGTTTCATAAATGGCTTTATTGCAGAAATATACTTAATTTTGTTAATATTATAAAAGTGTGTTAAGACATGATAAATATGGTATATTTCAGTTTACCGAAGGATCCAGACCATTCAGCTGCATGGTTAGCAGCCGTAGCTAGAGTGGGTTGCCGGATGAATAAGCGTTTTGTAATATGCTCTGAACATTTTCTACCTGAAGATTTTGATGACACACGGCCGAATCAGAGAAGAGTCAAACGTGGAGCAGTTCCTACTGTAGTAAGTTAACAGTAAATATTTAGTTAAAATTACTTATGCGGGTGAAACCGCGGGGCGCAGCTAGTAGTAAATAAAATGTTTAGTATAGCTTAGTGACACGCGCCTCATTTGAATGGCCATTAATTTGTCAGTGCGGATATTAAGTAAATAAAAGTAAGTTTTTTTTTCTTCAGATGGCTCCTGTTGTCCAGGAAGAATTAAAGGTAAGCCATTTATATGCGTCACCGTAAGATTTTGAGAACCGTTACTTTATAATCTATCGGTATTATTTCCGTTAGATTATAAACTGTCGAAAAATTGTGAACTGGGTGAACTGGTGCAATGGGTTAGGTTAGAACTGTGACCAAACGCGCGCGAGCCGAGCGAGCAAAGCGAGTGGTGCCGTGGGAGCGGCCGGCGGCGAGCGCTACTTCCAAGTTGCTCGCAGCTAGGCAGGTTATTTATATTCCATTCCGCCCATTTTACAAGGGTAGGTATACTTCTTTATAGGGAAGTATACCCTTTCAAACAAAAAATTGTATAAATGACGGAGTTATGCCCGGATATAGATAAAAAAAATATGTATATAAACCTCCTATCGTTATTTTGAATCATATTCCACCGGTAATAGTCTCAGGAAAATTATCATCTTTTTTTATCGTCTTTTCAGTTACTATTCCTTAATTTCAATGTAAAATTACATTCCCTGTACGCAGCACTCCGTTTCTGTAAATAAAGCAACTAAAATAAAAAAATCAGCAATGGATGTTGAAATAACTATAGCGAACGACGCGTGAAGCTCAGAATTTACATACCTCCCCCCCAACGGGGAGTGCCGCTACGAGTGTTGTGCCCCGGTAATGAATTAACGATACATTGCGTGTGAGGTAATAAAACAAATCAGGTTCATTGGATTTCCATAAAGTTCCTGAAATAATATCATGTACCGGTCGTCTTAGTATGATATGCTGAATTCATCCCATCAGTCTGCGGAGGGCTTTCCCTTACACCCTATAGAGTTAGAGTGAGAGAGAGAGAGAAGGAGGGGAGTATGTGTGTGTGAGAGTTTAGTTGTGTTTTGTGTTTCACGAACTGTGTCCAAATAAACGATATTCTTTCTTTCTTTCTTTCTTCATAGAAAAGGTTTGAGATTATAGATGTTATCTCTGTCACACTCCTTTTTGTTTAGTAGTAAGCAGTTTTTTTTTTCTAAAGTTACCATTATTTTTTTAGGTGTGCAGAGTTTGCCTAGCTTTAGATGTCAAAATGTACAATATGAAAGATTATAAATTGAGTGAAATGTTCCAGAATATCACTGGGATATTGGTAAGTCAATGTCATAAAACCTACATAATTGGATTTTCTCCTACATAATGCAGTGACCTTTCAAAAGTCAATCTGCCTAGCCTTTTCCCAACTATGTTAGTGACGGCTTCCAGTCTAACCGAATGCAGCTGAATACCAGTATTTTACATGGAGCGACTGCCTATCTGACCTCTACAACCCAGTGACTGGGTAATACGATACCCCTTGGTAAGACTGGTTGTCAGACTTTCGGGCTTCTGACGACCTGTAACGACTGTCAAAGATCCAAGAATGACTGCCGGGACCAACGGCTTTACGTGCTTTCCGATGCACGGAGGAGTCTCAATATGTAAAGATGGTCACCCATCCACGGACCAACCCCGGCAAGCGTAGCTTAACCTGGCGGATCGACCCGTGCGGTTTTTATTACTTTTATTATCATCCAGTTACTGGGTTGTGGAGGTCAGATAGGCAGTCGCTCCATGTAAAATACTGGTATTCAGCTCAGCTGCATCCGGTTAGACTGGAAGGCGACCCCAACATAGTTGGGAAAAGGCAGGCAGATTGATTGATGTTGATCCCATGAAGAAAGTGGTTCAGCCTGTGATGGTCTACACGTTTTTTTATTTTTTTTTCATTCAATAAGTTGACTGCTTGAAATGGATTATTTGAATGCAAAAATAAAACTAGTAGTCATGTGACAGCATTATTCATTTGTGTTAGGCTATCGACAAACAAGGCAGTATACTACAGCGGGTTTGCTGGGAGTGCGCTGCACGCCTCACAGCGGCTGCAGCGTTCAGAGACAAAGCGCTGCTCAGCGATGCGCTACTGAAAGTCCAAGCACATAATATAACCAAATGTGAAATCGCAACAATAAAACAAAATTACCCTTCTCTGAAATCACCTCTAACCGTTCAACCTGTATTTTTTTCATCTGACATTGAATGGGAATATACTATCTCTGAAAGCAAAGAAATAGATAATATAATCAATGATGACATAAAAGAAATAACAAAGAAAATAAGAATTAATGAAAATGACATCGAATTTGGGGACTACGAGCCTTTGATAGATGTCACTGTGAAAACTGAGGCAGAATCTGATCCTATAGCCATTAATAATATGCAATTTCAAGATCGAAAAAGCGATACGCTTTTACAACAAACACATTTCAATGAGACGTCTACCGGAGAAGATAATAATGAAGATGAAATAACAAATACTGAAGTACAAATTAATTATAATGATAAGATTTTAAGAGAATATATCCAAAATAAAGTCCCGATGATAAATGATGGCAACTTCAGTTTAGTAAAAGACAATGATAATGTAGAGATAAAACCAAAGCTTGATGATATCGGTAATATTATGGACGAGTCCTCAAGTGAAGAAGACACACAAAGTACAGCAGAAGAAGAAGCTGTAGAAGAACAAGAATCAGAAGAAGAAGTAACTGTATGTAAGGCGAAGAAAAAGATGAACAGTAAGGTTGTGACCATGAAGAAAAGAGCAAGTGTCTGGTAAGAAAAAGCTCTTCTATAGTATCGGCACCAACTTATAACATACTAGCGACCCGCCCCTGCTTTGCATGGATGCAATGTGCCTACTGACGTCATGTCACGGTCAAAACATCGAAATTTCTGTGCAATAAAATATTAAGGCGAAAGCGTCAGGGTAGCCCGCGAAATTCAAATTAGATACGTTTCTTAATTTGCAGGCCAGTGTCAGGTTGTATGTTGATCTAATGTGTTCTAATCTTCAATTTAGAATAATCCTCAAATGTCATGTTTTCGTGAAATTGTCATTCAATAGGTATGTATTTAATAAAATACAGTAAGATCAGTAAGACTCCAAATAGACCCGTATCCGTGCTGCCGGTTTTCAGCAAGGTGTTTGAAAAGGTTATGCTGAATCAAATGCTCAATCATTTTAACACAAATAAAATCCAACAGTATGGTTTCACCAAAGGACGTTGTACGACTGACACCGGTGTAACATTATTAAGACACATTTTTAACGCGTGGGAAGAGACCCAAGACGCCATAGAATCTTTTGTGACCTCTCCAAGGCATTTGATTGCGTCGATCACGAAACCTTACTCTTGAAACTTGAGCATTACGGAATAGGAAAACTTGCGCTCAGTTTAGTAAAATCTTATTTAAATGATAGACAACAGCAAGTTCAAATAAACGGTATCAACTCACTAGGTTTAAAAGTAAAAATGGGTGTTCCACAAGGCTCGATTTTGGGTCCTTTCCTCTTTTTAGTGTATATTAATTAAAATATAATCTACTTTATTAAAAAAATCTGCCACACAATCATGGTGCTATTTGCTAACGATACTTCCTTAATTTTTAAGGTAGATAGACGTGCTACAAATTTTGACGAAGTTAATAACGCCCTACTGCAGGTCCAAAATTGGTTCACTGCTCATAATTTAGTATTAAATGAAAAAAAAACGAAGTGCATAAAATTTTCTTTACCAAATGTCAAAAGTAGGGATTGTGGGATTATATTGAATCAAGAGAAACTAGAATTCGTCGATAAAACTGTTTTCCTGGGGATCACGCTCGACTCAAGGCTACAATGGGGTCCTCATTTAACATCTCTTGCAGGACGGCTAAGTTCTGCAGCATATGCTGTGATAAAATAGAGTAGCCTCGCGGTATCTACCGCGAGGCTACTCTATTTTAGTTGCTTTCATAGCATAATGTCTCACGGTATTTTACTATGGGGACGGGCTGCAGATATCGAGTCTATCTTTATTCTGCAGAAAAGAGCGATCAGAGCCATTTATAGTTTACGCAGGCGCGATTCTTTAAGGGAACTGTTTAAGGATATTAACATCATGACGATACCTTGTCAATATATATATGAAAACATCTTGCACGTAAGAAAAAAATTACATCTTTTTAGTAAAAGAGGTGATAGATATAATTATAGTACTAGAAATAGGGACTTATTAGTTCAACCAGGTTTCAGACTGGCTAAAGTAGACTCATCTTTCATGGGGTACTGTTTAAAATGTTACAATAATATCCCTCCCCACACACTTCAACTGAATGAGACGAAATTCAAAACTTGTATAAAATGCACGCTATGTAGGCAGGCATATTATAAGTTGGAGGACTACATCTCTGATAAAAATACTTGGCTTAATGCTGGTCCTGCTCCACAACCAGAACTAACTAATTAACATTCGAAAATGCTTTTGGAGCTGCTGAAGATTGTAAGACCATATTTGCATTGTATAAACTCAATCTCCTTAGTATTATATAATTGCACAGGTGTGAGTACTATGTACTATAGAGCTACCATTTACCGGGTAATTTGTCTTTCATTGACTTGTATGTGCCCTGGCGGCTGGGAATGTCATGCTCACTCAAATGTCTCGGTGATGGTGGCGTATGTGTTGGATCATTTAGCTCCCTTCAAAATGGTTGAGCTGAATGGTGCTGATCCATGCGTCATTTTCGTGAACGCCGTCAGTTGTGACTGGTCATCTCTTAGCTGCCATGGCTTATTTTAATTTTTGAATTGTTCTTATTTTATAATTGCGGACGCTTTTAACGTGCTTTCTACATTGTTCTCACATGTATAATATCAACATGAATGATGTAACCAATTTTATTGTAACAATATTTTGATTTAAAAGAGTGGCCATGGAGTTTCTTGCCCGTTCTTCTCCATAGGTACCTACTACGTTTTGGAATGGGCAACTAGCTTCATATTTCTGACTGACTGACTCCTTGACAATTCAAAAGTGCCTGTAATTGAAATAAATGCTTTGAGTTTGAGTTTAGGATCAAATGAACTTAGAGAGTTGTATTGATGATTTTTATGATAATTATTCTCCAAATAAATATTTCACACGTCCGCGAATCATATTTAGATCAACATACAACCTGACACTGACCTGCAAATTGCAAAAAACGTAAGAAAGTTTGAATTTCACGGGCTTCAGTGACGCTTTCGCCTTAATATAATATGCATCATATATTGCAATTAATATTATCATTGTAATTTTTCCCGCACAGGAACAACGAGGCTTTAAAAGCAAAAATAATTGCTTTGCAGAAAAAGGGTCTGTCTGGTCCCGCAATAGCCAAAGAAACTGGAGTTTCGGTTAGTATTATGTTACGGTATCCTACAACCGACTTCCAAAAAAATCCACTGAAAAGTGAAAAATTACTTTAATTTCCGAAGTCGGTGGCAAAAACGAAATTGACAAGCAAAGACACCGACCTCCGAAATTAAAGTTATTTTTCACTTTAAAAATGGGAGGAAATACTTTATGGAAAATAGTTTTACAGCTCTTTAAAGTTCACACGGAAATCAAAACAAAACAACAATAAAGAACCTAGTTCTGAATTCAAATTATTATACACGATAAATCTAATAATTGATGGACATGGAAATATACATTTGTATTCGGAAATGCGATGATTCCCGAGGGACATTAAAAAAAGAGTGGTACTGTATGAATCTATTTGACTAGGCAGAAATATGAAAAAACTGGAATATGAAAAAAAACACTGTTATTTTTTTTTTAATGCATTCTTTTTTCAATTATTTCAGCCATCGTCTATTTACGCCTTGCTACATCGGCATAAGCTTGAAGCCAGAACACGCCGTAGATCTACCGCTCTAGGACGAAACCACACTATAGTAGATAGTGATTCAGACCAGGGTTACAATTATAACACCGAAGCTGGTAAAGAAATGGGGGCTTGTTCTGACACTGTGAGGCGACGGCTGTACCAAGCTGGTCTTGAACATATACTCATGAAGAAGCCTGAAAGATCTGGGAATATGGAGCAGAAGCCGAACATAAGGTAATATTGTCTTTTTATTAAGGCCTGTCCATTGAGCGGAGCGAGGCAGCGGAGCGGAGCGAGGGAGTAAACCTACTACGCTTTGGAATGGGCAACTAGCTTCATCTTTCTGACTGACCGACCCCTTGACAATTGAAACGTGCCTGTAATTGGTTTATCCTACTATTCCTACTTAATATTATAAATGTGAAAGTTTGTGTGTTTGGATGTTTGTTACTCAATCACACAAAAACGGCTGAATGGATTTGGATGAAATTTGGCAAACAGATACAACACATAGGATACTTTTTATCCCGATATTCCCACGGGATCGAGACTTACGCGGGTGAAATCGCGGGGCGCAGCTAGTTTATAATAAATGCTTTGAGTTTGAATGCGGAGCGGAGTTGCGGACTGTGCCGAGCTAGGCCGAGTTCACGCGACGAGTAATCGAGCGGGTGGCGGCGGTAGATCTCCGCTTCTCCGTTCCGCTTCCCTGCTCCGCTTCTCCGCTCCCCTTCCCCGCTCCGCTTCTTTGCTCCGGTACCCGCTCTGCTTCTTCGCACCGCTTCCCCGCTCCGCTTCTCTGCTCCGCTTCCTCGCACCGCTTCTCAGATTTTACGATTTTTTAAACTAATTCGCAAATCCCTGTCGACTGAAGCGGAGCGGAGATTTTATGCAATTCCGTTAGTTAATATTGGCACAACTCCGCTCCGTTCCTGTCCTCTCTGCCCCAGTGGACAGTCAGCTTTCGGGGTATCCCGCGAATTTAAAATGTTCTTACGTTTTTTTTTTTCAATTTGCATATTATATTGTATGTTGATCAAAATATTATTCGCGACTGTAGCAAATAATATGTGTTTACAATCAATCAAACTTACTTAGGGTGCGATCAGATTATTTCATATAACACAAAAACTTTTGTTATATAACATATCCACATTATTTAACATTGCGAACCTCCGCATAAAAACATGTTATATCAGGTGCGAAAGGACCATAGAACACGATTCCTACCGGCTTCCCTTAGGAGCTTCGCATCAGCAAGTCTACCGCTATTGTACAATGGCACAGACAATAGCGTCTACTATTGTCAAAAAATATAGTTACTGGGTATTTAATTCACCATAACATTCAAACAACAAAAACGCCTATTTCTGGCTTTGAATTAGCAAACAACAAAAAATGTCCTAAAATAACCCGGCGCCAAAACGTCAGAATCGGGAACTAAACATTCATACAATAGCGATCCTGCCATGAGGTCACGTGGCACCGCTTGATAGGGACGATAGCAAGCCGGTGTTTATCGGGTTACGATAGAGACAGATATATAAAAATGCGTCACCAAGAACGAGATGGAGGAATATTGCACATTTTATTTCGTTTTCACCTATTCAAGTGTATTTTATAAACTACTTTATTAATTTTAAAATGATATTTCAGTTTATTTCTGAAAGTTATGATATGCGTACCTATTTTTGGTTCTGCTACTTTGGCGATAGATGCTGTTAAATTCAGATATGGAAAACTTTTATTTTTAAGTTAATAATTCATGTTTATTTTATTCATAAGTAAGTATGTTAAGAACAGCACTGCTTCGGCTTCCCTTTAATAAAAATTGACCCCTCGCCGCTGTGTTATATAACAGGTTGTTATGTAGTGTGGATACACCTTTAGTATTAAGGGCTCATTTTATCAAAGTCAGATATCTTTTATACGTGGAATAAAAAATGTTTAATAAAATTCGCCTTAAATAAGATACCGTGTGCCACACAGCTTAACGTCCATTTTTCAATACTCTGTTCTGAGGAGAGGCAATGCCATGGTGGTCTGGTGAAATGTAAATGCCTTTAAATCATCTTCTGCCTAGCCTTTTCCCAACTATATTGGGGTCGGCTTCCAGTCTAACCGGATGCAGCTGAATACCAGTATTTTACATGGAGCGACTGCCTATCTGACCTCCACAACCCAGTAACAGGGTAATACGATACCCCTTGGTAAGACTGGTTGTCAGACTTTCGGGCTGCTGACGACCCGTAACGACTGTCAAAGATCCACGACTGACAGCCGGGACCAACGGCTTAACGTGCTTTCCGAGGCACGGAGGAGTCTCGGTATGTAAAGATCGTCACCCATCCACGGACCAACCCCGGCAAGCGTAGCTTAACCTGATGGATCCACCCGTGCGGCTGTTATTACGTAGCCACGAGCTCCTCCGAGCATGTAAATGCCTTTAAATGATTAAGTATTTTATTTCAGCAAGCATAAAGCGCTCCATGACGATTTGAAACAGCGAATAATAGCGCTGAAGCAAGAAGGATTGAGTAACAGGCGCATAGCTTACTTGTTAGATTGTGCAGTGAGTATGAAAAATGTATCTTATGTAAACTCAAACTCAAATCATTTATTTCAATTAAATCATTTATTTCAATTAAATCATTTACAGGCACTTTTGAATAGGGAATATGCATGTGATTCAAATAAAGGGAACATTTATTTTTTATAAACTATACAGGGTGTTAGGGTAAACGCCGTTATCCTTGAAACCAGTGGTTTGGTGTAATTTATAGAAAGTAAAATCAATGGAAAATAACGACTTTTTTTTAATTTTTTTTATTACATTTTACTACTCGAGTATTTCACCCTTCACCTATGCGCTAGGGCAACGAACTTCCGTCTCAACACGGGGTCGCGGGACGTGACCTAACCGGCCGCGAGCGCGACCCCTTCGTCAATCAGTCTGCTTTTTCGCTTGCATGCACGGTGTCGGATAGAAACTTTTTAAAATCTTTTAATGAAAATAACGTGCTTTTTTTTTTGTTACTCAGTCATTTATTTTTACATTTAAGTCAACTACCCATGGTTTTAGTGACAACGGTGTTCACCCTTACACCCTGTGTTACTTCAGAATTATGCCTCCATCAATATTTTTGAATAATATTTCTTTTTGAGGGAGTTTTTTTTTTTTTTTAATATCTGAAATCTGTGGGAAATTCAAATACTTGTAAAGCGACGCTATTGGTCAGAGCGCGCTTAAGTTCCCTTCAAACTGGTTGAGCTAAATGGTGCTGATCCACGCGAACCAAATCCGATGAGTAGTGGTCGACTCACTCAAAAGCAAACTATTTTATTTCACATAAGCCTACATGGGCACTTATGAAACGTCAGAAGCTAGGTGCACGGTTCCAATTGGTCGTTTCCTATGAAGAAGAGCCGGCAAGAAACTCCACGGTTACTCTTTTAAAAGAAAATAATAATTGGCTTTTACAATATTTTCGAATTACAGTGTTAATAGTTATGGGAGGACAGTGTAGGCCTTTCAAAAAGTTTAGTTAAGCCTACAACGTTCTCACATTCACAAGGTAGAAAATAATTTATATAAAAGATACTAAAAATAAAAAACTTATTTAAACCAAATGACATGATTGCCATTACAACTGTACCACACGATTTCGACTGTTTCGATCTTGTATTAGGGGTGCAGTTCTGGTAGCACGTCATTGTTTTTTTTTTTTTTTTTTTTTTAGTTTGGGAAATCATCAAATGTCTTCTCCCGCTCTGGGGGAGTGGGAGGGCGTGTCAGACTTTTAGTGACTAAAACCCACCCGTGTTCCTTCAGTTGCCTATTGCGAAGGTCCCGGTATCCCTTTCGGACATTCCCGCAACCCTGGCAGGCATCGGTCCTAACGGACCCCGTCAGGTGTGCTGACCTCTCTTTGAGATGCGCGTGGAACACGACGCGCCATCGACCCAGGCCTGGTCCTTATCGGACGGCGAGCTACCCATTGCTCGCCGTCCGCTAGCCCGCGCCTATGGTGGTCGGGAATCCACCTGGGAAGATGGAGCGGGAGAGCCGCTCCATCTTTAGGGCATGAGGAACAGGGTGTAAAGTTCACTCATACTCCATAGAAAAGGGAGGATCCTCCAACCAGACGGGTGTTGTGTCTGGCGGGCAACTGCCCAACGATTGATGTTGGGTTCTTGTATATATGTCCAGTGCACGGTAAACTTTAATTGCGCGATGCAGGATTTATGTGACGTCAGGTCTTTGATGGGTAGTTCGCATGTGGCGATGTAGATACCGCCACATCCATCAACATTTTTATTCATTACTTTTTTAGTCACATGCGCTTCCTCCCTCCTCATCACATGCCCATACCAGGCCAAACGATTACCTTTCAACTTTTCTGTCACTGGCGCTACTTTCAAACTTCCCCTTATACAAAGTGGAGACGACAATACAACAAAAAATAAAACTCCGTATATCTAATGACGTCCTCGGTCTACATACAAAAAAATCATCAAATATATCCAATAGTTTAGTTACGATAGCTAGTCAAAGATCGGCAAACCCCATAGTCGGCCCAGCACTACTATTTAGTTTGTTTGAAAAATTGACCTTTTTAATTTCGATGTTAGGATTTATTTGATACTTACTCTTATGCATTAGTATTGCCAGTGTTTTCATTTATTGTTGTATTGTCGTCTCCACATTGTATACTCATTTCTTACTTTATCCATGTTCGTCACTCCACACACATCCATCTCAACATTCTCATCTCCGCTACATGCATTATTTTTTCATCCGTCTTCTTCACGGCCTACCATTCTATACAGTACCCCTGTTACATTGCGGGAAAGTCCGAAAGGAATACCGGGACCCTTGGCAACAGGCAACTGAAGGAACATGGATGGGTTTTCGTAATTAAAAGTCTGACACGCCCTCCCGCTCCACCCAGAGCGGGAGAAGTAATTTGATCAAATTCAAAAGTAATTTATTCAAACTAGGCTGAGAATCAGCACTTTTCGAACGTCAAAATTACATAAGGCAGTCCCCCAAAACGCCCACCCTTCACCACTTCCTAGTGCTTGAGCTGGGGAGAAGCGGCGGAACAAACTCCCCAGCAGCACAGCTGTCTGTTCAGTTAGAGAAAAATTGATTCTATACAAAAGTATAATCATTTACATTACATACATAAAACTTAAACCTAATTATTAGCCATATGTCAGCTAGCACACGCCGATATACCAACCACAAAAAAAAAACGCAATCTACTCAAGCAGAAATAAAAGTTAAACATAAATTACCTAAATAAAAGCCTCCAGGCACAAAGGGCGTGCCCGCTTACATATAGCTGTAACTGGAAGTTATAAATGATAAACTAGGACCATCGAAGTAAAATAAATAAAAAGTTCATTACTAATAACATTAACAAAACCGAGATCAGCAAGACGACCAGTCACCACAAGCAGCACCCGTTCACGAGCATAACGCAAAGATCAGCCATTACCCCCCTCGCCATATTTGAGGGAAGGAGACAACCCGATCCCCGACGCTACCGCAAGCAGTGACATCTAAGGGAGCATGACGAACCTGCTGCCGGTTGCTCAGGCAAAAATAATAATTATCAACTGTCGATGTCGCTAGCTATCCACATATTGCAATACAACTCATACAGGAACATTGTTATGAGTAGATTATGTCAACAATAAATTAAATTAAAAATAATATTAAAATAAATTGACTATACAGTCCAAATAAAATAAAATAAAATTATATGAACTTATATAACCTGTCAGTGGGTAAACTAATTCTGGAGAAAGAACATAAACATTGTCTTGAGTTAATCACAGCGACCAACTACTCTTATCATTAAAGTAGATTATTTCCCAGCCACAAAAAAAAAAACCTTTTACGAAATATGGGTATTCTATGGGCGCACCTCTGCGCTGCGGTGGTACCCCTCGGGGAATACAGGCATGTTGTTATATGTTATGTGTTTTTTTTTAGCGTAACACAGTTCGTAGATGGTGGAATCGCTGGTGCAATGAAGGTCATATGAACAATCATAAAATAACAGGACGTGAAAGAAAAACAACGGCTCAAGAAGACCAACTCATAATAGAGCGGGTGGCACAAGAACAAACTATCCATACAGCCTCCTTGGCTAAGGAATTAGGCATTTGTGCGAGGTAATTATGTTAAAATTTACTGGCGAAACTTTTCAGACGATTTTTTTTCCCGTAAATTTTGCGAAATTTAAAATTTTCTTAAGTTCTCCTTAAGTTAATGTAAGTGCATTAAATGCACTTTCATGAACTTAGAGAGTTGTATTGCTGATTCTAATGTTTATAATTCTGGTAACCCATATTTGTTACGGCCGCAAATAATATTTAGATCAACATACAACCTGATACTGACCTGCAAATTGCAAAAAACGTAAGAAAATTTGAATTTCGCGGGCTACCTTAGCGCATCCCCCTTAAGAGGCCGACGGCCGCTGCTGACGTACTTACTTGGAAAAGTCGGTTTAGAAAAAAAAAATACCTATCGGCCTTCACGTCTGTGAAGTTTTCACCAGCTTATTTTATTTGACCCTAAAAATAAATTAGCTAGCGAAACTTTACCCGCGAATCGTATTCTTTTTTCTAGAACTTTAAGAAGACGACTACAGAATGCAGGGTTTAAAGCAAAAAGAGCAGTCAGTGTGACCCTGAGGTCAGGCCGGAGTCATAAGTACGTCACTTATTTATTTACAGTTTTTTCATTTAAGTTTAAAACATAATTTCTGAGCAATAGCTTAGACAGTCAGTGTGACCCTGAGGTCAGGCCGGAGTCATAAGTACGTCACTTATTTATTTACAGTTTTTTCATTTAAGTTTAAAACATAATTTCTGAGCAATAGCTTAGACAGTCAGTGTGACCCTGAGGTCAGGCCGGAGTCATAAGTACGTCACTTATTTATTTACAGTTTTTTCATTTAAGTTTAAAACATAATTTCTGAGCAATAGCTTAGAAATTATGTTTTATTGTTAATGTGTAACATCTTTCCTCTCGCTTTCCTGCAATCTGTGGAAGTGATTTGGTGAAAAGCGACGGAAGTGTGTAACAGGAAGTAGGGAAAGCGCGCGCTATTTGATTTGACCAATGAGTGCGCGCGGTGTTACAGTTGGCCATCAGAAACAACGCGCTGCGCAGCACTGCGCGTCTCAGCGTACTTTACACGTGTCAACACTCTCATTGAAATGATACCTTTTCGTGAAGAAAATAAGTTCGATAATTGTTAAAAAGTGCGCGCAGCGACAACGCAATCCTAATGTTTGACAAGTGAACGTTTAAACAATAACTTGTTTACCAACTCTAGTACTTTTACCAATTTTTATGTAGTCAAATATTTCAGTTGGAATAACTCATTTTACGCAAAATAATATTTTCCAAATATTTAGTATCGTCAGTAGCCTTTTTTTTTTCTTTCTATATAATCTAGTCGTTTCTGTCACTGGCCGGCCGCTACCGCGGCACCGCTCGCTGACCTAAGCATTTTTTTAAAACCCTCGTCTAACTAGTTCGGTTCTCGATACCCTGATAAAAATAATCTCTGTTTTTAACCGACTTCTTCAAAAAGGAGGAGGTTCCCAATTCGTCTGTATGTTTTTTTTTTTTTGTATGTTTTTTACGCGATTACTCCGCCAATTATGAATCGATTTTGATGATTCTTTTTTTGTATGGTAGTCATGCTTCCGAGGTGGTCCCATATAAATGTTATTAACTTTGCTTGGGTAGTTTTTGAGTTAGCGTCAATATTACGTATTTTTTCCACTTAGTTTATCTATACGATGTTTTCATTCACTCCTCCACTGTTATTTTCATCAGCTAGTGGTATTCGAATTTGTGTGGGGTAGTATAGTAGTACCACTACTAAAAAGTGAAAAATAAAAACTTTTTACAAAGATTATATAGAAAAAAATATAGAATTACAGAAACGACTAGATTATATAGAAAAAAATATGGAATTACAAAAAAAAAAAAACACTCAAAACTGAAAAATAACTTTAATTTCGGAAGTCGGTGGCAACAAACGAAAATTGAAAAGCACAGACACCGACTTCCGAAATTAAAGTTATTTTTCAGATATGAGTGTTTTTTTTTGGAAGTCGGTTTTTTTTTTTTGTAATTCCATATTTTTTTCTATATAATCTAGTCGTTTCTGGTCACAGTTTTAACCTAACCTAACAAATCATTTCACCAAACGTTTACTGTCTGAAGATTGTTTGCTGTAATAAAACATTTGATTAAAGACCAAATGCCTAAATGACATTATCCTTGATAATATATAATATCCAAATGAAAATGTGCGTTCTTAAATCATTCCAAACATTGCATTGGTATAAAAAAAGGTTGCTAAAATTTGTTTGGGTAGTGAAAATTTGGCAAAATCTTTTCGGCAAAACGGCAGGATCCCTGTAATGTCAGATGCTACACACCATAAGCGACAACTGTAAGTGAATCCCCCTCTTTGCATAACATTTTAAGGCATAATATTCTTTGGCATAACTTTTATTAGCATAATAATGCTGTGGCATATTAATACTTTGACATAATGCTAAGGTGTAAGGTAGCATAATTGTCATTTGGACTAATCTGTTTTGGCATAATTTGGAGTTGCATAAATAATTAAGGCAGAATATTTCGCCTATTAATCATGAGACATAAACATTATCCTTAGTAATATTACAAATGCGAAAGTAACTCTGTCGGTCTGTCTTTCTGTCTGTCGCGCTTTCACGCCAAAACTACTGAACCGATTTGAATGAAATTTGGCACACAGATAGTCTAGTATAATATAGTAGTAGAGCCTGAGAAAGGCCATAGGCTGCTTTTTATCGACATACTAAGCGGGCGAAGCCACGGGCGGAAGCTAGTTTATCATAATTTAGGAATTGGATTAGGTTAAGGTACGGTGGGGGTGGCCCTTGGGGGAACCTGCCGTTTTGCCGAAAGGATTTTGCCAATTTTTCACTACCCAAACAAATTTTGGTGCCACGGCAGCGGCCGGCGAGCGTCAGAAACGACTAATAGAAAATATATAAAAATAAATATGGAAAAAAACGGGCTACCCGAAACTGGCTTATTTTGCGTAAAATGAGTTCTTCCAACTGAAATATTTGACTACATAAAAATTGGTAAAAGTACTAATTGGTAAACAAGTTATTATTTAAACGTTCACTTGTCAAATATTAGGTTTGCGTTACAATTATTTGTGAAGAGATTTTTTGCTAAATAATAATTTGGCAAATGAAATTATGTGGAAAATTGTTTGGCCATTTTTCGGCCCTTGGGCCACCCCTCAGCCTCGGACATGTTTGTTTTTATATGAGTTATATAAGGGATTATTATTTTTATTCCAAAGAACATTATCACTATATGCGTTTATAAAATTATGCGTCATTATTATTATGCCAATATTTATGATAATAAACATTATGGCAAAACATTTATGCCTAATAATATTATGCGTAATGATCATTATGCTGAATTTCGTTATGCCAATGTATATTATGTCAATATATTTTATGCTTATCATTAGTAAACTATTTTAGTACCAAAATTACCCCAATTTCATTATAAATTAGCAAATTTTCTAGAGAGGTCATAAGTTACGACTTGTAGACAAATTTTCTTAACCACGGCCGCCCGCGCCCCATGTTATAAACCGGTAAAATTCCCTCTAGAAAAAAAATGCGGCGAACTGTTTTTTTTTCTTTTTTCAAAAAAGAAACCACATATATATAGACTCCCAGTATGATTCTGAACAACACCCTCACGCATCGAACAGGGTTTTGTTAAACGCTGTTTATTACAAACAATAATAAACTTTATGTTGGAGTGTTAAGGTTTATAATCAACTTAAATGCAGTCGCGGCGACTTGAGCGATCTGTTTTTGTTCCTAATCCTTAAATCTAGTGCTATTGTTGATCGTTGACTAAAATTATGTTTTTTTTTTCGTAGAGTTGATGAGGTTACCAAACAACAAATAATATCGATGAAACACAATGGCGTTCCGGTCACCCATATTGCTAACCAATTCAGAGTTACAGTAAGTTTTATTTAATCCTACTTCTATACTTATAACTCAGCCCAAAAAAACCGGCCAAGTGCGAGTCAGACTCGGATTAAGGGTTCCGTACCATTATTTATAAAAAAGGCAAAAAAAAACACGTTTGTTGTATGGGAGCAGCCCCCTTAAATATTTATTTAATATTAGGTCTTTACCTATGAAATTGCCGTTCTGCAGTACTGGCCATTTCAAATCAAAATAATTTTTGTTTGGCTAAGAATTCTAATTTCAAATTAATTTTATTTTAAAAACATGGTTTTTTTTTCCAAAAGTAGTCATTTCTTTATTGATTAGTGTTACATTTTCATCGCATTTCAATCTTTTTCGTCATCATGGATACGTTAAAAATTCGAGTAATTATGGAATATGAGTACCGTCGTGGCAGCAACGCGGCACAAGCGGCACGCAACATCAACGACGTTTACGGAGCTAACACTACAAACCAACGCACCACCTGTTATTGGTTTGCTCGCTTCCGTTCTGGAAATTTCGACCTGAAAAATGAACCTCGCGGTCGTCCGAAGACTTTGGTCGACAATGACGAATTAAAGGCGATTGTGGAAGCTGATGATACACAATCTACGGCTGAATTAGCAGCAGCTTTCGACGTTAGCGTCAAAACAATATTGGTCCATTTGCGTCAAATTGGCAAGGTAAAAAAGCTTGACAAATGGGTGCCCCACGAACTCAATGATCGCCAGCGCGAAGTACGCGTCGAGACGTGCCTTGCACTGCTCAACAGACACACAAATGAAGGAATTTTGAACCGCACTGTTACCTGCGATGAAAAATGGATTCTGTTTGATAACCGCAAGCGCTTAGCAAGTTGGTTGGATCCTGGTTCAGCACCTAAACAATGCCCTAAACGAAAACTTACCCCTAGAAAAGTGATGGTCACTGTTTGGTGGTCTAGCGCCGGTGTGATTCATCACAGCTTCTTACCAAACGGGGTGAGCATTACTGCAGATGTGTACTGTGAAGAACTGAACACAATGATGGAGAAGCTGGCGCATCTCCAACCAGCATTGGTCAATCGCTCGTCTCCGCTGCTCCTGCACGACAACGCGCGACCTCATACTGCACAGCAGACGGTCTCCAAGTTGCAAGAACTGGGGTTGGAAGCTCTCCGTCATCCGCCCTACTCACCAGACCTTGCGCCTACAGACTACTACTTTTTCCAGAATTTGGATAACTTCTTGGCGGGAAAAAAATTCAATACCCGAGAGGCAGTACAAAATGCCTTTGAAGAATTTGTTGCCTCCCGTCCAGCTGATTTCTTTAAGAAGGGCATCAATAAACTGCCACTGCGATGGCAAAGATGCGTTGATTGCATGGGTGATTACTTCGATTAATACAAATAAAAAATTCATGAAAAAAATTCGTTTACATTTTTTCATACAAAACGGCAATTTCATAGGTAAAGACCTATTATGTTTTTTAGTATTTGTTGTTATAGCGGCAACAGAAATACATCATCTGTGAAAATGTCAACTGTCTAACTATCGCGGTTCATGAGATACAGCCTGGTGACAGACGGACAGACAGCGGAGCATTAGTAATAGGGTCCCGTTTTACCCTTTGGGTACGGAACCCTAATAAAAACCAAGACAGCGCGCTGTCAACAGTGACGTGAGGCCGGTTCCGTAGACAGGCAGTATTGTAACGTAATGCTCAAAATGGACTTTGTAACGTTACATTACAGGCGAATGCTTTAATGGCGGCTCGGAAGTGCGCTACTCGCTGCGCAGTACCCCTCACCCCTCACCCCCGCTGACCCACAAACGAACGAACGTTACTGGGCAGCGACTCGCCTCATGTTCCGAGCCGGTATTAAGTTTGAATCGGGGTGCACCAATCAATCTGCCTAGCCTTGTCTAACTGGATGCAGCTAAATACCAGTATCTTACAAGAAGCGACTGCATATCTGACCTCCACGAACCAGCACGCGGAGCATGACGGTTTCTATCTCTACGAAGAATAGACATAGCTTTTTCTATACAAACTGACATTTCGTTTCTTCATTTTTGACATCGCACCGTAGAAATCTTTCTACAATCTGTCATTTTGTCTTTCATTTCTAACGATCTTTGTCTAGGTCTTTTGATAAGTAGACTATTTCGGAAGAAAGTTTTCTACTTAAACTGTCAAAATCACACTGACAACTGACATTTGTCTATAGTAGTGAAGACAATTTGATTTTGGAATCGCCAGTAGAAAACTTTCTACTCGACGGCCACAAAGTATAAACGGTTATCTATAAAATCATGATTTTACAAGGGAGCGTTTTGAACGCAAAATTGTGATAATTAATAGAAGGACAAAGCTATCTTCTCCTATTTTACATCATTTAGTTAATAATAAGTAGTTATAAGTACCTAGAAAATAGTTAAGGCCAATATTACTGTGAAATTTTTTGATCCAAAATACGGTACTTCGACACTTTGAGATTTTTTTTGTAGTTGAAACAGAAAAAAAAATCCTATGACAAAACAAAGAATTAATTTTATTATGTAAAAGAGTGAATTTCGTAAAAAGTGCAATTGACCCTTTCTACTTTGCTGCCGTCGCACTGTCTACACGAAACGTCATTTTTGTCTAATCTTCCGTCGACAAAACTGTGCTCATGCTACGCCTGCAGTACCTGGGTAAAACGATACCCCTTGGTAAGACTGGTTGTCAGACTTTCGGGCTTCTGACGACCCGTAACGACTGTCAAAGATAAACGAATGACAGCCGAGACCAACTGCTTAACGAGCTATCCGAGACACGGAGGAGTCTCGGTATGTAAAGATGGTCAACCATCCACGGACCAACCTTGCCAAGCGTAGCTTATCCTGATGGATCGACCCGTGCGGCTGTTATTACTTAGCCACGCGCTCCTCCACCTCCAGTACCAATATTAGAGTTAAAATATGTTTATTTTTTCAGCGTACCTCCGTTTACTTATGGTGGCGTCGATGGTGTAAGGAAAATAACATAAAAATAACAAGTGATAATAACACAAGTACCTCGACTGCACAAGAGCAGAGTTTAGCAGAAGATACTAACGTCGAAAAGATTGTGCAAACGCCGGCAATAATGTCGTCACACAAATCTGCATGGCAGAAAGTGCCTGATGAGGAGTTTATGTCTTAAGATGAGGAGCTAACTAGGGCAACTGAATTACGTACCATAATCGTAATTCTAGTGGGTTTCAAATTGAGGTTGCTAGCGAAACCCCGCAGATGTCATTGGGCAAGGGCATCGATATCTAACGAAAATAAAAATAAACCGGCCAATTGCGAGTTGGACTCGCGCACGAAGGGTTCCGTTTCCGTACCATTATCAGATATAAAACATCACACAATGATGATGATTTTTTTTACCGACCCTTAAATATTTGTTTTATTTTAATTTAATTATTTATTTTTAAAGTATATATATAACTAAATATTCTGTGAATATTTCAAACTGTTGCCTTTATCAATATCGAACAAAAACGAGCAATAAAATCACGTTTGTTGTATGGGAGCCCCCTTAGATATTTATTTTATTCTGTTTTTTAGTATTTGTTGTTATAGTGGCAACAGAAATACATCATCTGTGAGAATTACAACTATCTAACTATCACGGGTCATGAGATAAAGCCTGGTGACAGACGGATAGACAGACAGCGGAGCCTTAGGAATAGGGTGCCGTTTTACCCTTTGTGTACGGAACCCTAAAAAGCTTTTCTAAACTTCTTCTTTTCGTGTGATTAGTGACTTAACCTGGTGTCAGAGTTTCAAAGTCGCTGATGTGGCTCTGACTTGGCTTCACATGCCGTCGAGAAATATCTCTCAGACAACACGTTTCCTCACGATGTTTTCCTTCACCGGTTTTGAAGAAAGTGATAATTATAAAATACGCACATGAATCCGAAAAGTCAGAGGTGCGTGGCTTGGGTTCGAACTCGAGACCTATGACTTGGCAGTCTGACGGTCACACCAGTCGGCTATCACTACTCTTTCTAAACTAATAATTTTAATACTACAACCGGCCTTTGACCGCTAATTAGAGTCCAGTTATTTTTATGTTTTATCGCCAATAAATATCAATACACATCACATCTGCGGAGTTACGCTAGCCAATTTTATTTGACCTTGTAAGATATTCCCACTGCTGGGACACAGGCCTCCTTTCTGTGACAGGTAGTGGGCCGTAATCCACCACGCGGGCCCAGTGCCTGTTGAAACTCTTTGTTATCTCTTAATTAACGTCAACTCCAAGATTTCATAGAAATTGCCAAGGATTTCTGATTTTAGTCTGTCAACGTAAATGCGCAATTTTTTTTAAGCGCTCATGCTATGTACTGTTGGAAAATGTAAAAGTGAACACTGTTCAGCCTATCCCTGCGGAGGATACAGGAGTGATGTTACATATATTAAGACTTATTAAATGTTATTTTAACAATTTGTGGTTTTTATTTATTATCTTACTAGCGAGTGCTCCGGCTTCGCACGGTTTTCACGACTTGTCAAACCATCGTGATTTCTTTAACCTTCCGATTCCGGAAGGTTTATGTGTATAATACGTTAATATTCATCATCATCTGCCTAGCCTTTTCCCAACTATGTTGGAGTCCCCTTCCAGTGTAAACGGATGCAGCTGAATACCAGTTTTTTACTTAGAGCGACTGCTTATCTGTGGGCCTAAACCGGCCACATTAGCAATTCCTCTACAGCAATTAATTTCCTGAATCCCAGTTGTCATTAACAATTCCTCTAATTTGACATATAAGCAATTTATCATTTGTGGTCCATATAAGAAGCAATAGGGAAGCAATTCTTGGGTATAAATTCAACGTGAAATACGGCTGGTGATCGTTCATCCTGACGGAGACCATTTTACGAATCTCCATAGAAAACTGTCAAACAGATGAATTATTTCGTAATATGTATTACACCCAGAACATATTAAGAATTGTCGGTTTGTGACACTACGATGATTCGTAATATTTTCATATTATGATTCTGCTAAAGTGAGCGTTTAAAGGCCCCTGACCTCCACAACCCAGTAACTGACGAAGACTGATTGTCAGACTTTCAACCCGTCACGACTGTCAAAGTTCCAAAAATGACAGCCGGGATCAACGGCATAACGTGTTTACCGAGGCATGGAGGAGTTTCGTTATGTAAAGATGGTCACCCATCTACGGACCAACCCCGGCAAGCGTAGCTTAACCTGATGGATCAAATCGTGTGGCTGTTATTGCTTACCGAGCTCTTCATAAACGTTCCGGAATAAATTCTGTAAGCGATGGTGAAAACCTCATTGAAATCTGTTGCGTGGTTTAGAAGAACGCGGACATACAGACAAACATACATACATACTCGCGAAAAACTACCCTCCTTCTGGGGCAGTCGGGTAACCAACATACATAAATACTCACGAAAAACATTACCCTCCTTCTGGGGCAGTCGGTTACAGTACGGCTAGCTAACGTTCGTAAATATCCATAAGTCTGGCAATACGTAATTTGTGTCATAGTTCTATGAATGGAATGATAGCAAATTATGACAGTGACAGGCGACAGCTGTCAGCTAGTGCTTACAAGTGGTTTCTATTTTGTATCAAAGTGAAAGAAAACATGATATATTTATTTTGAAAAATTTATTTTTAGTTCATCACACAGCACTATATAATGCAGTTCATTTAGTAGTATTTAATCTGCTCCATGTTCACTTATTATATGAAAAATCTGATTTCTAACCAATACTAAGTTAGAAACTTACAATACACAATTAGTTTGCGATGATTAGCAGTGTTTAACACAACAATATGAGGTGCTGTGTTCAGAATTGCTTCAATGATAATTCGAAGAAAACAAATAAAAGCCAAGGAATCACATTTCATAAGTACCTCACCATTAAATTCTTAAATAAGTACCTAGTAATTTCTAAAGTAGTCCCAGGCAGCGCCACAACACAGTCTTCCGCCTACTAGATCCAGTCTGTTCCAGATACCTTGTTAAGGTCGTCGGTCTATCTAGCTGGGTCCTGGGGGGCGTCCCACACTAAGCTTGCCAATACGCGGTCTCGACTCCAGAACTCTTCTGCTTCACCGGCCATTCGTCCTTCGACAAAAACATAGCCAATCCACTGCCACTTCGGTTTACTTACTCTTTAATGCAACTTCGATAATATGCTTGATTAGATCTTCATTTTTGTTCGATGTGCCTTCGATTTTTGAAGTATTTGGCACTATGTTAAGATTGGCTGCTGTGGTCAAATTAGTCAGTAAGCTAAGGTAGCACAGGGCTACCCATAAGGAGTTGAGATGGATACTTGCTCCATGTTATATACTGGTATTCAGCTACATCATTGCAGCCACCATTCGATAAAATAATAATAATCGTTTATTTCGAGCAACAAGACTCATAAGTGTTAGTAACAAAATTCTTACAAACTATGTTAGTAATTAATACAATTACAAAAAAAAAAAAAAAAAACTTACTTAATTTAAGTATTTACCGCCCTCTGGGGCCCCGGGCACACGCACTTGTGCTTGAACCCAGTGTCCCAATAGGGGGCTGTCCAGCTTGTGGCTTAGCACGTTCAGGATGGTGTTGGCGCTCCCACGCGTGCGGATCATCAGCGAAGCGATGCGGCGCCGCAGCACAGTGTGAAAGCCGTCTGTGTGCGCTTGCGCAAACATCGCAGACGCACTACAGTAGCGTGGGAGCCCGACCAGCACCCTGAACGCGTTATTATATTGTATTCGGAGAGCGTTGATGGCCCGCTGCGTGTAGTTGACCCACAGATTGCAGGTGTAGAGAGTTTGGCAGAATGATAAAGATCAGGCAGATGACAGTTTCTTAAATGGCTTTATTGCAGAAACATACTTAATGTTGTTAATATTATAAAAGCGTGTTACGACTTGATAAATATGGTATATTTCAGGTTACCAAAGGATCCGGATCAATCAGCTGCATGGTTAGCAGCCGTAGCTAGACTGGGTTGCCGGATGAATAAGCGTTTTGCAATATGCTCTGAACATTTTCTACCTGACGATTTTGATGACAAACGGCCGAATCAGCGAAGAGTCAAAAGTGGAGTAGTGCCTACCATAGTAAGTTAACAGGATATTATATTTACTTAAAATTAATTGAGGTGCAGCTGGTAGTAAATAGAATGTTTAGTATAGCGCAGTGACATGCGCCTCATTTGAATGGCCATTAATTTGTCAGTGTGGATATTATGTAAATAAAAGTAAGTTTTTCTTTCTTCAGATGGCTCCTGTTGTCCAGGAAGAATTAAAGGTAAGCCATTTGTATGCGTCACCGTAAGATTGTGAGAACCGTTACTTTATAATCTATAGGTATTATTTCCGTTAGATTATAAACTGTCAAAAAATTGTGAACTGGGTGCAATGGATAAGGTAGCTGAGAGTGTAATAATCAGTGCACACGCGTTTCATACGACGTTTTTCAACACACTTGCGGAAAAAAACAGACTTGTTGTGCGAACTTATGCTACAATAACGTAACTACTAGGCGTATGTAACTCTTTACGGAACCGACTCACTGATCCGGATCATTAAAGTTATTCAAAAGATTGGTTCAGTAACAACGTTTCAAACGCATCATTTGGATCTGAAACATTACTTTTCTCTGGCTCATTCCGCGGGACGCGTCGCTCGCGAGGCGACTGAGCAGTGACCGAGCAAGAGAGGGAGACTGAGACACACTGAGTTTTTTGACTCGCGAGTCGCGAGTGAGCGGGCGACATAATTACAATCTATACAAGTCGAAAAGAGATACCAAATGAGATGTGTATCACTCATACAATCACAGATGTTCGTTCAAATTTACTCTGTGCATTCGTTGTCGATATCCATGCACGTAAAAATGACCACTAAGGCGCTTACGTATCAAATACTATACGGTCGTTTTTTGTAATGTATACGTAACATTCTGTAGTTTAGGTATATCCTTTGAGCCAAATGAAACATATCAGTGTTTCGGATCATTTCAGTGATCCAGATGCGAATGATCCAATCGCAAAAATGATACACTTTTCCCACCTCTAGTAACTACAGAGATGATAGATTTATGAAGTTTAACTGACCTTTGTTGCCAGGTACTGACAATCCGGAGTATATTTTAAAAACTTCTATGTCAGTTGATGACAATATCTACTTTAAATTTTGTATTTTTGATAATAATAATTAACCGCACAACGAAAACGATAATAAATATTTATGGAAAATGGCGCGCTGGTTTTGTTTTTCCATAGGTGTAAATTAAGGTACTGGTAAAACCGTTAGACAGCCTATACAAAAAATATGATTTGAATAAGAAAAAAAACATCATTATTAAAAATGTCGATTTCACGTAGAGCGTAAATAATAATAAATAGATTGACTCCGCCATGGTACGTTTAGTTAAAGTAAAAAAAAATCCCATGGGCATGCATGGGATTTTTTTTTACCTAAACGCCACTGGTTTGCTTATGGTTCTTTTTTTAAATAAAAATATGCTTTTGAGCGTCTTTGGTAAAAAGCTTCACCAAAAACAATTTCTATTGGATACAAATTCCATGCTGCTATGATAGTACTTACTAAGTCCATACTGCCATGTCATTACTCCGACTAATAAATAGTTATCTATGGCGCATATTACCGCACTAGTGCGGTAATATAAAGTAAAAAGCACGCTTCCATAATACACTGCATTATGAACCTAAAAGCGGTTCAATAAGAGCCACTTTACGAGCAAGTGTGTTGAAAAATATAAACATACGAATTGGTTACCTCCTCCTTTTAGAAATCAGTTAAAAATATGGCTAATTTAGTTATAGAGTTAGAGAGAGTTAGAGTGAGAGAGAAAGAGAGGGAGGGGGTGTGTGTATGAGTTTATATTATGTGTTTTGTGTTTCACACACTGTCCAAATAAACATTATTCTTTTTTTCTTTATAGAAAAGGTTTGAGATTATAGATTTTATCTCTGTAACACTCCTATTTGTTTAGACCGTAGTAAGTAGTTTGTTTTCCTAAAGTTATCGTTATACTTTTAGGTGTGCAGAGTTTGCCTAGCTTTAGATGTCAAAATGTACAATATGAAAGATTTTAAATTGAGTGAAATGTTCCAGAATATCACGGGGATATCGGTAAGTCAATTTCATAAAACATAAAATTGGATTACTCACCTCCTACATAGTGCAGTGACCGTTCAAAAATCAATCTGCCTAACCTTTTCCCAACCATATTAGGGTCGGCTTCCAGTCTAACCGGATGCAGCTGAATACCAGTATTTTACATGGAGCGACTGCCTATCTGACCTCCACAACCCAGTGACTGGGTAATACGATACCCCTTGGTAAGACTGGTTGTCAGACTTTCGGGCTTTTGACGACCCGTAACGACTGTCAAAGGTCCACGAATGACAGCCGGGACCAAC
This sequence comes from Lithophane ornitopus, assembly GCA_948473465.1. Taxonomy (NCBI): domain Eukaryota; kingdom Metazoa; phylum Arthropoda; class Insecta; order Lepidoptera; family Noctuidae; genus Lithophane; species Lithophane ornitopus. The sequence goes on along the minus strand of OX419640.1, from coordinate 6,981,975 downwards.
GGCTTAACGAGGCACGGAGGAATCTCGATATATAAAGATGTCCCATCCACGGACCAACCCCGGCAAGGCAAGCGTAGCTTAACCTGGCGGATCGACCCGTGCGGCTGTTATTACTGTTACTGGGTTGTGGAGGTCAGATAGGCAGTCGCTCCATGTAAAATACTGGTATTCAGCTCAGCTGCATCCGGTTAGACTGGAAGGCGACCCGAACATAGTTGGGAAAAGGCTAAGCAGATTGATTGATGTTGATCCCTCATCCCATGGAGAAAATGGTTCAGTCTGTGATGGTCTGCACAACTCCATTAAATATGACTTCGCTTACAAATAAGTTGAGTGCTTGGAATGGATTATTTGAATGCAAAAATAAAACTAGTAGTCATGTGAAAGCATTCTTCTTGTGTTAGGCTATCGACAAACAAGGCAGTATACTACAGCGGGTTTGCTGGGAGTGCACTGCACGCCTCACAGCGGCTGCAGCGTTCAGAGACAAAGCGCTGCTCAGCGATGCACTGCTCAAAGTCCATGCACATATAACCAAATGTGAAATCGCAACATTAAAACAAAATCACCCTTCTATGAAATCACCTCTAACCGTTCAAACTGTACTTACTTCATCTGACATTGAATGGGAGCATACAATCTCTGAAAACAAAGAAATAGATAATATAATCAATGATGAGATAAAAGAAATAACAACTAAAGTAAGAATTCATGAAAAAGATATCGAATTTGGGGACTACGAGCCTTTGATAGATGTTCCTGTGAAAACTGAGGCAGAATCTGATCCTATAGCCATTAATAATATACAATTTCAAGATCGAAAAAGCGATATGCTTTTAGAACAAACACATTTGAATGATACGTCTCCCAAAGAAGACAATGAAGATGAAAGAACAAATACTGAAGTACAAATTAATAATAATGATAAGATTTTAAGAGAAGATATCCAAAATAAAGTCCCGATGATAAATAATGGCAACTTCAGTTTAGTAAAAGACAATGATAATGTAGAAATAAAACCAAAGCCTGATATCGGTAATATTATGGACGAGTCCTCAAGTGAAGAAGACACACAAAGTTCAGAAGAATCAGAAGAAGAATCAGAAGCAGAAGAAGTATCTAGTGAGGCGAAGAAAAAGATGAGCAGTAAGGTTGTGACTATGAAGAAAAGAACATATGTCTGGTAAGAAAAAGCTCTTCTCTAGTATCGTCACGAACTTATAAAATACCCGCCCCTGCTTTGCATGTATGCATGAACATAATTTTCTTCACGAAAAGGTATGATTTCAGTGCGAGTGTTGACTCGTGTCAAAGTACGCTGAGATGCGCAGCGCGTGTACCTTACTATCAGTGATCGGAATAGGTAGAGCTAATCTACCTAAAGTTCAAAGAACAGAGACAAAAAAAAGTGGAGACTTCCTTACGACAAAAATATTTTTTTAGGGATTTCGGGACATCACATAATTATGTACATTTTATAAATGCTAAAGGTGTGGAGTAAAATTAGATGTCATGAACTAAAATTCAAACCAACACCTCGACTTCAGTTGCAAAACAGTAAGTACTGTATCTTTTTTTATTTTCTTTGCTTATATCTCGAAAATGGTATGTCCTATCGTAAAAATAATGAACATTTCGACCCCCTTTATAAAACTCATGTAGGTATTTTTTTTTTTCATATTTTCATACAAAAAATAAGAATTCCTTATAAAACACGTCGACGTGGCAAACCCTGCACGCCTCCAGGAAATGAATTCGATAGTTGTTTTACGTTATAAATTTTTGGTTGTAATATAGTAATGTTCCGAAACCCGGGACATAAGTCAAGAAAAAATATTTTGTCTTAAGGCGTCTCCACTTTGTCTCCGTTCTTTGTCGAACTTGAGGTAGATTAGCTCTAACTATTCCAATCACTGCTTATTATATAGTAAATAAATTCGATATTGTATTGGATCATAAAAAAGTGCGCGTCGCGTCGCGTTTCGGTGTGAACTGACCCTAAGGCGAAAGCGTCAGTGTACACAGAGAAATTCAAATTACTTACGTTTTGTGCAATTTGCAGGTCACTGTCAGGTTGTATGTTGATCTAGATTTGTTTTAATCCATAAGTTAGAATAATCCTCAAATGTCATGATTTCATAAATTAGTCATTCGATAGGATTACGTGAACTTAGAGAGTTGTATTGATGATTTTTAACCGACTTCTTCCATAGGAGGAGGTTCTCAATTCGTCTGTATGTTTTTTTTTTTGTGTGTATGTTACTCGATTGCTCCGCCAATTATGAATCGATTTTGATGATTCTTTTTTTGTTTGGTAGGTCATGCTTCAGAGGTGGTCCCATATAAATTTTATTAACTTTGCGAGTTAGCTTCAATATTACATATTTTTCCCACTTAGTGTATGTACTATGTAGACGATATATTGTTTGACTCCGTTTTATTTACATAGCAGGTAGTGGTATTCTAGTTTGTGTGGCGTAGGTACCCCAACTAAAAAGTGAAAAATAAAAACTTTTTACAAAAATAACAACCGACTTCCAAAAAAAACAAAAAAAAGTGAAAAATCACTTTAATTTCGGAAGTCGGTGGCAAAAAACTAAAATTGAAAAGCAAAGACACCGACTTCCGAAATTAAAGTTATTTTTCACTTTTTTATGTTTTTTTTGGAAGTCGGTTGTTTTTTTTGATTATTATTCTCTAAATAAATATTTCACACGTCCGCGAATCACATTTAGATCAACATACAACCTGACACTGACCTGCAAATTGCAAAAAAACGTAAGAAAGTTTGAATTTCATGGGCTACAGTGACGCTTTCGCCTTAATATAATATGCATCATATATTACAAATAATATCATTGTAATTTTTCCCGCACAGGAACAACGAGGCTTTAAAAGCAAAAATAATTGCTTTGAAGAAAAAGGGTCTGTCTGGTCCCGCAATAGCCAAAAAAATTGGAGTTTCGGTTAGTATTATGTTACGGTATCCTACTACCGACTTCCAAAAAAAACACAGAAAAGTAAACTTTAATTTCGAAGTCGATGTCTTTGCTTTTCAATTTCGTATTTGCTACCGACTTCCGAAATTATAGTTATTTTTCACTTTTCAGTGTACACAAACACAAAAAAAAACATACAGACGAATTGACCTTTTTGAAGAAGTCGGTTAAAAAGAGCGGTGGCCACCACATAACGGCCGCAGTGACGGCTGTCATGAAAATAATAGTACCAGGCAATTATATTTTAATAAACAGTTATGTTCTCGAAAACGTCCTAATTGGGACGTATTGACTTTAGTCTGCTCTGACTAGCTGTCCTTTTTTTCTTTCTGTTTTTATTAAGCCATCTCTTTTCTATAATTTTTATTTGTTGTGAAATGAATGATAAGTTGTTATGTGTGCTGCCGCTGCGGCGCGGAACGGTTTTTTCGGTTGTTTTGTCAGTGCGTATCATATCTGTTAATATAATATCATTGGCAGCAGGGCTTTTACTTTACAATTTCAAAAACGTTGAAAATCCAACAGTGTATTTTTACCCGACTACGGCGAAGAAAAAAGGAGGGTTATGATCTTGACCGGTATGTATGTTCATCTGTTCCCTCATATCTTTTAAACGACTCATCACAATTTCACAAATGAGGTATCGTTGGAGGCGTCTTGATCGTCCGCTGGTTATAGGCTATGTGACGTCACACTAAATTAAAAATGGCGCCCTCTATAGGACATAAAGTCAGGAAATTGAAAAAAAATATTGTTTAATGGTACCATGTTAGGTATCAAATGAAAGTACTTAATGAGCACAATTCAAAAATATATATATTATCACCCCAAAAGAATTAAAAAAAAAATTAAAGTAATAAAAACTAAAACCCAACTACGACTAAAAAGGTATAAACAAGACACCATAGACAGACAAATTAAAAATCCGGAGTTACCTACACGTAATCTGTTTGATTTATGCCCTAACACGTGTGACTCCGGATTTTTAATTTGTCGTCTGTGGTGTCTTGTTTATACCTTTTTAGTCGTAGTTGGGTTTTAGTTTTTATTACTTAAATTTTTTGACGCTCTGGGATGCACTCGGTTGGATTCTCAATGGTTGGCTCAACACCGAGAGCTGAAAATCCAGTGTGCGATAAAAAATCGTAGCGTAAAAACATCTCCCGGGCGTTTCTGGGATTACAAACTAGCTATACTCCATTTGAAATAAGATTAGACATTTAAACAAACCTTTATACAGTCCGTTCAACCGATTTTGACTTCTATACCGTAGGCATAAGGATGGCATTAAAAGCAAAAAGGGTTACACAGTACTAACTGTCTACTGAAACTGCCATTTGTCATGCTACCAACGCAATAGATGTTAAAATCGGTTGAATGGACTGTAAAAAAGGTTTATTTAAATGTCTAATCTTATTTCAAATGGAGTATAGTTTGTAGTTGGTTGCGTTGTGTTGTTCGTACTAGAAGTGGAATACGCCAACTGTTGGCCAGCCATCCGACCACTTGCGGCCAAATTTTGTTACAGTATAACTTTTTTCTTAATGTCCCTCGGCAAACTTCGTGTTTTGTCAGTCGTCGAATTTCTATCAGTTGCGCTTTGGTCTTGGTGCAGAGCGGACGCTCTCAATCTACTTGGAAGTATAAGGAGTTGTAAATACTATTTTAGCTTTATGTAATTTATTAAAAAAATGGGAGGAAATACTTTATGGAAAATAGTTTTACACATTTTAAAATTAGCATTTGTTTGTATTCGGAAATGCGATTATTCCCGAGGGACATTAAGAAAATAGTTGTACTGTATTTTAGTATGAATCTTTATGACTAGGCAGACTGTACTTTCAATATAAACAACCTTTGCTAATAAAAAACCGACCCTTGCACCAAGGGTCGGCTTTAAGTCCTTACCTCTTCCTGTTGATTATGGACACTCTGACGTCGGACATACAGGAAGAGGCACCCTGGTGCATGCTGTTTGCCGATGACATTGTTCTTGTCGGTGAAGAGGAACCTGAGATCCAGCGCAGATTGGAGAAATGGCAACAGAAGCTGGAGAATGTTGGCTTGAAAATCAGCAGAACCAAAACTGAGTATATGTTCTGCGATTTCGGCGGTCTCTCCAGTTCTGGAGCCATAACGCTTGATGGCGCACTTCTCCCAGTCTGCTCCGACTTTCGGTACCTCGGTTCACTCGTGCAAAGTGACGGCGAAGTAGATCGGGCGGTTAAGCACAGAATTAACACTGGATGGATGAAATGGCGGCAGGTCACGGGAACAATCTGCGACTCCCGCATTCCCCTTAAACTTAGGGGAAGATATATAAAACAATGGTTAGAACTGCTGTCTTGTATGGATCAGAATGTTGGGCCACAAAAGGGATGAATCAAAGGCAATTGCATGCAGCTGAGATGAGAATGTTAAGAGGGATGTGTGGTGTTACACGAATGGATAGAATAAGAAATGAGTACATAAGAGGAAGTCTGAAAGTGGCACCGGTGACTGAAATGTTGTGTGGAAATCGGTTGTCATGGTATGGGCACGTGATGCGAAGGAATGAGGAAAATGTTGTAAGGAAAGTTTTGGGTATGAATGTCGATGGCTATAAGAGTAGGGGAAGACCAAAGAAACGATGGATGGACTGTGTGAAAGATGATATGGCTAGAAAGGGGGTGACTACCGAGATGACGGCTAATAGAGAAGTATGGAAGAAAGGGACATGTTGCGCCAACCTCAAATAAATTGGGATAAGGGCAGGAGAATGATGATGATGCTAATAAAAAACTGCAATATGAAAAAACAATACTGTTATTTCAAACAAAAATGCATTCTGTTCTCAATTATTTCAGCCATCGTCTATTTACGCCTTGCTACATCGGCATAAGCTTGAAGCCAGAACACGCCGTAGATCTACCGCTCTAGGACGAAACCACACTATAGTAGATAGTGATTCAGACCAGGGTTACAATTATAACACCGAAGCTGGTAAAGAAATGGGGGCTTGTTCTGACACTGTGAGGCGACGGCTGTACCAAGCTGGTCTTGAACATATACTCATGAAGAAGCCTGAAAGATCTGGGAATATGGAGCAGAAGCCGAACATTAGGTAATATTTTCTTTTCATCAAGGCCTGTCCATTGAGCGGAGCGAGGCAGCGGAGCGGAGCGAGGGAGTAAACCTACTACGCTTTGTAATGGAATACTACGCTCCGCTTCTCCGCTCCGCTTCCCCGACCCGCTTCCCCGCTCCGCTTCCCCGCTCCGCTTCCCCGCTCCGCTTCTCTGCTTCGCTTCTCCGCTCCGCTTCCCCGCTCAGCTTTCCCGCTCCGCTTCCCCGCTCCGCTTCGCCGTTCCGCTTCCTCGCTCCGCTTCCCTGCTCCGCTTCTCCACTCCGCTTCCCCGCTCCGCTTCCCCGTTCCGCTTCTCCGCTCCGCTTCCCTGCTCTGCTTCCCCGTACCGCTTCCCCGCTCCGCCTCTGCGCTCAGCTTCCCCGCTCCGCTTCCCGCTCCGCTTCCCCGCTCCGCTTCTCCGCTCCGCTTCTCCACTCCGCTTCCATGCTCGGCTACCACGCTCCGCTGCCCCGCACCTTTTTTAATTTGCATGTCAGTATCATATTGTATGTTGATCAAAATATGATTCGCGACAAATAATATGTATTTACAATCAATAAAACTCCCTAAAGGTGCGTACAGACTATATAACATAACAAGGTAACGTAATAAAAAAGGTTATATAATGTGGACGTGTTATAAAACACAAGTTATATAATATGTTACATAGTCTGTACCCACCCTTAGGGTTCAGATTATTTCATATAACACAAAAACTTTTGTTATATAACATATCCACATTATTAAACATCGTTAACCTGTCTATAGAAACATGTTATATAACATGTTGTTATGTAGTGTGAACACACCTTTAGTATATAATATTAAAGGCTGATTTTATCAAAGTCAGATATCTTTTATCTGTGGAATAAAAAAGTTTAATATAATTCGCCTTAAATAAGATACCGTGTGCCACACGTCTTAAAGTCCATTTTTCAATACTCTGTTCTGAGGAGAGGCAATGCCATGGTGGTCTGGTAAAATGTAAATGCCTTTAAATGATTAAGTATTTTATTTCAGCAAGCATAAAGAGCTCCATGACGATTTAAAACAGCGAATAATAGCGCTGAAGCAAGAAGGAATGACTAACAGTCGCATAGCTTACTTGTTAGATTGTGCAGTGAGTATGAAAAATGTACCTTATGTAAACTCAAACTCAAAGCATTTATTTCAATTAAACAATTTACAGGCACTTTTGAATTGTCGCGGAGTCGGTCAGTCAGAAATATGAAGCTAGTTGCCCATTCCAAAGCGTAGTAGGTACCTATGGAGAAGAACGGGCAAGAAACTCCATGGACACTCTTTTAAACAAAAAAATTGATACAATAAAATTGGTTACATTATTCAGGTTGAAATTGTACATGTGAGAACAATGTAGAAAGCACGTTATAAGCGTCCGTAATTTTAACATAAAAACAAAAATCAATTCAAAAATAAAAATAAGCCATGGCAGCTAAGAGATGACCAGTCACAACTGACGGCGCCCGTTCACGAACATGACGCATGGATCAGCACCATTCAGCTCAACCATTTGCCGATTGACTCTGTGTAACCCGTCGTCCTACATGCGTGATATTATATGTTGTGTTTTTTTTTAGCGAAACACTGTCCAAAAGTGGTGGAATCGCTGGTGCAATGAAGGTCATATGAACAATCATAAAATGAGTGGACGTGATAGAAAAACAACGGCACAACAAGACCAACTCTTAATAGAGCGGGTGGCACAAGAACAAACTATCCATACAGCCTCCTTGGCTAAGGAATTTAACATTTCTGCACTGTAATTATGTTAAAATTAGCTTAATTTTTTTTGGCGGAATCGTCATTGTGGCCCGCGAAAATCAAATTTTTCTTACGTTTTTTTGCAATTTGCAGTCCAGTATTAGGTTGTATGTTGATCTATATAAATATGATTTGCGGCCGTGTCAAATATTTATTTAGAGAACAATAATCATAAAATCATGAACACAACTCTCTAAGTTCATATAATGCTATTGAATGACCGCCCATTGTATATTTTGTTGTTTTTTGTTTTTTTTGTTTTACAGCGTGTAAGGGTGAACACCGTTGTCACATGTCAAACCATGGGTAGTTGACGTAAATATAAAAATAAATGACTGAGTAACAACAAAAAAAAACGTTTTTTCATTAAAGGATTTTAAAAAGTTTCTATCCGACACCGTGCTCGCAAGCGAAACAGTTGACTGACTGAGGGAGGGGTCGCGCTCGCGGCCGGTCAGGTCACGTCCCGCGCCCCCACCCGTGTTGAGACGCAAGTTTGTTGCCCTAGCGCATAGGTGAAAGGGTGAAATACTCCAGTGGTAAAAAGTAATTTAAAAAAAAGACAAAACGTAATTTTCCATGAATTTTACTTTCTATAAATGACACCAAACCACTGGTTTCAAGGATAACGGCGTTTACCCTAACACCCTGTATATTATTGTGGTGTAAAATAAAGTACAAATAAATAAATAAATAATGACTTGCATGAAATCATGACGTTTGAGGATTATACTAACTTATGGAGTTTTATTGCTGATTATAATTCTGTAAAGTCATATTTGACACGGCCGCGAATCATATTTTAATCAACATACAACCTGACACTGATCTGCAAATTAAAAAAAACGTAAGAAAATTTGAAATTCGCGGACTACTTTGACGCATCCCACTTAATGCGCCTTGCCGTAGGCTAGGAGTAAACTGGAAAAAAACCTTCAAGTAACGAAAAAACGAAAATGTAGGGAAAAGCTGTTTTTTTTTTTTTTTTTTCAATTTTTGTCCCTTAGTCTATGCCCGAAAAAGGCAGTTTCAAGTGTCAAAAGTTTTTGTTTTTGTTTTTTTTTAATATGGAGCCTACAGTAAGCTTTTAGCTTGAAAACTTAGAGTGAATTTCATTCATTAGTTCCTTTGCCGTAATGTTGGCTACACTGTTTAATTAAAAAAACCGACCAAGTGCGAGTCGGACTCGCGCACGAAATTGTGTGGTATTCTTAAATATTTTTTAATTTTAATTTAATCATTTAATTTAAAGTGAATATATATCTAAATATTCTGTGAATATTTCAAGCTTCTACCTGTTGCTGTTATTAATATCGAGCAAAAACGACAAAAAAAATCACGTTTGTTTCCCCCCCTTTAATATTTATTTTATTCTGTTTTTTTAGTATTTGTTGTTACAGCGGCAACAGAAATACATCATCTGTGAAAATTTCAAATGTCTAACTATCACGGTTCATGAGATACAGCCTGGTGACAGACAGACAGACAGACGGACTGACAGCGGAGTCTTAGTAATAGGGTCCCGTTTTACCCTTTGGGTACGGTACGGAACCCTAAAAATGGACCTATTAGGTACCGCAGTACCTATACCCCATTTGAAATAAGATTAGACATTAAAACAAACCCTTTTACAGTCCGTTCAACCGATTTTGACTTATATACCGTAGGCATAAGGATAGCATTAAAAGCAAAAAAAGTTACACAATACCAACTATCTACTGCGGCTGCCATTTGTCATGCCACCAACGCAATAGAATTCAAAATCGGTTGAACGGAATATAAAAAAGGCTTATCTATACGTCTAATCTTGTTTCAAATGGAGTATAGTAGCGTATATTGATCCTACAACAGTGGAGCCAACATTACGGCATAGGAACTATTTGATGAAACGCACTATAGATGGCTCTGCTTGTATTAATACATAATATTATATAGGAACGATTTTTTTTTCTGAATTCGTAGTTTTGAGCTCATTAAGGGGCCGACAGCTGCTGCTGGTGTATTTAATTGGAAAAGTGGGTGTAGAAAAAAAAAAAAACTCCCATCTGCCTTCACGTCTGCGAAGTTTTCACCAGCTTATTTTATTTGACCCTAAAAATAAATTAGCTAGCGAAACTTTGCCCGTGAATCGTATTTTTTTTTTTCTAGTACTTTAAGAAGACGACTACAGAAGGCAGGGTTTAAAGTACAAAAACCAGACAGTGTACCGCTGAGGTCAGGCCGGAATCATAAGTACGTCACTTATTTATTTACAGTTTTTTCAACCTAATATTTAAGTTTAAAACATAATTTCTGAACAATAGCTTAGAAATTATGTTTTATTGTTAATGTGTAAGAAGTAATTATACCATAAACAACACCCTATCTGATCCGAAAGGGACACATAAGTACTGCAATAACATTACCAAAAAATTAAAAATAAAACGATAATTATTGAAAATAAAAAAGTTATTGCAATTTGAAATTCACATTTTTAGTACCAAAATTACCCCAATTTCATTATAAATTAAATATAATTAAATTTTCTACAGAGGTCATAAGTTATGACTTGTAGACACCCTCTAAACTACGGCCGCCCGCGCCCCATCTAATAAACCGGTAAAATTCCCCATTGAAAAAAAATGCGGGGATATTTTTTTTTCCCCAAAAATAAACCACATAAATAGACTCTCAGTATGATTCTGAACAACACCCTCACGGATTGGACAGGATTTTTGTTGCACGCTGTATATTACAAACGGTAATAAACTTTATGTTGGAGTGTTAAGGTTTATAATCAAGTTATATGCAGTCGCGGCCACTTGAGCGATCTGTTTTTGTTCCTAATCCTTAAATCTAGTGCTATTGTTGATCGAAGACTAAAATTATGTTTTTTATTTCGTAGAGTTGATGAGGTTACCAAACAACAAATAATATCGATGAAACACAATGGTGTTTCAGTGACCCGTATTGCTAACCAATTCAGAGTTACAGTAAGTTTTATTTAATCCTACTTCTATATATTAAAAATTTATAACTCAGACCAAATAAAAAACCAAGAGAGAGCGCTGTCAACAGTGACGTGAGGCCGGTTTCGTAAACATGTGTGCACTTAGTGTGGTGTATTTTGCTTGTAAATGTGTGCGTGTGAGCGTGTATGCACAGAGCGGAGGTGTAGTTTTTTATTTGTTCTGACACTTATAATATTATGAAGAGGTTTTGTGAGTTTGTATGTAATGTGTAATCTTACTACTGACCCGATTCCGAAAATTCTTTCACTACAATATTGCCGAGTGTCAAAGGACATATTTCATGTTATAACAAGAAATTTCACACGGACAATGTCGCGGTCAGAAGGTAGGACTTACTATATAAATACGAAATTGTGTTTGTTGGTTTTTCCATACACACAGCAACGGATAAAGAAAGAAAGAAAGACGATTTATGACGATTTTTCTTAGATTCTGTTCCTAAATCCTTATATGTTCACCTTACCGCGAATCGTACCCCATACAAATTCGAATACCACTAGCTGATATAAATAACAGTGAAGGAGTAAATTAATACATCATCTAGATAAACTAAGTGGGTAAAATACGTAATATTGAAGCTAACTCAAAAACTACGCAAGCAAAGTTAATCAAATTAATATGGGACCACCTCGGAAGCATGACCTACCATACAAAAAAAAAGAATCATCAAAATCGATTCATAATTGGCGGAGTAATCGGGTAACAAACATACAAAAATAAAAAATAAACAGACGTATTGAGAACCTCATCCTTTTTGAAGAAGTCGGTTAAAAATAAGCAAAGTTATAGGCCATTTTCTTATGGAAGCCAGGGAAGACCGCGAAATTCAACAAAACAAAAAAAAAAAAATTCGCTTCCCATCTTAGCGCATTCCCCTTAAGGTGCTCCCTAACCGGGAGCATTCGCCTGTAATGTAACATTTCAGATTCGAATTTGAGCACATTACAATACTGCCTCCCTGAATAACGAGCATTCGCTTGTAATGTAACATTGATGTCATGATGACAATTTGTAAGTTGTATATTACATACATCGCCCACTGTAATGCGCGGTTCTCCTCCCTCACTGATGTAATGCTCGACACTGTAACGTTACATTACGGGCGAATGCTCCCGGTGAGGGAGCACCTTTAAATAGCTTATACAGTTCGATTCAAACTTAATGGCGGCTCGGAAGTTAGATACTCGCTGCGCAGTACCTCACCCCTCACCTCCGCTGACCCATGAATTCGTTACTGCGCAGCGACTCGCCTCATGTTCCGACCCGCTATTAAGTTTCAATCGGGGTGAACCAATTAATCTGCTTAGCCTTGTCTAACTGGACGCAGCTGAATACCAGTATCTTACAAGAAGCGACTGCCTATCTGACCTCCACGAACCAGTAACTGGGTAATACGATACCCCTTGGTAAGACTGGTTGTCAGACTTTCGGGCTTCTGACAACCCGTAACGACTGTTAAAGATCCACGAATGACAGCTGAGACCAACTGCTTAACGTGCTTTCCGAGGCACGGAGGTTTCTCGGTTTGTAAAGATGGTCATCCATCCATGGACTAACCCCGGCAAGCATAGCTTATCCTGATGGATCGACCCGTGCGGCTGTTATTACTTAGCCACGCGCTCCTCCACCTCCTGTACCAATATTACAGTTTAAAACATATGATTATTTTTTCAGCGTACCTCCGTTTACTTATGGTGGCGGCGATGGTGTAAGGAAAATAACATAAAAATAACAAGTGATAATAACACAAGTACCTCAACTGCACAAGAGCAGAGTTTAGCAGAAGATACTAACGTCGAAAAGATTGTCCACACGCCGTCAATAATGTCAACGAAAAAATCTGCATGGCAGAAATTTCCAGATGAGGAGTTTATATCATAAGGGGGATGCGCTAGGGTAGCCCGCGAAATTCAAATTTTCATACGTTTTTTGCAATTTGCATGTCAGTATCAGGTTGTATGATGATCTAAATATGATTTGCGGCCGTAACAAATATGGCTTTGCAGAATTATAATCATTAGAATCATCAATAGATAAAAATATCACGTACCTAATTAACGTCAACTCCAAGATGCTATAGAAATTGCCAAAGATTTCTGATTTTAGTCTGTCAACGGAAATGCGCAATTTTGTGTTAGTGCTCATGCAATCTACTGTTGGAAAATGTAAAAGTGAACATTGTTCAGCCTATCCCTGCGGAGGAAACAGGAGTGATGTTACATATATTAAGTTTTATTAAATGTTATTTTAACATCTTGTGGTTTTTATTTATTATCTTACTAGCGACCCGCTCCTTCTTCGCACGGTTTTTACGACTTGACAAAACATTGAGATTTCTTAGTTATATGTTACTTTAATAGTAACGTATTATACACATAAACCTTCCGGAATAAATTCTCTACACGATGGTGAAATCACATCGAAATCTGTTGCGTGGTTTAGAAGAATAACGCAGTCATACAATTTTATCGAAAACGACTTTAAAAAGTTGGCTGAGTGAGACAGACTGGATGCGGTAGGCGGAGGACAGGGTGTTGTGGCGCAGCCTCGGAGAGGCCTATGTCCAGCAGTGGACTGCGATAGGCTGAGTTGATTTGATTGATCTTAAGCATATTGGCAGCAGCGACTATTATTTCTATGATAAATTTTTATTTCTGTAAATTGGTAGTAAAAAACCAGCCAAGTATGTTTGTGAAATTGCATTGAAACTCAGAAGGAGAGAGAAGTCGGGATGTGGATGGTCACCGATTTATTTATTTTAATTACTAAATAAACAAAGTAAAATACAAAGAGAAACGACATAACTTTTGAGTAGGTAGGTCCTATACTGCTAATTTCAGAGAGAGATTTGTCGATATATTATCTGTGAGACTTGTCACTTGTAAACAGTATTTTCGGGGGATTACAATCTCATACATGTATGAGAGCCCCGGAAAATACTTGTTTGCAGATTCTAAACACACTTACTATTTGTTTTTATTAAAATAAGAATAAGGTGATGAACAAGATGTTACTTCATACCTACTTGAAATTAGAAAAAAAATACTCAAAGGGCAATTATTTATGTTTCCTATAAGAGAGCGTGTAGCGACTGACAGTGCTAAAAGACGGCGTTCCAAAATTGCGGCAAAAATTAAAAAAAACAATTAAACATGGTGGCCGCTTGATGTTTGACAGCTTGTGTATTTATTAAAAATACAGAATTAATATTAAATAAACAATAATACGATGATTGATGACATAAAATAGATTTTGGTAAATAATCTCGTAATGCAATGGTACTAATAAACCCGTACCCTATTCACATAATATACGAAAATTTTACGCTTGAAGACTACGCTATGTTTACATTTTTCAAACTAACATTTTAATAAATATTTATCAAAAAGCATGAGGTGCAGTGTTCAGAATTGTTCTAATGACACGAGAACAACTAACAAAAGCCATGGAATCACATTTCATATGTAAGTTACCATGAAATTTATACATCATACACAAACAATCAATCAATCACAACAAACGAATATTCTTCTTCTGCTCGTTAATAGTAATTTTTCATGCTACTGCTGAGATTCTCTCTCCTAACATTGACTATAGCATAGCATATCCAACAACAAGAATAGATAAAGTGAAAGATAGGGAAACTTATTCAAAGTCATAGATAAGATTTAAATATATAGGATTATAAAATTAGTACAAAATCATTTTTCTGGTCTCTGTTTGCTTTATATCTAATAATTAGACGCGACTCTCTAAGTTGCTTTGCTTCTAAATTATTTTTAATTCTAACAAGATTTATATAAGTACTGTACTGATATTGTTATTCTTTGAAATGAAATATAGTCAGAATCAGTTTATTTATTTATATATTCTTCATTGTACACCACAAAAATATATAACAAACACTACAAAATATACAATGGGCGGCCTTATCGCTATCCGCGATCTCTCTGTCAGTTTAACATATCATAAGTATTAAAAATAAGTGGTCAGTTTTCTATCTAACCACTCTGGGAAGACCGAAACAAACTCAAAGGTTGCAGTCTCTTTTTAAAGTCCAGTCATAATCTTGATGGGGCCATATGAGGACCATGTGTCTGATATGGTCTTTTGAGGAAAGAACTACACAGATTTGAGTGGTCCTGTCCTGTCAGTGCAAGCATTTGTCAGTAATCGTGGAGTTCAATTCAGAACTTAAGGAGCTCAACATCTCAACAAACAATACCAAAGAAAGGACATTGCGACTCCACCAGCCACCTTCCTAACCCAGAACTATGTTTTATATTTTATGTAGTCATCCAATTTGTAAACAATTTATTTTTTTGTTATTCAAAGTCTAAGTTGTATTGTATATTTCAATTAGACCATTATAAGGCAGTTTTGAACATCACATTTTACAAGAAAAAAGTATAATTGATTGCCCTGCCCAAAAGGTAGTTGCGTATGTAAAATAATGGGCAAGAAACTCAATAAGATATCAAAAAAAAAAATTTTTTTCTATGATAATCATGAAATATCATCTGCCTAGCCTTTTTCCAACTAATTTGGTGCCAGCTTCCGTTCTAACCAGATGCAGCGGAGTCACTGACTATCTGACCAACATAACCCAGTTACTGGGTAATACGAAACCCCTTGGTAAGACTGGTTGTCAGACTTTTGGGTTCCTGACGACCAGTAACAACGAAGATCTAGGAATGACCAATGGCTTAACTTGCTTTACGAGGCACAGAGGGGTCTTGGTATGTTAAGATGGTCACCCGTCCACGGACTAACCGCGGCAAGAATAGCTTAACCTGATCAATCAACCTGTGCGGCTTATTACTTAGCCACTAACTCCTCATATTCAAACAAATATTCATGAAGTATTTGAAGACGATGCACCTAGAATAAAGTTACGATACTAGAACAGGTATTAAGTGAGAATTTACAGGCAGTGAATAAAAAATCCATACTAATATTATAAATTCGATAGTAACTATGTCTATCTGTATGTTACCTTTTCACGCCTAAACCACTGAACGGATTTTGACAAAATTTGGCAAGGAGATAGATGGCACCCTGGGGAAGTGGGGACGGACATAGGCTACTTTTTATCGACATACAACGCGGGCGAAGCCGCGGGCGGAAGCTTGTTAAAAAATAAATAAAAAAGGGTCGTTTTTTTTTCGTATTAATTTTACAGGTTCCCGAAACAGCTGGACCTCCGCACTGCCTGGGTGGAGGCTCTCGGCATGTCTGACTGGGAGCCCAAAGACAGAAGCACCATATGCTCTGAGCACTTCCGGAGTGATGACATCTATGAGACCAAGGGTGGGTTGAGAAAGATAAAGTGCGGAGCAGTGCCTGTTGTGACCACTGTGAGTATGATTTCAATAAATCTAATATCCTTGTACAGTCACGGACTTTAATTGTTGAGCCACCTTCAAACTTTTCAATTTTACAGTTTCATACATTCACGAGAAGTTCGTGTTTAATTACACGATTAAACACGAACTCAAACCGCACGCTCGTAAACAAGATGACAAACAAATTACTTATAATCGGAAATAGTCTTATCCATAGAGGTTGACTAATAAGTGCTCAATGATAAAAATAAATAAAATGTTGCATTAAGTTTATCCAATCTATTTGATACTGACCTCCTTTGAATCAGAGCTCATTAACTCGACTATTCTGAAAACTTCTCTGAAGACAGTGACAGTTGAAATGTCGATGTCAGAGACGTTAATTTCGAAGTTGTCGTTATAATCGCTACGCTTAAACAATCGTTGCTAGGTTACTGTTGCTAGACCTGCAATTGGTTGACTTTGGGTAGTCACTCTGCTGTCAAGTTTGTAGTTCTGGCTCTCAGGTTAGCCAACCGGTAAAGTTATTAAATATAATTTTCTTCTACTAATACGAAGACATTATGACTTTCCGTGTATCATTCCGACCTCGCCGTTGAGGTCCCCCGCGACCGCGACCCCGATCCGTCACTCCTCCTCGACCCTTGCCCGACGAAGCGCCAGCCCGGGCTGACGCTGAGCCGTCGACAGTAGTTTTAAACTCCCCGATCCAGCCTGTTCCTACTTGCTGTCCTCCCCCCAGCGACGTCCTAAGCCGAGGTCCGTACCCCGCAGGGGGTTCCCTTAACGATCAGTCGCTTAGTATAAGTTAGTTTTAGTTTTTATGCCCCTGGCTGGAGGCTTTAAGAGAGCTTAGAGCATCATTAAACAAAAAAAAAAACTTTCCGTGTCGGGAACCGATAAATCCGATTTGCATTACACGGCTAAAATACGAACAGTGCCAGGTGGCTCATCAATTAAAGTCCTTGACTGTACTTATGTAATAGTTGAAGAGGGAGGAAAGGCCTACACTGTCCTCCCATCACTATTAACACTGTAATTCGAAAAATATTGTAAAAGGTAAGTAATAGTAAAATATTGTAAAAGGCATTTTTTTTTTTAAAAGAGTAACCATGGAGTTTTTGTAGAAATGACCAATTGGAACCGTGCACCTAGCTTCTGACGTTTCATAAGGCTTATGTGAAATAAAATATTTTGATTTTGGACGAGCATTTTTAGAGGGATGAAAATTTATTCGTATTTACTTTATTGATTTTAAAACATGCTATCTACATCTACTTTCTATCCTAACTATTTATATATATGTATATATTTTATATTATATTTATGTTTTATATTTTTATAACCTAACTCAAACTCAAACTCAAAGTATTTATTTCAATTAAACCATTTACAGGCACTTTTGAATTGTCAAGGAGTCAGTCAGTCAGAAATATGAAGCTAGTTGCCCATTCCAAAGCGTAGTAGGTACCAATGGAGAAGAACGGGCAAGAAACTCCATGGACACTCTTTTAAATCAAAATATTGTTACAATATAATGGTTACATCATTCATGTTGAAATTATACATGTGAGAACAATGTAGAAAGCACGTTAAAAGCGTCCGCAATTATAAAATAAGAACAATTCAAAAATTAAAATAAGCCATGGCAGCTAAGAGATGACCAGTCACAACTGACGGCGCCCGTTCACGAACATGACGCATGGATCAGCACCATTCAGCTCAACCATTTTGAAGGGAGCTAAATGATCCAACACACGCGCCACCATCAGCGAGACATTTGAGTGAGCATGACATATTCCCAGCCGCCAATAAGGCCCATTCAAGTCAATGAAAGACATATTACCCGGTAAATGATAGATCGTACATAGTACTCACACCATTATACAATGCAAATATGGGCTTACAATCTTCAGCAGCTCCAACAGTATTTCCAAATGTTAATTAGTTAGTTGTGTTTGTGGAGCAGGACCAGCATTAAGCCAAGCATTTTTATCAGCGATGTAATCCTCCAACTTATAATATGCCTGCCGGAACTAATCCATACTAATATACTAGTCTATACTAATATTATCCTTACATATTATAAAAGAAAGTCCTCCGCCGCGTCTGTCTGTCTGTTCGTGATAAACTGAAAAACTACTGCACCGATTTTCATGCTGTTTTCACTAATGGATAGAGTGGTTCTCGAGGAAATTTTTATTTTATAATAACCGACATCAACGCGGGTGAAGCCGCGGGCAAAGTGAGTTTGTTTGTTACACTTTCACTCTAAAACCGCTGAACGGATGTGTATGAAATTTGGCAAATGAGTAGACCATGACCTGGAGAAGGAAATAGGCTACTTTTCATCCTGGATCATAGACAAAGTCGCGGGCAATAGTTAGTTATTAATATTTAAACTTACCATCTATTTTCCAGCACTCCGCAGACGACCTAGAAGCACCAGCCGCATTGAGGGTAAGAACGACTTTTATACCATTTATACTATTAATTACCCGACTACGGCGAAGCAAAAAGGAGGGTTATGATTTTGACCGGTATGTATGTATGTACTTTCTGACTAACTGACCGACTCTTAAACAATTCAAAAGTCTGCCGTTCGGTTACTAAAAGGCCGTTAAGGTGAAGTGGGACTAACGGGAGCCGGGGGGGCGGTATGACCCCGCCGGCGCGCAATTCTATTGCACTATGTTTACAAATATTTAATTTTAAAATTTTATTTGTGTTTATATAGGGTGTTAGGGAGGAGCTCGTGGCTAAGTAATAACAGCCGCTCGGGTCAATCCATCAGGTTAAGCTATGCTCGCCGGGGTTGGTCCGTGGATGGGTGACCATTTTCACATATCGAGACTCCTCCGTGCCTCGGAAAGCACGTTAAGCCGTTGGTCCCGGCTGTCATTTGTGGATCTTTGACAGTCGTTACGAGTCGTCAGAAGCACGAAAGTCTGACAACCAGTATAACCAAGTGGTATCGTATTACCCAGTTACTGGGTTGTGGAGGTCAGATAGGCAGTCGCTCCATGTAAAATACTGGTATTCAGCTGCATCAAATACTGGTATTAGACTGGAAGCCGACATAGTTGGGAAAAGGCTAGGCAGATTGACAGGGTGTTAGGGTAGACACCATTATCCTTGAAACTAGTAGTTTGTTGTCATCTATTATATACTTTTTCTATGGGACCAATGTCTACCCTAACACCGAGTATAGAAAAATAAGTACATAATCCCTTAAAGTATTTAATAGTGAACACGTAGACAAAATTTTATTACAATTGCTTTGATAACAATCGAATGGAATAGGTTTTTCTCTTTAAAAAAGCAGATTGTAAGGAAACTTTGCGGTTTTTTTGTATCGAGGAAAGTTTTGTCAATTTCGGGCCTCATACGTCACTAAAGAAATTCTTCAATTTACGTAATCATAAAAAAATAATACGCTAGTACGTTGTTTTTTTTAGAGAAACATTGATTTTGCGTGTAGTCGAAACGCGTCAAAACATCTGCTTTGGAACCACTTCACCTTAAGGCGCTGACAATAGCCAAACGGTAAAAGTAGGCTTGACTTAAACAAAAAAAATTGCCAAATCTATATAGTTTGTGATAGCGGAAAAAAAAAAATGTGTAACTTGAACATATTTCTCAGAACTTCGTTGTATACAAAACACGTTTTGAAAAAAAAAATCTTTATTTTTATTTTTTTATTTATTTATTTACTTCAAAACCTTAAAACTACCATTACAGGTTTAATAACCTAATGCGATAGCTAGGATTATCTAATATACATAATTACAAAATTAGACAATACTCTTACAATAGTAACTATACAGAATACCCATACCTACTTTAACACAAAACTATATAAAATACTTAAGCAACGCTACCTTATAACTAATATGTATACCTACTCATCTTACAAAATTGACATTAAAAATAAAAATAAATAAAAACATAACACAGAAAATTACAATAAAGTTCTGCATTCGTAACATAATATATGTAAAATTATCCTTGCGAGTTCACTAAAGTAACACGACAAGATATCTGACTTACACTGGACTTCGTTAATAGTACGAATTGCTCGCGTGAGAGGTGTTTTGGCCAGTAGGTTGGTCCTAGCGGTTGGCACAGACAGCAGTGCTGGGCGCCTCCGTCTCCACACGTAGCGGTCCGGTACACAAAAGTTCAAGCGCTGTAGCACTCTCGGATTGTGCTCCGTGCCCCGGAGTAATTTAATAAGGTAGACTACAAGAGTGAATTGTCGCCGAACTCTTAACTCATTGTACCCGACCATCCCCAGTACAAACAGGGTGGGGTACATCAGCGGGAACAACGGGTAAACACCATACAGTCTGAAGTACAAGTGACGCGTGAACTTGTTCTGTACGCGCTCCAGCATGACCGAGTACTTGGCTTCATGTGGAGCCCATATGACAGCACTATACTCCAAATGACTCCTGACTAGTGCATCGTATAAAACCCTTATTGTCGTAATATTGGTGAACCCCTGTGACTGCCTAAGTACAAAGCCGAGGTTTCTGTACGCTTTCTTACATATCTTAATGATGTGCTCGCGAAACGTTAGATCTGAAGTGAGATTTACTCCAAGATCACGCACTTGTGTTACTCGCTGCATCGGTATCGCCTCTGCTTTGTACTCATAGCTGACAGGGGTACGCGCACGAGTGAAGGATATTACCGAGCATTTGGATACCTTGAAGTACAGCTTGTTCTCATGGCTCCACTTCACCACTCTATTAATGTCATCCTGGAGTCGCTCACAGTCCGACTCGTCCCTTACCTCGAGCAGCAACTTGAGGTCATCTGCAAACAATAAACATGAACCATGTCTGACGACCTCCGGCAAGCTGTTGATCATTATGATAAATTCAAGAGGCCCCAAATTGCTGCCCTGGCTTACTTGACAAAAATTAACGGTAAACTAACCTCTTACCTTGAGTCTTAATCCAAAATATCTGTATTAAATATCAACCTACGTTGGTGTTTTAATTAATAACAAGAACGTCTTATTTGAATGTAGAACTTGGTTGTTTTTAATTTTCGATTATTCAACTCATTTTTGAATAAATCGATAATTGCTTCATATTTTGCAATAAATTCCAAGCGTTATGTCATCGCGCTTCTCTTTCTTTTCTATGCAATCCGACAGTGACCGCGGATTATCTGTTGTCAGCGTCTTAAGTGTATATTGGTGCCGATTCTCTTGTCACAAATTTCTCTAAACTAAACTAAAAATCACTAAAATTTAGTTTAGTCCTGTCAAACGATCAAACTCATTCTGAAATAGACTTTAAATGACACAACTTAAGTATAATATAGTTTGACAGCACTAAGATGGCACTGCGATTAGTTTAGTGAAAATGCTATTCTGAATTTGACGATTTAAACTAAAATTTTGTCCTATATCTAAAATCCTCTAACTAAATCTGACTACATTTAATCTTGATTAAAAATGTGTGGAACAAAATTAGATGTCATGAACTAAAATTCAAACCAACACCTCGACTTCAGTTACAAATGTACTGTATTTTTTTATTTTCTTTTGCTTATATCTCGAAAACGGTGTGTCCTATCGCAAAAATAATGAAAATTTCTACTACTAATTCTCAACATGTTGGTTATTATTTTTAATTTTTTTTCGTTATTTTCCATACAAAAACTGAAATATTCCATTAAAAACACGTCGAGGCTGCCGTGCATGCGCGCATCTGGCTCTAAAAAAAAAACACGGGGTAGGGAAAACAAGTACCAAGTGGAGGCGCGCAGTTGTCAAATTCGATTTTAGTTGTGTCAAAATAAGTTTTAAATTTAGAGAATTTATTTGGCAGAATAGCTCCAAGATTCCCATAGTCAAAAGATTTTAGAGATAGTTTAGTTCGGTGTACAAGAGAATCGGCACCATTGTGTCATTTATCTTAGTGCCTATAAATGGTTTAATTGAAATAAATGCATTGAGTTTGACAGTTTTCATAATAATGTTTCAGGTGTGCCGAATATGCCTTGTAATGGACAGAAAGATGTATCACATAAGAGAGTTAAAATTGGATCAAATGTATGAGCAGATCACTGGACTGATGGTGAGTTTTCTAGTTTTCTTGATCAGTGGTGGCCAAATAAAAACGACCGTGACTTACGAGTTGTTTATGTCGTAGGTTCGAACCACTTTTTTAGGGTTCCGTACCCAAAGGGACCGGACCTATTACTAAGACTCCGCTGTCCGAAACGGGACCTATTACTAAGACTCCGCTGTCCGTCTGTCACCAGGCTGTATCTCATGAACCGTGATAGTTAGAACATTTTCACAGATGACGTATTTCTGTTGTCGCTATAACAAAAAAATACGTGATTTTTTTTTGCCGTTTTTATAGATAATGGTATGAGACCCTTCGTGCGCGAGTCCGACTCGCACTTGGCCGGTTTTTTTTTTAAATGTTAGCCTGCACTGTCTCATTGTTGAGCAAAGGCCTTCTCCAAATCCCTCCAAGCAACCTATTCCAGGGCCATCTCGACCCAACCCTTGCGGTATGCGCCTAAGTCGTCTCGCCATCTCTTCCTGGGCCGGCCTCGGTGCCGTCCATCCTCAAGCACCCACCATGTGGAGACTGTTGAGACTGTTGAACCACTTTACTGTGTGTAAATTATTTCACCACCACTGCCCTCAAAACGGTGAAGGAATACATCGTGAGGAAACCGGCATGTCCAAGAACCAAAAATTTGAAGACACGTGACATCTACCAACCCGCACTGGGCCCGCGTGGTGGATTACGGCCCACTCCCTCTCACAGAGAGGAGGCCTGTGTCCCAGCAGTGGGAACATTAGGCTGAATATGCTTATGCCTTCATAATCCCCAGTGCTTGATCTGATTTGTACTTGTCTTGTCTGTAAAGGCTAGTTCAGAAGAGCGCCTACCGCAGCGTGTGTGCTGGGAATGCGCCGCTCGTCTGAACTCGGCGTGTCGCTTCAGAAATAAGGCGCTACGCAGCGATGCTTTGTTACATGATATGCTGCAGACGGACTCTTATGTAAGTAGATCAATATTAATAATAATATTTGCCATAATATTTTTTTTTTTTTTGGGTGGGAAATCATCCAATGATTTCTCCCGCTCTGGGCGGAGCGGAAGGGCGTGTCAGACTCTTACTGACTAAAACCCACCCGTGTTCCTTCAGTTGCCTGTTGCCAGGGTCCCGGTATCCCTTTCGGACTATTCCGCAACCCTGGCAGCAATCAATCTGCCTAGCCTTTTACCTACTATGTTGGGGTCGGCTTCCAGTCTAACCGGATGCAGCTGAATACCAGTATTTTACATGAAGCGACTGCCTATCTGACCTCTACAGTCCAGTATCTGGGTAACACGATACCCCTTGGTAAGACTATCTATTACTATCAAAAAATCGCGACATAAAAAATCAGCTGTTCCCTACATTTTGACGATATAAGCGAACATAAATGTAGGGAACAGCTGATAATTTTTCGCGATTTCAGTGTTGGTCCGATATTGAAAGTTGTTCATAATGTTGAGTACAATGACCCCTTAACAGATTTCGTGTATTAAAAGATACACCTTATACAGGGTGTTAGGGTAACCGTTGTCTCTCAAACCATGGGTAGTGGACTTAAATATAATTAACTTAATAAATGACAGAATCCAATAAAAAAAAAACGTTATTTTCATTAAAAGTTTTAAAAAAGTTTCTATCCGACACCGTGCTCGCTAGCGAAACAGCTGACTGACTGAGGGAGGGGTAGCGCTCGCGGCCGGTCAGGTCACGTCTCGCACCCCCCGCCCGTGTTGAGACGCAAGTTCGTTGCCCTAGCGCATAGGGCAACGAACTTGCGTCTCTTGCGGTAAAAAGTAGAAAAAAAAAAATAGTTCTAATTTTCCATTGGTTTTACGTTCTATAAATGACACCAAACCATTGGTTGCAAGGATAACGGTGTTTACCCTAACACCCTGTATCCAGGGTCAAATCAAATTAGCCAGCGAAACGTATTATCGTCCTAGATATCGATTCCCAAAACATCTGCGCAGTTACTCAATCTTATTTAATTACCCTGAATATTTTCAAACTCTTCTTAATTTAATCAAACCCTTTTTTCTTACAGATAAAAATCCGCGACATAAAATCGGTTAACCGAAAACATAATCACCTCGCGTCTACGTTGGTACATCAGATTTATGAAAATGATGACTTCGACCTTCGCATTAAAGACCTCTCTAGTATCAAAACCGAAGAAATCCCGGACACTTCCGAAATTATTCCGATCATTACCGAAGAAATTGACGTAAAAAGCCTTGCACCTATAAATGAAGTCGAAATAAAGGATGAAAGTAGTAGCAATGAGATATTTTTTGAAGAATACGATCATTTTGATGACGAAGATGATAAGTTATTAAGTGAAGTTTATGTGGAGAAGAAGGAGAAGTCTAAAGTTAAGAAAAAGAGGGAAAAAGTTGTGAAAAAAGTAAAGCCGAAGAAGGTTGAAGAAGATGATGACCCGGACACTACTAGTGATAAGTATGTGTTATACCTGCCAGGGTTGCGGGAAAATCCGAAAGGGATACCGGGACCCTGGCAACAGGCAACTGAAGGAACACGGGTGGGTTTTAGTCAGTAAAAGTCTGACACGCCCTTCCGCTCCGCCCAGAGCGGGAGAAGGCACTTGATGATTTCCCACCCACAAAAAAAAAAAAAAAGTATGTGTTATACAGTATGTTAACTAACAAAGGGTGTTCCCGTTAACCTGCAATAGTATAGCGTCTATACCTGCCTGCTAAAAAAAATATTACCAAAAAAAAAAGTTTTTTAATTTTTTTTATAGTAAATTTTTCACAAAAAATATTAAATTGTTAAAGAAAAGAAACACTCTGTACACGCACACTTGTCTTTCAACGTTGACATACAAGTGTGAATATTTCACGATTAATTATTCTACTTCCTATTAACTTACTTAAAAAAAAAAGGAAATATACCTCTAACTGGATTTATGATGCACATCCGACGTCTTGGCTGATGTATATAACGATATAAACAATATTCATCATCATCGTCAACAACCTCCCGGAAAATGGGTTGATACCATCTGACGGCCAACTCTAGCACCGCACGCACTCATTGGTCAAATCAAATAGCACGCGCTTCCCCGGCTTCCTGTTACACACTTCCTTCCCTTTTCACGAAATGACTCCCAGGAAAGCGAAAGGAAAGATTTTACACATAAAAAATCTTTTATTCATTTTCTAGGTACAAAAAAAATGATGTAAAACGCCGTCGAAATAACGAAGCATTCGACGAGTCGTTGTTTACAATTACTTCACTGACTTACGACCAGCAGATAGAAGAGATTCTGAAAAGACAAGAGAGTTACAACTATACAAGCGCTCCTTATAAATGTACGATATGTTATCGAGGATTCCAGATCAGGGATCGGTTTACCGCCCATTCTGTGAGGCATACTGAGGTAAGAATCCTAACTTAATAATCCTAATCCTAACTAATACAGTATGTTAACTAATAAAGGGCGTTCCCGCTAACACGCACTAGTATAGCGTTCATACATGCTAAAAAAAAATATTACTCAGAAAAAAAAAATGTAATTTGTGATATATTCACAAAACCATTAAATTGATACGTAAAAGAAACACTCTGTAGACGCACACTTGTATTTCAACGTAGAAAGGCAAGTGTGACAAGTGTTGGGCACGCCACAATTGCGGCGATAAGTCCCCTCTTTGAGGAGTGGCTGGAGAGGCGCCACGGCGTCCTCACCTTCCGCCTGACGCAGGTCCTCACCGGACATGGCAGCTTCGGGAGGTACCTGTGTAGGATTAGGCGGGAGGAAACGCCCGGGTGTCACCACTGTGCGGGTCGTCCGGAGGACACGGTGGAGCATACGGTGGAGGTGTGCCCTGCTTGGGCGGAGCACCGCCGTGTCCTCGTGGAGGCGATTGGCGGCAATGACCTCTCGCGTCCGGCCCTGGTCCAGGCCATGGTACGGAGCGAGAGGGCATGGGAGGCGGTCACCTCCTTCTGCGAAGCAGTGATGCTCGCGAAGGAGGAGGCGGAACGCGTGAGGGAGAGGCAAAGCCTGCGCCCTCAAGCCCCTAACCGCCGCCGCTGGAGACACCCTGGGCGTCGGGAATCCCAGGTGGATTCCCGGCCACCATAGGCGCGGGCTTGCGGACGGCGAGCGATGGGTAGCTCGCCGGCCGATAAGGACCAGGCCCGGGTCGATGGCGCGTCGTGTTCCACGCGCGCCTCAAAGAGATGTCAGCACACCTGACGGGGTCCGTTAGGACCGATGCCTGCCAGGGTTGCGGGATAGTCCGAAAGGGATACCGGGACCCTGGCAACAGGCAACCGAAGGAACACGGATGGGTTATAGTCAGTAAGAGTCTGACACGCCCTTCCGCTCCGCCCAGAGCGGGAGAAGTCAAATAATGATTTCCCACCCAAAAAAAAAAAAAAGTGTGACAAGTGTGCATGTACAGAGTGTTTCTTTTCCGTATCGTAACGTATAACGAATAACGAAGCATAAGATTTTAATATATTACTGGTTTATTTTCCCGAATAAATAAAATAAAAAATAATATTATAAATGTAATAGTGAGCCTGTTTGTTTGTTGTTTGCCAATTGGAACCGTGCACCTAACTTCTGACGTTACATAAGTGCCCATGTAGGTTTATCCATACTAATATTATGAATTCGAAAGTAACTCTGTCTGTCTGTCTGTATGTTACCTTTTCACGCCTAAACCACTGCACGGATTTCGACAAAATTTAGCAAGGAGATAGATGGCACCTTGGGGAAGGACATAGGCTACTTTTTATCTACATACCGCGCGGGCGAAGCCGCCGGCGGAAGCTAGTGTGAAATAAAATATTTTGATATTTTGACCCGTTCTATTGATTTTTTGACCCGTTCTATTGATATTTTGACCCGTCCTATTGATTTTTTTAACCCCTTCTATTGATATTTTGACCCGCTCTATTGATATTTTGACGAACGGGTCAAAATATCAAAAAAATTATATTCGGACCCGTCCTATTGATATTTAGTTTTTTTGATATTTTGACCCTTTCTTTTGTTTCAGCAATGCGGTGCGTACGAATGTTTTATCTGCAAAACTAGATTAAAAACTAGTCGAGCGCTACGGAAACATCTAACGGCGCAACACACAGAACAATATAGTTGTAAAGGTTGTCCGTTTGTCACTAGAAATCGGTAAGTTACTACTAAATATATATATGCAGTATTATCTCTCCTTCTCGCTATAATCCATCCAAAGGTTGTCTGTAAAAGATCGCTTTTAGGTGTGAAAAAGACATGTTTCTATATAATTTGTACGTTAAATGTACTATTCGGTACGTGTAATGAAAATAATTGTACCTCAACGAATAATGAAATATAATGAAGTCTATGTGGCGCGGCTGGGGAGTATACTCCCTGGCCGCGCCACTATGGTTCTTGTAAACTACTAGGCCCACCCGGATATAGTAAACACTAAATAAATGTACGCAATACGTACTCCTCCGTACGCTATAGAGAGATTCGGAAAATTACTTTAGAAATGAGAGCCTTGCGTATGTGGCGCGGCCAGGGAGTACTCCCTGGCCGCGCCACATACGCAAGGCTATCATTTCTAAAGTAATTAAATTTCACCATGGTTCTTGTAAACTACTAGGCCCACCCGGATATAGTAAACACTAAATAAATGTACGCAATACGTACTCCTCCGTACGCTATAGAGAGATTCGGAAATGTAATTACTTTAGAAATGATAGCCTTGCGTATGTGGCGCGGCTGGGGAGTATACTCCCTGGCCGCGCCACCATGGTTCTTGTAAACTACTAGGCCCACCCGGATATAGTAAACACTAAATAAATGTACGCAATACGTACTCCTCCGTACGCTATAGAGAGATTCGGAAAATTACTTTAGAAATGAGAGCCTTGCGTATGTGGCGCGGCCAGGGAGTACTCCCTGGCCGCGCCACATACGCAAGGCTATCATTTCTAAAGTAATTAAATTTCACCATGGTTCTTGTAAACTACTAGGCCCACCCGGATATAGTAAACACTAAATAAATGTACGCAATACGTACTCCTCCGTACGCTATAGAGAGATTCGGAAATGTAATTACTTTAGAAATGATAGCCTTGCGTATGTGGCGCGGCTGGGGAGTATACTCCCTGGCCGCGCCACCATGGTTCTTGTAAACTACTAGGCCCACCCGGATATAGTAAACACTAAATAAATGTACGCAATACGTACTCCTCCGTACGCTATAGAGAGATTCGGAAATTTAACTACTTTAGAAATGATAGCCTTGCGTATGTGAAACAGACAGCAGACTCAGCAGACTTGCTGATCTTTGTACTTATTAGATGTGGCCTACAAAATTAGAAGTAAGTTTGTTTTTTGTCCTGCCATCTTACGTCGTTAATTTATTGTGCGGTGTACTGCGACCACCTTGGAAGAAGCGCTCGCCGGCCGCTGCCGCGGCACACTTTCATTTGTGTAATTTTAGATGTCATGTAAAAGTAGCAGTGATAACGACTTTTGTTGCTGACTGTACCTAATCAAAAGTACCTACCTAATTCTTATCTTCTCCTTGAAGGTCAATTATTCTTGTAAAGCATTTACATTCGTATTATGTTGCATATTTCTAGCACTTATACGCAACCATCTCACTGAGATAATACCCTGTACTTCTAATTTTGTAGGCCACATCTAGTAAGTACAAAGATCAGCAAGTCTGCTGAGTCTGCTGTCTGTTTTCTCTTAAGATATTACGTTTTTCCGTAATATTGTTACACTCTTGGGTAGTACGTATTACGTACATTTATTTAGTGCATACCATGCCCAGGTACGCCTAATAACTCTTTGTGGTGCGGCCAGGGAGTATACTCCCCAGCCGCGCCACATACGCAAGGCTATAATTTCTAAAGTAATAAAATTTCCGAATCTCTCTATAGCGTACGGAGGAGTACGTATTGCGTACATTTATTTAGTGTATACCATGTCTAGGTGCGCCTAGTAGTTTACAAGAACCGTGGTGGTGCGGCCAGGGAGTATACTCCCCAGCCGCGCCACATAGACTTCATTATATTTCATTATTCGTTGAGGTACAATTATTTTCATTACACGTACCGAATAGTACATTTAACGTACAAATTATATAGAAACTTGATGATGATGATGTCTTTTTAATTTTCCACTGTGGTGCGGCCAGGGAGTATCAAACGCTTTTAGCGATAAGACCGCGCCCATTGTGTCACCCTATGTAAAATTTCTACATTTATATCTGTAATTTTTTATGGTGTACATAATAGAAAGTATTCTATTCTAAATAATGTTCTAAATATCACTAGCCAGACCTGCCACTGCGTACGGTTTTTACGAATCGACAAAATATCCATATTTATTTATTATAATTATTTTAGTTGAATATTAATCCTAACTAATAGTATAAAAAGTGAGTTTGTTTGTTTGTTACGCTTTCACGTTAAAACGGCTGAACGAATTTGGATGAAATTTGGCACATGGGTAGACCATGACCTGGATTAGGAGATAGGATATTTTGTATCCCGATAGTACGTTCCCGTGGGATAACTGTCGACGTCCACGCGGGCGAAGCCGCGGCCAAAAGCTAGTAGTGTAATAAAATAATAATTAATTACGGCATGCGTTTGTTTCAGAGGTGTAGCGAGAGAACATGAGAAGTGGCATGCGGGGACTAAATACCAGTGTCCGCACTGTGCTAGCGAGTTTGAGTACGTGTTTAGTTTATTATATAAACTCTCGTAGCTTTACACGGCTCTGATATTTAAATACACATGAAAATTCTCGAGATACAAACACATTAACTGACAGACAGACGTTGCTTTTTAATCTATACATACATATATACAAATAAATTGGACATATAACAAAAAATCCATTTTGAATTTTTTTGTCAGTCTGCCTGTTTGCTCCAACTAATCTCCGTAACGGCTGGACTGATTTTGACGGGACTTTCACTGGCAGAGAACTGATGCTATATGGAGTAACTGACTTATTTTTTTAGAAAAAGCCACGCGAGTGAGGCCGCTTGCAACAGTTAGTTTATATTAAGTAAAGGGAAAAAAAAATACTGTTTCTCGTATATCGTAACTGCTTTATTTTTTGAGGTTGGGAAATCATCAAATAACTTCTCCCGCTTTGGGCGGAGCGGAAGGGCGTGTCAGACTTTTACTGACTAAAACCCACCCGTGTTCCTTCAGTTGCCTGTTACCAAGGTCCCGGTATCCCTTTCGGACGTTCCTGCAACCCTGGCAGGATATCGTAACTCCTAAACGGCTGAACTAATTTGTATTACAGTTTTACGGAATTATAACATTACAATTTGTTTTGTTTTCAGTAAAATAACGACATATATGGGTCATATTCGTATAAAACATGTGTCGGATTTCGTATGTGAACTCTGCGGGTACACGTTTGTCAGTGAGAAGGGAATCGCTGTTCATAAGAAGAAAAAACATCGGATTGATAAAGCGGTCAGTATCTTACTACTTGTACTAGATCTAATTATGTATCTTAGGAGGGTGCATTCTGAAGTTGGCAACGTTGCAAATAGCTGACGGGTGCATTCTGAAGTTGGCAACGTTGCAAATAGCTGACGGGTGCATTCTGAAGTTGGCAACGTTGCAAATAGCTGACGGGTGCATTCTGAAGTTGGCAACGTTGCAAATAGCTGACGGGTGCATTCTGAAGTTGGCAACGTTGCAAATAGCTGACGGGTGCATTCTGAAGTTAGCAACGTTGCAAATAGCTGACGGGTGCATTCTGAAGTTGGCAACGTTGCAAATAGGTGACGGGTGCATTCTATGTTGGCAACGTTGCAAATAGCTGACGGGTGCATTCTGAAGTTGGCAACGTTGCAAATAGCTGACGGGTGTATTCTATGTTGGCAACGTTGCAAATAGGTGACGGGTGCATTCTGAAGTTGGCAACGTTGCAAATAGCTGACGGGTGCATTCTATGTTGGCAACGTTGCAAATAGCTGACGGGTGCATTCTATGTTGGCAACGTTGCAAATAGCTGACGGGTGCATTCTGAAGTTGGCAACTTTGCAAATAGCTGACGGGTGCATTCTATGTTGGCAACGTTGCAAATAGCTGACGGGTGCATTCTGAAGTTGGCAACGTTGCAAATAGCTGACGGGTGCATTCTATGTTGGCAACGTTGCAAATAGGTGACGGGTGCATTCTAAAGTTGGCAACGTCGCTTATAGCTGCATTCTAAAGTTGGCAACGCCGCAAGTAGGTGACGGGTACATTCGGAGCTGTCAAGGTCCCATCCTTATATTACGAGACACGTATGACGAGGGGTGGGACGAGTCATAAGCATCGTGACGTCAAATATTCAAACTCTAAACTTCAACTCCACGCAAAACTTCTCTATGAATGTTTTTATAAGGTTTAATTTAAAATGGCAAAATGTGTAACGTCACTCCAGGGGAGGGGGATTCACACAAATGTGACCACCTGTGACAGGACGTAAAGTTCGTATGCCCACAAATATTCCGCTGTTTTGATTAATCCTAACTAACCTAACTTTAGCTTGAAAGCGTAACAAACGAAACTCATTTTCGCATTTATTATATTATACTTATTATATTATCCATACTAGTCCATACTAGTAGAGATGCTCGTGGCTAAGTAATAACAGCCGCTCGGGTCGATCCATCAGGTTAAGCTACGCTTGCCGGGGTTGGTCCGTGGATGGGTGACCATTTTCACATATCGAGACTCCTCCGTGTCTCGGAAAGCACGTTAAGCCGTTGGTCCCGGCTGTCATTCGTGGATCTTTGACAGTCGTTACGGATCGTCAGAAGCCCGAAAGTCTGACAACCAGTCTAACTAAGGGGTATCGTATTACCCAGTTACTGGGTTGTGCAGGTCAGATAGGCAGTCGCTTCATGTAAAATACTGGTATTCAGCTGCATCCGGTTAGACTGGAAGCCGACCCCAACGTAGTTGGGAAAAGGCTAGGTAGATTGATTGATTTTTGACTAGTCCATACTAATATTATAAATTCGAAAGTAACTCTGTCTGTCTCTCTGTATGTTACCTTTTCACGCCTAAACCACTGAATGGATTTCGATAAAATAGAGACAGGTGGCATCCCGGGAATGGACATAGGCTACTTTTTATCGACATACCACGTGGGCGAAGCCGCGGGCGGAAGCTAGTAATAATATTTATAAATGCGAAAGTGAGTTTTATTTATTACGCTTTCACGCTAAAACGGCTGAACGGATGTGGTTGAAATTTGGCATATGGGTACACCAAGACCTGGAGAAGGACATGGATACCTTTTATCCCGATATTCCTACAAAACCGAGACTTACGCGGTCGAAACCGCGGGGCGCAGCTAGTTTATCAATAACTAGCTGTGCCCCGCGGTTTCACCCGCGTAGATGTCGATCCCGTGGGAATATAGGGATAAAACGTATCCTATGTCCTATTCCAGGTCATGTCTACCCGTGTGCTCTCCCGCGTATACTCTCCTCTCTAAAATAGGGAACGTCGCGGAGGCGCGGCGCCGCCGCCGGCGTCGAACGGTTCGCGTGTTGCATTTTTATATAGTGAAATCTTCGAAATTAAATGTCCGATTCCAATTGAATTAAAAAGTATTTTACTGCTACATAAATATCCTTGATTTTAAAACTATTTATTTCAATAAGAATTAATATTATGTCGATAAAACTCCTTCGCAAATAATGCATTAACTTCGAAAAAAATTGATAACCATAAAAAAGGTTATAGTGAGTCAATCTTAAAAGATAGACATATGCTGTCGCGGACTTTTTTTTAGAACATTTAAAGTGGAACAATTCCATCATACATGATATTTACGTATCTTAAACCGTTTACGCAGCGCATGCAACGGAAGCTCTCAAAAAGGAATATTTTTTCCCGTTTTTGCAAAATTTTTCATTTATGCTCTGCTCCTATTGGTCGTAGCGGGATGTAATATAGCCTATAGCCTTACCCCTCGATAAATGGACTATCCAACACAAAAAGAATTTTTAAATTCCAATCAGTTGTTCCTGAGATTAGCGCGTTCAAACAAACATACTCTTCAGCTTTATAATATTATTAGTATAGATTCTAAATGAAATAGTGAAATGTCGCTGTGTAGTTAAGTAAAATCTACATTATTATGTTACAGTTAACTTTAGAAGGTCCCTACTGTGAACTGTGTGACGTGAAGTTCGTGTCGGAAGAGGCTCACGACAGACATCTGAAGTTATCTTCAAAGCATAGCAGTGATCATGACCCGTAAGTAAATCCTTACTAATATTATAAATGCGAAAGTAACTCTGTCTGTCTGTCGCGCTTTTACGCCAAAACTACTGAACCGATTTAAATGAAAAGACAAAGCCAATAATCGGCTCGAATTGTAAGTAGTGTCCGACAGACTTTCTATAATAATGATAATTCACATTAAAATATAGGAAGAATTATACAATATAAATAAAATCTGTAGAACCACACCGTTAAAAAGTAATTTTAAATAGTTATTCAATTTAACAACACATTTCATAGCTACATTTTCAATTAAAAATGTTACCAATACCAAAATATAATAATATCGATACGAAATTGCACTTGCAAATCGATTACAATATTATCAATATGAAGATACGTAACTGAATTTATTACTTACATAAATCGTAACTCGTAGTTATGTTAATAAATAGCGTTTAGTTATATTTTTAAATAAGTATATTACATTTTATAGTAATGTAATAATTAAAAACAATTTTTAATTCGATTATCGATATCGTTTAGCATAGTTTAGTTCTAATAATGTAATTATAGTGCTGGCAACACTTGATGTAAAACTCTATCTGGCATTTGTCAATGTCTAAAAGTTTGACTTCTCCCGCGAGACACCAGCTACGAAGTATTTTCGTATTTTTGTGAGTTTTGTGTTGTTTATTACTGTGTAAATGGGAGAAAAATTGGGGTTCCGAACCCAATTTTTCTAAGAAAAATTGGCTTTGGCTGTTGAAACTGAAGATAATGTGCTAAAAGTCATTATTTTAATTAATCATTTAATAGTTTATTTCATGATAACGTTCAATCAGTAGAATCAAGTGGTCAACTTTAAAAAACTATACACTATTTTTGGTGTGCTTCTAATAGAAAACTAATTATACTATCAAATTCTATATTTATTTTCCTTTTTTATGAAATATAGTTCATCTTTGTCGGTTCTGGCCGAGTCTTGTGGGAGACCCTGGCATTCTCCTTTGGTACACAGATAGTCTAGAGCCTGAGAAAGGACAAAGGCTACTTTTTAATGACATACCACGCGGGCGAAGCCGCGGGCGGAAGCTAGTTTACATATGGTTATTGGTTATACGTCTGCAATCGGTTAGCTTTATCTGCCTAGCCTTTTCCCAACTATGTTGGGGTCGGCTTCCAGTCTAACCGGATGCAGCTGAGCGACTGGAGGAGTGGAGGGGTTTTGTGGCTATGAAATAACAGTCGCACGAGTCGATCAATCAGGTTAAGCTATCCTTGCCGCGGTTAGTCCTTGGATGGGTGACCATAGACAAACCAAGACCCCTCCGTGGTTCGGAAAGCACGTTAAGCCGTGGGTCCCGGCTGTCATTTGTAGATCTTTGACTGTTGTTACGGGTCGTCAGAAGCCCGAAAGTCTGACTACCAGTCTTACCAAGGGGTATCGTATTATCCAGTTACTGGGTTGTGGAGGTCCGATAGGCAGTCGCTCCATGTAAAATACTGGTATTCAGCTGCATCCGGTTAGACTGGAAGCCGACCCCAACATAGTTGGAAAAAGGTAGGCAGATTGATTGTCATTGGGATCCGAGTAAAATGGTTGTATGCTTAAGAACATTTATTTGATTCGATATATTATTAATTTATCTTCCGCAGCAATCGAATCCGGAACGACTCACAGAGCATGAACGCTGAACGCAACGGTCGCGTTATGCGACGCATTGAGAGGAGGCCGGTCATACACCCGCGCCTACCTAGTGACAGCGACCATGAGCCGCACACACCCGTCAACTGCGAACAGGTGAGGTTAATACAAGGTCAAATAATTAGCTAGCGAAACTTCACACACGTGATGGGTTTAGACGTATGAGGAACAGGGTGTAAAGTTCACTCATCCTGTATAGAAAAGGGAGGATCCTCCGACCAGACGTGTGTTGTCGTTTTTTTTTTTTTTGATGGTGGGTAATCATCAAATGACTTCTCCCGCTCTGGACGGAGCGGGAGAAGTGTCAATCTTTTACTGACTAAAACCCACCCGTGTTCCTTCAGTTGCCTATTGCCAAGGTACCGGTATCCCTTTCGGACTTTCACGCAACGGGTGTTGTGTCTGGCGGGCAACTGCCCAACGATTGATGTTGGAATCTTGTATATGTCCATCGCCAGGTCTTTGATGCGTAGTTCGCATTTGGAGATGTAGATACCGCCACATGGGTATCAATATTATTACTAGATAAAAAACTATCACGGTTCATGAGATACAGCCTGGTGACAGACGGACGGACGAACAGCGGAACCTTAGTAATAGGGTAAAACGGGACCCCCATTTTACCCTTTGAGTACGGAACCCTAAAAAACAAGTAAACATCTAGGAGGGTATAAATATATTAAACACTAGCTTCAGCCCGCGGCTTCGCCCGCGCGGTATGTCGATAAAAGTACCCTATGTCCTTCCCCAGGATGCCATCTATCTCCTTGCCAATTTTTGTCGAAATCCGTTCAGTGGTTTAGGCGTGAAAAGGTAACATACTGACGGACAAAGTTACTTTCGAATTTATAATATTAGTATGGATACGCTTAATAAAAAATAACCTCCTCTTCTCATAAAGTCGGCTGAAACAACGCAAATCTTTTCTCCTACAGTGCGGCATGCAACTCCGCGACCTGCGAGTGTACGCGCAACACTTTCGACGAGCTCACCCGGACAAGAACCGAACCAAGTACCCTGCGATGAAGACCCCTTGTATGTGTGAGCAGTGCGGCAAGATATTCCAGGTATGTATTTCATTATATTATTATACAGGGTGTAAGGATAAACACCGTTGTCACTCAAACCATGGGTAGTTGACTTAAATATAAAAATAAATGACCGAGTAACAACAAAAAAATTGATATTTTCATTAAAATATTTGAAAAAAGTTCTATCCGACACCGTGCTCGCTAGCGAAACAGCTGAATGACTGAGGGAGGGGTCGCGATCGCGGCTGGTCAGGTCACGTCCGGCCCGTGTTGAGACGCAAGTTCGTTGCCCTAGGGCATCGGGTGAAAGGGTGAAATACTCTTGTGGTAAATGTAGATTTTTGATTTTACGTTCTATAAATGAAACCAAACCACTGGTTGCAAGGATAACGGTGTTTACCCTAACACCATGTTTATATATTCTGCCTTTTTTCGTGTAGAGTCTGGCCAACGAAAGTCGGTCCGGAAAACACGCGCAAAATTAAAAAAAAACGAGGCTGTTTATCCCTATACATAGTGCGATAACACGTGTTGATACTTGAAATTTTATTTTATTTAAATTAAATTTCAATTATCGACACGAATTATCGCACTGTGGCGGTATCTACATCGCCACATGCGAACTACGCATCAAAGATCTGACGGCACACAAAAATCCTGACGTCACATAAATCCTGCATCGCGCAATTAAAGTTTACCGTGCAGTGGACATATATACGAGAACCCAACATCAATCGTTGGGCAGATTCCCGCCAGACACAACACCCGTCTGGTCGGAGGATCCTCCCTTTTCTATGGTGGATGAGTGAACTTTACACCCTGTTCCTCATACCCCTAAAGCACAAACAGTCTTCTATTCAACTATTTTCATTTTTATTATTGAACTGCACGCGATTTATTTGTATAATTAATTCATATATTCACAATCAAACATTTATTTTCTTCATTTCTTTCGTTTTCAGAGTATGGCCCTCCTAAAAGACCACATGTGGGTCCACACCGGCGAAAAACGTTTCAAATGTGACCGCTGCACTAAAAGCTTTACCCAAAAAACAAACCTCGTGTTCCATATGAGGGTCCACAGCGCCACACGACCGAGCTACGAGTGTCCGCTGTGCGGGAAGCACTTCGCGTTCTTCAATAACAGAAGGCGACATATGTTTGTAAGTAATAACCAGTGATCGGAAATAGGCGAGCTAAAATACCTAAAGTTTGAAAAATCATCATCTGCCGCTAAGCTTGCCGGGGTTGGTCCGTGGATGGATGACCATCTTTACATACCGAGACTCCTCCGTGCCTCGGAATGCACGTTAAGCCGTTGGTCCCGGCTGTCATTTGTGGATCTTTGACAGTTGTTACGGGTCGTCAGAAGCTCGAAAGTCTGATAACCCTTACCAAGAGGTATTGCATTACCCAGTTACTGGGTTGTGGAGGTCATAATATGCAGTCGCTCCATACTGATATTCAGCTGCATCCGGTGAGACTGGAAGCCGACTCCAACATAGTTGGGATACGGCTACGCAGATTGATACAACACACACTTGTTATAAAAAAATAAAAATAAATCTTTATTTCCAGATCCACACCGGCTTGAAGCCCTTCAAATGCGACACGTGCGGCAAATGTTTCACGACAGCGGGCGAGCACAGGGCACATGTCGAACACGTGCATCTCAAGAAGCCCTGGCCCAAGCGGGCGCGCCAGAGGAACCGGGACTGGAAGTGCGACGACCCCAGTATTGAGGACTGAGTCTGTTCGTGAAGTACATATACTGAGTGTTAGGGTAGACACCGGTAAAAAAAAAATCAGCTGTTCCATACATTTTGTCGATTTAAGTGAACACAAATGTATGGAACAGCAGATTTTTTTTTTGCGATTTCATATTTGGTCCCATAGAAAAAGTATATTATAGATGACACCAAACCACTAGTTTCAAGGATAACGGTGTCTACCCTAACACCCTGTATTATAGGGAATGTGCGTGTTTTTTTTTAATAATCGATAGTAAACATCGCCAAATATAGAAAAAAAAATCGACGGCAAAAAAGCAATTTAAAGTACTTAAAAAATATCCAACCGACCCGGGCTATTTAAACGCCCTCCATTTGGCGCGCTTGGTGTGGTGACGTAACAGTCTATGACAATAAAAAAACAAGTGTCAAGTCAATGTCAAACATTCCTACAAAACACATTGACATTTTGATTGTTGTCATAGACTGTTACGTCACATCCGCTCTGACCAATAGCGTTTCTTTTCAAGTATATGAATTACAATTTAAAAAAAAAATCGCTCAAAAAGAAATATTATTCAAAAATATTGATGGAGGCGTAATTCTGAAGTAATATAGTTTATAAAATAAAAGTTTATAAAAAACTTGACCCTTATTTGAATCACATGCATATTCCCTATTATAATACCAGCTTATTATAGTCCCACTGCAAAGAAGAGATCTCTTCTCATACACAGAAGGCTCGAGCGTTGATCACCACGCTTGCTTAACACGGGTTTGCGATTTCAGACTTATACAGTGTGTTAGAGTAAACACCGTTATCCTCGAAACCAGTGGTTTGTTGTCATTTATAGAACGTAAAATCAATGGTAAACCAGCAAAAGAAAATCTACTCTTTTCCACAAGAGTATTTCACCCTTTCACCCTAGGGCGCTAGGGCAACGAACTTGCGTCTCAACATGGGTGGGTGGCGCGGGGTGGACGCGACCTGACCGGCCGCGAGCGCGACCCCTCCCTCAGTCATTCAGCTGTTTCGCTAGCGAGCACGGTGTCGGATAGTTTTTTTTTTTTTTAAAATCTTTTAATGAAAATGACGTTTTTTTTATTGTTACTCGGTCATTTATTTTTATATTTAAGTCAACTACCCATGGTTTGAGTGACAACGGTGTTTACCCTTACACCCTTTATAATGTCAGTGATGTCAGTTCAATATAAACTTAGAAAGTACATATTATGAATTGAAATGTCACATTGGTACTGGCAAGGATGTGAACCCACAACCTCGTGCATGCGAAGCGAAACCTTAACCACTGGGCCCTCACGTCTGTGAAGTACATCATCATCTGCCTAGCCTTTTCCCAACTATGTTGGGGTTAGCTTCCAGTCTAACCGGACGCAGCTGAATACCAGTATTTTACATGGAGCGACTGTCTATCTGACCTCCACAACCCAGTAACTGGGTAATACGATACCCCTTGGTAAGACTGGTTGTCAGACTTTCGGGCTTCTGACGACCCGTAACGACTGTCAAAGATCCACGAATGACAGCCGAGACCAACGGCTTAACGTGCTTTCCGAGGCACGGAGGAGTCTCGTTATGTAAAGATGGTCACCCATCCACTGATGTATCGACTCGTGCCGCTGTTATTACTTAGCCACGAGCTCCTCGTCTGTGAAGTACATACAAGGTATTTATTTATTTAAAAATCCGATAGGCAGTAGCTCCATCTAAAATTCTGGTATTCAGCTGCATCCCGTTATACTCAAAACCGACCCCAACATAGTTGGGAAAAGAGAGGCAGATTTTAATTAGTATTCAATATATAGCAACGTACAATGTTATAAGCCAGAAGTACAATGCAATTTTATCTCTCTATGGAGAGACTTGAGGATCGAAATTGTAATGGTTTTAACATTGAAAACTCTACTTTCGAGATCAGAGGCTCTAGACAAAGTGACATTCAATCAACGACAACGATGATGGAAAAGGCAAAAATGTATAGGACTGACATAAGCTATCGAAAAGCTTATGTCAATCCTGTTGAAAGTCGTTGTAGAAATACGAAACGCTTTCGAAGCGATTGTCACTTGTCTAGGCCCTCTGGCCTATTTTAAAACCAGAAGGCTAACTTAGGGCTAAAACTGCCCTAATGCAGTATATTTTATAGAATAACGCCTAGCTGAGTTATAAATGAAGTAATAAATAAACTTATAAATAATGTAATGGCTGCCTAAGACGTTTTATACTGTAAGTAGCTACATAGAATTAATTAGAAATTATAATAACTTAGCAGTGTACCGATTTGATCTCAATAATGAAGGGCCTACGAATATGATAATTATATTTTACACATAAATCACACCTTCCCGTGGGGGTAGGCAGAGACTACAGAAAGTCACCTACATGAGGGCCGTAGGCAGGGGGGGGGGGGGGGGTTTGGGGGTTCAAACCCCTCCCGAAATGCGAGAAACCAGAATCTCAATCTAGAGATCGACCTCCTAGGGTACCTCCTTATACAGATAATTGTAATCTATTTCGCATACGCGTACTTTATAATCTACAATACCAGTAAAAGTATGTTTAAATACTGTATTTTTATCGACTCTGACTTTGTATTGAATCAATTCCTGCAACTTCAGCATTCTCTGAGATATTCTAACC
This sequence comes from Lithophane ornitopus, assembly GCA_948473465.1. Classification (NCBI taxonomy): domain Eukaryota; kingdom Metazoa; phylum Arthropoda; class Insecta; order Lepidoptera; family Noctuidae; genus Lithophane; species Lithophane ornitopus. Next base: position 6,941,285 of record OX419640.1, on the reverse strand, counting down.
TCCATCAGCCTCGCCCAGACGGGGTGCGAAAATTTTCGAGCTCGCTTCGTTCGCTCTTGCATCTTTTTTGCATCATCCTTCTCAAACCTTTCTGCATATTAAGTCGATAAAGTTACTTCTATTTCTGTATGAGCGGTCAATGTGAAAGAAAACCTAACTTATTCGAAGCTGGTTGCTAAAAATTTCGAGCTCGCTTCGCTCGCAATAATTTTTTTAAGATTTCCGAAAAAGAGGAATTTCTCTTTTTTTTTAAATCTGTTTTACTATTTTCCTACCCTCTCTGAAATCAGAACTAGGTACTTAATTTCTTTAAAAAGTTTGCAATAAACCCCCCGAAATGAATTCCTGGCTACGGCCCTGACCTACATACTCCTTTGTAAGGCAGATGTGAGTGGAAACTCCAGAAGGGGATGCCCTAGGAGGACATACAAGGTGTTAGGGTAAACACCGTTATCCTTGAAACCAGTGGTTTGGTTTCATTTATAGAACGTAAAATCAATGCAAATTCATTTCTTTTTCTTTTTAAAAGAAAATCTACATTTTACCCCAAGAGTATTTCACCCTTTCACCCTATGCGCTAGGGCAACGAACTTGCGTCTCAACACGGGTGGGGGTCGCGGGACGTGACCTGACCGGCCGCGAGCGCGACCCCTCCCTCAGTCAGCTGTTTCGCTAGCGAGCACGGTGTCGTTTAGAAACTTTAAAAAATCTTTTAATGTAAATAAAGTTTGTTTTTGTTGTTACTTGGTCATTTATTTTTATATTTCAGTCAACTACCCATGGTTTGAGTGACAACGGTGTTTACCCTTACAACCCTATATATAGTGACCGGTGATTTTCTTCAGAATGGTCTGGTGCGTAGTACTCGCAACCGGCGTGCGTGTATGACTAGATGTATTGACGTAAATGAGGCAAAAGGATATATTTTATACTAGACAATTATTTTGATGTCTGGTTGTTATCGCCGAATGTAAAGAATTGAAAATTAATTATGACTACATCCCGTGCGCATTAACATGGCACCTGGCTCAATGACGTTTGTACCTCCCCCGCGCCCCGCTCGGCGACGACGGGGCGCGGCGCGGGGAGCGGGGGGAGTGTTGAGTGCCGAGCCAGGGTGCCATGTTAATGCGCACGGGTTGTCAATAGTAGGCAAATTTAGATGTATGTAAGTCCGAAAAAAATGCATCGATTTTCAATACTAGGTATTTATATATTTATTTGTGTGAAAGATTGTTCTGATTTTTTTATTTTGTCGAATATACTATGTATGAAATTCTCATGTTATTTATTTACATTTCTATAGATTTTTAAGAGCAAGGTCTCAAATGTAACTCGTGTATTTATACAGGCTCTGGTTTTTATTTTAATTGTATGAAATATAGCGTGTGATATAGATTTTTATTACGAATATAGCATAAAATAATCATAATAAAATCAGGCTATAACGTTCCCACTGCTGGGACACAGGCCTCCTCTCCGTGAGAGTGAGTGGGCCGTAATCCACCACGCGGGCCCAGTGCGAGCTGGTAGATGTCACATGTGTTCGAATGTTTGGTTCTAGGACATGCCGGCCTCAGTGGTGATGAAATAAAATTCACAGAGCTAAGTGCCTGTCTGCCTCCCACTGCCCTATTACGAATAATGATATTGAATTAAATATTATGATTACGAAAATACTCAAAAATAATGTATGTACATTTTTATTTTATGTGATGTAATTAGAGATATATTTTAGAATATTGTGAATAGTTGACTGCTAGAGAATTTATTTTAATTTACAGTCAGTTGCAGAAACGAGCTTTAACTTTTAAAGCTATCATTAAATACTAATCTTCAGTTAACTTGTTACAGAAAGCAACATTATACTCGGTTTTATTAGTTATTTGATGAAATTAATGAAGTCATTAGCGTTAAAATCCATTACGTAATGGAGCATTAATGTTTGGCTTTGTGCAACTGGTTGAAAATAAAAAATGTATGTAAGAGGCTCTTAGATTATAGAAATGAGGTGTAAAAATTGAGGCCTAGAAATGTTTCGAATATTTTATAATACTCGTAGCATAGATATAATTATGATTTTCCACGGGTAATTGCGTGACACACAGAATTGCAATCGATTCGTTCATTGCATTGTTGAGCAGACGAATTTTTCTAACCTATGAAGAAATGGATTAAGAATTTCCTTCAAAACCCTCGGATTGTGATTGAAAGTGTGTTACGCAATACGCAATTAGGTTACAGATGGAATCATGTAGTGTGAAAGTGGTTAGCCGACCTCGTAGTTGTTTTACCATTTTTGTCATCAATCCCTAGTAAAATGACAATTCTCTAAGGTTGAAAGTGTTGAAAACTACTGACCAGTTTCAAATAGACAAAAAAAAACGGCGAAGTGTGAGTCGTCAGATTCGTACACGAAGAGTTCCGTACCACCGTAAAATATAGGTACCTATAGCAATATTTTCTAAAAACGCTGAAAAAATAACACGTTTTCTTGAATTTTAATTTTATTGTTTGTTGTTTTAGCAGCCATATTACAGTTCGATTCAAACTTAATGGCGGCTCGGAAGTTAGATACTCGCTGCGCAGTACCCCACACTTCACCCCCGCTGACCCATGAATTCGTTACTGCGCAGCGACTAGCCTCATGTTCCGTGCTGCCATTGTTTCATCGTGGTGTAGTATAAACTGAAAATGTCAAGTGTCACCTATTACGGTACAAAAGATACAACTCTATGACAGACGGATGAACGAACAGATAGCGGAGCTTTAATGGTAATGGTACGGAATCCTAACAGATCTTAAGGCCTGCGCAGACGACGGACATTTCTCCGCGGCGGAGAAAAAAGTACGCTCCGCGAATAAAAAGTCCGCCACGGATCTACCGCGAACTCAACGCACACGGTGTGCGATCATTTGTTGCCCGGAAATGCTTTTTTTCTCGAGCGCCCAACGCGGACTAAAGTCCGCCATGTGCGTTGCTTCGCCTAGTCACACGAGTTCTATTTTTTTTTCGGGGACTCCCCCGTACTTTTGTCCGGTCCGCTCTCTGCTTGTCCTCAGTTATTCGGGGGACTTTTTGTACGCGGTACCTTTAATCCCTCGTTTGCGTTACTCGATACAGTTGTAAGCGATCTATTTTTAGCGGATAAAAAGTCCGCGGACAAAAATCTCTCGTCTGCGCAGGCCTTTAAGGTTTCAAGCGACATTCAACCATAACCATAGGGTGGTAGCGCAATTACGAGGTGGACTTAAAGGCTTGAGCTTGACGTGTATATTTATTATTGAGTGCGAGTTTGAAGTTATTTATTGGAAGAATTGTAATAAATGCGTAATTATTATAATATATTTTGTTGTTTTATTCATACAACCATTCTAATTGAAAAACACAGCCTGGTATTACGCCACTGCTGGGCAAAGCTCTCTTCTGATACACAGAAGGCTCGAGTATTGATCACCACGCTTGCTTAAGAGGGGTTGGTGGTTTCAGACTTATATTAACTACTAGTCCAGGTTTCCTCGTGCCTCGTGTGACTGACTAGCATGACCATCATCAGGGATTTTAATTTAGATAGTAAAAAAAATTATTGAGGAACCAGTATTAATAATTGCTATCTTCAAATTGCGTCGATATTTCTGCTCCATTTCTTTTTTACAAAATGTATTAAGACTTTTACTAAAACGTTATATCGAAAAACTAAAACCCAACTACGACTAAAAAGGTATAAACAAGACACCACAGACAGACAAATAAAAAATCCGGAGTCACACGTGTTAGGGCATAAATCGAACAGATTACGTGTGACTCCGGATTTTTTATTTGTCTGTCTGTGGTGTCTTGTTTATACCTTTTTAGTCGTAGTTGGGTATTAGTTTTTATTACTTTAATTTTTTTAAATTTCTTTTGGGGTTATAATATATATATTTTTGAAATGTGCTTGCAACATGGTAAGATTAAACATTTTTTTTTTTTAATTCCTGACTTTATGTCCTCTAGAGGGCGCCATTTTTAATGTGACGTCACATAGCCTTTAACCAGCGGACGATCAAGACGCTTCCAACAATAGCTCATTTGTGAAATTGTGATGAGTCGTTTAGAAGATATGAGGGAACAGATGAACATACATACATACATACCGGTTAAAATCATAACCCTCCTTTTTTCTTCGCCGTAGTCGGGTAAAAATAACGGTTTTATTTATTTAATTCGGTAATATTCACTAAAATATTTATCTATGTTGTGTGGACTGAGGGACCACAGATTTGTCGTTATATTTTTTTTGTCTTTAATGCTTTTGTGGTTTGTTATTTAGTGAATATCTTTACTAAATGTCTGTAATCACAAAACCTTAAATTTTGAGATACTTGCCGAGATTTGGCTGATGGTCTGTGTGAAATGAGGGACCACACTTTAAGGGCTGTAGTTTTTAATATATTGATTTCCAAATTCCCAGATTCGTTCTACAATTGTTTTAGGACTACTACTAAATCATGGGACTTTTTTTTTGCGATTCCCAGTTTATTTAATTTAATCATTACAATATTATTTATACAATAAAAACATAATAAAATTCAAAATATCGTTAGTCTAATCTAATTGAAATTAAGGTTATATTATTAAATTAAATTAAAATTTACATTATTAATTAAAATAAGTTCACACACACATAAAAAAATAGTTACTAATTCGTCGCCAAATATCAGAATTTTGTCGATCACTGGTTCAAAAGTTATAGGGGTTTATAGGTGGCCGATCTGGGGAGCATCTCCCCAGCTTGCCCCAAAAACGCTAGGGCACCTAGCGAAGATCTGTTTTCTTCCAATTTTTGTTGCTAATAAGTCGAAATTTTTCAAATTTTAAGTTATAGTGCAAGACCTAGATCGAATATTTAACGCGTAAACTATTCGATCTAGCTCTTGGACTATAATATTATACTGTAGTATTGAACTCATTATATCTTCTAAATTAAGACCCAAATCTGTGACTTGGCGAAAAATTGAGACTAATTAGCGACAAAATTTCATAGAAAACAGATCTTCGCTAGGTGTACGTTACCCCAGCAAGAAAGTGTCTCCTAGAGTTATAGGAGTAGAACGTATAATTTGTGCCTTATCTGCTGTAAATGTGCCCCCACATAAAAAATGTGTGCCCCCTGTCGTTTTGGAAAAAAACGGAAAAAACGATTCTTGCTGGGGTAACGTTTTTCTAGCAGGAAAATTCTAAACGAATGATCGGAGAGAGAAAAATTGTGCATGGCCAGAGAGCTTATATGTGTGCCAAAATGTGCCCCCAAAAATAAAATTTGTGCCCCTTCAGGTTTTCGAGATATTGCATTTCTTGCTGGAGTAACGTTTTGATGAATCGTATATCTCTACAACCATTGCATGTGCCCCTGTAGAATAAACATACACGAGTAGCTCTTAATGTGTGCCCCTTAGTGCCCCAATTAGATTTAAGAAAATATTTATAGTTTTGAAGTTATCGCGGTTTTATGAAAACCCGAAAAAACATCGCAGCGCCTAAATTAGACAAGGCATAAGTTCGCTGAAAACTGTATTCGGTCCTTCTTGACGCTAATAATAACCATACAAAGTTTCAAAACTGTCCATGCATGCGTTTTTGAATAATCTTGCTAAAAGTCAAAACGATGGTGTCATAACTTTGACGGCAAAATACAAGGAACCGGCTCAATCCCAGATGTGTAGGTGTAAACCAAAATCTTGTGCCTTTGGTCAAAAATATATGGTGTCAATCAAAAATATATGAGTCACGCAGTTAATAGGAATAAAGGGAATAAAAATAATAATTTCCACATCAACAAGCTGTTTCATTTATTATAGTCACAAGGTGCATTTAATATATTTTTTAATTAGCTCCCAAAACTTTTGAACGCGACTGTACGGACAACAGCTTAGGTATAATACGTCCAATAAAGAAGGTCATCGATATGTATGAATCCGTCGCTTTTTAGTAGTCATTCAAATTTGGTCGGATAACCAGCCGTTGTTTACATATTTTGGTTTTTTGTTTATATTTACTTAATGCGAAACATTCCAAGCTGAATATTTTCACCATATATTTTTGACCAAAGGCACAAGATTTTGGTTTACACCTACACATCTGGGATTGAGCCGGTTCCTTGTATTTTGCCGTCAAAGTTATGACACCATCGTTTTGACTTTTAGCAAGATTATTCAAAAACGCATGCATGGACAGTTTTGAAACTTTGTATGGTTATTATTAGCGTCAAGAAGGACCGAATACAGTTTTCAGCGAACTTATGCCTTGTCTAATTTAGGCGCTGCGATGTTTTTTCGGGTTTTCATAAAACCGCGATAACTTCAAAACTATAAATATTTTCTTAAATCTAATTGGGGCACTAAGGGGCACACATTAAGAGCTACTCGTGTATGTTTATTCTACAGGGGCACATGCAATGGTTGTAGAGATATACGATTCATCAAAACGTTACTCCAGCAAGAAATGCAATATCTCGAAAACCTGAAGGGGCACAAATTTTATTTTTGGGGGCACATTTTGGCACACATATAAGCTCTCTGGCCATGCACAATTTTTCTCTCTCCGATCATTCGTTTAGAATTTTCCTGCTAGAAAAACGTTACCCCAGCAAGAATCGTTTTTTCCGTTTTTTTCCAAAACGACAGGGGGCACACATTTTTTATGTGGGGGCACATTTACAGCAGATAAGGCACAAATTATACGTTCTACTCCTATAACTCTAGGAGACACTTTCTTGCTGGGGTAACGTACACCTTCGCTAGGTGCCCTAGCGTTTTTGGGCCAAGCTGGGGAGATGCTCCCCAGATCGGCCACCATTATAACTTTTGAACCAGTACCCGACAAATTCTGACATTCGGCAACATTCGACTATTATCAAAATTAAAATCCCTGATGGTGAACATGCCAGTGTCAGTCACACAATAAATAAATAAGGTGTAGTAGGTACCCCTCACAGACCAAGGAGAACGAGGAATTCAGAAATAAAAAAGTCAATTTTTATTAATTTTAATGTATTTTCATACTAAGTACATCAATACATGAAGGTAGAATTCTAACTTAAAAAGGTACATGATTATAATATGACTAGATGTGTAATACTTATTCAATGATCATTAAATCATTATACTGTAGGTAGGTGCTTCTAACACGAACATTACGGCAAAATATAGTTCGTAATAGTCCCATACCGTATAATCATCGACAAGTTCTGTATCATCTACCTAGCCTTTTCCCAACTATGTTGGGGTCGGCTTCCAATCTAACCGGATGCAGCTGAATACCAGTATTTTACATGGAGCGACTGCCTATCTGACCCTCACAACCATAGAGATATAATTATAGAATAGAGTGCGCGCAACAAACTATGAACAGTAGACACGGGTTTGAACAACACGACGTTCCTCACTACACTCACTCACTCGTCAGTTCGAGATTCATTCATTTGTATGTCACAGTGAAGCGGTACAAAGTGTTATTTTGAGGTGTTGGGGCATTCAATCATTTTGTATGGGACATTTGACGTGCCTCTTGTCTACGATGCGCACTAAGCGATTTGTGCAATATGCGCACTAAGCGATTTGTGCAATACACGCACTTTACTGTAATAAGCTCTAGACGTGAAGACCTGTAATTGGCTGTCAGATTATCATACTGTTATTTATCACCATTGTATTTAGCTGTAAGTCTTCCAAAGTCTGTAAATAAATAAATAAATAAATAAATAAATAAATAAATATTATATCACTATGCTCACAACCCATTATTTCGGTGATACCCCTTGGACAAGACATGTTCTGTATGGGAACCTTATTCAAAGTCAAATGGAATTAGCTGGAGACGTGACGGGTATCGTAAACTACACAAAAAAAAAAGTTTTTTTTTTGGATCTACAATCGCTGACCGATGAACAAAATGTCGGCGACGCGTGCCTGTGTACGAACCTCTATTATGAATTTGTCTCGCGGTAGTTGCTTAGAGACTAAAATCGTCGGGTTTCGAAGAATTGCATAGCCTTGTGTACTAAGTACCATGTAATACGTGGCGGGCCTATTAACGCTATGTTGCTCCTAATGTTCGTGCTAACTTCATTTGAAATTAAATAAGAAATTCAAACAAACTTTTTTTCGGTCCGTTCATCCGATTTTGACTTCTATATCGTAGGCATAAGGATGGCATTAAAAGCAAAAAAAGTTACACAATACCAACTGTCTACTGCAGCTGCCATTTGTCATGCCACCAACGTAATAGAAGTCAAAATCGGTTGAACGGACTGTAAAAAAGGCTTATTTAAATGTCTAATCTTATTTCAAATGGAGTATAAATGCACAACTTTCTTGTTTTAAAACATCGAGAGAAAAATCATCAATATTGTTGTAGTGTATGTACATATAGATACTATGGATAATATGTTGATAATGTAAAAATTTACTTATAGTAAACAATAAAATTTACTTATAGTAACAAATATGACTTTACAGAATAATAATCATTAGAACCAGCAATACAACTCCATAAGTTCATATAAGTGCCAAATGAATTTTATGAAATAATCATTCAATACACATATATGAACTAAGAGAGTTGTATTGCTGATTTTAATGTTTATAATTCTGTAAATCCAGTCGGACCGCCAGTCTTACCAAGGGGTATCGTATTACCCGGTTACTGGGTTGTGGAGGTCTGATAGGCAGTCGCTCCATGTAAAATACTGGTATTCAGCTGCATTCGGTTAGACTGGAAGCCGACCCCAACACAGTTGGGAAAAAGGCTAGGCAGATGATGAGATGATGAATTATATAAATCCATATTTGTTACGGTCGCCAAAATTTGAAAAAAAAACGTAAGAACATTTGAATTTCGCGGGCTACCCTGAAGCTTTCGCTTTATGCGGCGTAAATTACGCAAAATAATTTATACATTCCTACTAAGTAAACAATAATATGACACGAGAAATTCGGTTCTATTTGAATGATCCTTACCCACTACAAATCTTATGTTCTCACTTATATTATAAATGCATAAATAAATAAAGGAGATTGAGCGTTTCTGCCCTGGAGCCCAATAGCGTTAAGATATACTAATGGAAAGATCTCATCAAGAAGAATATTTCTTATTCTGAAGACTTCTCTTGATCGTTAGTACGAAAGGAGCTACAGAGCTTTAAATGTGGGTGATTAAATATTATTGAAATTCTGGTATTTTGACAATTAAATAACTTTTAATGATTCAGTGCCCTGCAAACAGCATCTTTGAAGCCTATAAGCGAACATTTTAAAACATTGATCTCCAATAGATGCCATTTTAGGAACAATGTTTCTAAGAGTCGGTCGACCGGACAGATCGTTAAGCCTGACGCGTACCCCAATATAGTTGAGATATATGCCAATGGAAAGATCTCTTCAAGACTAATATTTTGTGATAGGACGCTTCTCTCGATTGTTAGTACGAAAGGAGCTACAGAGCTCTAAATGTGAGTAATTAAGCATTATTGAAATTCAGGTATTCACACAATGAAATGACTTTTATTAACTTTGAGCCTTGCAAACATGATCTTGCAAACCTATAAACGGACATTTTAAAAAGTTGGCCTCCTAGATGCCGCTTTGGGAACAATGTTTTTAAGAGTCGATCGTTAAGCCTTCGTTAAGCCTGCCACATCCCCCAATAGAGTTAAGATATATGCCAATGGAAAGATCTCTTCAAAGGAAATATTTCGTGATATGACGTTTCTCTCGATTGTTAGTACGAAAGGAGCTACAGAGCTCTAAATGTGAGTAATTAAGCATTAATGAAATTCATCACCTATTTAGGTCATTAACTGTGAACTGACTAATAATAGGCAAAAGTTGTGTTTGTAGCAAAGGTTATCCCTAAAAAGTTCTTTTCAGTGGTATATATCTTATGGCTATTGGACGCCAAGAATTCCTTAACTTCGGTGCGCAATTTATTACCTCTTTAGGTCATTATTTCCGAACTGACTAACAATTGGCAACAGTTATGTTAGAAGCAAGGGTTCTCTTCGGAAAGCTCTTTTCATTGGTGTATATCTTATGGTTATTGGGTCAAGAAAAATCCTTAACGTCGGTGCCCCAGTAGTAACACATATTTAGGTCATTCACTCCAAACTGACTAACAATTGGCAAAAGTCGTGTTAGTAGCAAAGTGTCTCCTTGGAAAGCTCTTTATATTGATGTATATCTTATGGCTATTGGGTTAAGAATATTCCTTAACTTCGGTACCGAAGTAGTCACCTATTTATGCCATTAACTCCAAACTGACTAACAATTGGCAATAGTCATGTTAGTAGCAAAAGTTCCCCTCAAAAAGCTAAAGCCATTGATGTATATCTTATGGCTATTGGGCCAAGAAAATTCCTTAACTTCAATGCCCAAGTATTCACACCCATTTAGTTCATTTACTCCGAACTAACTAACAATTGGCAAAAGTCGTGTTAGTAGGAAAGGTTCCCCTTGAAAAGCTCTTTCCATTGGTATATATCTTACTTTTATTGGGCTTCAGGGCAGAACCCCATAAGCAGGGGGCCCATTCTCATTTGTTAATAAATAGACATCGGAACATGAAAAATGACTACGAATAGATAATAATACAATGACACACTCATATTTAACATTTTTTTGAGGTTATTATATAACCTTTAAATACACTGGCCGTCAATACTTTATTAGTACCACACTTCTAAAACGGCAATAGCTTATTACAAAAAGAATTTAATTTTTAACCGACTTCTTCGAGGTTCTCAATTCGTCTGTATGTTTTTTTTTTTGTATGTTTGTTACGCGATTACTCCGCCAATTATAAATCGATTTTGATGATTTTTTTTTTTGGTATGTCATGCTTCCGAGGTGGTCCCATATAAATTTGATTAACTTTGCTTCCGTAATTTTTGAGTTAGCTTCAATATTACGTATTTTTCCCACTTAGTTTATCTAGATGATATCTTGTTTGACTCCTTCACTGTTATTTACATAGCAGGTAGTGGTATTCGGATTTGTGTGGGGTAGGTACCACAACTAAAAAGTGAAATATAAAAACTTTTTACAAAAACAAAACAACCGATTTCCAAGAAAAACACTAAAAAAGTGAAAAATTACTTTAATTTCGGAAGGCGGTGTCTTTGCTTTTCAATTTCCGTTTTTTGCCACCGACTTCCGAAATTGGCCGGGAATCCGCCTGGGATTCCCGACGCCCAGGGTGTCTCCAGCGGCGGCGGTTAGGGGCGTGAGGGCGCAGGCTTTGCCTCTCCCTCACGCGTTCCGCCTCCTCCTTCGCGAGCATCACTGCTTCGCAGAAGGAGGTGACCGCCTCGCATGCCCTCTCGCTCCGTACCATGGCCTGGACCAGGGCCGGACGCGAGAGGTCAGTGCCGCCAATTGCCTACACGAGGACACTTCGGTGCTCCGCCCAAGCAGGGCACACCTCCACCGTATGCTCCACCGTGTCCTCCGGACGATCCGCACAGTGGTGACACCCGGGCGTTACAAGTGGAGGCCTTGAGGCGCGATTGTCAAATTCTATTTTAGATGTGTCACAATAATTTTTAAATTTAGAGTTTTTTTTTGTCAGAATAGCGGTAAAATTCTCATAGCCAAAAGTAAGGAATTTTAATTAAAGTTTAGTTAGTATAGTTCGGTGTACAACAGAATCGGCACCATTGTGTACCTTTCAGTCTGTGCTGAATAAATGTATTTTCTTTCTATTTTATCGATAATTCAATTATCTAGACGTTGCAAGTCAGCGAAATGTTCACGTAGCATTAGATTTTAATATTATAATACATTGGCTTATTTTCTATTCCTATATCTATTTGCACGAGTTGAATGTCTGATGCAGGCATCGGCGTTGTTAGTTCTTGGTTCTGTGAACAAAATAGAATATGTTATCAAAGAGCGAGGTTATAGCAGAATCATAATATGAAAATATTATGAATCATCGTTAAATGTCACCAACTGACAATTAATAATATGATCTGCGTGTAATTCATATTACGAAGTAATTCATCTGTTTGACAGTTTTCTATGGATATTCGTGAAATGGTCCACAAATTATGAATTACATTTAAGTCAAAAAAATAAAGTAATAAAAACTAAAACCCAACTACGACTAAAAAGGTAAAACAAGACCCCACAGACAGACAAATTAAAAATCCGGAGTCACATGTAATCTGTTCGATTTATGCCCTAACACGCGTAGTTGGGTTTTAGTTTTTATTACTTTTTTTTATTTTATTATTTTGGGTTATAGTATATATATTTTTGAAATGTACTCATTAAGCCCTTTCATTTGATACCCAACATGGTACGATTAAACAATTTTTTTTTTAAATTCCTGACTATATCCTCTGGAGGGCGCCAATTTTAATTTAATGTGACGTCACATAGCCTATAACCAACGGACGATCAAGACGCTTCCAACGGTACCTCATTTGTCAAATTGTGATGAGTCGTTTAGAATATATGAGGGAACAGATGAACATAATACATACATACATACATACCGGTCAAAATCATAACTCGTCTTTTTTCTTCGCCGTAGTCGGGTAATTAGAGGAATTGCTAATGTGGCCGGCTTAGGCCCTAATTCCCTAATTGCGTAACACACGATCGATCACAATCTATTTAATTTTGACAGTTCAACAACATTCATTGCGTTATTTACCTTGTTGAGCAGATAAATTTTTCGATCTTATGAAGGAATGGATAAGCAATATCCTTCAAAATGGTAATCGTGTTATTTACAAATCTAAACTCCAAATCAGGATCTAGCGGAAAGAAAAATTTGAAAAGTTGTCGGGAAAATTGGAAAATTGAAAGTGCATTTTCTATGGGATTTTTTTATGAATTGTATTGCAATTTGCAAATATTCAAACTATGATCACCAGAAGTGATTAACTATTCAACGGTACCATTATCGTCCAGGTCAGTCCTGCGAAACATTGCCACAACTTTTTAACCGACTTCTTCAAAAAGGAGGAGGTTCTCAATTCGTCTGTACGTTTTTTTATTTTTTTTGTTTGTTTGCTACCCGATTACTCCGCCAATCGTGAATCGATTTTGATGATTCTTTTTTTGTATGGTAGGTCATGCTTCCGAGGTGGTGCCATATTAATTTGATTAACTTTGCTTGCGTAGTTTTTGAGTTAGCTTCAATATTACGTATTTTACCCACTTAGTTTATCTAGACGATGTATTCATTAACTCCTTCACTGTTATTTATATCAGCTAGTGGTATTCGAATTTGTGTGGGGTAGGTACCGCAACTAAAAAGTGAAAAATAAAACCTTTTTACAACAACAAAAAAACCGACTTCCAAAAAAAACACTCAAAACTGAAAAATAACTTTAATTTCGGCAGTCGGTGGCAAAAAACGAAAATTGAAAAGCAAAGACACCGACTTCCAAAATTAAAGTTATTTTTCAGTTTTGAGTGTTTTTTTTTTTTTGTAAAAAGTTTTTTCACACAGCGTTTTGGAATGAGCCGCCATAGTAGTTATTGTATTATATTAAAATACCTATCTAATGACATACGTGTGGTTGTTATTGGTGCTTAGACCAGCTTCCATACATTCTTGCCGATTCTCCTTTGGACAAGACCACGTCTGTCGGGTCGCTTGATGATAAAAATGAAAGGGAAAGAGGGAAGACGTTCGATAAGAGGCCTGAGTCGACGGCGCGTTATGTTCCACGCGCGCCTCAAAGAGATTTCAGCACAATTAGCGGGGTCCGCTAGGACCGATGCCTGCCAGGGTTGCGTGAATGTCCGAAAGGGATATCGGGACCTTGACAACAGGCAACTGAAGGAACACGAGTGGGTTTTAGTCAATAAAAGTCTGACACGCCCCTCCGCTCCGCCCAGAGCGGGAGAAGTCATTTGATGATTTGCTAACCGCACAAAAAAAAAATTACCTACCCCACACAAATTCGAATATCACTACAGAACATCCTCTACATATACTAAGTGGGAATAAATACTATGGGACCACCTCTGAAGTATACCCTTTCGAATGAAAAAAGGTTTTTTAAGTCGGTTAAAAATATCGATAAACACACAAAAAAAAAACATACAGACGAACATAGAATCTCCTCCTTTTTGGAAGTCGGTTAAAGTAAACAGACAGCTGTGCTACTGGGGAGTTTGTTGCGCCACTTCTTCTTCCCAGCTAAAGCACTAGGAAGTGTTGAGGGGTGGGCGTGCCGGGGGACTGTCTTATGTCATTTTGACGTTCGAAAAATGCCGATTCTCAGCCTAGTTTGAATAAATGGCAATTGATTTTGATAAAAAAAAAATTGATTCTTTTATACAAAGACCAGCTACATTTTGTCATATGATTTTAATTCACCTGTCTGCTATCCTTCCTCTTCCCCCGAGCCCGCTTCGGCCACGGCTTCTTAAGATGCACGTAAGTGACGTGGACACGTTTCTCACTCGCATGCTTGAAGCATTTGCCACACATCTCGCATTTGAACGCTTTTAGACCGGTGTGACTCTGTGGACAAGAAATATTGGTTAAGTTTGGCAAATATTTGAGTACTAGCTGCGCCCCGCGGTTTCATCCGCGTAAGGCACGATCCCGTGGGAATATCGGGATAAACAGTATCCTATGTGTTAATCCAGGTTATAAACTAGCTGTGTGCCAAATTTCATCCAAATCCGTTCAGTAGTTTTTGCGTGAAAGAGTAACAAACATCCATCTATACTTACAAACTTTCAAATTTATAATATTAGTTAGATAAAGATGGCATAATATCCTTTTACCTCGATCCAACCCTTGCGGTACGCGTCTAGATCGTCTCGCTAACTCTTCCTGGGCCTGCCTGATATAATATTACAAGCTGCGCCCCGCGGTTTCACCCGCGTAAGTCTCGATCCCGTGGGAATATCGGGATAAAAAGTAGCCTATGTCCTTCCCCGGGATGCCATCTATCTCGTTGCCAAATTTTGTCGAAATCCGTTCAGTGGTTTAGGCGTGAAAAGGTAACATACAGACCGACAGACAGAGTTACTTTCGAATTTATAACATTAGTATGGATTATATTATATATTTATATTAAATTATCATATAATATAAATAAATAAAGTTAGGCCGTTATTTTAAAGTGATTACTGACCACCATATGCCTCTGCATGTTACTTGCAGTAGTGAAACTCTTGGAGCAGACACTACAAGTGTGATTGCCCCGCGCAGCTCCATGCACGCGCTGGTGAGCAATAAGTCTGTATTTCCGAACAAATTGCTTGTCACAGGCCGAGCATTTAAATTGTTTAGAGTCTGTATGGGTCCAGCTGTGGTCTTGCAAGAGGGCTAGGCTCTGGAACAAGAGAAAGATTTTTATGAGCATCGTTAGAGTTCAAAAATTGACAAGCGATCATGAAACACCAGGGGCCTCCATCAGGGAAACATAGTGAGGAAACCGGCATGTCCTAGAACGAAAAATTAGAAGACACGTGACATCTACCAACCCGCACTGGGCCCGCGTAGTGGATTACGGCCCACTCCCTCTCACAGAGAGGAGGCCTGTGTCCCAGATGTGGGGACATACAACATTATTTTTTCTTTATGCTAAACCCGAAAAGGGGTCATTGTACTCATCATTTTGAACAACTTTTTCTATGGGACCAACACTGAAAAAGTTGTACAATGACCCCTTTTCGGGTTTAGCATAGAGAAAAAATAATGTTGTATAGCCTGAATATAGGCTGATTATATAAACACGATAAATATCTTTAATTTCGGAAGTCGGTGTCCTTGCTTTTCGTTTTTTGCTACAGACTTCCAAAATTAAAGTTATTTTTCACTTTTTAGTGTTTTTTTTTGGAAGTCGGATGTTTTAGTACAAAGTTTTTATCAAATTCACAAAAATATACCTGAAACATTTTTCCGCAAACTTCGCACATGCTTCTCGACTTCATAGAGGGGTAGTTGGTTCGATTCTTGTCCGGGTGCACTCTTCTGAAGTGTCTGTAGTATGACAAAGGATCTGACAGTTGCATATCACACTGAAACAAGATTAAAATGTGATTAAAATTAGGATTTTATTACATAACTAGCGAGTGCGGTATTATTATGAGCATTTTTTTAATTATTGTCTGTTTGTTCAAGCTTATCTCCGAAACGGCTGGATCATGTTGACGGGACTTTCACTGGCAGATAGCTGATGTTATAAGGAGTAACTTAGGCTACTTTTATTTTTGAAAAATAATTGGGGTTCACGCGGGCGAAGCCTCGGCCAGCAGGTAGTGTTATAATATTATTTTATCTACGATACGGGAAAAGGCTAGGCAGATGAACTCATTTAAAAAAATGATCATTGTCGTGCACGCGCGTTTCAATACCAAAGCGCTGTAATAAAAAAAAAACTTGTATGTAGTTCGAATTCACGTCGTTTCGATATTAGTATTGCAAGGAACCTTTTATAGAGGACTAGCTTCCACCCCCGGCTTCGCCTGCGTGGTATGTCGATAAAAAGTAGCCTATGTCCTTTTCCAGGTCAAGGTCTACCCCTGTGCCAAATTTCATCCAAATACGTTCAGCCGGTTTAGCGTTAAATCGTAACAAACAAATAAACAAACTCACATTCGCATTTATAATATTAGTTAGGATTCATATCATGGGTGTAGATAAAGTCTTGTATGCAACTGTAAATAATTAGGTATTAAAACACTCATGTGATACTATTATCAATTTATCACACTACGCTTCGCCTCGGGTAATAAACCCACATTCGTGTTTTAATACCCCTTATTATACAACAGTTGCATAAATAACTATTAGATTACCTGTTCACAGGCTATGGGTCCTTCAGGCTTGTATGTATACCGCCTCTTCTTCCTTTCTGTATCGTTGTGAATCTTACCGGTGTTTTGATCTCTATAGTTACGACTGTCACGTGATTTGTTGGATTTTCTGTTAAAAAGTTTTATATTAAGATTTTATTTACCTAAGGCCGCATTCACACGGAATCCGTCATTGACGTTTAGTCAAAAAACACGACACGTCTTGACGGATGGACGTTCAGATTCGTCAAAAAAACACAATACGTCATGAGTTCATGATGGATGGACGTTCACATTGCATACAGAAACGAGTTTTTTTCGCGATTCGTCAAAATATCCGAATAGATGTTCACACTTGATTCGTGATTCAGAGCTTAGTCTTGGGCGATACCTTCAGCAGATCCCAGTGCCGTAACTAGGGCGGTGCCAGCGGTGCCCAGGCACAGGGCGCAGAAATGACCAGACCAGAGCCACTTACAATACCTATTTCTTATTTATTTCTTCGCAATGAAGACAGCGCGTAAAGTAAATCTTTAAGTAAGGTTTACGGTTTGCCTTGAATCTGATCAGTACTGATCAGTAGTGATCAGTATTTGGTGTCATTTGTGTCTAATTGTGAATTTTGACAAATGTTTTCGAATAAACGGTTTTTCACCTAATTTATTTAGGAGTATGAGGAACAGGGTGTAAAGTTCACTCATACTCCATAAAAAAAGGGAGGATCCTCCGACCAGACGGGTGTTGTGTCGGGCGGACAACGCCCAAATCTTTTTTTTTTTTTTTTTTAGATGGGGCATCTTTAGATGAAAATCGTAACTATTTAACCGGACTTTCCTGTGGCTGCCTTAAACTACTACACTCAAAGCCTCCAGCCAGGGGACAACTGCCCAACGATTGATGTTGGGTTCTCGTATATATGTCCACTGCACGGTAAACTTTAATTGGGCGATGCAGGATTTATGTGACGTCTGTCTGACGTCAGGTCTTTGATGCGTAGTTCGCATGTGGCGATGTAGATACCGCCACATTTATAAACACAATTTATTTGAAGTTCCTTATTCAAAACTTTATCAAGTACTTAAAATTAAGTGTACAAAAACTTAGTTTTTGGATGATAGATTTATTTTTATAGACAATCCATTTTATTGTCAGAACCGGTTATGATTAGAAAATATTTCAAGGGCGCGGTTATAGCAGCTCGCACCGGGCGCATAAAAGGCTAATTACGGCACTGGTAGATCCGTCACTTTTTCAGATACTTTTAGAACACGCATTAATTTGTTGTACTTACATTTCATCGCTATGTTTTCCCGATAACTGCACGTGTCTGTCTAAAGCCTCATTGTTTATAAATTGTACATCACATTTGGTGCACCACGGACCGTCTGTAGGAACCTGTAAAAGATAAAAAACTTTTTACAAAAAAAAAAAAACCGACTTCCAAAAAAAAAATCTCAAAACTGAAAAATTACTTTAATTTCGGAAGTCGGTGGCAAAAAACGAAAATTGAAATGCAAAGACACCGACTTCCGAAATTAAAGTTATTTTTCAGTTTTGAGTGTTTTTTTTGGAAGTCGTTTTTTTTTTTTGAAAAACGTTTTTATTTTTCACTTTTTAGTTGTGGTAGGTACTTAACCCCACACAAATTCTAATACCACTAGCTGATGTAAATAACAGTGAAGGAGTAAATGAAAACATCGTCTAGATAAACTAAGTGGGAAAAATACGTAATATTGTAGCTAACTCAAAAACTACACAAGCAAAGTTAATAAAATTTATATGGAAGAATACCTCGGAAGCATACCATAAAAAAAACATGCCATACAAAAAAAGAATCATCAAAATCGATTCATAATTGGCGGAGAAATCAAGTAACAAACACACAAAAAAAAACATACAGACGAATTGAGAACCTCCTCCTTTTTGAAGAAGTCGGTTAGAAATACAATATTGGTAAAATGTTTAATTTTGTGTGTACAAGAAAAATAATTATGAAAGAGATTAGTTTAATTTAAAAATGGAACGAACTTTTTACTTCAACACATGGCAACCAAGGAGGTAACTTATCGAAGATTGATTTAAATTTCGAACTGGCTTGCAAATATCATAGCTGTTAGTAAAAAATAAACAAATGAACATAATATTGGCGCGTGAAAAATCATTGTTATTCGTCATTGATTCGGGACTTCGAATTTATAATTTTCAAATAAAATGTTCTACATAAGTACCTACGACCTAGTTTTAATTTCCGCGCATTATTTGAGAAAAGTTCTATACAAGGCTTGGCAACCAGGCATTGATGAACTCACATATTTTCACGTCCGTCTATCAATGCCTCTTTTGCCGGCCGCTGCAGTAATGTACTATTGTGCCAAGACATAAAAAAAAATTGGTAAAATAATGCGTTACTTTGCGCAAACACAATTTTTATGTTAGCGAAGTGTCGAAAAGTTCAGCGCTTGCTTGCACTGCACTACGGCGTAGCTTGCTTGTTACTACGGCGTAGCTGGCTCTGTGCTACGTCGTAGGCCAGACTGCTATTGCGTAGCATCATGAACTACGGCGTTTGACAGTTTATGAAACACTGTAAATCAGCGCTCGGTGTGGCAACACATCGTGTTCTGGTTTGCGACTGGTCAATCGTCATCATAAGGATGAGACGTGAAACACGTGTCGATTCTTCAAGAATAGTTAAGCGGAATAGGTTACTTAATATATCTACGTTTATTGTATTTTATAATGGATTTCTGCAAAGTCACGCCTGAATCAATTAAATATCTTTGTTCAGTCTGTCATTTGAGTATTACACTTACTTGGTGATCATCAAGCCGGTGTTTCAGCTTCTTATGAAGACCTAAGCCTTTCTCGCTAACGAAGGAGTAGCCACACAGCTGACACACGATGTCTGAAGGGTGCTTTATGCGAATGTGACTCATGTAGGTTGATAGTTTCCTGGAAATCGACAATAATCTATACAAGTTTCTAAAACCATATTCGATTTGGAGTCGTCGACTCTCTAGTTCTTTGTGTCGTATCTAATTAGAAAGAAAGAAAAATGCATTTATTGGCATTGTAACAGATAATTATACCTTAAAACTATAAAAACAGAAACAATCAAAAAAATGCCAAAAGGGCCTCAGCTCAGCATACTGTCAGATGGCAACACAAAGTGTACCACCTGACGCTGATTTTCAGCTGCAACCCACGAGTGTCATACGCTAGAATAATAATATAGGTTATAAATAAATAATTAAAATCTGATATATAAGATAGAAGAAATACAATATATAAAAATACCTAATAAATGTGAATGTTCATATATAAAATATAATATTTAAAATGGCAACATTCCGTTTAGCCGGCAAAAACTAAAGATACACTCCTTGTTCAAAAAGTTCAATAAGTAGTCTAAAGTTCTGGTCAAAATGAGGCGAATTCCACGCGAATTTCGCATCCGTTTGACCTATTTTTTTTTTACAACATACATCCTTATTAGAAGCTCGTGGAGCTTGAGGAGCTCGTGGCTACGTAATAACAGCCGTACGGGTCGATCCATCAGGTTAAGCTACACTTGCCGGGGTTGGTCCGTGAATGGGTGACCATTTTCACATATCGAGACTCCTCCGTGCCTCGGATAGCACGTTAAGCCTTTGGTCCCGGCTGTCATTTGTGAATCTTTGACAGTCAGGTCGTCAGCAGCCCGAAAGTCTGACAACCAGTCTTACCAAGGGGTATCGTATTACCCAGTTACTGGGTTGTGGAGGTCAGATAGGCAGTCGCTCCATGTAAAATACTGGTATTCAGCTGCATCCGGTTAGACTGGAAGCCGACCTCAATATAGTTGGGAAAAGGCTAGGCAGATGATGATGATACTTATTAGAAAATAACTAATTAAAGGGAACTCGAAAAGTTAGAAAGGGAGTGAGTACCGAGATCACGAGTAATAGAGAAGTGTGGAAGAAAGCGACATGTTGCTCCGACCACGAATAGATTGGTATAAATGACTTACTCGAAATTCTCCATACAATGTGGGCAAACATATTTAGTGCCATTATGATATTCCTCATGTAGTTTAGCTGCATGCCTGAAAATCAACAATCGAATTTAATCTTTACGTACTTTATAAAATAAAGACCGCTTTTCGTGTGTTTATTGCTTCTGAACTATAAAGCTTGACCGCGACGCTGTTCCGCCCCGAAGGTATGTGCGCGGCTCATTGGTCAACGCTCCCGGTGCGCGCCACCCGGCTGCTGCTCATTGGTCAACGCTGCTAGCCTCGCCGCTAAGGCGCGGAACAGCGTCCCGGTCAAAATTATTATTCACAATGGATTTTAAATTGTATTGCAATGTTGTTAAATGTTAATTACTTTGCAAACTGTTGCATACAGTGTGTAACAAAAGTGAGGGTGTTCTAGAGATTAATGCGTTCAAACAAACATACAATAAAACAAACTCTTTATTATTAGTTTATTATACATATCGGGTGTAAGGGACAGCCCTCCTCAAACTGATGGGATGAATTGAGGATATCATACTAAGACGGCCGGTACATGAAATTTTTTCAGGAACGTTATGGGAATCCAATAAACCTGATTCGTTTTATTACCTCACACGCAATGTATCGTTACCGTGGCACAACCCACATAGCCGCACTCCCCGTGGCAGGGGGGGCGCGCACGCGCCGCGTTGTTTATCAATGTAAATTTTGAATTTCACGCGACGTTCGCTATAGTATTTCAACATTAATTGCTGTTTTATTTTTATTTTAGCTGTTTTATTTACATAAATGGACTGTTGCCGAGTTGCCGACAGAGAATATAATTTAAAATTGAAATAATAAAAAAATAGGTAACTGATAAAATAAAATAAAAAACATGTTCCTGAGAAAAATTTCGGTGGAATATGATTCAAAATAAGGAGCTAAATGCCCCCTGTTAATTTGTGGAGGGCTGTCCCTTACATCTTGTATTATAGATTAATACTAACCTTCTAAAAGTAACATAGTTACATCTCCTGCAGCTAAACTTCTGCATATGACTTGTTGTATGGTTTCTGAGCGCTTGCAACTTTTTGAAGCGTATCTTACAAATAGTACAGCTGTATATTCCACATTGCTGAAAAAAAACATGGAACTACAGGATGTTAGGGTAAACACCGCCTTGCAGCCAGTATGATTTCATTTATAGAACGTAAAATCAATGGAAAAAAACATTTTTTTTTTAAATCTACTTTTTACCACAAGATACGCAAGTTCGTGGGCGGGGGTGTGGGACTTGACCTGATCGGCCGCGAGCGCTACCCCTCCCTCAGTCAGCTGTTTCGCTAGCAAGCTCGGTGTCTGATAGAAACTTTAAAAAATCTTTTAATGAAAATAACGTTTTTTTTTTGTTGTTTTCGGTCATTTATTATTATATTTAAGTCTATGTTTATATGGCCTATGTTTTGAGTGACAACGGTTATTACCCGTACACCCTGTTTTTGGTCTGAAAAAGTTGAGTAAAGAAAAATTATATATATGGCCTGTTCTGAAAATATCGGATGAAAATGTAAACAAACCGTGTTCAAGTTAAGGGAATAAGAAACACTTTACACTGTCGTCTGCAATTAGGTTTCAACTTGAAGTTGTAAGAGAGGTTAAAATGACAATACCTAAAAAAAAAAAACCGGCCAAGTGCGAGTCGGACTCGTGCACGAAGGGTTCCGTACCATTATCTATAAAACGGCAAAAAAAATCATGTCTGTTGTATGGGAGCCCCCCGTAAATATTTGTTTTATTTTAAATTAATTTATTCTGTGAATATTTCAAGCGTCTACCTGTTGCCGTTACCAATATCAAGCAAAAAGGAGAAAATTAAAATCAGTTTTATTGTATGGGAGCTCCCTTAAAAACAGAAATACATCATCTGTGAAAATTTCAACTGTTTAACCATCACGGTTCATGAGATACAGCCTGGTGACAGACGGATAGACAGACAGACAGCGGAGCCTTAGTAATAGGGTCCCGTTTTACCCTTTGGGTACGGAACCTTAAAAAACAAATTGAAAAATAATTAATATGCCAATTGATTCTTTTGCATGGTCTCATTAATACCCTAGAGTTATGGGATATCTAAAAAACATGTTGAATATGTAGACAAAATTGGTACTTACATCCGTATGCCTTATCATGTGTCCTTTAAAAGCATCTTTATCTAAAAACCCTTTAAAACATTCATTACACTTAAATCCTGAATTCTTATAATTAGTAGAAAATTGTCTTTTATTAATCTCATACATTTGTTCTTCCTGATTTAAGTCCTTGATATTAAAAATATCGTTACTCAACACTTCATTCGCCGGCTTGCAACGTTTATCTTTTTTAATTACTATTTTTTTCTTTCTAACTTTTTTGTTTTCTATCTTTTCGTTTTCGTCGCTAGAATCTATATAATTAAATGTAGGTGTGTCATCGTCACTTAAATCTAAATTAGGTAAAGTGATTTGTTGAATTTCATGTGGTTTATTCTTGTTGGGGCTGCAGTCGCGTTCGCTGGAGTACACAAAATGATAATCTGCGTGATCTGCCTGGAATGTTCTCGTCCGTAGAGTTGTTGTAAGGTTGTGTGCTGCTAACGTGGTGTCGATGAGAGATACATCGAGGCGTTGCTAAAAATAAAAATGAACTTATTACAAAAACAACCGACTTCCAAAAAAAAAACAACAAAAGTGAAAAATTACTTTATTTTCGAAAGTTTAGTAATAGTTGCGGCCCGCGGTTTTACCCGCTTAAGTCTCAATCCGGTGGGAATATCGGGATAAAAAGTATCCTACGTCCTATTCCAGGTCATGGTCTACCTATGTGCCAAAATTCATCTAAATCCGTTCAGACGTTTTAGCGTGAAAGCGTAACAAATAAACAAACTCACTTTCGCATTTATAATATTAAAAGTTGCAGGACTTATTGCAGGACATAATATATGTAAAGGTAGGATACATAAGCATATTGTATATGTATACTCTGTTCCAAAATTATTTGATCAAAATGTAAATAGATGGATCAGAAATTGTACCTATGAGTGCTTTGATTTTATTATTTGAATATACTTAAACCCTATTTTTTACTCTATTGAGGTTTGAGGTATCGTTGGAAGCAGGGCCGTAGGCAGGTTTTGGGGGTTCAAACCCCCCCCCCGAAATACAACCAGAATCAGAATCTCAATCTAGAGATCGACCCCCTAGGGTACCTGCTTATACTGATAATTGTAATCTATTTCGCATACGCGTACTTTATAATCTACAATACCAGTAAAAGTATGCTTAAATACTGTATTTTTATCGACTCTGACTTTGTGTTGAATACATTCCTGCAACTTCAGCATTCTCTGAGATATTCTAACCTCCCGCAGCCTCTCTCAGGCGGGGTGCGAAATTTTCGAGTTCGCTTCGCTCGCTCTTGCATCCTTTTCTGCATCATCCTTCTCAAACTTTTCTGCATATTAAGTCGATAAAGTTACTTCTACTTCTGTATTATCGGTCAAAGAGAAAGAATACTTAACTTATTCGAAGTAGGATGCAAAAAATTTCGAGCTCGCTTCGCTCGCGATAATTTTTTTTAGATTTCCGAAAAAGAGGAAAGTACTCTTTTTTTCTACCCTCTCTGAAATCAGAAATAGGTAGTTAATTCTTTCAAATAACTTTGTCCTAACCCCCCCCGAAATGAATTCCTGGCTACGGCCCTGGTTGGAAGCGTCTTGATTGTCCGCTGGTTACCAGCTATGTGACGTCACATTAAATTGAAAATAGCGCCCTCTAGGGGACAAAAAGACAAGAACAAAAAAAATGTTTAGACTTTCATCAAAAAGTTTTGGAACAGATTATTGGTACCGAGAACTCCGCTTCCCGCCGGAATCGTCGACTGCTCACTCACATTGATGAACGGGCGAATGAGTGAGTAGAGTAGTGTATTTGTTTGTATCGCTCGTGTCCTGAATGTTGTGAACGAAGTCATCCGAGCGTTACACTCCCAGCAAACTCGCGGGGGCAGTGACACACCCTGGCATTCTTCCTGTAGAAACAATTGTAAACTTACGTTCGAACGGCGTTGAACTGAAAAAAAAAGAGAAGGAGCGATACAGGACGTATAACTCCATCTCTTTCACACACTGAAGTAATATTAAAATAATAATGTATTGCTTTTATATCAAGAAGCGATGCGCATTTTACTTGTGGTAACCAAGTGTTGAAAAAACAGAGATGGAGCTATACAGGACGTATACCTCCATCTCTTTCACACACGGAAGTAAGATGAAAATAATATATTACTTTTATCTCACGAAGCAAGCCGCGTTTTATTTGTGGTAACCAAGTGTTGAAAAAAATGGGATGGACCTATACAGGTCATATAACTCCGTCTCTTTCACACACTGAAGTAAGAATAAAATAATAATTTATTAATTTAGTTCATGGAGGACTAATACAAAATATACAGCTAATAAAACACAAAAAGGGAAATACATAGTCGCCAGAGAGCCAATAACCAGTCCTCACGTTTAGACTTATAATAAAATTAACATATTGCTTTTATCTTACAAAGTAATGCGCGCTTTACTTGTGGTAACCAAATGTTGAAAAAAAAAAGAGATGGAGCTATACGGGACGTATAACTCCATCTCTTTCACACACTGAAGTAAGAATAAAATGATATAGGTAGTATTTATATCTCACAAAGCGATGCGCGCTTTAAGGCTCGTGCAAACTGGCGCGATATCGCGGGCGCGACAATCAGCGCTACCCTCGTCGCGCCTGTTTGTGGAAGCCTTTACTTGTGTACAGCTGGACAGATGAGGTCACAAGGCGGGGGGACATGTTTTATAATATAGTAGTGATAAATAATCAATCAGGCTAGGTGGAGCGACGATCTTCGCAGGGTGGCTGGTAGCAGCTGGATGAGAGCTGCAGAGAATTGAGCTGAATGGCGTGTAATTGGAGAGGCCTATGTCCAGCAGTGGACTGCTATAGGCTGATGATGAATGCATTAAAACTTACCCCGTTGTTCTGGTTGTTCAGTACTTCCTGGAAGGTCGTTCGATTTTGTGGTGGTATTGTATACAATTTTCTGTCACTGCAAAGACATAAGCAGCACACCTGTGAGAAAAAATTGTTTTGAATAATAGTTTGTCAAACTCAAACTCTAAGCATTTAATTCAATTAAACCATTTACAGGCACTTTTGAATTGTCAAGGGGTCAGTCAGTCAGAAATATGAAGCTAGTTGCCCATTCCAAAGCGTAGTAGGCTATGGAGAAGAACAGGCAAGAAACTCCACGGACAGTCATTTAAATCAAAAAAATTGTAACAATATATTGGTTACATCATTCATGTTCAAATTATAAATCCAGAAAGCATGTAGAAAGCATGTTAAAAGCGTCCACAATAAAAACAAAAAATAATTCAAATATTAAAATAAGCCAAGAGATGACCAGTCACAACTGATGGCGGCCGTTCACGAACATGATGCACGAATCAGCACCATTCAGCTCAGCCATTTTGAATGGGGCGAGACATTGTAATGTGCTAGGCTGTATATTTATGTTCCAATTCCAAGGCCCATTTGTTTTTCATTCTCTCTTAATTTTATTGTCTGACAGTTTGAGTACTTTCCGTGACCCAACCAAATGTTCTTTCTTTGGTGTTGTTTGTCATGTCTTTGAGCTCCTTTAGAGGAAATAGGGTCGGTCTTTTCTCCATACAAAAAGTCATAATTCGAGGTTCGGCTCGCATCTATTTCTTCCTCCAATATTGGACCAATTTGAAAGATATTTTATAAACTGAATAAGAAGGATATTTACTGTGCCCCATCTCATATCTACTGTGTCATTAATAGTTGTCAAATTTGTTCACTAGGCCTCTGATGACAACGTGCTGCGGTCTAAACAGGCAATTTTGAGCATTTTCTGAGGGTTCTAGTGCTTCTACAGATAATGTATCATCAAAACGGAAAACATAGGGGCATAGAACTAGTTGATATTTATTTACTGTAAAAATCATTGCTCTAAGGCCATAAACCAGAGAGAAAACAGGCGAGAGTGTTTGTATGGAGACGGGTCCAACCCTTTTTTCTTTTAAGTTCTGAGTTGAGCTACTACAAAGATACTTACTTCTTCAGCAGTTTTTTCCTGACCCTCAGTGTCTTCATTATCACTTACTAACTCGTCTGGTTCAGTAGGAAAGCTAACTGTGAATGCAGCTATATCAAAGTTTACATTTTGTGGTACAGAACCACTATTTTCACCATCATTGTCTTCCTGGTTGGCACTGCCTCCATCCATCTTGTTGTCTTGTATTTACCTGGGATATACTTTTTTACTTTTATCAAAGCAAACTTATGTATGTAAAAATTATAACTTTTGAATGAAAGAGGATTTTTTAATTTTCTAATTGGAATCCTATTAGAATGCTGTACCTACTCCATTATCTGGGGTCGACTCACAAAGAACTTTTTATAGAAAAATCTAAGTTTTTACTCGGTATTATAATAACAAGGAATAATTACTTCATAGTAAAATATTGGTAAATGCATTAAAGATTTTACCTGGACAGAGCGGCACACAAAAGTTGACTTAACACTGTTTATCTTTATTTAGTGTTTTCCAAATGCAAACTGCAGGTGCAAGTGTGCAACTAGGTAGTAAAACCGATCGATTATTTTCAGATTTAGAGAATCGTCTCATCGTCTGTCATTTGTTATTTATTTTTATTTTGCCGTTTCCGGGTCCGTCCCCGTCCGTCAGCCACTTGAAAAAAATAGTCTTCCTATTTTGTTGTCTTTGGTCTTTGGATTCATTTTTATTTATTTTCCATCCCTAACGACAGGGTTCGTTAACGATAGAAAATAAATCATGTTTTCGAGCACATTCAAGTTACTTATAAAAATAAACTTTCTTAACCCGCGAAATTCAAACTTTCTTAAGTTTTTTGCAATTTGCAGGTCTGTGTCAGGTTGTAATAGATCAAACTATGATTCACGGCCCCCCAACGTAACAAAAAATGTATTTAGGGATTAATAAGAATCCTCAAAACTATTTAATTAGAATTGGCCTCAAATGTCATGATTTCACGAAATAGTCATTAGATAGGGTAAAGTGAATTATGAGAGTGAGTAAGGCTGAAAATGCAAGTATCCAATCTCAGAGTTGGACTCTATGGTTGTTTGTTTCCTAAAAGAAGCGCGCCATTTTTTTGGAAAAATAGGCGGGAAATCTCAGTATTTTTCTCTTCGCATCAATCAACACGTAACACGAACCCAGTGAAAGAAAAAGGTAGGTAATTAATTGCTTTTGTCGTATTCTTGATAAATATGTAAAATTATTAGTGAATAAGCATAGGACAGACAGGCAGGGTTGATTTATGCTGGGACAGACTGTTCATATCGGAAAGTGGGGAAAGCTGTGCTGTGAGAGGGATCTATGATGACCACTCGTCTCAGATCAAATAAAATTTTGTGTGATCTTAGCCAGCAGTAGACTGCGATAAGCTAAGTTGATTGAAATGAATTAGCCATAAAATTTAAGAATCAAGGGTCACAAATTCCGTATGCCAGACAAAACTAAACTACTGAGCATTTCAGTAGTTTTGAATGAAATTGATGATGTGGACCTACAATCTTTATTGCAGATGAGTCGTCGCAATTTGCGGCAGAAGCCGCGCATTAGTTATTATGAGCCTGACGAGCCGAGCTTGGACGAATATATATGTAAGTACATACATTTGATTGATTCAAACGAATGTAGTCATCGTTACGTAGATAGGTATAAACAATGCACGTTCCTTCTCTGAAAGAAGAGATATTTGCGCTGCAGTGACACAGGCGGCTATTATTAAAATAACGATAGTATTTTAGTAATTTGAGAAGCGTCTTATTAAAAAAAAACTTTATTTATTATTGGAGGTTATAGTTTGGTGCTACATCTTTTGGCGCTCAAATGACAGATTTTGACAGCTCAGATTTTGTGAATTTTATTGAAAATCAAGATGGCGTTAGTTCCGATTTTGGTCACCAGCCTACTATAATAGGTACTTTTGCACAAAGATCTTTAGAGTCTGACCAACGAAAGTTGTCCAAGAAAAAAGGCGGCAATTTAAAAAAATCATGAGCCACCCACTGCTTAAGCGGAGCCGATACTATTTAATATTCAAGACATATTATGCGATACTTACATCAATATTTCATATTTATATAATTATTAGACATGTTATATTGTATTTAGAAGTGAAATAAAATATTCAACAGATAATAATTCGTGGACAGCTTTCGTTGGTCAAACTCTAGGCACGCTTGGATGTTGGTAGTTTTAGTTAAACATAATTTTGTTGTTGTCTTGTCAGTTTGCGATGAGTGCGCCGACTTTGTGTACGAGTATTGCGCCATACATGGACCTTTACTAGTCATACCTGATGACAAGGTAAGAACTCACATTTTATTCTAATAACCAAAAGTTGAATCTGATTTTTATTTTGTAGGTACATAAACTTAGTGCATAATCTACTGTAATATTACAAAGAGAAAAGATTTGTATTTTTACCCGACTGCCCCAGAAGGAGAGTAATGTTTTTGTTTGTAATGAATAAACTCAAAAAATCCTGAACTGATTTCAAAAATTCTTCAGTAGGTACAATACCTATTTAAACTATCACTGAGTGGGCTATCCTACTAATATTATAAATGTGAAAGTTTGTGTGTTTGGATGTTTGTTACTCAATCACGAAAAAACGGCTGAATGGATTTGGATGAAATTTGGCAAACAGATAGTTTATAACCTGGATTAACACATAGGATACTTTTTATCTCGATATTCCCACGGGATCGAGACTTATCCGGGTGAAACCGCGGGCGCAGCTAGTTATTTATAAAGATATCACGCGAGTGAAGCTCGCGGAAGCTAGTTTTATTTTAGATATGTTTTCATTTTGTTTACATATTTCGGAACCATGGGGTCCCGGTCTTTTGGAAGACGTACGAGGGGCCAAAGCCAACTTTAATGGAATCAGGCACCAACGGACGATTATCCCTGTTCGTCATTTTTATAATTATTATGGGAAAGAACGAAGTACTTATGTACTTACCTAAAATAATAAGGGTGCGTTTCCATTGAAGCGGCGACGAGCGGGGCGGAGAAGTGACGTCTCATCAGACACATGCGCTGAGCGGAAATGAGATATAGATTTAAACCTATGTGATTGGTCGAATCCTGAACGTCTCCTCTCCACCGCATCAGTGGAAACGCAACATATTCGCGATGCGTGATGCTAGGGCGGTCGTGTGGGTTTGATCCTACGGCTGAGCCAAGCATGATTACCTAGGTTTTTCTTCTTGAGAAGCAGCGAGGAGTTTCGACTTTAGCGGTTAATGACCATAATATACTCTAACACCTTTGTGTAGGTTCCGTCCAAAAGCCCGTTCCCTGCTTACGTCCCGCGCGCCGCCCTCACTATCCCGCATGTGTTCCTGCACCTAGCTCCCTCCATCATACCAGGTATGCTACCTATTTTACAATATTTAAAAAAATATCACACTGTTTCGTAAATATTTTGTCAAGATATGCGAACATCTAAAATGTATGGAGACACATTTTTTTTTTTGTTGATAATGATGAATGAATGATGAATACAAAGATCCCGAGATTTTCAGTTATTTCAATTGCTTATGTACATACTTGTTTGTTGTATTGTGTCACTCAGGGGCAGGTCTGGGTGTATTCAGCACATTAACTCTCCCGCGCGGGGTACGCTTTGGTCCGTACTGCGGAGTACGCACGCAAGAAGTCGACTCCATGTATTGTTGGCAGGTACTGTAAATCTATATCACTACATTATAAAACAAAGTGCTCCGCCGCGTCTGCCTGTCTGTCTGTTCGCGATAAACTCCAAAACTGCTGCACCAATTTTCATGCTGTTTTCACCAATGGACAGGGTGATTCTCGAGGAAGGTTTTATTATATAATTTTCCACGCGGGCACCAGGTAGTATATTATAAATTAAAGTCGCTTTTCGTGTTTGTCTGTATGTCCGCTTTGTTCTTCTAAACCACGCTACAGATTTTGATGAGGTTTTCACCATCGTTTAGAGAATTTATTCCGGAAGGTTTATGTGTATAATACGTTAATGTTAAAAGTTACATATAACTAAGAAATCTCGATGTTTTGTTAAGTCCAAAACACCGTTGTGAAGCAGGAGCGGGTCGCGAGTACGTACCTTATATGTATAAATAGTTTAATTTTAAATTTGATAATACTCATGATACAAATAGAAGACCTGTTAGGTTAGACAAGGTTGTACAACCTGTTAGGTTGTAAGCCTGCTAAGTTGACCTGTCATGTACTTAGCAAGTATTTTAAATGTTGATGTTAGGGCCCCCTGAAATAATTAAATTGCTGTGAAGCCACTTAGGGGGCGTTCATAAAATACGTGAGATGTTTAAGGGGGGGAGGGGGTCGAGTCAAATCTCATCTAATCTTACGTTGGAGAGAGGGGGGGTCTCGGCAAATAACACGCAATAATTTAATAATTTAATTCATACTTCGACGTTATACATCTACTGACTGTCAAACCACCATTTTGTTTTATACCAAATAGCTCAACTTAATCTGAATTTACGGTACAGTGTAGCCCGTCCTTTGTTTTCGCGCCACTGTCAGCCGAACGCGCGACTCGATGATTTTACAATAACAATCCAACATATTTACGTAAGAAACCCACATTTTGAAAAATCTCATGTGAGATTGGGGGATGGGGTTGAATAAAATCTCACGACATCTCACAAGGGGGGGAGGGAGGGACAGAAAATTAAAAAACACCTCACGTAATTTATGGACGCCCCCTTAGGCCTACGATATAATTTGGGCCCCGCTAGATCTACTCTAACGGTGAAGGAAAACATCTTGAGGAAACCGGCATGTCCTATAACCAAAAATTCGAAGACATGTGACATCTACCAACCCGCACTGGGCCCGCGTGGTGGATTACCCACTCCCTCTCACAGAGAGGAGGCCTGTGTACCTGTGTTTAGCAGTGGGGACGTTATAGCCTGATTATCCTAGATCTACTCGCGCTCACACAAGCGGTCGCACGTGGTGGACGCGGCAGACGGCGAGCGCTCCAACTGGATGCGATACGTCAACTGCGCGAGGAACTGGCGCGAACAGAACCTTCTCGCTTACCAGTATCAGGGACAGCTGTACTATAGGTATGTTTTATTAATCGCCTAGTGTTTTTGGGTTGGATGCACAGGACCGGTCATTGTGACGATAGTTAATTCCGGCGTGACTTTGCGGAAATCCATGATAAAATACAATAGACGTAGATATATTTACCGAGCGGTCGACGCAGAGGTGGGTGGTTGTCTCTGCGTCCAGCCCTCGGTCGTGGTCACATTCACGTCGTGTTCTGGTTTGCGACTGGTCAATCGTCATCATGAGGATGCCTCGTTGAGAAGTGAAACACGTGTTGATTTCTTACAGGGTTTTTTATGACTCTTGAGGAATAGTTAAGCGGAATAGGTTACTAAATATATCTACGTCTATTGTATTTCATTGGGACGATGTTTGAGTGGGGGTCTTCGTCCAGCTGTGTAGTAGGTATCAACATGATGGGACAGCTTTTTATTTGAGGAGAGGAGCTCGTGGCTAAGTAATAACAGCCGCGTGCGTAGATCCATCAGGTTAAGCTACGCTTGCCGGGGTTGGTCGTTATGTAAAGATGGACACCCATCCACGGGGATGGGTGACCATCTTTACATACCGAGACTCCTCAGTGGCTCGGAAAGCACGTTAAGCCGTCGGTCCCGGTTGTCATTCGTGGATTTTTGACAATCGTTACGGGTCGTCGGAAGCCCAAAAGTCGTCTGACAACCAGTCTTACCAAGGTGTATCGTATAACCAGGTTACTGGGTTGTGGGGGTCAGATAGTCAGTCGCTTCATGTTAAATACTGGTATGCAGCTGCATCCGGTTATACTGGAAGCCGACACCAACATGATGGGAAAAGGCTAGGCAGATTGATTGTTTTTGGGTTGAATGCACAGGACCGGTCATTGTGGCGGGCAATCTCTGAGAGGAGAGGCCTTCGTCCAGCTGTGTAGTACTCATGAAACTAAAAACTTTTTTATTTTTAGTTGAATGAGTTGATCCCAAGCAGGTAAGTAAAAGGTGATAATTTCATGAGCACTAAATTTCTTCTATCAACTGGCCACATGTTCAAACATCACATTTTTGGTAGCGGTCTTTTTAACCTCCGACGGAAAAATAGGGGCGTTATAAGTTTAACGTGTGTATCTGTGTGTCTGTCTGCGCCATCGTAGCTGCCAAACGGCTGAACCGATTTTGATTTTTTTTGTTTTGTTTGAAAGGTGACTTGATCGAGAGTGATCTTATTTATTTATTTATTATTTATATACACACAGTAAAATACAAAGAGATATGACATAATTATGATATGAGTACAAAGGTACTGCTTATTTCTTAAGAAATTTCTTCCAGCAGACCTGCGAAAGGAGAAATGAGAAAGAAATGTAGACAATAGTGTGTGAGAACAAGAAGAGAAAAACATGATTATGCGAAGTCTTAACTAAAATATTAAATATACCTACACATATACGCAAGAAAATTAACATATACTTAAATAAATACATAAAGCTTAAATATATAAACATAAATACACTATAGGTACCTATATAATTATATACTCATAGTTGAGAGGAAAGATAATGCTCTTTTACACGAAATTTAAATAAAGAAACAGTTTTCAGATCACGAATGCTAGGCAAAGTGAGTTCCACAATCTTACAGCATGGACAGAGAAGGAATAAGAATAATAGCTTGTTTAATGACGATGGGATTTAAGGAGGGATCTAAGGTGAGATCTACACGGTGCGTCACTAGGACGAGCGTAAGAAAAACGCTCACGCAGATAGGACGGATAGGACGGGTTGTGTAAGATGTTGAAGAGGAGACATAAAATCCGAGTGTTCCTGCGAAGGCGGATTGGGAGCCACTTGAGTTCCTTGCGAAGGTGAGAAACATGGTCATATTTTCGGAGACCGAAAACAAAGCGAATGCACAAGTTTTGCAAGCGCTCAAGCTTGTTTAATAGCTCCTCAGTAGCATCCAGGTAGCAGGCGTCGGCATAATCTATAATCGGCTGAATAAGTGTTGGTGCCAAGGAAATTTTAGTCTTCAAGGGCCGGAAACTTTGGAGGCTTTTCAGCGAATAAAAGGAGAAATGTACCTTTCGACTAACTTCATTGACCTGAGCACGCCACGAAAGATTAGAGTCAATTATAACACCCAGATCTTTGGCGGTTTCAGTATAGTCAATGCGAACACCATCGAGAAACAACGGCATCAGAGATGTAACATCAACCACATTGCGAACGAATCTGCTGCCTATGATCCTGGCCTGGGATTTAGTAGGATTAATTTGCAAACCAAATGACTTAGCCCAAGCGCTGATGCAAGCCAGGTCATGATTCATAGCAGCAATTTCGGAACCCGCGTCAGCTACAGTAAAGTGTCGGTAGAGCTGCAAGTCATCTGCGTAGAGATGAAAACTAGAGGAGATTACTCTGGTAACAAAGTTGATGAAAATTCAAAAAAGAAGAGGTGAGAGAACGCTACCCTGAGGAACACCCTCAGTGAAGCTACACCAATCAGAGAAGGAGTCCTCAAGGCGAACACACTGAGAGCGCCCCCGAAGATAAGAACTGAACCAAGCTAAAGCGGAAGAACAGAAATTGATTGATTTGAGGATACCAAGTAGAATGTCGAAATCCAAGGTTGAAGGCGTTACTAAAGTCAAGCAATACAAGGACAGTAAGGGACTTATTCTCCATTGCCCAGCGGATGTCGTCAGTTACTTTCAAAACCGCGGATACAGTACTGTGACCCGCGCGAAAACCGGATTGAAAAGGGGAAATTATCGAGTTTGACGCCAAGAAAAATGATAATTGCCTATGAACTATGTGCTCAAAAACTTTGGAGAGAAATGGGAGAATAGAAATAGGTCTAAAGTGGGTTAATAAAGTAGGATTGTTAGAAAAACGTTTATTAGATGTTTTGTTTTTGTCGGGGGTTTTTAATTTTTCATATTAATTAGCTTGTGACTTACATAATACTTTGCTACGAAATGTTTCAGAACAATAAAAATAATTCCTCGCTTCACGGAGCTGATGGTGTTCTACGGCAGCGAGTTCGCGAACGCACTTCACATCAACCTCAGCAAGTACAACTCACCGCCCGGCTATGCGCAGAAATTCGGTAAAATATTTTTTATTGATGAACCCTTCGGATCAGCCTTATTATTGGTCTTTTACCTTACATGCGGCGACAAATAAAAAATCCGGAGTCACATGTAGGTATCTGTTTGATTTAAGCCCTAACACGTGTGACCCCGGATTTTTAATTTGTCTGTCTGTGATGCTTGTTTATATCTTTTTAACCGAATTCTTTAAAAAGGAGGAGGTTCTCAATTCGTCGTGTCGTCGTATTTTTTTTTTTTTTTTTTTGTGTTTATGTTACTCGATTTCTCCGCCAATTATGAATCGATTTTTATAATTCTTTTTTTGTTTGATAGGTCATGCTTCAGAGGTGGTCCCATATATTTTATTAACTTTGCTTGCGAAGTTTTTGAGTTAGCTTCAATATTACGTATTTTTTACCACTTAATGTATGTAGATGATTTATATTGATTGACTCCGTCACTATTATTTACATAGCAGGTAGTGGTATTCGAATTTGTGTGGGGTAGGTACCACAACTAAAAAGTGAAAAATGAAAACTTTTTACAAAAAAAAAAACAACAGACTTCCAAAAAAAACACAAACAAAGTGAAAAATAACTTTAATTTCGGAAGTCGGTGGCAAAAAACGAAAATTGAAAAGTAAAAACACCGAATTCCGAAATTAAAGTTATTTTTCACTTTTTTTGTGTTTTTTTTGGAAGTCGGTTGTTGTTTTTTTGTGAAAAGTTTTTATTAGTTGACTTTTTTGTCGTAGTTGGGTTTTAGTTTTATAACTTTTATTTTTAAACGCCAACTATACTGTTGTTACCTAGGCTGAGTTTAAATGATTACTTACCTAGGTACATTTCGATGTGAATCTGCATTAGTCTGCAGATTTTTATAAAAATACCTACGACATAATATTTATACATTTTTATTTACAATAGGTGCACCCGCTGCAAAGAAACCGAAACTAGACCAGCAAAACGAAAAAAAAGAAAATTCAATATCACCCAAGCCTAAGAAAAACGGACAAGCACATAAAAAAAATACTAAGAAAAGTATATCTAAAACTATAAGTAAAACCACAAAAAATATAAAATTTAACAATTCTTATAAAAGTAGTCTTAAAGGTACAAATAATAATATTAGTAACAAAGAAAATATTGTAGAAACTAAAAGCATAGAAAATACTACTCTATTGCAGTGTAATAATGTTGATAAAGATGAACTCATATGTAATTACAATGGTATTAACAGTAGTGATTTAAATAGATATAATAATGTATGTGCTAATGATAGACCGTATAAATGTGATATTTATCAAAGAAGTTCTAGTGATAAAAGTAATTTGAATAGACATATTCGTATGCACACTGGTGAGAAACCTTATAAATGTGATATTTGTCAGAGTAGTTTTAGTCAAAAGGGTGATTTAAAAAAACATATTCGTACACACACTGGTGAGAAACCTTATAAATGTGATATTTGCCAGAGAATTTTTAATCAAAAGGGTAATTTAAAAAAACATATTCTTACACACACTGGTGAGAAACCTTATAAATGTGATATTTGTCAGAGTAGTTTTCATTATAAGCAAGTTTTGAAAACTCATATTCGTACACACACTGGTGAGAAGCCTTATAAATGTGATATTTGTCAGAGTAGTTTTAATGAAATAGGTAGTTTGAAAAGACATATTCGTACACACACTGGTGAGAAACCTTATAAATGTGATATTTGTCAGAGTAGTTTTAATCAAAATAGCGATTTGAAAAAACATATTCGTACACACACTGGTGAGAAACCTTATAAATGTGATATTTGTCAGAGTAGTTTTAATGAAATAGGTAATTTGAAAACTCATATTCGTACACACACTGGTGAGAAACCGTATATATGTGAAATTTGTCAGAGTAGTTTTAGTCGAATAGGTAATTTGAAAACTCATATTCGTACACACACTGGTGAGAAACCTTATAAATGTGAAATTTGTCAGAGTAGTTTTAATCAAATAGGTCATTTGAAAACTCATATTCGTAAACACACTGGTGAGAAACCTTATAAATGTGATAATTGTTCGATTAGTTTTACCCATAAGAGTTCTTTGAAATATCATGTCTCCAAACACCATCAAATAATCACATTAGATTCTCGATCACTCGGCAGCAGTAAATGTCATGGACCAAGCTTTAAACGTGAACTTGTGAACCAATTAATCCTATTCTAGGTACTTATGGGAATAAAGTTCAAAACACAAACAAGGCGGGTGCTTGTCGGGAGCGGGTCGGGTGCGGGAGTACGGCGGGCATTATAAATTGTAATTCGAGGAATTAAGTATATGGATGTCGACACACAGGCCGCGTGCACGGGTCGTGTCGTATTTATTTTGTGAATATTTACACAAAAAAAAACAGTTTGGCGATGGATCTCTGGATTATGAAGATTTTAATGTCCGCGCCCGAACCGCTGCCGCCCCGCGCCCGCGCTGTCTGTGAACACGACGACAGCGCGGCTCCCGCGAAGAAAACGACCCGACACGCACCCGCCTTGTGTGTTTTGAGCTTAAAGATGCCAAGTAGCTTCTCTAGTTAACTGTACCTATAAACAAACTAGCTGCGCCCCGCGGTGTCACCCACGTAAGTCGCATTTATAATATTACTTAGTTAGGATTAGGAAGTGAATAATTTCACATTTGTTTGTATAGTTTAAATTTATTAATAGATTTGTTTTAAAAAAAATATGCCAGAGCTGTGCAAATATGCAGTTTTTAAAGTTCTCCTTTTTTTTTACTTTTACCTTTAATTTAATCGATTAGCTATTGTTGGTTTGGTTATACCGATCTCAGAAAAAAAATCAACATTAGCGACAGCAACAACGTTAGCGATTTTCAGTTAATCATAATTTTTATTTATCTCAACATCATGTTACAGACAGGTTGTTAATGAGATGCACAATCTTTGATAGAGAAAGGTGTTTGTGGTAGGAGGATCCTGAGTTATAGATCTTGAGTGAAAGAAAGAGAGAGTGAAAGTTAATTAAGTAGTTCAATCTAATGTGAAAAGTGCTAAATGTCATGATTTCATGAAATAATCATTATATAGGTATTGTATAATTTAAAATTGTTTAAATTTTATTGCATATTAACTATGTAAAACTACTGGGAGAAGACACTGATTCCTGTAACACAGGTCACAACCTAGCGCAGGAGTCAGGGTTTCTATATATAAATGTAACATACTTTTATGTCAATAAATATTATTATTATTATAATCATTCAATACCCACATATATGAACTTGGAGAGGTGTATTGCTGATTCTTATGTTTATAATTCTGTAAATCCATCCACAGTCGCGAATCATATTTTATTCAACTTCGTAAGTACAACCTGATACTGGCCTGCAAATTGCAAAAAACGTAAGAAAATATGAATTTCGCGGGCTACCCTGAAGCTATCGCCACTAAAGAAGCTACTTGGCATCTGTTATCTTATAGAATACTAGCTTCCGCCCGCGGCTTCGCCCGCGTTGTATGTCGATAAAAAGTAGCCTATGTCCTTTCTCAGGCTCTAGACTATCTGAGTACCAAATTTCATTTAAATCGGTTCAGTAGTTTTGGCGTGAAAACGCGACATACAGACAGAGTTACTTTCGCATTTATAATATTAGTAAGGATGTTAAGTTTGTTCACAAATTCACGTCTTGGTCAGATCTTGGTCAGATCTTCAGGTCTTGGGCCACATTCGCTGCCGCTGAGTTTATAACGTTAATATTTTAACTGTCAGTAGGTACATGAGACACTTCGCCTTTGTCACTGGGATAGCAACGCCCGTTGCCTCTGGTATTATTTCAAATTCATAGTACGTTATGTTAGCCGATCTCGTAATTGCTTTACCATTTTTTGTCAATCAAAAATGCCTCGTTGGTCTAGTGGTCGCAAGCGATTGCCGTTCGATTCCCGGGTCGGGAAAAGTGTTATTGGGATTTCCATCTTGAATTTCTCAGTAGCAGCCTGCAGTCTGGATTTGTGCCCAGTAGATGGCAATTAGGGTCGCCCCCTATTACATGGGACTTAAACATAACTGGCGAGAAGTGAGTGTACAATTATAAGTACACGGGTACACCTCTGACTAACCCTTCGGGGAATAGGTACAGGCGTGGTATTATGTTATTGTTCATAATTGAAACTTCAATTATGTATGAAATTAACAGTTACATTGATATAAGGGGGGTATTACACTATCATACCTATGAGTCATAGATATAATGCAATTGTAAAATGTTATAGGTATACCCCCTAATAGTGGGTAGGTAGGTCTATATTACAATTTAATTAAAATATCTTTGATCATAAGGGCCTTACCACAAAAACTTAGTCACTTGTTCAACGCGTGTCTAATGTCAGTTTTATGTCAAACTGCATACAGAAATGTCATGTTTAAAAGATGTTTAGGCTAAACAACTGCTAAACACGGTTTTGTGGTAGTAAGGAGAATGTCGTGCCACCAGTGGCACTACTGACATTCAACTTTAGAGTGGTGAAGCAATAACGAGGTCGAGTGTATCACTTACTGACTGTGTTACCTATAGAATACAAAAATGACGATTTGATATTCACATAATATTTACTTTTATTTATATACTGCCAGTTTCTTCATCAAAAGTAACAGTCAGTCAACTGTTCTTTTGCACTGTTGTATTTTGAGTCCTCGGCGCTGAGGCGAGGGTTGTAAATCCAACAGCGCAAAAGAACAATTGATTCTTACTTTTAATGAAGAAACTGGCTATTAGTCTTAACTTGATATTGTGCTTTCGTGATTTATGAACTTGATATTTTAGGACGTTATTTTTACACATGATAGGTATGTGATTTAATTTATTTTTGTTGTGAATAAGTTCTCAACGTTTTTAGTTTCTTTTTTGTTATTTAAGTATTTATCATCCAGGGAAGTCAAGATGACAATCTCATACGTATTTTCTTATTTTTAATAATTTGAATTTCCTTTTACTACTCTCAATTTTGTAAAAGTTATTTTGTACCTAGGTTACTATTGAACAAATTAATGCTTTGATTTTTTTATCCTAACTACTTAATAAAAATATTATTTTAAATAAGTACTTATTATTTTTATTTCTCAACAACACCAAAAATCTCTTAGTAAGTTCAACTTTTCGTACAGGACTAACCCTGAAAAAAATTATATACGAGGTAGTTCATAAGTTCTTAACTAAAAATAAAATCTTATGTGACGAACAAAAGGGGTTCAGAAAGAACAAAAATATTAACATGGCAATATACGATCGACTGAATAACGTAATGCCAAGTGTGGACCATAAAATGACTGTATGCGCCATATATACTGATATGAAGAAAGCGTTCGATTATGTAAACCATGACGCTCTTGTAAATAAACTTTACACGTACGGCATTAGAGGAAATGTCTTAAATCTAATAATGTCATACCTCACTAATCGAAAGCAATATACAGAAATATCAACGATGTGTGAAAACTAAAAAAGAACATAAATATCTATCCGGCTACAGAGAAGTCAAAGATGGCGTACCGCATGGTAGTGTACTTGGACCTTTATTGTTTCTTTTAAAAAATAATGACTTGCCTCGCCAAATTCAACAACCTATGGTACTATTTGCAGACGACAGCACGGCAATAAAAATAATTACAAAACTGATATTAATAATACATTAAAAAGCATAATAAATTGGCTAAATCGAAATAATTTAATTATTAATATTCAAAAACAAAAGTTATGCATTTTCATCAGCGTCTAGGAACTGAAAATCATGATGTTGAATTTAATGGACAAAAAGTAGACTCCACTAAGGTTACAAAATTCCTTGGTATTATAATAGATAACAAACTGACCTGGAAACCGCATTCAGAGGATGTATGTATGAAGTTAAGCAAGTCAGCGTACGTACTTTATAACCTGGCAAAAAAGTTAGCATTCGCACCGTGCTGGAAGCTTATCATGGTCTAGTTGCGTCATTTTTGAGATTCGGAGTCATATTCTGGGGTAACTGTACTGAGGGGGAGAGGATATTCAAAGCCCAAAAACGTTGCAAGTTGCGTAAGATCAATGAGTAGTCTTAAAAATACCGACAGCTGTGCACCTGTTTTTAAGTCTCTAAAATTACTCACCTTCCCGTCTTTGTATATACTTGAAGTTGCAATATTTGTTAGAACAAACATACACCTCTTTACCCTAATGGACGATATTAGAACACGTCCGGGATCTGTTAGATCGCAATATAAAAATCTAATGTTTACAGGTAGGCACAAAACAGTATTATTAAGAAAAAGCTTACTTTCAATGGGGCCCATCATCTATAATAAAATACCTCATGCCTACAAAGAAGAGTCATTCCGTATGTTTAAAAAGTGGCTTAAATACTTACTTATAGATAAATGTTACTATTCTATACAAGATTTTTTGAATGACAAGAGTTTATAATGTTATATTAATTTATTATTTTTGTTTCACATTATATTTAATCTTATTTTTATTATTTTTGTTAATCTAATCATTTGTAGTTGTTTTGATGTATAATATAAATAGGAAGGCTGTAGATCCTGTTAACTGTACCTACCTTTTTTTTTGTATAATTGAGTAGTTAAAACAATTTTTTTTTTTTTTTACTTTTGCATTCCGTAAGGTACCTAGTGTGTTGGAACTGCTTTTACAATGTTTACATCTTATTTTGTACCCACATTCATTGCAAAATAAATGATTTCTTTCTTTCTTTCTTTCTTGAAATCAAGTAAAAAAACTTTGAACCCTGACTTTGTTTGGCCATTTCTTGGTACTCAGAGAGGATGTTTTATGTCGATTCCATCTATACTCCATTTGAAATAAGATTAGAAATTCAAACAAACCTTTTTACAGTCCGTTCAATCGATTTTGACTTCTATACCATAGGCATAAGGATGGCATTAAAAGCAAAAAAGGGTACACAATACCAACTGTTTACTGCAGCTGCCATTTGTCATGCCACCAACGCAAAATAAGTCTAAATCAGTTGAACGGACTGTAAAAAAAGGCTTATTTAAATGTCTAATCTTATTTCAAATGGGGTATAGCTATTATTTTTTTCATATCCTATTTACAGAAACAATTTAATTTCGATACGGAACATCAGCATGTTACCAAAATGTCGCCCGCAAAACACGTTGCGCATTCCGAATGGATACGGGGTCTTTACAACTAGCCGGTTAGACTCAAAATAGTTGGGTTAGCTTTAGGTTAGTCGCTAATTTAGAAGCGTAGCCACGACCGATATTTAGTTTACAAGTACTTATATTTTTACACGTTTATTCGTGATTTTGTTTATCAAAAAAATATTTGTAAGTTACAACTTGTAGAAAATCATAGCAAATCCTGAGTGTCCTGCGACTCTATTCCGTTACAAGTGTCGAGCTTAGTACTGCAATAAATGTTTAAATTCGATTTTATTTTTTTAAATGTGGTCAAAAGAGAGAGATGATCTGATGCCAGTGTCCCAGCAGTGGGAACATTATTGCTGATTATGAATATGGAGATGAGCTATGAACTTAACGAAAATTAATATTCTAGGTATCTTGTGAACTTGTAGACTTGTAACTTTTTGATAAACAAGGCCCAGGACGGACGCCTGCGTGTCATTGGCAACCTCATTTGGTTACGTAGCAAGCGACGTCTTCATGAAGTTCCAATGTTTACACAAACACACAACACAACTGTATTGCCAAAGGGCCAGTTATATTTAAGTCCCATGTATTAAGGGGCGAGCCTATTGCCATCAACCTGGGCCCTATTTAATAAACGTTACAATCCTACAATTTTGTAAAAAAGTCACATATTTGTTAAGATTTACTACATGTGATGTTTAATAAACCTTATAAATATGTAAGACAGTTACAACTAAGTAACTTACAATTATCACAATTGTAAATAATTATAAACATTTACATTTATGTAGAAAACATCTATTTGAGGCACAAAATTGTAAAGTTTTGACAC
Organism: Lithophane ornitopus; assembly: GCA_948473465.1. Taxonomy (NCBI): domain Eukaryota; kingdom Metazoa; phylum Arthropoda; class Insecta; order Lepidoptera; family Noctuidae; genus Lithophane; species Lithophane ornitopus. Next base: position 6,898,206 of record OX419640.1, on the reverse strand, counting down.
ACAGTGAGATCACCTGTCAGAAAAAACTACAATTTACAAAATATGTAAACTTGTATTTACAATTATGTGTTCAATAAAATAATTTTCCCTACAAGTACGTAAACTTACACTTGTAAAGTGAAATTTTTTATTAAACAAAAATATGTAATAGTAGGTACAAGTTTACAATTTTGAAAATTTTCCACCATGGCTTTATTTTTATTAAACACTTTTAAAAACACAGAAACTTGTAAAATTGTGGCCTGTAATTTACAAATTGTAAGTTAAGGCCCTGGCATAAATCCGGACTCCGAGCTGCTACTGAGAAATTCCAAAGAATCCGACCAAAGTTAAAAATAAAATACAAAAAATCATTTTAAAAATGTATTTGCAGACTTTCAATAGCTTAAGTCTATCATCACAATAATAAGATATGTGTATACTGTATATAACATAATTATGTAAACTTAAAGATCACAATGTAAACAAACTTGGGCTTGCTTGTACCATCAATCACTAAATACTTTTTAGCGCTAATCGTATTTAAAACATTCTCCCCTTTATTCCCCCCCCCCTCCCCGCTCCATGGGACTATCGAAATGTGGGTGTACTATAGTACACCTCTGCTTTAACCTTTTTTTGAGCGGGAAGGCGTGTCAGACTTTTACTGACTAAAACCCACCCGTGTTCCTTCAGTTACCTGTTGCCAAGGTCCCGGTATCCCTTTCGGACTTACCTGCAACCCTGACACGCACCTCTGCCTAATGCTAAGGGGGTGACAAGCGTGTTGATATGCTATATTATTTCTAAACGTTGTTGTTGAGTTAAGAGACGTTCACAGACGTTCGTAAACATAAAAAAATGTATAGTTAAACATTCGCTATCGTTAATCATTTCGTAACTTTGAGCAACGTTTATACATGGTTATTGGTCGTCGGCAATCCATTAGAAGAGGTCCTTTGCAACCAAATATGTGATGACACCTACCTATGCCAATGTCAACCATTTTCGAGTATTTGACATTTTAAAATGAATGAAATAAAAAATGTCAAATGACTCGAAAATTTTTGACATTTGCGGGGTAATTTGGTTGTAAATGACAATCAAACAAACAAAACAACAATGGGAACGATGTTTTGAATTCGTATAGCGTTAAACGTGTTAGTGATTTGTGTTGCAAGTTGTCTTGACATAATTATCTTCATACAAAAATTAGTCAATTATACTATCATGTATTTCGGCTGCTAGAAAAGGGAAAAAATATCAACTATGAATAAAATTAATATAGTTGATATCATAGATTTTGAATCTTCAAATCTAAAAAGTTTATCAGCAATCAGAAAAAAAAACCAAGTAAATATTTAGCCAATAAATTAATAAGTTTTATGATATTAGATTCATTAGAGATCGCGTCAATAAAGTATTCAAAAACTTGTATATCTTAAAACTATATGGACTTGGTTTAATTTGACATCATAATATTATATCTACTATCAAAAGGTATAACATTTCATTTCTAATTGGACAATATAAATATACAAGGTCAAATCAAATTAGTTGTACATGTAATGATATTGGTATCTAAACATGATAAAACAAAAATTATTTGGACAGGTCTATGAAGTTACAAAAAAATACCTGTTCTTTTCTACGTTAAAACATTTCACAATTCAGATCGTACTTAGATTTGGAATTCGTATCTTAGTATCAGTTCACACCGAGACGCGACGCGACACGCACTTTTTTATGATCCGATACAATATCGAATTTATTTACTACACAATAAGGTACACGCGCTGCGCATCTCAGCGTACTTTGACACGTGTCAACACTCGCATAGAAATTATACCTTTTCGTGAAGAAAATATGTTCGATAATTGTAAAAAAGTCCTTAAACGTCAAGGTATGAACTGACCCTTGAGCAGAACATACAAATATTTGTTTTGAATCAATTATTTCAGACATAGAGCATAGAGTTTACACACTATACCATCCGCCAGGTAACCATGCAATGAAAGTCGTAGACGCCTTCTACCAATGATATGTAAAAATGTTAAGGTAGTGTCTCTAACATGATTAAAACAAACGTGTCGCGGTAAGCGGTGTGGCGGTATCTACATCGCCACATGCGAACTACGCATCAAAGACCTGACGTCACATAAATCCTGCATCGCGCAATTAAAGTTTACCGTGCAGTGGACATATATACAAGAACCCGAATCAATCGTTGTGCAGTTGCCCGCTAGACACAACACCCGTCTGGTTGGAGGATCCTCCCTTTTCTATTAAGGATGAGTGAACTTTACACCCTGTTCCTCATACCCCTAAAGAGGCGTTCTTGGCGCGTACATGCGGCATGATTTTTTTTGTTTACATTTAAATTTCTAAACTTTTTAGTACAAGTAGGTTTATTGATTTTAATTGCACGGTGGTCTGTCGGAAGTTATATCCATCAGCGTAGAAATGCTAATCTCTATAAAATATTGTATAAAATCTTATATTAATAATATATACATATATCACAATAATGATTGCTTTATTTTGAAATTTTCGCCTTTTCCTATTAAGATAGGCAGTCTTCGAATTTAATATATTACATATTATACACAATTTATTTATAATTAAAACAAAATTCGATACAAAAGATTTGAAGAGACATACTATGAAAAAAAAATATGACAGGCTTCCTATAATATTTTTCTCATAGAAATAATCTTGGAATAGTTCTTTTTTAACGTAAAATATCTGATTATTATTATATTGTACCCCACGATAGAACATACGCAACAAATAATTATTAAAATACATAAAAAAATGGATAATTACAAATAATGTAAATATAAAAACTCGCACGAACCTTTCATGACTTACAAAGCAATATTATTAATAATAAAAAATGTTTAACGTTTATTATTAAGAGGAAACGACACGTCGTCGTTAGCGTTCATTCCATAGAAACGCTTTTCTCTGATTTCTCTCTAATTAATCATACTAGAGCAAATTTTTAAACGATATAATGTATATCTCCCCTGCCATGTCCTAAAGGTTTGTTTTTTTGAGTAATAAAAAAAAAATGAAAAAACCAAAGACTCTTTAATGGCCGTGGTAGAAACTAGCGACCAGCTCCTTCTTCGCACAGTTTTTACGACTTGAGAAATCTATAGCTATATGTAACTTTAATATTAACGTTTTATACACATAAACCTTCCGGAATAAATTCTCTACGACGTTGGTGAAAACTTTATCAAAATCTGTTGCCTGGTTTAGAAGAACAACGCCGACATACAGACGAACACGAAAGCGACTTTAATTTATAATATGTAGATGTAAATTGGCCTAGTATCGTAATCCAGGGTTAAAACAAAGGATTATGTTAGTGTGGCGGTATTTACAACGACACATGCGAACTACGCATCAAAGACCTGACGTAACACAAAAATCCTGACGTCACATAAATCCTGCATCGCGCAATTAAAGTTTACCGTGCAGTGGACATATATACAAGAACCCGACATCAATCGTTGGGCAGTTGCCCGCCAGACACAACACCTGGTCTGGTTGGAGGATCCTCCCTTTTCTATGGTGGATGAGTGAACTTTACACCCTGTTCCTCATACCCCTAAATTAGTATGGAATGAACTCCAACGACCACGTAACTGCGTTTCCTCGTATTGGATACTACTAATTGGAAAAAGTTTTATCAAAATCTGTATAGCTAATTTAAATGTGTAAAATGTAAATATTCTAAAAAACTGTGTGTTTTCGAGACATATCCTACAAAACTAAGTGTTTTTTATTATTTATACAATAAAATTGTTCCCTTTATAATACAATCAATTGAAGAGATAGGTCGAGAAATTATCATCTAGAGAAATTATCATCTAGATAAATTATCATCTAGATAAATTATCATCTAGAGAAATTATCATCTAGAGAAATTATCATCTAGATAAATTATCATCTAGAGAAATTATCATCTAGATAAATTATCATCTAGATAAATTATCATCTAGATAAATTATCATCTAGAGAAATTATCATCTAGATAAATTATCATCTAGAGAAATTATCATCTAGAGAAATTATCATCTAGATAAATTATCATCTAGATAAATTATCATCTAGAGAAATTATCATCTAGAGAAATTATCATCTATTTCTTTATGGTTTATATGGATGAGCTCGTGGCTAAGTAATAACAGCCGCACGGGTCGATCCTTCAGGTTAAGCTACGCTTGATTGGTCCGTGGATGGGTGACCATCTTTCTCGGAAAGCACGTTAACCCGTTGCCTAGCCTTTTCCCAACTATATTGGGGTCGGCTTCCAGTCTAACCGGACGCAGCTGAATACCAGTATTTTACATGGAGCGACTGCCTATCTGTCGTTCACAACCCAGTGAAGATACCCCTAGGTAAGACTGGTTGTCAGACTTTTAGGCTTCTGACGACCCGTAACGACTGTCCACGAATGACAGCCGGGACCAACGGCTTAACGTGCTTGTGGCGGTATCTACATCGCCACATGCGAACTACGCATCAAAGACGTGACGTCAGACAGACGTCACATAAATCCTGCATCGCGCAATTAAAGTTTACCGTGCAGTGGACATATATACGAGAACCCAATATCAATCGTTGGGCAGTTGTCCGCCAGACACAACACCCGTCTGGTCGGAGGATCCTCCCTTTTTTATGGAGTATGAGTGAACTTTACACCCTGTTCCTCATACCCCTAAATGCTTTCCGAGGCACGGAGGAGTCTCGGTATGTAAAGATGGTCACCCATCCACATTAACGTAATGGATCGACCCGTGCGGCTGTTATTACTTTAGCCACGAGCTCCTCACTCACTTTTCACTTATTCTCGTTTATGTGTTCGGAAAACCGAAACCCCGCGCCATATTCAAAGCCGATAGTCGCGGGAATATGCGATTGTTCGAACTTTTTGGTCAGTGAAACTGAACGCGTGGTCGAGCCACCAGAGAACGCTTTGCTTATTTCCGAAGTAAAACACCACCATAGACCAACCATGGACCATGGTCACCCATCCATAGACCAACCCCGGCAAGCGTAGCTTCACCTGATGAATCGACCCGTGCGGCTGTTATTACTTAGCAACGAGCTCCTCTCCTCGAGATAGTGGTCAAATCTTATTAATAAATGTTCGTGACTATACATAGTTAGCTGCCTTACTTATCTCTTCAGTTGAAACTTAGGCCTTTTGCCTCAAAAGTAGACAAAATGTACAGAACGCCATACATATTTAAAAAAAAACATTTTTGTAAATACATTATCGATTTTCATTGTAAAAGCCTCTAAATTCAAGCTACCATTTTACCCTTCTGCGTATAGCAAAGGGGTTTTTAATAAAAATACAAAGTATTAGATATACGCCATATTATGTTTTATTTGCCAAAGTCAAATAGGTGCTACCACTATTCCAGGGGGTAGGGTTCCGTACCTAAAGGTAAACGGTACCATTAGATCTCAAAAACTACACGCCAAATTCATTTTTGAAGTGAAAACTTTTTTATACGCTCTTTCTGAACTGTCACTCTAGGGTCGGTGACGCTGAATCGGGTATACTCGGCTACAGTCGTGCGGTGATGTTGAATCGAGTATACTTGGCGCTGAATCGTGTATACTGGCCGCAAAATCGCGTATACTGGGCGCTAAATCGTGTATACTGGGCGCTGAATCGTGTGCACTCGGCGCTGAATCGTGTATACTGGGCGCTGAATCGTGTATACTCCAGCCGTAAGATTTCACAAACTATCATGTGTTCATTATTCAGTTTAGCATGGTGGTTCTACATCGCGCATAAAACGGTCTTGTAAATATTTTATTGGGTTTAATTTCGGGCCCTGTTTAGTTTTTTTAGTTCAAAAGTCTGCGGTAACACTTTGACATTGAGCTAGGGGCCTAAAATGGCAACATTACCAATTCCTCTAAAAGCAATTCATTTCCTGAATTCCCAGCTGTCATTAGCAATTCCTCTAGTTTGACACAAAATCAATTCATAATTTATGAAATGCACGCAGATCATATTTATGAATTTTCAGTTTGTGACATTTTACAATGATTCATAATATTTTCTTATTATGATTCTGCCAAAGTGGTAAGTTCAAAGCCCGTAGTGTAGTTACGGAGTTTAAAATGAATGAAATTGCCAATGATAAAATGATTTATCAACGGCAATTTCATTCATTTTGACAATTCAACAACATTCATTGCGTTGCTAACATCGTCTTTTGCTGGCACTTCACTTGGCGTATTTGTCAAAATATTCGCGTTACTTCGGTGATACAAAATATGCCTTATACATTTTGAAATAAAGTTAAATTTGTATAAAAGAAATAACGCGAATATTTGCGCAAATACGCGAAGTAAGTGCCAGCATATGGCTGGCTGTGTTACCAAAGACGTGCGACCTACCGTACCTAACCTACAACGCAAACATGACATACCTTCAAAATTAATACCATAATGCAGCGTATATCCATACAAAATTAATAAATAATAATGAGTCTTATCTCAAACCCAATAAAGTCTTATTTCCTTTGAGTGAAGAGCGGAGCTTTTTCACGAACGCTGACGGTTGTATCAGTATCGATACCTCGGTCCCATGCTTACTTAGTCTGTTCATATCATCTTCGCCTCCCTGTGAAGATAAATAAGGAAATATTATCACCGCATCATGATTTTTAACCGACTTCTTCAGGAAGGAGGAGGTTCTCAATTCGTGTGTATGTTACGAGATTACTCCGCCAATTATGAATCGATGTTGATTATTCTTTTTATTTAGTTTGGTAGGTCATGCTTCAGAGGTGGTCCCATAAAAATTCTATTAACTTTGCTTGCGTAGTTTTTGAGTTAGCTTCCAATATTACGTATTTTTCCCACGTGTATATGTAGACGATATTTTAAGTGACTCCGTCACAACAGACTTCCAAAAAAAATACTAAAAAAGAGAAAAATAACTTTAAATTCCCGGTGTCTTTGCTTTTCAATTTTCGTTTTTTGCCACCGACTTCAGTTGGTTGTAAAAAGTATTTTTTTTTTTTAAGTTTTTATATGTCGTACGTTTTGCTCGCGGCTTCACTCGCTTGGAGGACGGAAATTATCCCGACATACATAAACTCACGGCTTCTTCCCATGGGGGTAGGCAGAAACCACGTTAGAATATTGGGATAAAGAGAATCCTATGTCCTATTACAGGTCATAGTCTACCTCTGTACCGCAAATTTAATTCAAATCCGTTCAGCCGTTTTAGAGTGAAAGCGAAACAAACAAACTCACTTTCGCATTTATAATATTAGTTAGGATTAGGATTCTAAAAATGCGAAAGTGAGTTTAATAATCGGCTTAACAATCAATCAAAATCAAAAGTCATTCAATCAAAAAAGGCTGAGAATCTGCACTTTTCGAACGTCAAAATGACATAAGACAGTCCCCCGGCACGTGCACCCTTCACCACTTCCTAGTGCTTTAGCTGGGGAGAAGAAGTGGCGCAACAAACTGTCCAGCAGCACAGCTGTCTGTTCAGTTAGAAAAAAAAAATGATTCTATACAATAGTACGGTACTACTATATAGTAGTTACGGATTTGGATGAAATTTGGCACATGGGTAGAAAATGACCTGGAACAGAACATAAGATAATTTATATCCCGGTAGTATGTTCCCGTGGGATAACTTTCGACCTCCGCGCGGACAAAATCGCGGCAGAAGCTAGTATGTAGGATGAGCAGTATGAGATATTTACCTTCAATAGATTAATAGGCCTGTTATTTATCTCCGTAAGCGCCCAGCTGCCCGGGGGCGGCACACTTGCGCGTGCGCACGCACTGTGAGGCGACACGCCCGTTATATTGCATTCATTGTCCAGCTTCAGGCCGAGGGCTTCCTGGTCCCTCTTGTTAATGACGTAGATTTTTCCTAACGGCACTCTGTGGAATAGGATGTCGACCTGAAAATATATTTTAAAAAAATGTGAACAAAATTAAACGTAATCTAAGTTCGCGATTTTAATTACCAAACATGAAAACAAATACTAGTTTTAGGAAAAACAACTGTAACACCAACACATAAAGGTTCAGTTTGTGTTACAACTTCATATTTTTTTATGACTTTTTCAACAGAACTAGTCAGTCTAATATAAACTTTATTTCCACTTTCATAAAGTTGATGTTTGTTTAAGTGGATTTGAATAGACCTTACGTCGTTTGTTTGTTGGAACAAAATTCTTTAACGCGGCTTGTAAACTGGCAGAAATTGTAACGCTAAATGCGTTCATACTTCCGACTGTCTTCTTCTTATTCAAAGAGAAAGACAGAGAGAGAGATAACGCCGGCAGTAAAAAGTACAGTGTCATGGGATAAAATTGTACACGGCATATCGGCAGAGAGAGAAAGTGTGAATTTAGTTAATTGATTCAGGCGTATCTTTGCGAATAAAGCGAATTTCATTTATAATATGTATAGATAGATATATAGAGATAGATAGATGTCTTACCGTGTGTGAATGAGCGTTGTTGAGTAGCCCCCTCGCGTGGGCCGCGTCCCTGGGCGCGCGCCCGCCCAGCGCGGCCACGCGGTCGCCCGCGCGCCCGCCCACGCGCACGCCAGAGGGGCCCCACCACGCTACCCTGTACAAGTTACACTTTATTATGTGGCATCTACATCGCCACATGCGATTTATGCCCTGTTTATCAAAGCCTTGTGTTACCAAGTGTCATTATTTAGTTCACAAGTACTTATATTTTTACACTTTTATTCGTGATTTTGTTGAGCAAAAACTTCTTTGTAAGTTAAAACTTGTAGAAAATCATAACAAATCCTGAGAGTGTCCGGCGACTCTCTATTCCGTCTTACAAGCTTACAAGTGTCGTGCTAGTACCGCAATAAAAATGTTTAAATTCGATTTCCTTTTTTTTAAATGTGGTCAACAGAGAGAGATGACCTGATCCCCGTGTCCCAGCAGTGCGAACATTAAGGCTGATTATGAATATAGAGATGAGCTATGAATTTAACGAAAATTAACATTCTAGGTAACTTGTAAACGTGTGGACTTGTAACTTTTGATACACAGGGCCCAGACGTCACACAAAATCCTGCCTCGCGCAATTAGAGTTTACCGCGCGATCAACATATACAACGTTATTTTTTCTTTATGCTAAACCCGAAAAGGGGTCATTGTACTCATCATTTTGAACAACTTTTACAATAGGACCAAAATTGAAATCGCGAAAAAAAAATCAGCTGTTCCATACATTTTGTCTATTTAAGTGAACACAAATGTAGGGAACAGCAGATTTTTTTTCGCGATTTCAATGTTGGTCCCTTAGAAAAAGTTGTTCATAATGATGAGTACAATGACCCCTTTTCGGGTTTAGCATAAAGGAAAAATAACGTTGTATACAAGATCCCAACATCAATCGTTGGGCAGTTGCCCGCCAGACACAACACCCGTCTGGTCGGAGAATCCTCCTTTTTCTATAGAGGATGAGTGAACTTTACTCCCTGTTCCTCATACCTCTAAAATTACTATAAAATACTAACTGGGTTGTAGAGGTCAGATAGGAATTCGCGCCGTGTAAAAAATACTGGTATTCAGCTGCATCCGGTTAGACTGGAAGCCGACCCCAACATAGTTGTGAAAAAGCTAGGCAGATGATGCTCAACCCTGAATTGTGTGTAGTACACCTACATTTTGTCTAAAATTCTTATCATTTTTAGGATTCCGTACCCAAAAGTGTAAAATGGAACCCTATTTATTACTAAGACTCGCTGTCCGTCCGTCTGTCTGTGCGTTTGTCACCAGGCTGTATCTCATGAACCGTGATAATTAGATACTTGAAATTTTCATAGATGATGTATTTGTTGCCGCTATATTAACACATACTAAAAATACAGAATAATATAAATATTTAAGGGGGCTCCCATACAACAGACATGATTTTTTTTTTCGTTTTTACAAATAATGGTACGGAATCCTTCGTGCGCGAGTCCGACTCGCACTTGGCCGGTTTTCTTATATTGAACTGCTGATCAATTAACTAGCGACCCTTACATAGCATAATCACCCTATAACGTTCCCACTGCTGGGACACAGGCCTCCTCTCTGTGAGAGGGAGTGGGCCGTAATCCACCACGCGGGCCCAGTGCGGGTTGGTAGATGTCACATGTCCTCGAATTTTTGGTTCTAGGACATGCCAGTTTCCTCACGATGTTTTCCTTCACCGTTTTGAGAGCAGTGGCGATGAAATAATTTACACAAAGTAAAGCGCCTGTCGGGGTTCGAAAACACGACCTACAACTCGTAAGTCGTGGCCGTTACCACTGGGCACCACTGCTCCTGACACTTCACATGACTTGTCTGGATAGCTTGTAGTTATTGGAACTTACCACACTTGATTGTGATAATCAGTGAAGATCGGCGCGTGCGTCTTGTTGATTGTCGCGGGTAGCGCTGCGCCCCTCCTCTGTTCGGCGCGCAGGGCGGAGGCCTGTCGTGCGCGGAGAGGTGTCAGGGCTCCGGGGGCTGATATAGGTGCTGGGGCGGACGTGTATAGGGATGTGTCTGTTAGTAAGAAATATTTATTTAAGTTATAAAATCATTACAATTGGTCCAGCTTTTGAGAAAATCGCGGACTTTAATACTGGTCGAAAAATATTGTAAAAAAAACCCCAGTATTTGACGATTTGAATTCACCTGTCATTGCTTTATTTGTATTTTATTTTTATCTATTGTGGTATATTAATTTAATTCTAGGTGCATCGTTTTCAAATATAATTATTATCACACTTTAATCCATCCAGAGGTTGTCTGTAAAAGATCGCTTCTAGCGATAAGACTGCCCATTGTGACCCTATATGTTAAATTTATATCTGTATTTTTTATAGTGTACATACTATTCTATAATTAATGTATACAAAATATTGTAAAACATTATTAGAAGAGTAACTAACGGTGGAGTTTCTTGCCCATTCTTCTCCATACGAAAACTACCTTTTGGAGGGGGCAACTAGAATCAACCAGAATCATTTTTTATGTCAATCATTTTGACGTATTTGCTGATTCTATTATAATTCTGTAAAGCCATACCTATATGATACGGTCGCGAATCATATTTTATTTAATTAACAAACTAACTGACAATGACCTACAAATTGCAAAAAAAAAAACTTAAAAAATTTCGAGGCCTACCCTTCGGAACTCTCTGGAGATTTTTATTAAGTAGATAAAAATAAAAACTTTTTACAACAAAAAACAATCGACTTCCAAAAAAAAAACACAAAAAAATAGGAAAAATAACTTTAAGTTCGGATATCGGGTGTCTTTGCTTTTCAATTTTCGTTTTTTGCCACCGACTTCCAAAGTAATTTTTCACTTTTTTTGGAAGTCGGTTGTTTTTTAAAGTTCCGTACTCAAAGGTAAAACGGGACCCCTATTACTAAGGCTCCGCTGTCTGTCTGTCGGTCTGTCTGTCTGTCTGTCCGTCAGTCACCAGGCTGTATCTCATAAACCGTGATAGTTAGACAATTTAAATTTTCACAGATGATGTATTTTTGTTGCCGCTATAACAACAAATACTAAATAACAGAATAAAATAAATATTTAAGGGGGCTCCCATACAACAAATGTGTTTTTTTTTGTTTTTATAAATAATGGTACGGAACCCTTCGTGCGCGAGTCCGACTCGCACTTAGCCGGTTTTTTTTTTGTTTTTATTTTTCTCTTTTTAGTTGTGGTACCTACCCCAAACAAAATACCACTACTTGCTATTTAAATAACAGTGACGGAGTAACTTAAAACATCGTCCACATACACTAAGTGGAAAAAATACGTATAAGCTAACTCAAAAACTACGCAAGCAAAGTTAATAAAATATATATGGGACCACCTCTGAAGCATGACCTACCAAACAAAAAAGAATCATCAAAATCGATTCATAATTAGCGGAGTTATCGCGAAACAAACATACAAAACAAAAAAACATCCGGGCGAATTGTGAACCTCCTCCTTTTTGAAGAAGTCGGTTAATAACAAAATCTTACCGTTACTCAAGGAGCTGCTTCTTCTCCTAGTCGAATCCACTCTGACATCCGGCCTCGATCTGTGCACCACTTTAACCGGAGACGTGACTCCGGGACTCCTGCTAAAAATACAATCAATTGATGGATTAAATATACAGTATGTTAACTAATACAGGGCGTTCCCGTCAACCTGCAATAGTATAGCTTTAACATGCAATTTTTTTTAAATAAAAAATTAAAATTTTTTACTAAAAATATTAAATTGATACAGAAAACTATTTAACAAAATACATATTTTTTTTGCCATATCATCGTCTATCCATCATTTCTTTCCAATCAATCTGCCCAGCCTTTTCCCAACTATGTTGGGGTCGGCTTCCATACTAACCGGATGCAGCTAAATACCAGTATTTTACATGGAGCGACTGCTCTGATCTGACCTTCACAACCCAGAAACTGGGTAATACAACTTACAACCAGGTAATACAACTTACAACCAGTCTTACCAAGGGGTAAGACTTTCGGGCTTCTGACGACCCGTAACGACTGTCTAAGATCCATAAAAGGACAAGCACGGAGGAGTCTCGGTATGTAAAGATGATCACCCACGGACCATCCCCGGCAAGCGTAGCTTAACCTGATGGATCGACCAGTGCGGCTGTTATAGTATTACTTAGCCAAGAGCTCCATCCATCAATCGTTTATTTCCATGTGACTTATTATTTTTACACAACTGCCCAAAAAGGAGTGTAGTTTTTGTCTTACCTGTCCAGATTATCATCTTGCCTGGTCGGACTCTCCTTCTTGGTCTGACCTATAGATTTAAGCTTCGTTAGCAAAGATAGTTCGGTCAGACCTCGCTTCCAAATCGGCTTGTTTTGAGTATGATTTTGTTCTGTATTTTCTGAAAAAAAAAAAGGGATTTATGAACGTTTTTTTTTGTACTATGCATGATGGCAAAAACATAAAAACTAAATAATTTACAATAAATAGGATTTTTATTCGTTAGCATCATTTGGAATAATCATGCACAAATAAAAATATGATTTTACACATCCAATTTGACCCATTAAATTAGTCCGAGGATATAAATTAATCCACTATTTTTTGACAAATTTCCTCTCGCTTTTCTGCAATCTGTGGGAGAGATTTCGTGAAAAGGGATGGAAACGGAAGTGTGTAACAGGAAGCCGGGGAAGCGCGCGCTTTTTGTTTTAACCAATGAGCGCGCACGGTGCTAGAGTTGGCCGTCAGATGGTACCAACCCATTCTCCGAGAGGTTTTTGACGATGATGATGAATATTGTCTATATCATATATACTATGACTACTGCAACCCTCCCTCGTTATTTTTAATAGAAAATAAAAAATAATAGACAGGCGGACAAAATGTTTATATTACACTAGCGACCCGCTCCTACTTCGCACGGTTTTTTCGACTTGACAAACAATCGAGATTTCTTAGCTAGATGTAACTTTAATAGTAACGTATTATACACACAAACCTTCCGGAATAAATTCTCTAAACGATGTTGAAAACCTCATCAAAATCTTTTGCGTGGTTTAGAAGAACAAAAGCGGACATATACAACATTCGTTTTTGTTTATGCTAAACCCGAAAAGGGGTCATTGTACTCATCATTTTGAACAACTTTTTCTATGGGACCAACCACGAAATCGCGAACTAAAAATCAGCTTTTCCATACATTTGTGTTCACTTAAATCGACTAAATGTAGGGAACAGCTGATTTTTTTTTCGCGATTTCAATGTTGGTCCCATAGAAAAAGTTATTCAAAATGATGAGTACAATGACCCCTTTTCGGGTTTAGCATAAACAAAAACTAATGTTGTGGATAAACACAATAAAAACTTTTTACAAAAAAAAAAACAACCGACTTCCAAAAAAAACACTAAAAAAGTGAAAAATAACTTTAATTTCGGAAGTCGGTGTCTTTGCTTTTCAATTTCCGTTTTATTGCCACCGACTTCCGAAATTAAAGTTATTTTTCACTTTTTTAGTGTTTTTATTGGAAGTCGGTTGTTTTTTTTTTTTTGTAAAAAGTTTTTATTTTTCACTTTTTAGTTGTGGTACCTACCCCACACAAATCCGAATACCACTACCTGCTATGTAAATAACAGTGAAGGAGTCAAACAGGATATCGTCTAGATAAACTAGGTGGGAAAAATACGTAATATTGAAGCTAACTCAAAAACTACGCAAGCAAAGTTAATAAAATTTATGTGGGACCACCTCTGAAGCATGACCAACCAAACAAAAAAAAGAATCATCAAAATCGATTCATAATTGGCGGAGTAATCGCGTAACAAAAATACGAAAAACATACAGACGAATTGAGAACCTCCACCTTTTTGAAGAAGTCGGTTAAAAAGCGACTTTAAATGATATGTAAAGATGACTACGTGTTCCTTTATGCATTTTTTTTACGTATCATAGTAAATTTTTCTTTTACTCACCATTTTTTATCTCTCTCTTCGGACTATTATTCTGTGCTCTTCTAGCTACACTCTCTCTCGCTCTCACAGCAGCATCATAAGCATTTTGACTCCTAGACCGTTCTATTGACCTTAGCCTATTCAGCGGATCATTATTTGACCCAGAATTTACTTGCACCCTATTCGAATCACCATTACAATTGACCTCAGGGGTCACATTGACCGAACTGGTATTATTATTACTGAGAAATAGATATTCGTAAGTAGAATCTCCGACTTCTAAATTTGGAAGTGAAGATTTCCGAGTTTTTTCGAGACTTTTTAGCTTTTTCACTGGTAGTGGCGAAGGTTTTGAATTCGAAGTCGACGCCATGCACAGCCTTTCATATAATTCTTCATTCTGATTTTCAGACGCAAAAGTAGAACTTGGAAAGCTCTGAAATTCATTGTTAGTTCCCGATAAACTTACAGTAGTAGTCAAACTCAAGTGTCCGTAATCCGAATCGTTTTTAGCGAAAGTGGTTCCGTATTCATTTTCTTCTGTATTTACTATGTTTACGAAATTAGGGTTCGGTTGGTCGGTTATGGTCAGTTTTTGTTTGAATTCGAAGTCGAAAACATCCGTTTCCGGTCCCATAACGGGTATGGCTGTGTGTGGCGGTTCTTTATTTGAAACTTGGATCACTGTTATGTTCGTAGCTTGATGGTTACTGAAAAAAAAAAGAAAGGGAAATAGTTGTCAATGGGCTTCTTTTACATGACGGCGTCAGCGATAGTGCCGTCATCATCTCGATTAGGTGGTACGGACTCCATAGTGTAGGCTTACAATAAAACACGATGATACAGCAAATCAGTTAGTATTTCACACAATCATCACCGTAGGTAATGTTCACGCACGACTATGATGAGTAATTTAGAAGTTATGAGGGAACAGATGAACATACATACCTACCGGTCAAAATCATAACCCTCCTTTTTGTTTCGCCGTAGACGGGTAGCAAGAACATAAAATTTTGTTCTGTAGAGTTTTGCTACCTAATTTTATTTGATCCTGTTGTGTGCGGCGCCTACATCGCCACATGCGAACTACGCATCAAAGACCTGACGTCACATAAATCCTGCATCGCGCAATTAAAGTTTACCGTGCAGTGGACATATATACAAGAATCCAACATCAACCGTGGGGCAGTTGCCCGCCAGACACAACACCCGTCTGGTCGGAGGATCCTCCCTTTTCTATAGATGAGTGAACTTTACACCCTGTTCCTCATACTCCTAAAACAGTGTTAGTTAATATTATTAAAATCCACCCACCTCAAACTCTCCGAGCCATCTTTATCTCCATTACTGACCACGAATCTCTGCTTATACTCTCCCTCAACGTCCTCGTCACACATTCTATCTATTTCAGCGAAAAACTCTTCATCACTATCGGTTGCACTTGTCCTAGAAAAAAGTAATATATGTATGTGTATGTTACGTAACTAGCTAGCTAGCTGTTGCCCTCGATTTCGTCTGCGATCCAGGATGAAAAGTAGGCTATGTCCTTCTCCAGGTCATGGTCTACTCATATGCCAAATTTCATCCAAATCGGTTCAGCCGTTTTAGCGTGAAAGCGAAACAAACAAACAATCACTTTCGCATCCATACTAATATTATAAACTAGCTTCCGCCCGCGGCTTCGCCCGCGTGGCATGTCGATAAAAAGAAGCCTATGTCCTATTCCAGGTCATGGCCTACCCAAACCCATATGCCAAATTTCATCCATATCCGTTCAGCCGTTTTAGCGTGAAAGCGTAACAAACAAACAAATAAACTCACTTTCGCATTTATAATATTAGTTAGGATCTGAAAGTAACTCTGTCTGTCTGTCTTTCTGTCTGTCTGTATGTTACCTTTTCACGCCTAAACCACTGAACAGATTTCGATAAAATTCGGCAAGGAGATAGATGGCATCCCGGGGAAGGACATAGGCTACTTTTTTCGACATATCAGGCGGGCGAAGACGCGGGCGGAAGCTAGTTTGTAATATTAGTTAGGATATAAGTCTGAAATCGCCAACACGTCTTGAGTAAGCGTGATAATAATAAGCTGGTATTATTAACAACTGTTAAACTAACCTTTTAAATATAGAATCATCTAAGCAGATATTCTGTCCACAGATCTTAGCCACACTCTTCCTAGGTTCAGTTTTAGATTGACTAGTACTAGGTAGAGACGTGAAAGGAGTGTCCCAGTTGGATATATCAATGTCTTCTTCTGTAGAGGTCGTGGGCTCGACTTCGGGTTCGGTTCGGGTCGGTTCTGGTCGGGTCGGTTCTTGAGTGGTCGAGTTGGTTGGTCGGGCAGTCGTTAGTTCGATGCCGGGTACCCTGAAAAGGAACAAAGGATGGTTTTTAGGGTTCCGTGCCCAAGTGTAAACCCTATTACTAAGACTCGCTGTCTGTCCGTCTGTCTGTCTGTCCGTCTGTCACCAGGCCGTATCTCATGAACCGTGATAGTTAGATAGTCAAAAAAAATTCACATATGATGTATTTCTGTTGCCGCTATAACTAAAAATACTAGAAAACAGATTAAAATAAATATTTAAGGGGGCTCCCATACAACAAACGTGTTTTTTTTGCAGTTTTTAAAGATAATGGTACGGAACCCTTCGTGCGCGAGTCTGACTCGCACATGGCCGGCTTTTTATTATTTTGCGCTATAACTTCAAAAAATTTTTTTACTGTTTCATTAGTTCCAGTAATTAAATTTTGTTTATATTTCTTATAGTGGAAATAACATCAACGGAAAACAATACCTGTCAGGTGGTGTGGGAGGGGTTGGTGGTAATGGTGACGTGGGGTCCCTGGCCGCAGCCCGAGGGGGCGGCGGCGGAGGCGGGGGCGCAGGCCCCGCACAGTACACATTCTCACCGCGACCCAGGATCTTCAGCTCGTGGAGTGTGTTGCGAAGTGTTGATACCCAGTCTTGCATTGATTCCCTGGAAATATTATGGATATCGTAATGTTTTTTTATGGAAATAGCTAGCTGCGCCCCGCTGTTTTACCAGCTTAAGTCTCGGTCACGTGGAAATATCGGGATAAAAAGTATACCAAACGATAATCAAGGTTATAAACTATTTGATAATCAATGTTCTAACTACCAACTGTTTTTTACCAACAGTATGGAATGCAATAATGAGGAAGAGCTCGTGGCTAAGTAATAACAGCCGCACGGGTCGATCCATCCGGTTAAGCTACGCTTGTGGGGGATGGTCCGAAGATGGGTGACCATCTTTACATACCGAGACTCCTCCTCGCCTGGGATAGCACGTTAAGCCGTTGGTCCCGGCTGTCATTCGTGGATCTTTGACAATCATTACGGGTCGTCAGAATCCCTACTTTCTGACAACCAGTCTTAGCAAGAGGTATTGTATTACTCAGTTACTGGGTTGTGGAGGTCAGATAGGTGGTCGTTCCATATAAAATACTGGTATTCAGTTGCATCCGGTTAGACTAGAAGCCAACCCCAACATAGTTGGGAAAAGGCTAGATGTACGGCCGCGACTTACGAGTTATAGGTCGTAGGTTCGAACCCTGACAGGCGCTATACTTTGTGTAAATTATTCCATCGCCCCTGCTCTCAAAACGGTGAAGGAAAACATCGTGAGGAAACCGGCAAGTCCTAGAATCACAAATTCGAAGACATGTGACATCTACCAACCCGCACTGGACCCGCGTGGTAGATTACGGCCCACTCCCTCTCACAGAGAGGAGGCCTGTGTCCCAGCAGTGGGAATGTGATAGGCTGATTATATAGTATGATGATATATGCTTACCAATCAGGCGCCAGCATCCTGACAGCTCCACTATCGGTATCAACCAAAAAATCATACTGGTCCCCACAGTGAGGTTTGACACTTGCTGTCACATGCCTCGCTGCTCTCAAACACGCTCGCCATATTGGTTTATGGGTGATAGTAGCAGCACTACTGGCTTCTGGATACTGTTCCAAGTAGGGCGTCCTGCCATTGTGCACGCACAGTTGAGTCCACATCGGTTTGAGGGGTACTTTCTGGAAGGAGATGAGAGAAAGTTATGTAAATAGATTTTTAGATCTGTTTGAAAAATTCTGAGGACCTATACTCCATTTGAAATAAGATTAGAAATTTAAACAAACCTTTTTACAGTCCGTTCAACCGATTTTGACTTCTATACCTTAGGCATAAGGATGGCATTAAAAGCAAAAAAGGTTACACAATACCAACTGTCTACTGCAGCTGCCATTTGTCATGCCACCAACGTAATAGAAGTCAAAATCGGTTGAACGGACTGTAAAAAAGGCTTATTTAAATGTCGAATCTTATTTCAAATTGGGTATAGACAAGTGACAATCGCTTCGAAAGCGTTTCGTATTTCTACAACGACTTTCAACAGGATTGACATAAGCTTTTCGATAGCTGATGTCAGTCCTATACATTTTTACCTTTCCATCATCGTTATCGCTGATACAATGTCACTTTGTCTAGGGCCTCTGATGGTTAATTGATTCAGGCCTGACTGCGGAAATCCATTATAAAATACAATAGACTATAATATTTAGCAATAGAAATATATTTAGTAACCCAAGAGTAAAAAACCCAGTAAATGCGCTGGACGCAGCGCTCAGCGCTCGGTGTAGCAACAAGTCGTGTTCTGGTTTGCGACTGGTCAATCGTCATCCTAATGATGTCTCATTGAGGTGAAACACGTGTCGATTATTTTACAGGTTTTTTTATAGATCTTGAAGAATAGTTAAGCGGAATAGGTTACTAAATATATCTAGGTACAGTCAGGCTAAGTGAATCATGACCCACTTTGACGATAAATTGTTTAAAACCTTCAAAACAACAAAGATGGCAGATGACAAATTCGGTACCAAGGAAATGTATATTTACGCGAATGTCGACCTAATTGTATTTGAATGTCTGTACGAAAATAAGCTTATGGTGGGTCAGAATTCAATTTATTCGACTGTACGTCTATTGTAATTAATAATGGATTAGCAGCGCCCCACAGTTTCACCCGCGTAAGGCACAATCCCGTGGGAATATCGGGATAAAAAGTATCCTATGTGTTAATCCAGGTAATAAACTATCTGTGTGCCAAATTTCATCCAAATCCGTTCAGTAGTTTTTGCGTGAAAGAGTAACAAACATCCATCCATCCATACTTACAAACTTTCGCGTTTATAATATTAGTTAATTTCCGCAGTCACGCCTGAAGCAACTATCTTTTATTTTAATTTTCTAATTTGCCGCTTATATTCAAAATTTATTTATTTTTGTTACACGTCCGTTTTTGAGTCACAGAAATACTTATGTGTACCTTTCAACTTAATCGGTCTATTGGATTCGGAACAAATTGGCTGTGACAGACGGACAGACAGACAAGTGATCCTATAAGGGTTCCGTTTTTTCCTTTTGAGGTACGGAACTCTAAAAACTAGGTATCCGTAAATATGGAACATGTTTTAAAAAGTTCGAAGGCGTCCGACAGTAGTGCCAATGCTAGAACTCGGTACCGAAATATAATTGCATCTTAACCTTATCGAAATCATAAAAATTAATGAGAGTTAGTATGTATGATTGCTTCACTACTTGAAAACAATAGTTAGAGCCTAGCTTCTTATCAGAGAAGTATAAAAGTTGTGCGGAAATCGGTTGTCATGGTGTGGGCACGTCCTGCCAGGGTTGCGGGAAAGTCCGAAAGGGATATCGGGACCTTGGCAATAGGCAACTGAAGGAACATGGGTTTTAGTCAGTAGAAGCCTGACACGCCCTTCCGCTCTGCCCAGGGCGGGAGAAGTTATTTGATAATTTCAAACTCCCAAAAAAAAAAAAAAAATGTTATCGGCACGTTTTTACCATTTTTCTTTTGTTTGTTGCGAAGTAATGGGAAAAAAGTGAGAAAAGTTTTGGGTATTTATTTATTTATAATTACTTACAACGGCTTGCGCCAATGACAGTAATTAACAGGTAAAACTAATCACAAAACTAAACATAATTATATTATATAATTAACATAATACAAAAACAAATAACAAGTCAGAGATCAAACATATGGTATGGTATGGTATGAATATCGATGGCTATAAGAGTGGGGAAGACCAAAGAAACGATGGATGGACTGTGTGAAAGATAATATGGCTAGACAGGGGGGTGACTACCGAGATGACGGCTAATAGAGAAGTATGGAAGAAAAAGAAAGGGTGCGCATGCGCCGACCCCAAATAAATTTGGATAAGGGCAGGAGAATGATGATGATATTATTGCCGCTCACGGTTTTTCTATCTGGAGTTTCTAAGCAGCACCCCGGAGTCTAGATTGGTGCCCAGTTGATGGTAATAGGCTCGCCCCCTATTACATGGGACTTAAACATAACTGGCCAAATGTGGGTGTACTATAGGTACACCTCTGTACAACCTTTTAGGAGCGTAATGCTATGCTATTCATAATTTTTGAGGTCCTCTCTTCTACCCATAAAAAATAAAGGTAAATGATATTGTGTTTAACGAAGTTATAAAGTACAAGAAACTATTTTACGCAAACTAAATAAGAAATTACGTATTTAAGACTATTTTTGTTCTTTTTATTTTTAAGGTAAATAGTATTTAAGTAAACTAGGTATAAAAGAATAAAGATAATTAAATTTTGTCACTATTTCTAGACTACTAATGTTAAATATTGTTAAGAATTTTATTGCCTACAATTACCGTTGTGAGGTCATGCTGCCTGTGATACAGGTTTATCCTAGTACAGTAATTTAACATTGTAGTACCTTTCTAAATTAGTTCTAAGATTTTATGTTAATATTTTACCAATACTGAATAAATATTCTATTCTATTCTATTCTAAAACTATAGCAGAAAGTCATCAAGCTCACCTTACTCGCCAATGGCCTCAGTTTACTGCTTCCTACATCATTGGGTATCCGTTTAAGATATGCATTTTTCTGTATCTCCCTGTAATAGACCGGGCCTTCATCTCTGCTGGAAGCCATCTTGTTTTAGCTGTCATTCAGCTGCTGGAAAGATAAATTAGAGATAGATATACAGGGTGTAAGGGACAAATTACAATATGTATATCATATTGTAATTTATTTATTTATTTTTGCCCTTATCCCACTGCAGGACAAGGGTCTCCCGTTCTCATTTCCACTCCTCTCTGACTTGAGCTACTGTGGACGAATCCTACCATCTTCTCCTGGGTCTGCCTCGATGGCACCAGACGTTTTCTGGGATATTTGAGGTAGAATTAGCCGATGAGTCATCGAAAAAAATATTGTATCATTGACAATATCTTGAAATATCTGGTTTTCTCCAAAGTATTGTTGTGTTACCCTATAACTGCAGCTCCTATTTAAAAAGTTCTTTCACCGTTGGAAAGGTACATTGTTTCGGGTTGGTCCGTGGATGGGTGACCATCTTTACATGACGAGACTCCTCCGTGACTCGGAAAGCACGTTAAGCCGTTAGTCCCGGCTGTCATTTGTGGATCTTTGACATTCGTTACGGGTCGTCAGAAGCCCGAAAG
The DNA here is from genome assembly GCA_948473465.1 of Lithophane ornitopus. Classification (NCBI taxonomy): domain Eukaryota; kingdom Metazoa; phylum Arthropoda; class Insecta; order Lepidoptera; family Noctuidae; genus Lithophane; species Lithophane ornitopus. The sequence continues at coordinate 6,876,182 of OX419640.1, read as the reverse complement.
TCTGACAACCAGTCTTACCAAGGGGTATCGTATTACCCAGTAACTGGGTTGTGGAGGTCTGATAGGCAGTCGCTCCATGTAAAATACTGGTATTCAGCTGCATCCGGTTAGACTGGAAGCCGACCCCAATATAATTGGGATAAGGCTAGGCAGACGACATGCAAATTGCAATTGTGTGAAGCCAGAGCAGATCTCTAGTAGAATCTAAATACTCTTTATTTTGTAAACCATGCCAATTACAGACAGAAAATGTAGATTTAACATAGGGTAACACAATGGGTGTGCTTACATTTACAATTGGACTGTTACAATTTTGTTGGGGTCCATTTATCTCTATTATTATTAAACAATCATCTTTCACAAAATACATTCATTTTTTCTATCTTAATAGTTCTGACTTGTTTGCCACAGTCCTAAGGTTTCAATGTTAAAAAGGAATATATTAGCCCAGCTAAGCTATTGCAAACTGATTGAGTATAATGTATGCATGTTACCTTGATCTCAAAAACGAAGTGAGCGAGTTAAAACAATACTTTAAATACTCGTAACGTTTCAACAACTTCTGAACTGAAGTCATAAGCATTAGGATGAGCAGCACACGATATTTGATTGTGCTTCTGCACGTAATATCTACAGCAACGATCAACAATTGACGCTCGTATTAATTACGGAGGGCATACGGGACAACACAGGCAGTGACTCAGAACAAAACTATGCACGTACATCCTTAAAAAGTCGAGTAACTGTTCAAAAGTAATCGTAAAAGGCATGCCGTGCAAACTTTCGATTTACACACAATCTATTAGAATAACCCGGAAATCTACACATGTAAGACGTAGATAGGGTTGAGAAGCACTCGTTAAATAACAATTATGTGCACAAATACAAAAGAAGCGCAAAAAATGATTACCTTTTTTCCTGAGCGTAATACTCGCACCTTTCTCTTCGGTTTAAAGTTAGTTTTTAACGTTTGACCTTCATGCTATATTATTATAGCGGCGGTTTACGTATTGATAGTGTTATTGCGAAATAAATGCTTTTGTTTTAAATCACAATACAATTTTTGACAGAAAACATGCACAATGAACACAAAGCAAAGACGCCATATTAATTATTTATGACATTTGCGCTCTTATTATTGCCATTTTGCTAATAATTTATTGAATCAAAGATGAAGGTCCATCCCTACGCATCACTAATAATCGTGTGAATGCGTGTTAATGTTTTATAAAATTGTAAATACGGTACAAAAGTAATAAGAAAAATCAAGACTTTTTCTTTCGGTTTTCCTTGTATCCAACTTTATACGCATAGACAAGAATTGCAAAAATGGGGAAAAAATGGCAACATTTTTCTCATTCATCACTGTCTATGAAACTTAGTTGACATTTCTTGTGGTGATAAAGTGTGGAAAACAAAGAAGAAAACTACGGAAAATGTAAGTTATCATGATTTTATTGGATCAGTGAGAAACGGATCCTTCGATTGGCCTTTTAGAAACGTTTTGCTAAACCAAATATATTAGTATAATACCTTGATTTTCAATTATCATCGTCGCTGTCAAAGTATTTCAACTTTTTAATTTTAGTACGTGTCATTGCCACCGCTGCGCTGCCTTCTATACTTATTTTGATCACGTGATCAATTCAACCGCCAAAATTATTGTCATTTTTTCGCCGACCCACAGAATTTTCTGTCGTTAAAAGAAAACGGTTATTTGTCTCGTCTTTCTAGAGTAATTGCAGCTAAAAATACTCAAAAACGCGTGCTGGTCCTTTGCCTGAAGTGAAACAACAGTAAAAACACACAATCATGGCAAAAGTGCACATAACCAATGTTGTTGTGTTGGACAATCCTAGTCCGTTTCTAAATCCTTTTCAATTCGAGTTAACCTTCGAATGCATTGAGGAACTGAAAGAAGACCTAGAATGGAAGATGATATACGTTGGATCAGCTGAAACGGAGGAGCACGACCAGGTTTTAGACACAATTTACGTCGGGCCGATACCCGAAGGAAGGCACATGTTTGTATTCCAGGCGCCGCCACCTGATGTCACACGGATCCCTGAAAACGACGCTCTCGGCGTTACAGTGGTGCTTCTAACATGTTCTTACCGAGGACAGGAGTTCGTGAGAGTAGGTTACTTCATAAATAACGAATACTCAGAATCGGAGCCAGAGTTGCGTGAAAATCCACCGGCGAAACCTCAGTTTGACAAAGTAGTGCGAAATATCCTCGCTTCTGAACCCCGTGTGACTAGATTTAAGATTAACTGGGCGGAGCCTGACGCGGCGGCCGCTGCTGATTCAGGAGATGGAAACTTAGAAACATCACATGCACCAAGTAATGACTCCTATGCCTTCAATGCTGACAGTCAGATCAGTGGGATTGAGTTCCAAGGCAGCTTAAGCGGCTACGGCGACAATTCTAATTCTATTGCTCCTATGGAGTGCTGAGGTAAGTAAAGAAAGTTATGTTTTATGCTAAAATTTTGCCTTGTTTGCAAACTTAAGTGTAGAACTGTGGATTTAAGAGGTTATATTTTAAAAATTGGCTGGTTGAAATGGTTGAACTACCTTATTTAGATAAATAAACTAGGCTCGCCCCCTATAATATGAAACATACAGTATAATTGGTGAAATGTTTGCCTAACCCTACGGTGATGACAGCCATGATATTGTTATTACGTAAAGTCCAGAAAAGGGGAACTCGTAAGTTCTTAGAAGGAAAAGCTGAATCCTTTGTGTAGCCATGGTGTCTTGTAACTTATTTAAATCTACTTCACAACGTAGAGGGGACTACAAGTTTGTCTACTTTTAAGTGTCACTCTATCGCTGCAAGATTGATCTTTGTTACTTCTGTCTATCTTATGATTCTCTGGTAGATTAGACATCTACCAGAGAATCATATCAATCCTAAGACTATCATTGCACTCTTTCCCACTGCTGAGTCCTGAATGAGAGAGAAAGTGTGGTGTAAAAATACATAAACTCACACCTTCCCAGGGAGGTAGACAAAAAGTACAGAACACCTGCTACAATCCTTTGTTTTACGTTCATACATCTGGTATACACGGACGCCAGTTGAGAGTGTTACACGCCTCACCTTTCTGAAAAACAGGTGCCTCCTCCTCTCTGGAAGATACACAATAATAGCAATAACACAATCATTGTTTTGTTCTCTTTAATGTACCTACTCATTGCTGAGACTGGGAGTGAGAGAAAGTGGCTGTAATACTTAAAATATTTATAATCAGAGGAGTTTCTTCCTCCTCTAAAACATACTCATCACCTATTTTAATTCATGTAGCGACATGTTCAAAAACTTGTTTACAAATTCAATTTTCCAGTTACTGTGTGACTCATGTATATGACCTTAAAAATTTCAAGGACAATTTAATTAGATACAAAAAATTCCTTTGAACGGCTAATAGTTACATATTCAGTACAGTTTTTCCACTCTGACTTAACGTGCCCCACTAATGCATTTACGCACACAGTAATGCAGATTTCTATAGGTAATGCGGTTGAGGTGTGCATCATTTCAGAGTGAACTAGCTATATGCATATAAAATAATAAATAGTCTGCTTCAAAATCATGCTTATTGACAAGAATTGTCACAAAATCTCACACTTTGGGTACTTTATTGTAGCTGCATATTGATACAATATTATGGAACACAAATCATAGCCAATGAAATGAGTTCTTGCCAATATGCAAGGTGGCAGGGACATTAAGCGCACAACTTGTTACCATGGATTCAGTACATACTTAATTCTAGAAACCAATGTGTTGCAATTTTTCCTTGGTTATTTAAAAAAAAACTGTAATACATACACGGTCAAAATGTATGTAACAGCAATTATTTTTTTGTAACCATGACACCCAATTTCCACAAAACTTGAGTCACCAGTGCCATTTTCAGATTTCCTTATAAATACTTATTCACATGCATTGTTCTTATTGGTTTTGCTATGATAAGCTTTCATTACCCCAGCTATTTGATTATCTAGTATCTAACTAATATTATAAACGCATAAGTATGGATGGATGGATGGATGTTTGTTACTCTTTCACATAAAAACTACTAAATGGATTTGGATGAAATTTGGCAAACAGATAGTTTATAACCTGGATTAACACATAGAATACTTTTTATCTCGATATTCCCTAGGGATCGAGACTTACACGGGTGAAACCGCGGGGCGCAGCTAGTCTTTATTAATTGTTTTTTATTTTTTATTTTCATCTCAACATTTTTGTTTCAGATAACCAAATACTAGTATAGAAGAATGAATATCCTGAGAAGATGAAGTGGCTGAGCACTTCAGGATGAGACTCATAATATCTTGTATAGTGGACTGTGTAGTTATTATATAATTATGGACTGATGATTTTGACAGTCCAAGAGTTACTATTCAATGAAAACTTGCTTGATTTTAGCTTAGGAATTTAATTTAAGTATGTTTAATGTAAGAAATAGTTTTATTTTTGTATAATAATAGTAGATTTTCAATTTAATTATGTAGTTTATTTAACAAAATTCTGTTTTCTGATAGCAATTTTAATTTAGTGGGTTGTTCACAACTTGTTCCGAACTATATGATTTATATTTTGTTCAAACAAAAAATCTGCTAACAAAAGATTTCACAGCAGATTACTGATCATAGCCTTATACAGTAGTACCCAGCTGACATGGCTTACCGATGTACCTACGGAAAAGATGAACTTTCAAAGCACAGGAAATGCTATTGACCAATCAGCACGCTCCACGCACCGCGCTTCTTTTTCTTATACCGCTATTGGTCGGCAGCAGCCGCCATACTTGCGAGTGAGACGGAACTAACAGCTGCAGTGTATTATGAACCTTATAGTACTGATCTAAGGTTGATTGTAAGTTTTAAGCATTCTTTCGTTAATCTCCGGGGCCATACTTTAGTTTCTGCGAACGAAGATTCAAGACGCGCCTTTCAGTTGGGTACCACTATACCCATTTTCACAGGAATTACGCGTCAGATTTTGAACGCTCACGCTTTGAAATTTTCAACCCTCGGCTTAGCGTCGAAAGTTAAAAATGCAACAGCGCTTAGTTAATATTGGGTCCCCATCGATGAAATTGGCCATTTTTTCTCACACATAGAGAACCTCGATATTCATCAATTGCTTGGTATTATATCGAATAATGACCATCATAGACAACTACCAATAGTAAAACAACCTTATTACTTATAGTTTTCTAAACATAAAGAATACCTTAAAAATTACTCCTCATTTTGTTAGCAGAAATGACCACAATTTTTTTTTTTACTTATCCATTACTTATTTTTGTCGCTTAATCTAAGTGGCATACGTTATCTTAGTTTTTAAACATTAGTCCATAAAAGTTTTAAAACATTCGTGTTCATGGTTTTTATAAAAAATAAGAAAATGTTAGTATGAAAAATGCAACTTCTTTAAAATTCCCCGTACAAAACACCGATTCCATAGGGTCAATATAAACCGGAATTGATCAATTTTAGAGCCGTGTGTTTTAGTCTAATTTCTTGCTAACTATAATCTCTTGCTTTATAATATTTATTTTTTCCTCTTTAAGTAACCAAGGTCTTTGTTTAGACATCGATACCCATCACATAACAAGGGGGGAGTTTCGCTAGCTAATTTATAATATATTTTTGTCTAATAGTTTTTATTAAATAGTAACATTGTTAACACGACTGACAAAACAACTGTATTTGCAAATTAAGCTTTATTTAAAATACAGTATGTTATCTAACAAAGGCCGTTCCCGTTAAACTGCAACAGAATAGCGTCTATGGACGCAAAAAGAAAAAAAAACATTAAAAAAAAAAATCTTTCTAGGTACGTTGATATACAAGTGTGCGTGTACAGAGTGTTCCTTTGACGTATCAATTTAATAGTTTTGCGAATATTTCAATACTTATATTAAAAAAAAATAAGGGTAATTTTTTTTTTTGCATGTATGTACGCACGTTCCCGTTAACCCGCAATAGCATACTATTGCGGGTTAACGGGAAGTACGGGAACGCCCTTTGTTAGTTAACATACTGTAAATTGTAATGTAACCTCCTGGAATCCTAAATCGAGACACCCTGCACTTTTAGCCGACTTCCACCAAAAAGGAGGAGGTTCTATGTTCGTCTATGTATTTTTAAGTGCGCTCATTTGTTTTAAGCGTCATGTAGAACCTGCTACCACCGCTTACAGCAGTATTATTTTAATATTAGCTGCGCCCCGCGGTTTCCCCCGCGTAAGTCTTGATCCCGTGGAAATATCGGGATAAAAAGTATCCCATGTGTTAATCCAGGTTATAAACTATCTGTTTGCCAAATTTCATTAAAATCCATTCAGTGGTTTTTACGTGAAAGAGTGTTGTACTTCACAGGACGACGATGAACGCATTCATTTTAACTTGTAGAACTAATAAATGCCTTATAATTTTGTACTATTTTATACCACAAATTAGAAATTTTGTACCTCTCATTTATCTCAGATATACATGTCGTGCTAGCAAGATTCCTTCCCAGCACGACCACGATAATATTGCAGCTGGCATTGTAACATATGGTGGTAATAAATTCCTTATAATTTGTACTATTTTGTACCACTAATTACAAATGTTATACTTCTCAATTAACGCAGATATAAACATATTCTGTCTATAAGTATGTGGTTTGTATACTAGACAGTAGATGGCAGCATGATCAAATGATGGAGTACAAAAGATGGAATTATATGTCCTGTAGAGATACAGGAACTCCATCTCTTTCCCCCTCGAAGTAAGATTAAAATAATACTGCTGTAAGCAGCGGTGGTGGTAGGCCGGTGCACTGGACGGATTTTTCACCCAATAAAATTCATTTCTAGACTATAGTTTTTACCGTGACACGGCAATAATTCAAGAATATATTAATAATTATAATTAAGGAGTATTACTATAATAGAGTGATTATTTTTACGAGAAAATGGTGGAAAAAAATTATGATATGAGGCATGACAGACAAGAGACATTTTAACTTGTCTCTTTTTACATAAAAATTATGAAAGCATTTGTAAAATTTCTACGGTACGCTTAGATATGGTACATAGAGTTTTAGAAAAAAAAATAGGCTTTGTAGAGCATCTCTGTCACTCAGACATACCTATGTGAGCCCCTTTCTAAGGCTAAGCGTATGCGGAGACGCAGGTCCACGCAGCGTAGGACAGAGCAGATTTTAAAATGCATGAACGTAATGACAGCTGCGCACGCGCAGGCACGTGAGACGCAGACATGTGTCCTGCGTCTGGTTGTAGAGCTGGCACAGATTTCTGCGACGCGTGCTACGTTGCCTACGACTCAAAAATAAGTGACGACCAGCTGTCAGTACGTTCATGCATTACAAATTCTGCTCTGCCCTGCGGTGTATGGACCTGCGTCACCAGCGTCTCTGCATTCGCTAAGCCTAAGGCCTCGTTTACGGAGACGCGGTGCGTTGGGCTACGCGTGCAGCGTGGCGTTTCGCGGCGCGTCGTACGTTTTTTCTGTTTACGGAGAGGCGGCGCGTGAAGCGGCACTTACCATCGCACGCGTTAACACAAACATATGGCAATGTACGATGTTGTTCATAGAGAAACGTGGAGCCACGAAACGTCAAGCGTGTAGCTAAGAACGCAGCGGGCACCGCTGCGTGCCCCGCCGCGTAAAATGCCCCATTTCAAGCAAACGCGTGAAAAAACGCTTCTCCGTAAACGCACTCATACAACGCCATATGTTTGAATTCAATGCGGGCCGCGCCGCCCAACGCCACGCTCGACGCCCCGCGTCTCCGTAAACGAGGCCCAAAACTCCATCTGTTATATCTACGCCGGGGTAGGTTGTGTAGGTACTGTAAATCATCAGTTGAATAGCCTTTTCCCAACTATGTTGGGGTCGGCTTCCAGTCTAACCGAATGCAGCTGAACACCAGTATTTTACATGAAGTGACTGCCTATCTGACCTCCAGTTGCTGGGTAACACGATACCCCTTGGCAAGACTGGGGGCACTGTACAAAGGTTAAAACTAGGTACCCTTCAACAATTTGTAAAAAAATAAGTTTTAGTTAATTTTATTTAAGTTCTAATAATATATAGTTGTGATTGACAATTAACATGGTTTTAATTTATATTATTATGTAATTATTTTTATGGAGCTGGAAGAATCGATTATGTCAGTCTTAGGTGAAATCTAAATTGTACACCGAGTCCATTGTTCCGCGCCAAAGGCATGTGTGCGGCGAGACGGGGGGTAGTGCAGTGCAGGTCGCTCATCGGTCAACGCTCACGGCGCGCGACATCCCGCCCGCTACTCATTCGTCAACGCTGCCGGGCCTTGCCGCGCATTCCTAAAGCGCGGTACAGCGTCCCGGTCAATCTATAAAACAAAACCCGAGAGGTGTCGTTCACTTGTTACGTTACTTTGTCGTGACAGGTAAAATGTACCATTTTTTCGATCTAGCTCTAATTCACCTAGTTTGCAGAGTACCTATAATGTGCGATAAGCAACTTCGTTCCAAAAACACCTACACATTACAAAAACGGGTTTGATGTCGACACAGTATAGACAATCAATCTGCCTAGCCTTTTCTATGTTGGGGTCGGGTCAGTAACTGTAATACGATACCCCTTGGTAAGACTGGTTGGCAGACTTTCGGGCTTCTAACGACCCGTAACGACTGTCAAAGATCCACGAATGACAGCCGAGACCAACGGCTTAACGTGCTTTCCGAGGCACGGAGGAGTCTCGGTATGTAAAGCTGGTCACCCATCTACGGACCAACCCCGGAAAGCGTAGCATAACCTGTTGGATCGACCCGAGCGGCTGTTATTACTTAGCCACGAGCTCCTGGACACAATATGGACATAATCATGTTAATTTAATTATGTACTTCCTTAGGCCCTAATTGAACAATTAGGTTATTTACGGGTCATTGACATCAGACTAAGTAACTGAGTGATCCGTCGAGCTATACCGGAAAATGTGTGCCTATTATTTAATACATAAAAACTTTTTACAAAAAAAAACAACCGACTTCCAAAGAAAACACAAAATAGTGAAAAATAACTTTAATTTCGGAAGTCGGTTGTTTTTTTTTGTAAAAAGTTTTTATTTTTCACATTTTAGTTGTGGTACTCCACACAAATTCGAATACCACTGCCTGCTATGTAAATAACAGTGACTGAGTCAAATAATTTATCGTCTACATAGACTAAGTGGGAAAAAATACGTAATATTGAAACTAACTCAAAAACTACGCTATCAAAGTTAATAAAATTTATATGGGACCACCTCGGGAGTATACCCTTTCGAACTAAAAAAGATTTTTTTAAATCCGTTCACTATTGGTGAAAATATCGATGAACATACATTCGAACATTAGAACCTCCTTTTTGGAAGTCGGTTAAAGTGAAAGGAACGCACAAGGCCGCATGGCCGCACCGGTCGATCCAAGAGGTTAAGCTACGCTTGCCGGGGTTGGTCCATGGATGGGTGACTATCTTTACATAACGAGACTTCTCCGTGCCTCGGAGAGCACGTTAAGCCGCTGGTCCCGGCTGTCATTTGTGGATCTTTGACAGTCGTCACGGGTCGTCAGACGCCCGATTTTTTATAACTTTTACAATGCGGTTACGCAGACCCAATAGAATGTCGCGTGTCTCCTTGCATACAATTTTCGCTCCAATTTTAGTAATTTTAAGATAGAACTTTTTGTGACGTCAGGAAATGGAAAAATTCTTTACCCTAATACTATATCATACACCTAACAATGATTGCTGGCTTTATCAAATTGTAAATTGTTGTAAATACATTTGTACTCTCATATGTGTAAATTACGTTTAGAAATTACTTTAATTCTTAATACACAGTTTAAAATAATAAAATGTTGTTTTACTTTTTATTATCACCTGCTATGGTGATGGCTAGCTGTACCCTTAGCCTCGTTCTCCATTAGCCACTCTGAGGGCCTAGACAAGTGACAATCGCTTCCAAAGCGTTTCGTATTTCTACAACGACTGCCGGATTGACATAAGCTTTTCGATAGCTTATGTCAGTCCTATAAATTTTTGCCTTTTCTATAATCGTTATCGCTGATAGAATGTCACTTCGTCTAAGGCAAGTACCCAGGGCCCCGCGATTCATGGCGCCCCCTAGTACCTTCCAGTGTCGTAGCTAGATACAAAAGAAAACCCAACTTATCCCAGGCCCCCGAGCTACAATTTTCAAGCTCACTACACTCGCTCTTGCATCCTGCATTCAGGACCCATTATCCCGCGAAATTCAAATTTTCTTATCAGTATCATGATGTATTTTGATCTAAATATTATTTGCGACATTAACAAATATGGATTTACAGAATTATAAACATTAGAATCAGCAATACAACTCTAAGTTCATGTAAGTGCATTGAATGAAAATTTCATGAAATCGTCAGATCATAATACAACTGCCCAGGGCCTCCAATAGATAAAATACTGCTCTGCTTATCCTGCACCCCGCGGCTTCACTCCCATAGAGGATACGGAGTAGGAACGCCCGTAACTTCGGCATATACAGTAACTAACGAAGGGCGTTCTTGTAAGCTGCAATTTATAGTCCACCCGTGCAAAAAACAATTTACAAATCATTTTTTTTTTCTTTTTTTTAATATTTGTTGTTTCACAAAAAAAAAACAATTGATACGTAAAAGAAACACTCTGTAGACGCACACTTGTATTTCAACGTGGAAAGACTAGTGTGACAAGTGTGCATGTACAGTGTTTCTTTTACGTATTAATTTAATAATTTTTGTGAATATTTTACTATAAAAAATAAAAACCTTTTTTTTATGGTAGGTAAGTAATTTTTTTTTGTATGTGTGTACGCTAAGCTATTGCAGGTTAACGGGAACAGCCTTCGTAAGATAACATACTGTATAAACTACAGATTTCGTGCTTAGGGAGTAGACTCCCCCCGACAGGGTTGCGGGAAAGTCCGAAAGGGATACCGGGACCTTGGCAACAGGCAACTGAAGAAACACGGGTGGGTTTTAGTCAGTAAAAGTCTGACACGCCCTTAACTTCGCCCAGAGCGCAGAAGGCTAGTAATGGCAATTAATGCGATTTTGCATTAATTTCATTAGTATGTGAATTCTTGAGTCTTGGCATGATAATTGCTATTGCTATGCTAATTGCTAATAGTTAATGACGATAATTGATAATAATGAAGTATGTGAATATTCTTAATATGCGAATTAAAAAGTGCGTTCGCGTTAGTACGTCTACTGGCGTGTAATAGGTCTTTACCTATGAAATTGCCGTTTTGTATGAAAAAATTTAAACGAATTTTTTTCATGAATTTTTTATTTGTATTAATCGAAGTAATCACCCATGCAATCAATGCATCTTTGCCATCGCAGTGGCAGTTTATTGATGCCCTTCTTAAAGAAATCAGCTGGACGGGAGGCAACAAATTCTTCAAAGGCATTTTGTACTGCCTCTCGGGTATTGAATTTTTTTCCCGCCAAGAAGTTATCCAAATTCTGGAAAAAGTAGTAGTCTGTAGGCGCAAGGTCTGGTGAGTAGGGCGGATGACGGAGAGCTTCCAACCCCAGTTCTTGCAACTTGGAGACCGTCTGCTGTGCAGTATGAGGTCGCGCGTTGTCGTGCAGGAGCAGCGGAGACGAGCGATTGACCAATGCTGGTTGGAGATGCGCCAGCTTCTCCATCATTGTGTTCAGTTCTTCACAGTACACATCTGCAGTAATGCTCACCCCGTTTGGTAAGAAGCTGTGATGAATCACACCGGCGCTAGACCACCAAACAGTGACCATCACTTTTCTAGGGGTAAGCTTTCGTTTAGGGCATTGTTTAGGTGCTGAACCAGGATCCAACCAACTTGCTGAGCGCTTGCGGTTATCAAACAGAATCCATTTTTCATCGCAGGTAACAATGCGGTTCAAAATTCCTTCATTTGTGTGTCTGTTGAGCAGTGCAAGGCACGTCTCGACGCGTACTTCGCGCTGGCGATCATTGAGTTCGTGGGGCACCCATTTGTCAAGCTTTTTTACCTTGCCAATTTGACGCAAATGGACCAATATTGTTTTGACGCTAACGTCGAAAGCTGCTGCTAATTCAGCCGTAGATTGTGTATCATCAGCTTCCACAATCGCCTTTAATTCGTCATTGTCGACCAAAGTCTTCGGACGACCGCGAGGTTCATTTTTCTGGTCGAAATTTCCAGAACGGAAGCGAGCAAACCAATAACAGGTGGTGCGTTGGTTTGTAGTGTTAGCTCCGTAAACGTCGTTGATGTTGCGTG